>CM060365.1:105865411-108265411 GCA_030545235.1 Helianthus tuberosus | reverse complement strand
TCAACTACCCGAGGGAACGTTCATACATCAGACGAAGTATGTTCATGATGTTCTAGAGAAATTCGGGATGTCAGGAATGTCACCAATGTCCACCCCGTTAGCAACGAACCATGGGATAAACCCCGATATCATGTATCCAACCTTCCTCGTAGCACGGTTTCAGTCAAGCCCCAGAGCCTCGCATATGGTTATTGTGAAAAGGATTCTACGCTACCTGAAAGGAACTCCATCACTGGGGTTGTGGTATCCAAAAGAAGGCGATTTCACGCTCGAGGGATATTCTGATTCCGATTTCGGATGTTGCAAAGTTAATGCTAAATCAACAACAGCGGGATGTCAGTTTTTCGGACCACGATTGGTCACCTGGAAATGTAAGAAGCAGACCTCTATCGCTTTATCCACATGTGAAGCTGAATATGTATTTGCTAGCAGCTGCTGCTCTCAGATCTTGTGGATCCAGCAACAAATGCGAGACTACGGTTTGCAATTTCTTAACTCCCCTATTTTTGTTGATAATGAGGCAGCTATAAACATAACAAAGAATCCTGTTCATCACGCTAAAACGAAACACATTGAAATTCGTCATCACTTCATCCAAGACTGTTTCGAGAAGAAGTTGATACGAATAGAAAAAATCCACACCGATGAACAAAAAGCTGACTTACATACCAAAGCATTTGACAAAACTAGTTTTCAATATCTTTTGAAACTTAATGGTATGAAGTTACTATCGGTTGCGGAGGGGATTATTGGCGTCGATGAAGTTACCACTGTAGATGATGTTGAAAAGCAATCTGCAATGGTTTGTCGATTTTTTACTTGTTTTGGTATTTAGGGGGAGATAGGTTATATTTTTTTCAGAAAATACAATATTTTTTCAGAAATTACAAAAACAATAAAAAATTTTAAAAAACCCAAAAAACATGAGATATTTCAAAATCCAAAAACAATAGAAAACCGAAAAAGAGCTTGTGTAAAAAGGGAAAATGATAGTACATCAGCTAGACAGTTGCAATATGCTAAAGAAATGTAAAGTTTAAAAGTGTTAAGCAGTCTCGCTGATGATATGCCGATAGATTTTTACACATTTAGTAAGTTTGTTCGGGATATAAACCTAAATCACAACTTGCTTTTTACGTGGGGAACATCTCTTGGATATATAGGTAACCCCTGAAATCCTGTTTGAAAGGCTCTATTTCTGAAATACTAGGTCTTTGTACGTGATGATCTGGGGTATTATACCTGGACTTCTGATTTTGCGGGAGCAATAGCCTAGTCCTCGTATAATACTCTGCACTGCTTTATTTTAAAAGCCCCCCCCCCCCCATCAGCATAAAAAATGATGAAACATTGAAAAATGCTAATCATGTGTTGTTGTAAAAGAAGATCCCCAAAGGGGACCCACCTAAAGTTAAACCATCATCTCTCTGATTTTGCGGAAGCAATAGCCTGAGCTCTCATGGTCTCGCATTTCCAACATATATCATTAGTGTGCACTCACCTGTAAGACTGAATATAATAGTCTGGATACGGGAGTATATTCTGAGGTGGTACACGCGTATAAGTTAAGATCTTAAAACACTAAATTCGTATCCTTAACAGATTGAAATTTGTGTGAAGACTTAAGAGGATCAATATATCGGCAATCTAAGCGAATTGTTTAATTCTTTGTATGAAATCAAAGCTTAACGGTACTTGTAGCTTGTCGGTAGCTGATATGATTCCCTAACACACTCACCAAAAATATGTTTGTAAATAGTTTACATTCACTACATTTTTATTTCTGTTTAACATTTAAAACCCAAAAACATTTTATAGCTTTCTAGTCTAGAAACTTTCTTTTCTTAAATCCAAAAAGATTTTACTTTTCTGTTTTGTTTTATCAACAAACCAAAGAGGAAAGCTGATCTTCAGACTTGCAGTTTGAGGCAATTGCAAGAAGTTTCTGAGCTTGACATATGAGGAGGGAGCTTATCATGATTAACCTGTGAAAATGTAAAGTCAAAACAAGTACATTAAGTTGAAACTTGTAATTTTCAGCAAGATATTTGAAAAAGTTTGAACAAAACGTCAGTATGCTTTGCTTCGGGTTAACCAAGGTCATTAAGTTGGACTTGATAGGCAAATTAAGTACCCAGGGTCATCAACTTGGACTTGGATACTTAAGTGGATTCTTAAAAACTGATAAAAATAACAACTGAAGTCAAAAAGTCAAAACGATCAAAGGGTCAATCAAATCAAAGAAGTGAACTTGGCTCAGACGGCAATCCGTACGAATTACTGATCAAACGGACAGCTATCCGATTCAAGACACACTATAAATAGAGGGTCAAACAGTCAGTCAACACTTTCAACCGTTTGACCGACCGACCGACCCCTATTCTCTCTAAATTTTTTCTCTGATCTTTGATTCACTTGATTCTCTTTGCACATATACATTAGATCGTTGGTTTGCTCATCGTTCATAATGGCAAAGGTATGTTTTTCATGCTCAAATCTGATAAAAATTGATGTTTGTTGTTTGTTCTTGACCGATGACGTCACTGTCGGAGCTTCTAGGTTAGATCTAGGAAGTTTTAGTCAGTTTTGATGAGATTCAAGCATAGGGTTTTGTTTGCAATGTTCAGATCTATAGATTCACCGGATCAATTTGTGTTATAACATGCTTAAATGAGTAAATCTATTGATTAGAACGATAAGGCAGTCGGCTAGGTTTTTGCCAAATTAGTCCTTGAATAGGCCGATTTAGAATACAATGAACATAGGGTTTTGACCGAAATAAGATTTTCTACATAGATATATGTTCAATTTGGTATTTTGACTGAAATGTTTTTTCATGTTCATGTTTATTGAACGAGGTGCTGACCGAACGGACAGCAGTCCGAACGGATAACCACCAAATTCCATACATGATGTTTTGATAAAATTCTAAGTGTTTGTGTCTAGGAACCTGTGCCTGATTTGTTAGAATACTAGTTGCTAACCGTTCGGACAACATTGCTAACCATTCGGCCAGCGTTGCTAACCGTTCGGTCAGCCATCTTTTTCACTACACTATTATTGAAACTTGTGCCTCTTTGTCAAGCAGGCAATCCGTTCGGACATCAATGTCATCCGTTCAGATAGCCTTCTTATTATGTTTTTGAAATCTGTGCATATTGCCATCCGTTTGGATAGCATAGCTAACCATTCGGACAGCATAGCTAATCGTTCGGACAACATTGCAATCCGAACGGACATCCTCTATAAGACAAATGTTTAAAATGTTTCATGTAAGTCAAAAGCCTTTTGGCAACCCGTTCGGACAGCAATCCGATTGGGTAGTCATCTAATTGATAACACACTTTCATCTTGTCAACTGGTCAAAAAAATTCTTTTTCATGTCACATGATTCGAGTGGCAACTCGAACGGATTGCAATCCGATCGAGCAGTCATCATTTTCAATGGTTGTTGACGACTTTGACTTTATTCACAAGATAGGCCATCTGATCGGACAGCAATGTCATCCGATCGGACAGCCATCCGATCCATCAGTGCTATCACATAGTGAGTATTCCCAGTGTTAGAAAAATTTTCTTATTTTTTCAAAAATTTTCATCATCTCTCTTTTTGTCCCGAACCTTGTGCTTAATGATTTAAAATGAATATTTTGGCAGGGAAAAGGAAAAGATTGGGACAAGGGCCATAACGTTTATTGCCTGTTAGATACAGCAAATACTGAGAATACTGTGGTCGAAAAGATAGCTAACTTTTTAAGAGAAAGCAGAATTGGGAAAGCGTTAACTGATAAGACTGTTGTGTATGAGTCCCATGTAAGAAATTTCTGGAATGCAGCTAGATATGAAGAATCTGATAAGTCAATATATTCTGCTGTACGAAAGAAGGATGAGAAAGGAAAAGATATAGATTTGCCGATGAAGTTTAATGTTGGAGATCTGAGAAGGGTCTTAGATTTAGGCGATAGTGACAATGATCCGACCATCATTCCCGAATGTCTAGCCAAAGGAATGTGGTGCAGAATGGGTTTTGCTGGACATATAAATGGAAAGATCTTAAAAACACAATTTTCCAGTGCTTACAGGTTTATGATGCACTGTGTAGTACACTCTTTATCTCACAGGAAAGGTGCATATGATGAGACATCCGATTACATCATGAACATAGTCACTTGTTTGGTACTGAACAGGCCTTACAACATTTCGCAAGTAATCTTTGAATACATGAAAGAAAATATCAAGGCTGGAGATGAAAGATATATCATGTATCCACGTTTCATCATGATGATGATCAATGATCAGTTCAAGGATATTCCGAAAAGCAGAAATGATATTATGGATTTGAGAAATATGACAACTGATACTATGACAAGGATAACCAAAGGAAATGATGAAAGAGTGAAGAGTATGATCTGTAAAATCAGCAGGCCATCATATGTTGCCCCAGAAAATGATAAATGGAGACATGAGAAGAGTGATTCGGATAACGAGGATGAGAAGATGACCTTGTTAGCTGAAAAGAAAACCAGATGGTGGTTTGAAAGAGATGGAAAGAGAAAATATGTGGAGTAAGTGTCAATAATCACAGTAATCGACGCGTGTTATTCGCTAATTAATCGACTTACGACTGTGAACTATAGGAAGTAACAATGCGATAAAGTCAACTAAACGCTAATCAATCCAACTTAATCGACATCGAATCACAATCGCACTCGCAACTCGAATTACGCATTTTGGTTATTGTTATACGTGTGTGTGCCTTATGTGTTACTTGTGCATGTTTAATTTATGTATGTGTGGGAATCAATCGAAACGCAATCAAAACTCGAATCGTAATCGAACTTAATCGCAATCGAAGTGGTATGTTAATTAGTGGAGAAGAGATAGCGCTAGATATGAGTAGTTGGGACTAAACGTAATTTGAATAGGAAACTCTATCGCATTCGCATCGCTCGCAATCGGAGATGGAAACAACAAAAATTGTCGCGTCGCGCACTCGAACCAAGTGCCATCCGGCCAGATTGCCATCCGACCGGTCGGTCACTTGATTGAGTGCTAGGTTGCCATCCGACCGAGATGACATCCGACCGGACAGTCATCCGGGCGAGATGCCATCCGACCGAACTGCCCCTTTCCATTTTGGGAATCCTTTGGAAACTGACATCCAAACAGCTCGTGCTCCTCACCTTTTCTTCAATTTCTCTCAATTTCGGTAAGATATCGTCCTAAATCTTGTACTTCCTTAATCTACACGCACTACTACACCTTTCTATCTTTTGAATCTTAACTTTTAACCATGAAATAACTAGATTTGAGGTGTTCTAGGATGATGTCATCATGTGTTCTTGAAGAACTTCATGTTATGGCCTCAATCCACCAAGAACAACTTAGATCTAATCGATTTCCACACAAATAAACAAAGATTTGGCATAGATCTAAACACATCATGGTGAAAAAGGATTGAAAGATGGTTTCTAACTTTCTTTCAACTCTTTTACACCCAATACCCTCAAAACTGATAGAATCGGACCTTGTTCTAGTCTTCTACTTATTCTTAGTGTTGTGCTAGCTCAAGATCTGGATTCTACTCATGAGACCACCGATTTCGGGTTAACCAAGAACAACCGTCTTGAACCGGTTAACTGGTCGAACGAGGGTGATTCCTGTTTGATCGGGTCACTTGGGTCAAGATGGGGTTCTGTTGGTTAGCACGTTGTCAAAACGTCTCGATAAAAGCAACAAACAATCAAAAACGGCCAAGTGAAAGACGAACGGAAAGACCAGCACGGAGTGCTATCCGACCGGACTACTGTCCGAACGGATAAGCCATCCGAGCGACTAGGTCATCCGAGCGACTTGCACCTTGGGTCCCACACTTAACCAACTTTATCTGAAGTTTGAGTATTGAACGAATTGCTATCCGATCGGACTACCATCCGACCGGATTACTCTTCGGATCATGAGATACTTGGACTTTAACACTTAAACAATTTTTAACATGTTCAATGCACTAAGGATGCCACCCGACCGGACTGCTATCCGACCGAGTGACAACCTGCTGTGGATTTATTCTCACTAAGTAACCCCGCCACTCGAGTCGCCATCCGACCGGACAGCCATCCGAGCGGAATGTCATCCGCACGATTGACCGTCCAATCGACCGACTTGAAAGGTAGAGGTACTTCTATGTTTTCAAAATACTACAATGAAAACTTCAAAAGTCAAGCCATCATACACAAACACATCATTCTCATAGGAAGAAACAATCCACTCGAATAGTCATCCGACCGGACTACCGTCCGACCGGATAATCATCTGAACGGATTGTCATCAGCACGAACTGGCTGTCCGATCGGATTACCATCCGACCGAACTGATGTCCGAGCCATTTACACCTTGCATCGTTTTACGCGTCGCTTATCATTATGCTTTCATTCTAATCAGGCTAATTCCGCTCTAAGTTCTCCCTTCAATCCATCATCGCTTTGAGTATACTCGGTCCCCTTTTGCTTTACGCACTTTTGGGTGTTACATACATTACTTATTCTAAAACACATCGAACACACTACTCAATACTTTAAACGCTAACCCTTACCGCATGTTATACGTGGCTAAATGAATGCTTGATTGTTATGTTTACACATGGAATGTTGTCTACCTGCCTTAGCAACGGTAGTACTATTAGTTTGGACTCGGGACCCGTTCACTCGGGGGTTGTTAAGGACAATTATTTGCATGGATTACAGTGGTGATCATGTATTACGAACTGCCTTGGGCAGTCAATCCACAGTCATTGGTATCGATAGGTTCATGTCGATAACTAACATGCCTCATTTCATTCTGTGTACGTGCTGGTTATGCGTAACGCTTTCGAACTCTATATGCTATTATCAAACTTGTATGCTCACCTTTAAATTATATGCATTGACTTTATTTTAACGTATGTGACAGGTGCTTAGGATGCACATCTGCTAGGAAATCGAGGCTAGAATAAGGCTCTAGAGGCCAACAAATAGTTGTCTGTACAAATTAAATCAAGGGTCTCTAGAAGCAGATAAACAATTTCTCTATTTAAATCTAAGTTGTCGGAATAGAACTATTTGCCTAGATTTTGTCTGTAATAATTTGTTTTACCTTTTGAGACATGGTATGGGACATGTTACTTTAAATTGATTGGTAATGATAATTGTTATGGAAACTTCTGGACAATCTGTTTCGCTAAGTGCCATGCCCCGATGTTTCCGCCATCGGTTGGGGTGTGACAAAAAAGAACACCGAAGACATCCCCTGCAGTTTCTATTCCGAAGATTGTAGTAAAGGGTATAGTGAAAGGGGGAGTCCTAAGGAAGTTAGATCTTTAATCTGATAAAAGTTTCTAATAAATTTGTAAATATTTGTTTTGCAGGGCCTTCTGTAGAGCCACAGCAAAGATTGGTGGATAAAACAGTATTGGATCCATCTGAGGTTGTTCAACAAGGAGCTGATTTGCTGAAGCATTCACTTGAAAGCTATCTGGAAAAGAATGAGGAAGCTGCTGCACAGAAAGAACAATGCTCAAGTGTTCAAGCTGAAGGTATCAAAGTTACAAAACCTGAGAGTGTTGCACAAGATGATTCAAGTGAAGATGATTCTGAGGCTACTGATTCAGAGTCAGAGCTCGACCTAACAACACTTGGGAGAGGTAAAGCTCAACTGAAGAAAAAGCCTACAAAGAAACAGAAAGCATCGGACGAAGAAGACTCTACCTATGAACCTGATGAGCCAAAGAAACAAAGAGGGAAGCGTAAAGCTGTTCAAGCTGGGCTTATTCCAAGAAGAGTCCGAGCAAAGAAAGGTGATGCCAAAGTACAAAAGGATCAAGGCGGCACAGGTAAAAAGCATGTTGAAAAGTCAAAAGTTGCTGAAGCAGAAAAAACTCAGAGTGTTGAGATTCCAAAGGAACCAGAGGTGCAAAGTATTGAAGTACCCGAGGTTGAGATTCAAAAGAAAGCTGGTCATGATGATTATGTTGAAGTGACTAAAGTTAAAGATTATACTTCTCAATTTCCTGTTAGTACATTTATGTCTGTTGCCTCCGTCAATCAATTCCGTAGCTGAAATTGAAGAAATCTAGGCTTTTATTGTAATATCTAGTTAGAAAGGCAAGGTGGCATTATTGTAAATAAGGTGAACTACCTTATAAACCTTGGCCTATAAATAGGGAGCTATGTTAGACATAAGACTTTTTGCTCATTTGGAGAATTAGAGAGCTAAGCTTAGAGAGAGAAAGTCTAGAGAGAGAAAGTCCTCATACGTGATTCTCGGCACTTTGTACTCGTCATATTATTCTATAGAATCACGGTTATAGTACGTTCTTGTGTGTTCGGTCATGCTCGTGTACGGATTCCGCACGTCACACGTTCGTTTTGCAATCGTTCGGTGTCAAAACCGATCCTACAAGTGGTATCAGAGCTCAGGACGAGGAGTTCATACCAATTCAGCTTGAAATCACCGGATTTTCTCACTTCTACTTTTTCTTTTCTGATTTGGACATAATTCAATGGTTGAAATAGCCTGAATTTGACATATATCAAGCAAAACATAGTGTTAACTAATCCTTGAAAGTTTTGGACTAAAATTCGGCTTAAAACTTGATCTAAAACATATTTTCGCTTGAAACTGTTCGTAAAATGATGACATCATACTGATTTCGCTTGAAAGTTTTGAGTGATTTCGCTTGAAGAATACACATATTCTTCATTTCGCTTGAAAAGGTTGTCAGATTTCGCTTGAATATAGGTTTCGCTTGAAAATTCAAGCGAAATAAGAGATTTCGCTTCAAGTAACCTGATTTCGCTTGAACTTGATTTGCTATTTCGCTTGAAAACCTATCTTGCTTAAAGCTGATTTCGCTTGAACAGATTCCGTTTGAATCTGTATTTTTCAAAACCAAGAATTTTCTTAGTGTTTGTTGATCATTTCAGGTACGTGAAGATGGATGATTTCAATCCTTTCTGTGATGTGTTTGCTTTTACCGGTGGTTCGGGAGATGGCACATTAAACGATACGAATGAGAATACAACAACACCGAGTGCAAAGAAAATTCTCAATGATGCTTTGAGCGTAGACAGTGCATATGGAATATACAACAAGCCGCCCAAGCTGATGGCGATTGAAGATTACAACAGGTGGGCTACAAGATTTGAGGAATGGCTTAAGGCGTTTACTTATCAGAGTTGGAGAAGTCTGAAAAATGGTTATGATTTGGGAAGAGATGATTATGAGAACTTGGAAGATAATCAAATTGAAAGATATGTTTCTGAACAAAAGTGTATTGCTCTGCTTCACCAATCTGTTCGAGATGATATAATCGCACTGATCGAATACGAAGATTCGAGAGATCTCTGGAAAAAATTTAAAATAAAATGTATTGGTAGTGCTGAAATAGTGAAGAACAAAAAGAAATTGTTACGAAAAGAGTTTGATTTGTTTGGTTGTTTAAAGAACGAGTCTGTTTCCAAGATGATTGAAAGATTTGGACATCTGAAGATGGAGCTTGCTAGACATGAGATCGTTTACACTCAAGAAGAGCTGGTAGACAAATTGTTTGATGCATTACCAAATGAGCAAGACTGACAATACTTTTCTTTGATGTTGAAGAACACCATCAAGCCGCCAGAAGTTTTGACAGTGGATCTGCTTATCGAAAGACTAGAGAGTCATGAATTGGAGATCAAGAAATCCAGCAAAGTCAATAACACATCTTATCAGCAGAATGTGGAGTTGTACTACAGAGGAAATCTACCAAAGACTAGTTCTCCAAGAAAAGCATTTTCAGCAGAAAGCTCAAAATCAGTGAATCAAGAAACTCCGAGCAGTGGCTACCATGGTGGTCCTTCGTCAAATACTTTAAATCAATCTGCATTAAAGAATCTCTTTCAATGCAACATTGCTGTTGATCTGAAGAATGGTCAGAATTTCAACGAAGAGTCTGCTAAACAACAGATGGTGTTCTTAGCGTCTGTGTTAGAATCGTATGAAAGTCTCGTGGCAGGAAAGATAGGCAACACTAACCTAACAAAAGAAGACTACAATCAGATCGATCCTGAGGAGATGGAGTTGATCGATACAGGTGGTGTATGGCTAGTGCAGTGAGAAGAGCGCAACGTTTCATGGAGATTACAGGAAGACAGTCTATTGGTGGACCTTCTACCAAGTTAGGCTTTGACAAGTCAAAAGTGACGTGTTTCAAGTGTAAACAGAAAGGTCACTTTAAGCGTGAGTGCAGAAATGCTTACACTGATGATACTGCAAATCCTTTTCGAGAGGATTATTACAAGAGAGCGATCTATCATCAGAATAAATCAGAACCTCCCAGGATGAAGCAGATAGAGGAGGTACCCAAAGAGAAATCCAGGGCACTTGCAGTTTTTCATGACGATGAAGGTTATGATTGGAGTGATGTTTTGCCTGAGGAAGACGCAGTTGGTTATGCTTTCATAGCAGCAAAGATTATTCCGTTTAAAGATAAAAGATCTGGTCTTGTGTATTGAGTCGAGGTGCTGCCGGATCTTTGTCAGAAATCTTTGTAAAGATTCAGAAGATCATTAATAGAAAATAATTGAAAGGAAACAAGTTGTTTGACATTGTTTGCATTGATTCCTCCTTTGTAAATGATGATGAACTACTCAACTTGACTGTTTAGGGTCATACGACGATCCAACAACAAAGTCAAAATTGAAGATTGTGATGATAAAACTGATGATGAAAAAGAAAAAGAAGAGAAAAGAAAAATATTTTTTGAATTAAAAGAAAAATTCAAAGATACTGTTTTACACTCTACTGAAATAGGTGAATGCTCAAAGCAAAAACCTGTTAAGAAGAATGTAGAACAGAAACGAAAAGTTAAAAATTCGAAAAATTTTCAAAAAGAAAATTTTCATCAGTTAAGTCATCCAATCATTATGAAAAACCACAAAAATTTAAAAATCAAAACTCACTAAAAGTTGGTAATAAGTGGTGTAGGTTTGACCACAGTGCTCAAATGCCAAATCAAGGATACAAGAGGAGACATGATTACCACAAGGAAACTCAATGTTATGATCTGAGTGTGTGGTATGAAAGTGAGGAAAGGTATGATAACATAGTGTGTTACAAGTGTGGTTATCAAGGACACATTGCTGTTAACTGCCAAATTCAGAGTGTTGAAACGAGAAGATGCTATGAATGTCAATTCAGAGGACATATTGCCAGAGATTGCCCAATGAGATCAGAGGGAAGATCGAGGGCTGAATCTCAGAAAATGGTAAAGAATTCAGTCGAAATTGAAGAAAAGCCCAAAGAACAGAAAGTGAAATTATCACAAGGGAAGAAAGATAGACTGAGAAAGAAAGCGATAAAGTATCTAGAAAAGATTTTGTCTTCGGAGAAAAGAAAGAAAGAAAGAAATTATTTAGAAAAGATTTTGTCCTCGGGTACAACTGATAATCCGAGAAAAAGTTCTGATGAATCGATTTGCTCAACTAACAAGGATCAGTCAAGCAAAACGAATTCATCAGATACAAATCTGAGGACAAAAGAAAAGATACAGAAAGAAAAATTAACTAATCAAAACAATGAAAAATCAAAGAAAGTTAATTTTTCAGACAAAGCCTTTATCAAAGTTTTTAAGTATGAAAAAGACTGTGAAATAATTTGTACATCACAGGTTGACAAGTTTGGAAAGCTTAAAAATTGTAAGCATTGGGTTCCAATAGAAAATGGCGATGAATTTGTTTCAGTGAAAACAAAAGAGCCATCTTCTGACAAGGAATTTGTTTCTTCGGAAGCAAAAGAGCCACTATTAGGCAATGAACCTGACTCATCAAAGTCAGAGGAGCCAAGTATTGAGGTAGAAACTGTCAAACCCAAGGTTGGTCAGGCTTGGGTGAATCTGTTTAAATAAAATCCTGACTTGCCGGAGCTTCCAGGTTGGTAAGTGTGAAGCAGGTATCGGCATCTTTCTTGAGAATTTCAAGATTGTGATATTTCGATCTTTCAAGAGGTTAATCAAGGACATTAAATTGTACTTGATTTATCTTTCCGACAAGTGGTTAAAGGAGAACAAGGTGATGAAACCCCGAATTTGTGAAATGACACATAAAACTAATTTTCCAGAAAAACCATTTTTGATTAAAACAAACTTAAGTGTTTTGAAATCATAATGGGAAAATAGTTTGTTGTCGGGGGGAGTTCTGATTGTTTATGCCAAGTGAATGGCGAATTGAAGCGATTTGATATCAGTTTGTCATTTTCCTTGTACAGTTTGTTTTCAAATTTTCTCAGAAAATCAAAATT
Source organism: Helianthus tuberosus (assembly GCA_030545235.1). Classification (NCBI taxonomy): domain Eukaryota; kingdom Viridiplantae; phylum Streptophyta; class Magnoliopsida; order Asterales; family Asteraceae; genus Helianthus; species Helianthus tuberosus. The sequence goes on along the minus strand of CM060365.1, from coordinate 108,253,099 downwards.
GAGACATATTTTGATTTTAGGGGGAGAAAAATTTAAAAAAAAATTTAGAAAATTTGAAAATGTCAAAAACATTGAAAAAGCAAAAATGAGTTTTGTTGTGAATAAGAGGAAATGATAGTAAATCAGTGGACTATCACAGCATGCTAAAGAAATGAAATGTCAAATGTGATAAACGGTTTCACTAAGGATGTGACGATAGGCTCAGCTAGACTAGTAGATTTGCGATAACGATACAAACTTAAATGAAAAAGCCTAGTTCTAGTGGGAAACATGGTTGAAAGCATAGTACTTAGTTTTGTCCTTCGTGATTGTGTACCTACTCAGTAATCGCTGAATGCTAAAAGAGCATAAAAACCGGTTAAGTTTGTGAGCTTTCACAACTTTGCTGAAAAGTCACTGTGATTATGTGATTTCATTTTGCAAAGATTTAAACTTGTTTTATTTCTTTATTTTGTTTAAGCATTGGACATCCTCTGCGTATACGTGAGTATCGACCTGAATGTTATTGCCTAAACGTTCTGCTTTATTTTCTTTGGTGTTTCGTTTAAGCTTTGGATCACCTCTGCGTATACGGGAGTATCGACCTGGTGGTTAAAGCCTAAACAACTTCAACTTGTTTTATTTTCTTATTTTGTTTAAGCATTGGACTTTCTCTGCGTATACGGAAGTATCGACCTGATTGTTAATGTTTAAACATTCTGAGTTGTTTTCGCACATATCACAGTTGATGAAAGTTTAAAGGCATTACTTGAGTTAGTGTATTGCATGATGAGGGGATATGCTAAGATCGTGGGGTATATAAGAATTTAGTGCAAAATTAATATACCTTAACGTATCGGTAAGCATTTCGAAAGTTTTTAGATTGAGTTTAAGAGGACAACTATATCGTCAATCTATGTGAATCGTTTAGAACTTAAAATGATTAAAGCTTAACGGTGCTAGTGATTTGTCGCAAAAACTGATATGATACTCTTACACAAACTCACCAAAAATATTGTTTGTAGATATTTCTTTACTGCATTTCTTTAAAATAAAAAATCCAAAAATATTGTGTTTTAGTTTTAAATTTTGAAAAAATTCAAAAAGATTTTCGACAACTGATGTTGGAAAGCGGATTTTCAAAATTCCGAGTGCTATATATGATGAACCACATTGGGTTGGGGAGTTTGTTTAAATGAGAAATGTTTTTGAGAATGATTGCATGTTTAGTTAATCAAGGTCATTAATTTGAACTTGATGTAACTATCTTGTTTGAAATTAGAAATAATTTTGGAATGTTAATTGGTTCATTAATTTGAACCGAAATTTTTGAAAATCTACAAATTTAAGTAGCATATCAATGTCAAAAATTGTTTATCTTACAAGTGGTAGAGAGTTGTGCAGGTTAAAGACAGATTTCTGATCCTGTAGCTACAGAAAGCCAGGAGATGTTTCAGATTCTGTGAAAGCAGCAGAGCAAGATTCCCATACCTTAGCATGAATAAAGTTTGAGCCAGAATTCTATTCAAGACTGCGATCCCAGCTTGTTTAAAGGGGGAGTCTGAAGACGTAAAAGCCAGAAATAGGTTCAGAATCAACACTCAAGGGGAAATTTGCTTGAAAGGGGGAGTTTAATTGTTAAAAGACCAGTTTCTGGACTTGAAACTGCGTTCAAGATAAAAGCTGCTGTTGTTGATGATCAAGAGAATTGAAAGACAAGACGCTACGAGATTGACTACGACAATATCCAAGGGGGAGTCTGTTAGTTCATTTATGTCTATCGCCTTCGTCAATCAATTCCGTAGCTGAAATTGAAGAAATCTAGGCTTTTATTGTAATAGCTAGTTAGAAAGGCAAGGTAGCATTATTGTAAATAAGGTGAACTACTTTATAAACCTTGGCCTATAAATAGGGAGCTCTAGTGTTAGACATAAGACTTTTTGCTCATTTGGATATTTAGAGAGCTAAGCTTAGAGAGAGAAAGTCTAGAGAGAGAAAGACCTCATACGTGATTCTCGACACTTTGTACTCGTCATATTATTCTATAGAATCACGGTTATAGTACGTTCTTGTGTGTTCGGTCACGTTCGTGTACGGATTCCGCACGTCACACGTTCGTTTTGCAATCGTTCGGTGTTAAAACCGATCCTACATTTCCACCAATACCAGAAAATATTGAGATTCCAGAGTCTTCACACCCCAAAACTACAAATGATTTGTTTGGAAATCTTCCACCTGCCTCAGGGGATCCTTTAGAAGATTTAAACTTTAGAGATGACTTTGATGTGTTCAACAATGAAGCCGTAAAAGTATTGGTAAAGAAAGTTGCTGAGCTTGAAAAAGAAAAGGCTAAAGCTGAAGCAGAACGTGATGTTTTAAAGAAGCATGTTGAACAGTTAATGAAAGCTCATGATCAAGTTAGAATGTGTTGGTGCATACATCTGTCGACTTCGTCTTCGTTCGAGTCTTGTACAAGAAATGATAGATCAGGACACGTTGTACGAGAAAATAGGATTTTAGGTTTGAGAGTTGATTTCGCACGAAACGAATTTTAGTCATTTCATACGAAATAGCAAGTGGCTATTTCGCACGAAATGACACATGCCTATTTCGTACGAAATCAAGTGCCTATATATACCTGTGATCATTTCGTTTGTATGCTTCTTGTTTCCGACGCCAAAGTGTTGTTGAAGTGTCTCTAGCCTGTAAACTGTTAATAGATCAATAAACAAGACAGATTATTGATATTCTAGTGTCATACAAGCTGAACGAAGACTGAATCAATGAATTCCGCCTCTGATTCTGTCTAAGAACTCTTCTGATTGACTCATTTGGTCGTGCAAACGATCCTACAAGTGGTATCAGAGCTCAGGAGGAAGAGTTCTTACCTTTTAGCTTGTTTTCGGTGGAAAATTCTGTTTTCTACACCTTCTTTTCAAAATTAATCAAGTTTTTATGGTTAAAATGAACTGATTTTTACACATAATAAGCGAAACAGTGTTTTAATCAATCCTTGAAAGAATCAGATCTAAAATCGACCTAGAACTTGATCAATTTTGACAAAAACCGATCGCACAGGTGACATCAGTAGTATTTCGTACGAAATAGTCTATTTCGTGTGAATCAGACCTTCATTTCACACGGAATAGCACTGATTTGGTTTCATTTCACACGAAATAGCACACTTCGTGTGAAATTACATTTCATTTCGCACAAAACCATTTATTTCGTACGAAATCACTTTATTTCGCACGAAACCAGCATTTATTTCACACCAAAGTGTGATTCCGTTTGAAAATTGAATTTCGTGTGAAAGTGTTATTTCGTTTGAAGTTGTTCATTTCGCACCAGAGGTTATTTCGTTTGAAGTTGTCATTCCGCATCATAAGTTCATTTCGTTTGAACTTTCATTTCGCTTGAAAGTTGTGAATTTGTGAAACAATTAAACTAAAACATGGATTCTGAAGAGGAAATTGCATTTTATTACTACGAATCCCAACAAGAATTTCCAATAAAGATCGAAGAAGAATCAGTTTCAGAAGAATCAGTTTCAAAAGAACCAGTTTCAATAAAAAAGGACTCAGAAGTTGTTTTAGAGAAAGCTGAAAAGGCTTTAGAAGTTGATTCAGAAAAAAATGAAAAGGTTTCAGAAGTTGTTTCAGAAAAGGCTCCAGTTTTCGATCACTCATCAGATGAAGAGAGTGACAATGACAGTGAAGAAATAAAAAAACTTGAATATTATAAAAGAATGTTTCCACCTGATTTGTATAATATATTTTATGCAGGAAAAATGGAAGAGCTTAAAGATAAACAAGCTACGAAAAGGAAGAATCATATGGCAGCAACTGTTATAGAAAATGTCAAATCCGAGAAGAAACATGTTGACAGTGCTTATCTAGAAAAATCTGAACAAGATGAAAAAATTGAGGTGTCAGAAAATAGTGAAGTCAAATCTGAAGAAAAAGTTCTTTGATAAAGGAACAGGCTAATGATATTCCAGCTTTCAAGATTGAGAAGGAAACTGATGTGAAAATGATGTCTGAGAAATGCTCAAAATGTGATAAATTTGAATCAGATAATGTCAAACTCTTGAAGGATGTGGAGAATTTGACATTGGAAAATAAAATTTTAAAAGAAAATGGAAAAGATTTTGAAAATAAAATAAAAATTTTTGAAAATGAAAAATTAAAAATTGAAAAAGAATTTCAAAGTCAAATAAAAATTTTAGAAGATGAAAAATCTGTTTTTAGTAAAAATAATATTGAAAAACAAATTGCAATAAATTCTCATCTTCAGAAGATTATTCGGCTTGAAAATGAAGCTGAAAGTGCTCGGAATAAAATCAAGGAATTAGAGAAGAAATTGAAAGGTTTTGAGACTTCGTCATTAATACTGAATCATATATGTCCAAAACCGATCAATGAGGTTCCAATAAGTGACAATGTCACAGATTATGACAAAGTCATAATTGAAGATTGTGATGATAAATCTGATGATGAAAATGAGAAAAATGAGAAAAAGAAAATATTTTTGAAATTAAAAGAAAAGATTCAAGAAATTGTTTTGCAATCTACAGAAAAAGGTGAATGCTCAAAGCACAAACCTTTGAAGAAGAATGCAGAACAAAAACAAAATGTGAAAAATTCAAAAAGTTTTCAAAAAGAAAATAAAAGATCATCAGTTCAATCATCTGATTTGTATATTATAAAAGAATGTTTCCACCTGATTTGTATAATATATTTTATGCAGGAAAAATGGAAGAGCTTAAAGATAAACAAGCTACGAAAAGGAAGAATCATATGGCAGCAACTGTTATAGAAAATGTCAAATCCGAGAAGAAACATGTTGACAGTGCTTATCTAGAAAAATCTGAACAAGATGAAAAAATTGAGGTGTCAGAAAATAGTGAAGTCAAATCTGAAGAAAAAGTTCTTGTGATAAAGGAACAGGCTGATGATATTCCAGCTTTCAAGATTGAGAAGGAAACTGATGTGAAAATGATGTCTGAGAAATGCTCAAAATGTGATAAATTTGAATCAGATAATGTCAAACTCTTGAAGGATGTGGAGAATTTGACATTGGAAAATAAAATTTTAAAAGAAAATGGAAAAGATTTTGAAAATAAAATAAAAATTTTTGAAAATGAAAAATTAAAAATTGAAAAAGAATTTCAAAGTCAAATAAAAATTTTAGAAGATGAAAAATCTGTTTTTAGTAAAAATAATATTGAAAAACAAATTGCAATAAATTCTCATCTTCAGAAGATTATTCGGCTTGAAAATGAAGCTGAAAGTGCTCGGAATAAAATCAAGGAATTAGAGAAGAAATTGAAAGGTTTTGAGACTTCGTCATTAATACTGAATCATATATGTCCAAAACCGATCAATGAGGTTCCAATAAGTGACAATGTCACAGATTATGACAAAGTCATAATTGAAGATTGTGATGATAAATCTGATGATGAAAATGAGAAAAATGAGAAAAAGAAAATATTTTTGAAATTAAAAGAAAAGATTCAAGAAATTGTTTTGCAATCTACAGAAAAAGGTGAATGCTCAAAGCACAAACCTTTGAAGAAGAATGCAGAACAAAAACAAAATGTGAAAAATTCAAAAAGTTTTCAAAAAGAAAATAAAAGATCATCAGTTCAATCATCTGATTTGTATATTATAAAAGAATGTTTCCACCTGATTTGTATAATATATTTTATGCAGGAAAAATGGAAGAGCTTAAAGATAAACAAGCTACGAAAAGGAAGAATCATATGGCAGCAACTGTTATAGAAAATGTCAAATCCGAGAAGAAACATGTTGACAGTGCTTATCTAGAAAAATCTGAACAAGATGAAAAAATTGAGGTGTCAGAAAATAGTGAAGTCAAATCTGAAGAAAAAGTTCTTGTGATAAAGGAACAGGCTGATGATATTCCAGCTTTCAAGATTGAGAAGGAAACTGATGTGAAAATGATGTCTGAGAAATGCTCAAAATGTGATAAATTTGAATCAGATAATGTCAAACTCTTGAAGGATGTGGAGAATTTGACATTGGAAAATAAAATTTTAAAAGAAAATGGAAAAGATTTTGAAAATAAAATAAAAATTTTTGAAAATGAAAAATTAAAAATTGAAAAAGAATTTCAAAGTCAAATAAAAATTTTAGAAGATGAAAAATCTGTTTTTAGTAAAAATAATATTGAAAAACAAATTGCAATAAATTCTCATCTTCAGAAGATTATTCGGCTTGAAAATGAAGCTGAAAGTGCTCGGAATAAAATCAAGGAATTAGAGAAGAAATTGAAAGGTTTTGAGACTTCGTCATTAATACTGAATCATATATGTCCAAAACCGATCAATGAGGTTCCAATAAGTGACAATGTCACAGATTATGACAAAGTCATAATTGAAGATTGTGATGATAAATCTGATGATGAAAATGAGAAAAATGAGAAAAAGAAAATATTTTTGAAATTAAAAGAAAAGATTCAAGAAATTGTTTTGCAATCTACAGAAAAAGGTGAATGCTCAAAGCACAAACCTTTGAAGAAGAATGCAGAACAAAAACAAAATGTGAAAAATTCAAAAAGTTTTCAAAAAGAAAATAAAAGATCATCAGTTCAATCATCCAATCATGATAAAAAATACAAAAATTTGAAAATCAAAATTCACAAAAAGTTGGTAATAAGTGGTGCAGGTTTGACCACAGTGCTCAAAGGACAAATCCAGTTTACAAGAGGAGAAATGACTACCACAAGGCCAAGCAATGTCACGATCTTAGTGTTTGGTTTGAAGGTAGTGAATGGTACGATAACAGAGTGTGTTACAAATGTGGTTATCAAGGACACATTGCTGTTAACTGCCAAAGTAAGAGTTTTGAGACAAGAAGATGCTTTGAATGCCATATCAATGGTCACATTGCCAGAGATTGCCCAATAAGATCAAAGGAAAGATCGAGGGCTGAATCTAAGAAAAAAGCTAAGAAATCAGTCAAAGTCGAAGAAAAGCCCAAAGAACAGAAAGTTCTAGAATAGAAAGTGAAGCTTTCACAAGGGCAGAAAGACAGATTGAGGAAGAAAAGGAAGAAAGTGAGGGAATATCTCGAAAGGATTTTGTCTTCGGATGCAACCGAAAAAGCAGATAAAAGTTCTGATAAAGCATTTTGCTCTCTAAAGACTGGTCAGTTAAGTAAAATGAATTCATTAGATACAAATCTGAGGACGAAAGGGATATTAAAGAAAGAAAAAGCAGTTAATCAAGTGATTAACAAATCAAAGAAAGTGAAATTTTCACTTTCTGGCAATGAATTTGTTTCTTCAGAAATAAAGGAGCCAAGTTTTGGCGATGAATCTGACTCTTCATAGTCAGACAAGCCACAATCTGGCGATGAATCTGGTTCGTCAAAGCCAGAAGAGCCATTTGCTGAGGTAAAAGGTGATATTTCTGTTAAGACAATCGATGATGCAAACTTTCCATCATTGTCAAACGGAAATTTAGAACAAAAAGTTGGAAAACCCAAGAATGGTCAGGCTTGGGTAGATCTTTTCAAATAAAAACCCTGACTTGCCGGATCTCCCAGGTTGGTAAGAGTGGAGCATGAATCGGCATCTTTCTTGAGAAATTCACTTTGGTGATATTTCAACCGACAATATTAATCAGGGACATTAATTTGTACTTGATTTATCTTTCCTACAAGTGTTGTTGTTGAAAGAAAATAAAAATGTTAAATTTTTCAAAGTGGTTAAAGAAGAACAAGGTGATGAATTGAACCCCTAACCTACAAGTGGTTTGTGAAAAACAACAAAACTAATTTTTCTGGAAAAATCATTTTGATTAAAACAAACTTAAGTGTTTTGAAATCATAATGGGAAAATAGTTTGTTGTAAGGGGGAGTTCTGATTGTTTATGCACAATGGATGGCGAATTGAAGCAATTCGATAACAGTTTGTCATTTTACTTTGTACAGTGTTTCAAATTTTCCCAGAAAATCAAAATTGAAACATATATTTATTTTAGGGGGAGCAAAATTTTAAAAAAATTTGAAAATTTGAAAATGTCAAAAACATTGAAAAAACAAAAATGAGTTTTGTTGTGAATAAGAGGAAATGAGAGTAAATCGGTGGACTATCACAGCACGCTAAAGAAATGAAAAGTTAAAATGTGATAAACGGTCTCACTAAAGATGTGATGATAGACTCAGCTAGACTAGTAGATTTGCGATAACGATACAAACTTAAATGAAAAAGCCTAGTTCTAGTGGGAAACATGGTTGAAAGCATAGTACTTAGTTTTGTCCTACTTGATTGTGTACCTACTCAGTAATAGCTGAATTCTAAAAGAGGATAAAAACCGATCGGTTTGTGAACTTTCACAACTTGCTGAAAAGTCACTGTGATTGTGCATTTCATTTTGCAAAGACTTAAACTTGTTTTATTTCTTTATTTTGTTTAAGCATTGGACATCCTCTGCGTATACGTGAGTATCGAACTGGATGTTAGTGCCTAAACTTTCTGCTTTATTTTTTTGGTGTTTCGTTTAAGCCTTGGATCACCTCTGCATATACGGGAGTATCGAACTAGTGGTTAAAGCCTAAACACTTTCAACTTGTTTTTATTTCTTATTTTGTTTAAACATTGGACTTTCTCTACGTATCGAAAGATCGACCTGATTGTTAATGTTTAAACATTCTGCGTTGTTTTCGCACATATCATAGTTGATGAAAGTTTAAAGGCATTACTTGATTCAGTGTATTGCATGATGAGGGGATATGCTGAGATCGTGGGGTCCATAAGAACTTAGTGCAAAATTAATATACCTTAACGTATCGGTAAGCATTCCGAAAGTTTTTAGATTGAGCTTAAGAGGACAACTATATCGTCAATCAACGTGAATCCTTTAGAATTTAAAATGTTTAAAAGCTTAACGGTGCTAGTGATGTGTATCAATAACTGATATGATCCTCTTACACAAACTCACAAAAATATTGTTTGTAAATATTTCTTTACTGCTTTTCGTTAAATACAAAAACCCAAAAATACAAAAAGATTTTCGACAACTGATGTTGAAAAGCTGATTTTCAAAATTCCAGGTGCTAAACTTGATGAACTGAGTTTGGGTTGGGGAGTTTTGTTTTAATTGAGAAAATGTGTTTGTGAGAAAGTTTGTGTAGGAAATGTTGAAAGAGCTAAGTTTCAATTCCTGATGACTAATTCCAGGTTTTCGATTCTAAGCTACAGTTAAAGAGTTCCAGACTGCGATCCCAGCTGATTGAAAGGGGGAGTCTGAAGACAAAGAAGCCAGGTTCCTGATCCTGCTGCTACGGAAAGCCAGGAGAAGTTCCTGAAGTTGGGAAGACCCATCAAGACTAAAGAGTTGACATGCTGAAGACTCGACACCGAAGACTTCGTCAACATCCGAGGGGGAGTCTGTTGGTGCATATGTCTGTCGACTTCGTCTTCGTTCGAGTCTTGTACTAGAAATGATAGATCAGGACACGTTGTACGAGAAAATAGGATTTTAGGTCTGAGAGTTGATTTCGCACGAAATGAATTTTAGTCATTTCATACGAAATAGCAAGTGGCTATTTCGCACGAAATGACACATGCCTATTTCGTACGAAATCAAGTGCCTATATATACCTGTGATGTCATTTCGTTTGTATGATTCTTGTTTCCAATGCCGAAGTGTTGTCGAAGTGTCTCTAGCCTGTAAACTGTTAATAGATCAATAAACAAGACAGATTATTGATATTCTAGTGTCATACAAGCTGAACGAAGACTGAATCAATGAATTCCGCCTCTGATTCTGTCTAAGAACTCTTCTGATCAGCTCATTTTGTCGTGCAAACGATCCTACAGAATGGTGTTGATAGATCAAGAGGAGGCGATAAAGAAAATGAAAGATGATGTTCATGATAACTCTAAAGTGTTCGAACTTTTGACAGCTGAGATTGCCACATTGAATGTGAAGATAAAGAATCTTCAAGATGTGAATCATACACTTAATCAGCTTCTAAGTGAAATGAGTGAAGCTTTAACGAATGAAATGAAGGTGATGAAATTAGAAATGGAAGCCATGAAAGCTGATAAAGTGGTGAAGGATGAACAACTACACATGTTATACTCTGTTATAGAAAGTCATTTGAAGATGGATGTTCATGCTGCCTTCAATGAGATTGAAGTAAAAAGAGCAGAGGAAAGAAGAATTGAACGAGAAAGACGACTGGCAGAAGAAGCTACTCAAAAGAACAAAGGTGTTGTTGAAGAAATTCAAGAAGCTGGTGGGTCTTCAAGTCAAGTTGACGTTGAAATGATTGATGTTGAAAATGTTCAAGAACAAGATGTTGAAAATGCTCAAGAAAAAGATGTTGAGGATGTTCAAGAACAAGTTGCTGAAGATGTTAACAATGAACAAGATCAAGATTTCATGCTGATTGGTGAGTCTTCTCTATCCTTTGATCTTGACGAAATTATTCGCCGAATTAGTGCTATTCAAAAGAAGAAGAAGGCAAAAGAAATGTTGTTGTTAGAATGGAAGACACAGCAGTTTGTTCTTGTTGGAGAATCTTCCACAGTTCCTTATAGCATAAAAGAGATTGTTCGCCAAGTCAAAATTGAAGAAAGACGAAAAGAAGCAAAGAGAGCTCGTGGAGAAATTGTGGATAGTGATTCTGATTTGGAAATCCTTGGTGGTGATGATGAAGAAGATGAAGATGAAAATGACGATAATGATAAGTCTGATCAGAAAGATGATAAGAAAGACGATAATGATAATAAGAAGAATGATGATGATGATCAAGGTGCATCGGGATTGCTGGTTGAGAATCCTAATGTTGAGTAGAAAATTGAAGAGTTTCTGAATGATCAGATCAATGAACAAGAAGATGTTGATCAGCAAGAAACTTCCACATCTAGAAAACAACACGTTGATCAGGTATTCCTTACAAACCCTACTGTGATTTATCTGAATGCTCAAAATGAGGGAGAGATACAGATTCAGAGATCAAGGGCATAAATGTTAGAAGAACTGGGTTTAAATGATGGAAAATTTAAGTTCGATATTGAAGATGAGTTACCTCAGTCATCTGAAGATGTATTTGAGCCTAGGTATGCTCATGAAGCTGATCACTACAATGATGTAATTGTTGAAGACACTTCAGATTCATCAGATGAAGAAACTGATTTTCACTATTCTGGAGTTGATGAAACATTTCCTTCTTTTGCGGAAATGTTCAAAGATCGTAATGAAGATGAAATCAGGAGAAAGATTATTGAAAAAGTTTCTACTGAAGGTGTTCCAGAAACCATCCCAAGAGAAAGATTAGCTGAAGAAAGGAAAAAGTGGTTCAAAGTTATGCCAAAAGAAAGAAAGACTCTTAGGGCACTTCAGTACTTCACTCACAACAAAGACATCTCAAGGGATGATATCTTATCATGGGGTTATCTGGAAAATTTACAGGTCTACGCCATCAGACGGGAACAGGGGGTACAGTACTTCGAGTTTTTGGCAGATATCAAAACCCTTCCGTGGTGGGATGTAGATGAGCTAGTGAAGACAAAGAATATAAAGCAATTTTATCATGGTCTGGATGTGAAAGTACATGGCCAACATTTGTGGGATTACATAAAACAGCAGGCCAAAGCTGGATATCCTGACTGGGAGCCTCAAAGACCAAAGCAAATTGTCACAATGTTGGAGAACGGAGAGAAAGACATAACGTTAGATGTTAAGCCTCCGAGATGTTTGAAGAATATGCCTTAGAGCTTGGCAGGCGCAAGATGGGTATAGTGCCACCAACGGATCAAACACCGATCGAGAAAGAAGAAAACAAGATTCCCAAATGGGATCGGAAGCATGATGGTGATCCGGTATACAGAAAATGGTGGATCGAGGAAGGAAGGCATATAAGGAAAAGAATGTTAGAAAAGAAAGCAGAAAAGAGAAGACAGAGAGCGCGAGAACGAAGGCTCAATAGGAGGAATTGAAGACTATGCTGGAAGGAACTACAACTACATCCGAGGGGGAGTCTGTTAGTGTATACGTCTGTAGCTTCCGTCAGCGTTTAGTCATATTTTGTATATTTGTGTCCTTTGTAAACAATTATGTAATGTATGTGTGTTAGACAGAACAGCAACTCAGGAAACGGGACTGTTTTGTAAAGTGTTGACTTTGTTGACCAGTGTCACCCGATCGGATGGGCCATCCGATCGGACAGCACTCATCCGTTTGGTCAGCATGTCATCCGTTCGGACAGCATGCCATCCGTACGGTCAGCACTCACCATGTTCCTGAGTTGCCTATAAATAGCTTGTCCGGGTATGATATTTAGAACTTTTAACTCTAGAGAGAATTCTGTCAAGTCTGACTTCTACAGGCGCTTTTGTACTTTCATAACAGTTGAATAGAAAGATCAGACTGCGTTTAAGCGTTGAATACTTTGTCGTACATCTGTGATTTGATCAAATGGATTCCGCACATTTGTCAAAGTCGATTCATCTAAGTTCCTGACAAACATATCCTGTACGAGGGACTAGCAGCACGACCACGTGATGAACTTGCTGTGATGAAGAAAAATCGTTGGGTGGCCCTGTTTTTGTGCATGGGGTGCTGGTGTAAGTTTCCCTTGGTATCCTTCACCATCCCGAGTGTGTTTTACCCATTACATCATCATCCAAACACCAAATTACTTAAAACCATCATTCATTCAAACTAGCATATTACATTAGGTCCTAGAAAATTTAAAGTAGAAAAATAAAACTAAGGGTCCTAAGATAGATAGGTCAAGTGATACATAAAATCATCATAAGGAGTTCTATTTTTATCAAAATTTCCGGAAATAGCTTTCCGGTATTTAAAAGTTTTGTAGAACTTCGGACCGAGGGGTATTGCCTAGATGTTATTAAAGCCATTCTTCTATTTCTCTAGGGAGGAAGAAGGCGGGCTAGTTTTCTTCAACATCTTGCGGAGGGCTAGTGACACCAACCGGAACCCCTTGTAGTATGTCTCGAGGGGGTTCCGAATGTATGGTGTACCATTCGGCCAGTATGATGACTTCAGGTACCACATTCCATGCCCTTTGGGTGATAATTGGAACCAAAGGAGGAGAAGCGAGAATGTTCAACCTTTGGTTCAAAAGGTTGACCTCTCGAAGACATCCCTCTAGTCCCACCATCAAATGATTGATACGGTCGACCAATGCTTCTTCCACCCCCGTCATTTCATCAACAGCTTCTCTTAAAGCGTAAACGTAGTTTACAAGAGAATCTTCAACCGTTAATGTCCTTCTCCCTTGTCGGTTGTTTCTGGAGTGCGATGAAGATGTACCGCTATTTCTACTTGCCATTATGAGAAAACATACCGAAAAGAGTTCAATTTTTATGGAAACAGTACCTCGGACACGGCCCCGTGCTCGATGAGCACGACCCCGTGTTCAGATGTCTGTAGATTTTTGGGACAAGGAATCTTGGAGTTTTAAATTGTTTTCGTGATTTTTAAAACATTTTTAAGCAGAAACAACTTAAAACATTGTTGTAGAACTTATTTTTAACAAGATTCCTTGAATAAAAATTCTAACAAACATCTCCATAAAGCTTGGAATTATGAAGATTTCAAGCTCAAATGGAGGTATTAAGGAAACATTGAAGAAGAAGGTAATGGATAAAAGTGGAAAAGACAAGATGGTTGTTGGGAACCTTCTTTAGAATATACCTAGGATGGTATGTGTGAAGATCCACCAGATCTTTGTCTTTGGAGTTGTCCAAATGTGCAGGAATCTTGCTGCATTTATAGAAAACGACAGCACGCTGCACACGGCCCCGTGTCGGCTGGACACGACCCCGTGTGCAGACAAGACCCTGACACATTTTGTCCGTATTCTAACAAAAAGTCAGAAAGGAATCTTTGGGTAGACACGGGGGCGTGCTGACCTGGACACGGCCCCGTGTCTAGAGGCTGTTTATGAAGTTTCGTCTATTTTTAAGGAATTCATCCGGATCGGGTGGTTCCTTACTGGACGGAACAACCCCAAAGTGCCTGAGATACCTTAGTTGCTCTAGACTAAGATGAGAACGCAAGAGGTTGTCGGTGAGGGTGATTCCTATGCTAAATGTAGGTGGACAAGTCCAACCCTTTCCCGGGCTCTCATTAAAGAAGGTGTATGCCGAATCGCTCAGGTCTTTGTATGCACCGAACGAAGTCGATGGGGAGTCCTTCACGGCACAATCGATACAGGGACGACTATCGCTCAAGTCCCCACTAGAGTTAGAGGTGATATCGGGAACAACGAAGTTGTTTTTATTTGAATGTGATCCCAATAATTCTTCTTGGGTATCTTATTGAGGTGAATTAATGGAATCCATTTCAAGTTCCTTTACCCAATTAAGAATTAAATCTTCCATTTGAAATAATTCCTCAAGAAGCATTTCTCCTAGAAGATTTGATTGGGAGCATTCGAGGGAGAGATAGGGATTATTTTTACTTTCGCCCCTCTTAAGGCTACAGGAAAACAATGGGTCTATATAATGGGGCTTATAATTTAGAAAATAACATTCTAAATCTTTATGAGGGCCACCACATATTTGACACCACGTACCATAAGAGTGCCGAAAGTAAAAAATATCAGTATCACTCATGTTTGTGTCAGAAATTACCAACCGTCGGGATCTTACGGTTTTGTTTTTAGTAACTGAAACTTGGGCACGGGGCATGTTGAGTGGGCACGGCCCCGTGTTCAGCTTACTGTCTGACTTAAAACAGGATTGCCAGTTCCAAAGATTGGGCACGGGGGAGTGTTCAGCGGGCACGCCCCGTGCTGAGTTCTGCAGAAGCTGAAAATTTAAGAAAAATCCTAAAAAAATAGAAAAATAAGAAAAAACGATTAGGCCGTTGATTCCTAACTTTCTTAAAATCCTTGTGTCCCCGGCAACGGCGCCAAAAACTTGATACGTGTGAAGTGTTATATAGTTTTTAATGTATATTTTAAGGCCTTTAACACTTTTTAGCCAAGTTTCAAATTTATAAAACACGATATTTACTAACACTAAACATACATATGGGCAAGTGCACCCATCGTGAGCGTAGTATAGTGTTGGTAAGATACCGTGGTCTTCCAAGGACACAAGAACTTTTAGTACCGGTTTATCCTCAACGTCTAATCAAATCAAAAGTTTAGAAAGAGGTTTTAAACTAGAAAAATAAAACTAACTAAAATGCTGAAAAATAAAAAAAAAATAAAACAGATAGACAAGATGAATCACTTGGATCCGACTCGTGTTTAGTGTAACCTTTGATTATTTCTGCACTTTTGTACCTTTTAAGAGATTATCTTAGTTATTGTAGTAGGCCCCTCTTCTGGAGGTGACGTTACCCTCAACCCAGTAGTTTGAGTCAGCAATGATACAATCCTAAAGGGTTGGATTATTGAAAGATAATTAATTAAGTTATTAATGCATATTGTGGTAGGCCCCTCTTCTGAAGGTGACGTTACCCTCGGCTAAGTAGTCTGAGTCAACAGGGATACTGTCCTAAGTAGCCGGGTTAAAGTATTAGTAGTAGTTTACATATGAGGGGATCAAGGAGTTCGGACCCCCGCCATCAAATACCAGTAGGTATTGAAGGAGGTCCTACTAAAGTTGACCCAGGTCCTTGCCGGATCTATACACTGAACAAGGCAAGACTCTTACCAAACCGTTCCCTTAACCCCCGACCATGTAGCCAACATACCTCCATATAGACCTTGGAGATATGAATGGTGAAAATCTTTTATTTTATATAGAGAGTAAGATAATGCCAAGACACCATGGACAAACGATAAGGAAGACTCACCTTCAACATAAGAAACTAGTTATTAAAGTCATTAATACATAACCAAATAAAAAAGTGCGAAAAGATTAAAAATAAAAAGTATTACACTAAACACTTGTCTTCACCAAGTGATGTAAGAGACTTAGGCAAACATGGCCTTTGATTGTCAAGAACTCTTACGATCAATCTTGGATCCCGTGACTACTACACACACTCTATGATGGATGATTGATGATTGATGATGGTGGTGGATGATGGTGTGTGGTGGTGGTGGAGTGTGGGTGAAGTGTGAGAGAGATGGTTTGCAAAGGGATAGTTTGAAATAAGCCAAGTACCCCTATTTATAGCATGCACAGAAGCCCGGACACGGCCCCGTGTCCATTGGGCACGGCCCCGTGTCCACCCGTCTTCTCTTTCTTCATTAAATGCAGTTTGTCTGCACTAGTTGACCACGCCCCCGAGTCCGCAAGGCACGACCCCGTGTGAAGAAGCATATCTGTACTATCAAGATTTTCCTAGATTCTGCGAATCTTATAGTTGACCACGGGGGCGTGTCCGCTGGACACGCCCCCATGGTGGGTGATAAAAGCTTCTATAACTTTTTCTTTTCTGCAGACACTTGGGCACGCCCCCGTGCTCAGTGAGCACGGGGCGTGTTCAGCCTTCTGTTCTCTTGTTTTTGCTTGGGAAGATGCTGTCGAGGGGTCGGGCATGCCACCTTTATTCCTTTTCTTGTATTTATGCTGGATTTGGCTGCATTTTTGCTTCTTTTGTTCATTTAAGCTCTTTTAACCCGGAAAATACAAAAGGAAGACAAAAGCACACTTTTTCCAACATTAGTACTAAAAAAGGGTTAGTTTTATACCTTATTTGATGTAATTTATATGTTGAATTTTGCACACATCACTTGCCGCTGAAATCACGACAAGCGAGTCAAAGTTGGATTTTGGGATAAAGCTACCAAAAACCTGCACCAAGCTACCGCCGCACCAACCGCCGAAACCGCCACCGCTCAGTCATCGAAGTCCTCACGTCGCAAGAAGAAGAACAACAACAGCAGCTCCAGCAACAAGAACTGTGCTGTCACTACAACTGCTGCCCCACTTCAAGCCGTACCGGCTCAGCAGCAATATCAGCACCGATCAGCTCCAGCACAAGTTACATATGCACCGCCTGCAAAGCGTGCTTACACTGGTCCCCACCCTGCTTGCCCGACTTGTACTTATCATCATCCGGTGGGTATCGTCTGCAGATTTTGCATGCATTGCAACATGTACGACCACTTTACTGCCAATTGCCGTACTGGTCCTCGACAAGAACCAGCCCAAGCCACTGCTCATCAAGCTCTACTCCCAGCTCCTCAAGGCCAACAAGCTGCTTAGGCACCTGCGATCAACGCTAGAGTCTGCTTCGCGTGTGGTGATCCCAACCACTTCATGAACATGTGCCCGAATAGGGTTGTGAAACAAGAGCCTCAGTAGCAGCAGCCTCAACAGCATCAACAACAAGCCGCTCGCGCCAGAACTTTCAACATCAATGCGCGCCAAGCCCAGGCCGACAACAATGTGGTCAATGGTACATTCCTTATGAATGGTATTTATGCTTCGTGTTTGTTTGATACTTGTAACACCTCGTAAATTCACGACCAATACAATAAGGACACGTGTCATGAGCTTTAAAACATGTAATGGATTGAATATGAGGGACTAAAGTTGACAAACAAAGAAAGTATATGTGTAAAAGGATTCAAAGTGTCAACATTGGATAATTATACCTTTCAACAACCCTGCACGGTGTTTATACCCTTAAACGAATAAATTATGAATCATATGAAGCCATTTGTGGAAGAAAGTGAGAGTTTACAAACCGCAAGGGTTAAATGTGTCAACATGTTTAATTTATACCTCTGAGTGACCTTTTAGTGAACCCGAAGCTTTATAACGATTAATTATGCTCACTAGAATAAGCGATAAAAATTTCACAAGGTTTCGATATCATATGAGAAAGATATGCTCGCATTCGTAAATAAGGGGTTAAAAGCGTCAACGTTGAAATTCAGGACTTTTCGGGTGATTGTATAACTAACCGGGGACTTAACAAAGTTTGTTTATGACTTGGAGTCCTTAAAAGTCAAGTTGGAGGGTTAAAAGTGCAATAAAACAAGTTAAAACAACTATTAGAAGGACCAGGGACCAAATGTGCACTTTCTAGAAACTTGTTTACCGGAGCCCACCTTCTCGCGGGCCGCGTAAGGCATCACCCAAACCTTACGCGGGCCGCCTAAAAGTCACCAGCTCCCATTTTTTGGACAGATGCCTGTATCAGCCTGTTCCACCGCCTTTGAGAGCTTGTTTTCGAAATTCAGAGGCTGAGTAAATGGTATTTCATGCATAGGGACACCTTGGATGATCAGGGAACACTTGTAGACTTGTTTGGATTGATCTCATGCATTCTAATTCAATATATATAGAACCATAAGTTGCAACACTTCACTTGTTCATTTCAAAGTCAATTCTAAACCTTCTCTGGAGTTCTCTGGACCTCAAGCAAGCTTCCTTAAGTCTCAAATTCGTGCTAAGGACCATTGTAAGTGTCCTTAACCCCTTAAGTCCTTGTTTTATTAGTTTAATGGCCTAAAGTCAAACCCGTCATAATTAAGGTTTGACTTAGTGATTAATCACTAATGATCTACTCAATTCTCGAATTGAAAGTAGCTTTGAGTTGGTAATTATGTGGGTAATAAACCCTTAAAAGGGCACCCCTCTGATTCTCACTCTAACTAGGTCAATTGTCGGGTCAAACTTGATTATAAAAAGTCAACAGAAAGCTAATTTTCAAATAAACACATAATTAACAATGTAGAAGCCATGAAACCTATTTTATCACTTGTATAACTTGGTAATTAATGTAAGAACATGTCTAAGCATGTTCAACCCAACAATTTTCAGTTTAGGCTCGGTTCGGAACCGAAAGTCGCAAAAGTAGACTTTTGCTTTGACTTTCAGTTCTGACCCAATGTAGCATATTTTAGAAATTCCTTAGAGCTCTTTTAGGACCAGGTTATAGGTTAGTGTAACCCTCTGAGGTTATACAACTTGGTTCCTTAATTTATCCGATTCATTTGCATGTTTCCGTTATATGCCTAAATGTTGACCATTATGCTCTTTTGACCTTAAAACGAGATTTTTGAAAATGTGAGAGCACAAAAACCTTTATTACTGAATTATAAACTTGTCCTAAAAATTTGACATCAGTTTGAGGTCTAGATTAACAGTTATGCTGAATAGCGTAATTAGAAAGCTTTTTATTAATTAAACGGCATAATTAGCATAAATCCTATATAAACCCAAATTTTGACACCAAAATTTTTACCCACTAATGTAATATAATATTTTGGGATTTTTGAAGATTTTTATTTATTTTTAAACTGATCATATCATAGGGTTCTAGCTTTGATTCGGTAATTGTCGGTTATACCCTTTTCTTGAATAAAATGAGTTTTACATAATATTTTGAAACCAAACTTTTTGCTATTGATTTTATATGATAAATAAAATATTTTGAACTTTATAAACTGATCAAAAACTCAGATTTCCTATTTAAACCCGAAAATCGATTAAAACCGATTTTTACGCGTTCTAAGCGCATAGTATGGTTTAAAACTAATTTTGGCATATAAAACTTAATACTTACTGATGTTTTAAGTACATTTTTATACTTTAACAGTAAGCAAAAGTTTTAAACTCAGATTTCAAAATTTGACCTTTAAAGCTTATGTGAAATTACCAAAATGCTCCTTCGGTGCATAGTTTGGTTATATATGATAAATTTCACATATATGCAATACCCTACTGTTATGACTTATAAAAATAAATATTTTTACTGATTATATCAGACCTGAAACTCATATTAATATTTAAATTCTTTTATAAGCTTTAAAATGACCAAAATACCCCTACGGGGCATAATTCGAGTTTAAAACCATTTTGGGCATAATGGAAAGCATCCTACTGATATCACAACATATTTAAGGCATATTAACTTAGAAAACATGTTCATGAATCATTTGGTTACCCGTTATTCATTTATCGCATTCGGTACGGTTTATGTAACTAGTTTGCATAAATTAACCGAAACGGGTCAAACCTTATCATTTTTATCTTAAAATCCAGAATGTGTTTAGTTTACCCATTTTACACAAGTCTTCAAACTTGTCGGGTCTAAATCACATTCTATTCCGGTCTTCGCTTAATCATGTGTTTCGAACCGTGTATCTTTCTTTAAAACTAACCGGTCTAAGTTTGGACTTAATTAAGACCTGTTAGGAATCTAATAGGTTATTAAAACCTTCATTCCAGATTTAGGAGCCCAGTAAAAGATATCTGCATTTGC
Organism: Helianthus tuberosus; assembly: GCA_030545235.1. NCBI lineage: Eukaryota > Viridiplantae > Streptophyta > Magnoliopsida > Asterales > Asteraceae > Helianthus > Helianthus tuberosus. The sequence goes on along the minus strand of CM060365.1, from coordinate 108,232,935 downwards.
TTGATTGTATACGGCTGGGATATATTATATAATTTGCTCAGGTAAATACTTTTAACTTATTTTCCCTTATACGGGCTTGGGGTACGGTATATAAAATACCGCTTGGTCGGGCATTTAATTTTTAATCATATGAAGGTTAATTTATTGAGATGACCCGTTTAATCTGTTTTGTTTATTCTAAGCCTTTGGGGGGTTAATGACCATGTCCTGGATATCCTTGGCTCATTCATTGAAATGGCCACGACTTAAGCACGGGGTGTAGGCATACACCTGCCGGTGAGTATGTAAAAATAATATAACCGCCTGTTCGAGAATAACTCGCCGCGGATATATTATGTAGTGTGTCTATTAATCTTTAACCGGGTATTCAACCCGGGCCACTGAACGTATAATAACCATGTAATTCTTTAACAAGTTTATATATCAAGAATTATCCCAAGTTATAAAAGATATTTTGTGCCTTGTGCATTCAAACCAGTTTTCTTAAACATTTTCAAAACGAGTCAGTTAATTGAATTTACCAGTGTAAACTGACGTATTTTCCAAAAAGGCTAAGTGCAGGTACTAAACAGAATAGGCCGGCTACTCCTAGCATCAATAAAGAGTCTTGCAAGCTTAGATGTTTACAAATCTGTTGAACAATGTTTCCTGTTATCTTTGATCAGCCTGTGGATCCTTTACAACCGTCTTTGTAATAAATGATATTACTTTTATTCGGTTTGTAATGCTTTTGTCTTTCGACTTCCGCTGTGTATTAAACTGTGATAAATTATCTATGATGATATCAACTACGTCACGATACTCCCCACCGGGTCCACCGGTAATACATTGAAATATCAGGGTGTGACAGGTTGGTATCAGAGCCAACGCTGAGTGAATTAAACACTAGCCTTTTGTGTTTAATCTCAATGACACAGTTTGCACATTCCTCGACTTTCGAGTCTAGACAAAGAACATAGGACTAATCCTAATTTGTTTTAACTTTGTCCTTTATTGTTTTCCTTTGTTGTGTCCTTTGTTTGTTTTGACAGGTTCACAAGATGCCACCTAGATTCAGGAGAGGGGGAAGAGGCAAGGGGCCATTCAACGCCCCTAACGACCACGAAGCCGGACCTTTCCACCGGCGAACACCGTCTGTGACAATGAGCACAAGTCCTCAGGAGGATTGGAGGACATATTTGGAGCCAGCGAGGCGATCTGTCTCGCTAAGTTCGTCACCCTCGTACCTTCATTCTTTCGGGCCGCAATCGGAGAACGAGCCCGAAGACTCGCACCACTCCTTCTTGCCGTTGCGACGGTCAACCTCTCATCGGGCCTTTTAGGACCCGACACCTTATTTTCAGAGCCGATTCAACCCGGCAAACCAGGTTGAAGAACCAATGGGTCACAACCTATTGGGCACTGAAGACCATTTCCCTGGAGCTCAGGGAATGGATAAGGATGAGGACCCGGACCCCGCCGAGCCACCAACCGGGACACCTACTCACCCCATCGAGATCTCGGATGGGTTGCCATATCATGGATAACCTTATCGTGGTCCAGACAGTTATGAGGCAATATTTACCCAATACGACTGGGTGTTTACTCCCAGTTACAACTCACAGCAGCAGCAACAACAACAGCAGGATCCCTCAGAGGATTCGCGTTTTGTAGGGGTTACTCCACCACCACCACCACCACCAGTGCAGCAACCTCCTCCGAACCCACCGAGGAGGAGAATATCAACCGCACGGATGTCCGTGCGAGGGGGAATCCGTATCAGCACCCTACAACCTTCCAGTGGCAGTCGTTACCCGCCACTATATAAAGACCCACATATGGGTGGTCCTTCGAACCCTGTTTCTGAGGTGGAGTCTGCGCCAGTCGCACCGCCACCAGTGGGTTATGATAACCCAATTTCTGCATACGCTAGTGTAGCGGCGTATAACCCTTTCGAGCAGCCAGCCCATACCAACTACAACTACGCCGAGGCTGATCCATACCTGGTAGCGGCGAACTACAATGCTCTCCATCCTGAAGGGCCTTATGGAGCTCCCTGGGGGACTGGATACCCAGCCTATGGGTACCAATACCCGCCCCCTCCTCAACCTCCGCAGCAACAACAGTCGCAACCGCCGCAAATCCAGCCACCGCAACAGCAGGAGATTCTTCAAAGGTTGAGTTAGGTGGAGCGAGAGGTTCGAGAAGAGCATATAAGCCACAGGGGATTTCTCAAGGGTTTGGCAAGCTTAATCAAGGGAAAGAGCAAAAGGGATCATTAAATTCCTTATTTGTTTAATTTGTATTTCTTTAATTTTCAATCAAGTCCCTGCGAGGACATCTATTTCTGTATTCAGTCCCTGCGAGGACTTGTATTTCCAGTTTAGCCCCTGCGTGGGCATGTCTTTTCTATTAAAGTACCGTTTAGGGCATTCATGTACTCTTTGAATTTTAGTGGCATGTTATAATTTAAATTTCATTTTGTCATTTTATGCATAAATGCAATTTATATGAAATAAATAAATCCAAAATATGTCATTCCTTTTATAAGATCTGCCTTTAAATATTAAATAAGAATCTTAAAGGGTATAACCTAGCCTGCATATCATTATAGGACCTGGCCATGATGGTAAAACCTGTTTAAAAGATTCAAATCCTTGTTAACATCTGAAAACATGTTAACACTCCTAGCAGATGTGATTCGTAAAAATCACACATGTCATCCTTATATTGGATTCTTCCAATTCCTTCTTTATTATTTAAACATCCATTAGTGATGTAATGCCTACGGGCCATAATCATTGTCATATAAGACAAAAGACAGTTGTAGCCTATAACTCCCTGTCAAGAAAGGTAATGAACTATGATTCAAGCCTTAATACCTCGATCCTATAAGATCTTAGATTATAAATGTGTCCATGTGACTTGGCCTTTTGTGCCATTATTATATTTAATTATAACTAAGTATTATTATAATGAAAATTCCTGAATGAAATACTTAACAAATTAACCACTATGGTTCATTAATGCCATGGTTAATAAATTATCAAGATGACAATTCTGTTATAGATCTCTGAATGAATCATTGTCATCATCTTATGTAGCAATCAAGCTACATGGCAGAGTCTGAAGAAATCAACAGTCACCAAAGGGAAAATCATGATACCACCAGAATCAACATAGCTGGTGCAGAACTGCAGGCATTGATAGACAATGTCGTTACTCGAGCTCTGGATAGACGAGATAATGAGTCAAGTAGCACTCGAAGTAAGACCCTATTTGTACCTCATTCTAAATCACAACCTAAGACTCACTCTGAGGCTCATAGTAAGCGACCTCCTAAACATAATGAGTCAAAGAAGGATGATGACTGACATTCATCTAATCAGCATAGTGTTCCGTCTAAGAAAATTGTATTTGATCAGGAGCCACGTGGAAAGACCTGCTCCTACAAGTATTTTGTCTCCTGCAAACCCAGGGATTTCACTGGGGAAAAAGGAGCTATTGACTGCATGACGTGGCTAGACGAGATGGACACCGTGGTTGATATCAGTGGTTGCGCTGATAGGGATGTTGTGAAGTTTGTATCTCAGTCGTTTAAAGGAGAAGCACTAGCTTGGTGGTGGTCTCTAATCCAAGCTAATGGGAAAATCCCATTGTACAATCTGTCTTGGGATCAGTTTGTGACTTTGATCAAGGAGAATTTATGTCCTCAACATGAGGTTGAGAAGATCGAGACTGACTTCCTAACATTGGTTATGAAGAATTTAGACTGTCAGGTGTATCTTACGAGTTTTAATACCATGTCTCGATTGGTTCCATACTTGGTGACACCAGAACCAAAACGGATTGCCCGTTTCATTGGGGGTTTAGCCCCGAAGATCAAAGCAAGTGTGAAGGCATCTCGACCTACTACCTTTAGGTCTGTAGCTGATTTATCCTTGTCTCTTACCCTTGATGCGGTCAGATAGAGATCGCTTAGAAATGTTGATATTGGGAAGAGGAAACCTGAAGATGATAACTACCACCATTCAGACAAGATGCACAAAGGGAACTCTGATCACAAGAAGAGTTCCGGGTTTAGAAAAGATGATCAATAGTCGGGTGAAAAGCCCAAGTGTAAGATTTGCAAGAAACATCATCTGGGAAGGTGCAGATACGAATCAAAGTCCCAATCACACCCAGGACTTGTGGGATTTGAAAGTCAAGTGAACATAAGACATTAGACCGCAAGAAGATAAAGGATGCTACTTGCTACAATTGCAATGAGAAAGGGCACATCAAGTCTAACTGCCCAAAGTATGCCAAGAAACCTGAGGATGGAAAGAAGACCAATGCTAGGGTCTTTCAGATGAATGCACGGGAAGCGGTGCAGGATGATAACGTTATAACAGGTACCTTTCTTATCAATAATATTTACGCAAGGGTATTATCTGATTCGGGTGCAGATAAGTCATTTGTTGATGAAAAGTTTTGTAGATTGTTAAATCTGCCTGTTAAAACCTTAAGTATGAAATATGAAGTAGAATTGGTCGATGGTACCCTAGAAACTGCCTCAACTATATTAGATGGATGCTTTATATCCATTAGGAACCACTCCTTTCGGTTATCCTTGCTTCCTTTGAAATTAGTTGGTTTCGACATAGTGATAGGCATGGATTGGTTATCTCATAACCAAGCCCAGATTGTTTGTGACAAGAAACAAGTGGTGATCAAGACTCCGTATGGTGAGCCATTTACCATACAGGGAGACACTCAGTATGGGTTGCCTAAGCAAGTGTCTATGCTTAAGGCATCAAGGTATATGAAGAAAGGTTGTGTCATCTATATGGCATAAGTGACTATCGATGAACCAAAGCCCAAGATTGAAGACATCCCCGTCATTTCTGAATATCCAGAAGTATTCCCAGAAGAACTACCCGGTTTGCCACCAGATAAGCAAGTGGAGTTTAGAATTGGCATTATACCTGGAGCAGTACCTATTACAAGAGCACCTTACAGATTAGCACCGACTGAGATGAAAGAGTTGAGAACTCAACTGGATGATTTATTGGCGAAGGGATTTATTAGACCTAGCTCATCTCCTTGGGGAGCACCGATCCTGTTTGTAAAGAAGAAGGATGGATCAATGCGTCTATGCATCGATTATCGTGAGCTTAACAAGGTTACGATCAAGAATAGATATCCATTGCCCAGGATCGACGATCTGTTCGATCAACTGCAAGGGGCAAGTTACTTCTCCAAGATTGACTTAAGGTCAGGTTATCATCAGCTGAAGGTTAGAGATGGAGATGTGCACAAAACCGCATTTAGAACTCGTTATGGTCACTACGAGTTCTTGGTGATGCCTTTTGGGCTCACTAATGCACCAACAGCGTTCATGGACCTCATGAATCGCGTTTGCAAACCCTACTTGGACAAAGAATAAGGTTGACCATGAAAAACACCTTCGTTGTATTCTTGAACTTCTTCAACAAGAAAAGCTCTACGCCAAGTTTTCAAAGTGTGAATTTTGGCTTCGTGAAGTCCAATTCCTTGGACATGTGGTTAGTGAGCGTGGTATCCAGGTGGATCCCGCTAAGATTGAAGCTATCATGAATTGGCAAGATTCGAAGACGCCCACAAAGATTCGTAGCTTTTTGGGTCTGGCAGGATATTACAGACGCTTTATTGAAAACTTCTCAAGGATTGCTGCACCCTAACTTCACTAACCCGCAAGAATATCAAGTTTGACTTGGGTCCTAAGCAGCAAGAAGCCTTTGACATTCTCAAGTAGAAGTTGAGCAATGCACCTGTGTTGACATTGCCTGATGGGATAGAGGAATTTGTAGTATACTGCGATGCATCACACACTGGTATGGGGTGTATGCTCATGCAGAAAGGCAAGGTCATTGCCTATGCTTCCCGACAACTAAAAGTGCACGAGAAGAATTACACCACCCACGATTTGGAGTTGGGTGTCGTTGTGTTTGCACTCAAACTTTGGAGGCATTATTTGTATGGTACCAAGTGTGTGATCTATTCTGATCACAAGAGCCTTCAACATCTGTTTAACCAGAAGGAACTAAACATGAGACAGCGTCGATGGATGGAGACACTGAATGACTATGATTGTGAAATCTGATACCATCCAGGCAAGGCAAATGTGGTCGCCGATGCCTTAAGTAGGAAGGAAAGGGTGAAGCCCATAAGAATCAATGCCAAGAGCATTGAATTAAAGAACAGTTTGAATGAAAGACTGTTAGCCGCGCAGAAGGAAGCTGTGTTAGAAGCCAACTATCCGAATGAAAAGTTGGGAGTAACTACTGAACAGTTATCTTGTGGCAAGGATGGAATACCAAGATTGAATGGACGAATATGGGTTCTAATATATGGAGGACTTCGGGATGTTATCCTTCAAGAAGCCCATAGTTCCAAGTATTCTGTTCATCCTGGAAGTGATAAGATGTACCTGGATTTGAAGGCAAATTATTGGTGGATAGGCTTGAAGAAGTCTATAGCCACTTATGTGGCCAAATGTCTGACATGTGCTCAAGTTAAGGCAGAGCACCAGAAGCCGTCAGGTTTGCTGCCACAGCCTGAACTTCCCACCTGGAAGTGGGAAATGGTAACCATGGATTTCATTACTAAGTTACCAAAAACAAAGCGAGGAAATGAAACTATTTGGGTTATAGTGGATAGATTGACTAAGTCAGCCCACTTCTTACCTATTAAGGAAACACACAGCTCAGATAAGTTAGCTGAGCTGTACGTGGACGAGATTGTATCTCTACACGGAGTGCCAGTGTCTATCATCTCTGATAGGGATACGAGGTATACATCGCATTTCTGGAAAAGTTTTCAACAATCCCTAGGCACTCGATTGAACTTCAGCACAGCATATCATCCTCAGACGGATGGTCAAAATGAATGTACTATATAGACACTCGAGGATATGCTACGAGCTTATGTTATTGACTTAGGAGGAAGTTGGGATGATCATCTTTCATTGATTGAATTCTCATACAATAATAGCTATCACTCTAGTATACAAGCTGCACCTTTTGAAGCTCTATATGGAAGAAAGTGTAGAACGCCCGTTTGTTGGGCAGAAGTTGGAGATGTCCAACTAACAGGACCTGATATAGTCCTGGAAATGACAAATAAGATTGTACAGATACGAGATCATCTTAAAGCTGCCAGGGATAGGCAGAAAAGCTATGCAGATAAAAGGCGTAAACCTCTAAAGTTTGAGGTTGGTGACAAAGTGTTACTGAAAGTATCAACGTGGAAAGGGGTAATGCGATTTGGTAAGAAAGGAAAGTTAATCCCAAGATACATAGGACCATTCGAGCTCATCTAATGTGTTGGAACAGTGGCTTATAAGTTAAACTTGCCTGAATAGCTCAGTGGTATTCATAATGTATTCCACATCTACAATCTGAAGAAATGTCTAGCTGATGAATCACTAGTCATACCACATACGGATGTGCACATAGACGAGAGCCTAAAATTGGTTGAAAAACCTTTGTCGATCGAGGATCGACAGGTTAAGAAGCTTCGAAAGAAGCATGTACCGATAGTAAAGGTTAAATGGGATGCCCGCAGAGGTCCCGAATACACGTGGGAGGTTGAGTCCACAATGAAATAGAAGTACCCTCATTTATTTCAGTAAATCTCAAGGTCGAGATTTCTTTCAAGGGTGTGAGTATGTAATACCTCGGAAATTCATGACCAATACAATAAGGACACGTGTCATGAGCTTTAAATGTGTAATGGATTGAATATGAGGGACTAAAGTTGACAAACAAAGAAAGTATATGTGTAAAAGGATTCCAAGTGTCAACATTGGATAATTATACCTTTCAACAACCCTGCGCGATGTTTATACCCTTAAACGAATAAATTATGAATCATATGTAGCCATTTGTGGAAGAAAGTAAGAGTTACAAACCGCAAGGGTTAAATGTGTCAACATGTTTAATTTATACCTCTGAGTGACCTTTTAGCAAACCCCAAGCTTTGTAACGATTAATTATGCTCACTAGAAAAAGCGATAAAAATTTCACAAGGTTTCGATATCATATGAGAAAGATATGCTCACATTCGTAAATAAGGGGTTAAAAGCGTCAACGTTGAAATTCAGGACTTTTCGGGTGATTGTATAACTAACCGGGGACTTAACAAAGTTTGTTTATGACTTGGAGTCCTTAAAAGTCAAGTTGGAGGGTTAAAAGTGCAATAAAACAAGTTAAAACAACTATTAGAAGGACCAGGGACCAAATGTGCACTTTCTAGAAACTTGTTTACCGGAGCCCACCTTCTCGCGGGCCACGTAAGGCATCACCCAAACCTTACGCGGGCCGCCTAAAAGTCACCAACTCCCATTTTTTGGACAGATGCCTGTATCAGCCTGTTCCACCGCCTTTGAGAGCTTGTTTTCGAAATTCAGAGGCTGAGCAAATGGTATTTCATGCATAGGGACACCTTAGATGATCAGGGAACACTTGTAGACTTGTTTGGATTGATCTCATGCATTCTAATTCAATATATATAGAACCATAAGTTGCAACACTTCACTTGTTCATTTCAAACTCAATTCTAAACCTTCTCTGGAGTTTTCTGGACCTCAAGCAAGCTTCCTTAAGTCTCAAATTCGTGCTAAGGACCATTGTAAGTGTCCTTAACCCCTTAAGTCCTTGTTTATTAGTTTAATGGACTAAAGTCAAACCCGTCGTAATTAAGTTTTGACTTAGTGATTAATTACTAATTATCCAGTCAATTCTCGAATTGAAAGTAGCTTTGAGTTGGTAATTATGTGGGTAATAAGCCCTTAAAAGGGCACCCTCTGATTCTCACTCTAACTAGGTCAATTGTCGGGTCAAACTTGATTGTAAAAAGTCAACAGAAAGCTAATTTTCAAATAAATACATAATTAACAATGTAGAAGCCATGAAACCTATTTTATCACTTGTATAACTTGGTAATTAATGTAAGAACATATCTAAGCATGTTCAACCCGACAATTTTCAGTTTAGGCTCGGTTCGGAACCGAAAGTCGCAAAAGTAGACTTTTGCTTTGACTTTCAGTTCTGACCCAATGTAGCATATTTTAGAAATGCCTTAGAGCTCTTTTAGGACCAGGTTATAGGTTAGTGTAACCCTCTGAGGTTATACAACTTGGTTCCTTAATTTATCTGATTCATTTGAATGTTTCCGTTATATGCCTAAATGTTGACCATTATGCCCTTTTGACCTTAAAACGAGATTTTTGAAAATGTGAGAGGACAAAACCCTTTATTACTGAATTATAAACTTGTACTAAAAATTTGACATCAGTTTGAGGTCTAGATTAAGAGTTATGCTCAATAGCGTAATTAGAAAGCTTTTTATTAATTAAACGGCATAATTAGCATAAAGCCTTTCTAAACCCAATTTTTGACACCAAAATTTTTACCCACTAATGTAATATAATATTTTGGGATTTTTGAAGATTTTTATTTATTTTTAAACTGATCATATCATAGGGTTCTAGCTTTGATTCGGTAATTGTCGGTTACACCCTTTTCTTGAATAAAATGAGTTTTACATAATATTTTGATACCAAAATTTTTGCAACTGATTTTATATGATAAATAAAATATTTTGAACTTTATAAACTGATCAAAAACTCAGATTTCCTATTTAAACCCGAAAATCGATTAAAACCGATTTTTACGAGTTCTAAGCGCATAGTATGGGTTAGAACTAATTTTGGCATATAAAACTTAATACCTACTGATGTTTTAAGTAAATTTTTATACTTTAATAGTAAGCAAAAGTTTTAAACTCAGATTTCAAATTTTGACCTTTAAAGCTTATGTGAAATTACCAAAATGCCCCTACGGTGCATAGTTTGGTTATATATGATAAATTTCACATATATGCAATACCCTACTGTATGACTTATAAAAATAAATATTTTTACTGATTATATCAGACCTGAAACTCAGATTAATATTTAAATTCTTTTATAAGCTTTAAAATGATAAAAATACCCCTACGGGGCATAATTCGAGTTTAAAACCATTTTGGGCATAATGGAAAGCATCCTACTGATATCACAACATATTTAAGGCATATTAACTTAGAAAACCTGTTCATGAATCATTTGGTTACCCGTTATGCATTTATCGCATTCGGTACGGTTTATGTAACTAGTTTGCATAAATTAACCGAAACGGGTCAAACCTTATCATTTTTATCTCAAAATCCAGAATGTGTTTAGTTTACCCATTTTACACAAGTCTTCGAACTTGTCGGGTCTAAATCACATTCTATTCCGGTCTTCGCTTAATCATGTGTTTCGAACCGTGTATCTTTCTTTAAAACTAACCGGTCTAAGTTTGGACTTAATTAAGACTCGTTAGGAATCTAATAGGTTATTAAAACCTTCATTCCAGATTTAGGAGCCCAGTAAAAGATATCTGCATTTGCTTAATTGTATACGGCTGGGATAAATTATATAATTTGCTCAGGTAAATACTTTTAACTTATTTTCCCTTATACGGGCTTGGGGTACGGTATATAAAATACCGCTTAGTCGGGCATTGAATTTTTAATCATATGAAGGTTAGTTTATTGAGATGACCCGTTTAATCTGTTTTGTTTATTCTAAGCGTTTGGGGGGTTAATGACCATGTCCTGGATATCCTCGGCTCATTCATTGAAATGGCCACGACTTAAGCACGGGGTGTAGGCATACACCTGCCGGTGCGTATGTAAAAATAACATAACCGCCTGTTCGAGAATAACTCGCCGCGGATATATTATGTGGTGTGTCTATTAATCTTTAACCTGGTATATAAAAGATATTTTGTGCCTTGTGCATTCAAACCAGTTTTCTTAAACATTTTCAAAACATGTCAGATAATTGTATTTACCAGTGTAAAGTAACGTATTTTCCAAAAAGGCTAAGTGCAGGTACTAAACGGAATAGGCTGGCTACTCCTAGCATCAATAAAGAGTCTTGCAAGCTTAGATGTTTACAAATCTGTTGAACAATGTTTCCTTTTATCTTTGATCCGCCTGTGGATCCTTTACAACCGTCTTTGTAATAAATGATATTACTTTTATTCGGTTTGTAATGCTTTTGTCTTTCGACTTCCGCTGTGTATTAAACTGTGATAAATTGTCTATGATGATATCAACTACATCACGATACTCCCCACCGGGCCCACAGGTAATACTTGGAAATATCGGGGTGTGACAATACTGGAGCCGATAACTGTTTTGTGTCGTTCGAATTTGAGAAGCTCCTTAATCGTAAGCGCTCCCATCTCCCCTCGACGTTCGATGTCGAAGTCGCCACTGGAAGAACCGTCGCCGTCAATTCCGTTCTTCGTGATTGTACTCTAGAACTCAACAATCACATCTTTCCAATCGACCTTATTTCGATGCAACTCGGAAGTTTTGACGTCATAGTAGGCATGGACTTTCTTTGTGAAAACCATGTTGAAGTTGTGTGCTTCGAGAAGATGATTCGATTCTCCCTCACAAATGGTTATTTATTATGCGTTTATGGTGAAACTGCTTAGAAGGGTCTAAAGCTCATGTAGCGTACCCAAGCTAGCAAGTATCTCCGCAAGGAATACAGAGCTTTCTTGGCTAACATTGTAGTAGCGGAGAAGGAAAAGAAAGGAAAGACAGGAGTGAAAGACGATCATGTGGTTCGTGAGTTTCCCAATGTGTTTCCTGATGATCTTCCTGGATTGCCTCCAAGTCGTGATATCGACTTTTGTATCGACCTCATTCGTGGAGCCAACCCTGTTGCCAAAGCTCCTTACCGACTCGCTCCATCCGAGATGCGCGAACTCTCGAGTCAGCTCCAGGAACTACTTGATAAAGACTTCATTCGCCCGAGCACCTCTCCTTGGGGCACGCCAGTCCTTTTCGTCAAAAAGAAGGATGGGACGTTCAGGATGTGCATCGACTATCAGGAATTGAATAAGTTGACTATCAAGAATCGCTATCCCTTGCCTCGAATTGATGATTTGTTTGACCAGTTACAAGGTGCAACATGTTTCTCGAAGATCGATCTATGCTCAGGCTACCACCAACTACGCATCCAAGAGGAAGATATTCACAAAACCGCTTTCCGAACTCGATACGGTCATTATGAATTCGTTGTTATGCCTTTTGGTTTGACCAACGCACCCGCGGTTTTCATGGATTTGATGAATCGCATGTGTAAACCATATCTCGACCGCTTCGTCATCGTGTTCATCGATGATGTCTTGATCTATTCCAAGTCGAAAGCCGAACACGCACAACATCTACGTTTGGTTCTTGAGCTACTCCAGGGGAATCGACTCTATGGCAAGTTCTCCAAGTGTGAATTCTGGCTAGAGGAGGTTCAATTCCTCGGTCACATTATCAATAGTCATGGTATTCACGTCGATCCCGCGAAGATTGAAGCAGTTAAGAGTTGGATTACACCTAAGAACCCGTCTGAAGTCCGTTCTTTTCTCGGACTAGCGGGCTATAATCGTTGATTTATCGAAGGATTCTCAAAAATCGTTGTGCTGCTTACCGCTCTCATGCATAAAGACAACCCTTTTGTTTGGGGAACCGAACAAGAGTCTGCTTTCCAAACCCTCAAGCACATGCTCTGCGATGCCCCTGTTCTCACATTACCCGACGGAAATGATGACTTTATTGTCTATTGTGATGCCTCGAACCTTGGTCTTGGTGGTGTTCTCATGCAACGGGACAAGGTTATGGCTTACGCTTCTCGTCAGCTCAAAATCCATGAGAAGAACTACACAACCCATGATCTCGAGCTAGGCGCAGTTGTTTTTGCGTTAAAGATTTGGCGACACTACCTGTATGGTACCAAATGTACGATCTTCACCAATCATAGGAGCCTACAACATATCTTGGGCCAGAAGGAACTTAATATGCGACAACGCCGATGGGTAGAACTTCTCAGCGACTATGACTGTGAGATTCGTTATCATCATGGGAAAGCAAATGTCGTTGCCGACGCTCTCAGCAGACGGAGCTATCTGCTCAGCATTCGTAATATCCAAGCCCACTACGATCTCGAAACCCTCATCCGCGAAGCCCAACATGCTTGTTTTAATGAACGCACTCTGAAGAAGGAAAGGATCTACCCCGATGGAGTCCATATTTTGAATAAGTCGAATGGGATATTCCATTATCTGGATCGGATTTTGATGGACGAAGCCCACAAATCCCGATATTCTATTCATCCCGATGCCGACAAGATGTACCAGGACCTTCGCTACAAGTACTGGTGGCCGGGCATGAAAAGAGATATCGCCCTCTATGTTGGAAAGTACCTGACTTGCTCGAAGGTCACGGCTGAACAACAAAGACCCTCTGGCTTACTCGAACAACCCCCGATCCCTATGTGGAAGTGGGAAAGTATAGCTATGGACTTCATAAAGAAACTTCCGCGTACGCCATCAAGTCACGACAGCATCTGGGTTGTCGTTGACCGTTTGACCAAATCTGCTCATTTTCTACCAATACGAGAAGACTATAAGGTAGAAAAATTAGCCCAAATCTACACCGATGAGATCATTTGTCGACATGGGACGCCTTGCGACATCACCTCTAACCGTGATGCTCGGTTTACCTCACGTCTATGGGAAATGTTTCAAACGGCTCTTGGTACTACGCTGAATCTAAGTACCGCATTTCATCCCCAAACCGACGGTTACACTGAAAGAACGATTCGTACCCTTGAAGACATGCTCCGTTCGTGTGTTATAGATTTCGGTGGTAATTGGGACGCATACCTGCCGTTAGTCAAATTCTCGTATAATAACAGTTATCATTCCAGCATTCAAATGGCACCGTTTGAGGCATTATACGGAAGAAAATGTCGATCGCCAATTGTATGGCATGAGATCGGGCACTCGCAATTAACCGGTCCTGAGCTATTGCAAGAAACGACTGGCAAAGTTCTCCAAATTCGAGACAATCTGCTGAAAGCTCGGAGTCGTCAGAAAAGTTACACCGATAGACGACGCAAGCCCCTTGAATTTGACGTTGGCGACTACGTACTCCTAAAGGTATCACCTTGGAAGGGTGTGGTCAGATTCGGCAAGAAAGGGAAACTAGCGCCTCGATATGTTGGACCTTTTAAGATTCTGGAAAGGATCGGAAAAGTTGCCTATAGACTCGAACTACCGGAAGAACTTAGCAACGTCCACCCGACTTTCTATGTGTCGAACCTCAGAAAGTGCCTGGCTAAGCATGATTTAGTTGTACCTCTAGAAGATCTTCAAGTAAACGAAAGACTACACCTCGTGGAGAAGCCTGTCGAAATCATGGATCGCCAAACCAAGCAGCTCAGACGCTCGCGCATCCCCAGTGTCAAGGTTCGATGGGAAGGCAAACGAGGCGCAGAGTTCACTTGGGAACTCGAAAGCGACATGAAGGAGAAGTATCCGCAGTTGTTTGTTACGGTTTCGGCCTAATTTCGGGACGAAATTCCCTCAACTAGGGGAGGCTGTAACACCCCGTGTTTCGAAAGTCAAAGTCAAAGTCAAGATTGAAGTCAAAGGGAGACAAGATTGCTAATTGCGATCTGTCACTCCTAGCTAAATTCCTGTTTTGACTTCTTTGACTTGTAATTAGTCTAATTTTGTTATCGCATTAGTTGTATTATGTGGAGTATCTAGTAATAATCTCATATTAACCGCATGTTTAATCGCTTTATCGCTTATCGCAATCGCAATCGCAACTCGAATGGTGTGACCTGGATATTGTTTTACGTGTGTGTGCTATTTATGTGTTACATGTGCATGTTATGTTTGTGTTGAGATGTGAATCGAAATCGCAATCTAACACATTGCAAATCAAAACGCTAAACGCAAATTAAATAGGATGCTTGTATGTTGATATAGTAGTTGGGATTAAAAGTAATTTGATGAGTAAAACTATCTCATCACCCTCTCGAATCGCATCACAACGCTCAGCACTCGAATCGAAACTGCAAAACTCATCACACCGAGCACTCAAACCGAGTGGCCAGCCGACCGAGCTGCCATCCGATCGGACTGCCATCCGACCGAGGTGCCACTCGAACGAGCTGCCACCCGACCTAGGTGCCATCAGGCCGAGTTGCCACTCGACCAAACTGCCCCCCGGACGGGTTGCCACTCGAAGGACCGGCCATCATTCCTCTTTTCCATTTATGGAAACCCTATAAATACCCCATATGTCAACCTCATTTGATGTTGACAGCTCTCTCTTCCTCTCCACTCGCTCCAGCCACTATTTCTTCAGATTTCTCGCGATTCTTGTAAGTTTTCAACCTAAATCTTGTACTTTCTTAACCTACACGCACTCCTACACATTTCTATCTTTTGAATCTTAACTTTTAACCGTGAAATCACTAGATTTGAGGTGTTCTAGGATGATGTCATCATGGTGTTCATAAGAACTTCATGTTTGGGCTTCAATCCACCAAGAACAACTTAGATCTGAACGATTTCCACATGAATAACCAAAGATCTTTCATAGATCTGAACATATTAATGGTGAAAAGGATTGAAAGATGGTTTTCTAACTTTCTTTCAACTCTTTTACACTCAATGCACTCAAATCCGATAGATTCGGACCTTGTTCTGATCTTCTACCCATTCTTGGTGTTGTATCGGTTCTAGATCTGAATTCTATCCAAGAGGTATCGATTTCAGGTTTGGACATGAACTACCGACTCGAACCGTGAACCGGTCGGACTAGGGTAATTCCTGTTCGGTCGGGTCACTTGGGCCGGGTTGAGGGTTCTGTTGTTCAAACATGTTATCAAAATATCTCGTTCAAGCACTTCAAACTTTCAAACAACCAAGGAAGAAGACGACCAGGTCGTCTAGGACTGATTACCGTCCGATCAGATTGTCGTTCGATCGGATCACCACCCGACCGGACAGCCACCCGATCGGCTTGCACCTTAGGTCCCACACTCAACTTCTATTTCAACATTTGAGGTTTGAACATCGAACGGATTACCGTCCGAACGGATTGTCATCCGATCGGATTGTCACTCGACCATGTGATGTTTTGACTTCAACACTTAAACAAATTTTCAACATGTTCAATCCGAATGGATTGCCACCCGATCGGATAGCCATCCGATCGAGTGACTGTCCTGAGGTGGACTTTTTCTCAACCTGAGAAGCCTCGCCAATCGGATTGCTGTCCGATCGAATGACCGTTCGATCGACTGATCTGAAAGGTAGAGATACTTCTCTGTTTTCAAAATGCTACAATGAAAACTTCAAAGGACAAGCCATCATACACAAACACATCCATCCCAAACGAGATGATAATCCAGTCGAGTGCCCACCCGATCGAGTGACCGCCCGAACGGATTGCCATCCGGTCGACCGGCCACCCGATCAGATTACCACCCGACCGGATTACCGTCCGACCCATTGACACTTCACGCCGTTTTACGCACCGACTTTCGCTTATGCTATCGATAACTGTTCAGGCTATTATCCGCTCTAGCGCTCCCTTCAATCCATTAACTCAATCGTTGTGAGTATACTCGAACCCTTTTTGCTTTACGCACTTTTGGGTGTTACATACGTTACTTATTCTAAATCACATCGAACACACTACGCAATACTTTAACGCTAACCGTTATCGCATGTTATACGTGACTTAATGAATGCTTGTTTGTTATGTTTACACATGGAATGTTGTCTACCTACCTTAGCAACGATAGTACTATAGTTTGGACTCAGCACCTATTCACTCAGGGGTTGTTAAGGACAATTTGTTACATGGCTCACAGTGGTGAGTGTGTATTACGAACTGCCTTGGGCAGTTAATCCGCAGTCATTGATATCGATAGGTTCCTGTCGATAACTAATGTGCTTCATTTCACACTGTGTACGTGCTAGTTATGCGTAAACAATTTCGAACTCTATATGCTATTATCAAACTTGTATGCTCACCTTTACACTATGTGTATTGACTTTTACTTTAACGTATGTGGCATGTGCTTAAGATGCTAGGATGCCTTGTTTGCTGTGTGATGAAATCGAGGCTAGGAAAGAGTCTAGAAACAAATAAACGAATTGTATGTATTTGGAAAACTGAGTTGTCGGAACAGAAAAATTTGACTAGATTTTGCCTGTAATAATTTTATTACTTTTTATGTCATGGTATGGGACATGATGCTATAAATAATTGGTAATTATAGTTGTTATGAAAACTTCTGGACAATCTGTTTCGCTCAGTGCCACGCCCCGATGTTTTCGCCATTGGTTGGGGTGTGACAAAACCATTTATAACTTGGGGACAACTTTTATACAAAATCTTGTATACAGTTTTACATGTTTGTCATACATATGGGCTCGGTATAGAAGCCGGATCATGATTAATCCCCAACTTGTGGGTAATTTGCATATTAGCATCTGTCAGGTGTATGCCTACACCTCGTGCTTAAGTCGTGGCCATTTACAAATGAAATGAGCCGAGGATATCCAGGACACGGTCGTATTAACCCCCAATGTTTATGTTATCAAACAAAACAGATTAAAACGGGTTATGCAAATTTATTAATCACAATCCGATTAAATGATTTCATACCCGACCAAGCGGTATTATTATATACCGTATCCCAAACTCGTATAAGGGAAAAATAAGTCAAAAGTATTTACCTGAGCTAGATGAAAGAAGTAACTCAGTCGTATATTCCGAAAGCCTTATAAAAGTACCTTCTACCAAAGCTACTCAATCTGTATAGAAGGTTTATTAACTTATTAGGATACTAACGGGTCTTTATTTAAGTCAAAGACTTAGAACAGTTAGTTTGAAAGATACTTTACGGTTCTAAACGCTAGATTAAGCGGAGACCGGAATGGAATGTGATTAAGACCCGAAAAGTTTGGATACTTGTATTATATGGGTAAACTAAACACATTCTGGATTTTGGAGATTTAATAATAAGGTTAAACCCGTTTCGGTTATTTTACGTAAACTAGTTACATAAACCGATCCGAATGCATAAACGCATAACGGGTAGCCAAATAAATTATATACAGGTCTCATATGTTATTATGCTTAGAATATGTTAATACATCAGTAGAATGTCAACATATATGCCCAAAAAGTATTTAAAATCAATTTAAGTCCCGTAGGGGCATTTTGGTCATTTTAATGATTATAAAAGAGATTTTATAATAAACTGGGGTTCTGGTCTAAAACATTCAGTAAAAATATTTATTTTATCACATTACATCAGTAAGATATCATACATATGTGAGGTTTACCATTTATGGCCAAACTATGTCCCGAAAGGGCATTTTGGTCATTTCACATATGCTTTTAAGGACATTTTTGGAAGTCTGAGTTCATGACTTATACTTACTGTAATAATATTTGTTTAAAAATTCAGTAGGTAACAAGTCTTAGGTGTTAAATATGGTTTAAAACAATACTATGCACCTAATTGACGTAAAAATCGCTAATTGACGATGATCAAGATATTTATAGAAATCTGAGATTTTGATCTGTCTTAAATGCTCAAAATAATTTATTTAATATATATAAGATCAGTAGGAAAAGGTTTGGCATTCAAATCATTTGTTAATCTCATTTTATGTATGAAAAGGGTATTATCGTCATTTACCGAATTATACAAGAACTCAATGATATGGTCAGTTTATAATCTGACCAAAAATCCTAAAAATCCCGAAAAATAATATCTTAACAGTAGGTAATGAGTTTTGGGCCAAAATCCATGTTTAAACATGTCTTATGCAAGATAGCGTAATTTAATTAATAAAAGCTTTCAATTTACGATATCGAGCATAACTTCTGTTTAAGATCAGAAACTGATGTCAAATTTTTGGGACATACTTATATTTCAGTAATAAAGGTTTTTGCCCTCTCACATTTCTAAAAATCTCGCTTATATGTCAAAAGGGCAAAAATGGCATTTATAAGCATAATAACGGACATGAGCATATAATTCAAAGTATTAAGGACCAAGTAATATAACTCTAGGGGGTTATACTACTGCATAAAGTGGTCCTAATGGAAGCTTAAAACGTGGGAGGATTAAGCTTAATTGGGTCAGAACTGAAAGTCAAAGCAAAAGTCAAGCTTTTGCGACTTTCGGTTGTGAACCGACCCTAAACTGATAATTGTCAGGTTGAACATGCTTAAACATGTTCTAATACTAATTACCAAGTTATTAGAATGATAAATTATGATTTATAACCTCTGCATTGTTAGTTATAATTATTATTTAAAATTCTGGTCAGTTTGACTTTTTAACTTAATAGTTTGACCCGACAATTAACTAGGCAAACGAAATAATTAGGAGGTGCCCTTTTAAGGGTTAACCACCTACCTAATTATGGTCGTATAACCACTTTCAATTCGGACAGTGGCTGGACCATTTGTGATTAAACCGAAAGTCAAAGTCAAGTTACGATAACTTTAACTTTTCGGTTTTTAAACTAAAAACTGAACTAAGGAATGGGGCTAAGACACTTACAAAGGGTCCTAGATATTTTTCTTCAAAAATAAGCTTTCCCTTGATTCAAGAACCTCCAGAGATGCTCAGAACTCAAGCTTGGAGAGTTGAGAGTGATATTGAGTGAATGAGAAAATAAATTGCTGAACTAAAGGTTCTATATATACTAATTTCAAGTCGCTCCAGATGATAACAGGTGTCCTTGGTGGTTTCTAATACCAGCAACAAGACCATAGAATTGATCAAAATTGGTTTGGAGCTCAAGTAAGTTAATAACCTGCACTTAGCAACAGCAGGCTGTCGAACCAGTGTTGTCGCGTCGCGCGACGGCAGAGTGGCTTCAAGGTCGCGCCACGCGACCACCCTGCTTACCAGCCAAACAAGTTTCATTCTTTACATGTTCAGTCCCTGTACCTTTTCAAGCCTTATATTTTTCATTTTAAGCACTATTGGCCCTTGTAGTTAGTTTGTAGATGATCTAGGGAGTATAACCAAACTCCGTTAGGCCCGGTTTCGTTAATTGATCACTGAAAATATAAGTTTCGCCTTGTTGACGCTTTAAATCCTAATTCTTGGGAATTTGTGTAAACAACGTATAACGATCTTGAAACCTCGTGAAATTTATATCACTTATTCTTGAGAGTATATTTGAATATTTCGAAGCCTCGGGTTCGTTAAAAGGTCACTCAGAGGTAAGAATTAACATGTTGACACGTTTAACCCCTGTAGTTTATAATCTTTCAATTATATTCATAAACGGCTTCTTATATCCAATTAATCACTCGTTTAAGAATATATACTTCGTTTGTTGTCATTCAGTGGCACAAGTTTGGCATCTTGACACTTTTAGTCCCTTCGCATACATAACTTCATCGTTTGTCAACTTTAGTCCTTCAAACTCAATCACGTTTTAAGGCGTTTTAAATTATTTTTATCATTCTATAAAAATTAACTCGCCATAATATTGCTGAACAATATTCTATTTGCCTAGACTGGCTGCGTTGTTTATATTTTGTAAGCTACGCGAGGTATTGCATAGTACGCACTTAAATTCGCAAAACAGTGTTTTTAAGCGTTTCAATAAACTTTTCCCCACGAATATGATTAGAAATAACATTTTAATTATAACGGAATATTTTTAGAATTTTAACATTAATCGGGCGGTGACCGACGCTCGTTTCGCATTTTGTTCGTTACGCGATAAGCGTTTATCTTATTATTGCCAACATAATTTTTAACAAAGTTTTGATTTACCAACACATCAAATACTATATATTAACACCAAATTTAATAAAATATTGTCTTTATTTATTCATAACACGTGTCACACTAGTACGGTATATTGTCTTTATTTAGGTATATACGTTTTCGACCCCCCCCCCCCCCCCCCGATTTTATAAAAAAAATCACTTATATAGCCCAAATAAAATTTTTAGGTCCGGTGAATTCTGACCCCCCGGTGAAAATTTTCAAGCTTCGTCACTGACGGTACAGACTGAAAATAGCCGGGTGTCACATTTCACGCCCCACTCATCCCTCATGATGTAGGTATCTCACGCCCTTTAGGGTTGATGTGGCGTTGGACGTTAAACAATAACACATGGTATTAGAGAAACACCAAAACTGAACACCTTAGTGTCACGTAGCAATTTAGACGTGCTTTGAAATACTTGGGTCAATTCCCAGTGATAGGTCTTCTATCAAAATGTATATGAAAGGTTCTCAAGACTCCAAACACATGTTAGAATACTTCTTATTACAAACCGTTTTTGCTATATGCTTTAGTGGAACTTAAAGGGTGTCAAGTGCATAGGTTGTTTTGTCTCCGGTTAGAGCCTAGAGGTCATCCATCAGTTTGATGAAGCACACAGAAATGGGTTTTTTTTTTTTGCAAAGATGGGCAACTATAGACAAAACAATCATAACTATATAAAAAACGCATAGTGCACTCATGAATTTTGCCTTAAAAAAGAAATTAATGCTAGTAGTATGTTTGCATGTTTGGAAGCCACAAAAAAAAAGACGTTTAATAAAAACGATATACTTTTTGTCAAGTTAAAGTAATTAAAGAAATTACATATCCAAGAAGAAATATTTTTTTAAAAATTTTTTTATTACATGCATAAATTATCTAGTTTTTATTTGTATTTGACGAAGTTGGGTAGCAGTTCCAAACTTTGTAGAGTGAATTTGGACTTCAGAAATAGTGTAGGTAGCAAATGTAAAAGCTCTTTTAAAAATGATAATAAAGGCTTGAACCTGACGTGATACGAACACGCAACCTGCTTAAATGGAGTCAGAAGCGCTACCATTGCGCCACAGATCCTTTTGTTTATTCTATCTTACATAATTTATAGGAAAATTGGTATTTAATAAACCAACCTTTGCCCAGTTGGTAAATAATAATCCAACGTACAGAATTGGTATATAATAATCCTACCTATCAACATGTTGGCACTCAATGGACCTCCGTTAGTTTTTTTTAACTGAAGTTAGTTTTTAAGTTTTATTTATTACACAAACAGTCCCTATAGTTGTAATTTACTAGTTTTAACTATGAGTTAATAGCCAAAATGGTCCCTGAGGTTAATAGCCACAGCACCGCCACCACCACCGCACCGCCACCACCACCGCACCGCCACCACCACCGCCACCGCCACCACCGCACCGCCACCACCACCACCATCGCCACAGCACCTCCACCACCGTAACCATCGCCACAGCAGCAGCAGCACCACCACCACCACCCGCACACACCCACAAGTCTACTTCATGATTAGCATGCTATAACGAACAGAAAGGAGACCCACCCAACTGCACATTGTTACTTCTTTTCTATAACAACTATGATCAGCATCTTTCTTTTAAATAAACTCAGACGAGAAACAACCCAAACCCACGGATCTTGTTTTAGCCTTTGATTAAATTGTTTGCACATGATTCTAAAAGAAAAGAAACTAAGGAACAATATTTATATATAACACTTGTTATATATAACAGTTGTATATAACCAAGAACAAGATAGAATGTGAAGGTATACCGAACAAGGCGATTTGAGTCGAGATCCGTCGTGAAAACTCCGGCGTAAATTCCGGCAGCGCCTCCGATCTCCGGCGGCTTGCAAGTCCAGCAGACGAGGTTTTGGTTGTTTGCGGTGAGGTTGGAGAGCGGTAAAACGGATCGTAAAAGCTCCGGCGATGACGGTGTCTCCGGTGGGTTGTTTATCGGAACAGAAGAAGGTGAGAGGATGTCGAGATGTGTGAGTTTACGTGATGGTGGTTTCGGTTTTATAGAGTTCGAAAACGCGTTTTTGGAAATCCCGTTTTGGTGATTAAAGTTTCCGAAAATTAAGAGATGATAAGGATTCGATGTTTTGATTTGTAAGGTGTATAGATTCATCATTGAACGAAAAAAATGGAAACGCGTCAATGGTGGTGGTGGTGCTGTGGCGATGGTTACGGTGGTGGAGGTGCTGTGGCGATGGTGATGGTGGTGGCGGTGCAGTGGTGGTGGTGGTGGCGGTGCTGTGGCGGTGGTGGTGGTGGCGGTGCGGTGGTGGTGGCGGTGTTGTGGCTATTAACCTCAGGGACCATTTTGGCTATTAACTCATAGTTAAAACTAGTAAATTACAACTACAGGGACTGTTTGTGTAATAAATAAAACTTAAAAACTAACTTCAGTTAAAAAAACTAACGGAGGTCCATTGAGTGCCAACATGTTGATAGGTAGGATTATTATATACCAATTCTGTACGTTGGATTATTATTTACCAACTGGGCAAAGGTTGGTTTATTAAATACCAATTTTCCTAATTTATAAGTCTTCTCGTTTTGTTCGATTACAAGACATTTAAACAGAAGCCCGTTTATTAAAAATAAAAACTATAGATGTAATATGCAACTGACACTTTTTAAGATAACTATAATTATGTATAATTTGATGATACTTTATAATAAAAGACTCCAAATAATGGTATATGACATTTTTTTTAACCTTATAAATTTTATTTATATTTGTTTAATAAATTTATTTAATATTAATATTAATTAATAACCAATATATAGATATCACTTATTTTTATCCTTATCTTTATCTAAAATTAATAAATAACTTATATTTTGCAATTTAGACCCTTTGTTTTTTTTTTTTACTTTTAACCCAAAGTTTTTCATCTTTTGCAATTTAATCTCAACTCTTTTTTATTTTTAATTTTGGTCCACCATACTTTTCATCTTTCCCAAGTTTTTCGTTTCGTTCTAAATTTTGTGAGTTAACGCACCGCAACGTGCGTGTGGGGTTTAATATTTTTTCGTATATTTTTTCCCATTTGACTGGCCCGTCGCGTCACATCTATTTTTCTGTGTTTGACAAGTTCGTCCAACACGCGGGTTCTGGATAGACTTAGTTATTTTTTTCTATATTTTACGTTTCGGTTTAATTTCTTGGCAACAAGCGTGCGTGATTCAAAGATTTTACGTCTGCTTTTCGCTCGGCGTTATTTTTTCCCCATGTTTATTTATTTTGTTTTTACGAGCTTTTCCGGTGTTGGTGGTCGCTGACAATGGCATAGTATTGCTACTACTTAACACAGTTTTATAACAACCACTGCAACGCAGGGCTTAATACTAGTGTATAACTATAGTTATGAATATCGAAGAATATAATTATACATTAAAAATTTAGAGTAAAATGCACGGATAGTCCCTGTGGTTTTGCAAAGTTTCAGCTATAGTCCCCAGATTTTGGAAATTACACTCATAGTCCCTGTGGTTTGACAGTTTGTTACGCTGATAGTCCCTGGAGTGGATGTGGGTTAGTTTTCTCAGTTAAGTCCATGTGAAATTACAAAATTACCCTTCATCTTCTCCATAAACACACACTCTGACTCTCTCTGTCTCTATCTCTCTCTCTCTCTCAACAAAAGCCCCACCACCTACCGTCACTAGCACCACCACTGCCACCACCACTTGCCACCACCCACCACCCACCCCACACCACCACCTACCCCACACCACCACCTGATGCAACACGACAAGCATCAACCAGCGAGCTACAATTCCCAATTCCCAAATTCAAGCCCTAATTCCTTTGATCCACAAATAAATCATATTTCAGCGAATGATCTTGTGAATTACATTGGGGGTTTTAATCTGAGTACAGAAACGAACAAGATGCCTCAAAAAAATGATTACCGAAAATGAATAGAATATACCGTTTGTGGCTGAAAAAAGGTGCGTAGACTCGAACCCAACTCGAACCACCAGTATCCACCACCTGTCGGACTTTAACACGCCATCAAACACCACCACAGCACCGCCGCCCTCATCATCACTACAACATCGCCTCCCACGACATCACCACGCCTTCATCGCACCACCGTTAACCACCAGAACCTGCTTCATCTTCTTCGTATTTCCTCTACCTCACCATTGTCATCTCAGGTCACCCTTCTCTTCACAACAACCATCCGAACCTGCAACCTCCTTCGTTACCGTCACACCACCAACCTGCATCACACTAAGATCGGTGAAGCGGAGTGGTTAAAAATCCCAGGCATCGGATCTGATTTGATCCATGTGTGTGACTAGAGATCGTAGATTTCTGGCTAGTGGATTGTCTTCAAAATCATGGCGGTGGTAGTGGTGGTGGGAGGTGGTGGCGGCTGTGGTTTAGAGAGAGAGTAGAAAGAGAGAGTGTAGAAAGGGGGTGGGTTAACAGAGATATATAATTCTTTTAATTTTTAAGTTATTATATTTAATAGTAAGGGTATTTTAGTCATTTCACATCCACTTAACTGAGAAAACTAACCCCCATCCACTCCAGGGACTATCCGCGTAACAAACTGTCAAACCACAGGGACTATGAGTGTAATTTCCAAAATCTGGGGACTATAGCTGAAACTTTGCAAAACCACAGGGTCTATCCGTGCATTTTACTCAAAAATTTATAAAATAGTTATACATATAAAATAAATTTGAATATAATTACAAGAAATTTTAATTTTAACATAGAGTAAATTACACTATGTATCCTTTATGTATTGCCAAAATTATAAAACGTGCCCTTTAAAAGATTTAATTTCAGTTTATGTCCAAAAACCGCATGTTATGTAACAGTTTATATCCTTTAGGGCTAATCCAGTTAAGAAACTTAGTTAACCTCAATTTAACCAAAGGCGATTTCATCCATTCACATCTTTGACTTAAAAACTCCTATTTGACCAAGATTAACATATTTATATCATATTTATCAATATATATAATCAAGATTAACAAAATGAATTTTATATATATATATTTATCTAAACACACTTCTTTCTCTACTCTCTCTCTAAAACACACAATCATCCTCACCACCATTTCCCGCCACCAGCACCACCACCTGCCACCAGCCACTTCCACTACCGCACCATCCCCATGCCACCACTGCCGCACCACCTCCAAAATTAAACCTCAAACACCCACTAATCATCACATTAATTTGTCTCGTTCACATTGAACTATAAATAGCAAAGTCAAATCACAAATATTTGAGAATTGAGATATAAATCAATGTGAGATATAAAAATCAAAGATGCACTTTTCTTAATCCTTCAATAATTAAAACCTCTATGTTGGTTGTATAAACACACAATAAAACACCACAAAAGGTGTTTACACAAACAACAAGAACACCACCAAAATTCTTTTAGTACCTTCACCCATCACCCCGTTCTAGACACCCCAAACAACTTTTTCAAATTGCGCTCCGACTACAAATAATCATCTATGGCTGCTCCTCGTTTGTACCCCCAAATTTCTTCAACCCCCAAGTTTTGAGATTCGAATTATACTCCGACCCGCAAATCGCTGCTCCTAGTTTGCATCTTCCAAAACTGATCTTCCAAAATGGTCGTTCCTCGTTTGCATCTTCTAGAACGGCGACGACCCTGGTCGTTTTTCCAGCGGCTCATTTGATGCATCTTGTAGATCTTAAGTATGGTGGAGTTTGCGGTGGTGGTGTAGGGGTGGTGGTGGTGGCGGCATGTGTGTAAGACCCTAGCTTAATTAATTGAAATTCTATAAAAACTTTTACATTTAAATGTATAAATGCAAATAAACATCCAGAGGCCAGTTAACGTACAATACGGCTTAACGTACATCACGTACGAAAGATAATCGTTCACTTGAAAATCACGCACGTTATAAACTAAAAAAACCCAAATCATGCATGTTGGAAAACATTAATCACGCATGATGAAAACATTAATCACGCACGTTATACACATAATCACGCACGTTGTCGTACGTGATGTACGTTAAGCCGTGTTGTATTTTACACTTTTCCTAAACATCCATACATAAATTCAAGTTTTATAAAAACTTAATAAAAGTGAAAACATTTCAATGCGTTATCGCTATTTAATCTCTGAATCGACTAAACATAATGCGGAAGCTTGAACTTTCATTGTGTTCGGTTCTTCGTTATGCTTGATCTTCATCCGTTAGGTCCTAGCTATCACCTATATTGTGACAACTGGCACTTTTTCACATATTCTGTACAATGTTAAACAGTGATTTGTGCATTAATGACTGTGCTTAATTTAATTAATGACATGAATGATTTTCTGAATGCCATCATATACATACAAGTGCATTACATGTTGCAAGATTATTTATCATTATTACACGCAACACCATATGGTTCAGTTAGTGCACGGAACAAAGTTAGCACAGTTATCAGACAAGATAGAAGTACTGACGAGAGTTCAGTACTCAGGCAGACATGATATTAAGACACAGAATGAGTCCGAAACCAAGAATACACTAGAATAGTGTGTAGGAAAGTAGGGGTTACAAAACCACCTTCCTAGTGATGATTTAAGTGCCGGAAAGTGCCCGAAACACACTAAAACTGCAGAATTCTGCAGAAAACAATAAAATTCAGCAATTTTCAGCTTTTTAACAACAATGTACAATGCAGAATTTTGGCTTAATGGTCCAGAATACCTTCCTAGGTGTCCGGAATTAAAACTGTCACAAAAGGGAACATAAAGCACACTAAACTACGTAATTTAGCACCTTAAGGAACCGGTACCCAACCGAACAACCGGACACTACCCGAAACACCAAATTTTCACTAGAAGCATTGTTTCACATTTTCTGAGCTAGTTATGGTCCCCGAACATCATAACACACCTTATAATTGCATGACACCTAAAAACACTAACTTTTACACTTAGGATCTAACTTAAACATTTAACTCACCATTACATTGTAACTCTAGCAACTCTCACTAAAAGTCCTATTTATTATTTTAATTAGTCTAATAGGAAACCCTAATTGAGAAACCCAAGAGATTCTGCAAAAACCCTAAGATTTCCAGAACAATCAGAATCAGGATTAGGGCCCCTAAAACTCAGGGGGGTATTTTCTATTGATGATTATCCATTTATCTCGCTGTCTAATTTAAAATAATAAAATTCATTGACTCAGCTAGGCTAGTCCCACACGTGGCAACCCTATAGTGCTTAGGTATTTGTTACGGATCGTAAGGAAATTAATGTTACGGTGCGCAAGGGTTGTTACGGACCGTAAGGGAATATTTGTTACGGTCCGTAAGATAAGTCAAAATCGTGTATAAATAGCAGACATTGGCACTTAGTTTCTGGAGTTTGAGCGACGAAGAAATTCGTTCAATTCTCTGAGTTTTGGTCCGATTACTACAATTAACACACACATAGAATGAATTCTGCTACGATGCAGGGTATTAATTCAATCGCTATTACGATTCAATGTCCGATCGATTGAAACTATCCGATAGATGTTTAAGTGCTGCTCAAATTGGGTATATACTTTGTCATTCGTCGTGATTTCGACTTGAATGTTTGAGTGCTGTTCGAAATCGGACTATACTCTGTCATTCGTTGTGAATCCGCTGGATGTTTAAGTATCGCACTTTGTCATTTGTTGTGAGGGTTTGATCTCGTGAGTTATCGTAAAAGCTGCATTAATTACTTACCTAGTTTCGTGTGCAAATTAGGTTATTAAGCTTATCAGTAGGCTAAACTCTACCTTATACCAAAGTAGATGCTAATTCTCAGAAGAGTTAGAATCAGGAAGCTTGTTAAATCAAGGTGAGTTCACATTCTCTACAAGGCTCGGCCATCCTCCGTGGGTAGGATGCCAGTATTAAAAACATACGAATTCTCCAGAGTGCAGAATACGTACGTTCTCAGTGTGTAGAACGAACAAAACAAAACTTTGGGATGGATAATCCTACGGGCTAGTGAGCCAGTGAACAGAGCCGTGAATTCACTCAACTTTGTTGTTGACTCGTTGTTACATGCCTTGCAGGTCGTTAGATCCCTAGCTTAAGGAGCTTGCACGAGGAGACGTGGTCGTTGTGGGAAAACATTTCAATTAATATTAAACTTATGTTTTGTGCTTCCGCTGTAAACTCAAACTATGTTTTGACACCAATTGTATTGTGTTGGATTTTATAAAAATTACTTACATGCTTTGTTCAATATGATTGGTGGCTATGATCCTGGGCATGTCACGCCTCCAAGGCGGGGTGGGGTTTTTGGAGGGTGTGACAGAGTGGTATCAGAGCCATTGGTTATAGTGAACTTGGTTTTAATAAAGGGAAAAAGTTTTTGATGAAAACCAGACTATAACCGGTAAAGTGTTCAATGATCCACAACGATGCTTCATTCCAAGTGCAAGGCTCAATACGGTATTCTGTAATATTTATTTTAAGTGCTATGGGTTAAGGTTAAGTCATCCCTAAGTATTTCATGTATACAACCTTAAGAAATGTCTATCTGATAAATTTCTGGTAGTATTTAGAGATAAATGAAAAGTTTAAAGATTTGTGACTTTAGATATAAAAAGAAAGGTTAAGTTTCTCGAACATAAAAAAAATTTAGTACTGGTATCCTTACTTATTTGAGTAAATCTCGAGGGCGAGATTTCTATAAGGAGGGGAGAATGTAGCAACTCTCACTAAAAGTCCTATTTATTATTTTAATTAGTCTAATAGGAAACCCTAATTGAGAAACCCAAGAGATTCTGCAGAAACCCTAAGATTTCCAGAACAATCAGAATCAGGATTAGGGCCCCTAAAACTCAGGGGGGGTATTTTCTATTGATGATTATCCATTTATCTCGCTGTCTAATTTAAAATAATAAAATTCATTGACTCAGCTAGGCTAGTCCCACACGTGGCAACCCTATAGTGCTTAGGTATTTGTTACGGACCGTAAGGAAATTAATGTTACGGTGCGCAAGGGTTGTTACGGACCGTAAGGGAATATTTGTTACGGTCCGTAAGATAAGTCAAAATCGTGTATAAATAGCAGACATTGGCACTTAGTTTCTGGAGTTTGAGCGACGAAGAAATTCGTTCAATTCTCTGAGTTTTGGTCCGATTACTACAATTAACACACACATAGAATGAATTCTGATACGATACAGGGTATTAATTCAATCGCTATTACGATTCAATGTCCGATCGATTGAAACTATCCTATAGATGTTTAAGTGCTGCTCAAATTGGGTTTATACTTTGTCATTCGTCGTGATTTCGACTTGAATGTTTGAGTGCTGTTCGAAATCGGACTATACTCTGTCATTCGTTGTGAATCCGCTGGATGTTTAAGTATCGCACTTTGTCATTTGTTGTGAGGGTTTGATCTCGTGAGTTATCGTAAAAGCTGTATTAATTACTTACCTAGTTTCGTGTGCAAATTAGGTTATTAAGCTTATCAGTAGGCTAAACTCTACCTCATACCAAAGTAGATGTTAATTCTCAGAAGAGTTAGAATCAGGAAGCTTGTTAAATCAAGGTGAGTTCACATTCTCTACAAGGCTCGACCATCCTCCGTAGGTAGGATGCCAGTATTAAAAACATACGAATTCTCCAGAGTGCAGAATACGTACGTTCTCAGTGTGTAGAACGAACAAAACAAAACTTTGGGATGGATAATCCTACGGGCTAGTGAGCCAGTGAACAGAGCCGTGAATTCACTCAACTTTGTTGTTGACTCGTTGTTACATGCCTTGCAGGTCGTTAGATCCCTAGCTTAAGGAGCTTGCACGAGGAGACGTGGTCGTTGTGGGAAAACATTTCAATTAATTTTAAACTTATGTTTTGTGCTTTCGCTGTAAACTCAAACTATGTTTTGACACCAATTGTATTGTGTTGGATTTTATAAAAATTACTTACATGCTTTGTTCAATATGATTGGTGGCTATGATCCTGGGCATGTCACGCCTCCAAGGCGGGGTGGGGTTTTTGGAGGGTGTGACAGTAACCATGACCCCCCCCCCATTTACGGTTGGGAACATGGGTCCCACACCCATTATTTGTTTCAATATTTTAATGGATCTTGTAGTTTACTTTAGAAGCAAAATGTACATGAGATTATAAAATGTTGGAAAGACTTCCTTAAAAACCACAAGACCTTCTCATAACTCATTTCACCATAAGCAAACTCATCTTCTCCTCTCCTTCCTTCCTTGTCTACGGCCACCACACCACCACCATACTCCCACCATTCTCAACCATTCTAAGGTGGTTCTAAGGTGCTAGGAGCTTAGTTAGGAAGGTTGGAAGCATCGGAATTGGAAGGACCTTTCTCAAGAGCTATTAACCACCAAGTTTATCATCATCTTCAACCTTGATCTCTTCCCTAGCCTTGTGCTAGTAGTAAGACTCTTATAATCTCATTTTACTTCATGTTATGTTGGTTAAAAGTGTATGAAAAAGACTAATCATGAAGAACATTAAAGATCAAGAACATAATCTTTAACATAAAGCTCTAAATCACCATGATCTATGTTGTTTAAGTGTTTATATGCTTCTTGATTGTTGATTGTTTGTGTTTATGATGTTAAACATCATATGAAACTTGCTAGATTGTAATTAAACACATGATCTAGCAAGTGAGAGGATGATTATGTGATGAATCAAGATGATCATCCTTATGTGTAAACATGAACTTGAAAGATTAAGTGTTTTTCTTGAATAATGATGATCAAGTATAATATAAGTCTTGTAAGTGTGTGATTTCAAAAATGATTTTCTCAAGAAACTAAGTTAAATCACAAGATTTACATAAACATGGTTTTTAAAGAAATTAATCACATTTTTAGTGATTAATCAAATGTAGGAACATGTTAATGACAAGAAGAATTAAAAAAAGAAATATTTTTAGAAAATCATTTCACAAGTTGTAAAGATCTAAAATCTTCAATAATGATGTTTTTAAACAAATAACCACACTTTAAAGAGTAACTAAGCTTACTAAACACTCTACTAAGTTACTACAAATTTTTATAAACTTTCAAGTTCATGGAGTAGTGTAAAATGCTTGATTTTGGCACTTGATAAGTATTGTTTGAATTGTTGATGATTTGTAATGATTTTTAAAAGAAAATGATATGCTTTGAAAGCATGGAAACCTCCATTTTTAAGGGGAAACTATGGAAAAATTTTTCTAGAAATTAAACACTTAGAAAAATATTTTTAAACAAGTGTTTACAAGTGTATTTTAACCATATTTCTCATACAAAAATTGTCATAATTTTTGTTACAAAAATTACAAATGTTGGAGGTTGTTTTTGATAATAAAAGTGACTAAATATGTATTTAGGAAAATATATATTTAGGTGTCATCATTTGTGTGATTACTTGTTGTTGGAACCTCGAGGTTTATACATTGAGAGATACTAAAGTTTAGGATTGATCTTGTAATGTTTAACTAAGTTATTTTGGGTCGGTTATGTGTTTTGGGTTTTGTCTATAGATCTCGAGTGGGCCTAGGTGGTCTCGATCCATCATAGGTATTATATAAGTAAACCTTAGCAATGTTAGAAGGTTGATCGCTTGGTTAGAAGTTTCAAGGCCACTCGAGATCAGTTGTTCATCTTGTATCTGTCATCGACTTTAAGGTGAATGCAAGATAGTTTTTGATTCGATCATTGTGCTTATTATTCTTATTGTTTTCTTGAATCTACTTGTGTTTGGATTCCGCACTCACACAAGTTAACAGTGATATCATTGAAAGATCCACACGGGTTTTACAATTGGTATCAGAGCCAAGAAACCAATTCTTGGTTCGGTTTTGATATCATTCGGATTCAAGAAAGCTTTATTCGTTACTGATCGTTTTGCTAAGTGTGTTCGACAGATTTTCAGTTTTGTTGGTGTAATTCTGATTTCGGAAGTTGCATCTTCAAACTGTTCTTCACAAACTCTGGCATAAAGTTACTGATTTTGGTTTGTGATTCGTGAATAAGATGTTTGCTGAATTATCGGAGGATTGTTGAGGATAAGAATTCAAAGATCTCAAATCTTTGAATTCTGGAAGCTGCTGAAAATCAGGAATCGTAGTTATTTTTATCTCACAAATCTGTTTTGCAGGGTCTCGACACAATTTCAACTTGGTCTCGACTCACTTTCAGCTTAGTATCGACTCAATTTCATCCGTCTCGAGTGGAAATAGCGATCTTGTCTCGTCTCGCAACCGCTGTGATCTCGAGTTGACATCTTTAACTCGAAACCATTTGTCTCGACTGGCTTCAAGTTTGATTGTTCCTGATCTCGACTCGCAATCTCGGTCTCGACTCAGTACTCAGTTCATTTGCAACAATTGTCTCGACTCAAGATTGTGCAAGCTTACTGCTTCAGTCTCGACTCCTGTCTCGACTCGCAACGACTCCTGCAACGTTATTTAGACTTTGGACTTTTGGACTCTTGAACTAATTAATCAACAAATTAATTAATTTATTGAGTAACCATGACTACAAATAATCAAAGTGTTGACTTGGCTGCCCTTAACAAACAACAAGAACTGGATTCAAAGGTTGGAACCACTACTCGTATTCCAAGGTTGACTGATGCAAATGATTTTCCTGAGTGGAAATGGCGTTTTGAACAACATGTGAAAGTCAAGGATTCTAAAATTTGGAGATGTATTCTCAGAGGTCCAAGAGAGATCATGACAGATAGTCCTACTGAACCAGGAGTAAAAGTAAAGAAACTCAAAAGCGATTATACTGAAGATGATTTCAATATAGTTGAAGAAGATGAAAGAGCACTGTCTTATTTGACCATGGGACTGGGTCCAGATATTGCTATTGGCTTTCGTACTTGTAAATCTGCTAAGGAACTGTGGGAGTCTCTGATCGATGTTTATGAAGGTAATGAGGACATGAAGGAGAGTCGAAGAAACTTGTTGAGACAAACTTTCAACAATTTCAATCATATTTATGGAGAAACTGTTGATAACCAACTTCAGGGGTTTGTCAAACTGGTCACTCAAATGCAGATGGAAGAAATACATGTTTCAAATGCTGCGTCAAATAGGCAACTGTTGAATGCGTTACCTAAGAGTTGGGATCATCATGTTGCGATGATCAAGAAAACAAAAGATCTTGGTAGATGCAGTTTGTCAGAAATGATTTCTCATATCAAAGCATGTGAACTAGATAATAAACAAAGAGAAACCAATCATAAGAACAGCATGCTAGCTGCAGGATTCACTGTTGTTCCTCCTTCGTCAGACAATAATAATGCAGCTCTCTTGTCTCAAGGAGGATTTCAAATGTTTAGCAATGCAGCATCTGCTAAGGCTGCTCCTACTTCAGCAAATGTCTACTATTCTGGGTCTTCCACACAAGCTGCTCCATCATTGTCTTCTGCTGCTGCTCCTTCTGCTTCTACTGTGAATGTATCCCCGGCTGCTCCTATTACTTCCTCTGTGAAAAAATGAGATGATTGCTTTCTTTACGCAACAGTCTAAAGAACATCTGGATATTGCAGCCTCTGTTATAAACTGTTTGAATGCATTTGTTGCTGGAAAATTGACCCTCCTAAATGGTGTGGCGATGACTTACATCAGATTCATCCTGATGATGTTGAAGAAATGGACATCACCTGGCAGATGGCTATGGCTGCATTCAGGGCAACAAGGTTTATGCAAAGAACTGGTAAAAATAGATGGGGTGCGTCATTTACAGGAGCGTCTAAAGTGCCTTTTAAACTACGTTGTTACAACTGTCATGAAGAAGGTCACTATGCTTGAAACTGCACAAAGCCTCAATTAATAGAGAACAGACTCCTGCCCAGCCCGTAACACCTAATCGTGAAAGAGCTCTTATGACTACATCAAGTTTAACTGATAGTGCTGCTACTGGAAGTCCTCAACCACAGGGATTAGCACAAGCCTTGGTGGTTCAGCCCAACATCAACTTTGATTGGAATTCGGAAATTGAGCGACTGAACATTTCAGCTCCAGAAAATCAAACTGCTTCAAATAACATTGCTTTCATGACTTCAAATGATCAAGTTTCCGTTTCTGAGAATGAGGCTCCAGCATCTGAGGAGGAGACTACTGCTGAAAACTTAGCTTTCATGACTCAGATTCTTTCAGCTCCTGTCAAAGGTCTCACCAAAGAAGAGGTACTTTCTGCTTTCTGTACTCCTGAATGTAGACATAGAGTTGAAGTCTATAGAATACACAATGCTGAGCTAATTCAAGATTATCAAGATATCAAAAATAAAAACTTTACTTTATCAAAAAATGAAAAACTTTATAAAGAAAAGATTGAAGCTCAGCGAAAAGACATCGTCCAACTCAAGGACGATGTAAGTGTAAAATCAACTCAACTCTTCTATGTTAAGGAGAAACTGTGCACTGTGACTAAGGAACTGGAGGATATAAAAAGATAGATATAAAATAAATGAGCTTAATATTAAGAAATTTGATTCTTCCAGTAAATTAGTCAAAAATTTGTGTGATCAACAACTCGAATATAAGGAAAAGAAAGGGCTTGGTTTGGGTTTTAATCAGGCTCCTCCTCCCTATAATGATAATTATACTTATCTACCCATGACTGAGGAGGAGATGATTAATGAAAGTAACATGACTTATGGTCTCAAAAATCATAAGTCATCGTTTAATGACAGATCAATTGAGAAAAGGAAGTCTGCTCCTATAAATTTTGTTTCTAAAGGCGTAATTGATCCTAACGTTTCGTCTTCATGTGCAGAAAAAGTATCTGAAGTAAAATGTGAAGAAGTTCTTGGGAGTGAACCAGTTGTTCATACTAATGTTTCTGAAAATTATTTTGAACAAACTGAATCTGCTATTGCTTTTGGACGTTCTTTATTTGCGTCATTTTCTGCTTATGTTTCGTCTTGTGAGCCTGATGTTTTGGGCAAAACTGATAATGTTTGTGTTGAACCTTTGAACAATATGTCTGATGATGGTCTTTCTTCAGTTAATGATTGTGAATCTGATGTTTCTAATCCTTTGGATGATGAAAGTGTTACAGGTGAGGTCCCTCAGGACGCATTCAGTGAAACCACTGAAACGACTTCTCTAGAAAATCAAGAGTATCCTGATTCTTCTTCTGAAACTGTCTCAGTGGGTGTCCCTAATGTCGAATCTAGTGGGACCCCATTGGAAACTGTAGTTGAAATTGAACCTGAATTAGTTTCACATGATAAATGAGTTGAGGAAATGCGTATTGATGAGACTTCTACATGTTCTAATAATGAACCTGAATTAGTTTCACATGATAAATGCGTTAAGGAAATGCATATTGATGAGACGTCTACGTGTTCAAATAATGAATCTGAATTTAAAAAAAAAAGAAAAGGGAATTGAGATAAATGAGGAGTCATTAGATCAACAGCCATCAAAATGCTCAGAACAACCACAAGCAAAACATGTTCAGAAAACTAAAACGCCAAATCATTCAAAATCAAGCAAATCGTGTCAAAATTTTCAAAATACTCACAAAATGAAACGTCAAACATGTTTTAACTGTGGCATCGCGGGCCACATTGCCAGAAATTGTGTTCAACTCCTAAGGGCAACGTACAAGAGAAGGTTTGTGCAAGATCAGAAGGTCAAGTCTAACTGATATCGTTGTTCAGAGTCAATGACGACTGAAAAGACTAAGACAATGAAAAACAACTATCGAAAGACTAAACCTTCTGATCAGGATTGGAATGCAGCCAAACGCAAAAATCAAAATCAACAAAATGATTTTCAAAGAAATCAACATAATGCTTTTGGTAACTACAATTCTAACTGGTCAAACAAGCATTGGAAACCTAAAGGTACGGCCACGCAATCCAATCCGTCTCATACATGTTATCGATATTCTGCTATTAGAAAAACTTCGAAGTTTTTAAATAAAGACAATTTAGTGTGGCAGAGAGTGACTTACATTGATGCACAAGGAAAACCCAGATCCACTATGGGCTGGGTTCCTAAATCTAACTAATCCCGCTAATCGTGCAGGAACAGCTGTGGAGGACTACCGTGCGCCTCTGGTACATGGATAGTGGTTGTTCCAGGCACATGACAGGAGACTTATCCCAACTGGTGAATGTCAAAGAATTTAATGGTGGATATGTCTCATTTGCGGGAGGAGAATCAGGAAGGATTACATTGAAAGGAACTGTAAGAAACGGCGTGTTAAGCTTCGAAAATGTTAACTATGTTCCAGAACTAAAACACAATCTGTTGAGCATTTCTCAGATTTGTGATCGAGGAAATTCAGTTCACTTTACAAAGAAATGATGTCATGTACTTAAACCGGGTATTGTAATTCCAGAAGATTGGTTCTTAATGACAGCAGAGAGACGAGGAAACGCTTATGTGATTGATATGAACAAGAAACCGTGTGAAGAAATTACTTGCCTATTCTCAAAGATTTCAGAACATGATGGTCTACTGTGGCATCGTCGTCTTGGGCATGTGAACATGAAAAATTTGAATCGACTTGCCAAAGGTCAATTGGTCCGTGATCTACCAATCAAAGACTTTATGTTGGTAGAAAAGTGTGTTGCTTGTGCAAAGGGAAAAGCACATCGAAAGCCTCATAAATCTAAGTCCACACCCTCAACTAAAACTGTGCTTGAATTACTTCACATGGATCTCTTTGGTCCGGTGAATGTGTTAAGTATTGGCAAAAAGGCTTATTGTCTCGTGATAGTCGATGATTTCTCGCGCTACACCTGGGTGTACTTTCTAAGTCACAAGAATGAGGTTGCGGGTTTGATCAAACAATTCATTACTTTGGTGGAAAATCAAGCCAGTACAAATGTAAAGGCTATTCGATCAGACAATGGGACGGAATTCAAAAATGTCACCATGGACACATTTTGTGCTGCAAAGGGAATTGAGCAACAGTACAGTGCACCTCGAACTCCACAACAAAATGGAGTAGCAGAAAGACGAAATCGCACTCTTATAGAGGCTGCGCGTACTATGCTGGCTGATTCGAAGCTTCCTAGTTTCTTTTGGGCCGAAGTTGTTAGCACGGCTTGTTACGTCCAGAATCATGCTTTAGTAAACAAACGACATATGAAAACTCCTTATGAGATTCTGGAAGGACATAAACCTTCGGTTTCACACTTTCGCATATTTGGTTGTCCATGTGTGTTACTACTTATGGACGCTAATGGAAAGTTTGAGGTCAAAGGGGACGAGTGTTACTTTGTTGGATATGCTAAAGGTTCAGCCTATAGAGTATACAACAAGGTAACTAAAAAGGTCGTTGAGTCGTGCAACATTGAATGGCTCGAAGAAAATGCTACGGACGCTAGAGTTGGACCAGATTGGTTATGTGATTATGCTGAATTATTTAAATCGTTTAACATTTTGTCAAGTGTTCCTACAGTTGCAGGTGTGTCTACGCCAAAACAACCGCTGTCTTTTGGTGATACTGAAGAGGAAGAACAAGCTGAAGGAAGATCAAGAAACCATACCATTGACCCACCGGGAATGGTTTTCACTCGGCATCCTACGCCTCAGCATATGTCCCATCATTCCCCTGAAGGTGCTTCTTCAAGTGGTGCTGTACCTAATGGTTCAGGATCTGCACTATTTCCTGAATCCATTCCTGAAGATTGCATCGTTACAACTCCATTAGTTCGTCACACTGCAGCATCTAATGAGGGGGAGTCTAGCAACAACACTGATAATAACCAAAATGCTGAAGACGAGACCGTACCTGACATGGCAATACCTACAAGTGTCCAACAAAATCACCCTATAGAGAATGTGATTGGTCCTGTTAATGCAGGAGTTCTAACCAGGAGCCAATCAGGAACCATCAATAATTGTTTATATTCTTGCTACATCTCACAAATAGAACCTAAAACTGTTGATATAGCTTTGCAGGAACCAGGCTGGGTAGATGCTATGCATGAAGAGCTAAACCAGTTTGAGAAGCTTGGAGTATGGAAACTTGTCGAGTTGCCAAAGGGAAAGCGCAAACTTGGAACTAGATGGGTGTTCAGAAACAAGCAAGACTTTGCAGGGGTTATTGTTCGAAATAAAGCAAGACTGGTGGTTCAGGGATTTCGACAAATAGAGGGTCTGGATTATGATGAAGTGTATGCTCCGGTTGCTCGACTTGAAGCCATCCGGATCTTCTTAGCCTACGCGTCATATATGGGGTTCACTGTGTATCAGATGGACGTCAAGACAGCGTTTCTATATGGAGAGGTGAAGGAAGAAATCTTTGTTGAGCAGCCACCGGGTTTTGTGCATCCAGATCATCCAGAATATGCCTACAAGCTAGACAAGGCATTGTATGGATTACACCAAGCACCACGAGCTTGGTATGCTACACTAACTGGACATCTTTTGAATCATGGGTACACACGTGGCACGATAGATCAGACTCTGTTTATCAAGAAAGTGGGCAAGGATCCGATCTTGGTTCAAATTTATGTCGATGATATTATTTTCGGATCTACAAGCGAGGAGCTTTGCAAGGAGTTTGAGAGAGTTATGAAAAAGAAGTTTGAGATGAGTGCTCTCGGAGAAATGACATTGTTTTTGGGTTTACAAGTCAAACAGAATTCCCAAGGCATTCTTATTCATCAAGGGAAGTATGTGGATGATGTGCTAGCAAAATTCAAGCTTTCAGACTCAAAGTCAGCCGAAACACCAATGGCAGAGAGACCGTTATTGACTGAAGATGAAGAAGGTTCTTCTGTTGATCAACGTCTGTATAGGTCTATGATCGGGTCGTTGATGTATCTGACAGCTAGCCGTCCAAATATTATGTTTGCTGTCTGCAACTGCGCAAGATATCAGGCTAATCCTAAAACTTCTCATCTTACTGCTGTTAAACGAATCTTTCGTTACCTTAAAGGCCGACCTCGGTTTGGTCTGTGGTATCCAAGGGATTCTAATTTTGACTTGTTTGCATTTTCTGATAGCAACTTTGGAGGTACTGATAGTGACAGGAAATCTACATCAGCTGGATGTCAATTTCTGGGTGACAGGCTCATTTCTTGGCAATGCAAGAAACAACAAACGGTGGCGATTTCTACAGCTGAAGCTGAGTATGTTGCCGCCTCTGCATCTTGCTCTCAAGTGGTGTGGATGCAACATCAATTGCAGGACTACGGTTTGACTTATCTCAATACTACTATTTACTGCGATAATGATGCTGCAATACAAATTGTTAAAAATCCTGTTTTTCACTCCAAAACCAAGCACATAGACATAAAAGTTCATTTCATTAGAGACTGCTTTGACAGAGGTCTTATTAAACTTGAACAAATCGACACAGATGCAAATGCTGCCGATTTGTTTACAAAACCTGTCAGCAGTTCAAAATTCAAAGTGCATGTTGATTTTCTGAAAATGATCCGGTATACTGACTGAGCATGGTTGTTTTTTTGTTTTAGTAAATTTGTTCATAAAGTTTTCTATTCTTAGGTAGTTTTTATTTATGCACAAATTTAGGGGGAGAAAATTTTGAAAAATACAAAAACATTGAAAATTTTTGAAAAATACAAAAACATTAAAAATTTAAAAATTCAAAAAGAAGCAATGCATGAATGGGAAATGAAATGAATTTTCACATTATGGTCGAGGGCTGACTCATGTAAGACCAGTATCGAAATAGTTTGACTCTAGCACGATGTGTTGGTAGGCTCTATCCTTAAGGACTGGAAACATTGGCTGTGTCTGTTTAGAACTAAATTAGTACATGACCTCAGGAAAGAAAATCACTTGGAATTAGCTCATTTCTATTTGAATGTCTGTATGTTGTCCCGATACACACAATTTTGGTCTGACTCTGAAATCTTCTCTAAAAAAGTCGTGTACCTCCTCTGTTGCATCCAGATATATGCTGACCTGGAGGTGCTAGGCAACGTCAGCTTCTGCTACATCCAGATACATGCTGACCTAGCTGTACGTTGTCGCTCTATAGATTAATTAAACACCCGAAAGAGGCCCTCTAGTGCCCAAAAGAAACCCGAGAAACCTATATCAAATTGAGAAAAACTCATTTGATCTGTATATTATACCATCTCTGCTTAAGATCTATTCTGTTCTCTTCTCAATCTATTCCTAGTTAAGATTTCAGAGATCTGGATTGGACTTGTGAAATATGTGGTAGGGAAGCTACTTGCATGATAGAGTGTGCTGTTTATATTTCGGGGATTTGATTAGTACTTGTTTGGGTGTTCATTGTTAAGAAATTAAAACATGATAAATTTGTTACAGGCAGTTATATGAAAAAGGTCTAGGGAGATGAGTTTAGGTGGACAAATATACTGGCAATCGTCTAGATCTTTCAGTAGTAGATCAGTGTTGATAAGTGTAGTCAAGCCCAAAACCCGTGATTTGATCCCTGAGCAAATTATGATATTTCCTTATTTTATTTTTGTAAATAATATTTCGATATTATTTAATTTTGTGTTTGTAGGTTTTGGTCAAATAAATCATGCTCAGGAAGTTGAAGGGTTAGATAAGAAAATGTTGATTTTCAAATTGGATTGCTGATATAATTAAAATTTATTTAATAAATCCAATTTTTTTTAAATTGATAAGTTGTCTTGAATCGAGACTGTGGTCTCGGCCCATGTCATTAAAGGCTTGGCCTACATGTTTGAAGTATATAAAGGGATCTCAACTCGAGACCTCTATTGTGCACTCGAAACAAACTCAGTTGTCACTGTCAAACTCTCTCTCACTCTCCGGTGAAATTGTCTGCTTTTCCGGCAACACTCCGTTCTCGACTTGAGGTTTTGTTTTTATTGAAGGTATTTTGATATATTTGATGATGTTTTCGTTGAAGTTTTGCAGGATTGTTGAAGATTTGATGAATGTTTGAAGACGCTCATAAACCCTAATTTTGATATTATTTTGGTCTTCAAAGAAATCATAGGGTGTTTATGGTGTTTGCTCCAAAACTCAGTAGATTGAAGCTGTTTGTGGGGTCTCGACTAGGGTCTCGACTGAACACTTGTGAAGACTCGAGACATAATGTTGCGAGTCGCAACCTCATCTGTCTTGATTGGGGTCTCGACTCAAAGCTGGTTGGTCTCGACTGAGGTCTTGGTTAAGTTAACTCAGTCTCGACTGAGGTCTCGACTCGAAATCTCTTGGTTTCGACTCGAAACCTCATTGTCTCGAGCTGATTCATGTGTGTTAATCGACAGTCTATGTTTGGATGCTGAATTTGGTGTGATCTGTTTTGAATTAAGTTGACTAAAATTGTATTTACATATCTTTATGCTTAGTGTTTCCGTTTGGTGTAGGATATGGACTTAAAATTTATCTCAACACACAATCAAGCTGGTTATCTAGCTTCACCTCCAGAGAAGCACAAGATATTGTATACATCGCTGATTAAAGGGTTAAATAGTTGCCGACTTGTTCATGCACTGAGAGATAATCCAGTTGTCTATCAAGACTTTTGGAAGACAGCTAGATTTGAAGCACAAGGAGCTAATGGAAAGGAAATGATAGAAGCTGAAATTCAGAAGAAGAAGATCATCATTACTGAGCAAATGATAAGGGAAGTTCTACAGTTTGGTGATACTGAATCTGATCCGATTGAGCTTCCAAGTGATACTATAGAAGCTGTTTTACCTCGTTTGAGTTATGAAGGAAAGTATCCATCACTCGTTAAGAAGTTTTTGCATCCGTATTGGCGCTTGTTGGCACATATGTTTATCTTGTGTATGACAGAAAATCGAGGGGGAACAGATCAACTGAATATTACACAAACGGCTGCATTTGTTGCACTTATTACGAATGAGTCGTTCAACTACTCGAAGTACGTTTTTGAAGGGATGAAGAGGAATGTTACTGGAGTTCGAAAGGATAAATTTATTATGTATCCAAGGTTTTTGCAGATGATTTTCAATGCTCGTTATTCTGATTTGACGCGATCCGGTGATACCTTGGAGCTAAAACCGATGGGTCCTGCTTGTTTTGGTGCTCTCACTACCAAGAAGGGTACAGAAAAGAAGTTTGAGGGACGTATTCCTTTGGAGAAATTTGGTCGGTTTGCAGAAACTGAAGTTGTAGCTGCTGATCCAGTGATAGTTCAACCAGTTCAAGTGAATGCAATGGTTGCTGAAGAACATGATGTTCAGGGAGCTATGGTAAATGAGCCTGAGACAGAGATTGTGACAATTAACTCTGACGATGAGGGCATAGAGATTATGTGTGATTCAGGAGATGATGAAGAGCTTCCTCCTGAAAAGGAAGCTGATGTTGCTGTTTCAACTGTTCCTTCTATAATTACTGCTGAAAATTTGGCTTCGTTATTAAAGTCTGTAACTGATAAGATGGGAAATCCTCCTTCCAATCTTACAGTATCTACTGAAGAGCCTAGTGAAAACCCAAAGGATCCTGATTCATTGCCATTGAAACGAAAAAGGCGGGATCCTCGACTCGGAATGTATGTTGAGCAAAATAAAGATCAATCCATGAATGTTTCTGAAGATGATGAGGGATTATATGATTTCGATTTTGAGAAGAATGTCACTGATACCATCACCACAACTGAAGATATCTTTGAGTTCAACACTGATACTCAAAGGAATGTTTTAGAGTCCACCACTGCAGATGTTCAGGTTACAAATGTTGATACTGATATTGTTGTTGAGACAATGCCACTTGGTGTTTCTGAATCTGCAGGTCCTTCTAGAGTTGTTCTTGATATACCAAGTAGTTCAAGTGGTAAAAGACCTGAAGAGCCGTTTAGAATGCCATTTGATGATGATTCAAGCGATGATGATGATTTCATTAGCATGAGAGAAATGAAGAAAAGATTAATTGTGGTTGAGCAAGATTCTATTC
The DNA here is from genome assembly GCA_030545235.1 of Helianthus tuberosus. Lineage (NCBI taxonomy): Eukaryota > Viridiplantae > Streptophyta > Magnoliopsida > Asterales > Asteraceae > Helianthus > Helianthus tuberosus. The sequence continues at coordinate 108,189,343 of CM060365.1, read as the reverse complement.
ATAAAGATGCCAAGATCATCCAACTTGAAGATACTTTAGTGCAAAAGAATGAACAAATTGAACAGCTTCAAGGAGATGTTACTTTACTGTTCAATATGGTGTATGATTTACGTGGAAAGCTTGAGAAGAAATTTGGAAATGAATTCTCTGATCCTACTGATGTGGAAAATAGAAGAAAAGCCTTTGAAAAGGATGATGCTGAGAGAAGTGCTGCTATGGAACATTACTTTAAAAGAGTTATTGATCCTGTTGCAGATAAAGAGAAGGCTGAAAGAATTAAGAAGAAAAGGGAGTTTGTAATTTTAAAGAACAGAAATCTTAATCCAGATGATGATGATGCTCAAGCAACACATCATTTAATGGATGTTGGTGAAACTCTCTATGATCAAGTTGGAAATAGATCTGGTGTGGTTAGCTGGGGTTTTGATCATGATCGTCAACGATGGTGGATAAAAAGGAAGGTTGGACCTGTTGAGTGGTACAAAAATCCAGGCCAGTTTCAGTCTTTCACTAAGATTGATTTGACTGATTTGTCTAAAGCACCTTATGTAGATGATAAGCCTGGAGGTCCTGGATATATGTTTTTCGAGAGATTGAAGAGGGAGGTTCTTAAGGGTTTTCCTTCAATGCGTACGGCAGAGTCCACCGTTAAACCAGCTAAAGGAGTTAGAGATTCATATACACGCAAGCGTATGAAGATTGTGCATTGGCCGGTAACTGATAAGGAAAAGGTGATTCCTTTGGTGAAAAAGATTCCAAAAGGTGCTTTGAAGTCTTTGCAGTTTTGGACTTATGATGAGCGTCTAGGGCAGGCAATAATTGTTTGTGATGATAATGTGGATTTTCGCTTGGTGGATCAAGTTGATTTGCTGACTCTTGCTCATGAAGACCTGGAAGTATTAGCTCGTCATCAAATTAGAGCTACTGAAAAGTATGAAGAGGTTGCAAAAGCATGGACTGGTGCTGTTGCTTCAGCGATACATATTCGTACAAAAGGTTTTGGTGGACTCAAAGATCGTCTGCGTGATGAAAGTGATAGTTGAAGTCTTGAGTATCTCCATGCATAAACCTAGGGGGAGATTGTTGGAACCTCGAGGTTTATACATTGAGAGATACTAAAGTTTAGGATTGATCTTGTAATGTTTAACTAAGTTATTTTGGGTCGGTTATGTGTTTTGGGTTTTGTCTATAGATCTCGAGTGGGCCTAGGTGGTCTCGATCCATCATAGGTATTATATAAGTAAACCTTAGCAATGTTTAGAAGGTTGATCGCTTGGTTAGAAGTTTCAAGGCCACTCGAGATCAGTTGTTCATCTTGTATCTGTCATCGACTTTAAGGTGAATGCAAGATAGTTTTTGATTCGATCATTGTGCTTATTATTCTTATTGTTTTCTTGAATCCACTTGTGTTTGGATTCCGCACTCACACAAGTTAACAGTGATATCATTGAAAGATCCACACGGGTTTTACACTTGTATATTATGTGTATTAGACTATTAGTTATATTATTTTAGGACTTGAAATAATATAACTCACCAAAATACCAAAATTACAACACAAAATATTACCAAAATTCCAAGAAAATAAATATATAAATTATACCCAAAAGTTGGAACAAACCGAACAAGGAATATAAACTACAAAAATATTCCGGAATTAACTTCATAAGTATATTTTGACAAACGGTATTTTGGAAACCAAGAGAACGAAAATATGATTTCTACAAGTGTTACAAAAATATATAATATTTTTGACAAGAAGGAAATATAATACTTTTGAGCAAAGAAAAATATATATGTTTTCTTGAATTACTAGAAAATATATTATTTTTGAAGAAAATATATATTTTCTTAAACAAATTTAGAATATATTATTTTTGGGGTGAAAAATGGATTTATAAATATTTTCTAAGTTAATCTTGAAAATATGTTATTTTTGAGATTTATATGAAAACATAAACATTTTTGCCAAGGAAGAAATGTAAATAATTTTCTATACAAGTTTTCTTAAAATATTTATATATTTTAAGAATATATATATTGGTGATTTTTATTGAAAATAATATTCCAAAAAAATTAATACAAAAATTAAGTATAATAATACTTAATAAATACCATAAAATACGTATTCTTGTACGTATAATTATACACCGGAATACGCCACTGATACTTGGCAAAAATACACAAGTCTAAGAAAACAAGTATAAGTATACCCATCCTTTGGGGGAAATATTCATGAAGGATTACAAAACAAATAAGTTAAAATATTATTATTTTAACGAATAATCATATACTTTGGAATAATACAAGTACATCAAAGATGTACGACAAAGATATTAAGTCATAACAAACAAGACTAAAAGTCGTGGTACGACCCAACCGTCTAATAAACCATAACACATGTGTAGGTTGTAGTACGGCGCAAGGATACATACTTTGGGTATACAGGAGTCAGGACGCAAACCATTGAGTTCATGTCCCCCTTTTCTTTTAACTGTTTTCAGTTTTACAACTTCGGGGGTGAAGTACATGTTACAAATTGTTTACAAACGTTTACATATGGTATGGTTAGCTAAAGAATGAACTGTTAAATCATGTGAGTGGTGGGTACAACGCTTAAGACCATTAATCCTCGTAGTAGGAACAAGGGACATGAGTGATAGATCTATTTGGGTGTTGCGAGCCCCACCCATGGAGACCGGGATTTGGCCCATGAGGTGACTATGTCTTCCAGCCGGAAGCCCGGTACAAAATCCGCTAGGTTTGAGCCTTCCTGCTTCACGTCACACATATTAATGGCCTTGCAAACCATTAATTGATCTGTTTCCTTGTTTGCTTTCATACCGGGGTTTACAAATACATACTTACAATGATTACAAATGTTTACAAGATTATTCGAACACATACAGAATCACATGAACTCGCTCAACTTTTGTTGATTTTTCAAAATTACATGTATTTCAGGAAACAAGATAGATCTTGGGCGCAAGTGCTGTTACAAGACATAAATTTCAAGTTTAGATGTCATCCACTTTTATATTGTACTTAACTTGAGGATTTTGATTTAAACTTAAAAGACTTGTGTTGTAACTTTTCAAACTTATGAATGGATGAACATCATGTTTTAATCATATAGTTGTTTATTATAATTGAATGCAATGATATTGAACAAGTCACACAGCATTACACTTCCGCAAAAGTCAGGGTGTGACATATACACCAATAACAACTCATACATTAGTTATATGGTGCTTGAACATGGATTTATAACCCAAAAAATATCAAACGAACAAACAAAATAAAATCTAGAGGAACCCGACGTAAGCTACGGACCGTATACCGTAGCTTACGGTCCGTATAAGATGTCCGGGCAGAAGGCTTGTACCGTAGCCTACGACCTCCAGCCGTAGGTTATGGTCTTGTCTGCAGTTTTGTTTTCCAGTTTGCCCTTAATACAAAAACGACCATAACTTTTAATCCGCTTAGCCGTTTAACCCCTGTTCTTCCTACATGATCGTGATTTGATCCTCTAAATTATAGACTCAAAATCCACCAACCGGATCAGCAAAATTCTTAACTTATAAGCTTTCGGCTTAATATTTATTTACGGATTATTTGACCCGTTTTGATAAGTAAACCAACGAGCTTATATATTTACATCTTTTTCGCAAGATCATCATTTTTACGAATATACCTCGTTACCCAGGGTATTATCTTATATTTTATGCATTCGTAATCAGTTTTGTGCATATACTTATTTTGACCAGTTATGGAATTTAAGCACTTAGGCTTAATTTATCCGCATTTCTCCATATCTTATATTCCCACTCTATAATCTTTATTCATGAATCATCACAACTTCAATTGTGGTGCGTCATGATAGGAAAATCAATGCATTCCCCATTTTACCCTTGAGTTTGACACTTTTACGAAAATGACCCTTTATGTAGCATTAAGCCAAAAATGGTTTAATCCTTCCATTTCATACTACTTGAAGGATCAACCAACTTATAAAACTCATATTTAAACTTCCCCTAAGGGTCGTTTATCCGATTTACCATTCGGGGGTGTTTTGGTCAATTTTAGTCCTTTTTAACTACGAATGACATCTAAAATCTTGTTTTAGCTAGGTGGGCACTTATATCCCATGTTTTATTTACAAATCATTGTGTTACTAAGAAAATGAAATTTCCCATTTAAATGATTGGATATACCTCACTTAGGTAATCAGAAGTCCACCCATGACTCGTTTAGCGCTCATCGGACACTAAGTTCTCATTGAGAGTTTTACCCATTATACATACCTGGCTCGGGTCATAGTTTTGACCCGTTTTAATACCTTGAAATATTGATTGCTAATAATGTGAATGGAAATTAATTTACTGATAATTAATGGGACTCTTCATGGTGACAAACTCTTGAGTAGAGTTTTTATGTCACTTGATTAGCTTTTATTTGAGTTTTTATATCTCTAATTACGTAAAACTTTTATTAGAGTTTTATATCTCTAATAAAATCACCAATTAAGAGAAACTCTTCACTACCGACATCTCTTGTAAAAATGGTAGGCTATATGACTTATTGGAATGATGAGAAAACTACAAGAAAAAAATATGCATGAAGAATTCTTGGAGAAGTGGTGAAGACTTGAAGACCCATGTGTTGGGTACTTAGAGATATATGTTTTCTCTATTTGATTTCATCACCTTCATATCATTATTTTCCATAAGTTCAAACACTACAATTACCCGGTGTAACCACGGGCGCGTGAGCCATCTACGACAGTACATACTGCTTCGGCTGTTATACCCTGAGAAACAGACGCGCCATCTTTAGTAAAGGCGCGGAATCTGTTTTAAGGGAAGCGTGTTGAACACGTGCCTCAGCCACAACCGTCAACATCAGTTTATTCATTTTTGCAGCCAAGAAGGATCGCACAAGGAGTCGCGGTTCAAGTTCTCGTAGCGGAAATTGTATAAGAAGATGCTTCTCAAGCTCTTGTCAAAGACAACTATTTGAATCGATTTATTTAAATATGTTGTATTTCATATTTAATTTTGTATGGATTTGTACACAGTACGGGTACTACAATTTCCCAAAAATTATGTAAAGAGAGTATCTTTACAATTTTTATATTTATTTATATAATTTTTATTATTATTGTGACCCATATCCTACACGAATCTACTAAATTTTTAAAAAAACATGAAGGTCTGAGGACCCCGACCTGCTCTATTAAGGTCCAATTCAAGCATTTTGATGTATGACCATGCTACTTCTAACAACACTTTTTTTGTTACTTGATATTTGGTCGTATCCATAATTCTCAAACCTTTGTTCTAAACCATTTAACTGAGAATTGACATCTAAGATGATAGTGTTATCATTTTACGCTCTTAGCCATATGAGGTGCATTCATTGACTTAAAAAATAATTTCACACGCATATCCACCCACCGCACTTACACTCACGCCCCACTCATGCCCCATGATGTAGGTGTCTCCTGCCCTTTAGGTTGATGTGGCGTTGGAGGTTAACGATAACACATGGTATTAGAGAAACACCAAAATTGAAAACTTTAGGCATGCTTTTAAAGTGTATACTTGGTCAATTTAGACGTGCTTTTAAATACTTGGGTCAATTCCCAATGATAAGTCTTATATCAAAATGTATATGAACTCCAAACACATGTGAGAATACTTCTTATTACAAACCGTTTTTTTTTTGCTATATTTTTTTTGAAAATTGACTTTCATTAACAAACAACTAAACCCGAAAACCGGGCTAGCAAAAACAACAAAACAAAAAGTTACATAATTACAGATTTACACCAATCATTCCACCCTACCGATCGAAACCGAGATCCATGTCTAAACCAAAAGAAACCCAAAGCTCTAACTTCGCTAAAAACACCTACCACGCTTGGCTGAATATCCGAAAAAAACCGCTTTGTTCCTAGCCAACCAAATGCACCAACAAGTAGTAATAACGATACCTTGGAAGGCCATCTTCTTCGTCGCCCCCATCCCGCTGTACTTATGCAACTCCAGGAGATCATAAATCAAAAACGCAAAAATCGCCGGAACGTGACACCATCTACTGATTTTATGCCATATCAACTCCACGAACCGACATGAGATAAAGAGATGAGTAACCGATTCATCCTCATAGCTGCAAAGGGGACAGGCCCTGGTTTGGCTAACAATGCCTCTAGAAGCTAGGATGTCATACGTCAGGATTCGATTCAGCTCAAGCCTCCAAGCGAATATGTTACACTTAACTGGAACCCATTTACACCAATCGATCACACGAGCATTTGGGTCGCATCTTCCCCGGACCAATAAATCCTTGGCGGATTTGACCGAAAAATACCCGTGGAGTCGCCCAACCATTTCCACTTATCTCTACCAATGCCAAGAGAAAATGAAGACAACATACCCGAAAGAGAACACATCTCCTGAATCTCCGAAAGCGAGTCAGGGTCGAACCTCCACAGCCACGTACCACCATCAGCCAATCGGTCCCTAACTGAACAATTCTTAACGATTTCCAGGCGAAAAAGACAAAGGAACATATCTTTGAAGGGGATATCGGAAAACCAAGGATCAAGCCAAAATAAGATGTCGGATCCCGATCCGACCTCACCTTTGAAAAAACAGCGAATGGGTTTGTTATCCACAAGCAGCTTATTCAAGATGTTGCAAATGTTGACCCAAACACCCCTTACCGATTTATTGCACGGTAATAGCGACCACTTCGAGCCACCCGAATGGATAGCATTAATGATTTTGACCCAAAGGCTGTCAGGATCGTTCTTAAACCTCCACCCCCACTTGCTAAGCAATGCCAAATTAACGTCCGTTAACTTACAAATCCCCAAGCCATCCGCTTTCTTGGGTAAAGAAACCCTATCCCACGCAACCCAATGGGTTTTCCGAACGTTATTTGAGCCACCCCATAAGAATTTTTTTATGATACTTTCCAAGTCTTTGATAACTTTAATTGGCGCCTTATAAAGGGACATGAAGTATGTGGGTAAACTTTCGAGAACCGATCAAATAAGAGTGACCCTACCACCAATAGAAAGCAAAGCCGCCTTCCAAAGAGAGAGACGTTTCTCAAAAATATCATAAACCGACCTCTAGTTGTTAATACGATTCATATTGGCCCCAACCGTCAACCCTAAATATTTAAACGGAACGGAATCCACCCTGCACCCGATCCAGTCTGCCATCTCCTCAATCTCCTCGCTCGAAACACCATAGTCGAAAATACTAGACTTGTTAAGGTTAATTTTAAGGCCCGAGCACACATTAAAGCACCGGAGAATCCTAATAACATTAACAATATTGACTTTGTTCCACTCCCCCATGATCATAGCATCATCAGCAAAGAATAAATGAGAAACACTGGAGTCAAGGTCGGGAATATTAATACCACGGAAGACGTTGGACTCTCCAGCCATATTGAATAAACAGGAAAGCGCCTCCATAACCACAACAAAAAGAAATGGGGAAATCGGGTCTCCTTGTCTCATACCTTTGCTGCAACCAAACTCAAAGGTGGGAGATCCATTCACCAAAACAGAGGCCCGAGCCGATGCCAGAATGCCCGAAATCCAGCCACACCACTTATCTCCAAAGCCCATTTGTTGAAGAATATCCAAAACAAAACCCCAGTTCACGTTATCGTAAGCTTTCTCGAAATCAAGTTTGAGAAAGAACACCTGTTTCTTGGATTTTCTGGCCCATGAGACTAACTCATTGATAATCAGCGGACCATCCAAAATGAATCTACCCCCAAGAAATGCCGACTGCGAATTGGAGACCACCCCGTTAAGCACCGGTTTCAACCTATTTGCAAGAATTTTGGGAACCACTTTGTTGATGACTCCAACCAGACTAATGGGACGATAATCGCTCAATCCCAAAGGGTCTCTGACCTTAGGGATTAAGGTAATAAAAGCCGATCCACACCCCTTGCTTAACTTCCCCGTCTCAAAGAAGGATTCCATAATATAAAAGAAGTCGGATTCAAAGAGATCCCAAAAAAGAGTAAAAAATCTGAAATTAAAACCGTCAGGACCGGGAGCTCGATCTCTACCACACTCGAAAACCACCGCTTTGATCTCCTCCTTGGAAAAACGCATTTCTAATCTAGTGGCATCATACGACGAAATCTGCCTAAGCTGGGAACAAATCAAACGAGGCCGGGGAACACACTCCTCCACAAATTTGTCTCTGAAAAAATGAAATACTTCCTTTTTCACAAGAGACGGTTTGGAGATCCAAACTCCATTCACTTCCAGGCCATGTATCAAATTGCTCGATTTCCTGTTATTAATCATAGCATGAAAAAACTTCGAATTTTCATCACCTTCTTTCTCCCACCTGATACGAGATCTTTGCCTAAGATCCATAACTTTGGATTCCTCAGCATCACGAATAACCTTTTTATTTTCATAAAAAAAATCCATTCCTCTTCCTCGGTTAGCTCTCTTGACTCGAGCGTGGCTTCAAGGGCCTCATACTAACCTTTAGCGGCCTCCACCTCCTCACCAACCTTACAAATCATTTCATCTTTCCAATCTATCAGACGATCCCTAATAAAGCACAATTTTTTAAGGAAAGACGCGTTTGGATAACCTTTCGCCGAGACAAAATCACAAGAAGCATTAGTCACAACCTCATTGAATCCCGGTTTACTAAACCAAGAGTTAAAAATACGAAAGGGACGAGGCCCAAAATTCTTGGGATGACAAGCCATAAGAATGGGGTTATGATCAGACCAAAGCCGAGGAAGAACCCGGCAACAAGCGGATGGCCATGAGTTAAAAAACTCAGCACTGACTAAGAATCGATCGAGCTTACTCTGCTTATTGCCATTATCGGAGCAAAAAGTGAACCTCCTGCCACTCATGTTATATTCAATCAGGCCCGAGTCGAAGATAAAGTCATTAAAATTGTTAGCACACCTCAGTTTGAATGAGCAATTCCTCTTCTCCTCTCTAAATTGAACCGCGTTAAAATCCCCCGAAACAACCCATAAACCTTCATTAGAATCAATAAGAGTATTCAGCTCATCCCATAAACTTTTTTAGGCCAACACCCCCTGTGCCGCATATACATTAAGGAAATTAATCGTCGAAGGACATCCTACCAAAGTACCTTTGATATGCAAGAAATGCCTACCCTTAGAACCTCTCGTCTGACGAAACATACTCTCATTCCAGACACAAATCAAACCCCCCGACAAACCAACAGACTCGACAAAATCCATCCCAAAGTTACCCTTGCCCCAAAAGGAAGCAACATCAGACCGCGAAACACTAGCAACTTTAGACTCTTGAAGAGATAAGAACGAAATATCATGTTCAGATATCAATCCCCTCACCCAGCCAGACTTATTAAAACCCCCAATTCCCCTAATATTTAAAGACATCAGATTCATAACTGAACCACATTAATACCTGAGGTAATAGAATTCCTGATTAGCTCCTGATGACCAGAGATATCAATCCCGATCTTAGAGGCTACATCGACGGTCTCCCTTACTTCAATCTCTACTTCTGGCGAGCCATTCGTACCTACCCCCTCAGGGCCGCTGTCGCCATCATCCCCTTCTGCTGGTAGAGTCATACCCGCTTGATTCAAATTCGACACAGAATTATCCCTATCCTCAGAGGAAACCGAATTATTTAAATCAAAGAAAAAGTCTTCGAACCCTTTGTCAAAACCATTATCCCCAGACCCCCCTGAATGAATTTGATCAACAGAATTACAAACTCCTTCCATACTGGACCTAGATCTCTTCTTGGGTCTAATCTCTTGGATACCGCTCTTGGCCCCCTTACTGCTGGAAGTGGGCCTCAACTTTTTATGGAGATACCTTTTAGTTTTAGTGGGCTCTACTTTATTGGGCCTTCCAATATTAAAAATCAAATTGTCACGATTCTCCATATCTCATTCCTGAATACGGCTAGGCCCCACATGCAAATTAATAAAAGAGTTGTTATCCATCTCCCCAAGAAACTGTGCCCCCTTTTCCTTGGAAACGAAACCGCCGTAATCATTAACACCCTGCATGGGAGCATGCATGATGGTTGGGTTTTCAATATTCACCAGATTTTTTCAGCTTCCTCGTTGGAGATCTCCACAACCGTTTCGACTACTACATCTTCCTTAGCAAAATTCACACCGATCGTCGGAGATGGCGGAGTTCCTCCTAATTCCGATGAAGCATCATCCGAACCTAGATCGTCATCGAGAAAGTCGGGCAACCATTGATCGTTCTCTTCACTTACCCACACCTTGTAACGTTTATCCTGCCAACTTAGGTTGAGAACACCATTAATCCTGTTGCCCGAGTCGATAAGGACCCCCAGGCGATTGAATGAAAGATCCCGATCAGATTCGAGAAACTGAGACGACTGAACGACCTTGCCATACTTGTTGCCGATCAAATCAAAAACCATCCTAGATACAAGATGAGGAGGGACGCCAAAAATGTTAATCCAAGCTAGGCGTTCATACGGAAGGGCCTGACCAAGCCAAGGAGTTAACGAAGAAAACCACTGACTCCAAGCCTCTTTCTCCTGGAGCAATTTACTGGCCGAAGCCTCATTCTCAAATGAGACCAGCACAAAAAGGCCGCCTAAATACTGAATCGAAGCTCCCTCAAAACCCGCTAAGACAAGGGACGATTTGATAGACCTGAATTGTTGGAAGCCCAAGGCACGACCAACCACTGCTCTCCCGTGAAAGCTAGCTAACGAAGAAATAGCAGGATCCAAGACCAGAACATCATTATCGCTACTCACCTGGGTCCTGTTGGTAAGAATATCCAGGAATGAAGCCCCGTTTCTAACCTCTTGAGATCCCGTGGCCTGCTGAGCACCCCCCGTAGACCTGCCCAGCCCAGACCCCATCGACTTTGCCCCACCCCCATTAGCAACAACATGCTTAACATTACCATTTTCCTTAGCAAACAAGGCCACGTTAACCAACAACTTGTTGCCTCCTAATTTCACATTAGATAAGCTCCGCTTCAACTCGTCCAGATCTCTAACACCCTTAAAGCTGATGAAACCGAATGTCCTACCCTCCTTATCTTTCTTTTTGGCAATAAAAGCTCCCGAGATATCCCCGAAGCCTCTGAACGCGTTGGCCAAATCCCATGGCCGGCAACTGTCACACCCCGACTTTCCACGTGTCACCGATGGGCCCGGTGGGGAGTATCGTGACGTGGTTGGCAACATAATAGTCAAACAACACAATATATAAATGCACAGCGGAAGCAAAAGGTAATTATATTACAATCCGAATATAAAGTAATATCCAAGTATTACAACGGAAAGTAAAGGATCCACAGGCGGATCTTAAAATATAAACATTTATTCAACAGACTTTAGACGCCTAGAACTTGCAGGATTCCTTATTAGCGCCCTGAGCTTCCAGCCAATTACGTCCAGTACCTGTCACTTAACCCTTTTGGAAAATACGCCAGTTTTCACTGGTAAATACACTCAACTGACTCATTTGAAAAGAGTTTAAGAAATTGATTTAGATGCACCAGGCACAAAATATTTTGACACTTTGATTAAAATGCACAAAGGCAAAATTAATCTTTTATAACTTGGGACAATTATATTTATAATCTTGTATACAGATTTACATGTCCGTTGTACGTTCAGGGCCCGATGTAGAAACCGAGTCAGATTAACAGACACGCCACAAGTATAGGCCCACAAGAGAGTGAGATACTGTTATTACTTAAGCAACTGTCAGGTGTATGCCTACACCCCGTGCTTAAGACGTGGCCATTTTATAATACAATGATGTCAAGGATATCCGGGACATGGTCATTAACCCCTAAAGGCTTTTATTTCAAACAATACAGATTAAACCGGGTTACCTCAATAATTTAACCACAATAAGATTAAATATTCAATACCCAACCAAGCGGTATTTTTTATAATACCGTATCCCAAGCTCGTATAGGGAAAATAAGTTAAGAGTATTTACCTGAGCTAGCTCCTGTCTAAAATAGCAAGAATTAATAACTCAGCCGTATTCACTTAAGTAAGCGTAGGTACAATTTACCGGAAGGCTCTAGTCTGGAATGATGGTATAAATAACCAATTAGAATGCTAACGGGTCTTTAATTAAGCCTAAGCTTAGACCGGTTAGTCTTAAGGAAATATACGGTTCAAACGCATGATTAAGCGAAGACCGGAATAGAATGTGTTTTAGACTCGACAAGTTTGAAGACTTGTATAATATGGGTATTTCATACACATTCTGGATTTTGAGATAAAACCAATAAGGTTTGACCCGTTTCGGCTAATTTATGTAAACTTGTTACACAAACCGAACCGTACGCGTAATAAGCGTGACGGGTATTCATGAGAGCCATATACAGGTTTCCTAAGTTAATTATGCCTCAAATATGTTGTGACATCAGTAAGATGTCTTTTATTATGCCCGTAATGAATTTAAACACAAACTATGCCCCGTAGGGGTAGTTTGGTCATTTAAAAGGTTATAAAAGAGTTTAAGTATTTACCTGAGTTACAGGTCTGATATAATCAGCAAAAATACTTATTTTACTAAGTTATAACAGTAGGGTAAAGTAGATATGTGAAATTTATCAAATATAACCAAACTATGCACCGTAGGGGCATTTTGGTAATTTCACATAAGCCGAAAAGCTCAAAACTGAAGTCTGAGTTTAACGACTTTTGCTTACTGTTGAAATATTATAAATTATCTAAAATATCAGTAGGTATCACCTTGTATGTTTAAAAATAGTCTTAGTACATACTATGCGCTAAAAAACGCTTAATAAGGCGATTAGAAGCCGTTTCCGGGTTCTATATATAAAGCTGATATTTTTATCATTCCAGAAGGCTTAAAATGATTTATTTATCATATGTAATCAGTAGCAAAAGGTTTGGAGTTGATTAGATATGAAAAACTCATTTTATGGCCCGTAAGGGCAAAACCGACAATTACCGGATTAAGCCTACGACTATGAGTTATGCTCAGCCTAAAATTGATTACAAATCTTCAAAAATCCCAAAATAATATATTACATCAGTGGGTAATAAGTTTGATATTTAAAAGTAGGCTTAACTAGGCTATACGCTAATTACGCCGTTTAATTAACATAAAGCTTTCAATTTACGCTAATGAGCATAACTCTCATTCTACACCTCAAACTGATGTCAAACTTTGCATACAAGTTTATATATCAGTAACTAAGGTTTCTACACTTTTACATTTTCACAAATCACGTTTTAAGGTGAAAAGGGCATAATGGTCAACATATGAGCAATTAACGGAACCATGCGTATTAATTGGTTAACTAATGAACCATGGTGTATAATCACAGAGGGTTATACTAGCATGTAACCTGGTCCAGATGAAGCTCTAAGGTATTTCTAAAACATACCATAACGGGTCAGAACTGAAGTCAAAGCAAAAGTCAAAGCTTTGCGACTTTTGGTTTCGAACCGGGTCTAAACAGTAAATTGTCGGGTTGAACATGTTTAGACATGTTCTTACACTAATTACCAAGTTATATTAATGATCAAACAGGTTGTATGTGTTCTACATTGCTAATCATGCATAAATTAGAAACTAAGTATCCTGTTGACTTTTTACTAACAAGTTTGACCCGACATTTGACCTAGTTAGAGTGGGAATCAGGGGGAACCCTTTTAAGGGTTTATTACCCACATAATTACCAACTTATAACTACTTTCAATTTGACTAATCACTGAGACATTAGTGATTAATCTTAAAGTCAACCGTTAATTACGACGGTTTGACTTTTAGCTAAATAACTAAGCTAAACTCGATTAAGGAAGGTTAAGCATACTTACAAGTGACTAATGGTCGACTAGGAAGGCTTGGAAGGTGCTCTTGTGCTCCACAAATGATCAGATTTGCAAGAATGAATGTGTGAAGCATGTTTGCAACTTAGAGGCCTTTATATAGTGGTTTAATCACCACAAAATGTTGACACACAAGTCTAACATGGACCATGAATCATCAACACATGTCCCTAAGTGTTTAGGAGGCACTTAGGGGTCAAGCAAGATGAGGAAAATCGTTCAAGAGTCAATTAGAATGCAAATGGCAGGCAAAAACCCAAAGAACTCGCATCAGACAGCCCCTCGCGCGACGCTAAGACCCCCCCCCCCCTGGGCCTCGCGTCGCGCTAAGCCCTTCTGCAACAAAATCTGAATTTTTGATTTTTTGCGTTTTGATCCTTGGCTCTTCAAAACTTTGCTTAGACTTTATTTATGGCACCTTGACCCTTCCAAATTGACATATAAGGGCTTCAAGACATTTACCCACTTTGTTTAGTCCTCGGTTAACTTTATTGTCACCCGAAAAGTCCTAAACTTCAACGTTGACGCTTTTAACCCTTCGCATGCGAATTTGATCATAACTTTCTCATACGATAACGAAACTTTATGAAATTTATATCGTGCATTCTAGTGAGTATAATTAACCGTTACAAAGCTTCGGGTTTGTCAAAAGGTCACTCAGAGGTATAACTTAAACATGTTGACACATTTAACCCCTGTAGTTTGTAATCTCTCACTTTTAGCTTCGTATGATCCATGATTTATTCGTTTGAAGGTATGAGCATCATGTAGGGTTAATGTACAATATATTTATTCACTGTTGACATTTAGAACTCGTATTTTCACATACTTTCCATGATCGTCAACTTTAATCCTTTTATAACATTCTTTTCACACGTTCAAACCTATGACACGTGTCAACACATTATAGGACGTGAATTTTTCGAGGTGTTACAGCAACCTTTCGGAATATTAGTGACGAAGAATTTGGTAACCCCTGAGTTGAAACCAACTACTGATCCACCTCCTCTGGTTTTTCTGTTTTGCACCTTCCAAGGTTCATCGTCGGCATCCATGGAAAACAACAGCACCAAAGTGGATCCTTATTCCAGAAAGCGAATGGAAGTATCAGATAACCAGAATAGAAAGGAAGAAACAATGGACCTACAGCCGCAGCTAGTTATCCAGTTATCCTCACCTTCTATACCGGAACCCAACCCTTCGTCGAGCCGCTGGATAGAAGGAATCCACAAAAACGAAGGAACGAAGAAGAAACCCAAGTCCCGATAGGCGAATGGGAGATTCGACTTCAAGATAGGATGAATGGTCAAGCTAGATCAAGCGACCACGCACACTAACCCAAGAATCTCCTCTCCGTCGAGCCTCCGGCGACCGGAATATGAAGAGAACGAGAGAGAGATACTAGTAACGAGAGAGAGATACTAGTTGGCAGTTTCTGACTTGATTTGATGATGTATAAGTTGAGGGATATCTTAATTGGTTGTGTTTCAAATTGAGGGATATCTTAATTGGTTGTGTTTCAAGTTGAGGTAGTGGAACTTATAGGGTGTCAAGTGCATGTGCATAGGTTATTTTGTCTCCGGTTAGAGGTCATCAATCAGTTTGATGAAGCACGCTGAAATGGGTTTTTGCAAAGATGGGCACAAAACAATTATATCACTATATACAAAACGCATAGTGCACTGCCTTAAAAAGATATCAATGCTAGTAGTATGTTTGAATGTTTGGAAGCCACAAAGTAGTCAATATTTTTCTCTAAATAAAACCTCATTTTTTACTAAACGTACCTTCACCTTAAAAATTCACATTAATACTATTCAAACCTTTTTTGTTTTTATAATATCTTTTTCTGTCTTTTTGTTATCTTATTTTTGTTATTACTAGTATTTGTATTCTGTAATGTTTTTAACTTAAAAAGAAAAGTGGTTTGTTCTTAAAAAACAAAGGTTTTAAATTGAAGTAAGTCAATTTAATTTAATTGTTAGTAATGTTTTTAACTTAAAAAGAAAAGTGGTTTGTTCTTAAAAAACAAAGGTTTTAAATTGAAGTAAGTTAATTTAATTTAATTGTTTTGCTCGATGTTTCCTTTTTAGTTTCGGTTCTAAGACCGTGGGGTATGGTGGGCTTGGGTTGGGGCATTTGTTGACACGTGGAATGGGAAAAAAAACTCACGCCCATGGGGTATGGTGGGGCTTGGGTTGGGGGTTTGGGTTGGGGGCATGAGTTGACACATGGGGGCATGTGAAATAGCTAGTTTGGTTTGGCCATTGAGAGCCCGCCATGTCACCTTGCTAGCCCGACCCACGCCCGGCTTCAAACCCACGCCAAAGGGGTCACGCCCAAACCCAAGCCCCAACCCAAGCCCCCGGGGTGGTGGCTTGGGCGTTTTCAGTCAACCCACGCCCCATACCCCACAGCCTAAGACACTAACTGAACTTTTAGTTTAATATAATTATTATACTACCTACTTATTTATTTATTTATTTATTCATTGACAACATGGTTTAATAAATTAATATAAGCTAGTACTGGAAATATTTTCTTTGGAAAAAAGGAAAAACTTTTTGTATTTTAAATATACAGAACTGTTAATTATTTCATAAAAACATTTTAAATATAATAATAATATTAAAATAAAAAAGGTAAGACAACTAAAATATAAAATAGAAGAATAAAAGTGAGGTTTTGGGGTTAAATTCATAAAATCAACGGGTTTTTTTTCAAAAAATAATTTTGGGGTTAAATTCATAAAATCAACGGTTTTTTTTTCAAAAAATAACTTTATCTTTTTTTCATAAAAACTTTATTCTTAAATTCATGTAGCCTATTTATGAATGAAAATATAACAAAATACTAATCAGAAAGTGTCTTTAAAACCAAGATTTGTTTTATAATTTTAATTTTTAAAAATAATTGTTATTAAAAAAGAAAGATTATTAAAAAAACCTTATTATTATTATTATTCAAAAACGATTGGGAGAAAACATTTTATATATAATGATTTGTATAGGGGTGAAACATGACAAGTTTTTAAGTGATATTTTAGAAAGAATGTATGAAAAGTAAAAATAGAGGTTCGTTAAAGAAATTACATACCCTAGATAAATTATGGTCCTATATGTGGAAGTTGTAAGTATTTTTTTAAAGATTTTGAAACATGCACAAATTATCTGAGTTTTTTTTCTTCCCAAAAGAGTGTTATGGGAGAAAATATTTTCTAAAATATCCAAAAATATTTACTAAAGTAGTGATTTATTAGAAAATTTGTTTTTCTCACTCCTAAAAATATCTAAAAATATTTACCAAAGTAGTGTTTTCTTAGAAAATTTGTTTTTCTTACTCCTAATCTTATCGAATAACTTATATGTTTGATAAAACTAAACTTCTTTTAATATTTTAAAAATGCAGGTTTTTATTTTTACTTTTTATAAATAAACTATAATTAGATGGACACCCGTGCGTGTTGCAGTGCGGCCACCATAGTATATCCTAAAAGGAAACGTTAAATCAAGTCGAGCCATCACTAATATGTGAGCCAAATCATTTACGTAAGCCATGCGTCTATTATAATGCAGAAGTTAAAGTAGCAAAGAAACGATATGGACTTGGACTGATGCACATTCTAAACTCGACTTGTGCAATTAAAATGAATGATCAAGAATAATTGATACCAAATATCTAGTTTTTATTGAAATATAAGCGAATCGTAAACACGTTCCAAGGCATAATTCATGGATGACTTTACATTTAAACTTCTTCTATTGCATTGCATTCAAATATATAATACATTATTAAAGTATTAAACAATATAATAACATATGAACCTGTTAAAATAATCACACACTTGTACTAAAGACCTAAGTTGATTCATGAGAGCAACTTTAAGTTTTTTTTATGTTGTTCAATCCTCTTCTATACGTAGCTATACCAGAAATCACAGTTTTCCCTACTTGTAATTAATACAAAAACAAACATTAATAAGACAATAATAGCCTTGTCCTTCTCTAATAGACACCATGCTTGCGTAACATAAACAAATAGGAATGGTAAACCGTAAAACGTGAATATATTTGGAAGCTCATATCTTGGTGATGAGACAAAATCGAACATCCACCATAGCTGCACCGAAGGTTGCCATGCCAGGCAAAAAAGAGAGAGAGAGATTTGTCTAACACCCGAAAAACAAATTTTGATCATCATAGCTTCAAATAAACATCACCATCTAAGCAGTCAATAGATGTGCTATAGCGGTTAGCGGACCTCAGGGTGTGTAGCGGTCCAAATAGCGGTTCCCCTATTAGCGGCGCTACATACCGCTATTTGGAAACCTATATATCGGTTATAGCAGTAACGGTGTTTGATTATGTTAAGTCTTAAATTAAATACTTCAAAGTTACTATTAGTGTTTGATTTGCAACAAGTTTTTGATAATGGAATGATATTACTATGAATTTTGATATTACTATTTAATATTTTTCAAAGATATATACATAAATTATGCATGGCATAAAAATTACCGCTATACCACCGCTATAACCTATATATCATATAACGGACCTTGACCGATATTCGATTTTGGACCGCTATAACTGCATAGATCACCATGTGCCCCAAAACACATATAACCACAAAGCATAAGTAATTAGAGTTCAGGTGAGGCTTGTCCCATCATCATCATCACCGCCCCGTCAATTCACTATTTTGTTTATCTCAGATAAAGTTTTCATCATCGTCATATACTAAAAAAACAAAAGAAAAATTTGTTCACTTAAACACCAAACCGACATAAGATGATCCGGTTCCAAAACGTTTGTCCAAACACCACATATGTTCATATTTACTATAAACATATCAGGTGAGTAAATGTACCACACATATTGAGGAGTGGGGAATCCATAGTCTTTTGGATTAAGATACTCATTCATCAAAAACACATGAATCAATACCAATTAAGATCAAATCTTGATTACATTTACACCTATTGCAAAATAATTTACTTCTTAATTTTTGATCAAACAGTTTGCTTTTCCCAAAATAATTTACATCAATTCTTTGATGCTTAGTTTGCTTTTCCCCAAACCAAACACGCATGAAGAACAACTAAAATGGAAAACACACACATGAGTCTAATTTGGGCCTTATCTACCTACCATGTACATGATCCAACATACAATTAATAAATTGTTAAGGAGAGTGAATGTGTGATCAGCTAGATTTAATAAAAAAACACATAGGTCTAGTTTCGGGCTTACGTAGATAGTCCGACATTGGATCCAATGCTCATACTCAGATCCACCACAATCAGATCTACAACTTCAAACAAATCTGCGCAGCAAATTCCATCCATTAGCTTCTCAGTCTTGAAGAAATTTCAATTTCATAGATTATCAAATGTGAAAAGTAGTCAAGATAATTAATGTGTGGGCACCCACTAGGGATGAGCATGGTACCCGTTCGGTACCGAAATACGGGGAAAATTGGTACCTGTACTGCATATACTTGTTTGGTACCGGTATTTACCGGTGTTTTACCCGTAAATACGGGTACCGAAAAACGGGGAATATGGGAACCGGAAATGCTCATTCCTAGCGCCCACAAATGATTAAAAAAATGACCGGTATTACAGTTATATGTTGCTGGCCAAAAAGCTAATGTCAAAAACAATATGCAATATATTTGATGACTGTAGTAACACGCCAACAAATATCATGTATTGCATACATAAAAGTAAAATCCATATATCAAACAAAATATAAAACGTATTTAGATTTGTAGAGCTTTTTGCTGATAAACTACATCAAGAAACATAGAAATTAAACCTAGAATGGTCCGACATCGGATCCATATAGCAATAAGAAATTGAGCTTGGCAAGATATTTGACTCAACCTCATCCACCACTCATACTCACATCCACCAAAATCAGGTGCATGCAGCACCGATCGACCCTACAGGACCATCGCCAGAACCCTAACCAAAGTGAAATCCTTATGTCATAAGATTAGTTATCAAAGTAACACCCAATTCTAATTCCAAAACAAATTTCTTAATAACATAACTAAATGAAAAAAATCGGGAATAATACAAACAAACCTTAGACAGTTGCACCCTCACACAACGTATACGAGACAGTTGCACCCTCCCCTTCCACGCGTGGTATTTGGATGATGGTACTATTATGGGAAAAACATCTGAGGTAGCAAAGGCTCTGGCTATCATTCAATCTGAGGGGCCACCTTTGGGGCTTCGGCTTAATATAAAAAAAACAGAGGTATATTGGCCGTCTTGCAATGGAGAAAAATTGGAGGCTAGTTTATTCCCGAAGGAGATTGGAAGACCAACGGGGGGCGTGAGACTCCTTGGGGGAGCTGTGAGCCGGGACCCCAGTTTCATTAGTGCTTTGGCTGCGCGACGAGCTTCCCGGGCAGTGGACCTTATGAGTAGCCTTTCGCAACTCCGAGACCCGCAAAGTGAGCTTCTCCTGCTACGCTCTTGCATGGGTGTCGCCAAGCTCCTTTTTGGTCTGCGAACTTGTCAACCTGTGTTTGTAAAGGAGGCGGTATCCTTATTCGATAAAGGGCTACGGGGGGCTATAGAGGACATTGTGGTGTGTGGGGGTCCGTTTTTTGGGGATTTTCAGTGGCGGGTTGCTTCTCTGCCCTGTAAGATGGGGGGCTGGGGCTTCTATCGGCCATGGATGTCTCCATTTACGGTTTTGTTGCCTCGCGAGCTCAATCATGGGGGTTGCAAGATCACATCTTGCGCGAGAGTGGGGGTGTTGGAATGGATGGGGATTATGACATGGCTCTGGGGGAGTTGCATAGACACCTCCCGGATTTGGATATTGGCGGTTTCGCTAACAGGGACACCGCCCCACCGAAGACCCAGAAGACTTTGGCGAGTGCTCTGTTTTGTCGTATCGCTCAGAATATTGGATCAGATTTCTGTACGACCTCTCGTCAGAACGCCGTCCTAGAATGCTTGCGGGGCCCCCACGCCCAAGATTTTCTATCGGTCATCCCCATCGAGGGCTTAGGCCAAAAGATGTCAGCCGTTGAATATCGTGCTATCTTAAAATATCGGCTCATGATTCCTATGTTCCCTGATGATGAGCAATGCCCGATTTGCCGGAAAGCTTGCTTAGACCAATTTGGGGAGCATGCTCTGCACTGTAAAGAACTGACAGGTTTTAAGTATAGGCACGACTGGGTGCGGGATGTCTTGGGGGACATCCTCAAACGGGCGGGGATCTCGGTGAAGAAAGAAGCCCCCGTAAACTTTTTGACAGATCCGAGGGAAGGAAGATCCACATTGCGCCCCGCGGACGTTTTAGTTTTCGGGTGGGATGCAGGTAAACACGCTTGTGTTGATCTTACCGGGGTTTCCCCCCTTGTAGGCTTTCGGGATACAGGTTTTGTCCCTGGTCAGGCGATTGCAAGGGCGGCAGCAAAGAAAATGGACAAACACGCAAAAGCCTGCGAGGATAATCAACATTCCTTTATCCCTTTTGCCTTTGATACCTTTGGCTCGCTAGCCCCAGAAGCCATCCGATTTCTTGAACGGGTCCAACGGGTTGTTCACAGCAACATTTCGTCTCCTAGAGATCGGGGTTTCGTTTTTACTAGGTTAGGTTTCGCTATTCAAAAGGGGGTAGCGGCGCAGCTTGTTGCCCGCTTACCGGCTATCTTGGTGTAATTTGTTTGACCTTATATATAAAAAGTGTTGACCATCGGAAAAAAAGACCTTAGAATCAGATGAAGCTGCTGCTTGATTAAGAACCCTTCTACCTTGACCACCTAAACAGTGGCGGAGCTTGACCAAAAGTTTCGAGTGGGCGTAAAGTGATGGGACCCAACAATTTTTTTTCCAATCGTTATGTTTTGGGTCGGGTCGGCTATTTGATTCAGGTCGGGTCAAATAATAATAGCTCCAAATAAAACTAAAAAATTTCATTCATTCAAAAGAAACGTTCTTGCACATTGAAAAACTAAATATTGTATGACAAACAAAAGACCTAAATATATATATATACACACACATATAATGATACGAGATAAATGGAACCTGTACGAAGAATTTACAACTCAGCCCGGTGACCTTTAAGATTTTTGAATTTAGTTGTGATTTAGTTTATTGTGTAGTGGGTAATCTAGGGTTAAACAAATAAGAGTTAAAACATATTTATCAAACTAACCATCATTTATATACAAAGTGTATAAATATTTAGGATATATAATTTAGGAAAAATAATCGGGGGGCGATCTTATGTAGTTTTAAAATTTTCGGACGAAAAATCGGAACTTATACACTTCTAACCGAAACATTGGAGGGGGCGGGTGCACCCCTGAGCACGAACTATTCTTTGCCACTGCACCTAAAGCCTCACGCCGACCAGATAAATCGGTGTCGGTCGATCACCGGAGGGTCAATTTGATCCCGAGTTCAGGAAAAGGATAAAAAATCAAACTTATTGTAAATAAAACCATGATTACAAGCATAAAAGAGAGATGAAAGACATAGTAGCTTATTTGTGTAGCAAGAGAAGAAGAGGGAGAAAGGAGCAGGGATTGAATGAGAGTAAGCAAAATGAAAGGGGTAGACATTCAACACATACACCCCACCGCCTTTTCATCCGATTAATAATTGACAAACAAAGTACAACCCTTTATGCAAAGTGTATAACTTCATTGGAGTAATATGTTGCAAAACAAGTACAATCTATCAAGCATAAAGTACAAACTATGATGCGTAGAATTGTTGTAAATTAGAAGTATATATAATGTTGGGATCGAACTCTCTCACACACAACCTCAGACCACACACACACACACACACTCTCTTGTCTCTCACAATCTGCCACAATCAAGAACACAAAGGATTTACGTGGTTTGGTCTAAACTGACCTACGTCCACGGGAAACAAGGAGTTTATAATACTTGGAGAGGTGCAAGGAATTACAATACATATGAATCTCTTATATAGAGATTGAAGAAAGAGAAAGAAGTTTAAAATAAAACAAGATCAGTGAATAATGGCCCCTGCCCCTTATCCTTTTATCCTGACATCAGAGAAGTTTTTCTTGTCCACTTGATCAAGTGGCTTCATACTCAACAATCTCCCACTTGAAGCCACGGGATAATCTTCACCTGTGCTTCAACTGTGCATCTGCATTTCTGTAAAAAAAACTTTTGATCTTAGCTCCTTCCTAGTTAGCCAGCCTTTTCTTCAATTATCCTGAAGGCCCATTGAAGCTTTCATTAGCTTCAACACATCAGTCATGGCTAAGTTTGCCCTTGACCCATTCTCTGTCTCCACCGGCTCCCACTGACATGAACTACCCGATCCTGGAACATCCTGAGAACAAACACTCTCCGAATAAAGCAGATTATCAACTGGAGAGACTTTGACAGCTGGAATACTGGTTCTCTTAACCCACTGTCGTCTGGTAACTCTGACTGAAGCACGTCCCGTTCTCCCACTGCCACAAATGCCCCTGACTGGTTTTACTGAACCTTTTTCCCGCACGTTCATCCTGAATCTGACTTGTGGCTCTGGGTTTGCCATCTGCAAAACAACCTTCTTCTGCCCACTAGATCCTGTGAACCGAATCTTGGTCTTCTTCTGAACTGGGACGGTTACTTCCTCAGATGGTAAACTGACCATATACAGCGAACCCCGTTTCTTTCCTCGAGCTACAACTAGATTTCCCTTTAGAACCTTCCGCTGCCCGCTCCTGAACTTAACCTCGTGCCCTTGTTCATCCAACTGCCCAACAGAAATTAACTGTTTCTTTAAGCTTGGAATCACCCTGACATCCTGCAAAGTCCATGAACCGACTGGAATCTTCAGATCTAAGTCACCTATGCTCGTCACATCAAGAACCTCATCGTTCGCCAGTCTTACCTTACCAAAATCACCTTCTTTCAGATTTCGCAGTGTTTCACTGCTGTGGGTAGCGTGAAATGAAGCACCCGAATCCATAACCCAGGAATCCACACTGCTCTCCACACTACAGATCAAAACATCATCATCTGAGTGGTTTACTGCAGCGTTGATTTCTTTCTTCTCATTTGGACATTGATTCCTAAAATGTCCTACCTCTTTGCAGTTCCAACAGGTTACATCACCTCGAGCCCTAGACTGACTCCTATTTCTGTTCCTGCTCCGACTATCTCTGTTATTCTTCCTTCCTCTGCCAACATTCAGTAATTCACTCGATGATCCACTCGAACTTTTCCTTCTGACGTCCTCGCTCAGAATAAGATCACGAATCTCTTCAAAAGTAAATCCGCTGGTACCTGATGAACTGGAAATCGCTGTGACAGTTCCGGACCAACTGTCTGGCAAAGAAGATAACAGTAGCAAAGCTTGAACTTCATCTTCGAATTTGATGTCCACTGACACAAGTCTAGCCAAAATCGAATTCAACTTGTTGATGTGCTCTGTGACTGAACTGCCTTCCCTCATCCTAGTATTTACCAGCTCTCGAATCAGAAAGACCTTATTAGCTGCCGAAGGCTTCTCGTACATGTTAGATAGGGCTAACATCATGCCACTAGTTCTGGTTTCCTTCATGATGTTGAATGCCACAGTCTTTGATAATGCCAATGTAACAACTGCCCTGGCTTTCCTGTCTTTTGATTCCCAATCTGCTGGTTCCACCCTTTCTAGTCTAACTCCTCATAA
This sequence comes from Helianthus tuberosus, assembly GCA_030545235.1. Classification (NCBI taxonomy): domain Eukaryota; kingdom Viridiplantae; phylum Streptophyta; class Magnoliopsida; order Asterales; family Asteraceae; genus Helianthus; species Helianthus tuberosus. The sequence goes on along the minus strand of CM060365.1, from coordinate 108,164,762 downwards.
CACAATATCAAGATCTTTTTGAACCAATAATGTCTCAATCTGCATCTTCCACCAGCTAAAATCTGTACCGTTAAACTTGTCGATTTGCACCATCCCGTCTTCTGCCATGATAACTCAAACACGACTAAACGAAACTGAAATCGAAAAAAAAACCGAAAATCAAACTGAAACAACCGAAACAAGCACTGGTCTACGGTTCTGTTTCTTCGATTTTCAACGAAACGATGTACTGAAAAATTTGCTGGTTTAACCGGTTAAAAAAACTGATCTTGAAATCTGAAACCTTCTGCCTAATGCCCAAAAAATTTTTAGTTCTTTGAAAAATAAAAGTTTGGCTTCTACTGCCAAAGGATTAAATAAAAAAGAACTAAACTCAATTTTCTTCTTTGTTTAAAGTTGAGGGGCCTTCTTGGTCAAATTGAGAAACCTCAATTCTCCACCAAAATAAAGCACGGTACGTGCCTTCTTCTCCACAGAACAAAGAAATTTGCTCTCATTCTTCTTTTCTCCTCTTCTGGACGCAATCAACACCAAGAAAAGGCAAGGATTGAAAACCCTAAGTAACGGCGACTACTGGGTCAGCAAACCCTAGTCGCGAGGGTGAAGAGTACGGAGGCGGCAGCGGTTCTGGCGGTTTCTGATGGCGGTGGAGGCGATTCTGATGGCGGTGGCCGCGATTCTGATCGGAATCCGGCGGTGTGGGCGGCAGCGGCTTCGAACAGAAAATGGCTAACGTGAACAATCCGATAGAAACTGATGCAAATCGGAACCCTAGTTCAGATTTTTGCACCTCCAGGTATCTTCTTCTTCTACACCTTCGTTTCTGTTCGGTTTCTGTTCATTCTGTTCGGTTTCTGTTCGGTTCAACAACACGAGCCTGAGCTCTGATACCAGTTGCTGGGATCGAACTCTCTTACACACAACCTCAGACCACACACACACTCTCTTTGCTCTCACAATCTGCCACAATCAAGAACACAAAAGATTTACGTGGTTCGGTCTAAACTGACCTACGTCCACGGGTAACTAGGAGTTTATAATACTTGGAGAGGTACAAGAAATTACAATACATATGAATCTCTTATATAGAGATTGAAGAAAGAGAAATAAGTTTAAAATAAAACAAGATCAGTGAATAATGGCCGTTGCCCCTTATCCTCTTATCCTGGCATCAGAGAAGTTTTTTTTGTCCACTTGATCAAGTGGCTTCATACTCAACATATATTATTACTTTTTATATTCTTTTACTAAATAAACATATTTATATTATTATTTATAATCTTACTCGTCTTATTGACCTGGAGCAGTGGCGGAGCCAGAAACTTTTTCTTATGGTGTCATTTTTTATGGATACCCTGGTTTATAGTAACCCGGAGTTGAATTTTTTGGATCGGTTCGGATCTAGTCGGGTCGAATCACATAATAAAAGCAAATATTACATTAAAAGTACAATGTCAATGAATAAACGCACATAATAAAATTACAAAGTCATTTGAAATATATAAAAAAATCATTTAATAGTTGCTCTGTACGCATTTTCATGTTTTGAAACGATTCATAATGTTTTCAACTGGTATTCGAGCATGCGCTTCGCGGCGGGTCGTAGGAGGTTGATGGTGAAGATTGGAGCCCACGCTTCACGGTGAGGTCATAGATAGGGCTGTAAACGAACCGAACGAACACGAACAAGGTTTTGTTCGTGTTCGTTCGTTAAGGAAATAAATGTGTTCACGAACGGTTCATGAACACTTACCGAACGAGATTTTATGTTCGTGTTCGTTCATTAAGGAAATGAGCGTGTTCGCGAACAGTTCACGAACACAAACGAACACAAATAAATTTGGCGAACGCGACGAAGGATAAAGATAGATGGCCCAGAGAGTAGCACTCGAACTTGAATCCCTTATTGTGGAACGAAGGTCGATCGTATCCAATGTAAATAATGAGAAATGAAAGGGAAATGATGCATAAACAAGGTGAAAGTGGGTTTCCTAGTTTAATTGTTAGGGTAACAAAATAAATAAAAGTTTAATAATATAAAAAGTATATATAAAATATAAGAAAGTACAAAGATCTTCAATTAAAACACAAACATACGAACATAAACGAACGCAAATCAACGAATGTTCATGAACACGTTCACGAACACCTTACCGAACGTTCACGAACACAATCGAACGAACGAGACCTCTGTTCATGTTTGTTCATTTAACTAATCGAACGTAATTTCTTGTTCATGTTCGTTCGTTTATTAAACGAACGAACATAAACGAACTTCCCGCCGAACGGTTCACGAACTGTTCGCTGAACATTCGGTTCGTTTACAGCCCTAGTCATAGAGGTTGATGGCAAGGATGTATATATTTTATGACGGTAAAATTAAGCAATCAACACAGTTAAATAAACAATTTAGAGTTAAAAGTTTCATTTAACTATAATAAAGTAAATAAAAAAATGATAATATTTGTTATCTTGTATATTTTATATTGAATGGTTAAAAAGCAACATGATGAAATAACCAAGACTAGAGTTAACAGTTAGCTTTAATTATAATAAGTAAAAAAAGAACTAAACCCTATAAAAAGGATAAAAGAACATATATTTGTTAACAAAGAAAAAAAATAAGTTTATTAACTTTATTAAACTTTAAAGACCGTATGATAATTCTATTAAAGTTTGGGGTCGAAACATAAATCGCTTATATTATTATTAAACTTACCTGTAGTAAATCTATTAAAATTCAAGGGTATATGTAAATCGTTTATCAAAAAGTTATGAGTTATTGGATTTTAGAAGAAAACAAAACAATGGTGTTGTTTGTAAAAAGATAATGGTGTCGTTCGTAAAAAAATAATGGTGTCGCTCGAATTTTTCCTATTATACGTTGTATTTGCTATACAAAATTCAATGGTGTCGGGCGACACCGTTGTTTAAAGTGTGGCTCCGCCACTGACCTGGAGCATGATTTTTGGTACATTATTAATGAAATGAGATATGTAAGAACAAAAACATAATATTATACCCTTATACATTCACCAACCAAATTCCCACCCGCACTCAGCCACAACAAACATTGACGTCGGTTGAAAACAAATATGGTTGAACTCGCGTCGGTTGAAAAATGTATGTAGTTTCGGTTCATTTATTTGATAACCGTTCACATGTTTCCACGTGCAATCTTGGATATAGAACACGTATAATGATAAACGTATACTGTGTGTCATTTTTTCTTTTTATATTTAAAAAAAACAGATTTTTGTTTTTCTTCTCTCAGAAACTTTAACCCAGATTTCATCAAACCTTTCAGATTCTCTCTTTAACACAAAAAGATCCATTAGTTGATGGTGAAACCATCCACCGATTTCATTAACGCGAAACATCAAATTTTGTTTTGAAGATTCAGTCTTCTACGATATTCAAGTTCGATGATATGTATATTCAAGTTCGATGATGATAGTCCAATGAAGTTAAATTAGTGACAGTCCGATGAACAAACAATATTATTAATGTTTTAAACTCGAATCTCTTATCGATGTACATACAATGATAAACGGTCGCAAATATTCAAGGACGGTCATAACTTTGTACTCCGAAGCGTCCTCTCCAACCGTCGTCACCATGGCGTCATCTGCCACAGTTTCACACCCTTTATAACCCTCAACACCATTACACCACCGACACACTCATGCTAATATTATCATTTACCCGCAGAGAAAACAGAGCAATGATCCTGATGATTTGCCGAGAGTTATGTCTCATTGTTGATGGTGAATTTGGTGGTAACAAAATTCAATCTCAAACACCAAATTTGGTTTTTCTAATTTTGTTTTGATGCCTAATACGTTCAATTTGTAAGTTAAATTTTGTTTGTTAATTTCGCTATGCAAGTATATAGGATGAAGTTGCAAATTTAAGGATATAGGTCGAGTAGGATGAACATTGCATCGTAAATGATTTTATTTTGGTTGTGCTCGAGGAGGTTAAATGCAAATTTATCCAAGGTGAATATTTACACGAAACATCAAATTTTGTTTCGATTTTGACCCGATTCGATGATGAAGTCAGTGGATTCATGGACAATAAAAATGAAATGACAATATAACCAGGGTACATTATTTGTTGTATTTTGAAGGATTTTTGAAAATCGGTGGACTCATTTACCACTATTATGTTGGCTTATTTACCACTATTATGTTACCCAGATTCAACTATTCAAGATGGATTCATGGTTTGATTAATGTGTTGTGTTCAAAGAATTAGTCTAACAATGGTGTGGACATCAAATGAATAAGTGTTTTTTTATCGACCGAAGAATGTAAACAGTCAAACAAACTCCGGCATTTATATAGCACGTAGTCGCAGACTTGGATACGATTTGAGCGAGAATCAAAATAAGTAGATGATTTATGTTGTTTTATCCTTAGATCTCAAAACTGGAAATCAAATGTGGGTTCAAATTCAACCAGGAAAAATTGAACCTTTTTTTACAAAAAACGGGTCGTTTCATTCACCAAATTGTTCCAGCAAGTAACTGGACCCCAAACATTACGATACAATGTAGACAAGACTCCCAGTTACACCACATTAATTGACACATGTTTTGAATAAAATTGATGTAATCAATGTCTGTTATTTTTTGGCTTCAAAGAAATTCATTTTCTTCTTCCCAAAAGTATATGTTTACTTCGTTAAAATTCAAGCACGAAAAATTGTGTGTTGATCAAAATCATCCCGCCAACGGTAGGGGTAACAAGGTTACAACGTTAAAGAACTTAGGGCAACAACAATAACGCACAACAACAATGCTAACGTCCACACAGTATATGGCAACCTTCATGGCAGCCAACCGGTTTCCGGCAAACTTCAAGGTTGCGATCGATATACTAACGGTAGCATAGCGGATTTTTACGGTGTGGATAATGGTCAAATATATTGCCTACAATGTTGGCTTATACATATAGTGTAGGAGGCAAAATTGATGATACATATGCTAATCTTTGTAGATGCTATATATGACAAACTTTATATTTTACATTATTTTCTATAATTTTTTCTTCACTTATAAAATACTTGGTTAGTACATTAAATGACGTTACATTTTCCGCCGAAAATGAAAATAATCTTTCCAGTAAAATGATTTAGTAGGCGTTTACACAAACATAAATTTTTTGGCGTCTGATATAGTGATACCAAATACATTCATAAACAGCATTCCGCGGCAACGCGCGGGTAGACAATAACTCGTATATAAACACAATACAAATACGAAATCAAAATTCGACTGCCATGTTATTCGTATATATTGTTGTTATATGTAAAAGATAATAAAATAAATATTCATATGATATTATCTTCAAGAGAATGACACGATATTTTTTTTGTGTTACTTTGTAGTTTCTTTTATGTTTTCAACGGATTCACTTTGTAAATAACCTCGAAGTGATTAGAGAAATTTATAGTTTTACTATTGTTATTAGAAAAAATAATATACATTGAAATTCTAAGTATCTTATAGTTCTTACTAATACTAGCAAAATATTAGCGAACTGTGAGATACAAAAAAAGATTGAACATATGTTTATTTTTTTAAATTAAATTAAAATGTTAGAAATATATGTTTATTTAATTACAAAGTTCTCCAAATTATTAGAACAAGTAAGTTTTATTTTATTAAAAGTATATATTATCCAATAAGATTTTGGAATTAAGTTGGGTAGCAGTTCCAAACTTTGTAGAGTGAATTTTGGAATTACACAATAGTGCAAGTGCTTTTTTAAAAAATAATCAAAAATTATGAACCTGACGTGAATCGAACACGCAACCTTCTGATCTGGAGTCAGACGCGCTACCATTGCGCCACAGATCCTTTTGTTTATTCTCTCTTAATGTATGTATATATGATGCTGATTATGATGATGTGTATAACTATAAATATAGATATGTACGTAAATAAAAGTTGAATAAATAAGCTGAACTCGCGTTTGTAACGCTAGGTTAGTTGTGAGCTATAGGCATACGTTAGTATTACTCGAGCTTTAAACATAAAGCTCGAAAACAAGATCGAGTTAACTAAGTAATTTGTGTCACGGTGTTTCTTTCTTTACACAACCAATAGAAATACAAACATATTCCAAACACAAACACGTTACCAAACATCCCCACATTTATCTAAATCTCATATTCTTCTTCTTCTTCTTCTTCATCATCAGGTAATATTACAGTTAGCAAAGAATACTTGACTCTCAATGATATTTTTCCCTTATCCACCACAAGTCGAGCCCCCGAGACAACCCAATACCCGGGCGTCTGTTGTGGGCTCCGTGTCATCTCCGTTGTGTCAACAAATTTCAGCAACTTCGGTGCTTGAACGGGAGCTGGTGGGCCCCCAGGGTATACAGCCGAGTTTATATTGACATCGGCTGGCTGAGGTGGCGGTTTCAGGACCGCTGTGAAGTGGTGGCTTATAAGAGTTGAAATAAGTCCTGATTTTCGGGCTAGCCCGGGAGACCCATCCCACTCAGGATTCTTGATTGCTGCTACTCCAACTGCGGTTGAGAACCGGAGCCGTAAAAAAAGGACGTTTTTGAACCCATAATCCCCGACATGTAAGTGGGCCCCGGTTACGATTGATAACTCGTTTTCGGATTCAACTGGCGCGGTGCAGACATGGGAGAAGTTTTTCCATTGAACTTTTTCGTAGTATCTACGGTCGTATGGCTCGTTGTTAAAGTTTCCGTTTACGTCGTCTTGTAGCTGGATGACTTTTGGGAGGGACGAGAGATGTTGCAGGTGGATTGCTAACCGATTGCTTCGTTTACCTTCTAGATATAACCGCAGACCCGTTACCGGTCTCTTACCCACATCAACCTATTTACCCAAAAAAGTTATAAAAATAAGTCAAATGGGTCAAAAACCTCGTCAAGAACTAGAACACCACACGAACCCAAAAATCTTGTCAAACACGTGAACCCGAACACCACATTCGTGGGTTGCAACAAACACAATCCACTTAACCTGAATTTGTGCTTTTTATTTCTTTAATTTTTTGCATGTTAATATTACTACAAAAAAATACAAATGTATAAAAAGAAAATCAGGTTTACATTACAAAAAGTCGATGTCGATTTCTCTTTTTAAACTTTTTCATAAATTACGCATCCATTATTAGTTGATAAAATACACATTTAAAAAAAAATTATAAACTGGTTAAACGAGTTAACCGAACCCAACCAGTTTGGCTAAACGTGATTCGTGGTTCAACCCAAAACTGACCCAAACCGTGTATATATTAAACCCGCCCCCGTGAATTTTGTGTTAGGTTATAGTCGTGTTTACATGTCTTGTCATAGATTCACACCCTTTTCCAAGATTAGAATATTACCGGACTAGTGTTCACATACAGCTTGGGCCCAAAAAAGCTGAACTGCAAAGAAGCCGTACTTTGCTGCTTTCGTTGTGGGCCAAGGGGTAGATCACTGAACACAGGGGCCCATTGTCTCGGTAACTGGAATTCTAAAAACTGATGAAGCTCTTCGATTGGTGGTTTATCTGTAACGAAACTTTAAACTTATAAGTTCAAGCTGAAGTCAAGGGATTTAAGAAAAAACAACGGGTATAAAAAGGTGTTTTCAAGTCAACGCAACCCGATCCACACAAAAACGGAAAGAGAAACGTTGCTCACATCGTAAATAGAGGTTTATGGCATGACTTAAGTAACCAGATCCGGAAACACCATTCAGCAATGAAGTGATCGGAACGAAAGACATTGTGATGACATCAGGCTCTAACTGTACGCTATGCAACCACTCTTTATGTTTAAGGTTCCTATCATCATTCCCACCTCTCCTTTTGCAAATGCTTACAAGATCCTACAATCATTCAAGATCACCAATCAAACCACTTATAAGCATATAGAAAGTTGTTCAATACATAACCAATTTTACGTAGAGAACTGTGAAAACCGCATATACACTTGTACATATTGCTTTAATTGTGATATATAAGATCATTAGGGGAAAGATCAAATACAAAAAAAATCTTAACCTAGGAAGTGTAGGAAACCGGGTCAAACGAACTCCGATTTACCTCATTCCAACGACAATGGAACTGTCTTGTCGAATCGTATTCAAATATATATATATATATGGTTTAGCTTTTAGGGTATAGAGTTTAACTTGATTTAGTGTTTAGATTTAGGTTTTAGCTTTAGGGTAGCCTTTAGGGTTTATAGTTTAGATTTTAGGGTTTAGCATAGAGTTTAGCCTTAGGGTTTAGCTTTAGGATTTAGAATTAGGGTTTAGCTTTAGGGGTTAGGCACTTAGGCTTTATGGTTAGGTTTCGATGAGCCGGTTCCAACGCCGCCGGAATGAGCTCAATCGGATTTCGTTTGACCCGGTTTCCTACACTTCCTAGGTTAAGAACATTTTGTACCGGATCTTTACCCAAGATCACTACGTAACGTCGCAACTGCATCCATTTCTCTCTCCCACTATATCTAGCAAGCACCACGTACAAGTGCTTATACGGTTCTTGTAGTTCTTTATTTAAAGATTGGTTATGTTGTATTGAACACAATCGATATATATAAATAACATAAATTCAAGCATGGTATATTACAAAAAAAGAAAGTGTATAAAGGATACCTCCTTATAAGAATAAGAGCTTGAGGAGTCGATATCTGCAAACCTTAATCGCTGCTCTCTCATGTCATACTGAAACACATTGAGCATATATTATGATTTATAATACTTTTACAATTTAGGTTACTAAATAACCAAAGGAACTGAAAAATACAGCTAAATTAATTTTATAAAGAAAAGGATATCTGTTTACATATACAATACATGTAAAACCAATTTAACTTATAAAAAGATTAAATAGTATACAGAGATTAAAAATTGACTCTATATTACATCAAAAAAGTTAATTGTAGGTATTAGTAACTTGTCCAACACTCCAACCTGAATTTTTTATTGCATGTTTGGGTTCAAAAGGGCCTACGACTGGCCTTTTTGGGCCAAAAACTCTTAATGTTTTGTTTGGAGATGCTATCTTCCCCGAAACCTATCAATATTGCTAAAGGTCATGTAATCAAGACCCAGTGGATTCAAACATGTTTGCAACTGTTTATACCAAAAAATCCATACCACATTAACGACTATGCATTTCACGAGCTCATCCAGCACGAAAGAAAAAAGAAAATAATCTTGGTTTTAAAAAGCACACCCCACGGTGCCTCACACTTTCTAAAACAGGTGAGCTTTTCGAAACCAAGAAAATAAAATTAAAAGACTAGATGTAGCAATTTCAACACATGGGTCAATTTGGGTTTTAATTTTTATTTCGAACGGGTCAAATGGGTTTATCATAAAAAATAACTAAAAAGAAATGGGTCAAACATGTAGAAAGTCATTCAACGTGTATTAAAATGCATAAAACCTCCTAAATAGCTCCATAAAAACAATTCAGATTACTGTCGTGACGATATTATTATCTTTACACTTAAAGTCTTAAACACAATAACTATTTAAAAAAAAAAAAAAAACTCTAAAAACTGAATAAAAAAGTGTGTGGGGGTCAACCATGCTAAAAAAGTAATCCATTTTGACCAATGAATATATAATTTAATCAGGACTGGCCCCTTTATTATAAGCCTGATAGTCAACATAGGAGTCCTAAAAACTATACACGTTTCCCATCCTTTATCACCTACAAATAATATAAATAATTCAACCCTCCTTTAGGTTATATATGAAAAATAACTTTGGCCTTTTCCTTGATGACAATTGGATAAAACTCTGTTAATTCAATGAGAACACATATTAGATTTTCACACAAATTTAATTAAGCATCACAAAAAGTAACATTAAGTAATTAAATAGTTATTCAAACACTAGTAGGCCCATTCACTTTTTATTCTTTTTTCGGTGATAACATAAAGTATTTAAAAGTTCTATTGAAACACTAGTAGGACCATCTAATAATGACTACTAATCAGTAATCCAACAGTGAATAAATTTCGGAAAATAGTGAATATATTTGGGAAAAAACAATATATGCATATCAATATAAACTACGAAAATACCTTGTCATTTGGAGAAATGTTTTCAGAATTAATCACATATTGTTCATCAGAATCCAAAAATCTCTTGTCCGCCATTTCCTTTAACCTTTTCTGTACATCAGCAGGTTGGAGCGACGATGCATGCTTCTGTTTCATGTATATCACATCTTTTCCCCCCATCCTCACACCCACAATTATATGCGTGCCAAATTTTTCAATAAACCTGATAAAAACAGATAGACAGCACAAATACAAATTTAGCGGTGGTGGTTTCAACTCGTTTACATGTAAACGAGTCAACAAGAGTTGGATTTGTTTGATGACGGGTCCAAATGGTAGATCTGTTAAAAAAACTGCACCTTGCTAACAGACCGGGCTCCCATGAGGATGGAACAGCGTTCTTCACATGATCACGGAGTACCATTTGAGACTTTCCTAACGCAACGGTGTACAATGAAATGAAAACACCGTCAAACGCAAGGGTTTTGGTACTGGAAGCGTCTTTTTGCCAACTTCCTGAAAACTCGAACATTGTGTTAAAGAGGCCTGAAGGAATCTTTCCAGTTAACGATATTTCTTGGTTGAATTGCTCTGACATCTGCAAACACACAACAAGAACTTCATATAACATTGATCATATGCAACCAACATAAATACAGAAAAAAATGGACCCAAAAAGCATATGGTTTAATCATGTAATACTATAGGCTCTGTAATGTGATGATGTAATGGTCGTTACCTACAACACCAAAGATTTCCAACACACACATATACATAGGTGATGTTCATTACCGAACACTTTGTTATTGCGAAAACAAAAGGAACAAACCTAAATCATTAATCTTTTATTCAATGGTTAATATTTTCTAATTTTTTTTTACTTATTACATACAAATACATATGTTATGTAGATAAGAAAACACTAAACTAATGTGTTCATGTGTTTCTAGAACTTTTAAACGTTTACCTGCACATGAGTGTGTAGATTCTATAAATAAACGAAATTCTTTCACATTGTTTTTTTAATTCAATTTAAGTACAAATAAATAAACATTGCATTTCAACCATTCTCTTATATTCTACAAATTTTTATGATTAAAAAAATTAAATGACTTAGTTTCTTCTTCCCGTTCCCTGTCTCAAACCCTCCCCTATATATTACACCCAACCAACATAATTACAAAAATAAATGGACCCAAAAAGCACATAGTTTGTTCAATTATGTAATCATCAAAACGAAGAAACCATAGACCATATCAATAATGCACCAATATTATGCGCATGAATGCATGAATACACCCTTTACCTCCCCACCTACTCACCCAACCCAAAACTGCAAGTAAAACAAAACTAAAAAAAATCAAACAAACCCCACAAACAGTAATCAAATCAAATCAGCACATGCACAACCAATTCAAACACATTATCAAACACCATAATTAAAGCATACACATCATTCCACATAAATCAACAATTAAACAATTTACAGAAGAATTTAAAGCCAAACAAACAGTAAAATCATATTCATACCTGCTGAAACGAAAGAACATCAGAACTAAACCGAGTTCGTTCGCCTTTATCGCATTTAATCGATTTCGAAACGTTAGGAATCAACAGTCCACCAGGAAGCACAATGTCTCTACCTTCATCCTCATCAATTTCAATCAGCCGGCACCCATTTCGATCATTATCACCGTCAGAAACATCATCATAGCCTTTGCGATACTTAAGCCTCAGATCTAACGAGATATCGTACCCGCATCCGATCGATTGAATCGCAACATTTGCAGCTTCAGCAGCTGGAAGCTTCAGCGCCATTTGCAGGTCAAAATTGTTCAAATTCGCGAGGTTAATCTGGTAAATAGAAGCTCTCGCAGCCGTTGATTCATCTGGAAACACTGATTAAGGACTTTGAAGCGGTTGATTTTGGTGTGAAGTATGAACCCTAGATTTAGGGGATTTGGGGATTTTGACTGTTGAGTTGACTATAACGGAATAAAGAATCGACGGGAGTGAGTGATGATTTGAATATTGATTGTGGTCACATAAGTAATAACAAAAGAAAAAGAAAGAGAGAGATAGAGAAAGATATATGCTCTAACAAAATTAAGAAATATTGTAAAATAACGGTCTATTAGCAACATGAGAACAAGACTATAGAGATCAAGTAGAAAAAGAGAATATGGAGAATGTGAATTCTTATTCATTAAGTTGTAAACATGTAATACAAAAGAACTATATATATAGTGTTCTTATATTAATACAAAGATAATCAATAGATGGTGGTTACATATGTGGAGAGTCACCACATTATGGTGCATTCATAACACTCCCCCTTGACTATCCACATGATGAAATATAATAGTCTACTATTCTTTTAATACGCTAGGTGATGCTGCATCGTTAAAAACCTTGCTAGGAAAACCCAGTGGGATAAAACCATAGCTAAGGAAAAAAAGAGTGCAGCGCGTATTTTCTCCCCCTAATACTTCTGGATCAGATATGTTGCCTCATTAAAAACCTTACTAAGAAAACCCAATGGGATAAAACTTAGTCAAGGGAAAAAGAGTGCAACTTGAATAAGTCTCCCCCTCATTTTAACATGTATCCTTAAGTGACACGTGTCCATCTTCCTTGAAAGTCGAACAAAGCTTTTGTAGCCAATGATTTGTCGCTTGATCCCTTAATGTGCACGACTGTGTTTTGTTACATTCCTGCATCTACAAGACTAACCAAACTTGTTTTGATGGGTTAGTAAAATATAGACACATATCATTCTTACTTTTAGGGTATCGACATATCTGATTTACCATTCAAATGTCTCCTCATTGAACATGTGTTATATCATGTTGATAAATTTAAATAAAAAATATATACTATCATGCATAGCTAGAAAGTTAAGTTAATACACAATTGCACTTTAGCCATGGTACTTTTTGACTAAGTAGTTCAACATCCCTTTCTTGGGGTTGATAAGAATATTTTTTTCAATGTCAAGCAATCAGACAATCGTTCATGTACTCAACGAATGAGCTTTTTCTATATAACATCTTCTAGGTGTAGTCAGATTGATGAGCAAAAATAGTACATATATACTCGAACTACAGGTTGAGAATAACTACACTTTGTAAAGGTCATTCAAAATTTTCCTCTTTATTTTGAGAGTTCCCTCTTGATGATGTTTACATTATCACTGTAAGAGTGAAATCTTGTTTAAATAGATGTAGCTCATTTTATCAAAATTATACCTCTCTTTTCAGAGTATAGTCGACTGTACCACATACAAGTAGTTTCCTTTAAGATTCATATATATAACACCTATGGGGTTATTGTTTCATAATGCTTTGAGCATTTTTAATCCTTCAGGGGGTTTTCATACAGATGTCATTTGCAATTATCTCATACATGTATACGATGATGACATCCATAAGTTGTTTTATCTGAAGTCATTCTAAGATTGCGAGGCCGCTTAAACATCTAAAAATTATCGCATCCACTACAGGGGTATACGTTTCCTCGTAATCAACTGCTGGGATTTGGGAAAAATCTTTATGTTAAAACGCGTGCCTTACATCGCAAAAACTCATTATTTACGTTTCCTTTTATTTAAAGACACCCATTTATAACCTACTGGTTTGACGTCTATGGGTGTTCGAACTGCTGGTTCGAAAACTCTTAGTTTATCGAGCGAATTTAATTGGCATTTAAGTCATCTAGCCATTTTGGCTATTTATGTGCGTACACTCTTGCACAGTTTCCATATACGTAATCTTTTTCGTCGATTACATCTATTGCTATAGCATATTCAAATATATCATTTTACACGTGTTTCATTACGGTTCCATATTGTACTTATTTTGTACATAATTCATCGCGATCTCATATTTGTTTGGTACTAGAGTTTCTTTTAGAACTCCATTAGCCTCTTTTGGGGTTTTGACAACAACCTTCTTTAAGGTTTAGTATGCAACCACTTCTGGGGTTTTGTATGCAACCACTTATGGTGTTTTATGTGCCACCTCTTTTGGGGTTACACCAACTGCGTTACTATACTCTTTTTGTGTTTGTGGGTTTTATCTTTTTTTTTTTTGGAACCGATTTATCTCTCACAATTTATTAATATGATAATCATTTTGTGAGTACTTCCATTCGAGCAGATAAGTTTAAGCTGGTATATGTGACTTTGTCACCATTTTTGTGTTATGAATGCATCTTGTATTTTATTTGTTATTATTTGCAAATACACGCTCTTTCTTTTGGACTTCAAATTTGCATTGACCACTTCAGGGGTCGATATATAATATGATGCATGTTTTTGTGTTACCAGTCTTTCATTTTCTTGTCTCCCCCTAAGACTGGGAATACGATGTACATATCCCATTTTATATGTTATGGTGGTGCTATTGGTACATAGGCTGCACAACAAAATATATAAAAAAAATGGAAACTTGGTTCTCTTCAGGAGACCAGTTGTAATGGGGAGTATTTGTGATAAGCAGTTGGTTTTGAATTGATATAATCAATCGACGAATTCCGTCTCGACTACGTATGCCTCTCACTATATTTCACATTGTTCCCAACAATGGTCCCTACAATTGGGTTGTCAAAGAACAGTGTTAAACCATGTCAAAAAAAAAAACCAACGTTCCATAGTGTTGGGCATATGCTACATACGGGTAGCTAAAACTCACATGTAACCATGTATGAATGCCACAATCCACACAATTGTACATTTCAATGGTCCCATATAAGATGTATTGTTTGTAGGAGTTTATTGTTTGGAAGCGCATAAAAATTTATTTGCCTCAAAAAAACTAACTAGACATAGGATAAGGCATTTTATGAGCAATATTTTTAGATTACTTAGAGGTGCTAAGGTGCCGGTTAGCATGTTTGATTGTTTAGCATATCATGATGCTATCTTGATGACCTATTTGGTCATGCCATGTGGTGAACGTATAAATATTCTAGTAACTTCTGGTTACTCACCATATTTGATTTAATGGAATATTGTGGAAAATTAGTATCATTTCTAGTAACTTCTAATATAGTCTTCTGGCCATATTTTCTATACTCCCATACAACATTCATGGTGGCATCATTACAATTTTCATAGTTATGTATATGATCATAACCTTTGAATTGATCATTATTACATTCATATTAGGGAATGGAGTAGAACCAAAACAAGCTTCATAGCTTTTCATTATTTACTCACTCACATGAGTATAAAATCATTTCATTTTTTTTCATAACTCTTATAATGATTTTGCTACTTTAGGAGCATATGTCTCAAGTGTGACAAATGAAAAGAATTTAATCGATTTTTCTTGTAAATAATGTTCTCTTTGCTTACCATCAATTGAGAAGTAGTTGAGTCGTATAAAATTTATCAATCTTATATCTTACGACCTTTATATCGATCATTGTATAGTCATCACATTATTAAAAAACTTTATGAAAACTTTTTCGCTTGATTTCCCTTTAGAATGACGATATCCAACAACAGATGCAAGTGGTAACTAAAAGAGAAAACTTGAAAAACAAATATCCAATCCCATAGCCTTAAAACATATAATTTATCCATCACTTCAAGCAAAATATATAAATCATGCATTAACCTATCTTGGCATAACCAATTACATGCATATAAAATTGAAATATTATACAATTCAGTTAATACACATGTTATAAAATAGTGTTGGTTCATGAATCAACAATTTAGAAAATGCATTTTAGGTGCAATAAAAGATCATATCGACTTTTATAATATGTCAATATGGTTTGATCATTCATATCATTCAAGGCATATGCTATTGAAGTAGAAGCAAAAGAAATAGATTAAAAACAATCTTCTATGTATTTCATAAAGTTAAATCTTCAAGTTAAATTCATGATAATAGTTTCAAAGTGTGATAAAACCTAAAGCATCTCATCACAAAAATGGAAATAAAACTATACAGAAGATAACCTTTTCACTAACGATAAAAAAAATCTATCTTGCTAACACTAGTAATTCCATATGAAAGATATCATCTTAAAGTGTCAAACACTAATGTAACCTTATGCAATTTGTGAAAGAAAAAAAAATAGGATTTCAATTTTCTTCTAAGGTGTTAGATAAAAGTGTTACTAATTAATCGTATGATCTCATTCGTTTTATATTGCAAAATTTCATTAGTTTACCATTGAATCCAAAATAAAATTTTATTTATAATAATTAATTAACAACATCTACACAATTTAAGAACTCAAATGCATATTTGAAATAATAAAGTTTTCGGTTATATATAAATGTAGTTACAAGATGTATACATATAAGAAATTCTTTCTAAGAGTTATAGCATAATAATAGTATTGAAGTACTATTAATTAATTTACAATAAGAAATTGTTTGTAACCGCCATAGCATAATAGCATTAAAGAACTGTTAAATATGATGGTATATTTATGGATGACAATTATAATAATATGACTAGTAATTAATTTACAATAAGAAATTGTTTGTAACCGCCATAGCATAATAGCATTAAAGAACTGTTAAATATGATGGTATATTTATTAATTATAATAAAGGTCGAATTTGTAAAGCATTAAAAAAAGAATGACCCGTACGAAACTCAAATCACATACATAGTGAAAGTTAAAACGTGGTTAACAAAGACAAGGCTAATGGAAGTCCACCAACTACTTTGAATTAAATTTAATGATTTCATCCATGGTACCCATAATTTAGAATAATTTTTTATTTTGTTAACATATACCACTCAATTTATGAAAACCAATAATACGATATCTGAGATAATGGATACCACTAACTAGTTCATTTTTTTTTGAAAGAAAACTAGTTCATTTTCTAGTAACTACAGTCTACATAATATAAATAATCATAGCATCATATAATGTATAGCATCATGTAAATGTTTACTAATTGTAAGGTCTAACAACCTGATGAATGATTAAATACTTAATTAAAAATATTCAACTAATGAGATTTTAAAATATTAGTTACCTCATTTAAATATCTATTGGATAGGGGACTGAGACCCAAACTTTGTTTTGTTTTCTATGATAAAAGTTAATTTTCAAAAAACTAAAGAAAATAGTTCACCTTATTTGATTCTTTTGAAAAATTATTTAATGTTTTAACTTTTAACTTTAATCAAGCTTCAGTTACGAACTTTGAAAAATATTTAATGTTTCAATCAAACTTCAGTTACGAAATCCCCTTTTCTAAAACAAAATAGCATTTATAACTATATAATTGAATGCAATAAATAATATTACGGTTTCATGATAGTAATAACAACCAATTAACTTTGTTCTTTTAGTTTCTATATTCATAAATCTCTAAACAAATATTGTATAGCATTTAAAAGACAAGCAATTGTAATTTGCAAAAGTTATTTCAATAAAAAAAACCATTAGGTATATTCTGTAGGCATCAAGTACACGAGACTTTCAAAACATTGTTGTTCCCTAAATTACAATATTGATGTATAACCAATAGGGCTATGAAAATATACATTCTTAAATCATAAATTATAGGTGTATATCCATAAATATATACTACATACTTAATTTTTATGTTAAACAAAATGATTAGAACCTTAGAATCAAAATTATATAATAACTATAATAAACAAGTAAACCGAAAACTAAACATATGGATACCATAATGCAACTTAATGTGCAAATCAGTTACTTTTTTCTAAAATAAGGGTCTATCATAAACAAGGCAAGACAAGATATGATAACAAACTAAAAACTTTTAATCTTTAGGTTTGATGTATGTATGTAGACAAATACGAGAGTGTGTGTGCACATATAGACAGGAAAAACGAATAATTAAATCTTATAAGAAATCCAGTATGAACATACCAACGAAATCCAACATTAGAGTAGAAAATATGAACAAGCCACAATTATTCGCAAAGAATCAGATAACCATAAGATAAGTTAAGAAACATACCGACCGATCATTTTAAATATTTGAAATCATAGTCATCTAGCAACATATTTTCTATATTACACATAATAGTTATTCTAGGGAATTTGAATTCAATATCATAACTAATATAATACTTCTAAACAAATATTGTTGCACACTTTAATCAAATTCATACTTTAATTTGTAAACACTAGTAATTAGAATTAGAATACATACCGGATGATAAAGAGACATTGATATCAAAGACTTGAAGTGGTCATTAGAGATGGTAACCAACTTAGTTACAAAACATTAGCACCATGCTATTTCGATTGGTTGTTCTTTGTTGCGGCTTGTTGATCTTTAATATAAAATCAGAATATCGACTTTCAACTAAGCAGTTGGGAAGAAATAATTAAAGTTTCTAGAGAGCACTTTCGTGCTGATAACGTATTGTAAAATAACGGTCTATTAGCAACATGAGAACAAGACTATAGAGATCAAGTAGAAAAAGAGAATATGGAGAATGTGAATTCTTATTCATTAAGTTGTAAACATGTAATACAAAAGAACTATATATATAGTGTTCTTATATTAATACAAAGATAATCAATAGATGGTGGTTACATATGTGGAGAGTCACCACATTATGGTGCATTCATAACAAGAAACTCTTTGTCTACTTTTTTAAATATCATGTGGGGACCGGGTTAGAGTTATAGCATGAGTCACTAGGGTGGAGATACAATAGAAAGTTTATTCGGCTAGGAAGTGATCTTGACCATCTATTTAGTTAATCAAGGGTTAAGATTAAATCAGGGAAATTGAAGGAAAGAAAAGAGGCGCGTGAGTTTGTTTAGGGGCATTCTAGTCAATCCAAGCCAATAGTTTCTCTCTCCTCCAATTCCACCCCATTTTTTAAACGTTAATAACTCTTTCATACGACATTATTTTTTATAAAAATTGCACCAAAAAAACGAGCGTTTTTTTATTTTTAAAACGAGTATACTATTGCTATATTTTCAAAAAAAAATTTAAAAACCCAGTTGCGTAAAACGCAATAGAAAAACCCTCAGTTACATAAAACGCAATGAAAAAAAAACCTAAAAAATGACATTTTTCTAAAACGCAATGCACCAAAAACACAAAGAAATGACTTATTTGTAAAACGCAATGGCCAGAAAACACAAAGAAATGTCTTATTTCTAAAACGCAATAGCCAAAAAACTCAAAAGAAAATGTACTTTCTAAAACGCAATGGACTAAAAACACATAAAAATGTGTTTTACCTAAAGCACAATGCACCAAAACACATAAAAATGTGTTTTACCTAAAACGCAATGCACCAAAAACACAAAGAAATGTCTTATTTGTAAAACGCAATGGCCAGAAAACACTTAAAAATGACTCATTCTAAAACGCAATGGACTGAAAACACCTAAAAATGTGTCTTACCTAAAACGCAATGACTAAAAACACTTCAAAAATGTGTTTTACATAAAACGCAATGACTAAAAACACTTAAAAATGTGTTTTTTTTTTCTTTCTAAAACGCAATAGCCAGAAAACATATAAAACTCTCTTATTTCTAAAACGCAATGGACATATAAAACTGTCTGGGAACTGTCAGTGACAGTGAACTGTCTGAATTGTCTACGAATTACTGTCTTCGAAATGAGCCAATTTTTGGAAAATTCATTTTTCTGATGATTTTTATTACAGCTCAACCCCAGCCAGGGGCTCTGCCCCATGGACCCCGCTACCAGGGGCGCTGCCCCCGGACCCCCGCCATGATCGTAAAACGCAATGAGTAAATCGAAAACCCAGATCGTAAAAATGAAATTAAAGAATTTCTTACATGGATCGAAGTGATTTCTTCAACAATTGACGAAGTTTGAATGATAGAAACACTTATCAGCGCTCGAATCGAACGACTCAAGTGATTATCTCCAAAATCACCCGAAAAAACAAGATTTTTTATGAAATTAAACTGGGTTTTCTTCAAAAAAAAGCTGAAGAACACGTTGATCGGGTGTTTGAATCATTGATTTGTGATGAAAAATCGCACTATAATGTAGTGATTATTGAGATAGAAAGTGAAGAAATGGTTGAAGATGGTGGGTTTTGAAAATGGTGGGTTTTGAAGTTAATGGGTTTTGAAAAGGAAGAAAAAAGGGTTGGATTGACTAAAAAACCCTTCCTCTTTATTTTAAATGTTGCCACATGTCCTAATCCTATTGCTTCCTACACTTCCTAGCCAAAATAAACTTCCTATTTGATCTTTTCCCTGAGTCACTATTAGAAAATACATAACTAAAAGAGTAAACTGTAATTTTACCCCTTAGGGATTAGGTCAATTGGTACTCTGACCCCTTCTAACAAAATAATTGCAATTTTACCCCCCAACGTTGATGTTCTATCGCAATTTTACCCCCTGTCGTCAGTCAACAATTATTTGACTGTTATAGGTAGGGGTATTTTGGTAATCTTACCCCATATTTATTATTATTATTATTATTATTATTATTATTATTATTATTATTATTATTATTATTATTATTATTATTATCTTCCAAACACACTTAACCCACCGGCAACAGTCTTCGTTCACCCCTTTCTTCTCCAAACCCAAAATCTGAACCCTAACCCTAACTCTACTGAATCGCCAAATTATCATCCGATTTCGGTTCCAAAATCTCCACAACCAGATCGTTGTTCATCACACACAATCAACAATGGTGTTGGCAGAGTTAGGGAGCGCATATCACGTGCTCTCCAGCAGATGAGCAATGCAACGATCATCGACAACAAGGTTCTCCGGCGACACACCTTCTCCGGCGACACCACCTTCTCCGGAGGTCTGGCCAAAATACCCTTTATCCAAGCACAACCTACATTCTTAAAATTAAAAAGGTATATAACAAGCATCATCAACATTCATCTCTCACCTCCGATGCATCTTTCACAGGTGATTCATCTAAATCAGATTCCCATAAAAATCCATTTTCCATTTCATTATTAGGATCTTTCTTCACTGTTTCTGATTGAGAGATCACGTGTGCTACATATTGATAATTTGAAAGTGTTACCAGCTAGGCTGCGAAGGGCATTTTCAGCAACCTGTTGTTGTGCATCTTTCCGGGTCTTACCCATCCCAACACCTACTTTCTCACCAGTGAATAACACATACATCATTCATCCATTAGTAAATGCTACAAGCAACTGCTAATAATTATCTGTATTTTTGTGGGAATATAAATAGGACACCCAAGTATCAATTCTGTTTCGATTATGTCATCTTGCAATTTTGGAAGGGTATATGCATACATTATCCCTTTTCTTTAAGCATCATATGCAAGATTATCATATATACAAGTTACGCTACAAACTAAAAATAACAGTGTACCCTGCTCACCTCATAAGAGAACGGCCAATCCCTGCTAGAGCTCAAGATGGATCTATATTTAACCTATGAATAAATTATACAAACATAGAATAGGTTTGAATACAAGGGGGTAATATTGTTTCTTAACACAAAGTATAGGGGGTAATAACAAAGGACAATTTAGTAATTTACCAGTGGGGGGTAATTATGCGACATAACAGGAACGTTGGGGGTAATAGTAAAGGGTAAGATAGTCATTTCATATTAAAGTTAACAAATCTGTTAACAAAATTGAGGTCGGGGGGTAAAATTGCGACATAACATCAACGTTGGGGGGGGGGGGGGGTAAATTGCAATTATTTCGTTAGGGGAAGTCAGAGTGCCAATTGGCCTAAACCCCGGGGGGTAAAATTCCAGTTTACTCTAACTAAAATTATAATTAACTTTAGATCTTACACCACATTATTTTGCAAATAAAGTTTAATTTTTTTCAAGAAACTAAGTTCAAGTATCTAGTAGCTTCATTCATTTTTAGGTTAGGGGGTGTGGTATACTGTCCCTGGCCACCTCAACGTTGTTAGTGCCCTTTGGCATCTCTATCCCATTTCCTAGGCGCCATGGGGGCTTGACACTTCGCCAGCGCAATAACGAGCGCCAACGACTCGAATTTTTGTGGCCCTCGTCTCTTTACCATTGACAACGGTAACATTTAAAAAAACTAACTTTTAATTTTAAAATTTCACACTATATATATCTTACCTATTTTACTCAAGCCATATCTATTCTCCATCTGTTCTTCACCTATTTTTTTATAAATTTTATAAACTTTATCATATTCACACAATGTTTCCCAACAATCAAAATGCGTGGGACTCCAACAATCCGTTTTGGGGTAATTTAGCAAACAACGAGCAAGAAGAACGATACCGAAGAGACCCGCGAATGGGTGAGATTGGGTATTATTTGATGCCACCTACCACCCCAACCTCCCCTCATCCGACAACGCCACCACCGCTTCCCGTTTTTTATACTATTCCGCACCACCATTTTTATTTACCATGTTTTAATTTTGTTTTAAATAAAAATGGTATATAGTTTAAAAAATACAAAATATAATAAAAAATAGAGTAAATTTCAAAGTTCGTCCTTTATGTATGTCTAATATATCAAAGTATGTCCTTTATCTTTAATAACCTCAGAAAACATCCTTAATGTTTGAAAATCCTTACATGTTACGTCCTTTAGTCCTAATCCAGTTACTTTTCATGGTTAAATTTGACTAAGTCAGCCCTACATAAGGGTATTTTGGTCATTTTATCATAAATATTAAAATAAATAATCATCAAAAACAATAAATATATACAGACTAAATGTTTCTCCTTCTCTCTCTAACTATCCTAACCCCACCACCACAACCCAGCTGCCACCGCCACCACCACCACAGATCTGCCTCCACCACCACTTCACCTGCAACTTTAATCTGCTCCAAACCAGTTTTCCGGCAAATTTCAAACCAGTTTTCCGGCAATCAAATCATCAAGCTTATTCATCATCACCTGCAACTCATCTCACTTAAAAGCTCTGTTCCAAACCAGATCTCCCCCCCTCCCCTCTCTCTCTCTCACACACGCCCACCACTATCACCAACACCATCACCACCGTCAACCGCCATAGCTCCATCATCACCACCGCTGCACAAACCTCCACCACCGCCCAACCCCAACCTGCATATTCAGATTTGAATATGTACAGATCTGAACACCACCACAAAATTCAAACCCTAATCTACATTTAAGCTACTAACCCCAAACAAACCCCAAATCCGGATTCAAACTACAAATCTCCCCACAACCACCACCTATTCGATCCGATTAGAGAGAGAGAGAAAAGAGGGCAGTAGAACGAAGACCGCATACGGTGGCGATTAACTACGATGATGACATCCTTAACTGCGATGATGACATCCTTAATGTGCGGCGTCGTACGGCGGAGAGGCGGCGGCGAGGAACAAAGTGGCCGTTTGAGTGTCTCCGATAATTAATCGACTCAAAGTAACCATTTCGTTGAAGTATAATCGTTTTGGAGTCCAACGGTGGGGGTGTGGAGGTGGTGGTGGTCTGGTGAGGTGTGTGCAGGTGGTGGCAGTGGTCTGGTGAGGTGAGGTGTATGGCGGTGGTGGTCGGTCTGGTGAGGTGTATGGCGGTGGTTGTCGGTCCGGTGGTGGTGGTCCGGCGATTAGAGAGAGAGCTGGTGTGTGTTGAGAGAGAGAGAGAGAGAGAGAGGTGTTTATGTGTGAGAGAGAGAGCTGATGTGTGTTGTGAGAGAGAGAGCTGTATGTATATATATATATATATATAATTTTTTTATTATTTATTTTAATATTTATGATAAAATGACCAAAATACCCTTATGTGGGGCTGACTTAGTCAAATTTAACCATGAAAAGTAACTGGATTAGGACTAAAGGACGTAACATGTATGGATTTGCAAACATTAAGTATGTTTTCTGAGCTTATTAAAGATAAAGGACATACTTTGATATATTAGACATACATAAAGGACGAACTTTGTAATTTACTCTAAAAAATAATTAGGTAATCGTGATAGGGGCTTTAAACCATTGCATGAAAGTTAAATGAAAGAGCTTTAAAGCTCCCCATATGAGGTGGCGCCTACGTGGCACTGAATGGCATAGTAAAGGCCCTAGGGCTTTAAACCACGCCCACCAGCCTTAGAGTGATGGAACATAGATTGTGATGTGACATGCAGAGTTTAAACAAGATGGTGTAGGTGGAGGGCTACTTTAGGGGTATTGTATGTCAAGAAATTAGATTAAAAGGGAAATTTTATAAGGTTTCAGTTCGACCAACTATGTTATATGAAACCAATTGTTGGGATCATCAAGAAGATACATGCACGCAAGATGGAGGTGGTAGAGATAAGGATATTGATGTGGATGTTTGGACACACTAGGTTAGATCGTATAAGACATGAGGTTTTCGAAAAAGGTTAGGTTATGGCTAGTATATCAAATAGGATAAGAGATAGAAGATTGAAATAGTTTGGACATGTGAAGAAGAGGCAGATAGCGGTGCTCGTTGGAGCAACATAAACCATCACTATTGAGGGAAAGAGAAGTAAAGGAATGCCCAAACTATCTTAGGATGTACGGATTATGCATGATCTAATAAAGTTGCACCTCTAGGGACATGGTTTAGGATAAAAGTTAGTAAGACACAGAATTAATCCTAATGATTGTTACAGGAGGTTACAAGTGTGTCATGTGTTGGTTTTAGGGCCTTAGGTGGTCTCACGTTTTTTATGTACTTTACATGTATGTTAACTCTTTTCTTTCTCTATTTATATTTATATGTTATATATGCCACTATTTTACCCAATCACCACTCTTTGATTATTGATTACTCTCTTTAGATATATTTATTTACTTATTTGTCACATGATGTTTGTTTGTATGTGTTTGCTTTAGAATTGGGTTCTCTCTCTGAAAGTAGTTTCTTTATCTTCATGGATTGGGAAAATATTTGCCTACATTTCACCCTTCCAAAATTATACGAATAACTTTACTATAAGTAAAAGTTACAGGATTCATTTTTGTTGTTGTATTAACACCAGAAAAGGGGGGCCTATGGCTTAGCCATAGGAGTTATTTGCACCTCATTAATATTTTTTTTAACAGTGAAATTCTTAATAAGTGACCCAATGTCACACCGTCTAAACGGCGGTTCTAGTCAAGATCTGCCCAGACTACATTGTCTTAACCGGGCTCGCACTGGGTTAGTCAGACTTGGTTACGACGTTCCCCCAGAAACCATACTGCCTCCACACGAGTTGACTCGCTGAAGTAACAGCCGGATGAAAACCGGGGTGCGGCTCAGGATCGAACCCCCCTCGGTGGGTTTGTCACCATCATTGCCCAACCACTGAGCATAAGCCCAGGGTTATATCCATCCCAATATGACACAAGTGTTAATTGAACTTAAGCCTCTATTGGAAAACTCAAGTCTCCTACCACGAGGCCACAAACGGGGATGCACCTCATTAATCTAAATAACAAATCTGAAACAACTAGTTTAAACAATTCAACCTTATTTTTAAACAGCTTATTTGTCTAAGAAATGAAACAATTATTATCATTAAGAATCAAACTCATCTTAACCATAATTCTAAGTTTTAGAAAAGAAACTTTTATTCAAATTTTACCTTTTACTTTACTAGTTAACTAGGTTAGAAACCCTTGTATTACACGAGTTGAATAAATAAAATATTAAATAGTTAATAACGGAGATTTAAAAATTATAAAATGATATTTTAAGATAAAATATATTTACAATAATAAGGGAGACTATACAAGTTGGTGAAATGAGAGAAGCGAGAAAAAAAATCTTGAGCTCACAGAATTGTAACATGTGACCAGACACTTATTTATTAGGTATAGTCAACTATTTACTAAATGTCTAGACTCTAGAGGTATAGACAACTATTTACTAAATGTCTAGATTAATTGTTCGACTATAATTTTTTTATAAATATAAATATATTGCTTTTGTATTTTATTTTGGAATTATGTTTTATTGTATTTGTAATTGATTTTTTTTCCGTTCTTGTCTTCTTGAATTTGTTTTCATTCTAGAAGTTTATTCACGATAATTGGTTATAGTTTTCCTCAAAGAATGATTGGTAGTGAGAAAAGACGTTTTAATAATATCTATGCGAGTTGGATAGAGTATAAAAAGGATCATGCCACCCAAACCTTATTTCCACACCCTTTCGAAACGCCCCGCTTTGGGCATAGCTGGGCGTTTTGGCCTGTTTTCCAGACAAACGGTGATGTGATGGTGTACGATGTCAGTTGAACCGCCCCGCTTTTGCCAAAGCGGGGCGTTTAGGGTTTTTTTTTCTCGACACTGGGCGATGAGACTTGATGCAATGTTATATTGTGTACGGTGGAATGTTTGAACCCTAAACGCCCCGCTTTGGCCACAGCGGGGCGTTTCGACCTTGATTTTTGGAAGTTGGTGTCTTCTGTCGAATGTGAACCCTAGAAACGGAATGGAGTTCAAGCAGTTGGTCGATGATATGATAGATAAAGATCTTGACACGATCATATCCATTTTCAAGTATTAGACTAGATAGTCCAAGATGAAATATATTAAAACCATTCAATCCCACCAGTCTACGATGCGGAACATAGTCCCAGATTGTCTAAATAAGCGCTTTTATCAGGTGTCATGTGGTAACAACTACAAAGGGGATATTCAGATCTCTATTCGGTCATCTTTCCGAGCTTTTACATGGAAGATATCAAAGATTTGGGTACAACTTCAAGTCACGAAGATCACTATGCAGTAGTTGATCATGACGACCGTAATAAAACGGAACATAATCTCAGATTGTCTTGAGAAACGCTTTTATCATGTGTCATATGTTGGACGGAATATATGGATGGAAAGCCCGCATAGATGGTAGCATTCCTTGCAAGTCCTTTAGATTCACATAAACATATATTCGTTTCATAACCTCCTCCTATAAATCAACCACAACTCACCACCCATAAAACATTATCCCTACCCCTTCACGAACCACAAAATGGAACATAGTCCCAGATTGTCTAAAGAAGCGCTTTTATCATGTGTCATGTTGTAACAACTACCAAGGGGATATTCAGATCTCTATTCGGTCATCTTTTCGAGCTTTTACACACGAATATGTGGTTCCCAATTTGTGGTAGTTGTATCATACTCGATTGATTCATTTAATTCATTTTGTCATCGACCAACTGCTCGAAATCCCTTTCGTTTTATTACAGTCGTCATGATCGACTACTGCAGAGTGATCTTCGTGACCTGAAGTTGTATCAAAATCTTTGATACCTTCCAATATCAAATTTCTTCATTTCCCATGATTATGAAACCTCATTTCATGAGGTGGTCTTCTTTCATGTTTCCCCGCGGCATCAAAATACAGAGCTTCATCCTTATTTCTGTAAATCGCACAAACAAGCATGCCTTGAACGAGTCTAGAACACCCGTAATCCTCAACCGGCTTTGGCTTAACAACGATCGATTTGGATCGCGACTGCTTCATAGCCCATGGAGCGTCAGCTAACCTTCACGAGCGTCTTTTCACTCTCGGTGACTGCTCAGAGATGCATGTCTGCAGAAGGTGCAAGAGAATGGCGAGTGTCAGCTAACCTTCACCAGCCTTCCTTTAACATGATCCCTGCTGGTGCTAAACCTTTTCAAGCTTGTTTTCAACGGGGATATAATGCAATGATTCCTCTCAATTGAATAGGCAGACACTTGCTTCATATGACTCACTTGAATCGTCTCGGATGTAATAACAGTATGGTTAGTGGATGCAAATTGCAGAGCTCTTTTCTACGCATTATATGCACATTTATGTATCAGCCTGCGATTTCTTCTGGAGGGTTCACCTATGGTAGTGTTTTGGTTGTTTATGAGTTGATTTGATTGTGAAATAGATAAAAAGGATGAGATATCGACAGTTAGCTCGAAGAAGTTTCTCTCGATTATTGATGAAGTGATGTTACAGAAATTGATTCGCACAAACTGTGGAGAACTTGTTTGCGTTATATGACACATGATAAAACCGCTTTCTCTAGACAATGTGTTATGGTGAGATTTTTCAAGTTTGCACAGTGGGAGAAAAGACCAGCACCCCTGTAAGTATTGTCACAATGCAATGAGACATAACTGAGATTTAAGCGGTGTGTTCCGATCAACATTTATCGACATTGTTATAGGTGATGAAGAAACCCTAAAACGGAACATAGTCCCAGATTGTCTAAAGATGCGCTTTTATCATGTGTCATGTTGTAACAACTACCAAGGGGATATTCAGATCTCTATTCGGTCATCTTTCCGAGCTTTTACACATGAATATGTGGTTCCCAATTTGTGGTAGTTGTATCATACTCGATTGATTCATTTAATTCATTTTATCATCGACCAACTGCTTGAAATCCCTTTCGTTTTATTACAGGCGTCATGATCAACTACTGCAGAGTGATCTTCGTGACCTGAATTTGTATCCAAATCTTTGATACCTTCCAATATCAAATTTCTTCGTTTCCCATGATTATGAAACCTCGTTTCGTGAGGTGGTCTTCTTTCATGTTTCCCCGCGGCATCAAAATACAGAGCTTCATCCTTATTTCTATAAATCGCACAAACAAGCATGCCTTGAACGAGTCTAGAACACTCATAATCCTCAACCGGCTTTGGCTTAACAACGATCGATTTGGATCGCGACTGCGTCATAGCCCATGGAGCGTCAGCTAACCTTTTCGAGCGTCTTTTCACTCTCGGTGAGTGCTCAGAGATGCATGTCTGCAGAAGGTGCAAGAGAATGGCTAGTGTCAGCTAACCTTCACCAGCCTTCCTTTAACATGATCCCTGGTGGTGCTAAACCTTTTCATGCTTGTTTTCAACGGGGATATAATGCAATGATTCCTCTCAATTGAATAGGCAGACACTTGCTTCATATGACTCACTTGAATCGTCTCGGATGTAATAACAGTATGGTTAGTGGATGCAAATTGCAGAGCTTTTTTCTATGCATTATATGCACATTTATGTATCAGCCTGCGATTTCTTCTGGAGGGTTCACCTATGGTAGTTTTTTGGTTGTTTATGAGTTGATTTGATTGTGAAATAGATAAGAAGGATGAGATATCGGCAGTTAGCTCGAAGAAGTTTCTCTCGATTATTGATGAAGTGATGTTACAGAAATTGATTCGCACAAACTGTGGAGAACTTGTTTGCGTTATATGACACATGATAAAACCGCTTTCTCTAGACAATGTGTTATGGTGAGATTTTTCAAGTCTGCACAGTGGGAGAAAAGACCCGCACCCCTGTCAGTATTGTCATAATGCAAAGAGACATAACTGAGATTTAAGCGGCGTGTTTCAATGTTTATCGACATTGTTATATGTAACGCCCCGCGTTTTCATACTTTCTATATTTAGAAACCATCGTTTGTAAAACTATTTTAGGAAACTTCATAGTCTTGTAATCGTTCTTTCATTAAAAGCGATGTAAAATCCGAGACTTGGATTATGAATGAAACTCGTATTTTGTTAATTACATGATACACATACTTTATATAGTCGCATACATTCAATTTCGTGGAACAATTGATACTTATTCGTAATTTTTGGAAACAATGTGCTAAACTTGTAAATACATGAAACTTATGCATAAAACGTGTTTCGATCACAAACGATACTCGAATACGACCTTCATACACTTAATTATACTTTGAATATGTTCCTCATACTTGATTATGCCTTATACTATGCCTTCATGTTCAAACAAGTCCCTAAACTATCAAGAATGCACCTAAAAGCATCAACCATAAACTTCAGGGACTAAAATGCAAAAAAAGAGAAACTTGTTGGGACTAGGGCGCCGCGCGACGCCAAGCCCCCTAGCGTCACGCGAGCCCCCTGTTTCGACAGAAGGTGTGTTTGTTCAGCTTGTATGCACGAAATCCCAAGTCCTAATCTCACCCAATCCCCTTTAATCCACCTCTAAACACCTCCAATCATCTCTAATCTCTTCCACTATAAATACACACCCTCTTCAACCCATTTTACACTTTCACAACTCATTACACTCCACAAATTCACTCTCAATCTGTTGCAAATCAGAGTTCTTGGACAGATTCATACATCTTAACAAAAGTGAGTGTAACTTGCTTGTTTTCACTCCAAATCACTTGATTCCTTCTTCTATTGCTTTGTTATGTTCTTGGGTTTGATTCCTTGGTTTTTCCCTGGAAAAATCATGTTTGGAATTGCCCCAAAAAGGACCAAAACTTTCTGTTTTGTTTGATGTTATTCAAGAACTTGTTTAAACTTATCCAACTTGTGTCTAACACATCTCATACCTATGTCCCAATGCTTACAACCTCTCCTATGGTTGATTAGGCTTAAAAACAAGGTTGAGACACTTGAAATCAGAGGATTAAACCTCAAATACTTTCTGTTTTGCTAGGGTATTTAACCCACAAATCATGTTAAGCTTAGGTCTTGATGAATGAGTGATTATGGAACAACTTGGGTTGTCCTACATACAATCCTCACATGATTTGATGATTTCTCATAGATTAGATTATTTATATTATTGTACTAATCCTAGTTCGTGACCCTCCTTGGTTGTTTTTACATCAAGTGAAGTGCTGAACATACAAGGGGTTCCTAAACGGAAGCTAGTTCTTCCTACCCCATACTTGACATCTATGATAACTCGAGGTGCCTAAATGAAGATTTAATCTTCTACCTCCTACTTGAACTATTGGACTAAATAATATGTAATACTTAACCTAGGTATATATATACACGCATTCAAACCTTTGATGTTGAACTTGTGTTTATATGTTAAAGTAGTAGAACATCATCTAAGACCTAAACCTTGTTGTGATTCTTATGGGTGTTCAACTCATGAAAACATTATCATAACCCTTGTGGTTACCAAGTGTCATACAAGTGTTAGGTGTTGAAGATGATTATTTTCACATGCTATACTCATATCTTATTTTTATGTTGTTTTAAACACCGAATCTCGACTCTAAGCATACTTGAACCTTAACCCTTGCACATTCAATCTTTTAACCTCATCAACTCGTCAATAATTGGATAATTGGAAAGCATATGCAAACTTTGTGAGTATACTCGTATTTCCCCTTTTTTACTTTTACCACTTTTGGGGTGTAACATGTTTACTTATCAACAACTTACACATGAACATTTTGCTTAAACACATGAACATTCCTATTAACATGCTTGTATACGTGATGGCTTGATATTTAAACTTGGGTGAATCTTATGTGTTGAACTTATCATTAACTTCGTACGAGCCAAACCGTGACATATGTAGCGCTATAGGATTAACGACCCGCCCGTAAACTTGAGGTAATGTCACGAGCCTGTTGAGTTTCCTTGGTTTGATATGTTGGACACATGCCATGTTTTTATGTTTATCTTGAATCACATGCTTGCTATGAGGAATTGTTCAAAACTTATCATTTATTATGTACGTACCAAACTTGTATACTCGCCTTTGCTTTTGCATTGAACTTTATTTTAAACATGTTACAGGTTGAGGATGATGATGCCATGAAATGAAGTAGCGTTGATACCTAGATACACATATAGACGTTTAGGTCAAATACATTGTATAATGTCATAATTGTTGTCGTATTGTTTTTCTTGTACTTAACATGTTGTATTTCAAATTTCATGTATTGTAACATTTATTTATGAAAGAAGTCAATTTACCTTTAATTCTATTGTCACAATTAGTGTTATGATGTCTCGAGCAATCTTCACACTTCGTCTCATCCCGATGTTTCCGCCATTGGTTGGGGTGTGACAGATTGGTATCAGAGCCATAACTATAGGGAATTAGGAAAAGTAGGAATGCTTTTACCTAGTCTATAGTTTTAGAGTCTTATTCGTATATTTTGCTCGAACTACTACATGATACTTTATTTGATTCTTATTTATGCTATTTTAGACATATGTATCACTCATGAGAAATATTCAACATGTTATTCTTATGCATTAATGCTTGTCTTATTATGTGTTAATACTCGCTTCATTGTTCGATTCTTTACGTGTTACTCTAAACATATTTCTCTATGTGTTAATACATGTTTTATCATTTCGTTATCCAAGCACCATTCTTGATATGCTTTCTTATGTGTTTATACTTGTTTATGTATTTCCTTTGACATCCACTTCCCTCATACATTTTTCTCGGTATTTCTAAATCCGAAAACACTCATAATACACAAACGAGACGACTTCACCAAAATAGGCGTGAAACCCACAATTTGGTGAATGACTCCCAATCCTTCTACTTTTCTTTCTTACACGAAATTCACCACCAAGTTAGGAGTGAAATCCACACCTTGATGGAGAAATTCAAATTTCAAATTCTAGTGGACCCTCGCCAAAGTGTCGAAATTAACTTTTGACCCGACGAGTACCAACCACACTTAGGATACTAAATCGCCAAGTTAGGGGTGAAACCCGCACCTTGTCGACTAGTTCCACTCCTTGATTTTCATTAATCCCGCCGAGTCTCGAAATTTCAATTGAATTGGGGACATGTAGTAACTGGAAGGGTAAATACCGTCAACCGACTTGTCGGCGAGAGTATTTCACCTATTAGGCCCAAGCATGCTCCTCAAGTTCGAAAGACTTTTCGACTACTTTGGTTAGTCAAAGGTTCCGTTTTGGAACCATCCGAATTTTAATCAAACGTGTTTTACTATTTATTTTACGTGATGCAATCTTTCAAATTCGAATTTACTTTCGATATTTTCTCCTCACACACACAACATATTGAATCTTTTCCATACATTTATACATATGCATGATTTCATGTAATTTAAACTCATATTCATGTAATTGTGACGACAAGTGGAGACATATCCTCGAGATAGGAGTGATTTCCTTACCTTGACGATTAACTCCACTCCCCCCTTTTCTTAAAACGACCTCACCAACGAGTTCAGGGTGATTCCCTTACCTAGGTGACCGTTTCCAAAACGCCTCTTCAAAATATCTTATTATGCAAACTCGATCATGTTTTATACCTAAATTATTTATCATTATTCAAAATGTATACGTATACGATTTCAAAATACATTGCTTTACCAAGCGTACTTTCTATCCTACAACCTATTTTCACCTAACTCACATACACGAGATTCTTAAACATATCTTAAACGTTTTACTACACAAATTTCCAAACCCTACGAAATGCTACCTATCAACTTAAGCGGTCCAAGGAATCTTATGCCCACGAACTCTATATTCGACTTAATCACTGAAACGCACTCATGATAATATCACCAAACTAAAGACTTTCATTCTCAATCGAAGAATCAAACCAACCTTTCCTTTGCACTATAAGATCTTATGGATGTTATATGATCGCTTTACCAACGACCCTTTTTTTTAACATCAACAAATCGTTTGCTAGAACTTTTAACAATCACTAAGTCCTTTTGCTAAAACTCTTTTCTAAGGATTCTCGTTTTCACAAGAACCTCCTAAATTCATAATTTCCTGTTTAATGAAACGAACTTACTTTTGATTGAAAACCTTTTTCCTACGCCAATTTACAAAACACGTGGGCGAGGAGACTTCTTGGAGACCGGCCATCTTCGGAATTTGTAAACTCTTTTAGAACAAAAGTAGCATTTCCATTCATTACAGGATGCATTATGCTTAACCTATTTTGATACGGCCTATTTTGCAAATTATATCCTTTTACATATGCAAACTACACTCTACCTTTCAAACCAAGCTCAATCAAATTTTGACACGATAAACTCAACGTTTTGTTCAAACAACTATACCCACGTATCATCATACACGTTTTAGTCATTTTAACTCAACGATTTACTCAAAATCATTCGTATTTACATACTTAACCTTTTGGACGATTTTATACACCTAAATCCGTGATGTTCCCACGTACGCTATATACGTAAATCTAAATATTCATACCTACACTTACATTCATACGTTTTATGCCTATACTTATAATCGCATTCATACTTATACTCATATATTTCATGTTTCCACTTATACTCATACGTTGCGTGCGTATACATATACACATACTACTTCCACGCCTTACGTTTATGCTTATACATAAATTCGAATTCATACTTATATTTATGCTAGTGCTTTCATTCATACACATGATTCATACATTCGTACCTATACGCGAGTGTAATCCGAGGGATTCGCTTGCATGGGCCCCATACATACTTAAGCACGGACTTGCTTACATACTACATTCTTACACGTGCACATTCTTAATTTTTAAATTATGGATACCCTAATTCATACACAACTAGTACAAGCTATACGGATCAGGCGACGATCAATATAATCATGGGTGCACACGGGATTATAGTGATAGGCGTATGAGAACCATAGAGTGTACTACTGTATATGGTAAGACACGGAACGTAACATGGCACCGAATACGGAACGGGCGTAATGTGGTTAAAACATGGTGGATACGCCGCTGGTACTTCCTATATATAAGTGTTTTCACCATATTACCAAATTTCGTAAAACGTGCCATGAGAAATTCAATGTTTTGCAGACCTTTTGGACCTAATACAATTTCACACCACTCACAAACGCATTATATCTGATTATCCATGACGAGACTTCATCCTTAGCACACTACGTTCATCTACCCAACACTTATGCTATTCTTATACTTGCACTCCTTAAGAGTCATTCGTTCACTCTATACTCGAATGATTCTCCTTATCCTTTTAGCTCATACAAACCTCGTTCACAATCAAGCTTGTTTAAACATTCGAGTCCTAACTTACCTCGCTACCTATAAAATAGTCTTCTTATTCTGGATTCTTGTGTAACTGTACTTAGCATACCTTTAAGGCTTTATTTAAAGTGCCAAACCTTCTCGTTTCACTTAATAAACAATCTTCTACAAATGTGATTTAGTTACCACGTCCCATCAAAATACAAACCGTTTGTCAACATCTTCTTTCTTAATACGTCACCTTTTTAAATATGTCGCCAATTTAAGTTGTCCAAAGTTGTTAGACTCACTTCACCTATATACGCACCTACATGTTTTCAACTATGTCAGATACCTCAAATTATTTTAGGCAACGAACTCACTCACAAGTTTACCTTGTCGCTCTCCAAAGTTTTATGCCTTTCAAAATATTTTGAAATTTTCAAGTCTCAAATTTTTACTAAAACTCTTCGAGTCTACCCCTTGAATAAATTTCGGGACGAAATTTCCTAAAGGAGGGGAGACTGTAACGCCCCGCGTTTTCATACTTTCTATATTTAGAAACCATAGTTTGTAAAACTATTTTTGGAAACTTCGTAGTCTTGTAATCGTTCTTTCATTAAAAGCGATGTAAAATCCGAGACTTGGATTATGAATGAAACTCGTATTTTGTTAATTACATGATACACATACTTTATATAGTCGCATACATTCAATTTCGTGGAACAATTGATACTTATTCGTAATTTTTGGAAACAATGTGCTAAACTTGTAAATACATGAAACTTATGCATAAAACGTGTTTCGATCACAAACGATACTCGAATACGACCTTCATACACTTAATTATACTTTGAATATGTTCCTCATACTTGATTATGCCTTATACTATGCCTTCATGTTCAAACAAGTCCCTAAACTATCAAGAATGCACCTAAAAGCATCAACCATAAACTTCAGGGACTAAAATGCAAAAAAAGAGAAACTTGTTGGGACTAGGGCGCCGCGCGACGCCAAGCCCCCTAGCGTCACGCGAGCCCCCTGTTTCGACAGAAGGTGTGTTTGTTCAGCTTGT
The DNA here is from genome assembly GCA_030545235.1 of Helianthus tuberosus. Lineage (NCBI taxonomy): Eukaryota > Viridiplantae > Streptophyta > Magnoliopsida > Asterales > Asteraceae > Helianthus > Helianthus tuberosus. The sequence goes on along the minus strand of CM060365.1, from coordinate 108,128,963 downwards.
ATGCACGAAATCCCAAGTCCTAATCTCACCCAATCCCCTTTAATCCACCTCTAAACACCTCCAATCATCTCTAATCTCTTCCACTATAAATACACACCCTCTTCAACCCATTTTACACTTTCACAACTCATTACACTCCACAAATTCACTCTCAATCTGTTGCAAATCAGAGTTCTTGGACAGATTCATACATCTTAACAAAAGTGAGTGTAACTTGCTTGTTTTCACTCCAAATCACTTGATTCCTTCTTCTATTGCTTTGTTATGTTCTTGGGTTTGATTCCTTGGTTTTTCCCTGGAAAAATCATGTTTGGAATTGCCCCAAAAAGGACCAAAACTTTCTGTTTTGTTTGATGTTATTCAAGAACTTGTTTAAACTTATCCAACTTGTGTCTAACACATCTCATACCTATGTCCCAATGCTTACAACCTCTCCTATGGTTGATTAGGCTTAAAAACAAGGTCGAGACACTTGAAATCAGAGGATTAAACCTCAAATACTTTCTGTTTTGCTAGGGTATTTAACCCACAAATCATGTCAAGCTTAGGTCTTGATGAATGAGTGATTATGGAACAACTTGGGTTGTCCTACATACAATCCTCACATGATTTGATGATTTCTCATAGATTAGATTATTTATATTATTGTACTAATCCTAGTTCATGACCCTCATTGGTTGTTTTTACATCAAGTGAAGTGGTGAACATACAAGGGGTTCCTAAACGGAAGCTAGTTCTTCCTACCCCATACTTGACATCTATGATAACTCGAGGTGCCTAAATGAAGATTTAATCTTCTACCTCCTACTTGAACTATTGGACTAAATAATATGTAATACTTAACCTAGGTATATATATACACGCATTCGAACCTTTGATGTTGAACTTGTGTTTATATGTTAAAGTAGTAGAACATCATCTAAGACCTAAACCTTGTTGTGATTCTTATGGGTGTTCAACTCATGAAAACATTATCATAACCCTTGTGGTTACCAAGTGTCATACAAGTGTTAGGTGTTGAAGATGATTATTTTCACATGTTATACTCATATCTTATTTTTATGTTGTTTTAAACACCGAATCTCGACTCTAAGCATACTTGAACCTTAACCCTTGCACATTCAATCTTTTAACCTCATCAACTCGTCAATAATTGGATAATTGGAAAGCATATGCAAACTTTGTGAGTATACTCGTATTTCCCCCTTTTTACTTTTACCACTTTTGGGGTGTAACATGTTTACTTATCAACAACTTACACATGAACATTGTGCTTAAACACATGAACATTCCTATTAACATGCTTGTATATGACGGGTGGTCCGTAGGACAACCCTTAAGTGCCTTAAAAAGATTAAAATCCCATGCTTTACACATTTAATTGTTTGAACGTGGTAACTACTAGTTGTTTGGACGTGCAGGTGCAAATGGAGCATAAAAGGGAAAGAATTTGGAGCATCAATAAAAAATAAAATTTTGGAATTGAAGAATTAAGAGGATAGCATGATAGAGGATGAAATTACGAGAACGTAGCCGAAAACGGTGAAGAAAACGGAGTTGAAACGAAAAAGTTATGCTAAAAACAAGTTTTCAACATTGCCAGCCGTAAGACAGGAGCTCCTGGCCGTAAGACTCACTGCTTGCCGTAACCTACGTCTGGGAGCCGTAGGTTACGGCTCCGACTGATGTTTTCATGTAACTCACGCATTTAATGACCATTTTGAGGGGATTTATGGAGACTTATCATGGGTTTTCGGTTATTACTGGTTTGTACACGAATTTTGGAGCAACTTGGAGAATTTTTGGGGCTTGATACAATCTTGGATCATTAGTTTTTGGATGTTTGAATTGTTTTTGAAGATCAAAACTTGTTTGACAATGTTTGTTCAAGCCATGAGTGGCTAAGTATTTTGTGACTATCTTGGTGGAAGGTTTGCAAGACATTTATGTTTATTTCCATATTTCTAGAATAACAATCTTTTCTTTATTGAATTGCTTGTTATGGTATGTGATTAGTTGTTAGTAAATTGTTAATTCTTGTGCTGAACTAATTAGAAACCATACGTTCTTGGTGCCGTTGGCAATCGAGATATCATGGGTATAGTTAGGCTTGGGTAAGGGTTGATTGATCATCGGGTAACAACCTCACGTTCTAGGAATCTGAGTACTTAGTTCCCTTTCATCACTGCAATTGATCACATATGAACTATGTCTATGTAGTTCTTTCTAGTGGAATGTTAACATAAATGTCATAGCAAACCGGAAACTAAAGATGGTTACTTGTTTCTAATTTGTTTACAACCAAATCTTTTCTCTTTCAATTTAATTAGTTTAATTTAGTCTAAAACCAATTCACTCACATAAACTCTTGAATTTTACTTTTCTTGCAATTAGATTAATTTAGTCAAGTTAGATATAATCTTACAAATAACACATATTCCACAAACTCCATGTGTTCGATACCCTCTTACCACTAGCTAATTAGTTGTATTTGGATTAAATTTGATTGTGACCACGACATCACGTCAAATTTTGGCGCCGTTGCCGGGGAGTAGTGCGCAACGTGTGTTATTTCCCTTCTTTTTAAGTTTGTTATTTTTCTGGTTTACGCTGGGTGTGTTAGTGTGCAGGTATTGACAGGTGCATGCGTACTAGGAGCTCTCACAAGCTATCACCTTTGGCATTTGATCCGGAAATGAGTTACCAAGAGGAATACGATTACGGTGATTATTATGATGAATATTCCCAACTTTCATATGAAGGCCCTCAGATGTACGATCAAGACTATTATCATGCTCAGTATACATTTGATCAGTATGGTTATGAATATGTAACTCAACAACCTACTTTGCACTATCAGTCACATAAATCTGAAAGTCTTGACGAGATGATGAGGAAGAGACACATGGTTCATGTTGAAAAAAGAATTAACAAAACCTCATTTGTCAATGGAAGAACGAGTAGAACTTTTGGAATGGAAATATGATTTGTTATCAAAAGAGGTGAAAGAGATGAGGCCAGGGACGTCGATATTGGAAAAACGTCAAGCAAAACAACACTGGATATATGTGCAGATTGAACAAATGACACCTATGGGTGATGTAGAAGAAAAGGTTGTGAGTCCTCCCGAACTTGAAACTGAATTATTAGGGCCAAATGAGGAATATACAATTGAAATTATTGTGGAGGAACCACCTATGGAGAGCAAAGTTGAGGGCCTTTTACTTGATGAACCAATCAAAGTTGATTACAACTCTCCGGCTGTGGTGGTGATGGAAACCAAGAGTGTTAAGGATGCATGTTTAGAAACTAGGAAGGTGGCACTTCGTGATGTGGGAGATTTCATTCATAAGTTATGTTTATGGGAGAGTTTGGATTTGTTGGGCACAGAAAACGAAGTAGTGAAGTGGAGAGTAAACTACCGAGCATTTGTTGGAAATTCGGTAGGAAAATGTGGATTTAAAGAATTTTGCAAAGAAAGATGGGACGTGAGAAAGCACACACACAATAGAAGAATCAAACACCGTGCTTACATCAGCAACGAAAAAGGTAAATGTGCATTGAGACCACCTTGAGACATATCAGGTACGGTCGGGCTGAAGACCTAAACTTTAGCGCTGCTTGGGAGGCAACCCAAGGTGTTTTTTTTAGATAAGTGTGGGGAAGATGTGCGGATATTTGTGTGAAGGTGGTGATAGAAAGTCGGATTATCTACAACATCTATTGTGGCAAACTTCACCAGGTCAATGTACTCTTTCCTTAGTCTTGTTGTGTTCTTTAGCTTTGAAATATTGGTAGTTAGTTTGTTTGATTTTGTTTAAAAAAATATAAAAAAATACAAAAAGAAATTTGTGGTTTGAGTGTACAAGCTTGTGGTTGGCGTTAAAGAGTTAAGTGATCAAATCCTCTCAAAACCATACATTGGGGTCAATGTATCCCAAGTGTGGGGATGGGAGGAAATTTTGAGGTTTTTAATTTTTTTTTGAAAATTCAAGCGAAAATTGTCAAAATTTGAAAACTTGATATTGTGCCTTATGACACACCAACACCCTTTCTAGTCATTTCTTGGTGAGTTTTGGGCCACACACATGATTAATAGAGATTATTTCTTTGGTTTGAGTGGCGGTGTGTGTATTGTGTTAATAGAACTTGTGTACGAATTCTTTTTAAATCCTAGAGTTAGTATGCTTTTGAAAATGATAGGGGACTTTTAGGAAGCCTCGTCTAGATGTGTGAGAGTGCGGGATTGGTGGGTTGGACCTCATTCTTTACAAATATGAGCTTGGTATTGCGAGGGGTGGGGGTTTGGTCTTTAGAAAGCCATGTTTGAGCCTTATACCATTCGGTTGTGACCCAAACCTACTTCTTACAAAAACTTTACCTATTGAGACGACCCGGTTTAGGAAATTAGTTTGTGATTGTTGATGTTCTTGTATATATTGTTGAGTTCTATGCTTAAAAAAAAGAGAAAAGAATATGAGAAAAAATACAAAAAGAAGGATTTAGTTGCAATAGTAGTTGAAAATGTTGATGAAGTTGTGTATATAGTTGATGTTTGATTTGTTTAGTAGTAGAAATAAAAACCGGGTCGAATCAATGAGCTACTTTCACATTCCCACTATTTCCTACATTTACACATAGCCCCGTTACAACCCGAATGTCCTTTTGATTCATAAGCATGCTAAATATTTGATAGGAGGAAACTTGATTTTTATACAAGCTTATTGTCGCACACACACACATACGCATTGAGTGGTTTAGCATTATGTGCTAATATTTCTTGCTACCGAGAGTCTTTGTGAGGGGTGTGTCTTGTGGTATGATTGAAAGTTAGTAGAAGGACGACACATTTTAGCTTGGTTTGCATGATTGATCGCTTGTGTTTGTGAATAGTTTTGAATGAGTTGCTTGGGACAAGCAACGGGTAAGTGTGGGGATGTGACGGGTGGTCCGTAGGACAACCCTTAAGTGCCTTAAAAATATTAAAATCCCATGCTTTACACGTTTAATTGTTTGAACGTGGTAACTACTAGTTGTTTGGACGTACAGGTGCAAATGGAGCATAAAAGGAAAAGAATTTGGAGTATCAATAAAAAATAAAATTTTGGAATTGAAGAATTAAGAGGATAGCATGATAGAGGATGAAATTACGAGAACGTAGGCGAAAACGGAGTTGAAACGAAAAAGTTATGCTAAAAACAAGTTTTCAACATTGCCAGCCGTAAGACAGGAGCTCCTGGCCGTAAGACTCACTGCTTGCCGTAACCTACGTCTGGGAGCCGTAGGTTACGGCTCCGACTGATGTTTTCATGTAACTCACGCATTTAATGACCATTTTGAGGGGATTTATGGAGACTTATCATGGGTTTTCGGTTACTACTGGTTTGTACACGAATTTTGGAGCAACTTGGAGAATTTTTGGGGCTTGAAACAATCTTGGATCATTAGTTTTTGGATGTTTGAATTGTTTTTGAAGATCAAAACTTGTTTGACAATGTTTGTTCAAGCCATGAGTGGCTAAGTATTTTGTGACTATCTTGGTGGAAGGTTTGCAAGACATTTATGTTTATTTCCATATTTCTAGAATAACAATCTTTTCTTTATTGAATTGCTTGTTATGGTATGTGATTAGTTGTTAGTAAATTGTTAATTCTTGTGCTGAACTAATTAGAAACCATACGTTCTTGGTGCCGTTGGCAATCGAGATATCATGGGTATAGTTAGGCTTGGGTAAGGGTTGATTGATCATCGGGTAACAACCTCATGTTCTAGGAATCTGAGTACTTAGTTCCCTTTCATCACTGCAATTGATCACATATGAACTATGTCTATGTAGTTCTTTCTAGTGGAATGTTAACATAAATGTCATAGCAAACCGGAAACTAAAGATGGTTACTTGTTTCTAATTTGTTTACAACCAAATCTTTTCTCTTTCAATTTAATTAGTTTAATTTAGTCTAAAACCAATTCACTCACATAAACTCTTGAATTTTACTTTTCTTGCAATTAGATTAATTTAGTCAAGTTAGATATAATCTTACAAATAACACATATTCCACAAACTCCATGTGTTCGATACCCTCTTACCACTAGCTAATTAGTTGTATTTGGATTAAATTTGATTGTGACCACGACATCACGTCAGTATACGTGATGGCTTGATATTTAAACTTGGGTGAATCTTATGTGTTGAACTTATCATTAACTTCGTACGAGCCAAACCGTGACATATGTAGCGCTATAGGATTAACGACCCGCCCGTAAACTTGAGGTAATGTCATGAGCCTGTTGCGTTTCCTTGGTTTGATATGTTGGACACATGCCATGTTTTTATGTTTATCTTGAATCACATGCTTGCTATGAGGAATTGTTCAAAACTTATCATTTATTATGTACGTACCAAGCTTGTATACTCGCCTTTGCTTTTGCATTGAACTTTATTTTAAACATGTTACAGGTTGAGGATGATGATGCCATGAAATGAAGTAGCGTTGATACCTAGATACACATATAGACGTTTAGGTCAAATACATTGTATAATGTCATAATTGTTGTCGTATTGTTTTTCTTGTACTTAACATGTTGTATTTCAAATTTCATGTATTGTAACATTTATTTATGAAAGAAGTCAATTTACCTTTAATTCTATTGTCACAATTAGTGTTATGATGTCTCGAGCAATCTTCACACTTCGTCTCATCCCGATGTTTCCGCCATTGGTTGGGGTGTGACATTATAGGTGATGAAGAAACCCTAAAACGGAACATAGTCCCAGATTGTCTAAAGAAACGCTTTTATCATGTGTCATGTTGTAACAACTACCAAGGGGATATTCAGATCTCTATTCGGTCATCTTTCTGAGCTTTTACACACGAATATGTGGTTCCCAATTTGTGGTAATTGTATCATACTCGATTGATTCATTTAATTCATTTTGTCATCGACCAACTGCTCGAAATCCCTTTCGTTTTATTACAGTCGTCATGATCAACTACTGCAGAGTGATCTTCGTGACCTGAAGTTGTATCCAAATCTTCGATACCTTCCAATATCAAATTTCTTCATTTCCCATGATTATGAAACCTCGTTTCGTGAGGTGGTCTTCTTTCATGTTTCCCCGCGGCTTCAAAATACAGAGCTTCATCCTTATTTCTGTAAATCGCACAAACAAGCATGCCTTGAACGAGTCTAGAACACTCGTAATCCTCAACCGGCTTTGGCTTAACAACGATCGATTTGGATCGCGACTTCCTCATAGCCCATGGAGCGTCAGCTAACCTTCACGAGCGTCTTTTCACTCTCGGTGACTGCTCAGAGATGCATGTCTGCAGAAGGTGCAAGAGAATGGCGAGTGTCAGCTAACCTTCACCAGCCTTCCTTTAACATGATCCCTGGTGGTGCTAAACCTTTTCAAGCTTGTTTTCAACGGGGATATAACGCAATGATTCCTCTCAATTGAATAGGCAGACACTTGCTTCATATGACTCACTTGAATCGTCTCGGATGTAATAACAGTATGGTTAGTGGATGAAAATTGCAGAGCTTTTTTCTATGCATTATATGCACATTTATGTATCAGCCTGCGATTTATTCTGGAGGGTTCACCTATGGTAGTGTTTTGGTTGTTTATGAGTTGATTTGATTTGATTGTGAAATAGATAAGAAGGATGAGATATTGACAGTTAGCTTGAAAAAGTTTCTCTCGATTATTGATGAAGTGATGTTACAGAAATTGATTCGCACAAACTGTGGAGAACTTGTTTGCGTTATATAACACATGATACAACCACTTTCTCTAGACAATGTGTTATGGTGAGATTTTTCAAGTTTGCACAGTGGGAGAAAAGACCAGCACCCCTGTCAGTATTGTCATAATGCAATGAGACATAATTGAGATTTAAGCGGCGTGTTCCGATCAACGTTTATCGACATTTTATAGGTGATGAAGAAACCCTAAAATGGAACATAGTCCCAGATTGTCTAAAGAAGCGCTTTTATCATGTGTCATGTTGTAACAACTACCAAGGGGATATTCAGATCTCTATTCGGACATCTTTCCGAGCTTTTACACATGAATATGTGATTCCCAATTTGTGGTACTTGTATCTTACTCTATTAATTCATTTAATTCATTTTTATCATCGACCAACTACTCAAAATACCTTTTGTTTTATTACAGTCATCATGATCAACTACTGCAGAGTCATCTTCGTGACCTGAAGTTGTGTCCAAATCTTCGATACCTTCCAATATCAAATTTCTTCGTTTCCCATGATTATGAAAAAACCAGCACCCCTGTCAGTATTGTCATAATGCAATGAGACATAACTGAGATTTAAGCTGTGTGTTCCAATTAACGTTTATCGACATTGTTATAGGTGATGAAGAAACCCTAAAACGGAACATAGTCCCAGGTTGTCTAAAACCCTATAATGGTGATCTGGTGACTCCACTTCAACAGGGATCTCAACCGTGTTAGCATCCACACATCTATCAAACCAACCAAATGAATTTTCAGTCGATGCATACCAAAAAAAGCAGTAAACATTTGGAGTTATTTAAACGTGTAACGTGCATATAAATACCTATGGTTAATGAAGCGTACAACGTTTCCAAACAATGTGGCATCCAAACAAAGGGCCTCTTCATCCCTTAAAAAACCTTCTGAACTCCAATCAGCATCTAATAAGACAGGGTATGCATGCACCTCATTTTTGTTCTTTTCATTTCGTGCAAATAAATCACTATTTGTTACAATTTCTCCAAAGCAAATCACCAAAGAAATTCGGGCAGCTGTTTTCATCGGATATACGCACAAGCATGAACAATCAAAATACAGAGCTTCATCGTTATTTCTGTAAATCGCACAAACAAGCATGCCTTGAATGAGTCTAGAACACTCGCAATCCTCAATCGGATTTGAAACCGGACGGAATCTATGAAGAAACATTTCAATTTCACGGTGAATGGAGAAATTAGCTGAGGAGAGAGAGTGAGTGTTTGGGTACTTGTTCTAATGGCGCCTCATTAGCGCTTTAACTACCAAAAGAATGCATACACAAATAGTTCTAGTGGACGAAGCAAAGAGACCGCCTTGTTAATTTTAATGAAGCAATGAAGATTGAATCTTCAAACCGCAACCTTTTATGACTACCGAAACGGTGGCTATGCGAAATACAAACCGAAATCGTTTGTGACTATGGGAAACTTGGACATCAGACGTAAATCTTGAAGCAAATATGTGGTCCCCAATTTGCGGAACATAATCCCAGATTGTCTAGAGAAACGCTTTTATCATGTGTCATATGGTAACAAGAGTGTGTTGTTCCAAGATTAATTCCAATTGCAGTTTTTTCAACTCTCCTGTTCCAAATGCAGCTGATGAAACCGGAGCTATTATCTTGGTTGTTCAGTACTTTCGTGATAAATACAATGTTCATCTTCGTTATCCTTTGCTGTCTGCAATTCAAGCAGGCACGGATGCTAAACGTGTGACATCTGTGCCTCTACGGCCATCAAAAAATACCAAATCAATGAAATATTGTGATTCATGCTTGGGATTTGTATAAATATGTGTCTCATTTGCACATTTCAATTCTTGTTCGATTTCGAGCTCTAAATCGCTTTTTGAAAAGTTATACGCGAACTGATGCGTAAACGTAATCAGTTTAATGTGACAAACACTCTGTAATAGCGACATAGGCTTAACATACCTTAAATAACCTTCACATAACTTAGAAATAAGTTTTGGAAGGTTTGGTGTGTCGAAATCAAGTTTATTCGCTTACAGGGACTAATTTCGACAAACTGCGAAAGTATGCCGATTCGTACTGTAATGAACATTATGAAATATGATCATAAGTTAAACATGCCCTAAATATCCTTTAAATATCTTTGAAATAGGCTTTGAGGGGTTTGGTGCGCAAAAATAAACTTATTTGGTCAAAAAGGGACTAAAAGCGTCAAAAAGTGTATAAGTTTGCATTTTCGTGCATATCTTACATTATGAATATATCCGGACATCTGAAAATTTATGTAATAATTAAAATACTTTATTTTAGTGATTGTCATGATAAAATTCCATTCGTCTCTTAATTTGGATCGTTTTTGCGTTTGTTACGACTTCCGTCGTAATTAACCGAATAACGCAACCGTACGACCAAACGAACCGACATCCGAGATGTTTTTGAGCATGTTTCATGTTCCCTATACTTTCACTTCATTTTAGAGCCTTGAAATGAGGTTAACGGGGCTTAAACGTGTCAAAAATGTATCAAATACCAAGTTTTAGGCCTGCAGGGACTAAAATTGTAATTCTGCCAAAACTTCTTAGGCCTGGGGCGTAAGCCTAAGCCTATTCCTACACGGCCTGTGAGAGCTGCCCAGATCAGAAACATTGAATTTGGACTTCCAGCCTATTTTTGATGGTTTTAACCCAAGGTTTTGCATACTTTGGGCTAGATTTGATGGTTTTTTGTATGCCCCTTGTATTACAATACCATATGCCCACATGGAGGGTCAAGATTGAAGCACGTTTTACGAGGAACGATCCTAACGGTTGTGGGTTTTCTATAAATACCCAACTCATTTTTATTCTTTCCTCACAATCTGATTCAAATAACTTTAAGTTGGGGTGAAGCACTTCATACCTGAGCAATTTGAATCAAGATTTCCTTACTTGGACCCTTTGTACGTATTCTTTCGTGCTTTTATGCGTTTTTAAGAACGAAAGTCAAACTGTGTTTGACTTTCTAATTTGACCAGTCTTTGGTCAACACGAAGTTCGTTTGAACTTCGCAACGTGAGCGTAATCACGATGGTTATAGTCCCTTGTGACTATAACTACTGATTACTAGGGGTGAGCAAGTTTAGGTCCGGACCGAAAATAACCGAGAACCGAACCGAAAATATACCTAACCCGACCCGAACCCAAGTACCTAGGTATTTAGATCGGTTCCAATTTTTCATATAAAATAGGGTCGGGTCGGGTCGGGTCTCGGTTCTTTTCATGGTGAAACCCGACTTGAAACTATGAACCGGAACCGACCATATATTTAGGGTAGTGAATCGGTTCTATATCTTATGTTTGATCGGTTCTTGGGTCGGGTCGGGTAATGGTCGGGTCGGGTTTTTCCTTTTGCTCACCCCTACTGATTACCACGTTGATTAGGTGTAGTGACGAGTCACAGTTTCGGTCAAAATGCGCGTTCATGCGTATTTTGCAACCAAACTATTCTTGGGTATCAAAACCCTTTTGTTTTGATATCAAACTTGTTTTCTAACTTCGTTAAACATGATTTAACATGTTTAACTTGTCACTTTTAGTTTAGCGCTTCTATAGGGTCGTAAGATAAGCGGTCTAAACAACCGCTTAGACTTTCAAACCCGACCCGTTTGGTGGTTCATTAGGATCCGATCAAACATATTTTGTGACCATAGTTGTATAGGGAATAACCTTCCGAGGTTATACCTTATGGTCACTTTGTTTAGTTAGTTGTATGATAGGTAGTTATATGCCTTAGGAAAATGACCAAAATGCCCTTTTTACGCATAATTTCATTTTAAGAATATGGAACCTAAATTTTGACAATTAAACTGATTAGGTAACATTATTAGACATGTTAAGACATATAATACTTGTCATAGGACTAGTTAGGCGGTCCGAACGCGTTTCAGGCGAACGACGCGTTAAAGTAGCGTAAGCTACCTAAAACGAGTCGTAATGGGTCTTAAGCACTTAGGTTAGGTTTCGATTTAGTATGTAGGCTTTGTTAAACCATATCATATGAGTTCCAATACTCATTTGGTTTACTAAACCTCATCCTATCCGATCTTCCGATTTAGGTCCGGTTTATTTACGTAGTTACTTATATTAGGTGCCGATTCATTTCCGTGATCCCTCTAGCTTTGCTTGGTTGTTATTCAAAACTTCTAAGCATTCTTAAGTGAGTACATAGTTCCCCTATTTTACTGTTTTCAAATTGTTTTGGGGTGATTCATATGTGTTAAATGATTTTGATGTTTTTAACGATGGTTTCGAAAATGATTAAAATGGTTTATATTAAATTAATAACGATTTTGATAATGTGGATAAACTTGTTGGTTGTAATTACATAACGAATAACATTCATTAGTTTTGGCCGAACCGACCAGTATTAGGTTATGGTACCATAGGATCTGACAAATCCCGTTATCAGACTTCACCCATGGTTATGTGTGGGGGTTGTGGGTAACGACTGAATCTGTGATTGTTAATTTACCCTTTGGTGGTTTATTAATGCGAGTTTCGAGATAGTCGAGTCACGAAGGTTTGGATGTTATTAGCGAGACGACCAAAAGCAGTTTTCACAATTAAAACGATAATGATTTAAACGACTGAAGCGATTTTAACGAGTTAAACGATTTGGGTAAACGATTGGTTTTTGGTTAGTGTTTAGATAACGGGACGGGTGTAATGTGATGAAAACATGGTAGATACGCCGCTGGTACTTCTTATATATAAGTGTTTTCATCATATTACATACCGTGGCGTTATTTAGTTCACTTGGGTAAACGATTTTGAAACAATGTCACACAATGATGTTTTCTGAATAATATAAACCATACGAGTTTTATTAACGAGTTTTATAAACGAGTTTTTTACGAGATGTTTTACAATTTGATTTAATAAAATAAATGTTTTGGGTTAAGAGTCATGGCTATGAGATTTTATAAATTATAACCAACTTGATTTGAGTTGGTTAATTATGTCGCAATACTATACTTTTCAAAACAAGGTTTTTAATTAGGTATTGCAACATGTAAACTAGCCATGAATCTGACACTCTCATAAACATATGTGCTCGCCAGCATTTCTTTGCTGACTTTGTTTTTACATATGTTTCAGGTGTCGTTGAATGATGTTGATTGCTAGGATGCATGCTCATATAGGACTGGACGAGGCCTTAGCGACTTAATAATAATGATAGACTATGTTTAGCTTGTTTATTTAAATTTCAAGACAATGTAAATGGTTAATCTTTAAATAAAACGAAACTTCAAATTTCCGTGTGTTATGAAACAATGATTTTATAACCTTCCTAGGACCCTAACACAAGATTCTTCTGTTTAGATCTTAAAAACAATACCGTCACTTATCCTTAGGTGACAACCACAACAAGAACACAAATTTCAAATCTACCTTGAAAACTAATCATCTGTTCTAGGATGATTTATTATAAAGTTTTGAACCTTCAAGGTTTTCTAAATCCCGTCAAAGTTGGGTCTTATAATGTGAACACGTGCAATCTAGAAGAGTGGATGCCTGTACTCTGAGTTTTCTGTCTAAGGCTAGAGTGTTCATACAAATCCACATAATCGGACCAGTCACTCTTACCTGGGAACTCTTGGGGTGAGTATCCACTTATAGGCTAAAGCATGTCTTCGCGATACATTAATATGACCCGCTTACTTTGATTAGTCATCGTCTCATTTGTTTGCCTTAGGTAACAAACAAATGATCACAATTTCTATGCATTGTCATTCTGTTTTAATTATCCGATAACATTTCACTTGTTTCCTCCTATGTCTTTCATTTCCTCCAGAATGTCTCTTCATCGCAGCGACACTCAAATGTCCGAGCAGACTACCAAATTTGCCCAGCGAATAGGCGAAGTAATCCTGAAGACTGCTAAATTAGCTGTCACCATGTCTCGTCTCAATAATGAAGCCACTAAAGAAACATCAAAAGAAGCAGAATCCGAGCCTTCGAAAAAGTCAAAGAAGCGTAAAGCTCCAAAGGATCCCGTAGCTGTTGCACCAAATCAAGCAGAACCTAGCCAGGTGGCAGCACCACCAGCCAAGAAGCCGTAGTTAGGAACTGCTCCTTCGTGCAATCAGTGTAACCTCCATCATCATGCCAGTGTCAAGTGTCGCAAATGCCTAATTTGTGGAGTTATATGTCATACAGCTAGGGTTTGCCGAGCTGCTCCATGGTGCAATCGATGCAACCGTCATCATCCGAAACACATACCCTGCTTCAAATGTACCCACTGTGGACGATGGGGACATCTGGTTAATGTGTGCCGCTTTGCTATCCAAATCAAAACTGTTGCAGATCCTACTGCTGCACAAGCAGATCCAGCACGAGCTCATTTTCCTCCTGGTACTTGCTACACCTATGGCGAGACGGGTTATGTCAGGGAAAAATACCCAAAGATTGTCAATGCAAATCTGACCCACGGATGAGCATTTGGCTAATTAGAAGAAGCTGCTGCTTTGAATAATCTGAATCTTATGCTTATGTTTCTTGTGTTTTTCTTTGAACTCTGAAGCAATCGGTTTTGTTTATAAATAAATCGTTGTTCATAATTCTGATGTACAAATATAGTTGCATATGTGTATGGCATACCCCTATGATACCTACACCAAAGAACCATATTTGTAGTTCTCTCGTTCATATGATCGCTCATGATTTCCTTGAAAATTCTAAGTGCTCGTTTCATTCTACGAAACGAAGTACAGAAAATAAGTGACATTTTGAGTAATCACTTTAAATCCTTGGTTAGATAACTAAGGATACCTTTCTTCAATCTCATATCATTTCATTTCATTTCATTTCATTTCATTCTGGTTTTCATAACAACATACATAGTATAGGTTTTCAAAATAACCTTCATGATTTCAAAATATTTCATATAGTTTGAAAACGATTTTAACACATTATATTTACTTAATGTATCAAGTGCATGATTTCAAAAGCATTATCCATATTTTCAAAGTCCTTATACGTAATTTCAAAATTTATCTCGCATGATTTTAAAACATTTTTATAAATATACTTACCTAATACACCTACTTTATGATTTCAAAGTATTATGTAGGATTTCAAAAACATTAAACATATTTCTAAAGAACCCCATGCATAGTTTTCGAAAAGCATTTGGCTCATATTACCCAACCTTCAAATTCTGCTTCATATGTCGCCTTGGCATATCTAGCACCTCAACTTCATGAGCATTCTACCTCATGTATCGACTGAAGCACGTCTAGTGAAAGGTTTCAAAGCATCTCCCGCTTTTCAAATTCCAAAATCCATATAGGATCTTCTTATCTTCACAATTAGATCCTTGTGGAAGATTATCGCTCAAATCGGAGCCCTTGATTGGATTCTTTGTACGCCATAATACGTACATTACAATACAATAAGGACAAAGCCGAATTCCTATTAAAATCTTCCTATCTTCATAGTTAGATTCTTGAAGATGTTTAAAGTGCCAAATGAAATCCACGGATTGGATTCCTGGTGTGCTTTAAATACCCATGTCCTAAGATAACAAATTGAAGATCAAGTTAAACAATTATGTGATTATGTGTTTTCTTTTATGTTTTTGTGTGATCCTAATTTTCGTTATCCAAATCCTCGTAGAATCTTTCATATCTTCATATGAGGGATTCATAGTAGGATATCCAAAGGTACTACCTTAAATCCTTAATGGGCTTCTACGTAATAGTTAGGACCCTTGGATTATATAGTACCATTCCATGATTCGAAAGAAACCCTTTGGGTGGTCTAGTTAAAAAGATTGATTCAGAATCTGGTTAAGGATGGCATGTGATGATATAACTGAAAAGAATCCTTGGTGGTCTATTTAAAGAAATCATTTATTGATTTAATTAAAGGACCCTAGGATGGTCTAGTCACACTCATCACAGGTTTGTTCATTCGGTTTTCCCTACACATTTTAAAAATGCACTGTGCGGATTATGTAAGGAATTACGTAATTATGGATGCGTACATAATTATGAAATTCAGTGCACAGGAACCCCAATAAGATTTATCATGTGTAAGAACCTATAGTGGCAACAATAACGAAACGTGAACAATGTAATGGAGGTACGGTGGACGCACCAATGGCGCTTCATATACTTGTATATAAGTGTCCCTCTTACATTGTAAGCATGATGTTATTTAAAGTTACTAGAAGTTCAGAACCCTAACCAGTGTTGTTTTATCTTTCCGACTTCAAGTTTCGAGCTCTCACAAGTTTCCTCTAAATAAATTTCGGGACGAAATTTTCTGAAGTAGGGGAGACTGTGACATCTGTGCCTCTACGGCCATAAAAAAAATATAAAATCAATGAAATATTGTGATTCATGCTTGGGATTTGTATAAATATGTGTCTCATTTGCACATACCAGTTCTTGTTCGATTTCGAGCTCTAAATCGCTTTATGGAAAGTTATACGCAAACTGATGCGTAAACGTAATCAGTTTAACGCGACAAACACTCCAGAATAGTGACATAGGCTTAACATACCTTAAATAACCTTTACATAAGTTAGAAATAAGTTTTGGAAGGTTTGGTGTGTCGAAATCAAGTTTATTCGCTTACAGGGACTAATTTCGACAAACTACGAAAGTATGCAGCTTCGTACTGTAACGAACATTCCGGAATATGATCATAAGTTAAACATGCCCTAAATATCCTTTACATAGCTTAGAAATAGGCTTTGAGGTGTTTGGTGCGCAAAAATAAACTTATTTGGTCAAACAGGGACTAAAAGCATCAAAAAGTGCATAAGTTTGCATTTTCGCGCATATCTTACGTTCTGAATAAATCCGGACATTCAAAAATTTATGTAATCATTAAAATACTTTATTTTAGTGATTGGCATGATAAAATTCAGTTCGTCGCTTAATTTGGATCGTTTTTGCGTTCGTTACGACTTCCGTCGTAATTAACCAAATAACGCAACCGTACGGCCAAACGAACCGACATCCGAGATGTTTTTGAGCATGTTTCATGTTCCCTATACTTTAACTTCATTTTAGAGCCTTGAAATGAGGTTAACAGGGCTTAAACGTGTCAAAAATGCATCAAATACCAAGTTTTAGGCCCGCAGGGACTAAAACTGTAATTCTGCCAAACTTCTTAGGCCTGGGGCGTAAGCCTAAGCCTATTCTTACGCGGCTCGCGAGAGCTGCCCAGATAAAAAATATTGAATTTGGACTTCCAGCCTGTTTTTGATGGTTTTAACCCAAGGTTTTGCATACTTTGGGCTAGATTTGATGGTTTTTAGTATGCCCCTTGTATTACAATACCATGTGCCCACATGGAGGGTCAAGATCGAAGCACGTTTTGCGAGGAATGATCCTAACGGTTGTGTGTTTTCTATAAATACCCAACTCATTTTCATTCTTTCCTCACAATCTGATTCAAATAGCTCTAAGTTGGGGTCTAGCACTTCATACCTGAGCAATTTGAATCAAGATTTCCTTGCTTGGACCCTTTGTAAGTATTCTTTCGTGCTTTTATGCGTTTTTAAGCACGAAAGTCAAACTATGTTTGACTTTCTGCTTTGACCAGTCTTTGGTCAACACGAAGTTCGTTTGAACTTCGCAACGTGAGCTAAATCACGATGGTTATAGTCCCTTGTGACTATACCTACTGATTACCACGTTGATTAGGTGTAGTGACGAGTCATAGTTTCGGTCAAAATGCGCGTTCATGCGTATTTTGCAACCAAACTATTCTTGGGTATCAAAACCCTTTTGTTTTGATATCAAACTTGTTTTCTAAATTCGTTAAACATGTTTAACTTGTCACTTTTAGTTTAGCGCTTCTATAGGGTCGTAAGATAAGCGGTCTAAACAACCGCTTAGACTTTCGAACCCGACCCGTTTGGTGGTTCATTAGGATCCGATCAAACATATTTTGTGACCATAGTTGTATAGGGAATAACCTTCCGAGGTTATACCTTATGGTCACTTTGTTTAGTTAGTTGTATGATAGGTAGTTATATGCCTTAGGAAAATGACCAAAATGCCCTTTTTACGCATAATTTCATTTTAAGAATATGTAACCTAAATTTTAACAATTAAATTGATTAGGTAACATTATTAGACATGTTAAGGCATATAATACTTGTCAAAGGACTAGTTAGGCGGTCCGAACGCGTTTCACGCGAACGACGCGTTAAAGTAGCGTAAGCTACCTAAAACGAGTCGTAATGGGTCTTAAGCACTTAGGTTAGGTTTCGATTTAGTATGTAGGCTTTGTTAAACCATGTCATATGAGTTCCAATACTCATTTAGTTTACGAAACCTCATTCTATCTGATCTTCCGATTTAGGTCCAGTTTATTTACGTAGTTACTTATATTAGGTGCCGATTCATTTCCGTGATCCCTCTAGCTTTGCTTGGTTGTTATTCAAGACTTCTAAGCATTCTTAAGTGAGTACATAGTTCCCCTATTTTACTGTTTTCAAATTGTTTTGGGGTGATTCATATGTGTTAAATGATTTTGATGTTTTTAACGATGGTTTCGAAAATGATTAAAATGGTTTATATTAAATTAATAACGATTTCGATAATGTGGATAAACTTGTTGGTTGTAATTACATAACGAATAACATTCATTAGTTTTGGCCGAACCGACCAGTATTAGGTTATGGTACCATAGGATCTGACAAATCCCGTTATCAGACTTCACCCATGGTTATGTGTGGGGGTTGTGGGTAACGACTGAATCTGTGATTGTTAATTTACCCTTTGGTGGTTTATTAATGCGAGTTTCGAGATAGTCGAGTCACGAAGGTTTGGATGTTATTAGCGAGACGACCAAAAGCAGTTTTCACAATTAAAACGATAATGATTTAAACGACTGAAGCGATTTTAACGAGTTAAACGATTTGGGTAAACGATTGGTTTTTGGTTAGTGTTTAGATAACGGGACGGGTGTAATGTGATGAAAACATGGTAGATACGCCGCTGGTACTTCTTATATATAAGTGTTTTCATCATATTACATACCGTGGCGTTATTTAGTTCACTTGGGTAAACGATTTTGAAACAATGTCACACAATGATGTTTTCTGAATAATATAAACCATACGAGTTTTATTAACGAGTTTTATAAACGAGTTTTTTACGAGATGTTTTACAATTTGATTTAATAAAATAAATGTTTTGGGTTAAGAGTCATGGCTATGAGATTTTATAAATTATAACCAACTTGATTTGAGTTGGTTAATTATGTCGCAATACTATACTTTTCAAAACAAGGTTTTTAATTAGGTATTGCAACATGTAAACTAGCCATGAATCTGACACTCTCATAAACATATGTGCTCGCCAGCATTTCTTTGCTGACTTTGTTTTTACATATGTTTCAGGTGTCGTTGAATGATGTTGATTGCTAGGATGCATGCTCATATAGGACTGGACGAGGCCTTAGCGACTTAATAATAATGATAGACTATGTTTAGCTTGTTTATTTAAATTTCAAGACAATGTAAATGGTTAATCTTTAAATAAAATGAAACTTCAAATTTCCGTGTGTTATGAAACAATGATTTTATAACCTTCCTAGGACCCTAACACAAGATTCTTGTGTTTAGATCTTAAAAACAATACCGTCACTTATCCTTAGGTGACAACCACAACAAGAACACAAATTTCAAATCTACCTTGAAAACTAATCATCTGTTCTAGGATGATTTATTATAAAGTTTTGAACCTTCAAGGTTTTCTAAATCCCGTCAAAGTTGGGTCTTATAATGTGAACACGTGCAATCTAGAAGAGTGGATGCCTGTACTCTGAGTTTTCTGTCTAAGGCTAGAGTGTTCATACAAATCCACATAATCGGACCAGTCACTCTTACCTGGGAACTCTTGGGGTGAGTATCCACTTATAGGCTAAAGCATGTCTTCGCGATACATTAATATGACCCGCTTACTTTGATTAGTCATCGTCTCATTTGTTTGCCTTAGGTAACAAACAAATGATCACAATTTCTATGCATTGTCATTCTGTTTTAATTATCCGATAACATTTCACTTGTTTCCTCCTATGTCTTTCATTTCCTCCAGAATGTCTCTTCATCGCAGCGACACTCAAATGTCCGAGCAGACTACCAAATTTGCCCAGCGAATAGGCGAAGTAATCCTGAAGACTGCTAAATTAGCTGTCACCATGTCTCGTCTCAATAATGAAGCCACTAAAGAAACATCAAAAGAAGCAGAATCCGAGCCTTCGAAAAAGTCAAAGAAGCGTAAAGCTCCAAAGGATCCCGTAGCTGTTGCACCAAATCAAGCAGAACCTAGCCAGGTGGCAGCACCACCAGCCAAGAAGCCGTAGTTAGGAACTGCTCCTTCGTGCAATCAGTGTAACCTCCATCATCATGCCAGTGTCAAGTGTCGCAAATGCCTAATTTGTGGAGTTATATGTCATACAGCTAGGGTTTGCCGAGCTGCTCCATGGTGCAATCGATGCAACCGTCATCATCCGAAACACATACCCTGCTTCAAATGTACCCACTGTGGACGATGGGGACATCTGGTTAATGTGTGCCGCTTTGCTATCCAAATCAAAACTGTTGCAGATCCTACTGCTGCACAAGCAGATCCAGCACGAGCTCATTTTCCTCCTGGTACTTGCTACACCTATGGCGAGACGGGTTATGTCAGGGAAAAATACCCAAAGATTGTCAATGCAAATCTGACCCACGGATGAGCATTTGGCTAATTAGAAGAAGCTGCTGCTTTGAATAATCTGAATCTTATGCTTATGTTTCTTGTGTTTTTCTTTGAACTCTGAAGCAATCGGTTTTGTTTATAAATAAATCGTTGTTCATAATTCTGATGTACAAATATAGTTGCATATGTGTATGGCATACCCCTATGATACCTACACCAAAGAACCATATTTGTAGTTCTCTCGTTCATATGATCGCTCATGATTTCCTTGAAAATTCTAAGTGCTCGTTTCATTCTACGAAACGAAGTACAGAAAATAAGTGACATTTTGAGTAATCACTTTAAATCCTTGGTTAGATAACTAAGGATACCTTTCTTCAATCTCATATCATTTCATTTCATTTCATTTCATTTCATTCTGGTTTTCATAACAACATACATAGTATAGGTTTTCAAAATAACCTTCATGATTTCAAAATATTTCATATAGTTTGAAAACGATTTTAACACATTATATTTACTTAATGTATCAAGTGCATGATTTCAAAAGCATTATCCATATTTTCAAAGTCCTTATACGTAATTTCAAAATTTATCTCGCATGATTTTAAAACATTTTTATAAATATACTTACCTAATACACCTACTTTATGATTTCAAAGTATTATGTAGGATTTCAAAAACATTAAACATATTTCTAAAGAACCCCATGCATAGTTTTCGAAAAGCATTTGGCTCATATTACCCAACCTTCAAATTCTGCTTCATATGTCGCCTTGGCATATCTAGCACCTCAACTTCATGAGCATTCTACCTCATGTATCGACTGAAGCACGTCTAGTGAAAGGTTTCAAAGCATCTCCCGCTTTTCAAATTCCAAAATCCATATAGGATCTTCTTATCTTCACAATTAGATCCTTGTGGAAGATTATCGCTCAAATCGGAGCCCTTGATTGGATTCTTTGTACGCCATAATACGTACATTACAATACAATAAGGACAAAGCCGAATTCCTATTAAAATCTTCCTATCTTCATAGTTAGATTCTTGAAGATGTTTAAAGTGCCAAATGAAATCCACGGATTGGATTCCTGGTGTGCTTTAAATACCCATGTCCTAAGATAACAAATTGAAGATCAAGTTAAACAATTATGTGATTATGTGTTTTCTTTTATGTTTTTGTGTGATCCTAATTTTCGTTATCCAAATCCTCGTAGAATCTTTCATATCTTCATATGAGGGATTCATAGTAGGATATCCAAAGGTACTACCTTAAATCCTTAATGGGCTTCTACGTAATAGTTAGGACCCTTGGATTATATAGTACCATTCCATGATTCGAAAGAGACCCTTTGGGTGGTCTAGTTAAAAAGATTGATTCAGAATCTGGTTAAGGATGGCATGTGATGATATAACTGAAAAGAATCCTTGGTGGTCTATTTAAAGAAATCATTTATTGATTTAATTAAAGGACCCTAGGATGGTCTAGTCACACTCATCACAGGTTTGTTCATTCGGTTTTCCCTACACATTTTAAAAATGCACTGTGCGGATTATGTAAGGAATTACGTAATTATGGATGCGTACATAATTATGAAATTCAGTGCACAGGAACCCCAATAAGATTTATCATGTGTAAGAACCTATAGTGGCAACAATAACGAAACGTGAACAATGTAATGGAGGTACGGTGGACGCACCAATGGCGCTTCATATACTTGTATATAAGTGTCCCTCTTACATTGTAAGCATGATGTTATTTAAAGTTAATAGAAGTTCAGAACCCTAACCAGTGTTGTTTTATCTTTCCGACTTCAAGTTTCGAGCTCTCACAAGTTTCCTCTAAATAAATTTCGGGACGAAATTTTCTGAAGTAGGGGAGACTGTGACATCTGTGCCTCTACGGCCATAAAAAAATATAAAATCAATGAAATATTGTGATTCATGCTTGGGATTTGTATAAATATGTGTCTCATTTGCACATACCAGTTCTTGTTCGATTTCGAGCTCTAAATCGCTTTATGGAAAGTTATACGCAAACTGATGCGTAAACGTAATCAGTTTAACGCGACAAACACTCCAGAATAGTGACATAGGCTTAACATACCTTAAATAACCTTTACATAAGTTAGAAATAAGTTTTGGAAGGTTTGGTGTGTCGAAATCAAGTTTATTCGCTTACGGGGACTAATTTCGACAAACTACGAAAGTATGCAGCTTCGTACTGTAACGAACATTCCGGAATATGATCATAAGTTAAACATTCCCTAAATATCCTTTACATAGCTTAGAAATAGGCTTTGAGGTGTTTGGTGCGCAAAAATAAACTTATTTGGTCAAACAGGGACTAAAAGCATCAAAAAGTGCATAAGTTTGCATTTTCGCGCATATCTTACGTTCTGAATAAATCCGGACATTCAAAAATTTATGTAATCATTAAAATACTTTATTTTAGTGATTGGCATGATAAAATTCAATTCGTCGCTTAATTTGGATCGTTTTTGCGTTCGTTACGACTTCCGTCGTAATTAACCAAATAACGCAACCGTACGGCCAAACGAACCGACATCCGAGATGTTTTTGAGCATGTTTCATGTTCCCTATACTTTAACTTCATTTTAGAGCCTTGAAATGAGGTTAACAGGGCTTAAACGTGTCAAAAATGCATCAAATACCAAGTTTTAGGCCCGCAGGGACTAAAACTGTAATTCTGCCAAACTTCTTAGGCCTGGGGCGTAAGCCTAAGCCTATTCTTACGCGGCTCGCAAGAGCTGCCCAGATCAAAAACATTGAATTTGGACTTCCAGCCTGTTTTTGATGGTTTTAACCCAAGGTTTTGCATACTTTGGGCTAGATTTGATGGTTTTTAGTATGCCCCTTGTATTACAATACCATGTGCCCACATGGAGGGTCAAGATCGAAGCACGTTTTGCGAGGAATGATCCTAACGGTTGTGTGTTTTCTATAAATACCCAACTCATTTTCATTCTTTCCTCACAATCTGATTCAAATAGCTCTAAGTTGGGGTCTAGCACTTCATACCTGAGCAATTTGAATCAAGATTTCCTTGCTTGGACCCTTTGTAAGTATTCTTTCGTGCTTTTATGCGTTTTTAAGCACGAAAGTCAAACTATGTTTGACTTTCTGCTTTGACCAGTCTTTGGTCAACACGAAGTTCGTTTGAACTTCGCAACGTGAGCTAAATCACGATGGTTATAGTCCCTTGTGACTATACCTACTGATTACCACGTTGATTAGGTGTAGTGACGAGTCATAG
This sequence comes from Helianthus tuberosus, assembly GCA_030545235.1. Lineage (NCBI taxonomy): Eukaryota > Viridiplantae > Streptophyta > Magnoliopsida > Asterales > Asteraceae > Helianthus > Helianthus tuberosus. The sequence goes on along the minus strand of CM060365.1, from coordinate 108,105,229 downwards.
TTTCGGTCAAAATGCGCGTTCATGCGTATTTTGCAACCAAACTATTCTTGGGTATCAAAACCCTTTTGTTTTGATATCAAACTTGTTTTCTAAATTCGTTAAACATGTTTAACTTGTCACTTTTAGTTTAGCGCTTCTATAGGGTCGTAAGATAAGCGGTCTAAACAACCGCTTAGACTTTCGAACCCGACCCGTTTGGTGGTTCATTAGGATCCGATCAAACATATTTTGTGACCATAGTTGTATAGGGAATAACCTTCCGAGGTTATACCTTATGGTCACTTTGTTTAGTTAGTTGTATGATAGGTAGTTATATGCCTTAGGAAAATGACCAAAATGCCCTTTTTACGCATAATTTCATTTTAAGAATATGTAACCTAAATTTTAACAATTAAATTGATTAGGTAACATTATTAGACATGTTAAGGCATATAATACTTGTCAAAGGACTAGTTAGGCGGTCCGAACGCGTTTCACGCGAACGACGCGTTAAAGTAGCGTAAGCTACCTAAAACGAGTCGTAATGGGTCTTAAGCACTTAGGTTAGGTTTCGATTTAGTATGTAGGCTTTGTTAAACCATGTCATATGAGTTCCAATACTCATTTAGTTTACGAAACCTCATTCTATCTGATCTTCCGATTTAGGTCCAGTTTATTTACGTAGTTACTTATATTAGGTGCCGATTCATTTCCGTGATCCCTCTAGCTTTGCTTGGTTGTTATTCAAGACTTCTAAGCATTCTCAAGTGAGTACATAGTTCCCCTATTTTACTGTTTTCAAATTGTTTTGGGGTGATTCATATGTGTTAAATGATTTCGATGTTTTTAACGATGGTTTCGAAAATGATTAAAATGGTTTATATTAAATTAATAACGATTTCGATAATGTGGATAAAATTGTTGGTTGTAATTACATAACGAATAACATTCATTAGTTTTGGCCGAACCGACCAGTATTAGGTTATGGTACCACAGGATCTGAGAAATCCCGTTATCAGACTGCACCCATGGTTATGTGTGGGGGTTGTGGGTAACGACTGAATCTGTGATTGTTAATTTACCCTTTGGTGGTTTATTAATGCGAGTTTCGAGATAGTCGAGTCACGAAGGTTTGGATGTTATTAGTGAGACGACCAAAAGTAGTTTTCATAATTAAAACGAGAATGATTTAAATGACTGAAACGATTTTAACGAGTTAAATGATTTGGGTAAACGATTGGTTTTTGGTTAGTGTTTAGATAACGGGACGGGTGTAATGTGATGAAAACATGGTAGATACGCCGCTGGTACTTCTTATATATAAGTGTTTTCATCATATTACACACAGTGGCGTTATTTAGTTTACTTAGGTAAACGATTTTGAAACGATGTCACACAATGATGTTTTCTGAATAATATAAACCATACGAGTTTTATTAACGAGTTTTTACGAGATGTTTTACAATTTGATTTAATAAAATAAATGTTTTGGGTTAAGAGTAATGGCTACGAGATTTTATAAATTATAACCAACTTGATTTGAGTTGGTTAATTATGTCGCAATACTATACTTTTCAAAACAAGGTTTTTAATTAGGTATTGCAACATGTAAACTAGCCATGAATCTGACACTCTCATAAACCTATGTGCTCGCCAGCATTTCTTTGCTGACTTTGTTTTTACATATGTTTCAGGTGTTGTTGAATGATGTTAATTACTAGGATTCATGCTCATATAGGACTGTACGAGGCCTTAGCGACTTAATAACAATGATAGACTATGTTTAGCTTGTTTATTTAAATTTCAAGACAATGTAAATGGTTAATCTTTAAATAAAACGAAACTTCAAATTTCTGTGTGTTATGAAACAATGATTCTGTCACAACATTCCCCGACGATTCCGCCGCGATTTGTTGTTTTACGTGGTCGGGGTGTGACAAAACGTACTGTTATTACATCCGAGACGATTCAAGTGAGTCCTATGAAGCAAGTGTCGGTCTATTCAATTGAGAGGAAAGATGTCCGAATAGAGATCTGAACCAACCGAAATCCACAAATTCTAACAGATTGTGTCTAATGTAAGGATCTTCGAATGCGGTGTGTACGTTAAATACCGTTCACCGCTTTTTTAGTTGCTTCTCTTGTTAAGTTTCTGAACCAACCAAAATCCACAAATTCCAACAGTTTCTCCATCGCTAACTTCTCCACTCACCGTGAAATCGAACAGTTTCTTCGTAGATTCCGTCCGGTTTCAAAGCCGATTGAGGATTACGAGTGTTTGGTTTTGTTTGAGATTGAATCATCGATGTCCTTTATGTCGATTTCAACTTCCATTGATCAAATAATAAAAACCCTAAGTGAAAATCCGATTTAAGAAACCTAGAGGAATCAGTTGTATAGCTGAGGAGAGAGAGTGAGTGTTTGGGTACTTGTTCTAATGGCGCCTCATTAGCGCTTCAACTACCAAAAGAATGCATACACAAATAGTTCTAGTGGACGAAGCAAAGAGACCGCCTTGTTAATTTTAATGAAGCAATGAAGATTGAATCTGCAAACCGCAACCTTTTTTGACTACCGAAACGGTGGCTATGCGAAATACAAACCGCAATCGTTTGTGACTATGGGAAACTTGGACATCAGACGTAAATCTTGAAGCAAATATGTGGTCCCCAATTTGTGGAACATAATCCCGTAAGTGAAAATCCGATTTAAGAAACCCAGACAAATCTGTTGTATAGCTGAGGAGAGAGAGTGAGTGTTTGGGTACTTGTTCTAATGGCGCCTCATTAGCGCTTTAACTCCAAAGAAATCCTACTAACTCCAAAGATGACACATCAACAGAATTGAAGGAAAAGGAATTTGTTATAGTTTGTGGAGAATATTCTGGAAATTGAAGGAAAAGGACTATGATTCTGCCACATCAACAGAATTGAAGGAAAAGGAATTTGTTATAGTTTGTGGAGAATGTTCTGGAAATTGAAGGAAAAGGACTGTTATTCTACTTTTTGAAACTAAACGAGTTATGTCTCTTTTCCTTTTTAGAATTCCTTTCGTTGAGATACCGTTGTCCAAGTCAGACACTTGTTTCATATGACACATGATAAAAGCGCTTCTCTAGACAATCTGGAATTTGTTATAGTTTATGGAGAATGTTCTAGAAATTGAAGGAAAAGGACTGTGATTCTGCTTTTTCCAACTACACGAGTTGTGTCTCTTTTCCTTTTTAGAATTCCTTTCGTTGAGATACTGTTGTCCAAGTTAGACACTTGTTTCATATGACACATGATAAAAGCGATTCTCTAGATAATCTGGGATTATGTCCCGTTTTAGGGGTTCTTCATCGCCTAGTCAGGCAAACGAAGAAGCACCACTTTGGACATTTGTTGGTCTTCAAACATCTAGGAATTTGAGAATACCCCTGAATTTATCAAAGCTGTAGAATGAGATCCTCCACTGTTGGGTTATCATCTTTCAACCCCATTTTCCCTAAAAAAAATTATCGATTCTGTTTTTCAACGGGGATGTAATGCAACGATTTCTCACAATTGAATAGACAGACACTTGATTTCTCTCGTTGAAGATCAGCTCCTGTTGGTTAAAGGGGATATGTTCCTTGGCCTGTATTTTGAGCTTGACGCTGCCAACGGTGTCTGAGCCTTTGACATCAAGTGGCACGATCTTACCCGTGTCGGTCTTGACTGAATTGCAACAAAAAACACACACAAAGATTCAAGTAAACTGAAGCATTAAATCAAAATAAACACACACTTATCAACATGGGGTTGAAAGATGATAACCCAACAGTGTCCAAAGTGCTGCTTCTTTTGGTATCATCACATTTTTGTACCATTTAAGACTAACTGTAATTTGACTAGAACTTTCTCTCTCAAACCTTTCTAAAAGTAGAAAAAAATAAAATATTAACAACTAACAAAGATCGAAAAACAAAAGAAGAAAGTGTTCCTCTTTGTTACCAAGCATGTCATCTGAAACAATTAACAGGACATTGTTGTTCAACAGGATTTGCTTCCGATGATATCTGTTAAACTTCTTCGGGATTTTCTGTACATTCGAGTATTGCAGTTTTGAAAGATAACCGAATAGAGATCTGAATAACCGATATAGAAAACTGCATTTTTCTGCACTGGATAACGAATATGAACATTGTATTTATCACGAAAGTACTGAAGAACCGAGATAACAGCTCCGGTTTCATCATGAAAACTAAAAGAACATAACAATATAAATTAGTCAAAGATATGATATAAATTGACAAAAAAATAAAAAAAAAGTAACCTATTACTTGATAAATTAATAACACTAACATATATATGTTTTTGTAAAAATAAAATAACTTTAAATCAACTTTAAATTAAATATGTCTTATCAAAATAAAAAAAATTCTACTCCCTTTCAACAAAAAAACACAATCAAATACAATCAAACAACAAACCAACAACCATTTTTTTTCACCGAAACCCTACTTTTTCCCCAAAATTTAAACTGCCAGACCAAAACGCCCCGCTTTGGCAAAAGCGGGCCGCTTCGGTACGAGTTCGCCGGACAGGAAGTGACGTGCACAGCTTTTGTCTGTTGACTTTAATCCAAAGCGCCCCGCTTTGGCCATAGCGGGGCGTTTGGGTGTGTGAATAGATCCGGCCTATAAAAAATTAAAATATCGTGTATATTACTTATTATGTTACTACATGGATATTAACATTTGTATTACACATTTTTATTGACGATTGATGTACTTTGGTTTTGTGTTTTAATTTTGAGTGGTTTTATCCTTTTGTCAATTTACCTGACCAAACGTGAATTGTGTGTTGTGTTATAAATAATATACTGATAGTCCTATGCATTGTTTCTCTAAAGTAATTATGCATTAGATAATCAAGTATAGTTAAATAAACTAGGTATAAATCTATTATATATAATAAAAGAAAGTGATTTGGGTCACGCGTCACTTAAATAGGGCATCCTCAATTCTCTTTTCCCGCCCAACAGTACCACAGTTCCATCCCTTTTATACTCCTCCCATCTCCCTTTTTTCCTTTTCAAAACCCTAGATCTGAATCTTCTTCTCCTTCTCCTGCTCCTGTACTCTTCTCCCTTCTGAATCAAAGATCAAACCAAATCATCTCATCATGAATCATTCCAAGCGTCACCAGGTAAGCCCTATATCTTCATTTATTTCAGTATTGTAGCCCTAATTTTGGTTGCAATCCTAACTCGGTTTTCTTGATTTGTATGTTCATCATGAATCAGTATTGTAACCCTATAGTTGGGAAGATTCTTTCATCTTCTTCGTCAGCAAGGTTCTTCTATTTGAGGTTTGATTTGTATGTTTATAGATCTATGTTGATTTCTTCTTATTTTCATACAAAGTTTTTAATTAAACCCTAACGGTAATGATACGAGTACAACATCTGTTGATTATTGATCTGTGAATCTGTGAATATGTTCACCGATTATTCTTTTTGAAATTAGGGTTTCATTTGCTTGAGATTTGAATCTTCCGATTATTGAAGCCTTTGAAGCCGATCCTTTTAAATTTCCAGTTCCCGAGGTATTATCTGTTTGCAATAGCAGTGGTTCAGCATCTACAGTGGATTCAGCATCTATAGTGGATTCAACATCGGGTGTTTGGTTAATTTTTGGTCAGGTTTCATGTTCAGTTTTGATCTTCACTTATCTAATTTTCATTTTATTTTTAGGCATCTATATGATTTTGAGGTTGATTTATGTGTCACTTGCTGTTGTTGTTTGATGTTGTTTGCTATTGTTGTTAAGTAAGGTAAAAATGTCCATTCTAATTACCTGAATATTGCGTATGATATCCTTTTAATTTTAATCACCCAACAAGTTTTGTGGTCTGTTTCTTTCATATTTCATTATGATTTGTACACTTTTAGGGTTTGATTTTATATTGGTCATCACATTAATGGTGAGTACTCAAGAATATTGGATGGTTTAATTAGTTTTATTTTGGGTATTTTTGGATGATTTCATCCATTTCTTTAGATAGTTCATGATTGAAGATGCAGTTGAAGTTATCATTTGAGTGAAATGAATGTTGATTTATCAAAAGATGCAGTTGAATGTATCTTAAATAAGGTAATAATTGCATTACATCCCTGTTGAAAAATAGAATTGATAAATTTAGGGAAAGTGAGGTTGAAAGATGATAACCCAACAGTGGAGATCTCATTCTACAGCTTCGATAAATTAAGGGTATTCTCATATAATGGTTCCTTGATGCTTCCAATGAAGCGACACTTTGGACATCTGTTGTCTTCAAACATCTATTATCTATTCTATCTATTATATATAATAAATGAAAGTTATTTAGGCCACGTGGACCAAATAACTTTCATTTATTATATATAATAGTAGAATAGATAATAGATAATAGATGTTTGAAGAACAACATATGTCCAAAGTGCTGATTCTTTGGAAGCATCCAGGAACCATTATATGAGAATACCCTTAATTTATCGAAGCTGTAGAATGAGATCCTCCACTATTGGGTTATCATCTTTCAACCTCACTTTCCCTAAATTTATCAATTCTATTTTTCAACAAGGATGTAATGCAATTATTCCTGTCAATTAAATAGACCGAGCTTTGCTTCCTCTCAAAGGGTTATGGAGTGGTTATAACACCTGATCATGCTAAGGACTATTATAACTAACCACTGCTCCTTATAAAGACTGATGGGCTTAAAGACTGATGAGGCCTATCCACTTTTGAAGACAAAGCCCTGTTAAAGACAAGCACTTATGTACCTAAAGCCTGATCAACGAAAGGAAAACCACTGCTCACTAGCAGCAGTGGTTCAGCATCTACAGCGGATTCAACTTTAGTATTTATGTATCAGTGTTTCTTATGTAACAATGTTTAGTTTAGCAGTGGTTCGCTATAGTTTATATCTCGAGACAAACCGTATACAAACTCAAAGACGAACCACTGCCCAACAACAGTGGTTCAGCATCAACAGCAGATATTCTACCTTTGTTTATGTTAACAGTGTTTATATGTAACAATATTTATCACATCACTGTTTTATACTCTTAGATTGTTAGATGTCATATTACTGAGATGTTTATATGTAACAGTATTTATCACATCACCCCAGCATGCTAACTGATCTGTACTATAAATTGAACAGTGATTTGATCTTTATACTACTAAATAAAAATGAAGTACACTTGGATGATTATTAAGCTCCTCATTTTGATTTTTTGGGTATAGTATTCTTGAAATTGGTCTTTTTTGCAAACAGAAGTTTATGGGCCAACTTCTTTTTAAGGTCAAACATTTGTTTAAGTTCAAACAACTTTTTATGTCCAAACAGATGTTTAAGGTCAAATATTTGTTTAACTCCAAACATCTGATATAGAAGGTCAAATATTTGTTTAACTCCAAACATCTGATATAGAAGGTCAAATATCTGTTAAGGTCAAACATCCTCAAAATAGTTAAAAATGATAGTTTTCATTAATCCTTGAAAATCTGTTACAACCAATGTTTTGGTTCAAACATCTGACTGTTAAATGTTATCCACTATTGAAAGACAACCTCTTTTTCTTCAATCTTTATGTTGACCACTGTCTGACTAAACATCAGTGTTTCAATAACTGTTGGCTATCCACTAATAATTAAATAATAGTCATCGCTCAAATTTTTATTGTTGACATCCACTCTTATTGACCAACATTGGTTTTCCTAAAAAACATCCACTGCTCACATTTTTATTATTGATGGTGTTAATTACTGATATATTTGAAATTATCAAATAAAAACTAGAATTACAATGAAATTACCATTTTACCTAATCGTTACATTCCAATGAGATAAGAGTTCCTCCAACATTGTTTTCATGATAAAATTTAAAGTTAAATTAAAAAATAAAAAAAATTCTTGATGACTATTTGTTGCAAATCAAATTAGTAATTAATGCTATTAGAAAAGTCATCATGACAATTGCTTTCAAATCAGATCAGTAATTACTGATAATATCAGTAATTTTGAAATTCAAAATATACAAAATGGTAATTTAAAATTGATGTTCTCTCTCTTTTTTTCCTACTTTGCATATCATTTCTAATATTTAATTACTTTAATAAAACAGTATATAAGGATATACACTACTTATCTTTCAAAAATGAAGATAATGAATGAAAACAAAAATGAAATATATCGTCTTGATATGATCTTCATGGATGAGATGGTACCGTATATAATTGTCTTATAATTATAATTATTTTGGACATATGAATACCCAAATCTATACTTTCTATAAAAGGAGAAATCCCAATGACATAAGAAAAGCTGATGTGTCAGCAAGAGAAGCTGTCAAACAACGCTTTTCTTATGTCATTATTACATCATAAAGCCTAATTTAAAATCACTTTAAAATCCAAACCACTGCTCTACATTAAAATTTCAAAGGTCTGGCCCACTTTAAAATCCAAACTACTGTTGATTCCCAATAAACATCAGTTCCCAAGAAACATCTGCCCTCAATATTTTATAATCAAACATCAGTTCCCAATAAGATATAATTCAAACCATATATTCTGGTTTCACATTCAAAATTTAAACCATATATCTATTATTATTATTATTATTATTATTATTTTATTTTATATATAATAAATGATGATGATGATTTGGGCCACGTGTCACTTGATTAGGGCATCCTCAGTTCCATTCTCCCGCCCAACAGTTCTCCGTCTCCTTTTTTTCCTTTATTATCTCTTCAAATTAGATTTTGGCCTACATCCTTCAATTATTGAGATCATTCTCTCCATCTAAACCCTAATCTTCTTCCAGACGCCACCATAAAATCTTCTTTTGTTCATCGATTATCTTCATTCAAAAGGTTTGTTCTTCTTTTTTTTTTATTGAAATACTTCCATGATTTCTTCTTATTTATACATATCCTTTGTGTTTTGGGTCTTCTTCATGTAACCATTACTAGGGTTTCGTTCGAGAGATGGGGCGACGGCTAAGGGTTCTGCGGTGTTTCACTTACAAGATTCTTTCATCTTGAGGTTTGATTTGTATGTTTATAGATCTGTGTTGATTTTTCTTAACGGTGATGATATGAGTACAACATCTGTTGATTATTGATATGTGAATATGTTCACCGATTATTCTTTTTGAAATTAGGGTTTATTTGCTTGAGATTTGAATCTTTCGATTGTTGAAGCCTTTGAAGCTGTTCCTTTTGATTTCATATTTCATTATGATTTGTATGCTTTTAGGTTTTGATTTTATATTGGTCATCATATTAATGATGAGTACTCAATACTCGACATTTGTTCATAAAGGATAAGAGAAAACTGAAGCTCTCTCTGACCCACTTTCAGAAAATTTTTTGGTGATATCTGGTTTGCCTTGATCATGGTATGTGTTTTTGTTTTTTATTTTTACTAAAGTTTTGTTATCTGAGTTGTGACTAAATGATGATTGTGAATGATCTGCTGCAGATGATGATGATGATTGTTCTACGATTGTTTCCAAGTATCATTGTTCCAACATTGTTTAAAGTATGTGTTTTTTGCTACTCCAATTTTGAAATTTTGAGTTTTTAATTTTGAAATGATATACTCTAATTCTCGCTTTATATTTCAGTCTAATCACAGTTGTTTGAAATTATTACAATCTGCTGCGGGTTATTATAGGTTTGTATTAAAAGAAGCATAAAGTTAAATTAAACACAAAGAAAGATATTTACATGTATATTTAAAATAATTTTTGCTGGTGACTAAATGATGATTATATATGACTCTGGGCAGATGATGATGATGTAGAACCCACAGTAGTTCCTACTAAACGTAAGAAAGGATCTGCTACTGCTGTAAGATATGATTTTATCTTACTAGAGTAATGGTCTTTCCTGCCTTTTTTGTATTAAAAGAAGCATAAAGTTTGGTTTAAAGCAACTCTTTATGAACAAAGTTAAGGATTAATTATATGAGGACAGGGCTACTCTTCAACAGCTGAAGAAGTGTTTTCATGTACTACATCTTGGTCTGTTGACGAGAGATCAGGTTTCTATAAATTCTGATGATGATGCATTGAGTACTTCCGTGGAGTTCATGGCGATTGTCGAAGATATACATTGATGGAGTTTAAAGCTAAAACCACTAAATTTTAAGCTAAAAGCACTAAATTTTTGCTATTAGGTTCGTAAATTTCTTGGTGTTGTTCTTAGATTTTAAATTTCATTGTAATTTTAAGCTGAATAAGTATTATTATGTATATTTAATATCATCTGATTATTGCAGATGATGATGTTGTGTTTCATGTTGTAAAAACCAGGGAATTGTCAGATAATAGATTGCTTTGCCCGATTAGATTATGTGTTAAATTACAATTCTTTAAGTCATTGTTTCGTTTTCTTGAATTCTATGTAATTTTGTAAAGAAGTACAATAACAAACAGGGGTTTGAACATCTGTTTGCATTTTGGTCAATAGTTAATGGAAACCCATGTTAGGTTGAACAATGTTTTTAAGAGGAAAACAGTGTGAGAAGACAGTAGATCTTATTAAGTTAAACATCTGTTCAGGGTTAAACAGATGTTTGGCCTTTAACAGATGTTTGGCCTTTTATATCAGAGGTTTGGTCTTAAACAGTTATTTGACCTTAAACACATGTTTAGCCATAAACACATGTTTGACCTTAAACATATGTTTTCCCTTAAATAGATGTTTTGCCTTCTATATCAGATATTTGGACTTAAACAGATGTTTGGTGTCACACCCCCAAAATACCACATGCGGAAGACCCCGCGAGGCGTGTGACGTACCAGGATCTAGCCACCAATCACATTGAACTCATAACAAGATTTCAAATAAAAGCTTTCATTCATTAATATAAAGTGTTACAAAACATTATTTACAACTCGTCGTGTTCAGTGGAAGCATAATATAAAGTTTAACCAAAATCCAATTGTATGTGATCAACTAGTCTCGTTTCAAGTTTCCATGTATCTCGACCCAAGACCACTCCAGCATCCCAGACAGCAAGTTCCACATCCACACATAACAATAACCTGCGAGCATGCACACACATGTATCAGACAACGCTGGTGAGTTCATAGTTTTAAGAAAACGTTAGTTAACAAGTGTTTAATTTCGTTCATTGATTACAATTTTGATAATACCTCGAGTACCGTACAAGATGGCTTCCAGATTGTTTTGCCCGTCCCCAATGCCCCCTATCTAAGCATTGGTCATGATTTAAGGTCATTAGTTCACGCTCGTCCTCTCAGGTACGGTGTGAGGTTGCCAAGCCTAATAGCGCTATCAACTAACACCCCGTTACCTCTCAGGTAACTATTCGGTATAAGGTGGGACTTAAAATGATAGGAATGAGTGTATTGTCTAACATTCCAGTTTTTACCCACAAGAGGTATTCCTCTCAGGAATACCCAATTGATTTACCCAAAAACCTATCCCTCTCAGGAATACCCAATTGATTCGGCCCAACACATGAAACCCGAATCATGAATAGTTTTCACTTGGCCCGTTTTGTTAATCAATTTCATACAATCCGCTAACATGTGCTCACCCAAACAAACTAATGCACATCCCAATTCTCTGGCCCAACACATACCAGCGTGGCCCAATACACCCGGTTTACTATTTGTTTCGCATTTGGTCCGGCCCAGATTATGTTCACCTGTGTTATACCCTGCACTTCTTGTTTAATCCGTTTCTAATTCGAATCACCCAATTAGGTTTATTATTAAAACAATGATTATTAAAACATGCACATCGATTGCAACTCGCAAACCAAGCACCCTCTCATTAATTAATTCACACCCTATTACCTCCCTTGACTATACTGACAACATTATTAAGACATGCACATGGTTTGATTATATCAAGACTACAAACACACACATGGGACACCAATTTCCTTATTCAAGGTTATCCCCTTTATCAAACCATTACATATAAATCTATTGGACCGTTAATGCTACTGTTACATTTAAATTAATTATGAATCACATATCATTCATAATATAAATTCTATATCAACCCTTTCACACACAACATATAGCACTTCCTATCATAAACATATAAACTAATATGACAACAAAGGTGAATCATCAAAGGGAGAAGCATACTAATCGTACACAAGAAAACAACGAACAGAAAGAAAGGCTCCGTCCAGAACAGTGTTACCGTCGACCAAAGAGGGGGGGGGGGGGTTAATGCTAGGGTTTGCGTATCTTGTGTAAAATATAATTAAATGGATGGCCCTAATTGTTTATACAAAGGCATTAAGTATTTACGTAAGACATTAACCTACATGGGGTTTGGGTCGGCTCGGTTGGGCTTAATATAATATATATATGGGCCGAGATAAAACACAAAGAACCAAGGGGTTGTGGTCATATAATCATGTCACATTTATCTAGCATATAACCTTAACATATAATTATAATGTGTGATTGAATATACCATATAATCTAAACGTTTATCATTAATATGTAACAACACACAACCATTTACTCATTGTAACTAAGTGTAATTAGACAACTTTTAATCACACTAAAAGAGTGTAGACACAAGGACGACGTATAGAAGAACATGATTGATATCGATACAATTCCAGTGCCACGAGATTAAACAAAGCTAACCTTGAAAGTTCGGGTTGTCACATTATCCCCTACTTGAAAGAAATTTCGTCCCGAAATTTGACAAGTAAGCAAAGAGAAGTGAAGTGATAATCAAGATTGCTGCAGTGTTTCCTCATGTGCCACATCATCCCCAACTTGAAGGGGAATTTCGTCCCGAAATTCACCAGTTGCATCATGTTTAGATTAGTCAATTTGGGAATAAGTGTGGGTACTTGAGCTTCATCTGCCCCTCGCGTTCCCATGTGAACTCCGGTCTACATCTTGAGTTCCAACGGACTCTCACAATTGGAATTCGACTATGCTTACAAACCTTGACTTCCTGGTCCATGTTTTCAACAGATTCCATGACAACTGCAACTTGCCGTTAATCCTCAGGCTCTAGTAAGGGTATCACAAGCGTTTCATCGAACAGCCACTGCCCTAGATTGGAGACATGAATGGCATTGCGTACGTTACCCAATTCATCAGGTAACTCGTCTTTGTGAGCCATATCACCAATCTGTTCCAGAAATTCGAATGTCCCAGCGTACCGCAAACTAAGCTTGCACATTTCCCATAGCGTACCGCACCCTCCCAGGGTAAGGCTTTCGATTATGATACGTTCGCCCACGGTGAACTACCAGTGTTTCCTAAGCTTATCAGCTTCCCTGACGGTCACGCGTTGCCGCCAAACGATTTCCGATCCATAAAATCTTCCGAAGAGTTTCGAATACCAGTCCTTGACCTGTGATTAGGTTGTCACCCACTTTAGTCCAACAAGAAGATCGGCATTATCGTCCATACAATGCCTCAAACGGAGCTTTCTGATTACGAGAATGGTAACTGCTACGATAGAACTTAACCAAAGGTGAGTATCCTTCTAATTCTTACTAAAGTCGATCACACACATGCTCGCAGCATGTCCTTGAGTGTCTGGATAGTTCGTTTACTCTGACCATCTGCCCTATGGTGACAAGCAATGCTCATGCCTAGACGTGAGCCAAGAGTGTTGTGCATTGCTTGTCATAAATCAGATATAGACCGAAATCGGAGGTTACAGGAGTTGGCACCTCGTGCCTAAAAGTCGCCTCTCTTAGAGGAATATCCACAAGCTGTGAAGACTCGTTAGTTTCCCTGATTGCAATAAAGTCTGCTGGTTACGTGAGACAATCAACGATCACTCAGGTGATATCGGTTCCGTTCTGAGATTTAGATAGGCCAGCGACAAAATCCACGGCTGTCTGTTCCAATCTTCGAATAGGTGTTTCTGATTACTGACATAAACCAGAAGGTTTCTGATGTCCCACCTTGACTTTCGCACAAGTTAAACGTCGTTCACATGCGTCGATGTGTAGGCCTTCAAGCCCAGTTGCCAGTACCAGATCCTTCGATCCTAATATTTTCCATCAAAATTTAGATGACTAGAATATCGAGGCTGATGTGCTTCGCTCAACACAAGTTCCCCATGACTGCCGTATAGTGGGATCCATTTTCGTTCCATGAAGTAGCGGATATCGTCCGACTTGCCAAAGGTTGCTCTTCCATGCCTCGCATGGACCCAGCTTGAAAATTTCTTCCTTCGGTGCTCCGGGTTGAACAGGGCAACGCTGATCGGATAGGCTAGAGTCGATGGTGAGCTGCAAGCTCATACGCGTTTAGGTTCCGTAGTCGAAGTCATTTAAAGGTTCCATCCAGCGATGCCATCACATGTTTTAGCTCTTTTCAAAACCAGGGTACACGGGAGGCTCCTGTGATTGATCTAAGTAGTGCATTTGGTATTGTCCAAGTAATGCCTCCAATTTAAATCCAAAGACTATAGCTTCCACCGCCGGGTGTGACTCGTGCAATTCTGTCACACCCCAACCGATGGCGGAAACATCAGGGCATGGCACTGAGCAAAACAGATTGTCCAGATGTTTCCATAACAATTATCAACACTATTCAATTTAAATAATACGTCCCATACCGCATCTCAAACAGTAAAATAATTATTACAGACAAAAACCAGGCAAATATTCTGTTCTGACAACTTAGATTTAAAATAGTCAGCACAAAAGCTTTATTGGGCTCTAAAGCTTTATTCTACAGACAACTATTTGTTTGACCACTACAGACAACTATTTGTTGGGCTCTAAAGCTTTATTCTAGCTTTAAATTCCTACCAAGTGTGCGTCCTAAGAACCTGTCACATACGTTAAAATAAAGTCAATACATAAAATGTAAAGGTGAGCAGACAAGTTTGATAATAGCATATAGAGTTCGAATTCGTTTACGCATAACCAGCACGTACACATAGAGAAATGAAGCACGTTAGTTATCGACATAGATCCATCGATACCAATGACTGCGAGTTGACTGCCCGAGGAAGTTTGCAATACATGATTACCACCGTAATCCATGCAAGTAATTGTCCTTAACAACCCCCGTGTGAATGGGTGCTGAGTCCAAACTATAGTACTATCGTTGCTAAGGCAGGTAGACAGCATTCCATGTGTAAACATAACAAACAAGCACTCATAAGCCACATATAACATGCATTAGCGGTTAGCGTTCAAATAGTATTGAGTAGTGTGATTGTTGTAGTTTGAATATTCGTAACGTATGTAACACCCAAAAATGCGTAAAGCAAAAAGGGATCGAGTATACTCACAGCGGTTAATAGATTGAAAGGAGCGCTTAGCGAGTAAGGTTAGCCTGAATAGATTCGATAGCATAACGGTAAGTGACGTTTTACGCGTCAAATGGTGCAAAATGTATTTGGGTCGGATAGTGGTTTGATCGGATGGTAATCCGGTCGGACAGCAATCCGTGCGGATAACAATCCGCTCGGATGGTCATCCGGTCAGACAGCTTGTCTGGTCGGACGACGATTCGAGTGGATTGTTTCTTCCTATATGAAGAATGTGTTTGTGTATGATGGCTTGACTTTTGAAGTTTTCATTGTAGCATTTTGAAAACATTGAAGTATCTCTACCTATCAAGTCGATCGATCGGATGATGAGTCGTGCGGATGACAATCCGTTCGGATGGTCATCCGGTCGGACAGTGGTCCGGTCGGATGGCAACTTAGTGGTGAGATTACTTAGTGAAGGCGAGTTCACAACAGAAGTGTCACTCGATCGGATGTCCATCCGATCGGGTGGCAACCCTGTTAATGAACATGTTGAAAATTGTTTAAGTCTTTAAAGTCTTAGTATCTCATGATCTGAAGAGTAATCCAGTCAGATGGTCGTCCGATCGGATTGCAATTCGTTCGATACTCAAACTTCAGATAAAGTTGCTTAAAGGTGGGACCCAAGTGTGATCCGTTCGGATGACCTATCCGATCGGACTGCAATCCGGTCGGACAACAATCCGTTCCGGTTATTCAGTTCGTCCTACACTTGGTCGTTTTGATGGTTTGTCGTTATGTCGAGTCGTTTTGCCAACGTGTTAACCAACAGAACTCCTAGTTCGACCCAGATGACCAACCCGACCAGGAATCACCCTAGTTCGGCCGGTTACCGGCTCGAGACAGTTGTTCTTGATTAACCCGAAATCGGTAGTCTCGTGGGTAGAATCCGGATCTTGAGCTAGTACAACACTACGATCGAGTAGAAGACTAGATCAGGGTCGGATCCTATCGGCTTTGAGTACATTGAGTGCGAAAGAGTTGAAAGAAAGTTAAAACCATCTTTCAATCCTTTTTCACCACTCTTGTGTCGAGATCTTTACAAGAGCTTCGTGGAAATTGGTTAGATCTAAGTTGTTCTTGGTGGATTGAGGCCAAAACATGAAGTTCTTGAAGAACACATGATGACATCATCCTAGAACACCCAAAATCTAGTGATTTCACGGTTGAAAGTTAAGATTTAAAAGATAGAAAGGTGTAGGAGTGCGTGTAGATCAAGAAAGTACAAGATTTAGGACGAGATCTTACCTTGATCGAGAGAAATCGAAGAAAAGGTGGGGAGTACGAGCTGTTCGGACAAAGTGTTTCCAGAAATGGAAATAATGACAATGACAGGGGTATTTATAGGATTCCAAAAGAGGAAAGGGCTGTCCGATCGGATGGCACACCGCTCGGATGACTTATCCGGTCGGATGGCTATCCGGCCGGATGGCACCTGGTTCGAATGTTTGACGCGACGATTTTTGCTGAGTCGATTTCGATTGCGAGCGGTTTGATATGATAGGGTTTCCTAGTCAAATTACTTTCAGTCCCAAACACTCATATCGAGCACTATCCCTTCTCCACTAATTATCATAGTTCGATTGTGATTCAAGTTCGAGTTTGATTTCGAGTTTCGATTACGTTTCGATTGATTACCACAACACAACGTAAATAAACATGCATAGATAACACGTAAGGCACACACACACGTATAACAGTAATTAAAATACGTAACTCGAGTTGCGATTCGTTGTCGATTTGATTAGCATAGCTTGATTATCAGTTGATTAACTTTATCGCATTGTTACTTCCTATAGTTCACAGTCGTAAGTCGGTTAGATAGCGATTAACATACGTCGGTTATTGTCATTAACAACACTTACTCCACATAATACAATCAAACTAAAGAAAGTTCTATAAATCAAATTCGTATTATCGGTCGTTGACTTTCGACCTTGACTTTGACTTGTGAAAACACGGGGTGTTACAAATTCTTCTTGTAAGTCTGCTACGTAAGCTATCACCTTCTCGAGTTGCATCAGCGTGTAACTGGGACTCTGATTCGAACCATCATGGTATACCACTAAATCACCCGTACCCTCGGGTAAAGACGATGCTCAGTGCATTGCAGAGTTGGGATTCGAAAGCTAAAAAGACGTTCTCCTGTTTTGTCTCCCACGGATACACATCACACTGCTGTGTTAAAGAGGTTAGAGCTGCTCAATCTTTAAAAATCCCGTGATGAATCTGCGATAGTATCTTGCGAAACCAATGATTTGCCGTATCCCCAAAGGGATCTTTGGTATTGATATGTTTATAGCAGAATGGATATTAGCGAGATCCACGTGTATTCCCACTTCGTTGGCTACGTGACCAAGAAACATATGTACTTCTCGAATCCAGAAGTTACACTTAACGAGACTTCGCGTGTAGCGGCTCCTCCCTCAGGAGCTCTAAGATAGGGTACATATGCCGCCAATGCTGTTCCTTTCTCCTGGTAATGATTCAAAACGTCATCAACAAACACGGTCGATTCTTGTGGTCCATAAAGCTGCTGGTGTGTTGATTAACTCAATGATCATGGTGTACAAAGTCGCAATGGCCGCATTACATTCGATATGCCATTCTAAGAGCCTTCTCCCCTTAGACTTCCATCTGATGATAGTTCGTTTGCTAGTCAATCCTTGAAGGGAAGCTTGTCCCTAGCAACTGGTCGAAAGATTGTCAATACATGGCCGAGGCAAGCGGCTCTTAACTGTCACCTTGTTAAGTTCTCGATAATCAGTACACATACGAAAAGGCTTATCTTTATGGATATTACTGGGGCTCCCCAAAGCGAAGAAACTGGGTCCGACAAAACTCCTGTTCAACTGTTCCTGTAGTTGATTAGACAGCTCTTGCAACCCTTCTGGTGCAAGACGGTAAGAGTACGAGTAATCAGAGCTGCCTCTGACATGAGATCAAACTGAGATTCCGCCTAATAGTTTTGGGAGTAAACCTGAAAGTTCCTCGGGTAACACCCCGAGAGGAATCACGAACAATTGGTGGATCCTCGACCCCCTTTTCCTTAGCCTTAACATCAGTAACGGTTACTACCATAGTGAGGTAATCCCTTCGTAGACACTTCTGGACCTCCATTGCTGAAATGATGCTAACCTTTACTCCACTCTGACACTTTAGGTCAGACGATGATTCTCCACTAGGGAGAGGGATATGCAGAATTTTCTCCTCACCGGGTATATCTGCGCGACCTCCGGATAACCAATCCACACTAACTACTGCATCGAAACCATCAAGGTTAGTAGGAAGAAGGTCGATGTCGAACACTTGTTCCACAAGGTTGAGTTTGCATCCCAACGAACATCTGAAGCTTCAATTGACTTGCCATCAGCCGTTTCCACAACAGATTCGGTTTCAAGGAGTATCAGGGTTGAACAGAACAGAGACGAGACGATTAGTTACCAAGAACTTGCAGGCCACCATGTTGTTATAATCCTAGCATCGCCCACGCCAATCTTAAATGCTCTTCCATGAGTATTATTTCCGGTGTTGTGGTTTTCGTTACGAGAATTTCCAGTACTACCGTGGTTTCCTCGATTGTTGTCGTCTTATTTTAACAACGGCCAATCCATGTTGTAGGCACCTTCATTTCCATACTGTAGGCTATGATTATGAGTACCTTGATGTCGCCATGACTGCTGCCTCTAATGTTGTTGCTTGAAACGGAGTCCTACGATCATTCACCAACAGGGTCCATCTTTTCACATTCCGTGCCACATCCTTAGGCGCTACCCATTGTGCTGGCAGTTACACATTCCACACCATGATCAATCACCATCGTTTTATGTCCCGATTAATTCGTAGAAGTTGACTCCCATAGGTCGCTGACTAGGGTTACGGATTCGATTGGAGCCAATTCCTTGGTGTTCGTTACTGGTAATCAGGGTCGTCCAAATACTGAGGTTGGTAAAGTACTATGCTCATCCTCTTGTCCATTGATGTTGCAAGTTGTTTGAGTGATTCATGGTCTGTTGGGAGAGTGTTGCAGAAGTGATCACACTTCGAGATCTAAGACGTCAATACATGAGTTCCAGCAAATGAAGAGGAGTGAGAATGGTATAGACTAATCATCGACGCTGCAACATCCAACTCAGGGACGTTCGTACAAGCACCTAACATTCTACACAGTTCGCTAGGCGTTTAGATGGGTGTTCAAGTAATACTCGATAGCTTCGAGATTCGTAAGGATTCAGTGAGGAGTGGGAAGATCACGTTCGAGTAGGAGACAATCACTGCTATGACTCCTATAGACTTGTTGTGTTTTTCATTGATCGAATAACGGATCAGAACCCCTTTTCCACTCGTTAAGGCTCACTGGGACTCACATGCACCCCACATTATTATTATGTGTGCACCCACAATAATATTGCGATTTGCATGCTCATCTCAGTTCCTCCTAACTCATGTCAAATGGTTCCTCAAACTCGAATGCCAAACAGAGGTTATCAAAACGATAAGATCATAAGAATCTAAAGACTACGACACACCAACTACGCATCATTCATGAAATTATGCTATAGTGACGAGTGTGTGTCCGTATGCTACATCATAAACAAGTGTACACTAGTCATGCAATGTATACAACAGATGAAAGATACGAACCTTGCAATCTGGAGCTGAGTGTCATGGTCGTATCCTCATTTTCAGAACTGTTCGGCTATAGTCTGGTTTTATAAAAACGTTTTTAAAACCAAGTTCACTATAACAAGTGGCTCTGATACCAAACTGTCACACCCCCAAAATACCACATGCGGAAGACCCCGCGAGGCGTGTGACGTACCAGGATCTAGCCACCAATCACATTGAACTCATAACAAGATTTCAAATAAAAGCTTTCATTCATTAATATAAAGTGTTACAAAACATTATTTACAACTCGTCGTGTTCAGCGGAAGCATAATATAAAGTTTAACCAAAACCCAAGTGTATGTGATCAACTAGTCTCATTTCAAGTTTCCATGTATCTTGACCCATGACCACTCCAGCATCCCAGACAGCAAGTTCCACATCCACACATAACAATAACCTACGAGCATGCACACACGTGTATCTGACAACACTGGTGAGTTCATAGTTTTAAGAAAACGTTAGTTACCAAGTGTTTACTTCCGTTCATTGATTACAATGTTGATAATACCTCGAGTATCGTACAAGATGGCTTCCAGATTGTTTTGCCCGTCCCCAATGCCCCCTATCTAAGCATTGGTCATGATTTAAGGTCATTAGTTCACGCCCGTCCTCTCAGGTACGGTGTGAGGTTGCCAAGCCTAATAGCGCTATCAACTAACACCCTGTTACCTCTCAGGTAACTATTCGGTATAAGATAGGACTTAAAATGATAGGAATGAGTGTATTATCTAATATTCCAGTTTTTACCCACAAGACGTATTCCTCTCAGGAATACCCAATTGATTTACCCAAAAACCTATCCCTCTCAGGGATACCCAATGATTGTCCCAACCACCGGGACGCATGCTCAAGAGATGAACTCTCCTTGGTTTGCTCGGCAGAGTGTATCACTTGTTTTAGTTATTAAGACCGACCACGCCCTATTATTGATTCCATTTAACATTAGGCTCGTATCCATGTATTGTCACATACACATTTATATAACACGTAGCACATAGAAATCGTGTATTAATCATACCGTATTTAGATGTTGCTTATTTAACACGTAAGTCATCATATATCTAATACATCACACATTCACAATTCAAGTATGCGGTTTCAAATAGAGTGGGCGATCCAGTTTCTTAAATAAACATGGCCCGATATCAACAATGCTCAACTAGTTGGCCCAATCAAGTATAAGGGCGACCTCAGGTATTCGGCCCAACACATGAAACCCGAATCATGAATAGTTTTCACTTGGCCCGTTTTGCTAATCAATTTCATACAATCCCCTAACATGTGCTCACCTAAAAAAACTAATGCACTCCAGATTCTCCGGCCCAACACATACCAGCGTGGCCCAATACACCCGGTTTACTATTTATTTCGCATTTGGTCCGACCCAGATTATGTTTACCTGTGTTATAGCCTGCACTTCTTGTTTAATCCGTTTCTAATTCGAATCACCCAATTAGGTTTATTATTAAAACAATGATCATTGACATCCAATGCCTAATTAAGATCATGCAGTGTTTTATACTTCTAAGATTGAGTAACCGGTTGCCATTTGATTCACTAGACTATCTATAATGAATCTGATCAAGTTTATGATCCTTTGATTTAGCCAATTAGTAGCACCCGAAACCTTCATCATGTGATCACTATACAACTTTCATTACATACAAGTAACCCTAATAATTCTATACAAAACAATTACTATAACCGTCCCACATGCACATCGATTCCAACTCACAAACCAAGCACCCTCTCATCAATTAATTCACACCCTATTACCTCCCTTGACTATACTGGCAACATTATTAAGACATGCACATGGTTTGATTATATCAAGACTACAAACACACACATGGGCCGCCAATTTCCTTATTCAAGGTTATCCCCCTTATCAAACCATTACATACAAATCTATTGGACCATTAATGCTACTGTTACATCTAAATTAATTATGAATCACATATCATTCATAATATAAATTCTATATCAACCCTTTCACGCACAACACATAGCACTTCCAATCATAAACATCTAAACTAACATGACAACAAAGGTGAATCATCAAAGGGAGAAGCATACTAACCGTACACAAGAAAACAACGAACAGAAAGAAAGGCTCCATCCAGAACAGTGTTACCGTCGACCAAAGATGGGGGGGGGTTTAATGCTAGGGTTTGCGTATCTTGTGTAAAATATAATTAAATGGATGGCCCTAATTGTTTATACAAAGGCATTAAGTATTTACGTAAGACATTAACCTACATGGGGTTTGGGTCGGCTCAGATGGGCTTAATATAATATATATATGGGCCAAGATAAAACACAAAGAACGAAGGGGTTGTGGTCATATAATCATGTCACATTTGTCTAGCATATAACCTTAACATATAATTATAATGTGTGATTGAATATATCCATATAATCTAAACGTTTATCATTAATATGTAACAACACACAACCATTTACTCATAGTAACTAAGTGTAATTAGACAAGTTTTAATCACACTGAAAGAGTGTAGACACAAGGACGACGTATAGAAGAACATGATTGATATCGATACAATTCCAGTGCCACGAGATTAAACAAAGCTAACCTTGAAAGTTCGGGTTGTCACATTTGGTCTTAAACCAAACATCTGTTTAAGGTCAACATCTATTTGACTATTGGTCAACATTTGATTGACTTTTGGTCAACATCTATTTGAATTTTGGTCAACATCTTATTTTGTAAAGAAGTACAAAAACAAACATTTTTACAAAATCCCAAATCACCCTATCATTTAAGTGCATTGAAGTAAAAGTGGAAATGATATTATTCATGTGGTCCTGTTGTGCTTTTGTTTGACCTCTAATATGGGTTCATGATCTAATCCTGTGATTTGAAGACATTGTTGTTTCATCTTTATACTAATAAATAAAAATCAAGTACAATTGGATGATTATTAAGCTCCTCAATTTGATTGTTTGGGTATAGTATTCTTCAAATTGGTCTTTTTTTTGCAAACAGATGTTTATGGGCAAACATTTGTTTAAGCTCAAACATTTGTTTAAGGCCAAACATCTGTTTATGGCCAAACTTTTGTTTATGGGCAAACATCTGTTTAAGCTCATACCTTTGTTTATGTTAACAGTGTTTATATGTAACAGTGTTTTTCACATCAGTGTTTTATAGTCTGTTAGGTTGTTAGATGTCATCACCTCAGTGTTTTATATGTAACAATTTTTATGAAATCATTGTTTATATGTAACAATGTTTATGACAACAGTGTTTATATGTAACAGTATTTATCACATCACTTCAGTGGTTTGATCTGTACTATGGGCAAACATCTATTTAAGGTCAAACTTCTGTTTAAGTCCAGACAACTGATATATAAAGCAAAACATCTGTTTAAGCCCCAACATCTGTTTAAAAGCCTGTTACAACCACTGTGTTGGTTCAAACATTTGATTGTTAAAAGTTATCCACTGTTGAAATACAACCTTTGTTTCTTCAATCTTCGTGTTGACCACTGACTGACCAAACATCAGTGTTTAAAAAACTGTTGGGTATCCGCTGATAGGAAAAAATAGCCACTGCTCACTTTTTTATTGTTGTCATCCACTGATTTTGACCATCAGCGGTTTTCCTAAAAAACAGCCAATGCTCACATTTTTATTATTGATGGTGTTAATTAGTGATAGATTGAAATTATCAAATAAAAACTAGAATTACAATGAAATTACCATTTTACCTAATCGTTACATTCCAAACTGACGGTTATTATCTCCTAATTAAAGTTAAAATAAAAATTAGAAAAGTCATCATGACAATTGCTTTCAAATCAGATCAGTAATTATTAATAATATCAGTAATTTCGAAATTCAAAATATGCAAAATGGTAATTTAAAATTGAGGTTCTCTCTTTTTTTTCCTACTTTGCATATCATTTCTAATATTTAATTAGTTTAATAAAGCAGGATATAAGGATATACACTACTCTCGATTCCCAATAAACATCAGTTCCCAATAAACATCTGCCCTCAACATTTTATAAGCAACTTTTTATAACCATATATTCTAATCCTATAAATAATATATAATTATCTGGTTTCACATTCAAATCTTGCTCGCTCATATATGTGAGCGTATCTGTTTATCTTAAATGCATCTTTCTCGTGATTCAGCCGCTAATCTCCGATTACACTTCTTTGTTCGAATGTTTGTTGATTATGTTTACATGTTATCGTTCCAGTATCATTGTTCCAACATCGTCGTTTCAATGAAGCTTCCCATCACACATCAACCTTTCAATATCGATGTTGCAGTATCATTGTTGCAACATCGTGAAAAGTTGCATGTGCTACCTTCTTTGATGGGAGAGTTGCAGCTTGAACGGACGATATGTATCTTCTATCATGAAAAGTTGCATGTGCTATCTTCTTTGATGGGAGAGTTGCATTGTTCGATTTTCGTTAAATCGAAAGTCAGGTTTTGTTATGCCAGGAAGATTTTCTCCTTTTATAGAAAGTATAGATTCGTGCAATATCTTGAAAATTTAGATGTGCTACAACAGTTGAGAAGAGACCTTTGCATTTTAGGTTTGTTTCTTATTTTGATTAACTGTTAATGATGTTGAGAGTTTTTATTTACACTAACATTTTAGAAAATGTTAAGATGCATGTTTATATTATTAAAATGAACTACTACATAGAAAAATAGAAATTTAATGAAATATTTATAAAGTATTACACGCTAGAGTTAACACTTGCTAGGATTTCGTAGACTCTGGCCTTTCTCCATTTGATTTCATTCTCTCTTTTGAATTTCAGGTCAGTTAGCATGTAATAGATTTTCTGATTCTGTTTTAGAAGTTGTGTCAGAAACTCTTCGGCATTCTTTTGGAACTCTAATGGAGGAGAGTGGAGGACTTCATCGAGCAATGCTATGCTGTTCCAAGCTTTGTTGTAATTAGTGTCATTGATGTTGTCGACTTTCCTGTTTTGTTCTTCGTCTGTTCTTTGTTCTTTGAGTGACCACATCGAGAATTGTGTTTTAACATCGCTGGTGTCTGACCAGTGGTAGAAGCTGAAGTTTGCCATGTAGATTTTTTGTTGGTTTTGTGATTTGGAACAATTTTTGACAGAAAGTGATTTGTAGGACAATTTGTTGATGTTTTGAATAAAAAGTAATCATCGGTCTTTTATAGAATTTAAAAACGCGTCTGCTTGGTAAATGAAGGGGTTAATTGTAATTGTGATAATCTGCTTTTGTTCTTTGAACTTCGAAATTTTGTCCCTTGGGTTTCTTGGTATTTAATTTTACAGTTTTCCCATAAAAGTTGGGGTTTGAAAAGGTTTGTGCATTAAAGGACTGCTGTTTTGAAATATACATTAATATGTTTATATTAAATATACACGTTGACCACTGACTGACCAAACATCTGTGTTTCAATCACTGTTGGCTATCCACTGATAGTTAAAAAATAGTCACGGCTCACATTTTTATTTATTGACATCCACTGATATTGACAATCATTGGTTTTCCTAAAAAACATCCACTGCTCACATTTCTATTGTTGATGTGGATAATTAATTATAGAATGAAATTATCAAATGAAAACTAGAATTAAAATGAAATCAATATTTTTCCTAATCGTTACATTCCAATTAGATAATGCTTTATAGATTCGTAGATGATTGAAGACCGACAAATGTTCAAAGAATCAGCTCTGTGGACATTTGTCTGTCTTTGTCGTTCTTCAAACATCTAGGAACCATTATTTGAGAATACCCCTGAATTTATCAGAGCTGTAGAATGAGATCCTCCACAGTTGGGTTATCATCTTTCAAATCCATTTTCCTAAATTTATGGATTCTGTTTTTCAACAGGGATGTAATGCAATGAGTCCTCTCAAATGAATAGACAGACACTTGCTTCCTCTCAAAGGGTTATGGTGTGGTTATAACAGCTGATCATGCTAAGGACTGTTATAATTAACCACTTCTCCTTATAAAGACTGATGGTGACTAATCAAAGTAATGAATCAAAATAATGTATCGCGAAGACATGCTCGCCTATAAGTGAACACTCACCCCAAGAGTTCCCAGGTAAGAGTGACTGGTTCGATTATGTGGATTTATACGAACACTCTAGCCTTAGACAGAAAACTCAGGGTACAGGCATTCACTCTTCCAGTTTGCACGTGTTCACATTATTTAGACCCAAACTTTGATGAGATTTTGAAAACTCAGAAGGCACTAAGCCAAAAATGAGTCAAACTGGAAGGGTTCAAAACCTTACAACAGAGGGTTCAAAACCTAGTAATCAATCATCCTAGAACGGATGATTAATTTTCGAAGCAGATTCGGATTTTGTTTTTAAAATCTAAACGCAAATCAACTTGCGTTGGGGTCCTAGAAAGTTATAGTCTAGGTCAAAACATTACTAATAACCTAATTCCCTATAACCATTGGCTCTGATACCAACTCTTCTGTCACACCCCGACCACGTAAAACAACAAATCATGGCGGAAACGTCGGGGAGTGTTGTAACAGAATTATTGTTTCGAAACCATGGATACAAAAGAGTCTCGTTTTATTTATTAACATTGTCTTAAAACAAGCAAGTCAAACATAGTCTATCATCGTTATTAAATCACTAAGGCCTCGTCCAGTCCTAAGTGAGCATCCATCCTATTCGCAATCAACATTAAGCAACATCACCTGAAACATATGTAAAAACAAAGTCAACAAAGAAATGCTGGCGAGCACATAGTTTTTGTGTGAGTGTCAGATTCATGGCTCGTTTATTCGTTTAAATAACTCGTACAACCTCGTTAATCGATATTAGGAAACCTTGTTTTGTAAATTGTTTGTATTGTAAAATGAATAACCAAGTCAACACATATTGGTTATAATTTATAAACCTCGATGCCATGAATCTTAACCCAAAACAGTTGTTCATGTAAACCAAATCATAAATCGTTCTCGTAATAAAACTCGTATCGTTTATATAGTTTCGTAAACATCGTTGTGTGACATCGTTTAACTCGTTCTCGTTATAGATCATCGTTCATTTGTTTAAATCGTTCATAATCGTTCAATCGTTCAAAATCGTACAATCGTTTAATATCGTTCTTGTTCCAATCGTTCTTGTTTTAATTGTGAAAACTACTTTTGGTCGTCTCGCTAATAACATTCAAACCTTCGTGACTCGTTCAACTCGTATTAACAAACCATCAAAGGGTAAGTTAACAATCATCAGGTTCAGTCGTTACCCACTTAACCCACACATAACCATGGGTGCAGTCTGATAACGGGAATTGTCGGATCCTATGGTACAATAACCTAATACCGGTTCGGCCAAAATTAATGAATGTCATTCGTTATGTAACTAAAACCAACAAGCTCGTTCACATTATCGAAATCGTTATTAGTTTAGTATAAACCATCATACTCGTTTTGAAACCATCGTTAAAACATCGAAATCATTTTGATATATATGAATCACCCCAAAACAATCGAAAACAGTAAAAGAGGGGATCTATGTACTCACCTTTGGGTGCGTTTTTATATGTTAACACAATCCCTCAAATTGTTTATTCGTCCTAAATTAAATAAGAATGATTTAATAATCAAAACTCACAAAAATACATAAGTTTCTCCGATACTTAGAATTTTCACATAACTTTGAGATTTTCTCAAAAAGTTATTATTTTTTATTATATTGGTGTATTTATATATATACTCAAACGTAACATAAAATAAATATCGTGATACACATAATCTTGTCAATACTAACACATCATCATACACATATTGTAAAACACATAGCACATTGTAACACATAAAATTTACCCATGAACAACCCATTCTAGTGTATGTCGAAAAACACTTATTTTAGCGATTCGGTGACATTTTTGGGCGTCGGAAGTCACATATGACCAACCAAACACCAAGTAAACTTAATATAAGTTAAAATACTTATTTATATATCAAAAATATCAGTTTTCTTACTGATCTAAAACAGTTTTATAAAAATCCTTCGAAAAGCCGATTTTTAACCGTTTTACCGCATAGTTTTGCATCAAATGTTACCCGAACCATCCCAAATCGAAACGAATTGAAATTTAACATAACCCATGTTATTTACTAAATAAAATAGTGGTTATACTCATGATAGTGCAGGTCTTACGTAAAGCACATAAATCATGCAAATTTCACATATTTTACCACTTTTTAAGCTATATGTACAACATGCAAAGCTATCAAACCTATGTCAAAGTTTCATGCCATTATAATATACCAAATAATGTTATTTTTAGTGTTTATAATCTGTTCTAAATCATTTTTCTCATACAACTATTTTTTTTATCACTTCTTGAGCTTTAAATCAACATGTATTCTTATGTACAAGTGCCTAAAGCACACTATCATATCATCATCATTTTATATGAGTTTAGATGCATCAAATATGTGATTTATTCATGTTATTTGCTGATGTACTTGAACATTTAACAGATCATACATAGATCATAAATCACTTGCATTTTAACTATTATTCAAGAACAAGCAACAACCTAAACATGTACTTATAAAAAATAAAGCTTGAAACTCATACACACATGTATATATGTACGGTTATATATACATATATATCACCACCATTTTTATTTGTATCATGACCCATTTCATTTAGATTTCAAGTTTGTGAAAATTCCAAGATTCAAGAGAAACTTCAAATCATCAAGAACAACCAAGAATCAAAAATATGATTTAAACATAAATGTTATACCTTCAAGATTCAAGTAGGTTGTGGGATGAGATTTTGATGATAGGAAGCTTGAAATCACTTGAAAGCACCTTGAAAACACCTTTGGATCTTCAAGATCTAGCAAATATTTGGTGGGGCCACACATATATAGAGATTTAGAAGGTATGAGAATGAAAGCATGTATAACACTTGTCCAAACCAAAATCAAATAAGATATTTGCAAGATCTAGCAAATATTTGGTGGGGCCACACATATATATGACCGTAAATTGAGAGGGGGGGGGGGGTTAAATGTAACTTTGGTTGGTAAATTAGATAAAAATAGGTATTTACTAGATACCGGGTATTTTATCTAGCGTTTAAATCCCGGTTTATGGCGTTCTAAATTATTTTTATTATTCTATAAAAATAAACTCGCCAAAATATTACTGAAATAAATTTCAGTTGCCAAGACTGGCTGCGTTGTCTGCGTTTTGCAGTAGAAGCACTGTGTTACGCAGTAACACGCGGTACGCGCTTTAAACTTGAAAAATAACGTTTTAAGCGTTTTAATTTATTTTTCAACACGGAGCTGATTAAAATAAAATTTTAATCACAACAGAGTATTTTTGGGATTTAAATATTATCCGGGCGGTCACCAACGTTCGTTTCGTAGTTTTGTCGTAATTAGTCCTTTAGTTCAAATAAACATGTTTTTGCCATACCGAATCCTTCGAAATTTATTTCTAAGTTATGTAAAGGATATTTAGGGTATGTTTGGCTTACATCACAGTTCCGGTGTGTACGTCGCGTTAAACTGATTGCGTTTATGCACCGGTTTGCGTATAACCTTCCAGAAAGTGATTTAAAGCTTGAAATCGGAATCGAATCAAATTGAAAAATCATCAAACACAATAACACACATTGTTGGTGCATAGATGTCTGTTAACTTCGTCTTTATAGAGTCTTATATTAGAATTAATAGATCAGGGCACGTTGTACGAGAAATATGTTAAAAATAGGTTTGGAGGTAATTTCGCACAAAATTACATTTGGTAATTCCATACAAAATTACATGGTAATTTCGCATGGAATGGCTAATTTCGCTTGAGGTATTTCGTGCGAAATTACTCAGCCTATATATATGTGTTGTGCCTTGTCATTTGTAACTTTTCCGATTCAGAGCCGAGGTGTTGCCAGTTTGTCAAACGATCTGTAAAAGCTTTGAAATCGTTAATAGAAGATAATTAGGGAATATCAAGCTGTATCAAGTCTATTTCTCTGATTCCGCCTTTGAAATAGATTGTAAACTCTTCTGATTGACTCGTTCGGGTCACACAACGATCTAACAAGTGGTATCAGAGCTCAGGAAGAAGAGTTTATACCAATTCAGCTTGTTTTCATCACTTCTACTCATTTTTTTTTCAAAATTAAACAAGATTTTACGGTTAAAATGGCTTAATTTTCATACATTACACGTGAAACATAGTTTTAATGAATCCTTGAGAGAATTGGACCAAAATTCGACCAAAAACCGGATCAATTTGACAAAATGGTGGCCCAAATGATGATGTCATCATAATTTTGCTCTAAATTGTCACTGTAATTTCGCACGGAATTACATTTTGTGGCTAATTTCGTTTGAAAGTTCTCATAATTTCATACGAAATCATATTTCGCTTGAGGATTTCATACGAAATTACTAATTTCGCACCAAGTTGGCTTAATTTCGCTTGAAACTAAGCTAATTTCGCTCGAAATTATATTTCGCTTGGTAATTTCACTCGAAATACTGAATTTCGTTTGAGTGGGTATTTTGTGTGAAGAAGTAATTTCGTTTGAAAGCTATTTCGTGTGAAAGGCTTGAAATCTATTTTCGTTTGAGTTCTAATTTCCCGTGAACTAATTTCGCTTGAAAGTGTTTTTGTAAAATTCAAAAATTTTCTAAGTGTTTGTTGATTGTTTCAGATACGTGAAGATGGATGAGTTTATGAATCCGTTCAGTGACATGTTTTCTTTCACGGGAAACACTGGAGATGATACATTATACAACACAAAGGAAAATGCTCCGAGTGCAAAGAAAACTCTTTCTGATGCTTTGAGTGTGGAGAGTGCATATGGCACATACAATAAACCTCCTAAACTGATGGCGATTAAAGAATACAATAGATGGGCTAAAAGGTTTGAAGAGTGGCTAAAAGCGTTTGCGTATCCAAGATGGAAAAGCATGAAGAATGGTTTCAATATGGGAAGAACAGATTTTGAGAATCTAGAAGAGAATGAGATAGATAGATATGTTGCTGAACAAAAGTGCATTGCATTGCTTCATCAGTCTGTGAGAGATGACATAATATCGTTAATTGAATACACAAATTCAAAAGATCTATGGGAGAAACTGAGAGTGAAATGTGTGGGTAGTGCCGAGATAGTTAAAAACAAAAAGAAGTTGTTAAGAAAAGAATTTGATTTGTTTGGAGGTTTGAAAAATGAATCTGTGTCAAAGATGATCGAAAGATTCGGGCATTTGAAGATGGATCTGGCAAGACACGGAATCATTTATACTCAAGAAGATTTGGTTGAAAAACTGTTTGACTCACTGCCAGATGAGAAAGACTGGCAGTACTTTGCTTTGATGCTGAAGAACACTGTAAAATCGGAGGATCTTACGGTTGATCTGTTGATCGAAAGATTGGAGAGTCATGAGCTGGAGATCAAGAAATCAAACAAAGTAAATCATTCTTCATATCAGCAGAATGTTGAACTGTACTACCGTGGAAGTATGATCCCAAAGACTGTGTCTCCCAAGACAGCTTTCTCAGCTGAAAGTTCTAATACATCAAATCAAGAAAGTTCAAACAGTGGTTTTCATAGTGGTTCATCATCAAATACTTCAAGTCAATCAGTTCCAAAGGATTTGTTTCAATGTGACATTGCAGTGGATCTAAAGAATGCTCAAAATTTCAGTGAAGAATCTGCAAAGCAGCAGATGGTGTTCTTAGCGTCTGTGCTAGAATCTTACGAGAGCTTTGTTGCAGGCAAGATTGGAAACACTAACCTCACCAAGGAGGATTATGACCAGATCGATCCAGAAGAGATGTAGTTGATCGATATCAGGTGGTGTATAGCTAGTGCAGTCAGACGAGCACAAAGGTTCATGGAGATTACAGGCAGACATTCTATCGGAGGACCTTCCACAAAACTTTGTTTTGATAAATCAAAGGTCACGTGCTTCAGATGTAAACAAAAGGGACATTTTAAACGTGAATGTCGAAACGCACCTGCTGATGATACTGCAAACCCATTCCGTGAAGATTACTACAAAAGAGCAATCTATCATCAGAACAAATCTGAACCTCCCAGAATGAAGCAGATAGAAGAAAATCCCAAAGAAAAATCCAGAGTACTTGCTGTTATCCATGACGATGAGGGATATGATTGGAGTGAAGTGTTACCAGAAGAAGACGCAGTAGGCTATGCGTTTGTGACAAAGATTGTTCCTTTTAAAGATTCTAGAACAGAAGAAGAGAAATACATCAACAGAAAGATGTCAGCTCAATTCAGGATTAGCAGAATCTATCGTACATACAAAGAAGCTAAACAGGCGAAAAGATGGGATGCTGATCGAGAATGTTACCTAGATCCCAAGGGAAACATTGCTGTTGATCCAGATACTGTTGATGTTGAAACCCTCACCAAACAAATTGCTGATGAAGAAGAAGCCAGACAGAGAGAGTGGTGGTGAGGAGGAGAAGCTGAAGAAAAAGAAAAAGAAAAAGAGAATGAGCCGCAGCCAAAGAAAGTTGATGATGGAATTATTGATACATCACAAGAATTCACGGCTGAGAATTTGAAGAAGATGGCTGACAAAGTGTTTGCTGCGAAAGAGCTAGAGGTAGTTTATGGTTCTGGCACTGAGTCTAAAACCAAGGTCAGTCAGATTGATGCAACCAATGAGTCAGGTAAGAAAGCTAAAACTGAGGGCGACTGCAAAAATTGCATGAAAGACTGCAAGGTTTGTAGTACACTTGCTTACCTTAACAGTAAAAAGACCGAAGAACTGACAGGAAGAGTCAGAGACGTTGAAGATCAGATCTTAAACCGTGACAAAATGTTAAAAGCTTCAAATGAACGATTAAAAGAATTAACTGAGAAAATCGAAAATGATAAAAGTGATGTAGAAAGAATTAGGAAAGAAAACGAAAAGCTAATTCATGAATATCGTCAACTTTCAGAAAATTTTGAGAAGCTAAAACGCACGGTAAAAGATTCTGATGAGAGAAATGGTAAGACAAACAAAGAAAATGTTCAATTGACAGGTGTTCTTAGGGTAAAAGAAGAACTAATCAACCAACAACTGGATGAAATTGCTAAGTTGAAGCTTCAGTTTCAAGAAGCTAAAATTGAAAATGAACGTATCCAGTTGAAATTGAACAGTTACAACTCCGCAAGTTTTGTTCTTCAACATATCGTTCCTAAACCAATTGGGAAGAACAAAGCAGGCGAAGATGTATATTTTGATGGAACTGGGGTTGGGTTTCATCAGGTTCCACCACCAGTTTTAAACAATTTCTCAAAGAAAAAATCTGGGTTGGTAAGTGATGAAGAAGAAAATGATGTTAAGCTTCCAGACACGATTGATGTCACATTTACTTCATCTTCCGATGAAGATAGTGTCCAATCTGAAGTTGTGAAGAGCATGGTTGAAAATGTTTTAAAGTCTGAAAGTGACACTACTGAGGATGATGAATGCTTTTTGGATAAATACATTCCAAAATCAAAATTCAAAAACAACTTAAGTGAAGAACCTAATCTTGTGATGTACAAGATGGCGGGGTCTGATAAGTTGTATTTGGATCGTGATTTTCCTTTGGAGAATGTGAATGTTGGTAAATTGAGAAATGTGTTCAAGTTGATTGAGATTGATGTGTCTGAAATCGAAGGTTTCAAATATTCCAAACGGCAATTAAATCTTGAAAAAGATAAAGCTTATTACAAAAAAACCTGTTATACCACCACGTTTTTCTAAAAACAATCAAAACAAATGGTTGGATGGATATCAGGGTGGTAAGAATTATCAAAGAAGGAACTTTCAAAACAAGAAGTTTGTTGAGAAAAAGGTGTTTGTGAAAAGCTCGAGTTCTCATTCCGAGCAGGAATCTGAAATATTTTCAAAAACCAATGAAGAATTTTTTGAAGAAAAGGCCTCACAGCCTCAGAACGAAGGCACAAGTCAGGTAGTTGATACTCGTACATGCTTTAAGTGCAACAAAGTTGGACACATTGCATGAAAGTGCACCAACTTAAAGCCTAAGTCTGAAGTTGTTGAGAGTCAGAAAAGGAAAGCTGATGCAAAAGGCAAAGCTCCAATGGTTGTTGAGAAGAAAGTTTTGAAAAATAAAAACACCAAGATCAAAACTGAACCCGTAAAGAATGTGGTAACTAAAACTGACAAATTTTACAAACGGGTTGCTTCACCTCAACAAGCATGGAAGCCAAAATCAGTTGAAAAGAAATCAAGTTCTCAAAAACCAAAGGTTTCTGAGATGGAAAAACAATCATCCTCTACCACTCTGGTAAAGATGAATGTTCCTTTGGATTACTATGAGAAACTTGAAAAACAAGAGTCTACTACTTCTGAAAAGAAGTATGTACCAAAGAAATACCAATCATCTGGTCAACCTTCTAACAATGATTTCTTTCTATACAAAGAGGTTGAGATTGGGTCTAAGGAGAGCTTAAAGATGAGTGACAAAAATTTTCCGCCACTTTACATTGCAAAAACTCACCTCAATGTCAAGTTACTCGAGTCGAAAGAGGCTTGGGTGGCATCAAAATCTAACTAAGCGTTTGTGATATGTGCAGGAGCTTCCAAGATCCGTTTCACGTTGGATTATGGATAGTGGAGCTTCTCGGCACATGACGGGGAAGAAGACCCTTCTGTACGATGTTCGAGGGTTTAATGGAGGATATGTGGGATTTGCAGGAAATCAAGGTGGTCGAATAGTTGGTGAAGGAACTTTATCGAATGGAATTGTCACGTTTGAAAGAGTAAACTACATCGCAGAACTTGAAAACAATCTTCTGAGCATCTCTCAGATATGTGATCGTATGTATACAACGCACTTTACAGATAAAGAATGTTTGATCTTGAAACCAGGATTTGTTGTTCCCGAAGAGTGGGTTATCATGAGAGCACCCAGAGTCAATGATCTGTACGTGTTGGACATGAATGTAGCAACTACTACCATGGGTCAGGCTCACTGTTTTATGTCAAGAGCAATGGAAAAAGAATCACAATTGTGGCATCGAAAGATGGGCCACATTCACCTGCGAAAAATGAATCACCTGGTGCATAACGACTTAGTAACTGGTGTTCATGTGAAAGGTTTCCATCTTGAGGGGGAGTGCATTAGTTGTGTCAAAGGCAAGCAAAAGAAGAAATCTCACCCTGGAAAGAAGGTTAACTCAGTCTCAAGACCGTTAGAGAGACTTCATATGGATCTTTTTGTTCCAGTGAACGTCAAAAGTATAACTGGAGATCTCTACTGTCTAGTAGTAACAGATGATTACTCAAGATTTTCATGGGTATCATTTCTGAAGAAAAAAGATGAGACGTTTGAAAGTTTGATGACGTTGTTCAGGAAAATTGAAAACTTGTACCAAACTCGAATCAGAAGAATAAGGAGTGACAACGGTACAGAGTTTAAGAACAACAAGATGGAAGAGTATTGTGATGAGAGAGGTATACTGCAAGAATTTAGTGCTCCTTACACTCCACAACAAAATGGAGTAGCTGAAAGAAAGAACAGGACACTAATTGAAACGGCTAGGACGATGCTTGCTGATTCGAAATTACCAGTCAACTTTTGGCAGAAGCAGTGTCAGCCGCTTGCTATACACTCAACCGGGTTCTTACAGTGAAGAAATTCAACAAGACATGTTTCGAGCTAATCAACAACCGCAAACCTAACCTGAAGTATCTGGAACCGTTTGGGTCTCCCTGCACCGTTCTAGAGCCTTTTGGAAAGTTTAGTGCAAAGAGCATTGAAGGAATTTCCGTGGGTTACGCGAGTCCATTGAAACGAGTCTTTGTTCCAAGCTTGAAGCGGATCATCGAAGCACATAATGTTGAGTGTCAAAGTTATACCATGCCACCTCAGAATCCCGGCGACTCATGGCGTTTTAATTACGATACACTGTGGGATTCGTTTGACATAGAAGAAGAACCAGATTTCTTTGACGAGTTAGATATTCTGAGAGAGTATGAAGAATCACAAGAAAGATTCCCAGCTGAGTATTCTAGACGTCAATTTCAAGCTTCCAATGACGATGAAGCCGGTCCTAGTAATGCTGGAAAATATAATGATATTCAGCAAAATCTTGACAATCAGACGGCAGTCAACGATAATCAAGAATCTGATGATAGACCTATATTCGATCGTGGTGATTCAGATTCTGAGGGGGTGCAGATCCAGATTTCAAGTCAAACAATTCCAGTCAATGAATAAGGTGTAAATCAGAATGTTACAAATTTGGAAGGCAAGGTAGATGTTCCAGGCGAGGTGATGCCGAGAACTCTTTCGTACCATCCAGAAGAGCTGATTATTGGAGAATTACAATCAGGCGTTCGCACTAGACGTCAAATTGACCAAGGACTTACTTGTTTTTATTCTACAGTTGCTTCATTACAAACTGAGTTTTCACTTAGTTGTTTTATTTCGCAGATTGAGCCGCGAACATACAAGGAAGCACTAACTGAGGATTCTTGGGTCAATGTGATGCAAGAGGAGCTGAGTCTGTTTGAGAAGTTAGGATTGTGGAAATTGGTAGATTTGTCTGATGGTCATAGGAAGATAAACACCAAGTGGGTGTTCAAGTGTAAGAGAGATGATCGAGGGGTTATTATTCGTAACAAAGCTCGACTCGTAGTCCAGGGCTTTAGTCAGCAGGAGGGTATAGATTTCACTGAAGTGTATGCTCTAGTTGCTAGACTTGAAGCGATCAGAATCTTCCTAGCATTTGCATCTTGGAAAGGTTTTAAAGTTTATCAGCTAGATGTTAAATCGACGTTTCTCTATGGGAAGGTAAAAGAGGAGGTATATGTCGGACAGCCACCGGGCTTCACCGATCCAGTCCACAAAGACAAGGTTTATTTGCTGGATAAAGCACTGTATGGTTTACACCAGGCCCCGAGAGCTTGGTACGAGACTTTGTCTCAACACCTGCTAGCTAACAGCTTCATCCGTGGAAAAGTGGATGCCACTCTCTTCACCAAAGAAGTCGACGGTCATATTCTGATAGTTCAGATATACGTGGACGACATTATATTTGGGTCAACAAATGAAATTCTGTGCAAAGATTTCGAAAGAGTTATGAAGCAAAAATTTGAAATGTCATCGATGGGTGAGATGAAATTCTTCTTGGGACTTCAGGTTGATCAACTGCCTAAGGGAATTTTCATACATTAGACGAAGTATGTTAATGATATCTTAGAGAAATTTGGGATATCAGGTTCTACTCCAGCTTCCACCCCGTTAGCGACGAACCGTGGGATAAACCCTGATCTCACAGGAGAAAAGGTAGATGAAACGTTGTATCGTTCCATGATCGGATCGCTGATGTACTTGACTGCTTTAAGACCCGATATTATGTATCCAACCTGCCTCGCAGCAAGATTTCAATCTAACCCGAGAGCTTCGCATATGGTGATTGTGAAACGGATATTACGCTACATGAAAGGAACTCCATCACTGGGGTTGTGGTATCCAAGAGAAGGCGACTTCACGCTCGAAGGGTATTCCGATTCCGATTTCGGATGCTGCAAATTTAACGCTAAGTCAACAATAGCGGGATGCCAGTTTTTCGGACCACGATTGGTCACCTGGCAATGCAAGAAGCAGACCTCTGTAGCTTTATCCACATGTGAAGCCGAGTA
Source organism: Helianthus tuberosus (assembly GCA_030545235.1). Taxonomy (NCBI): domain Eukaryota; kingdom Viridiplantae; phylum Streptophyta; class Magnoliopsida; order Asterales; family Asteraceae; genus Helianthus; species Helianthus tuberosus. Next base: position 108,067,600 of record CM060365.1, on the reverse strand, counting down.
TGTATCTGCTAGCAGCTGCTGCTCTCAGATCTTGTGGATCCAGCAACAGATGCGCGACTATGGTTTGCAATTTCTTAACACCCCTATCTTTGTTGATAATGAGGCAGCGATAAACATTACTAAAAATCCTGTTCATCACGCTAAAACGAAACACATTGAAATTCATCATCACTTCATCCAAGACTGTTTCGAGAAGAAGTTGATACGAATTGAGAAAATCCACACTGATGAACAAAAAGCTGATTTACATACCAAAGCATTTGATAAAACTCGTTTTCAATATTTGTTAAAATTGAACGGTATGAAGCTTTTATCGGTGTTAGAGGAGATTCTTGGCGTAGATGAAGGTACCACTGTAGATGATGTTGAGAAGCAATCTGCAATGGTTTGTCGATGTTTTACTTGTTTTGGTATTTAGGGGGAGTAGGTTAATATTTTTTAGAAAATACAAAAACAGTAAAAAATTTCAAAATTTCAAAAACATGAGATATTTTCAAAATACAAAAACATTAGAAAACCGGAAAAGAGCTTGTGTAAAAAGGGAAAATGATAGTACATTGGCTTGGCACTTACGGTATGCTAAAGAAATGTAAAGTTTAAAAAGCGTTAAGCAGTCTCGCTGATGATGTGCCGATAGGTTTTTACACATTTAGTAGGTTTGTTCGGGATATAAACCTAAATTCAAACTTGCTTATTTCCTGGGGAACACTACTTGGATATATAGGTAACCCCTGAAATCTTGTTTTAAAGATCCCTCTTTCTGAGATACTAGGTCTTTATACTCAATGATATCTGGGTATTATTCCAGGACTTCTGATTTTGTGGAAGCAATGGCCTAGTCCCCGTATAATACTTTACTGCTGCTTGAAATAAAAGCCTGCCCTCAGCATAAAAATGATGAAACATTGAAAAATGCTAATCATGTGCTGTTGTAAAAAAGATCCTCTAAAGGGGACCCACTTAAAGTCGAAGCCTTCATCTCTCTGATTTTGCAGAAGCAATAGCCTGAGCTCTCACGGCCCTCGCATTTAACCCTTTACAGATATCATCTGTGGTATACTCACCTGTAAGACTGAATATTGGGATCTGGATACGGGAGTATATTCAAGAGGTGGGACACATGAATGAGTTTAAGTTCTTAATACACTTAATTCGTATCCTGGACAGATTGAAATTTGTGTGAGAATTTAAGTGGATCAGTATATCGACAATCTAAGCAAATTGTTTAATTCTGAGTATGAAATCAAAGCTTAACGGTACTTGTGACTTGTCGAATAGCTGATATGATTCCCTAACACGCTCACCAAAAATATGTTTGTAAATAGTTTACATTTACTGCATTTCATTTCTGTTTAGCATTCTAGTATAGAAACTTTATTCAAAATCCAAAAAGATTTTTCATTTCTGCTTTATTTTTCCGACAAATCAAAGTGGAAAGCTGATCTTCAGATTCGCAATTTGAAGCAGATGCAGGAAGTTTCTAAGCTGGACAGAAGGGTTGTGAGCTTAATATGTTTAACTTGTGAATATTGAAAAGTCAAAACAAGTTCATTAAGTTGAAACTTGTAATTTTTAAAAAAATGGTTTGAAAAATGTTGAACAAAAGTCAGTTTTGTTTCGTCTTGGATCAACCAAGGTCATTAAGTTGGACTTGGTAGACAAATTAAGTGCCTAGGGTTATTAACTCAGCCTATATATATGTGTTGTGCCTTGCCATTTGTAACTTTTCCGATTCAGAGCCGAGGTGCTGCCAGTTTGTCAAACGATCTGTAAAAGCTTTGAAATCGTTAATAGGAAGATAATTAGGGAATATCAAGCTGTATCAAGTCTATTTCTCTGATTCTGCCTTTGAAATAGATCGTAAACTCTTCTGATTGACTCGTTCGGGTCACACGACTATCCAACACACATAATAACACCAAAGCACATTGTTTTATTGATAATCAACATTGTTTTATATTATAACATGATTACAGAACACATTTGTCACACTTTGGGTTTTACTCGCGAGCCGAGCTCGAGCTCAGAGAAGTAGGCTCGAACCGAGCCGAGCTCGAGCTTCATAAAAACATAACGCTCGTTTACACCCCTATGTATGAGGGAGAGGGACTAGTTTGGCAGCCAGGCAATATACATTCTCTCTCTCTCTCCTCCATTGATTGGCCTAAATAGGAGGTGATGATGATTATGTTTGTTAAAGAGCCTTCATGTTCTTCCATACTTCAAAGATTCAACCAAATCAATACTATCTCACTCTCTCTCTTATTCTCGACTGATTACACACACTTCAAAAATTCAAATTTTGAAGATCTTGAATGTTCATGTTCATATAAACCCATTTCAAGTTAGTTTGAAGATCCAAGAGGGTTTTAAGGGTGATTTCAAGTAGGTGCAAACTTCATATCATCAAAAATCATGTCAAAACCCACTTGAATTTTGAAGGTATAAAAACTTATCTTTTAAAAATGTTCTTGATTATTTTTATGGAGAAGAAGATAGTAAAAGTTTCTCTTGTTCTTGGATTTAAACATAAACTTGAAAACTAAAACAAATGGGTTTTTGGATAAATAAAAATGGATGAATATGTATATGTGTGTAGCCGTAAGTTTATGTGTGTATGTATATGATGTGTTTTGATTTTTGATTGAGTGATTCTTGAATAACATGATTCTTGAATAATAGAATACATGCATGTGACATGAAAGCATGAAATGATGATTTGAACATGATTTGATAAAAATGATATTTGATCAGATTATAAACACTAAAATATGGTCATTTTGAAGTATTTAATGATATAAAACTTTGTCATAAGGTTTACTAGCTTTGCATGTTATAAATGAGGCTTAGAAACTTGTAAAATAGGTGAAATAATGTGTTTTGTGTATGATTTAGTAAAAATAAGTTTTAAGCAGATTATAAACACTAAAATAAAGTCATTTTAAAGTGTTTAGTGACATATAACTTTTTCCTGATGTTTGCTAGCTTTGCATGTTGTATTTGGTGCATTAAAAAGTGGTAAAATACGTGAAATCGCATGATTTATGTGACTTACACAAAAACTGCATTAATCTGATTATGATCACTAATTTAATCAGTAAATAACATGTATTGTGTTAAAATATTAAATCGTTTCGAGTTGGGATGGTTATAGTAACGTTTAACGCAAAACTATGCGTTAAAACGGTCAAAAATCAGTTTTTCGGGTGATTTTTATAAAACTGATTTAGATCAGTAAATAAACTGATATTTTTAGTTTAAAAACAAGTATTTTAACTAATATTAAGTTTACTTGGTGTTTGGTTGGTCATACGTGACTTCCGACGCCCGAAAACGTTACCGAATCGCTAAAATACGCATTTTTTTCAATGAACACTAGTATGGGTGAATTTTGAGTGAGTCTTATGTGAAAAAATGTGTTAGGTGATTTAAACATGTAAATGTGATAATATGTTAAGTGTTAATTTGATAATGGGAAATTTAGACTATGCATGTATGCATGTACGTTTTGTGCGGTAGAAACGGTAAAATTGCGTTAAATGTGTAACTTTTTTGTCGAGCATGAAATTTGGTACATATGAGATGTTTTATGTATATTTGCTTTAAAAATGACAAAATGGATAAGTTAGTAATATTTCACGTATTTCGGTGTTAAATTCTATGAACGTTTATATATATATATATATATATATATATATATATTACGACGCGTAAATTGTAGATATATTGCGTATAAACGGAAGAGTTAACGGATTTACACAATAATGGTCACCAATAAAATCGTTCAAATCGCAAGAATCATAAATATATATAAATATATATATATATATGTATATGGACTCATATAAATATATATATATATATATATATATATTAACGTGCCAACATAATAAAAAATGACAACTTTTCGAGAAAATCTCAAAGTTATGTGATAATTTTAAGAAACGGAGAAACTTAGGATTTTGGTGTTAAATATATATATATATATATATATATATATATATATATATATATATATATATATATATAGGGAGCCGCTAGAATGAGAACCACCACGAGTTATGAGAACCACGAGAACCGCGCCCCGCGGGTGGCCGTCGGCGACGAAATTTTTTTTACACCTAGATCCATTTATTTTAGTGGGGGGTTTAAATTTTCGGTTCAAACGGCGCGCCCGAGGGGGTAGTTTTTTACGCCCAAAGTTTGGTAAAAAAAAAGAAAAATTAAAAAAATTAAAAAAACCCAAACTTTGGGCGTAAAAAACTACCCCCTCGGGCGCGCCGTTTGAACCGAAAATTTAAACCCCCCCACTAAAATATACGGATCTAGGTGTAAAAAAAATTTCGTCGCCGACGGCCACCCGCGGGGCGCGGTTCTCGTGGTTCTCATAACTCGTAGTGGTTCTCATTCTAGCGATCCCCTATATATATATATATATATATATATATATATATATATATATATATATTGATTTAGAATTGTTCCTATATTAGGACGTATATAACAATCAATCACTGGGATTGCGGTATTAAAATAAGCACCCAAATGTGAGTGTCACTAAACCCCTCTTTTTACTGTTTTGTATATATTTTGGGGGTGGAACACGTTGTTAAAAGGGTTTAATAATGTTTTCGAAATAAGACATACCTTTTACTATAAAATATATATTTTCGCTGAAAATATATGAGATTTGATAAGTTATACGTTTCGAAGTAAAACGTTCTGATGAATGAATATTTTATGTACGGTATTTCTTAAGTGATACAAGACCGTACGGTTGGGGGACGAATGCCGGCCTGGGTCTCGAGTGATGGAGATTCAGGGGATTCGTACACATCGTGTATTAAATTGTCATATTAGTAGGATATATATATATATTGTACGTGAGGCAGACGTCATATTGTTCTTCGAGAAAGAACCCTGCGCCCATGATGTCGTTTAATCAGTTAAGTATTGCACGCAATAAATTGTTGGTAGATCTATCGGGTTGACAACCCCGTCGTGACCGGTCGCCCCGTGTCAATGTCAAACGACTAATTATTATTCTGTTTATTGTCTAGCATTGATTATCCCTGCATGGTTAATATATAGTTCATATCGTCTAGCTAACATACGAGTCTGAAAATTGACGCAATAATTTAATATACAAAACCTGGGCAGTATTACTGTTATCGGAGTAATGAACCGACGGAAGGCCCATGGATTTTATTAAGAAAGTAAAATGGACTTTCTAAGAATTAAATGGATGTTTTTAAATAAGCACCTAAACAGAAAGTTTTCCTTGGAATAAAATATGTTAGTAAACGAACGAATAAGTGAACTCACCTTCCTTTGTGTTGACACTTGATTTTAATGTGTTCTGCAGGTACTTGAGTCCGGCTTTGGGAATTATGGCGTATCTTGTGGTTTTTGATGCATGTTTTGTTACTTAAAATGTTGGACTGACTTTTAAAACTTTCTGGGACGAATGTAATAAGATCCGTGAGGATCAAAACCACTTAACTATGTCGTGGTTGTGTCGTGTCTTAAAACGTAATGTTTAAATAACTTACATCTAAAATATACTAAAATGTCCAACAATTAAATGCATCGATCGACAAGATATAAATGGGCACCAACTTCCTTCACCACTACGTTTTATATTCCGTTGCGACGTATTTTGGGGTGTGACAGAAATTGGTATCAGAGCCATTGGTTGTTAGCGAACTAGATGTTTTCGGGGGGAAAACACTAAACAAATTTTATCATGTATGAAAAACCTTAAGTGTTTATGTGTATACGTGATTTTCTGTTTATTTAGGCCTTATGTGTTACTATTCACGTTGATCACACACTTACTTTGTACGATTACGATATGTCACGTTTCGGTTTACAGAACCATCAGTAGTCCTGCTCACTGATACTGTCAAGCCTACACTTGAGATTCTTTCGCCCGTTGTTACAGAATCATTTGTTCTGTTATTCGAGTCACGTGTTTTGTTACACCTCTTTTTAAGTCTACACTCGTCGTAGGAAGAGGGCTAGACCCATTAGAGAGATCACATCGACTTCGAGAGTTGAGATAGCGTCCGCTTTGAAGAATAAGAAGGAGATTTGGGTCAATCGCTCTCACTGTGATCGTTAGTTCGCCACGTTATGCGGAGGCATGGAGACGATGAAGGACTTAGAGGGACAGATGGACTGTTATGATAAGTTAGAAGAGCTTGTTAGGAAGATGTTGGGCTTCCAGGGATTGAAGCGTTAGTTGTTGATTGTATCTGTTGTTTTTTTTGTATGTCTCATTTGATGAACCCTATTTATGGCTTGCATACCAAATTTCCAGATATTTAGGAGGAAATTTCATATAGACTTGTTGTAGGTGTTGATGTAGACACGCTGAATTCTGATTAGTCTTTGTACTAAAAACAAGTTTTGTAAATTTCTGATATAAATCAAATGAGTTCCTTTTGGTTTAAAAATTATTCTCATTAATATGTGGATATTATACATGCGCAATGTTTGGTCCACTACCATTTAATGATTAAATTATGTTTGGTTATCGTCTTATGTGATTATTATTGTTGTAAATAATAGCAACGATGAAATGCCGCCAAAAGCGAGACAGGGTTCTGGACTACCTATTACCCCAGAGGAGTTGGCACAACTCATAGCCCAACACGTTCATACTACCATGGAACAGCGCGATGCTAGCCAAAATGATGGCCAGGAACGTGGATGTGGTGCTCACGGCATGGTTTTGGTGGGACACAGAATCGGAAACCCTTCAGGTGATATAATGATCGGAAAGTTTTAGTAGTTCTTGTGTTATGATATAATCGGAGCGTAATTCTGATTTTTCATTAACTTTTTGAATAGTACATAGATGTACACATAAAACAATCCAGGGTTGTAACCCAAGATCATTTACTGGTACCCTATGTAATGACGTGGCAACGGTATGCGCGATGTCGGGCCGTCTTAGCAGATCGACCATTCAAATAATTCCGCATTCCGAGCCTATATCTGGGGATTCGCAAAAGCGAAAGTCAGAGAGAGTTCGAGGAAGGATATCGATGAGAAGCATGGTGAGGAACACAGATTGGAGAAAGCGTGTGTAGTTAACCCTAGAAAGAGTTGGGAAAGGATAACGCCAAGGATGGCAGGAGTGGTCTTGAGAGGAAGACTCACGAGGATAAGTGGAGAAAATACGCCAGATGTAGTCGGACTGGACATATGACTCGCGAGTGCTATGCCAAGAGTACGTTGGATGGAGTTACGCTCAAGGGATGCTACGAGCGTGGTGAGTAAGGACATTCCGAGAAAGAGATTGACTGAAAATGAAGGGTCAGGATGCCCGGGGTAGAGCGTTCGAGCTAAACGCTGGGAAGGTACGAGACGATCTTGCTGTTATTACCAGTATGTTTCAAATTAAAAACCAATCTATGTTCACACTTTTAATAGCAAAGCTGACTTGAGTTTTGTTCGAGAAACTTTGAACCATTTCTGTGTTCACCTATAAGTAAGCTGAGTATAAAGTGTCTGATAGAACTAGCAATTGGTAAGTTGATGGAAACTAGTGAGGATGGATTGATTTTCCAAGAGCGAAGTAGGGACTATCGCTGGAAGAAGCTAGCTAGGATATCTCATCCTGATGATGGTAGAGAGGTGATAGTTGTTCGTGGAGACCGACCGAGTCGAGTGTTAATAGTTGAGAGTCGTCAGTGTTGTGAGGATGCTCAATTTGTTGCGAAAAGGCTATCCTGCGTTATTTGTTAACATGGTGATACGAAAGCCGAATGTAGGAATATCGGAGAGATTCCTATTGTTCGCAATTATCCAGAAGCTTTCCTAAAAAGACTTATCTGGATTGCCCCCTGCGAGACAGATCGAATTCCGAATCGATCTGGTGTCCGGTGCTGCACCCAATTGCACAATCTCCTTATGGATTAAGCACCGCCTGAGATGACAGAAATGTCAAATCAGCTTCAAGAGCCACTGGACAAGGATTTCATTCGATTAAGCTTTTTTGCTTTGAGATGCATCTGTTTTATTATAAGAAAGAAGGATGGATCCTTCAGGATGTGAGAGGATTTCAGAGAGCTGAACAAGTTGACTATCAAGAATCGGTACCCTTTACCGAGGATTGGCGATTTCTTCGATCAAGCCACAGAGATCCAGCTGCTACATGAGAATCGACCTACGATTAGGATATCATCAGTTGAAGGTTGACGACGAAGATATGCTGAGGACTGCTTTTCAAACACGAAATGGCCATTACGAGTTATTAGTCATGCCTTTTGACTAAACTAATGTGCCATTTATATTCATGGATCTCATGAACAGGGTATGGAAACCCTAATCGGACGAATTCGTGATAATATTCGTCGACGACATACTTGCCTATGTGCGAACCAATGAGAATCATGAGTAACGTTTGAAGTTGATTTTGGAGTTGTTAAGGATTAAGGAAGGCATGCATGTAGATCCGTCTAAGATTGGAGCAATCAAACGTTGAGGAGCGCTAAAGACCCCGTCGGAAGTATGACAATTCATAGGACTTGCTGGATGCTACTGAAGATTTATTAGGAATTTCCCTAAATTAGTGCAGCCTTTGACACTAATAACCCTAAAAGGAAAAGGGAAATTGATTGGACGGCAAGATAATAGGAAGTTTTTCGGACCCTTGAAGGAAAAGTTGGGAGCGTGTGTGATGGACTCCGAAAGAAGTTAAGATACTCACATGCCCTTGGCAGAGTTATCTTACAATAATAATTAACACGCTAGTATTTAGGTTGCTCCGTCTGAAGCCTTGCATGGATGGAAGTGTTGATCACCATTTTGTTGAGCTAACATGACAGAGGACAATTAATCAGACCTTAGTTTATCTAGGAAACCAGCGACATGATTTTCCTAGATCGAGGGAAGGTTAAAAGTCACCAATTGATCAGCAGAAGGATTACATGGACAATTGAAGGAACTATTGCGATTCCAAGATTGAAGATTTGGTTCTGCTAAAGGAGTTATCTTACAGAGATGCTATTAGGTTTAGCAGAGAAAAGAAGAGCTGAGCCACAATGATTAGGTCCTTTCAAGAGCCCATCCTGAGTTGGATCAGTTGCTTATAGGCTCAAGCTACCATAAGGATGGAGTAGTGTACATGATGTATCATTTGGGTTCAGTTGAGAAAGTGTATAATGGATAATACATTGATTTTGTTCTTTATAGAGATTTGTTTGGAAGATAAATGGAAGTTTATCGAAGCACCGTAGAAGTAGTACGTATAGCTAGAAGAGTTATGCTAATAACCGGACAGGCAATTACAGCATTCTAGTCGTGTATGCGATTTATTGATTTGGCGATTTGTGGATATCTGAAATGAATGCAAGAAGGAAGGAAGACGAGTTTACGAGATTTGATTCTTTCGAGAGCCCATCTCGAGTTGGATCAATCGGGTGTAAACTTAGACTATCTTAGGTACGGGGTAATGTATATGTAAATATACGTATGTAAAACCCGAATTGATGGAATTTTGACTTAATCTTCTTGATTAAGTGCTTGTAAATGTTGAACCTTGGGAAGGGTGGAGAGCATTGAGATGTGAGATTAGGAATTGAGAGTATATGTAATATAGGTCTACGAAAATTCTTTGTAAGAATCAAAGTTTCTCGCAGAAACTACAAGACCATATTCATTAAACCTGTTTTTGCTATTTCCACTTTGTGCGAAAACAAAACCTGTAGAGTAAAAATTTCGGGGACGAAATTTCCTAAACAGGGGGAGACTGTGACACCCGGCTTTTCAGGCCGTACCATACAATTGTAACACGTGTTGTGAATAGGTAAAATGCTGTATCTGACTGGTTATGATATTTATATGTGAAATTTAATGAGTTGGTAAAATTAAACTTTGATAAAAATTATGTTGGCAACGGTAAAATTAACGCTTATCGCGTAACGAGTAAAATGCGAAACGAATGTCGGTGACCACCCGATCAGTGTTAAAATCCTAAAAATAGTCTGTTATGATTAGAATAATTATTTTAATCATATCCGTATGGGAAAATAATTTAAAACGCTAGGAAACTCTATTTTTCGAGTTTAAGCGCGTACCGCGCGAAGTAGCGCGTATACCGACAAAATAATGTCAACACAGCCTCTCAAGGCAACTAATAATCATTTTAGTAATAATTTGATGAGTTTATTACTATAGAAGTATAAAAAATAAATAAAAACGCTTAAATTCCTATTTTTGCGATTATAAGCGCGTACCGTACCGCGCAGCACAACACGCATACTGCCAAATACCGACAACGTAGCCAGTCCAGGCAAACAAAATATTGTACAATAATATTTTGGTGGGTTTATTTTTATAGAGCATTAAAAATAATTTAAAACGCACTAAAACGAGTTAAAACGCTAGATAAAATACCCGGTATCCAGTAAAATACCAGTTTAAAGCCTAGAATGTATATATATATATGTATATATGCGAAGGTATTGGTGTGTGTATGAGAGAGGGACTTATTTGGCAGCCATGAAATATACATTCTTTCTCTCTCTCCTCCATTGATTGGCCTAAATGGGAGGTGATGATGATTATGTTTGTTAAAGAGCCTTCATGTTCTTCCATACTTCAAAGATTCAACCAACTCAATACTATCTCACTCTCTCTCTTATTCTCGGCTGATTACACACACATACACACACTACAAAAATTCAAATTTTGAAGATCTTGAATGTTCATGTTCATATAAACCCATTTCAAGTTAGTTTGAGGATCCAAGAGGGTTTTAAGGGTGATTTCAAGTAGGTGCAAACTTCATATCATCAAAAATAAAAATTTATCTTTTTAAAATGTTCTTGATTATTTTTATGGAGAAGAAGATAGTAAAAGTTTCTCTTGTTCTTGGATTTAAACATAAACTTGAAAACTAAAACAAATGGGTTTTTGGATAAATAAAAATGGATGAATATGTATATGTGTGTAGCCGTAAGTTTATGTGTGTATGTATATGATGTGTTTTGATTTTTGATTGAGTGATTCTTGAATAACATGATTCTTGAATAATAGAATACATGCATGATGATATGAAAGCATGAAATGATGATTTGAACATGATTTGATAAAAATGATATTTGATCAGATTATAAACACTAAAATATGGTTATTTTGAAGTATTTAATGATATAAAACTTTGTCATAAGGTTTACTAGCTTTGCATGTTATACATGAGGCATAGAAACTTGTAAAATAGGTGAAATAATGTGTTTTGTGTATGATTTAGTAAAAATAAGTTTTGAGCAGGTTATAAACACTAAAATAAAGTCATTTTAAAGTGTTTAGTGACATATAACTTTGTCCTAATGTTTGCTAGCTTTGCATGTTGTATTTGGTGCATTAAAAAGTGGTAAAATACGTGAAATCGCATGATTTATGTGACTTACACAAAAACTGCACTAATCTGATTATTATCACTAATTTAATTAGTAAATAACATGTATTGTGTTAAAATATTAAATCATTTCAAGTTGGGATGGTTATAGTAACGTTTAACGCAAAACTATGCGTTAAAACGGTCAAAAATCGGCTTTTCGGGTGATTTTTATAAAACTGATTTAGATCAGTAAATAAACTGATATTTTTTACTTTAAAACAAGTATTTTAACTAATCTTAAGTTTACTTGGTGTTTGGTTGGTTATACGTGACTTCCGACTCCCGAAAACGTTACCGAATCGCTAAAATACGCATTTTTTTCAATGAACACTAGTATGAGTGAATTTTGAGTGAGTCTTATGTGACAAAATGTGTTAGGTGATTTAAACATGTAAATTTGATAATATGTTAAGTGTTAAATGTGTAACTTGTTTGTCGAGCATGAAATTTGGTACATATGAGATGTTTTATGTATATTTGCTTTAAAAATGACAAAATGGATAAGTTAGTAATATTTCGCGTATTTCGGTGTTAAATTCTATGAACGTTTTTATATATATATTACGACGCATAAATTGTAGATATATTGCGTATAAACGGAAGAGTTAACGGATTTACACAATAATAGTCACCAATAAAATCGTTCAAATTGCAAGAATCATAAAATATATATATATATATATATATATATATTAACGTGCCAACATAATAAAAGATGACAACTTTTCGAGAAAATCTCAAAGTTATGTGATAATTCTAAGAAACCGAGAAACTTATGATTTTTGTATTAAATATATATATTTATTTAGAATTGTTCCTATATTAGGACGTATATAAAAATCAATCACTAGGTGAGTGTCACTAAACCTCTCTTTTTACTGTTTTGTATATATTTTGGGGGTGGAACACGTTGTTAAAAGGGTTTAATAATATTTTCGAAATAAAACATACCTTTTACTATAAAATATATATTTTCTCTTAAAATATATGAGATTTGATAAGTTATACGTTTCGAAGTAAAACGTTTTGATGTATGAATATTGTATGTACGGTATTTCTTAAGTGATACAAGACCGTACGGTTGGGGGACGAATGCCGGCCTGGGTCTCGAGTGATGGAGATTCAGGGGATTCGTACACATCGTGTATTAAATTGTCATATTAGTAGGATATATATATATATATATATATATATATATATATATATATATATATATTGTACGTGAGGCAGACATCATATTGTTATTCGAGAAAGAACCCTGCGCCCATGATGTCGTTTAATCAGTTAAGTATTGCACGCGATGAATTGTTGGTAGATCTATCGGGTTGACAACCCCGTCGTGACTGGTTGCCCCGTGTCAATGTCAAACGACGAATTATTATTCTGTTTATTGTCTAGCATTGATTATCCCTGCATGGTTAATATATAGTTCGTATCGTCTAGCTAACATACGAGTCTGAAAATTGACGCAATAATTTAATATACAAAACCTGGGCAGTATTACTGTTGTCGGAGTAATGAACCGATGGAAGGCCCACAGATTTTATTAGGAAAGTAAAATGGACTTTCTAAGAATTAAATGGATGTTTTTAAATAAACATCTAAACAGAAAGCTTTCCTTGGAATAAAATATGTTAGTAAACGAATAAGTGAACTCACCTTTCTTTGTGTTGACACTTGATTTTAACGTGTTCTGCAAGTACTTGAGTCCGGCTTCGGGAATTATGGCGTATCTTGTGGTTGTTGATGCATGTTTTGTTACTTAAAATGTTGGACTGACTTTTAAAACTTTATGGGACGAATGTAATAAGATCCGTGAGGATCAAAACAACTTAACTATGTCATGGTTGTGTCGTGTCTTAAAACCTAATGTTTAAATAACTTGCATCTAAAATATACTAAAATGTCCAACAATTAAATGCATCGATCGACAAGATATAAATGGGCACCAGCTTCCGTCACCACTACGTTTTATATTCCGCTGCGACGTATTTTGGGGTGTGACATCAGCAACATGAGATACAACTTCAAAAGATCAGAAATCTCATGGAAGCAAGGTTTAAAGACACAAAGGCAGATATCAAGGCAATCAAGGCCCATTTGCAGAATACCACTGGCACTGCTCCTCCCTCTATCATCTTTGTGGATGAACCACCACCAGCTGATGCCAAAAAGGGGGAGAAGTTGAAGCAGTTTAAAAAGAAGGGATATGAAGATGGTCTGTACATTGAACCAGACAAGTCAAGTATGCTTGCAGACATCCCCTTGCCAGATGGTACTAAAAAGATTGATGTAACCACAAATGCCATTGCTGATGCCAAAGCAAGGGTAAAAAGGGATATGGAGGCAAAGGATAAAGCAAGGTTTGAACAGGAGAAGAGAGTTTTTATGGAAATGAATGAGCAGGGTACTTTAGAACCAAAGGATGAAGAAAATCCTAAGGTCAAAAGAAAGCAGCTCACTAACAACTCCACACGTCAATCTCCCAAACCAACAGATGTTAAAACTCCTGTTGTATCAACAACTGTTGGTACTTCAGTGGTTTCAACAGCTGTTACCCAAACAACTGCCACCACTTCAACACACACTACAACTACTGGTTCCACTTCAACCACTACCTCACCCAAAACATCATCACCACCAAAAATCACCTCACCACCAAAAACAACTTCATCACCACCATCATCTCCTGCTAAAAAGCAGAATACTTCAGATGACACATCATCTGTTGTAATGACAACAGTGGTTGAAACACCAGTTGTTCCAACAAGTGTTAGTCAGCAACCTTCCACTCAAATCACTACCACTCAATCCATCAAAACACCACCAAGCTCTCCTAAACCCAAAAGGAGAAGGGTAACCAATGTTGTCCTAGATGATGACACTTCACCACCACAAACAACCACATATTCATTGCCTCTTGTACCTATTCCAAACCTTGTTCCTCTTTCTTCAGCTCAAGTTCAAAAACCAATCACTGCCATCACTCCTGCAGGTGCTCAGTACCCTTTAGAGCTTATAACAGTTAGAGAGGAGATCAAATCCTCCTACACTAAAGATGACCATGCTAAAAGGAGTTTGCCATCTCTTGAAGGATATCCTAGGCCAAACAACATTGAAGAATATATGAGGTTAAAAGTTCAACAAGCAGAGGATATCTCTAAAAGGAATTCACATGGTAAATCTGATAAGGAAATACAAACATACTATCAATACCTGCTAACTCAGGTCAGACATTGGATCAGTTTGCAAAAAATCTTTGTCAGCAACTATCAGAAAGAGCAGATGAAACCTTGAGAAAAGATTATCTTGATAACATCATGGCTTACAAAAAGTATAAAGGAGAAAGGTACATGTACAAAGAATGGACCATTAGTGAGCTTGAAAGTGAAGCAGCCAGAATTCAAGATATGATAAAAAACAAGGTGAAGCAGACTCCTCCTATCTGGGCAAAGTTTAAGAAAAATGTACCAGAAAGGACTCTGCAGCTGAAGAGGATGAAAGAAGAGCTGATTACAGCTGATTTTGGGTCAAGGAATCAAGTGTCAAGATGGACAGAGGATAAAGTGTTTGCATCTTACAAAAGGCTGGAAGAACTAAGGAAGAAAAATCCTAATATTCCACAAAATCCTGATTATCCTGAAGCAGTTGTTTCAGCTGAGCCACAAAAGCAACAATTCAGGAGATCCACTGCTCCACCTGCTGCCATCCTTTACCAAAGAAGGAAATAAAAGCAGATGGATAAAATAATAGCAACAGATAAAGAAGTAGAGGATTACCTTGTGAAAGAAGGGGTTAAACGGATGATTGAAGAAAGACTTGAATCTGCTTCAACCACTGCTCAGCCAGTTATTACCAGGCCACCATCTTCAAACTCATAAACATCTAAAATAAATTCAATCATTCAGTTCTATGTTAAAATGTGTGTTGAAAGCATTTCTCCTGTTTGATTGTGTGTAAAGTTTAATTCCATTTTAATTATGCTGCATTACTTGTTCATCTTCTTAATTCTTAAACAAAAACACAATAAAAAAGAAACTCAGATCCTAACAACCTCTAATATGGGTTCATGATCTAATACGGTGATTTGAAGACATTGTTGTTGAATTGAATGAGATGGTTGATGTAATGTGGTCGTATTAATAACAAATAGTAATTAATATAACTAAGTTTCCCGAGCCCGGGAAGCAATCCTGGGTAAAAACCTAGTGTAGTCAATATATATGAATATGACTTTGATACTTAGTTTTGAGTTAAATGCTTGGTTGGTCCTTGTGGTTTGCAAAAATTTCATAGTTGGTCCTAGTGGTTTACTAATTACATGCGTGGTCCCAAAAGTTGTCAAAGATGAACTCGGTTAGTCCCATGACCTAACCTTAATTAAATTTCTCAGTTAACTATGTGTGAAATGACTATATTACCCTTAAACAATTAAAAGAAATAAAAAAATATATAAAGAAGACTCATCTTCTTCAACCTCTAACACCACTGCCTCCTCCTCCACATTCACAACCCACCACAACCTGCAACTACCTCCACCACCACAGTATTCTTCTTCCTACTTTTTTTCAGCCCACCCTCATCATCTTCTTCAACAACCCCCTTCTCTCTCTCTCTGTCAAACACCAGTAACCACCACCTCCGAACACCAATACCCGACCACCACCACCAGATCCGTCAACCATGGCTACCTCCATCCATCTCCTTTCCTACAAAATAAAGATAGCACACCCTCATCATCTTCCTCCTCCTCCTCTCTCTCTCTAAAACCCACCACCATAGGCCCACCTTCATCTTCTCCGATCACCACCGTCGTCTCCACACACCCAGCCCCCAATCACACACATACATACAGCCAAACCATTCATAATCACCACTGTAAGACAACAACCACCTCCGCTGCAACAACATCCATCTCTGTAAACGCTAATCTGATTTAGAATCACATTGACGATTTTAAACAAACAAACAAAAACTGTTTTCCGCTGATAACTCGTTGCCGGAAAAAAAACCTTCATGTACGATTTACAAATCTCTGAACAGAACTAAGCGTCACTAAACTAAACATCCAACAGGTAAAGTCTTGATGATTTCTTGTGTTTCTCTCAATTGAATATGTAATCTTGTTATGTACTGAACATTGATTTTGAATGAGTTTGTATAACGAAACACCGATTTTGATTTTTTGCACCAAAATAAAAAGACCTCTTGCTTTCTTTAAATTTGTGCAACAAAATTTAATTTAAATCACCAAATCTATGAATTAAACCATCAAATCAAATCAGCCAACTTGAATTTTAAATGAAATAAATCCAATTTTGTAATTTCAACCACAAATTGAGATGAATCACTGGTTGCAGGTGTTGAGTGAAGGGTGGTGTAGGGGTGGTAGTGATCGTGGTGGTTTGGTTGTATGTACGTGGATGATTGGGGGCTGGGGTGTGGAGATGACGGTGGTGATTGTTGAAGTTGAAGGTGGGTGGTGGGTTTTTTTAGAGAGAGAGAGAGAGGGGAGGAAGAAGATGAGTCTTCTTTATATATATTTTTTTATTTCTTTTAATTGTTTAGGGGTAATATAGTCATTTCACACATAGTTAACTGAGAAATTTAACAGAGGTTAGGTCAGGGGACCAACCGAGTTCATTTTTGACAACTTTTGTGACTACGCGTGTAATTAGTAAACCACTAGAACCAAGTATGAAATTTTTGCAAACCACAGGGACCAACCAAGCATTTAACTCTTTAGTTTTTCCATCAATCATGTTTATTACTATGTACTACCAATTAAATAAAGATAACGTCGATCAACGATGCTTGTGCTTATTGTCTTCTTTGTTGGGTGCTATGATGTTTTTTCTATCACTAATGAAATTGATGGATTAATTTTGTCAAAGTCAAATAATCTAGGGGTTGTTTAGTGTTTAACCGAGTCTAGTTAAATTAGTTTTAATTTTTTTTTAACGGCAAATTTGGATCACTGACGGACCACTTGAGTATCATCGTGTCACGAGTGGAACCACCCGATCATATCCATCTCCACTAGACGTAATGCATATACATCAATTCAAGAGGAAACCCAATAGATACGGGAAAAACCTTCTTGTGGGAATCAAACCCAGGACTTTTTCGCTCCAAAGTTTTAATTAATTTGTTTTGTTTTGGGTAAGCAGAATATGGAATTTTCGTATTAACTGTTTATGTTTATTTTAATGGGTCAAGATGAAATTTCGGATATCCGAAAATTCGGATATCCGAAAACCGAATAATCCGAATTTTCGGATTCGGATATGAATTTCAAAATTTTCGGATAATCCGATATCCGAAAACTATTTTTTTTAATAAATATATATAGTATATGAGCATTGTATTTAGTTTGAAGTATTGTAAATATTAGTAAAAAAATATTAAATAATTGTATTCGTGTGAATTTATGATTGTTTCAAGTTTTAAATGTTGGAAATTTAGAAAATCGAATATAAGTTTAGTTTTAATCTATACACGAAATGAATTTTTTTAATTTTTTTTTATAAATTCGGATATCCGAATCCGTATCCGAAACTTCGGATATCCGAAAAGCGGATATCCGAAAAGCGGATATCCGAAGTATCGGATACGGATTCAGATATCAATATTCACTATCCGAAATTTTCAGATATCCGAAAACCGGATAATCCGATCTTGAACACCCCTAGTCAAGATAAACATTGCTTTATGGTGAGGTATGATCCGATTCGGTCAAGCTGGATCGGTCAAACCCATATTTTAATAATATGGTGTATATTATTCCAGAATATTCTCATGGAAAGGGCAGATAAAACAATATCAACCGAATCTCCAATATATCAGGAAGATCTACATGATCTCTTGAACACGGGCCGGATCCCAATGTAACCCTAATTCCTAAAAAAAGGAAGCCATAAAACCACCGACTAGTATAAAAAAGTCTCTCGTTGATGATTCTAATGGGCAAACTAGGACCCATGAAATCACATACAATTTAGTGTAAAAAACGAGTACTTAGACTAGATAATACTTTTATGCATATATAAACTTTTTGTACTTTTAATTCCAATCTGAATCTTCCGATTAAATCCGTTACTCACACACCTTCGTTTACCCCATGTAGGGTGACATCGGTGTTCCATCCTCAAACTCTCAACCTCTTCACGGGATTCCAAAGGAAAGCTTTGCAAAACCGTGAGTACACTCGAACACCCTCTTTACGTTTTACACTTTTGGATGTAATATGTTTAACTTATTAAATTCACAATTACACTTAGACTTCATACAAAATGCACAAACAATCTGATACATGCATACATACTGACGACGGGCCAGTGGGGAAACCCACTTCACCCGCTTTGGGCCTTTTTCTCTAGAAGCCCAGTTACTTAAAAGCCCATCAGACAGAATAACCTTGTTCACAAAGGTTTCTCCTTTGTTGGCAATGAGCGGGAAACAGCTAAGAAAAGCAGTACTCATTAAATGCTTGATAAGAAGCGGCTCCGGTCTGAATCATTGTACTTATCCGGCAGAGCATTAATGGAGAGGGATATCCTACCGTTAGGGGTCAGACACGTGTCTGACCTTCCCAAGAACCTCCAAAAACCGTCGGATCACGTATGGGAAAACCCTTGACAAGATAAGGGCTTGCTATTATATAAGAGGAGAGAAGAAAGAGCTAAGGCAGGTATCATCTCCGGCATTCCCTCATTAATTACACTCTCATTTACTTTCCTCTCATTAAACTTCCGACCAACATTCCCTCACATTTACTACTCATGCACATTAATAAGATTCACACCAAAGAGGAAACCTTCCGGTGATTACACTCATCGGAAGAAGCTCCTCTTATTTTCCGGCAAGCTTACTTACTCTCACGCCGGAGCTTGGTCACGGATCCCCCTCCCGGGGTCCTCCATGGCGAGGCTAACGGTTTGTTCTTTTGTAGAAACGAAGATAAAGGCTCTTGACGTCAGCGAAGATCCATCAAACGTCATCTGTGGGTTGGGTATTCGACATCGGCGCCATCCGTGGGACCTTGGTCTGCCTAGTGTTCCCACATCAAAACTCGACGACTAGAGAGCAGTTTATCCCTTCAGGAACGACATGACAACACCACACAACTTGCGTGTCACTCAAACGGCACAAAATGACTTGGATAGGGTCACTGTAGAAGACATTACCCATGAAGAAGGTAACGAGAACCAGGTGGAAAACCCAGAAAAAGCAGAGCATATCACTCCTGACTTTGTGGCCATGCATAGGGAGAAGTTAACAAAATACCTTGAAGATCTAAAGAGACAGGAAAAGCTCGACAGCCTCAGGGCTAGACTTTCTTTTGACACACCTTCCAGCCAAGAAGGAACGAATCTTCAAAACAAGAGCAGCAATAGTGACCAGCTGGAGACGTTTATGACTGCCCTGAGGCAAATGTCCTCAGAAGAAAGGGAGGATCTTATTACAGGACAGAAGCCCAAGGAGAAAGGAAAGGAGAGAGACAACCTTGGTGACAGTGGCTTAGATCAGCCATATCTACCACGAGACTTAGCCGAGGTCTCAAAGTTCACACGAAGAATCGCAGAAGCACCTATGCCCCCCAAGACAAAGTTACCCCCAGGCTTTGACCGTTATGACGGGACAAGAGACCCCGAGGATCACCTGCATGCCTTCCGGGGAGCGGGACAGCTGGGATGATGGCCTATGCCAGTATGGTGCCACATGTTTGTGCAAACCCTGACAGAGGGAGCTCGGCTTTGGTTCGACAGCCTTCCCCCGGGGAGCATAGACAGCTATGAAGAGCTAAGCGAGAAGTTCCTCAGGAACTTTGGCCAACAGAGAAAGGTGGTTAAAAACCCAAATGAGATCCTTCATATCAGACAAAGGGATAACGAGCGAATAGATCAATACATGGAAAGGTTTGTCAAGGAGAGCATGAACATCAAAGATGTCCCAGAGGTCATGAAGATTAGCAGTTTTATAAACGGGCTAAAACATGCCCAGCTGTGTGAGAAACTGGGGGAAGAGTTCCCCCACTCATTTGACATCCTTATGGACAGGGTTAGGGCCTTTGTCAGAGGGAAGGATACGGTCAGCAAAGCCAAGGAAACAGACGTCGCACCCCGGAGGATCGCCCCAGTCACAAAGCCTCCTGACAAAGGTACACCCTATTCTCGAAAACCTGCTTTTGATAGAATGATGCATGACAGAATGAGACCCTCGTACTCCCCATACAAACCCCGAGGAAGGGGTCCCCCTTTGTACTCTGATAATTTCACCCCCCTCATCAAGACACCAAGTGAGATACTGGCCACTGAAAGGGTAAAGAACTCCTTCCCAAGACCACCACCCATAAAACCTGGGCCAAAAGCACAACCAAACGAATATTGTGAGTTTCACAAAGGCTTCGGGCATAAAACCGATGACTGCATGTATTTAAAAAGAGAATAGAGGCTGCAGTAAAGACGGGAAGACTGGCCCACTTGGTCAAGGAAATCAAGGAAGGGGGAGGGGACCGCAAGGGAAGAGATGTAAGGGAGCCTGGGAGGGCAGATGTTGACATGATTAGAAGGAGGAATGAATTTGACACCACCCGTAGTGTAAAGGCCAGGATCCTGGGCTCCCCGAACTGCATGAAATCTCCCATCCTTATGCCATACCTGGAAGAAAGTGAAGTGCAATGACTTCCCCTGAACATCTCAGCCATAATAGCAGGGCATAAAGTGTCTCGAATACATGTGGACGGAGGGTCAGGCGTTCAGGTAATATACGAGCATTGTTTCCTTAGATTTGACAGAGACATCAGAGACAGATTGGAAGAAGACTCCATCCCCTTAGTAGGGTTCAACAACAGTATATCACATCCCTTGGGAAAGATCAGGCTCCCGTTCACGGTCGGGGTGGGGGATCGAGTCCGGACGATAAATCTGACCTTCACAGTAGTCAGGGCACCCTCAAAATACAACGCCATCCTAGGAAGACCCGGAATCGGAGACTTGCAGGCACAGGCATCCACCCCCCATGGGGCTTTAGTATTTCAAACACCAAAGGGCCTAGCATGGGTTAAATCTGCTTATGAAGTAATCTCTTCCGTGTCCAAAGGTGAAACGCCAGAAAAGCCCCAGGGGAAGGGGGTGGAAGAATGGGTCCTCTGCGACAGGTTTCCAGAACAAACAGTCAAGGTGGGGAGCCACTTAAGTGATAAATGTAAGAGCGCGCTGAAGGAGTTGCTCCTTCATAACATAGATGTGTTTGCATTTCAACATGGGGACATGACAGGAATCCCCAGGAGTCTAACCGAGCACCGGCTCAACACCTTCACATGGGCGAAACCAGTAAAACAGAAGAAACAGAGCATGGGGCCTAATAAAAGGAGGGCTGCTTGTGAAGAGACTCGGAAACTGCTCAGAGCTGGGATAGTCAGAGAAGTGAGATACCCGTCCTGGGTCGCCAACCCAGTCATGGTTCAGAAGAAGGACGGGGGGTGGAGAATGTGCATCGATTTTCAAGATCTAAACAAAGCATGCCCAAAGGACTGTTATCCCCTTCCGGAGATAGACACCCAGGTGGACCCTTTGTCTCAATACCCCCTGAAATGTTTCCTGGATGCCTACAAGGGATACCATCAAATCCAGATGTCAATAGAAGACGAGGAAAAAACCGTCTTCATCACAGATGAAGGGACGTTCTACTACACCAAGATGCCCTTCGGCCTCAAGAATGCTGGGGCCATATATCAGAGGTTCATGAACACCTTGTTTAGGGAGCAACGAGGAAGGAACTTGGAGGTGTACGTCGATGATATTGTTATCAAAAGCTTGACGGAGACGGCCATGATAAACGATGTAGCCGAGACTCTCCACACTATGCAGGATGTGAACATGAAGTTAAACCCTGGGAAGTGCTGTTTTGGAGTAGAGGAGGGGAATTTCCTGGGAGTAGTGGTCACCAAGGGTGGGATCAAGGTAAATCCGGAGAAAACCCAGGCGGTGGCTGAGATGCGATCCCCCAGGTCCCTGAAGGACATCCAGCAACTAAACGGAAGACTAATAGCATTGAACCGTTTCTTATCGAAAGTAGCTGATAAGACCCTTCCCTTCATGAAAGTATTGAAAGACTGCCTCCAAACAAACAAGTTTAAATGGACCACAGAGGCTGAGGCTGCCTTTCAAGAAATGAAAGCATACATCTGCAAGCTCCCAATGTTGGCCACCCCAGTACCCGGGGACCCGTTGCTCCTGTATCTATCCGCCTAAAAAACGACCATAAGTGCGGTCATGATGGTAGAGCGGGAAGGGAGACATATCCCCATATATTTCATTAGCAGAACGCTTAAGGGACCTGAAGAACGATACATGCCTCTGGAGAAACTCGCATTAGCTCTTGTCTTCTCATCCCGAAGACTCAGGAGCTATTTCCAAGGGCACAAGATTACCCTAATGACTGATCAGCCCCTTCAGAAGGTACTCAGGAGGCCGGAGCTATCAGGACGGCTAGCTAAATGGGCTGTGGAGTTAGGGGAACACTCTCTGGAGTTTAAGCCCAGGACGGCCATGAAGGGACAGATACTGGCCGATTTCTTAGCAGAAGTCCCTGAGGACGAAGAGAAGGAGCTATTAAAATGGGAAGCTTTAGAGAAAGAAGAAAGAGAGAAGGAAGACGAGGCGGTGTGGAAATTGCTCACCGATGGAGCATCCAGTGAAGAGGGAAGTGGGGCCGGAATCACACTGCCCGAGGGGGTCGAACTGACGTATGCCATAAGGTTGGACTTCAAAAACACCAACAATACCGCAGAGTATGAGGCTCTCCGGGCGGGAATGAGGCTGGCACTAAAAATGAAAGCAGGACACGTGGAGGCTAGCACTGATTCACAGCTGGTAGTGAAACAGTACCAAGGGGAATATGAAGCCAAAGATGGCACCATGGCCAGATACGTGGCAAAAGTAAAAGAGATGGCTAAGGCATTCAAAACTTTCAGACTGGAATACATCCCCCGGGGAAGAAACAGAAAATCTGATGCCCTCAGTAAGCTGGCCTCGGTGGCATTCAACCACCTCGCGAAAGAAGTGAAGGTGGAGGTCCTAACATCTCCTTCCCTTAATATAGAGGAGGTTGTTACAATTGAGGGTACTCAAGAGACGTGGATGACACCAATTATCAAGTTCCTCCGGGACGGAGTTCTGCCTGAAGGAGAATGGGCAGCCAGAAGGATAAGGGTCAAAGCCCTGCAATATGAACTGATCGAAGGAGAGCTATATCGAAGATCATACCTGGGCCCGTCCCTGAAGTGTGTTGACATGGAAGAAGCTGAATATGTGGTTAGGGAAATGCACGAAGGGATTTGTGGAATGCACTCGGGACCAAGGACGATAGTGAGAAAAGCAATGAATGCAGGATTTTACTGGCCGCGGATGTACGAAACAACATCTGAGGAAATCAAGAAGTGTGATAACTGCCAAGTGCATGCACCAATGACCCACCGACACAAACACCCCATGGTACCAGTTTTAACATCCTGGCCATTCCAAAAATGGGCCATCGACATAATTGGGCCTTTCCCGGAGGGCCCAGGAGGGGTCAAATACGTGGTGGTGGCCATTGATTATTTCACCAAATGGATCGAGGCGAGGCCCCTGGCAAAAATCACTGGAGAACAGATGAGAAGGTTCGTGTTGGATAACATCGTATGCAGGTATGGGGTCCCTAAGGAACTGGTGAGCGATAACGGGGTACAGTTTGCCTGAAAGCCTTTTAAACCGTGGTGCGAGCAGATGCGGATTCAACAAGTGTTTACCTCCATCACCCATGCCCAAAGCAACGGATTGGTAGAGAGAGCTAACCAAAGCGTCATTAAGGGAATGAAAGGAAGGCTTGGAAGAAAACAGAAGGGCTGGCTGGAAGAACTCCCATTCGTACTATGGGCATACAGAACCACTCCCAAAAGTTGCAATGGGGAAACCCCGTTTAGCCTTACCTACGGGACGGAAGCTGTCATCCCCGCCGAGATAGGATCCCCGACTGCCCGGATGAAACTTCGAGACGAAGAAAACGAACAGGACCTAAGAATGAACTTGAACCTGCTGGAGGAAAGAAGGGAGATAGCGGCAGTCAGAGAAGCCAAATACAAAAAGCTACTGGAGAGTTACTACAACACTAAGATGAAGAAACTCAACCTCGTCCCGGGGGATCTAGTCCTTAGAGCCAATGAAGCCAGCTTGCAAGAAAACACCGGAAAGTTAGGCCCCAACTGGGAGGGGCCCTACCGAGTCACATGGGCGAATGGCAAGGGAACTTGCAAGTTGGAGACGCTTGAAGGCAAGGAGATCCCCAGGACCTGGAATCTCATGCAGCTTAGGAAATATTACATGTAAGGGGTTGACCCCCAAAAAAGAAAAACGGCCAAGAGCCACTTTTGTAACAACTAACTGTTAGTCTGGGGCTCCCCCAAGGACAGACCTTTTGTAACAATCTTTAACGAAAAGTGTAAACCCCTTGGAAGTTAAATGAAAAACGGACGGAACACGTCCACTTTTGAAAAAACAATGGGTATCACACCTAGGCAGACGTGCCCAGGAACACCATTAAATCCAAACTAGAACAAACAAGCACACGTGTACAAGGCATCCAAAACATGCCAAAAGCCCGGCCGTGGGGCTGATAAGGGTCTAGCTAACCCGAAGCGGACAGAACAAGTCAAAAACATAATGCCACATTATAAGCTTGTCCATCGATTGGCCTCGAACAGACAATCATAGTTTAACAAACAAACGAAAAATACAACACACTCTTGCATACAAAACTACAAGAGGGAATCTACTTTATTAATACAAAGTACATATATAAAATAAGGCCTCAGTAACTTTGGCAAGAGTAAACAACATACAAATACAACAAGATAAAATAAAAAACGACCTTTCCTCAAACGGTCCATAAATCTCCAGGGAAGCACCAAACTGACATTCGGTAAAAACCCCTGCAAAACAAACAACCACAGCAAGAAATAGGCAACAAAGTGAAGAAGCAATATATAATCATAACCCATATGATTAGAAGCTGAGGCGGTCCCCGACATGAAGGACCCCTCCCAAACAGTCAAGCAAAATGTAAAAGTATCCTAGGGCAAGTAAAAGTTATTACAACCATATCGAAATGTGCTAAGTGCTTGAAATTCATTGGGGATCACCCCCGGAGAGAGATGGTGGAGACGAAGGGCCGGCAGAGGAGAACAGGGCTTTCAGTTCATCAATAGAGATCAGGGGATGCTCCAGGATTTTCCCATGGATGGCCGGGGTTTTACACCCAAACTCCTCATTCAGCTTAGACAACCTCTTATTTGCCTTAGAATTATAAAGAGGAGTCTCCTTCCTGTCCAAGCCTTGAGCGGAATACTTATAGCCATCCTTCAATCCCGACTGGTACCCAACATCCCTGTAAGCCCTATATACCTCCTCTAGGCCGCTCTTGAAATCCTCTGACTGAGCAACAGCAGCAAGGAAGGCTCCAAAACCTTCAGTAATTAGCCAATGCTTTTCCCCCGCCAATCGTTGGTTGTCATCGGAAGTTATCCCATACTCTGCATACATGGCATTGAATTGCTCCTGGGAAACAGAAGCAACTTCCTTCACATGCTTCAGCTCAGCAGCAAGCTCCTCCTTCTCTTCAACCAGCGCTGCCATCTCCCGCTCCCAAGCCTGTTCTTTCTTTTCAAGCATAGCTCCAGTTCCCTGGATAAAAAAGCAATAAGTACAAAAAAAAAAGGGAAGGGAGGAGAAGACTATGTACCTTCCCCTCCTGCAACTTCCTCTCAGCATCAACTACTTGGCTCCTAAGCCCAGCAACAACAGACTGGGAAGCCTTAAGCTCGGCCTTAAGCCCTTCATTTGCCCTCCTCAGGTCATCGATCCTCTGCAACATCCCAGCACCCCTAAAAAAGCTTTCACACAGGGACATGCTATACTGATCCTCGAAGAGGTCGTCCCTTAGAGCAGAGTTTACAAACTTATGTGAGGGAGGTACAGCATGGGTCAGAAAGTCCCTGGCGGCTTCGGGAGTCCCTATCACTGAGGAGCTAGTCACCTTCCATTTCGGGACATAAGCAGAAGGAATGGCATCGGCAAATAGAGGGGCAAGAGGAGACCGATGAGCAAGACCTTCGAGGAGAGTGGGCCTGCTAGTCCCAGTAGCACGGGAGGGAGAAAGCTCGAAAGCTGAGGAAAAACGAGCTATCCCCACCTCAGAGGTCTTATCCCGGACACGGGAAGAAGAGGGACCAGTAGGAACCTCTATGGGCTCCTGGGAACTCCCCTGAGAAGTAAGAGAAAGAACATCAAAGACAAGGCAAAAGACAAAAAAAAATGATGAGATCAAGATAAAGCTCACCAGCAGAAGGGCACTCACTAAGCTCGAAGACCTCAGATGCTTAGACAGGGAACCTTTGGCCCCAGCAGGAGGGAGATCAGAAGCAACTTTCGATGAAGGAGGAAGTTTTTGACCACTGGCACTCCGAAGCCTTTGACGAATATTACGGGGAGCAGGGGCTGGCCGAGGACTGGTGGATCTTCTCTTACGAACTAGCTGAATTTCTACACCTTCGTCATCGCTTTGGCTGGAGGGGTGAACAGGAGGAAAGTCAGGAGAACTCTCCTCCTCATCAGAGGAATTCTCCTCGTCACCACCCACGGCAATAGAGCCCCCGGCCTGGGTGGATCCCCCAGTAACCTGCACCTCCGCATTCAACCTGGGGTCAATCTCGTTGTCAACCACATACTTAACATCTTTGGAATCACCCTGAAGTAGCCTCCACAAAGTTATCTCTACACAAAAAAGAGACACTAAAGATGACTACACGATCCTCAAGACACTAACCATAAACGACAAGATCAAGAACAAAGAAATACCTTTTTTGCCGAAAAAAGCCCTAGGACGAACTGGATAGGAGGGGCTCAACCCTCCCATGGCAAGCGTCCCTTCAGAAAAGGTGAATGCCCTCGTTGGATTATCGCACATCCGTTTCCACTGAAGGGTTTCGGCTGCGGAAAGAGTAGGAACGACGTCTTCGATAGCAGCGTCAAGATCCTTTGGCAAAGGGGACTCCGGCAGCATAGCGGCTGAAATGAAGATGAATCTACACTTCCAGTCCTTTGGATAAGTAGAGGTGGGCATAAAACTGTAACAAGGCCTCGAAACATTGTTCTGTCGTTTCGCGAAGGTAAACCAATCCCCGTCGGAGATAAGCCGGTAAAACATGCAAAACAGAGGAACAGAGGGCTCCCCTGAGATAGCTGCACAGGATAGTTCAAAATGAACCACCCTCATGAACCCTAAAGGGTGAATCTGTGAGAAGTGGACACCAAAATGACGGAGCAGAGAAATCTTGAAAGCAGAAAGGGGGTATTGGACCCCACAGGAAGAAAAGGCAAGGGTGTAAATGGGTATCTTGTCCGGCGTACATTCTGCCGACTCACTAGGACCGGGCAAGGAAGGAGAAAATCGATCCGGGATGTTGTATGCCTCAACAAAGGATTTCAAGTCCTTCGCCGTCAGTACAGACCTTATCGAGGACCGGCCACCACGACTCATGGTTAGAAGAAACTGCGATTCAGGGAGATAGTTACAAGGAAGAAAAGGGAGTTAGAGAATTCGAATGAGAGATTGGAAAGGCCAGATAGGGTATTTAAAGAGATATCGCTGACATGCAAGTAACCGTCACATCAGCGGTCTCTTCAAAATTCAAAAATGGGCACGTGCTACTAGGGGATTAACTCCCGCTACAGTCATTCGGCGATGTCATGATTAATGGGAACGGCAGGCAGTAACTGACTCGGAGTGGGCCCACCAAAAGAGAAACCACCCCTCTTAAGCGGTTGTGACTCAGCCCCGGATCATGAGCCTCGGGTCTCAGAACCAGGGACTAAAGATGACTTGACGACGGGCCAGTGGGGAAACCCACTTCACCCGCTTTAGGCCTTTTTCTCTAGAAGCCCAGTTATTTAAAAGCCCATCAGACAGAATAACCTTGTTCACCAAGGTTTCTCCTTCGTTGGCAATGAGCGGGAAACAGCTAAGAAAAGCAGTACTCATTAAATGCTTGATAAGAAGCGGCTCCGGTCTGAATCACTGTACTTATCCGGCAGAGCATTAATGGAGAGGGATATCATACCGTTGGGGGTCAGACACGTGTCTGACCTTCCCAAGAACCTCCAAAAACCGTCGGATCACGTATGGGAAAACCCTTGACAAGATAAGGGCTTGCTATTATATAAGAGGAGAGAAGAAAGAGCTAAGGCAGGTATCATCTCCGGCATTCCCTCATTCATTACACTCTCATTTACTCTCCTCTCATTAAACTTCCGACCAACATTCCCTCACATTTACTACTCATGCACATTAATAAGATTCACACCAAATAGGAAACCTTCCGGTGATTACACTCATCGGAAGAAGCTCCTCTTATTTTCCGGCAAGCTTACTTACTCTCACGCCGGAGCTTGGTCACGGATCCCCCTCCCGGGGTCCTCCGTGGCGAGGCTAATGGTTTGTTCTTTTGTAGCAACGAAGATAAAGGCTCTTGACGTCAGCGAAGATCCATCAAACGTCATCCGTGGGTTGGGTATTCGACACATACGTTATACTTGATTCGTTATTCTGGATAATTCTTTTGTGTGATAACTTATCATTAACTTCGTACAAGCCTCCCGTTAACATGTATAGCGCTATAGGAGTAGCGCACCGCCCATAAACTTGTGGTCATGTTAAATGCTTTTTATGCGGTAATCAGAGGATTGACTTGAACATTCACATGCCAGTTTTACGTTAATCTTGATAGCTTAGTTTGCTATGCGGATTCGTTTAAATCCTTTATACTTATGCTATGTATTAAACTTGTGTACTCGCCAATGCCATATGTGTTGAACTATACTTTTAAACATGTTGTAGGTTGATGATGATGATCTTGATGAAATCTAGTAGGGACGACTTTAGAAACACACATCGAAATACTAGATTTGTTATCATATTTTGATTTAACTTTGTTGTACTTTGAATTTCCAATGTTGTACCTTGATTTTTTTTGATGTATTTCACAATTATTATATATGAATGAAATTGGTTTTGAATTAAATATTGTCACAATAGTGTTATGATGCAATGGACAATCTCGTTCGTCTCACTCTGATGTTTCCGCCACCGGTTGAGGTGTGACAACTGCGTGGCCGGTTGTTAATGCGAGGACGTCGCCGGTGGAAATGAGGTCTTCGTTGAATTGTGAGAATAATGGATATAACAGTGCGGATGAACAGAACGCTTGCTTTGGATCGTCTTATGGTGATGCTGTAAGTTATATAGTCCTTTTAGTCACTACAATGAATTAAATATTAATTAGGATCATAGTTGTTAATAGCGAATAGAGGTAGTGTGATGATGGTGGTGGCAGTGGTGGGGGGTAGTGCGATGGTCGTGGCAGTGGTAGGGATGGTGGCTGTGCGGTGGTGTTTATAGAGAGATAAGAGTGTGTAAAAATGAGAGAGAAAGTGTGTGTAGGTGTGTGTGATGGTTTGTGTGTGTGTGTTTTATTATATATATATTAAAAGTTTATGCATTAAAGACTTGTTCCTTGTACTTATGTGCATATAAAACTTGTACTTTGTGCGTAAATGACCAAATTACTCTCATAGTTAACAGACTTGGTGGATGGAGTTAAAAATTTGAACTCAAATGGTTAAGAAAAGTGGTTATTGAGACTCAGGACGTTAATATTTTAATTTTGGACTTAAGTGATTAAAACCACCACAAAGAGACTCAAAAAAGTAATTTTCCCAAAATTTAAATTTTTTTTTGAACGGCCAACAAACTCAATCTTGAGCACTCTCGGGGCACCCACTGGACAAACGGAGTACTCCGAGAGTAACCCGAGTCCACCACCAATTCCGGGGAAAACCCGGTAATCCACCCGCCCGTAGGCACGACGGTGAAATTACCGGTAAAACCGTTTGGCTCAAGGATCCAACCCAGTTTTCCCTGGGTCTCCTATCATTGCCCACCAGTGCCTCACCCTGCACCAAGTGGGAGTCGAACTTGCATCTCTCAAGAGAAATACAAGCCCTCCACCACTTGATCTAGAGATCATTGGCAATTTTCCCAAAATATAATAGTTTGCCAAATAACTTTTGATGTAGAGTAAAATAAAAACAAAAAATAATTATATATGCATGGGGAGGGGCAGGGGCAGGGTTGGTGTGGTGTTGAATCTTCCTCCATGCATACATACATAATCGGTATATATATAGATCGTATTATACGTACAACATACGTTGCCGGAATACATGTCAACGTCCGGTGACGTTGAATCGACCTCAAGTTCGTTGCCCGGATCGGCTGCCGGTTCTCCAAGAAGCAAGGTCAAGTTTCTCTGCAGCCATGGAGGCAAGATCCTTCCCCGTCCCGCAGACGGCCACCTCAAGTATGTCGGCGGCGAGACCCGCGTCTTCTCTGTTCCTCGCACCATTACTTTCACCGGTATTATATTATAATTCTTTCCCATAATTTCATCACGAAAAATTGTTTACAATTTCAAAGAATTGTTTATAAAATTTGGCTCATATTTTCTTCATTCATCATTGTTCGCATTTTCATTGAAAGAAAATCTGAAAATAAATCTGTATTAGGCTCGATAGAGATTACAACAATGTATCAAATTTTCGGTGTTATTATGAATAACACCGGAATTTCTTTTACACCTCGGACCCGGTGCAGGCAGGGTCCACGTGTAAGGGATGCAAACGAGCCGAGCCTGAGCTTGACCAGGCTCGAGCTCGAGCTCGATTAACTTATGAGAGTTCGGCTCGATTCGAACTTTGTTTTCAAAGCTCGATCGGCTCGTTGGT
The DNA here is from genome assembly GCA_030545235.1 of Helianthus tuberosus. Classification (NCBI taxonomy): domain Eukaryota; kingdom Viridiplantae; phylum Streptophyta; class Magnoliopsida; order Asterales; family Asteraceae; genus Helianthus; species Helianthus tuberosus. Next base: position 108,036,307 of record CM060365.1, on the reverse strand, counting down.
ATTTTCTCAAGCTCGAGCTCGGCTCGTTTATTATCTTCTAATTAATATAATAAATAAAAATAATGTAAATAATAGATTTTTTTTGGCTCGCGAGCTCGATAAGTGAAGCTTGGGCTCGTTTACCAAATAAGCTTATTTTTAGGGTCGAGGTCGTCTTGTAAACACGTTTCAATAAGCTCGGCTCGTTTACACTAAGGCTCGATAAGGCTCGACTAGCCTAACGAGCATCACATGCGAGACTCAAGCCCGGGCTCGATAAGCAAACGAGCTTTATTTTAGGCTCAAGCTCGGCTCGGGCTCGATAAAGCTCGGCTCGTTTCGAGCTTTTTCTCGAACCGATCTCGAGTAGCTCACAAGCTGCTCGGCTCGTTTGCACCCCTATCCATGTGCATTTGGTTTTTTTTTTTAATTAGAATTGTATTTGTTTCTTCTTATTTTTAACAGATCTTATGAAGAAGCTAACCAGCCTAATCGAAGGTGCTGTGACCTTGAAATACCAGTTAATCACCGAGGAGCTTGATGCGTTAGTGAGCGTAAAATCCGACGAAGATCTCCGCCACATGTTTGAGGAATACGACCGCCAAGACCTAACCGGAACACCACGGCTCCGGACTTTTCTTTTTCCGGCGAACCCAATCATTATTGACAACCCGGTTGGACCAATGGACCGCCACTCTCTTGAGCAACGGTACATTAATTCCATCAATGGTATTATTTTTAATCCTATACCGGTGTGTAATAGTGGGTTTAGACCACCCGCTGTTAACACCAGCCAAACAAGTTTCACTATCTCATCTGCGTGTTCTTCCCCAAGAACACCACCAGAAGCTACCGTGGGAAACATAGTTCCCACGGTGGGTTCTAATGTGACAAACACTGAAAACACGGTTTTTCACAAAGGAGGTGTAATGAGCCGGGCCCGTAGCTCACCTAACCTGTGTAATTTTGGTTCCAGTTCCCAGCCCAACTATAAGAACCAAGGCCCAATTTCAACTCTAAACTTGGGCCTTAACAACCAGCAATACCCTTATTACCAACAACATCGCCAACCACCACCGCCGCCACCACCCAACCACTACCATCCACAACAATATCCCAAACCACCACTAGATCCCAGCCCACACAAGAACTCTTCTCCTGACCATTTTATGAGGATGAGATCCTCCGGGTTAGCCGATTACTACAGGCACCAAACGGAACAAGCGCCAAATCCGTATGCGCGATCAAGCAGATCAAGTGGGCACATGGGTTACCAAAGGGGTTCGCCTTATGACGAGTACTATGCGAATAATAATAGGTATGATCGAGAGAGTCCTCCTGGCAGTGGCAGCCCATTAGCCCGAAGCCCGCTTCATAACAATTATGTTTCCAAGTGGGATTCGAATGGGGGGCGCTGAATCACCAACATAACGATTTTGTAATGAACTCGAACGATTTTATCTGCTTTGTATGTTATTATGTAAATACGACTTCTTTGATTACGGGTGGTGGAAATCATCTACAAGTGTAAATAATAATTTTGAAATGCATGTAAATGATTTGTATATGAACTTTATTTTTTAAGCTTAGAGCACCCGCAAAGGGTGGTTTGTAGCTCCATGGACACCGACGTTGAAAAGAGGGCAAGGAGAGAGAATCCTCCAGGAACCCGGGTTTTGTGAGGGGAGGAGAAAGAAACTGGCAACGGTCTCAGGAAGGAAGGTTTCGAGTTTCGACTGGAAAACTCCTACATGAAGGTTTGTGTTCGCCCCACTGTTAGTTTTGAAAAGCCCATTTTTCATTGGTAGATGTTGCCTTGAAATGAACGAACCTGAATTTGGCATTAATTGGGCTGGTTTCAGTTACCTACCTGAGCACAGCTTTGAGACTTGGGCTTTGGGCTTTGGATTTGGGTCATTGTAATATCTACATGTTATTTTGGATATCGTAGTTTGTATGTAATGATAAAATCAAATAAAAAAGTATTTTTTCTAACTAGAATTGAAAGAAATTAATCATTTATTTTTCAAATAAATGGTTAGAATGAAAATGTAAAAAAAAAAAGAGTGTAAAGGTATTTTATGAAAATCCTATTTATTGACTTTGTAAATTCACATTCAACACATGCATATTTTACCCTAATTTTTTAAACGTTCATAACCTTTTTAAACGATATTATTTTGAACAGTGTATCGTTCGTCTTCACTCTTTAGCAACCATTGATCGATTAAGGTACTTGTGTAATTGTTATGTTCGCTAATTGAATTCTTTTATTCAAGTTATACTTTGGCCTTTCTGTTTAGAAATTGATATAATTTGGTAAATAAGCATGCTCTTATCATCAATTACACTATAATCTGATGTTCTTATCATCAATTACACTATAATCTGAAAGTCTCTGCAGAACCTTGCGACTTGTTGTGGTCTCTCAATATTGTATGTATTCCTCAGATCTCATCACTTCTCTTACAAATTCACCCAAAATGCAATCCGATTTTTAGAATCACATTGTTATACTTTATCAATTCCAGTTTTATTGCTGTTCATCGCCTCAGACTTTAAACACATTTTTAGGCTCAGAATCAACTTGCACACCAATTGTTCGATAAAATGCTTGACCCAAATTTTGGGGATTGATTGTTTTGAGTTTGGTTTTTTTTTCAACCGAGGTAAAATCATTAATCTATAACTCTTCGTTTGTTTGTTTGATTGGTATCTTTGCAATTGGTTGGAGCCAAAGGGGGACATTTTAGGGCTCTTGGGTGATTAATTCTTGTTCAAGTTAAAATTGGGATTTGCCGCAAGTCACGCACTCATGACGTAGCTCTTTCTTGGTGAGGTGTCTGGGAGGGTGAGCAACTGTAGGTTGCTTTCCTCTCCTTCGTTTCTTGGGTGGGTTCATACCTGGCCTCCTCCTCACCTCGAGAAGGAGGACTCGTTATCACTTCTCGGTTTTGATTGTTTCCAATGGGCTCTGCCAAGGGTAGGAGCATGGTATCCAGTGCCTCTGAAGGGGATGTTGTCTCCACCTCGTCCAATGGAGTGTGGCTATGCCCCTTCAGGAACTTCCACGAGTGTAAAGACGGCAAACCTGGGTCTTCTGGGTATAACAGATTGATCGCGCATTTTCAGCAATTCCATTTTAAAGATGATCGTAAAGAATCCCTTCAAGGTGCGATTTCTAAGGATTTAGAATTGTTTTCGAATGTTGGGGAAACCCTGCGAGTTTTGGGATATTGGTTGTGTGGGAGGTGCATGAAGACACACGCACTTAGTAGGGGGTGTCATCATCCTGATGGTGTTTTCACGTTCTCTAGAAAATCCGGGTTTGATGAGGATTTTGTCGTGGGGATCCGAAGGCCCCAAGATCCTGTGATGGTTGTTGAGCTTAGGAACCCGCAGGGAGTGATGGGAGATGTCGATCTCCTTGAACGTGTTTTCTCCCTTCCGGTTCGAACTGTTAAGAGCATTCCCCCAAGCTGTCGTTTGGCATTTGCACAAGCTTTGAGAGGTGCCATCCATAAAGTAGTAGCTTCCCCTGGGACTGTCGAAAGTTGGGTCAAACTCTTGCTCTTACCCCGTTGTACCCTTAAGGTGGTTAAGCCGTCTTCCAGGCAAGAGCGAAGGTCGGGTAATCGAAAATCCTTGCAATGTGATAGTATTTTGCGGGCCTTAGCTATGTGGAAGGATGGCTCTGGTTTTGAGGTTTTGGTCAATTCCCTCCTTGCCGATACTGGAGAAGGGGTCGTGCGTGGGGGGGGGGGGGAGCCACAACGGGAGATAGCTGAGGAGGTTAGCCCCAACATCAAGCAATGTCTCAGGAAAGTGAGTGATGGTCACTTCACTGCTGCAGTTAAGGTGTTGTGTTCCAGTGGGGTTGCTCCCCGGGGGGAATCTACCATGCAAGCTCTTATCGACAAACATCCCTTCGCACCGCCCCCGAACCTCCCTTCAACTCCTCTTTCACAACCTGCGTTATCCGTGGATGAAGACTGCGTCCACGGGTGTGTGAAATCTTTCCCGAAAGGGACATCTTGTGGGCGAGATGGCCTGCGGGCCCAACACGTGTTGGATGCTCTTAGCGGGGAGGGGTCGGGGACTGCCTCGGGACTACTTACTGCCATCACTGAAGTGGTAAACCTTTGGCTAGGGGGGTTATGTCCTAAGGTACTCGCGGATTTTGTTGTTTCGGCGCCCCTAACCCCTTTGTTGAAGCCTGATAATGGGATTCGCCCCATTGCTGTGGGGGCAATTTGGAGAAGATTAGTCTCCAAAGTATCCATGAAGAAAGTTGGGAAAGAAGCTGTTAAGTACTTGGGGGACTATCAATTTGGGGTGGGGGTCCCCAATGGGGCGGAGGCGGTGCTGCACAGCGCTAATAGGTTTCTTAATTCTTTTCATTCAGATGGTTCGTTGGCCATGCTTACGGTTGATTTTTCCAACGCTTTCAACTTAGTTGACCGTTCAGTTTTGCTTCGCGAGGTCCATCGCCATTGCCCCTCCATATTCCCATGGGTTCAATTTCTGTATGCTCAGCCTGCTAGGCTATACGTGGGGAATGACCACACCGGGGCATTCACAGGGGTGCAGCAAGGGGATCCCTTGGGACCTTTGCTTTTTGCCCTAGCCTTACACCCCTTAGTGCTTCAGGTGCAGGAAAATTGCAAACTCCCCTTCCATGCTTGGTACTTGGATGACGGGACAATTATCGGGGACGCTGTTCAGGTTGCTAAAGCTCTCAACATCATCGGTTCGGAGGGTCCAGCCTTGGGGCTACAGCTTAATATTAGAAAAACTGAAGTATTTTGGCCGACATGCAACGGGGTGAAGGTCCGGCCAGGGCTTTTCCCCAGTGAGATTGGGAGGCCGGAGAAAGATGTAAAACTGCTAGGAGGGGCAGTCAGCCGTGATGCCAGTTTTATTAGTGGTCTAGCGGCTAAGAGGGCAACGCGTGCTGTTGACATTATGGGACACCTTCCCTTGTTGCGGGATCCTCAAAGCGAACTCCTCTTGCTTAGATCTTGTATGGGGGTTGCAAAGTTGCTATATGGTTTGCGAAAGCTTGTGAGGATAATCAGCATGCCTTTGTCCCCCTGGCGTTTGACACGTTCGGCTCCTTGGCGCCGGAGGCAGTTCAGTTCTTGTCTAGAGTTCAGCGTGTGGTCCATAGCAACTTTTCGACCCCTCAGGGGCGGGGCTTTGTTTTTAGTAGATTAGGGTTTTCTATTCAGAAAGGGATGGCGGCGCAGTTTGTTGCTCGTCTACCTGCTATCCTTATGTAATTTGCCCTGATGATTGGAATGAAATAAAAAAAATTTAACAAAAAAAAAATAGTTAAGAAAAGTGGTTGTATGGACTCAGGGCGTTAAACATTTTGATTTTGGACTCAAGTGGTTAAAACCCCTAAAACACAGGAACTCAAAGAGTAATTTACCTTTCAATTTCATTCATGGACCTCTTGGCTCCAAAATTGTGTTCCGGTCCAGAGTAGACTTCAAACAGTAAGTCTTCCATTGATTTATTTCAATTTCATTCATGGGCCTCTTGGCTCCAAAATTGTATTCCACCCCAGAGTAGACTTCGACTGTCCAGAGTAGACTTCAAACAGTAAGTCTTCCATTCATTTAATTCAAGCGAGGGAAATTTAATTTGTGGAAATTATGTTGAGGAGAATTCAAACAGCACTTTCCAAATACAATTAATATAAATTGAGTAGAAAACCTTAGTCGTAGACACGCATAAAGCATGTCTCCTCTTTCAGTTTCAATCATCTTACTTGCCGCAACATGTACATTTGTTTTCTGTACCCTAAATGTTGCAGGCTTTTCAGATGAAGTTAATGCTCTCCTAAAATGGAAAGCAACACTCCATACCCTTGATACCAACATGGTTCTACCTACATGGACACATGATCTTAATCTCAGTTTTTCTTCTCAAAGAACAGTCTCTCCATGCAATTGGTATGGAGTTTCATGTGATGAAAATGGCAGCATAAACAGATTGAATCTTTCCTCATCCAGTATAACTGGTACGCTTGATCACTTGTCCTTCTCCTCATTTCCGAATCTTGCATATTTCGAACTTAGTTCAAACAACTTTTCAGGGACTATCCCATCTGATGTCCGTCACCTGTCAAAACTTGTTTATCTTGATCTTTCTTCTAATCAGTTCACCGGGAAAATCCCACCAGAGATTGGCGAACTCAGAAATCTTTCGGTCCTTCATTTGTTTCAAAATCAGTTGAACAGTTTTATTCCGCAAGCCATATGTCAATTGAGATCCCTTTATGGGCTCGCGTTGAATGAAAACAATCTTTACGGTTCGATTCCTACTTGTTTGGGTCAGTTGTCAAATTTGAGTTATATTATCTGAATCGTAATAATATTTCTGGTTCAATTCCTCATGAATTGGGAAATCTTTACAATCTAAATGATCTTGAAATGAATAACAACTCTTTAACTGGAGCAATCCCAGAAACTTTGGCCAATCTGAAGAATCTAGCCTTCTTGATTCTTTACAAGAATCAATTGAATGGATCAATACCTAGGGAAATAGGTAATCTAACTTCTCTCCAGTTTTTGGAGCTACAATCGAACAATCTTACTGGTATGATTCCTGCGTCTTTAGGTAAACTCAAATCCCTTTTGGTTCTTCGTCTTCACTATAACAAACTTTCTGGTCCCATCCCACAAGAGTTAGGGAACATGACATCCCTTTATAATCTGCAACTAGGAAGCAATCAACTCAACGGTTCCATTCCAAGTTCATTTGGTAACCTGCAATCCTTAGAAAAACTCTCTCTTACCGATAATCAACTTTCTGGGTCTATTCCTCCTGAATTTGGAAAGCTGAAGTTGATCAATATTGATATCCGCAACAATGTTTTATCAGGTAGTTTTCCTGATGACATTTGCAACGGAAGAAAGCTAGTATATCTTGGTGTTAGTGATAATAAACTAACAGGTCGAATTCCAAAGAGCTTGTACAACTGCTCGAGCTTGATCCGAGTCCGTTTGGATGGAAACCAGACTACTGGAGATATTTTTGAGAGCTTTGGAGTCTATCCGAACCTGAATTACATCAATCTCAACGATAACCAGGTTTACGGGGAAATCTCAGACAATTGGAGTAAGTGCAGAAACTTAACCACCATACAGATTGGGGGGAATCGAATCCGAGGTAACATACCTTCTTCCCTTGGAAAGTCGATTCAGCTGGAAACCCTAAATCTCTCCTTCAATGATTTGGTTGGAGAGATACCCAAAGAATTTGAAAGGATGACTCGTATGGGGACGCTTGTTTTAAGCAATAACAGACTTTCTGGTGAAATCCCAGTTCTGGGATCTCTAGTTCAACTTCTTGATCTATCCATGAATAAGTTGAATGGGTCCATACCAGCTTCACTCGAGCATTGCTCCGAAATCCATTTCTTAAACTTGAGCAACAATGGATTTTCTGGTGAAATCCCAGTCCAACTAGGGGGATTGGATCACTTATCTGTTCTTGATTTGAGTCATAATTCACTCATCAAAGAGATACCTTCTAGGCTTTTGAGTATGAGTAGCTTGGAGATGCTAAATCTCTCTCACAACGAACTCACAGGTAATATTCCCGAGAGTTATGACACAATGAATGGATTGTTGAGCATTGATCTTTCATATAATCACTTACGAGGTCCCGTCCCCAAAAGCAAAGTCTTTAGGAATCTTTCAATAGAAGCATTACAAGGGAACGAAGATTTGTGCGGAAATGTTACCGGATTGAGACAATGTGCATCAGAAAGCCATACCCCAAAACGGAAACACAAATTGCACTTGTGATTTCGCTTCCACTTCTTGGCGCCCTTCTACTTGGCGTTCTCATGGGAATACTCACCTTCTATAGTCACAGATCAAAGAGTCTGCCATCAACACAACTTGGTAGCGAACATAAAGATGACAAAAATTTCTTTTCGATTTCAACATTCAATGGAAGAGAGACTTATGACGAAATTGTGACCCGAACAGAGGAGTTTAACAAGGCGTTTTGCATCGGAATGGGAAACTCTGGAAGTGTGTACAAAGTGAAGTTGGCATCAGGTGATATTGTTGCTGTAAAGAAACTTCACTCGTCTTCTGAAGTGATCAACCACAATGATTTCCTAAATGAGATCAGGGCATTGACAAGAATACGACACAGAAACATCGTCAAACTACTTGGCTACTGTTCGCACTCTCAAAACTCATTTTTGGTCTATGAGTATCTCGAAGGTGGTAGTTTAGCTGATATTTTGGGTGATAAAACTGCTCAAATTTTGGACTGGATGAAGAGAGTGAAGATTATCAAAGGTGTTGCATACGCTTTATCATATATGCATCATGATTGTTTGCCAGCTATTATCCATCGTGACATATCAAGCAAAAATATTTTGCTTGATTCTGAGCACGAAGCCTGTGTTTCTGATTTTGGAACATCCAAAATTCTGAACCCAGATTCTTCGAATTGGACTAACGTTGCAGGAACATTTGGGTACCTTGCACCAGGTGGTTTATTTTCCAGTTGTTTATAATCACAAAATATCATGCCATCTCTTTAATTTGAACGAAATTCATCAATCATTATAACATTTTTTTGCAGAACTTGCGTACACAATGAAGGTAACCGAAAAGTGTGATGTTTATAGCTTCGGTGTTGTAGTATTAGAAATAATCAAAGGAACGCACCCTGGTGATATCATTACTTCCATATCCTCATGGTCAACCGAAGTGGTCAAGCTAACAGATTTGATGGATAATCGTCTGCCCGTTCCACTCCCGAAAATTAAAGAAGTTCTAAAGTCAATAATGATTCTGGCCATCAAATGCGTTAACTCAAACCCTGAGTTAAGACCTACAATGTATGACTATGGGGTAGGGGTGAGCAGAAGTTAAAAACCGACCCTACCCGACTAATCATAAAAACACTACCCGATCGTTGTACCTACTTAATTAATCGTGTATTGGTTCCACCTGCCATCAGTCCTCTCGGTTCCAAGTGCATACCCTTACCCGACATAAATTTTCACAACCTCCTCCCTAGGAATACTAGCGCCGTCCATTTCAAGTGAAATTGATGAATTGAAGCTTCAATTTCAGTTATACGTATGAAGATTCATCCCATTTCAATCTATAATCACTATTTCACATTTCAAATTGGGTGGATTATATCATAAATTTGAAGGTATGTTTATTGTGTAGCAACTCATTTATAAATTTGGTATTGTTAACCGTTTGATTGGTATGAAACTGCTGTGTAGTGTTTGATGGCTATCAAATTGATGGGTTGATTATGATCCATTGATTAGGCTAGTATCTAAGGTTGCACTTTTTCGCACCCAAGGTGTTCGATAGAATGTTGAAGTGAAATAACTCTAATACTAAAATTAATACATTTCTGTAATAACTGAAAAACTGATAGGAATATGCAAGTATTTGATGCTTAAACATCCAAAAATTCATAACTTTAAGTCCAAAAATTCATAACTTAAATATCCAAATATTCAAAAAAAAAATTAAGAACTTCAAACATAACACGAAACAAATGTAAAAAATCCAAACAAAATCCAACAAATCCAAAGCAAACGAACTAAAACCAATACTACTTTAAGTCCTTTCTCCTTTTTCCATATCCATCTCCAACCATCCGTTAATCGACATCCATATTCATGTGATACGGTTCCACCTTATCGTAAATTTTGTACATGAAATAAAATAAATAATGATAAATACAACGTAAACAACAAACTAAGGATTTGTATCGGTGTATGTCCAATATCATCAAACTCTACCGAATCTTCGATGTAGATTTTCTTTTTAATTGATACACGAATCCAATCCTCTCAACATATTAATGCCTCGACAATCGGAGGTGATAAAGAAGTTTGATAAGTTTCGACAACTCTTCCGCCTATACTAAACGCCCCCTCAGAAGCAACACTGGATACCGGGATAGCCAATATGTCTATAGTGACATGAAGAAAAGCTAACTAACACTAACGTATTATTATAAGTAATATAAATAAACTATTAATTAGTAAACATACCTTTTGCCATTTTCGCTAATATGGGGCATTTTGAAGATTCAGCTTTCCACCAATCCAGAATATCAAATCCCTTGCAAAGTGCCCCCTCTCCATCGTCTAGGTACTTATCAAGTTCTGACTTCATGTTATAAGATGTAGAACCGTCAACCGCTTTAAATTTTGTAAAAAAAAAGTCATTTTCTCCTAGTGCCGATGGTTCACAGTTCGCCTGACTTTCTGAAACTTTACCTGAACCTTGTTTTTCACTGCTTAATGCATAATGCTCATGAAAAAAAACTTCAATTCGTCATTTATACTTTTAACTACAATTTGAACTCATTTCTTCAAGTTATGTCACACCCCAACCGATGGCGAAAACATCAGAGTGAGACGAAGATAGATTGCTCATTACACATAACACTAGAATTTGGGACAAGTAATTAAATAAAAAATTTCACTTTATTACTATAAGAATTCAAATACAACATGGGAAGGAAAATACAATTCAACAACTTGAAATGAAAGAATTTTATTACAATAAGTATACAAAATTTAAAATGGGTATCTAGGCATCCTACTATGTTCCATGCATCATCAACATCATCATAAACCCGCAACATGTGTTAAAAGCATAGTTCAATACAAAAGTATTAGCGAGTATACAAGTTTGGTGTACTAGCATATAAGTAATAAAAAGATGATGGGCAATCCACATGGCAAACCTAGTTATCAAGATTAACGTATAAACTGGCATGTGTATAAACCATGGTTGTAAAAGTCCCGCCTAGGCACCGAGTACTCCCCGAGTACTCGCTACAAGGTAGGCTGCCGAGGCACGAGTACTGGTCTCCCAGGACAATTACTCCCCGAGTAATCTCCGCCTAAGCTGAGTACTTCCCGAGTACTCCCGAATCCGACTAGTGAGCGCCTAGCGACTTTTGCAACCATGGTATAAACTAGTCAAACCAAAGTTAAAACGCAATAAGCTCTTAACATAACCCAACGTTCACATGCAGTGTGTTACTCCTATAACGTTATATATGTTAAGGATAGGCTCGTACGAAGTTAATGATAAGTCTAACACAAAACGAACAAACTGATGTGTGTAAAATGCAACATATAAATTACATCAAATGAGGCATAAAACTAACCCTTTTTAAGTACTAATATTGGAAAAAGAGTGTTTTTGTCTTCCTTTTGTATTTTCAGGATTAAATGAGCTCAAAAACACAAAAGAAGCAAAAAGATAGCTAATTCCAACATAAATACAAGGAAAGGAACATTAGTGGACTGCCTGACCCCGCAACGGCAACTTCCCAAGCAAAATAGAGAAGGCAGAAGGCTGAACACGGGCCGTGCTCAGCCAGCACGGGGCCGTGCCCAAGAAGCAGCAGAAAAGACAAACCTATAGAAGCTTCTATTGCCCACCACGGGTCGTGCCCAGCGGACACGGGGGCGTGTCGAAAGTACAGCAGGCGCATTAATTGTAATTGCGAATTACAATTAATGAGGAGAGAGAGTGTCAGACGGGCACGGGGCCGTGCCCAGCGGACACGGGGCCGTGCCCAGCTCTCTGTTCAGCCTATAAATAGGAGTGCTTGGATTCATTTCAACTCATCCCTTGGCACACCACCTCTCTCACACTTCATCCACCACCCACCACCATCACAACACCATCATCCACCACCATCATCCATTGTCCATCGTAGAGTGTGTGAGTCGTCTCGGGATCCAAGATTGATCGTAAGAGTTCTTGACAATCAAGGCCATGTTTGCCTAAGTCTCTTACATCACTTGGTGAAGACAAAGTGTCTAGTATAATACTTTTTATTTCTAATCTTTTGCACTTTTTATTTGGTTTTGTATTAATGACTTTAATAACTAGTTACTTATGTTGAAGGTGATCTTTCCTTATCGTTTGTCCGTGGTGTCTTGGCATTATTTTACTGTCTATATAAAATAAAGGATTTTCACCATTCATATCTCCACGGTCTATATGGAGGTATGTTGGCTACCTGGTCGGGGGTTAAGGGAACGGTTTGGTAAAGGTCTTGCCATTGTTCAGCGTTTAGAGGTCCTGCAATGGACCTGGGTCAAATTTAGTAGGACCTCCTTCAATACTTCACGGTATTGGATGGCGGGGGTCCAAACTCTTTGACCCCCTCATAAGTTAACTACTATTAATACTATAATCCGGCTATTTAGGACTGTATCCCTGCTGACTCAGACTACTTAGCCGAGGGTAACGTCACCGCCAAAAGCGGGGCCTACCACAATACTGCATTAATAACTTAATTCATTATCTTCCAATAATCCACCCTTTTAGGATTGTATCCTTGCTGACTCAAACTACTGGGGTGAGGGTAACGTCACCTTCAAAAGAGGGGCCTACTACAATAACTAAAATAATCTCTTAATTATGTGCAAAAGTGCGGAAATAATCAAAGGTTATACTAGATACGAGTCGGAACCAAGTGATTCATCTTGTCTATCTGTTTTTCTTTTATTTTTATTTTTCAGCATTTTAGTTAGTTTTTTTATTTTTCTTAGTTTAAAACATTTTTCTAAACTTTTTTTTATTTTGGTTAGACGTTGAGGATAAACCGGTATTAAAAGCTCTTGTGTCCTTGGACGACCTCGGTATCTTACCAACGCTATACTACGCTCAACGATGGGTGCACTTGCCCATATGTGTGTTTAGTGTTAGTAAAATATCGTGTTTTATAAATTTAAAACTTGGCTAAAATAAGTGTTAAAAAGGGCTTAAAATATACACCTAATATATATAACACTCAACACGCATCAAGTTTTTGGCGCCGTTGCCGGGGACACAAGGATTTTAAGAAAGTTAGGAATCAACGGCCTAATCATCTTTTATTTTTTCTTTTTATTTTTTTAGGATTTTCTTAGTTTTTCAGCTTCTGCAGAGCTCAGCACGGGCCGTGCCCGGTCAGACACGGGCCGTGCCCAGCATCATCACTGGCAATTTTTATTTTCTGAGTTACAGAGAGCTGAACACGGGGCCGTGTCGGTGCAACACGGGGTCGTGTCCAACTCCCAGTAATTGGGAATCCAGAAAACAATTACTGTATCTTTGACCACGGGCCGTGTTCACTGAGCACGGGGCCGTGGTGAACTTTCTGACCAACGTTCTTTTCTGTTTTTATTGCAGGACTTGGAACCCAGGTGCCACATTTGACCCTCCTACGTAGTGCATGAGCTCCAGTTCTAGTAGAGACATAAAAGAACCCCTAGAAGAACCCGAACGCTTTCTCAGGAAAAGACTTAAAGCTAAAAATCAAGAGAAAGCTTCGGGGGACCCACTTCCAATGGCGGACCAACGTACCCTCATGGATTACCTACGGCCCACCGTAGGCAATCTCGGCGCCGCTATCAACGCACCGAATGTCGAAGCCAACAACTTCGAACTTCGGCCGCATTTGATACAAATGCTCCAAAACTCCGCAACCTTCCACGGGCTTGCGGACGAGGATCCCCATCTACATATTACTAACTTTTTAGAAATATGTGATACCTTTTGGATCAATGGAGCATCAAATGACGCCATCCGCCTTCGAATGTTTCCATTTTCACTAAAAGACCGAGCTAAGGCTTCGCTTAACACCCTCCCAGTTGGATCGGTAAACACTTGGGATGAACTTGCCCAAAAGTTTCTATATAAGTATTTCCCTCCTTCTAAAACGGCTAAATTAATGACTGAAATTAATACATACTCACAAGAGGATGGGGAATCCTTATATGAAACTTGGGAAAGGTTCAAGGAGCTTCTAAGAAAGTGACCTCATCACGGTCTAGCGGTGTGGCAACAAGTATCCACTTTCTACAATGGGTTGTTGCCACACACAAGAAAAACACTTGATTCAAGCTCCGGGGGACTTTTAGGTAATCGTCGCCCAAATGAAATATATAATCAAATTGAGGAAATTGCTCAAACCAATTTTCAGTGGCACACTCCCCGAGGTAATAAATCTATTGCCCCGGGCGCCCATAAGGTTGATGAAAGCATCTCTTTACAAGCCCAAATAGAGGCCCTCTCTTCAAAAATAAAAAAAGCTAGAAATGACAAAAACGGCCTCGGTTATGGCTTGTGAAGGGTGTGGTGGGTCACATGAAAATTGGAGTTGTATGAAAGAATTAGATGAACAAACAGAAACGGTAAACTACATGGATAATAGACCTAGGCCGTCGGGTCCTCCAACGGGTACTTACAACCAAGGATGGCGTAACCACCCAAATCTTGGTTGGAGAGATCCCGGCAATAGTAGTAACCAACAAAACCAACGAACTAATTTTCAACAACCACAAAATTTCTCTCAACAACAAGGTGGAAGAGAAAGGCTTGAAGATACTATATCTCGCCTCATCTCTGACACTGAAAAGAAAAACTCGGATCAATTTCAACAATTGGAATCGAATTTTAGAAATCAACAAGCTAGCATTCAAAACGTTGAAAAACAATTAAATCAACTAGCTCAAAATTTCTCCGAGAGACCACAAGGCGCGTTACCTAGTAATACCGAAACCAACCCAAAGGCACAAGTACATCTCATCACATTACGAAATCGAACCGTGGGTCCCGAGGATGCTCCATTGCCGCCAAGTGAAAGAAGCCATTCTAGCCAGCCTGTGACCCCTCCTGCGCCAGAAAAGGCTTCTCTACCAACTCAAGAGGCCACCAAGACTCCTCCTATTCCGTACCCCGGTAGGTTAAATCGTCAAAAGACCGATGAGCAATTCGCTAAATTTGAAAATTTGCTAAAACAATTGCATGTTAATATTCCTTTTATCGAGGTCCTAACCCAAATGCCTAAATACTCTAAATTTATGAGGGATTTCCTCGCAAACAAAAGGAAAATTGAATCATTGCAATTAGTTAACTTAGGCGAAGAATGCTCCGCCTTAGTGCTCAACAAACTTCCACAAAAGAAAATCGATCCCGGAAGCTTCACAATTCCTTGCTCGATTGGGGAATCTCCCGTTCGTAATGCATTAGCCGATCTTGGGGCTAGCATTAACCTCATGCCCACATCAATGTTCAAACGACTCGGCCTAGGAACAACAAGCCCTACAAAGATGAGCATACAACTCGCCGACAGATCCGTCAAATTTCCACAAGGTGTCGCTGAGAATTTGTTGGTAAAAGTTGACAACTTCGTTTTCCCAACCGACTTTGTCATCCTAGACATGGAAGAAGACACCGATGTCCCTCTCATCCTGGGGAGGCCATTTCTAGCCACCGCCCAAGCGGTGGTAGACATGAATGACGGAACGTTAACATTGAAGTTTGAATGTGGAAAAAGAATTGAGGACGAAGACCCGGTCAACTACATGCAGGTCATAGACTCAAGCTTGGATGATGCTCTCCGACGGTGTAACATGGGATGCAATACATCCCACTTGGGTGACATATGACCGGTTTTGGGTCTAGCCAAGGACCCTTATAAACGTGGCGCACCACGGAGGCATTCCGCGGAACTATCCTTAGTTTAATTTAGATTAATTTTTATGTTTTCTAGTTAGTTTTAATTTTCAGGAATAAAACACACTCATGGTGGTAAAGGATGAAAAGGGGAACGAGAAAAATGAACTCATGCACAAGAACAAGGCAACCCGACAATTCTCTCCATTTCAGAAGGTTCAACACGGGCCGTGCCCAACCAACACGGCCCCGTGCTGAACCACCTGCAGAAAACGCCCAGTTCAGGTAACTGGACACGGGCCGTGTTCACCCAACACGCCCCCGTGTCCAGACTTCTGTTTCTCTTGTTTTAATTTTGTTACTGGCACTTGAACACGGGGCCGTGCCCGGATAACACGGGGCCGTGTTCAGCGCCCAGTATCACAAAATTTTTGCTTTTTAACATTATTTTACACATCTAATCAACCTAAAAATTTATTTTTGGGACACATTGAGGACAATGTGTAATTTAAGTGTGGGGGGGATGCTAAAGCCTTGAATTTTGCAAGTCCTAAATACAAGCCTTACACAAAACTCTTTTGGAACCGCTAATCACCCCAAATTTTTTCAAAAATTTCATTTTTTTTTACTTGTCTAGGTTTAACTCGGGAAATTCAAGTTCTCAAAAAGGTTATATTTTTACAAATTTACAACCGATAGCGTAGTGATAAAAAGAACCAACATAAGAAAATTATAAAAAGGCATAGCAAACTTAGTTAAAATTTGATTATATATACTTGATCACATAAAAGCCCATTCCCACAAAAGTGAGTTTTGAGCCTTTATTGAGCACAATTACATATCATTAAAACTAAATGCTCATTTTTCGTTTCTTGTGTGAATAGCCGCTTGGTTCTTACGACTCTAGAACTTGCCATGACGATACATTCCCGGTCCTTATCAACTTAAACCCGAGTAAGTAAATGATGGAGGCATTAGGACTAACCCCTTTTTATTTCTACACCATTATTTTTCTTTTTCTTTTACCACCTACCCAAAAATCCCCCTAGTTAACCCCTTTGAGCCTAAACCATTTCATTTCATCACCCAGACCAAAAACCCTTTTACCCACCAAAACCTTTTTTATTTTTAACCCTTTGTTTTAGTAACAAGTTCGGTTTTTCGTATGAAAAAAAATGTTGATGATGAAGCAAAAAGAAAATAAACAAACAAGTTCATCAAAAATAACTTTGTTTGAATAAAAGCTTCATCAAAATAAAAAGTTGCAAAAATAGAAAATCTTACGGAAACCGACACTTGTTACGCTTTTTCACCCTTTTTCTACTAACCACTAACCACTATCCCAACCACCTACCTTTAACCCAAGCCTAACCCTTAACCCACAAAGTCCTCTTGATATTTACAAAGGTATAAAAGTTAAAAAGGATGAGGATTGATTGCTTGGCAAGCTTATGGTAGGAATAAGTTCCATGCCGCTCTCGAGTGATTCACTAAAAATTCACCTTCGGCCGAGTGTGAGTGATTTCTCCCGTGAGGTATGTGAACTTGTATATAAATGGAATTTAAAAAAAAAGGCATGTTATGCCCAAATAAGTAATTTCTCCTATGAAAAGTTCTAAATAAATCATTACGAATAGGATTGTAAATAGATAAAAATAAAACCCAAAAGGATCTTGGATATCCCGACACTCTACGACAAGCCCAAAACCTTCTCTTCTACCCATTCCATTTGGGAGTGTAAGCCACATGTTAAAGAGTTTTGCTTGAGGATAAGCAAAAGTTCAAGTGTGGGGGTATTTGATGTGTGTAAAATTCAACATATAAATTACATCAAATGAGGCATAAAACTAACCCTTTTTAAGTACTAATATTGGAAAAAGAGTGTTTTTGTCTTCCTTTTGTATTTTCAGGATTAAATGAGATCAAAAACACAAAAGAAGCAAAAAGATAGCTAATTCCAACATAAATACAAGGAAAGGAACATTAGTGGACTGCCCGACCCCTCAACGGCATCTTCCCAAGCAAAATAGAGAAGGCAGAAGGCTGAACACGGGCCGTGCTCAGCCAGCACGGGGCCGTGCCCAAGAAGCAGCAGAAAAGACAAACCTATAGAAGCTTCTATTGCCCACCACGGGCCGTGCCCAGCGGACACGGGGGCGTGTCGAAAGTACAGCAGGCGCATTAATTGTAATTGCGAATTACAATTAATGAGGAGAGAGAGTGTCAGACGGGCACGGGGCCGTGCCCAGCTCTCTGTTCAGCCTATAAATAGGAGTGCTTGGATTCATTTCAACTCATCCCTTGGCACACCACCTCTCTCACACTTCATCCACCACCCACCACCATCACAACACCATCATCCACCACCATCATCCATTGTCCACCGTAGAGTGTGTGAGTCGTCTCGGGATCCAAGATTGATCGTAAGAGTTCTTGACAATCAAGGCCATGTTTGCCTAAGTCTCTTACATCACTTGGTGAAGACAAAGTGTCTAGTATAATACTTTTTATTTCTAATCTTTTGCAATTTTTATTTGGTTTTGTATTAATGACTTTAATAACTAGTTACTTATGTTGAAGGTGATCTTTCCTTATCGTTTGTCCGTGGTGTCTTGGCATTATTTTACTGTCTATATAAAATAAAGGATTTTCACCATTCATATCTCCACGGTCTATATGGAGGTATGTTGGCTACCTGGTCGGGGGTTAAGGGAACGGTTTGGTAAAGGTCTTGCCATTGTTCAGCGTTTAGAGGTCCTGCAATGGACCTGGGTCAAATTTAGTAGGACCTCCTTCAATACTTCACGGTATTGGATGGCGGGGGTCCAAACTCTTTGACCCCCTCATAAGTTAACTACTATTAATACTATAATCCGGCTATTTAGGACTGTATCCCTGCTGACTCAGACTACTTAGCCGAGGGTAACGTCACCGCCAAAAGCGGGGCCTACCACAATACTGCATTAATAACTTAATTCATTATCTTCCAATAATCCACCCTTTTAGGATTGTATCCTTGCTGACTCAAACTACTGGGGTGAGGGTAACGTCACCTTCAAAAGAGGGGCCTACTACAATAACTAAGATAATCTCTTAATTATGTGCAAAAGTGCGGAAATAATCAAAGGTTATACTAGATACGAGTCGGAACCAAGTGATTCATCTTGTCTATCTGTTTTTCTTTTATTTTTATTTTTCAGCATTTTAGTTAGTTTTTTTTTTATTTTTCTTAGTTTAAAACATTTTTCTAAACTTTTTTTTATTTTGGTTATACGTGGAGGATAAACCGGTATTAAAAGCTCTTGTGTCCTTGGACGACCTCGGTATCTTACCAACGCTATACTACGCTCAACGATGGGTGCACTTGCCCATATGTGTGTTTAGTGTTAGTAAAATATCGTGTTTTATAAATTTAAAACTTGGCTAAAATAAGTGTTAAAAAGGGCTTAAAATATACACCTAATATATATAACACTCAACACGCATCACAAACCCAAAGAACACGAATCAAGCATAACATAATAGTAAGCATGTATTGGATTGTTTGTATGTATGTTTGCATAAAGTGTGTATTCTATATGTGTTTTTGTATGTGTAAACATGTTGCACCCAAAAAGTGTTAAAGTGGTAAAATGGGTCAAATATACTCACAAAATTGCTAAGTATTCCGATTATCCAAATGTTGACGAGTGTATGAGATTAGGAGGTTGAATGTATTCGGATTAGAGTTCAAAGAGTGATTATATTCTGAATTAAAAGTATAAAAAGGTAAATATACAATAAAATAACACTTAGACTTAGCACTCGTTCTTGATACTATGAAAACCCATAGGGATTAGAATGATTTCATAGGTTTAATACCTATTAGAATCGTAACGAGGAACTAAGCACTTAGGTGATGTAACTTAGTAACTTGATGAATAACCATTATATTATCTTCAAGGGTTCGGTTACTATGGATATTATATTTTTTTTAGTATTTGTCATAAGTTTAGTCCATTAAGTATAGCTAGAATCATCATAGAAGTCATGCATGAGGTAGGAGGATAAACCTTCCATTTAAGACCTCTATTGTATTTTCACCAATGCACAAGTTGTCATAAGACAACAAGGATGGTCATGAATGGATTGTTACAGAAATGAAATATACTAACTAACTAACTAACTAAGAAGAAAACATCAAGTGAAGTGTGGATTGTAAGTAGGATAGCCCAAGCTAACCAAATAATCACACATACACAAGTTCAAGACTTGTTCATCACTTGTGGGTTAAAACCCTTTTAAAAACAGAAAGTTTAGAGGATTAACACCTCTGAATTTGTATGTTACAACCTTGTTTTCAAGCACACATAATCATAGTCTTGATTAGTGGTATAAGGACATAGGAATGTATGAAGAAACCATAAGTTTATGTATGTTTAACAAAGTTCTTGATCAAAACAGAAAGTTCTTGCACTTTTAACCTTATTATGGTGATGTTCCATCTTCGATTTTCCATGGAAAACCTATGGAAACATACCTAGGGTTATTCCAAGTGCTAAGAACCAAGAAGAAGTGAAAAAGATGGAAGATAAGTGAGTTTAAGCTCACTTTTATAACTTGATATAAATCTGAATTTAATCAAAGAATTAGCTGCTATTTTTGAGTGTTTAGAGTGAGGATTAGTGAGTTTGTAAAGTGGCAGAAGTGTGGAAAAGAGTTGGGTTTTATAGGGAATGATTAGGGTTGAGTAGTTGGACATTCAATGGAAGAAACACACCAAAAATTGACCAATACTCGCGGCTAATTAAGGATTCTTTGGATTTGGGTCTCTGGCAGGATGCGAGCCAGATGGAGGTGCGGGTCGCGGCCCGCAAGCCACCTTGGCTGGGCATTTTGTTTGTTATTTTGACACTTTTAGTCCCTTTAGTTTCATATTTTGGGGTTTTAAGGTGTTTTAGGGTATTTTAAGTACAAAAGGCAAAGTGTAAGGGTATATTATGTAATTAAAGCATAAAGTGAGTATATAATAAGTATGAATAAGTATTTTTGTCGAGAAATAGCATCGAATACGCATGAATCGAGCATGTAAGACAAGTATTTGTAAGTTTAACGTATTTTGTAAGAATTACAAATAAGGTATCGTATGTATAATTAATCCAAACATATGAACATGTATGAATATGTAGAACATGAATTTAATGAAATACGAATTTTATTTATGATCCAAGTCTCGGATTTTACGATGATACAACGAAAGGACGATTACAAGGAATACGAGATTTCCAAGAATAGTATTACAAGGCAAGCTTTCTAATTATGGAAAGTATGAAAAGAAGGGCGTTACAAGTTATCTTCTGAATCTACATATTTTTTTTTCAGTCCTGAATATTCTCTCAAATCCAAACCGAATAACACGCATCGTTAACCTCGGATCTAAAACTGCAACAAAATACATAATGTAATTAAAATATTTGCCAATCGGTAGATTTTCCAGTACTTGTCGAACTTCTGGTGCATCTTACCACCCATAAGTTTACCTTCCATGTCAGCTCCGTCTTTCATCTTCCTTAAATGCTTGTCTATATCCATAATTTTGTTAAAAAATAAATTAACAGTAACTGATTTTGTAGCAAAAGCGTTGGCAGTTTTACGCTGAAATAATTCTAACACACTTGCCAATTGTCTCGCATAGCTCCAGTCCGCAATTTTAGGAGCATCCTCACCCAAATCATTTGTATAATTTGGATCATCCAGATCATATCTATTAAATGGGGCCTCATCTATTAACACCATCTCTACTATAGCTCTTCTACTTGCTTTCACACAATACTTCCATGCTTTGACCTCACAATTACCGCCCTGGAATCATCGCCTTTTTTCAAGAAAATATTGCTTTGGTGTCACACCCTCAAATTCCACATGCGGAGTACTACCGCGAGGCGTGTGACTGACCAGGATCAAGCCACCAATCATATCGAACAATTATAATAATAAAACAGTTTCACCAAATCAATATGATTAGTAACTAATAAAGTTCAAGTCCAAAGTCTTAAGTTTAAAACAACGTTCAAAGATAACAGCGGAAGCAAAAGTTAAATAGTGCAAATAAAAGTTCAAAGTTCAAAGTTATTATAGAAAAACCCAACACAGGTTAACACGTCCACTACACTCCCAAGCTGCAAGCTCCAGTTATCACTGAGTACCTTCAAAGCATGTAGTAAGGTATCAACATAAAGTTGGCGAGTTCACGAGTTCTCCAATTTTAATCCCATAAAACTTGTTTAAGTTGTTAAGTTACTCATTTATATCATGCCATGGGGAGCTACCCCATATATGAGCTACTAAACTGCGTAATACTGAATACTTAGCGACCTCATGTTTCGTTGTTGCCCCGTTTGTCAATGTCTATCATCATTGACGGATTGCCAGAGTCTATTAGTTCACGCCCGATCCAATCCAGGAACGGTGTGAGGTTGGTGAGACCTAATAGCGCTATCAACTAATAACCCGTTCGCCAGGCCAGGCGACTAATCGGTATAGTAAGCGGGGACTTCCGTGATAGAGTTTCGTTTAGTACGCTTGTTGCATCTAATAAAAATAATAGTTAACCGTATTCCAAACCCAGAAGAGTAAGCAATCCCAAACCAGGGAAAGTGTTGTTTGTACCGTTCAAGCAATCCCAAACTAGGGAAAGTGTTTTTCATTCCGCTTCCCAACCACCGGGAACCCATGCTTTTAGTTAAAAGTTGTGAACTCACCTTGGTTTGCTCAGCAGATAGTTTACTTGTTTTAACAGTTTGCTCAATCACGTCCTATTATGGTTATCGAGTTTAAATTAGATTCATATTCAAGTAACATTATGTATACACGTATTTGACACGTAACACCTAGTATTCACGCACTATCTATACGGACAAGTTTGAAGTCTCATAAATAAGCAGTAACAAGTATAGTCTACGTGTATGTGCGGTCCATCAATTTATCAGCCCACATGAACTGTGCGACCCAATTAAGTAGTAGCCCAATGAGAATGTGCGACCTGACTATCGGTGTGCGACCTAGTCCTCTTTAAGTCCAGTGTATGAGTGTGTGCTCCATTACAGTACCAGACCCAATTAAAGGTGTGCGGCCTAGTAAATTATTAGTCATATAGAAGTGTGCGACCCTCATAATCATGTGTAGTCAAGAAGGGAGTGTCCGGTACATCCCTGGTGTGCGGACAAGCTTTGGATGGTTGTACAACGTGCATTAGGTAATAGTGTGCGGTCAACCGTTGTACCATGTGCTTCAGGTATTTGCACACCAAGAGTGTGCGGCCTTTATAGGTGTACGTTTCCGCATCGTTAGGTTATACCGTGTGCATCATCAAATGTACAGTGTGCGGTTCACATGTCATGACTAGTGTGCGAGGTTGCTGTGCTTGGTTGTACTGTTTGTAGTGTGTGTTGTATAAGACATCCAACAATATTCATTCTTGTTTCATAAAAGTCAAGGCAACCAAATGCACAGATCTATAAATTCATGTTGGCATTAATCAATTAACAATCATTTTATCCATCAAGTTCTATCCGTAAATTATTAAAAACACCCCTAACATTTATCATCCCCTCATTGTCCCACATAATTGCACAGATTTACTTAATTATTTTTTTCAATTATTCATCAGAATTTCATACACCTTAATTATATTTAGTGATGAGCTTGGATTATAGAACCTTTTTCTCATGAATCCTAGACCCTTGTCAAGTTACCAATACACTACTGTAAATCATAGCATTTTATTTATCATCAACATATTCAATCATTTGTGGGATCATCTGGCTCTCGAATCATCAAACAAGTATACAACTTTATCATATACAGATTATACTAAAATGTTCATAGAAGCCTAACTTTCATCATCACACAGAAATGTCATCATACGAAATATTAATCTATCCAAGTTTCCTTTTTTTTATTCAAATCACTCATCATGTACAACCATTTGAGCATTTATTTCATCAAGCAAGCTTAACCATTGTGCAAACAACTAAATTACTAACCTATGATTCGTGATGCAAGGTTGTGCGAGAACGAAAGAGGAAGATGATGCTTCAACGGAGGGAAAAAGAGGGTATGATTATTGCTGATCTTTGATGTTATCCTTCTCGTCAAACTTCCCAAAAAGAAAGAGATGCTCTAGGGTTTTTAGAGAGAGGAAATGGATGAGGAGAGACAAGAAGAGTGTGCGAACAAGGGACAGTGCATGGAATGAATGGGGTGTGCGGCTGCTCTAAACTAAAATAACCACTTCAAATAATTCACAATCACACATAGGTGCATAAACGTTTTAGTGACAATTATATTATAATTTCTTTCATCAATTTCACATAATTGACTATACTTAATCACAACTCAATACGAAACATGTAGGAAGAACCGAAGTGTCACATTATCCTCAAGTTTCAAGAAATTTTGTCCCGAAATTCTGACGAGCTATTGTGTTAAAATGTTCTCACGGGGTGTCACATCATCCCAGTGTTAGTTTGGAATTTTGTCCCAAAATTCAGTTGTAGCCTCAGTGCTGGAAGTGTTGTTTGCAAACACCTGGGGATAATTGCGCATCATCTGGTCTTCTCGTTCCCAGGTAAACTCTGGGCCACAGCGCGAGTTCCAACGAACTTGAACGATAGGTATTCTGCTATGCTTGAGGGTTTTGATTTCTCGATCCATGATTTCAACCGGTTCCTCAACGAAGCGTAGTTAAATGCAAGATTTGAATCCTACAACTGTGTTCGATTTTAATACGTTTAATCCATGAATTTTGTATTCTTCATTAACCATAGTCGGTCAGACTCATGGGAACAACTCTGAATTAAGACTATTCTGAGTTTGGACTCAAGAAGTTGACTTCCAAACTCACAGACCTCATTATGAATGACGTTGGATGTAACTGACATCAAATCATCTTCATGGATCTTAGTCATAAGATGTTTTGATGTTGGTATACATATTTAGTATCCTCTGACCTGAGATACATACTATAACTTTCATTCACTAAAGACTATTATTTGATCAATGTCAACCGCTGTCGAGTAACTGCCAGTCATAAAGGCATTGGTTGGGAGTAGTTCAAAAGTTCAGTGGGAATAGTGTGTAGTCAAGATGGGATTCTGTACTATTATATTATACGTGACAGTTAGACATCGGGGCACCCTCGTTGATTCAAACTGGTTAAGTGTAGGGCATTACATAAACTTACTGTCTGTTTGATTGGACCACTTGGAATCTTGAAATGTGAACAATAATGATTGGACACCATGTGATATTGAATCTGATCCATGTCTCATTGTTCAATTGATGTCTTATGCGGAAAGGATAGGTGGCAATGATTACCATAAGCTCATTTTCTTGCAACAAGATGTTCCAAGATGTTTTGGTTAATGACTTGAAAGTATCATAACTAGTTGGGGACAACCATGTGTAGCTAGAGCGCCTTTGGCTGTCAGCGTTAAAGAACTTAATCGAAAACTGTCCAAGTGGGAGACTGTTGGAAAATAAATGGATCAGTTTGATTAATTAACATAGTCGGCCGATCTATGACCCGTAATAGTTACACGGTGGGCAACGAACTAAAATCCACTTAACTGGTTTAACTGGTAATTACGAACAATATGCGAAACGGATCATAATTATATTTATGTCGTGAGCGGGTTTATATTATTAATACTCATTATTAATAATATAATTGTTTATTTTAATTAATAAAATTATTGTAGGTATTAAATGAGAAACGAGTACATGGATCAGGTGATACATGTACACTCACCTCGCCACTTATCGCACATGCTACGCCACTTGTCGCACGTGCATTCTTGGCACGCCACTTGTCCAACTTCTATGTGCATGTCCGCCACTTGGCGCATACGCATGGATCTCCATGTTCTATAAGTAGAAGTATTGACTTGAAGTTGGGTAAGAAAAATTGCACAAGAGCTCTCAAGACACTCACACCCGTACTCATTTATTGATTAACTTGTTTAATTAATTCACTATTATTTATTAAACCAAATTTTAATAAATAAAAATTTTAACTGATCATCATGAATACCCAACCATTCAAGTTTCCAATATGTTGTATCCATAATCATTTGCCACTTATAAGACCCTCTGTAATGGGGCAGTATATCGCGCCAACTCCTCCCATAGCGCCCCATGGCGCCGGTGAACACCATTACGGCGCCATGTGCGGCCTCTCCCTCCTCCTCGCGAAAATTTTCACGGGAGCCATAACTGTGTTTCTCTCACACACGTATATATACATACATATATATGTATAATTGAAGGGGTATAACCCCACTACACACTCAAGTTATATAACCCCCTTTCTTACACAATTGTCACTTATCATATAACCCCTCACTACGGGCTCCATAAGGCCTTATGACTACACATGGTCTAAAAATAACAACACGTGTGGTAATTATTATACTATAGATTAATAATGAAGTCCACAAAGTGTGTTAAAAGATATATAATATTACTCTGTTCAATGCATGATATGCTCAATTATTTTTTTATTTATCCTAGGGAAACTTTCAAAGGGTTAGGATATAATAGGAAGTTATTTTGGCTAGCAAGGCTAGAAAGTAATGTTGACCATCAATTTATTTAATCAAGAGCTAAGATTAAATAAGTGAAATGAAAGAGAAAAAAAGAGGCGCGTGAGTTTGTATAAGAGCATTCTAGTCAATCTAGGACAATAGTTTCTCTCTCCTCCAACCCCCCCCCCATTTTTTAAACATTAATAACTTTCATTCGACATTATTTTTTTTATAAAAATTGCACCAAAGAAACGAGCGTTTTTTATCTTTAAAACGAGTATACTATTGCTATATTTCCGAAAAAAAATCGAAAACCCAGTTGCGTAAAACACAATGGACAAAAAGCGTAAAAATGACTTTTTTTTCTAAAACGCAATGCACAAAAAACACAAAGAAATGTCTTTTTTCTAAAACGCGACAACCATAAAACACAAAGAAATGGCTTATTTCTAAAACGCAATGGCCTAAAAACACAAAACAAAATGTTCTTTCTAAAACGCAATGGACTGAAAACACATA
This sequence comes from Helianthus tuberosus, assembly GCA_030545235.1. Taxonomy (NCBI): domain Eukaryota; kingdom Viridiplantae; phylum Streptophyta; class Magnoliopsida; order Asterales; family Asteraceae; genus Helianthus; species Helianthus tuberosus. The sequence goes on along the minus strand of CM060365.1, from coordinate 108,009,765 downwards.
AAAATGTGTTTTACCTAAAACGCAATGGAGTAAAAACACTTCAAAATGTGTTTTTATAAAATGCAATGGACCAAAAAACACATAAAAATGTCTTTTTTCTAAAACTCAATAGCCTAAAAATACAAAAGAAAGTGTTCTTTCTAAAATGCAATGGACTGAAAACACATAAAAATGTGTTTTTCTAAAACGCAATGGCCAGAAAACACAAAAAATGTCTTGTTTCTAAAACGCAATGGCCTAAAAACACAAAAGAAGGTGTTCTTTCTAAAACGCAATGGACTGAAAACACATGAAAATGTGTTTTACCTAAAACGCAATGGACTAAAAACACTTGAAAATGTGTTTTTCTAAAACGCAATGGACCAAAAAAACACATAAAAATGTCTTTTTTTCTAAAACGCAATGGCCAGAAAACACAAAGAAATGTCTTGTTTCTAAAACGCAATGGCCTAAAAACACAAAAGAACGTGTTTTCTCTAAAACGCAATGGACTAAAAACACATAAAAATGTGTTTTACCTAAAACACAACGGACTAAAAACACTTCAAAATGTGTTTTTCTAAAACACATTGAACCAATGTATGTTTTGTCTCTGAATTGTCTGAACAAGGAAGTAGGAGATCAAAAACTGTCTACGAATTTTTGTCTTCGAAATGAGGCAATTTCCAGAAAATTAAATTTTTGTCTGTGAATTGTCTGAACCAGCTCGACTCCAGCCAGGGGCTCTGCCCCTTAGACCCTGCCAGGGGCTGCCGCCCCTTGGACCCTGCTCCCAGGGGCGCTGTGTAACGCCCTGCATTTCAATACTCTAATCATCTCGGCAAGACTCCTCGTATTGTGATGCTTTTACTCGAGACAAACGATAATGATGAAAATGAGACTATTTGTCCCTAATCGTGCTAAACTATGTGAAACTTTTACTCTATGTGATGATTCTTGTTGCTTATTACATTTATCTAAACAAAATCTTGACTCTTGTGATGCTTGACTCTTGTGATACTTTATATATGAACGATGTGAATCTTGACTCTTGAATATGCTAGAAACTTGATACTTGATACTTATTGAACGAGAGACTTTGATACTTAGTTGAACGAGAAACTTGATACTTACTGAACGAGAAACTAGCTTAAACGCAGACTTGAAACACGGAAACTTTTGTGTTAATTATAAAATAACACCATGTAATGGTTACTCACAATAATACGCAACGCAACCTTTAATCAAGCTCGCAAAAAAAGCCAAAGTCGGAAAACTAGCAAACGGGTCTCGGCTTTCTGAATGGACATCCGATCGGATGGCCATTCGACTTAAAAGCCATCTGACCCCTTGCACACTCACACCGACTTAGCGGTCACTATCACCTATAAATAGGACCCTTGACCCTTCATTTCACACCTTTGCCTCTGCCATTCGACCACACGCACTCTCAGTCACTTTCATCAAGATTCGAGCCCATTCCGTAAGTATTTCTCCTAAATCCTTGTACGAATTTCATCATTTGACATTTCTACACCATGTTCTTCAGCCTTTTCACGAAAACCAACTGATTTGGGTCTCTTGAAGGTGGTTTCCACTCAGTTGCTTATGCAAACTGTTGTGGAGCACCATTTAACCAAGATCGGCCTCAGATCTAAAGGATTTTCATAACTTTTAAGCAAAATCAAAAGAAATCTCACACTTTTACACCAGATCTGATGGGATTACACATGTTTCCGGCTCAGATCTGATGAACATCACGTTTTACAATTAATTTTAGAACTTTCCTTCAAACTTTATACAAAAGATGGGTGAAATCAGACCCAAACAGACTTTCGACTCATCTCTTAGTCGAAAGTCGGCTTGAAGACTGAATTCCACCGGAAAACAGGCCAATTGACGGGTCCAAACATGAAACATCACCAAAAACAGCTCGTCGGTTCGAAAAGGGGTGGTTCCCAGCTGACCGAATAACTGGGTTTAGTACGTTTCAATTGTTTGACACGTCGTTGTGCCGTCTCCGTTAACTCGAAACTTAGAAAATTTCACGAAACAACACTCACTGACCATTTGTCCGAATGGCCATCCGATCGGATGACCATTCGTCCAGATGATTTGATTATGATGACACTTGTTGTTTGTTTTACAGGACCTGATGCGCGTGTGGTGTTATAGATTTTTATATATATTTTTAGCCCTTTTTACACGTTAGTCAAGTTTTAAATTTATAAAACACGATATTTTACTAACACCAAACACACATATGGGCAAGTGCACCCATCGTGAGCGTAGTATAGTGTTGGTAAGTTACCGAGCTTTTAATACCGGTTTATCCTCAACGTCTAATCAAATCAAAAGTTTAGAAAAATGTTTTAAACTAGAAAATAAAAACTAAAAATGCTGAAAATAAAAATAAAAAGAAAAACAGATAGACAAGATTAATCACTTGGATCCGACTCGTGTTTAGTGTAACCTTTGATTATTTTCGCACTTTTGCACTTTTTAAGAGATTATCTTAGTTATTGTACTAGGCCCCTCTTTTGAAGGTGATGTTACCCTCAACACAGTAGTTTGCGTCAGCAAGGATACAATCCTAAAGGGTTGGATTATTGAAAGATAATTAATTAAGTTATTAATGCATAATGTGGTAGGCCCCTCTTTTGAAGGTGACGTTACCCTCGGCTAAGTAGTCTGAGTCAGAAGGGATACAGTCCTAAGTAGCCGGGTTAAAGTTTTAATAGTAGCTTACATATGAGGGGATCAAAGAGTTTGGACCCCTGCCATCCAATACCGATGGGTATTGAAGGAGGTCCTGCTAAATTTGACCTAGGTCCTTGCAGGATCTATACACTGAACAAGACAAGACTCCTACCAAACCGTTCCCTTAACCCCCGACCAGGTAGCTAACATATCTCCATATAGACTGTGGAGATATGAATGGTGAAAATCTTTTATTTTATATAGACAGTAAAATAATGCCAAGACACCACGGACAAACGATAAGGAAGAATCACCTTCAAGGGATGCCAAGGGATGGTTTGCAAATGAGCCAAGCACCCCTATTTATAGCCTGAATAGAAGCTCGGGCACGGCTCCGTGTCCATTGGGCATGGCCCCATGTCCATCCTCCTTCTCTTTCTTCATTAATTGCAGTTTGTCTGCATTAGTTGACCATGCCCCCGTGTCCGTTGGGCACGACCCCGTGTGCAGAAGCGTATCTGTACTATCAAGATTTCCCTAGATTCTACGAATCTTAGAGTTGACCACGGCCCCATGTCCGCTGGGCACTCCCCCGTGGTGGGTGAAAGAAGCTTCTACAGCTTTGTCTTTTCTGCAGACACTTGGGCACGACCTCGTGCTCATTGAGCACGGGGCGTGTTCAGCCTTCTGTTCTCTTGTTTTTGCTTGGGAAGATGCTGTCGGGGGGTCGAGCATGCCACGTTTGTTCCTTTTCTTGTATTTATGTTAGATTTAGCTGCCTTTTTGCTTCTTTTGTTTATTTGAGCTCATTTAATCCTGACAATACAAAAGGAAGACAAAAACACACTTTTTTCAACATTAGTACTAAAAAAGGGTTAGTTTTATACCACATTTGATGTAATTTATATGTTGCATTTCGCACACATCAAATACCCCCACACTTGAATCTTTACTTGTCCTCAAGCAAAACTCTTTATAATGTGGCTTTACACTCCCAAATGGAATGGGTAGAAGAGAAGGTTTTTGGGCTTGTCATAGAGTGTCGGGATTTCCAAGATTCTTTATTAAGTTTTATTTTTATTTATTTACAATCCTATTCGTCATGATTTATTTAAAACATTACATAAGATAAATTACTTATTAGGGCATAACATGCCTTTTTAAAATTCCATTTATATACAAGTTCAAATACCTCACGGGGGATCACTCAACACTTGGCCGAAGATGTATTTTAGTGAATCACTCGAGAGCGGCATGGAACTTACTCCTACCATAAGCTTGCCAAGCAATCAATCCTCCTCCTTTTTAACTATACACCTTTGTAAATATCAAGAGGACTTTTGGGTGAAGGGTTAGGCTTGGGTTAAAGGTAGGTGGTTGGGTTAGTGGTTAGTGAAAGGGCGAAAGGCGTAAAAAGCGTCGGTTTTCGTAAGACTTTTTATTTTTGTAATTTTTATTTTGATGAAGCCATTCTTCAAACGAAGTTATTTTTGATAAACTTGTTTGTTTATTTCTTTTTGCTTCATCATCATCAAATTTTTTTTATTATTATTTTTTTTTTGATAAGAAAGTCATAAGAAAAACCAAGCTTGTTACTAAAACAAAGGGTTAAAAATAAAAAGGGTTTTGGTGGGTAAAAGGGTGTTTGTTTTGGGTTAAGAAATGAAAAGGTTTAGGCTCAAAGGGGTTAACTAGGGGGATTTTGGGTAGGTGGTAAAAAAAAGAAAAATAATGGTGTAGAAATAAAAAGGGTTTAGTCCTAATGCCACCATCATTTACTTACTCGGGTTTAAGTTGGTAATGACCGGGAATGTATCGTTGTGACAAGTTCTAGAGTCATAAGAACCAAATGGCTATTCACACAAGAAACGAAAAATGGGCATTTAGTTTTTTATGTGATCAAGTATATATAATCAAATTTTAACTAAACTTGTCATGCCGTTTCATAATTTTCTTATGTTGGTTCTTTTTATAACGACGCTATCGGTTGTAAATTTGTAAAAATATAACCTTTTTAGAACTTGAAATTCCCAAGTTAAACTTAGACAAGTAAAAAAAATGAAAAAGTTTTTTTTGAAAAAAATTGGGGTGATTAGCAGTTCCAATGGAGTTTTGTGTAAGGCTTGTAATTAGGACTTGCAAGATTCAAGGTTTTAGCATCCCCCCCCCCCACACACACACTTACACTTAAATTACACATTGTCCTCAATGTGTCCCAAAAATAAGTTTTTAGGTTGATTGAATGTGTAAAACGGTGTGAAAAAGCAAAAATTTATGTTATTGGGCATCTGGACACGGCCCCGTGGTGTCCGGGCACGGCCCCGTGTTCAGATCGCCAGTGACAGAAATTAGTAAAAAGAAACAGAAGCCTGGGCACGAGGGCGTGTTCAGTGAGCACGCCCCGTGTCCAGTTACCTGAACTGGGCATTTTCTGCAGATGGTTGGGCACGGGGCGTGTTGGCTGAGCACGACCCCGTGCTGAACTTGCTGTAATGAAGAAAATTTGTCGGGTGGCCCTGTTTTTGTGCATGGGGTGCTGGCTCAAGTTTCCCTTGGTATCCTTTACCATCCTGAGTGTGTTTTACCCATTACAACATCATCCAAACACCAATTTAACTAAAACCATCATTCACTCAAATAGAGAAAATTACATAATATTCCTAATAAATTAAAATTCTAGATAAATAGGTCAAAAGAAGCACAAGAAGTCTAAACCAAGAAGTTCTAGCCTAAAGTTTATTCTATTAGAAAAATTTTCGAAAAGATAATTCTCTCGGTTGGATGCGGCTCGAAGAACTTCTTCCTCCGGACATGGGTCCCTCACAACGTCGGCGAGCCATTCCTCTATCTCCCTTGGGAGAAGAAAGGCGGGCTCATTGGCATTGGTTTGAGGGGGTGCAACCTCCACCGGGACTTCTTGTAGATCTTCAAGAGGAGGCTCCGCTGGAATGTCATCCCATCCGGTAGGATTGTTGACTCCAAGTGCTAGGTTCCAATCCTCTTGAGGGAGGATTGGTTCCATGGGAGGTGTCACAAGAATGTTCAACCTCTGGTGTAAAAGGTTGATTTCTTGAAAAGTGTTTTCCAACCCCACCATAAGATAATTTATACGGTCTATGAGGACCTCCTCTACCGATGTCATCTCATCAAGAGCCTCACATAATGCCATCACGTAGCGTACGAGAGTTGCTTCAATTGAAGACCTTCTTTCCCTTCGACTGTTTCTTGAGTGCGTAGAAGAGGTTCCACTGTTTTGGCTTAACATTCTACGAAAATAAACGGAAAAGAGTTCATTTTAATGAAACAGTAACCTCATACACGTCCCCGTGCTCAATGAGCACGGCCCCGTGTTCACCTTTCTGCATATTTTTGGAACAATGAATCTTGGAGTTTTAAATTATTTTTTCAACTTTTAAAGCATTTTTGAGCAGAAATAACTTAAAACAATGTTGCAAAACTTATTTTTAACAAGATTCCTTGAACAAAAACCTAACAAACATCACAATAAAGCTTGGAATCATGGTGATTTCAAGCTCTAATGGAGGTGTTGAGGTAAAAGAAATGGAGAAGAAGGTAATGGACAAGAGAGGAAAGGACAAGATGGTTGTTGAGAACCTTCTTTTAGAAAATACATAGGATGGTATGTGTGAAGATCCCACCAAATCTCTGTCCCTGGAATGGTCCAAATGTGCAGGATTCTTGGCTGCATTTATAGAAAACGACAGCACGCTGCACACGGCCCCGTGTCGGCTGGACACGGCCCCGTGTTCAGGCAGGATCCTGACACAATTTGTCTGTATTCTGACAAAAAGTCAGAAAGGAATCTTTTGGTGGACACGGGGGCGTGTTGACCTGGACACGGCCCCGTGTCTAGAGGCTGTTTATGAAGTTTCGTCTATTTCTAAGGAACTCATCCGGATCGGGCGGTTCCTTACTGGTTGGAACAACCCCAAAGTGCCTGAGATACCTTAATTGCTCTAGATTAAGACGAGAACGCAAGAGGTTGTCGGTGAGGGTGATTCCTATGCTAAATGTAGGTGGACAAGTCCAACCCTTTCCCGGGCTCTCGTTAAAGAAGGTGTATGCCGAATCGCTCAGGTCTATGTATGCACCGAACGAAGTCGATGGAGAGTCCTTCACGGCATAATCGACATAGGGACGACTATCGCTCAAATCCTCACTAGAGTTAGAGGTAATATCGGGAACAACGAAGTTGTTTTTATTCGAATGCGATCCCAACAATTCTTCTTGGGTATCGTCTTGAGATGAATTAGTGTTATCCATCTTAAGTTCTTTTAACCAATTAAGAATTAGATCTTCCATTTGAAATAGTTCATCAAGAAGCATTTCTCCTAGAAGGTCCGGTTGAGAGCATTTGAGGGAGAGATAGGGATTATTTTTACTTTTGTCCTTCTTAAGGCTACAGGAAAACAATGGGTCTATATAATGGGGCTTATAGTTTAGAAAATAACATTCTAAATCTTTATGAGGGCCACCACATATTTGACTCCACGTACTATAAGAGTGCCGGAAGTAAAAAATATCAGTATCACTCATGTTTGTGTCAGAAATTACCAACCGTCGGGATCTTACGGTTCTGTTTTCAGTAACTGAAACTTGGGCACGGGGCATGTTGAGTAGGCACGGCCCCGTGTTCAGCTTACTTTCTGACTTAAAACAGGATTGCCTGTTCCAAAGATTGGGCACGGGGCGTGTTCAGCGGGCACGGCCCGTGCTGAGTTCTGCAGAAGCTGAAAAATTAAGAAAATTCTAAAAAAAACAGTAAAATTAGAAAAAACGATTAGGCCGTTGATTCCTAACTTTCTTAAAATCCTTGTGTCCCCGGCAGCGGCGCCAAAAACTTGATGCGCGTGTGGTGTTATATATTTTTATATATATTTTTAGCCCTTTTTACACGTTAGTCAAGTTTTAAATTTATAAAACACGATATTTTATTAACACCAAACACACATATGGGTAAGTGCACCCATCGTGAGCGTCGTATAGTGTTGGTAAGATACCGAGGTCGTCCAAGGACACAAGAGCTTTTAATACCGGGTTATCCTCAACGTCTAATCAAATCAAAAGTTTAGAAAAATGTTTTAAACTAGAAAATAAAAACTAAAAATGCTGAAAATAAAAATAAAAAGAAAAATAGATAGACAATATGAATCACTTGGATCCGACTCTTGTTTAGTGTAACCTTTGATTATTTCCGCACTTTTGCACCTTTTAAGAGATCGTCTTAGTTATTGTACTAGGCCCCTCTTTTGAAGGTGACGTTACCCTCAACCCAGTAGTTTGAGTCAGCAAGGATACAATCCTAAAGGGTTGTTGAAAGTTAATTAATTAAGTTATTAATGCATAATGTGGTAGGCCCCTCTTTTGAAGGTGACGTTACCCTCGGCTAAGTAGTCTGAGTCAGCATGGATACAGTCCTAAGTAGCCGGGTTAAAGTTTTAATAGTAGCTTACATATGAGGGGATCAAAGAGTTTGGACCCTCGCCATCCAATACCGGTGGGTATTGAAGGAGGTCCTACTAAATTTGACCCAGGTCCTTGCAGGATCTATACACTGAACAAGGCAAGACTCTTACCAAACTGTTCCCTTAACCCCCGACCAGGTAACCAACATATCTCCATATAGACCGTGGATATATGAATGGTGAAAATATTTTATTTTATATAGACAGTAAAATAATGCCAAGACACCACGGACAAACGATAAGGAAGAATCACCTTCAACATACGAAACAAGTTATTAAAGTTATTAATACATAACCAAATAAAAAGTGCGAAAAGATTAAAAATAAAACGTATTACACTAGACACTTGTCTTCACCAAGTGATGTAAGAGACTTAGGCAAACATGGCCTTTGATTGTCAAGAACTCTTACGATCAATCTTGGATCCCGAGACTACTCACACACTCTATGATGGATGATGGATGATGGTGGTGGATGATGGTGTTGTGATGGTGGTGGTGGGTGGGTGAAGTGTGAGAGAGGTGGTTTGCCAAGGGATAGTTTGCAAATGCACCAAGCACCCCTATTTATAGCCTGAACAGAAGCTCGGGCACGGCCCCTTGTCCATTGGGCATGGCCCCGTGTCCATCCTCCTTCTCTTTCTTCATTGATTGTAGTTTGTCTGCATTAGTTGACCACGCCCCCGTGTCCGCTGGGCACGACCCCGTGTGCAGAAGCGTATCTGTACTATCAAGATTTCCTCAGATTCTGCGAATCTTAGAGTTGACCACGGCCCTGTGTCCGCTGGGCACGCCCCCCGTGGTGGGTGATAGAAGCTTCTACATCTTTGTCTTTTCTGCAGACACTTGGGCACGACCCCGTGCTCATTGAGCACAGGGCGTGTTCAGCCTTCTGTTCTCTTGTTTTTGCTTGGGAAGATGCTGTCAGGGGGTCGGGCATGCCACGTTTGTTCCTTTTCTTGTATTTATGTTATTTAGCTGCCTTTTTGCTTCTTTTGTTCATTTGAGCTCATTTAATCCTGAAACTACAAAAGGAAGACAAAAACACACTTTTTTCAACATTAGTACTAAAAAAGGGTTAGTTTTATGCCACATTTGATGTAATTTATATGTTGCATTTTGCACACATCAGGACCCTGTGATCAAAACATCGAAAACTTTAACAGTTCACAAACACCCACTATTCGAATGGCCATCCATTTGAATGGTCATCCGTCCAGATGACCATCCGCTCAGGTATTCTGTCAGACACTTTTACTTGATTTTTGCACTATTCGACACTCTGTTCCCAACCAGGTCAGCACTTAGAGGATGTATGCTCTGTTCCCGCCCGTAGGCTGATCCAACGCTCCCTTCGATCCAATTTAGTAGTGTTTGGTTTAAGCACCCACTGTGAGTATACTCGATCCCTTTTTGTTTTAAACACTTTTGGGATGCAACATGTATTCTATATCAAGACACTTGACACTTGAAACTTATTTGAAACATACTCTATCCATTTAAGCATGAAACATGAAACTTGTGATACTTGAGACTTTTATGCTATGTGAACGTTTAATCCTTGTGTGTAGTTCCGCCTTAACAATTATAGCGCTATAGGAGTAACGCCCGCCCCCTTTGAGTCTTGGGGTATTGTTAGGATGAGACATATTAACCTCCCATTATTCTTTGGGAAAGGCACTTTATTGCATTGGAAACTTGGGCTATCACTTGGACTGCATTAACTAGCATGGTGAAACTTGTTATATGTTCTCATGTTGGATATGAGTTTTCTAAACTATTATGCTACATATTCAAACTTGTATGCTCGCCAACATTTTGTTGATTGTATTTTAATACATGTTGCAGGTTGATAGTAGCTAGGAATCAAGAAAACAAGCTAGGATGATGCTTAGAAACTCATCATAGATAAATGGACACTTTTGAACGATATTTGAATGTTTATGTTGTTTCTGATACATTATGTTGGTGGTGGAACATATCTGACATTTTAGACATATTTTTGGAATTTTGATTAATCTATATGGAAACAGGTAGTGTTATGGATTCTCTTGAGAAATCTGTTTCGCTTAGTGTCGCGCCCCGATGTTTCCGCCATCGGTTGGGGTGTGACAGATTGGTATCAGAGCCATAACTATAGGGAATTAGGACAAGCAGGAATGGTTTGCCTAGTCTATAGTTCTAGGAACTTTGCCTCTTATATGTTGTTTAAAACTTATGCATATACTTTCCTGTTAAACTTACATGCCTTTCCTAATGCTAACACAATACACACTTGGATGCTTTGAAAACACTCTTGAAACAAAATCGAAATGACTCATCAAAACCGTGGTAATTCCCGTCTTTGATGATGACTTTCGCCCAGCAGTGTTTATATTTTTGCACGAGATTTACCCTCAACTCAGTAGTGACACCCAAACCTTGAAGGGGAATTTCCATTTCATAATCTAGTAGGTCTTGTCTATTGATAAATACCGACAATATTAGGGCATGATGTTACCAAGTTAGAGGTGAAACTCGCATCTTGATAACTAGTCCCACTCTTTGATTTTCAATCTCGCCAAGGTCTCGAGTCTTCCCGATCGATTAAGGATGTGTAGTGACCGAAAGGACAAATAAGGTAGGCCTAACATCGATGAACGTATTTGTCAAAGTAAGCCAAAGCACGTTGCCTTAATTCGAAAAGGGGCTCGATTTACTTTGGTTAGTCGACATTTCTCTACCTAAAACAATCCTATGTTTTATGAGCCTATCTTTTATGTTATCTAAATTTACATGTGGTTTTATACTTGATACCTTGTCCGTTTCGAAACTTTTACACGAATCGCACTATCTCCGCAATCTAAAACAATAATAATACTCTCTCGGAAACGAACTAAATTTATGATGTTTTATTCATTCGTGTTATACTATGTGGGAATCTTGATTAAACTATGAGGAACATATTGAACGTCTATGCTATGTGAAACAACTTGATCAAACAATGTGAAACATGTGGAACGTTTTGTGATGTGTGAAACAACTTGAGTCTTTTATACAATCATGTGAAACTTCATGCTATGCTATGTGTTCGTTAAACTACATTATTAAACGAAACATTATGATCTAGTCTCACCCGATACTTACTCTGACTCTTTAGATGTCATTAAGTCGTCTCTCCAACCCACACAAGAGGTCAAAGGCCAACACTCAGAAAAAGATGATATCTTTTATGGCCGAACAGATTGCACGCATTGTTCCCAAGATTGTCACTGAAATCCAGGGATCAAACACACCTCTATCCTCTGTTGACTTAAAGCAGACAAACCAAAGCCTGTGAGCTTCAACTATAAACACTTCGTCTCTTGCAACCCTAAGCCTTTCACGGGCAGTGATGGGGTGACTGCAATGCTGGAATGGTTCGACAACATAGAAGTCACTTTCATCAACAGTGAGTGCCCTGAGCATCTAAAGACTAGGAGTGCGACTTGAGTGTTTCAAGGAAGAGCTCCAGAATGGTGGACCAACGAGAGAAACATTCGCTCAAATGATGAAGCCTATGCTTTACCATGGGCAGAGGTTAGGGAACTGATGATGCTTGAATTTTGCCCTCCGCATGCGCAGCAGAAACTTGAGGACGAATTCAGGCATCTGAAACAAGTGGCTGATGACAACCTGGCTTATACTACCTGTTTTAAGCAATTCAGCGTTATCGTGCCCCACTTGGTATCTACTCCTAAGCGCATGATCGCCAAGTACATCCATGGGTTACCTCCTGCTATGTGTGACGCCATTGACGCAGCTCAACTCAACTCTATTAAAGAAGTTTACCGCCTTGCAGAAAGTTTGAACAACAACCGCGTTCGTGATAAACAGCTCGGAAACTAGGCTCCCTCGAAACCCGCTAACCAAATCACTCAGCAACCAAGTGGCAGCAAGAACAAGAAACGAAAGTCTCAAAATTCTGGCTGCAATGCAATTGTCCCTGCTGCAAATTCGAACCCTGTTGGCAATGCCATTGTGCCCGCTGCTACCCCAAACCCTCCTGCTACAGAAAACACCAAGAATTCGTACACTGGGGTTCATCCCAAGTGTGCCACTTGTAACTATCATCACCCTGCCAACTTAGCTTGTCATCTATGTACCAACTGCAATCATTATGGTCACACAACTCCTTACTGTCGTCAAGCCAATCAGGTTCAGCAAGCACCGCCAGTTCAGCCAGCTCAACTAGCCCAGCAGAACCCCAAACCAGCAAACAACGTCCGAGCATGCTACAAGTGTGGGGACACCACTCATCTCCGTCCCCAATGCCCGCAGCTGAATCAGGAGCAACAGCAAGCCGCTCGAGGACGAGCATTCAACATCAACGCGAATCAGGCGCCTAACGACAATGATGTCGTTAATGGTACGTTTCTCGTTAATAATCTTTACGCTTCGATACTATTTGATACTGGTGCCGACAGAAGCTTTGTGTCCGTAGAATTTGAATCTTTGTTAAACTGTGCACGCTCTAAACTTCCTAAGTCGTTCTCTGTTGAGATTGCCGATGGTAAGTCTGTTCTAGTTGATTCTATTCTCCGTGATTGTTCACTGACTCTTAACGATGATGTTTTCACTATTGATCTCATACCCATGCAATTGGGAAGTTTTGATATCATAGTAGGCATGGATTGGTTGCGTAAAAACCATGCCAAAATTGCTTGTCACGAGAAGTACGTTCGCCTACCTCTACCGTCTGGTGATACTTTGCACGTCTATGGAGACCAAACTTCTAAAGGACTAAAGTTGACGTCATGCACTCAATAAAATAGATGCCTACGTAAACAGTACTTTGCCTTCTTGTCCCACATAGTGGAACAAAAGGGCAAGGGAAAGAGCGTGAGTAACATTCCAGTAGTGTTTGATTTCCCTGACGTCTTTCCTGAAGATCTTCCTGGTCTTCCTCCTCCTCGATCTATTGATTTTCGTATCGACCTTATACCTGGTGCGACTCCTGTAGCCAAGGCTCCTTACCGACTTGCACCCTCTGAGATGCAAGAGTTATCTAGCCAACTGCAAGAACTACTCGACAAAGGCTTTATACGTCCAAGTACCTCACATTGGGGTGCTCCTGTGTTATTCATCAAGAAGAAGGATAGTTCATTTCGCATGTGCATCGACTACCGTGAACTTAACAAACTCACCATCAAGAATCGTTATCCTTTCCCTCGTATCGATGATATATTTGACCAACTACAAGGTGCTAGTTGTTTCTCCAAAATCGACCTTTGATCTGGTTATCATCAGCTTCGTGTTCTCGAAGAAGATATCCCCAAAACTGCATTTCGCACTCGTTATGGACACTATGAGTTCGTGGTTATGCGTTTTGGCTTGACTAACGCACCCGTCGTGTTCATGGACCTTATGAATCGTGTTTGTAAACCTTCCTTGGATCGTTTTGCGATAGTCTTTATTGATGATATTCTTATTTATTCGAATAACCAAGTTGACCATGCACGTCATTTACGCCTCATGTTAGAACTTTTACGTGGTGAACGTTTATACTCAAAGTTTTCTAAGTGCGAATTTTGGATTAATGAAGTACAATTTCTCGGACACGTCGTTAGTAAACAAGGAATCCATGTTGACCCTTCTAAAATCGAAGTGGTGAATAGTTGGAGTACACCTAATTCTGCATCTGAGATTCGTTCCTTCTGCATCTGAGATTCGTTCCTTCTTGGGATTGGCGGGTTATTATTGTCGATTCATCTCGGACTTTTCAAAGATCGCCGTTCCTCTCACTTCGTTGACTCAGAAAGAGAAACCTTTTGCTTGGGGTCCTGAGCAAGAGGAATCCTTTTGAACTCTTAAGAACCTGCTTTGTAACGCTCCTGTACTTGCTCTCCCTGATGGGAATGATGATTTTGTGGTATATTGCGATGCCTCGAACCGTGGCCTTGGCTGTGTGCTCATGCAACGGGACAAGGTCATCGCTTATGCCTCCGGACAGCTCAAAATACATGAGAAAAACTATACTACCCACGACCTAGAGCTTGGCGCAGTTGTTTTTGCGTTAAAGATTTGGCGACACTACCTATATGGTACTAAGTGGGTGGTTTTCACTGACCATAAGAGCCTACAGCACATCTTTAATCAAAAGGAACTGAATATGCATCAACGACGATGGGTAGAGTTGCTTAACGACTATGACTGCGAGATTCGCTACCATCCTGGAAAGGCAAATGTCGTGTCCGACGCTCTTAGTCGTAAGACTCATGTTAGTAGCATCCTCTGTTCTCAAATCTCCAGTGATCTTCATGCTTGTATCCGTGAACCACAATACTCGTCAGCCAACGAAGGTAGTCTAATCATTAAAATACGAGGTGATTTGATTGATCAACTCGAAACGAAGTCTGATGGACTTCAATACCACCTCAATCGCATCTGGGTGACAGATCGCGACAATCTTCGTGAGCTCATTATGAATGAGGCTCACAAATCCCTATACTCTATTCATCATGGTGCTGATAAGATGTACCATGACTTCCGTATGACTTATTGGTGGCCTGGTATGAAGAAGGAAATCGCCGCATACGTCTCTAAGTGTCTTACTTGCTCAAAAGTCAAAGCCGAACATCAACGTCCTTCAGGTCTTCTCGAACAACCAGAAATCCCTGTTTGGAAATGGGATAGCATTGCTATGGAGTTTATAACTAAACTACCACGTACACCTTCCGGTCATGAAAGTATATGGGTAATCATCGACCGTTTGACCAAATCAGCCCCCTTTCTTCCTATTCGTGAAGATTTCAAAGTGGAGAAACTTACTCGGATCTACATTGATGAAATCATATGTCGTCATGGTATACCCATTGATATTATCTCTGACCGCGATGGTCATTTCACTTCACGTCTTTGGCAGACCTTTCATTCCGCTATGGGTTCTCATTTAAATCTTAGTACAGCTTTTCATCCTCAAATGGATGCACAGACTGAACGTACAATTCAAACCCTAGAGGATATGCTCCATTCTTGTGATATCGACTATGGTGGAAATTGGGATGTACATTTACCATTGATCGAATTCTCGTACAACAACAGCTACCATTCCAGTATTCAGATGGCTCCTTTCGAAGCTTTGTATGGTCGCAAGTGCCGATCTCCTCTCAGTTGGCATGAAATTGGTGACAAGCAACTGAGTGGCCCTAAGATCATTCAAGAGACGATGGATGAGATTCTTTAAATCCACGATAACTTGATCAAGGCTAGGAGCAGACAAAAGAGTTATGCTGACAAAAGGCGTAAGCATCTGGAATTCAATGTTGGAGATCACGTTCTACTTAAAGTATCTCCCTAGAAGGGAGTGATAGGATTTGGTAAAAAGGGAAAGCTTGCCCCTCGCTCTGTGGGTCCTTTCAAGATTCTCGAAAGGATTGGCAAGGTGGCTTACCGACTTGATTTACCTCAAGAGCTTAGTAACGTACATCCGACGTTCCACGTCTCTAATCTCAGGAAATGCTTAGCAGATGATGAACTTCAGGTTCCCATCAAAGACTTGCAAATAAACGAGACCCTACATTTTGTGGAGAAGTCGGTCGAAATCATGGACCGAGGTACCAAGCGGCTAAGGCAGAGCAAAATTTCCATAGTCAAGGTTCGATGGGAAGGAAAACGTGGCGCCGAATTCACTTGGGAACTCGAGAGTGAAATGAAAACCAAGTACCCACAACTCTTTGCTCAGTCTTCCTCTTAGATTTCGGGGACGAAATCTCCTAAAGGAGGGGAGACTGTAACGCCCTGGATTTCGATACTCTAATCATCTCGGCAAGACTCGTCGTATTGTGATGCTTTTACTTGAGACAAACGATCATGATGAAAATGAGACTATTTGACCCTAATTATGCTAAACTATGTGAAACTTTTACTCTATGTGATGATTCTTGATGCTTATTACATTTATCTAAACAGAATCTTGACTCTTGTGATGCTTGACTCTTGTGATACTTTATATATGAACGATGTGAATCTTGACTCTTGAATATGCTAGAAACTTGACACTTGATACTTATTGAATGAGAAACTTTGATACTTGGTTGAACGAGAAACTTGATACTTACTGAACGAGAAACTAGCTTAAACGTAGACTTGAAACACAGAAACTTTTGTGTTAGTTATAAAATAATACCATGTAATGGTTACTCACAATAATACGCAACGCAACCTTTAATCAAGCTCGCAAAACAAACCAAAGTCAGAAAACTAGCAAAAGGGTCTCGGTTGTCCGAATGGCCATCCGATCGAATGGTCATCCGCGACCATCCGATCGGATGGCCATCCGACCCCTTGCACACTCACACCGACTTAGTTGTCACTATCACCTATTAATAGGACCCTTGACCCTTCATTTCACACCTTTGCCTCTGCTATTCGACCACACGCACTCTCAGTCACTTTCATCAAGATTTGAGCCCACTCCGTAAGTATTTCTCCAAAATCCTTGTACAACTTTCATCATTTGACACTTCTACATCATGTTCTTCAACTTTTTCACGAAAACCAACTGATTTAGGTCTCTTGAAGGTGGTTTCCACTCATTTGCTTATGCAAACTGTTGTGGAGCACCATTTAACCAATATCGGCCTTAGATCTAAAGGATTTTCACAACTTTTAAGTAAAATCTAAAATATCTCACACTTTTACACCAGATCTGATGGGATTTCACATGTTTTCAGCTCAGATCTGATGAACATCACGTTTTACAACTGATTTTCGAACTTTCCTTCAAACTTTATACTAAACATGGGTGAAATCAGACCCAAACAGACTTTCGACTTATCTCTTAGTCGAAATCCGGCTTGAAGACTGAATTCCACCAGAAAACGGGCCAATTGACAGGTCCAAACATGAAATATTACCAGAAACAGCTCATCGGTTTGAAAAAGGGGTGGTTCCCAGCTGACTGAACGAGCTGCGTTTGGTAGGTTTCCGTTGTTTCACACGTCGTTGCGCCGTCTCCGTTAACTCAAAACTTAGAAAATTTCACGAAACAACACTCACTGACCATCTGGACGAATGGCCATCCAATGACACTTGTTGACACTTGTTGTTTGTTTTACAGGACACTGTGATTAAAACATCGAAAACTTTAACAGTTCACAAACACCCACTGTTCGAATGGCCATCCGTTCGAATGGTCATCCGTCCGGATGAACATCCGCTCAGGTAGTATGTCAGACACTTTTACTCGATTTTCGCACTATTCGACACTTTGTTCCCTACCGGCTCAGCACTTATAGGACTTATGCTCTGTTCCCACCCGGGGGCTGATCCAGCGCTCCCTTCGATCCAATTTAGCAATGTTTGGTTTAAGCACCCACTGTGAGTATACTTGATCCCTTTTTGTTTTAAACACTTTTGGGATGCAACATGTATTCTATATCAAGACACTTGACACTTGACACTTGAAACTTATTTGAAACATACTCTATCCATTTAAGCATGAAACATGAAACTTGTGATACTTGAGACTTTTATGCTATGTGAACGTTTAATCCTTGTGTGTAGTTCCGCCTTAACAATTATAGTGCTATAGGAGTAACGCCTGCCCCCTTTGAGTCTTGGGGTATTGTTAGGATGAGACATATTAACCTCCCGTTATTATTTGGGAAAGGCACTTTATTGCGTTGGAAACTTGGGCTATCACTTGGACTGCGTTAACTAGCATGGTGAAACTTGTTATATGTTCTCGTGTTGGATATGAGTTTTCTCAAACTATTATGCTACATATTCAAACTTGTATGCTCGCCAACATTTTGTTGATTGTATTTTAATACATGTTGCAGGTTGATGGTAGCTGGGAATCAAGAAAACAAGCTAGGATGATGCTTAGAAACTCATCATAGATAACTGGACACTTTTGAACGATATTTGAATGTTTATGTTGTTTCTGATACATTATGTTGGTGGTGGAACGTATTTGACATTTTAGACATATATATGGAATTTTGATTAATCTATATGGAAACAAGTACTGTTATGGATTCTCTTGAGCAATATGATTCGCTTATTGTCGCGCCCCGATGTTTCCGCCATCGGTTGGGGGTGTGACACGCTGCCCCCGGACCCCCGCCAAGATTACTTTGTAAAACGCTAAGGGTGAGCAAAAGGAAAAACCCGACCCTACCCGACCATTACCCGACCCGAGAACCGATCAAACATAAAATACACCACCGATTCACTACCCTAAATATAGGGTCGGTTCCGGTCCATAGGTCCAAGTCGGGTTTCACCATGAAAAGAACCGAGAACCGACCCGACCTGATTTTATATGAAAAATTAGAACCGATCTAAATACCTGGGTACTTGGGTTCGGGTCGGGTTGGGTATATTTTCGGTTCGGTTCTCGGTTATTTTCGGTCCGGACCTAAACTTGCTCACCCCTATAAAACGTAATGACTCAATTCAAAAACCCAGATCGTAAAAATGCAGTTCAAAAATTTCTTACATAGATCGAAGCCGATTTCTTCAGATTTCTTCACCGATTGACAAAATTTGAATGTTAGAAACACTTATCAGCGATTGAATCGGACGAATCGAGTGATTCGCTTCAAAATCACAGGAAAAAAATGAGATATTGTATGAAATTAAACTTGGTTTTTTTCAAAAAAAAAGGTGAAGAACACGTTGATTGGGTGTTTGAATCATTGATTGGTGATGAAAATCGCACTATAATGTAGTGATTATTGAAATAGAAAGTGAAGAAAAGGTTGAAGATCGTGGGTTTTGAAGTTACAGAAAGAAGAAGGAAGAAGATTGGATAAAATTGACTAAAATACCCTTTTTCTTTATTTTAAATTTTGCCACATGTCATAATCCTATTGCTTCCTATCCTTCATAGCCAAAATAAACTTCATATTTGATCCTCTCCCAACTTTCATAGTATAAACTTACAAGACACTTGGTGTAACAACCCGCTTTTTGGGAAGTCAAAGTCAAAGGAAGAAAAGATTGCTAATTGTGATCTGTAACTCCTTGCTTGACCATCAAATCGTACTTTTGACTTGTAATCGAATTCTATTATTTATTTGCTTTAGTTTTATTATGTGGAGTATCTATTAATAATTGAGGTTTAATCGCATGTTTAATCGCTAATCGACTTAACGCAAAACACATCGCTATCGCATTCGCAACTCGAATTATGTGTTCTGGATATTGGTTTACGTGTGTGTGCTATTATGTGTTACTTGTGCATGTTATGTATATGTTAAGGTGTTTAATCGCAATTCTATCACATCGAAATCTAAATCATAAACGCTAAACGCAGGTTATTTATAGTGATTGTATGTTAGATATAGTAGTTAGGTTATTTGTGTAACTAATGGGTAATACTATCGCATCACTCACTCGAATCGCATCGCAACGCTCAACACGCGAATCAAAATGACAAAACTCAACGAGCCGGACACCTGGATCGAGTGGCCAACTGATCGAGTGGCCATCCGATCGGATTGCCATCTGATCGGTGACCAATCCGACACTATGCACTTTCCTCTTTTGGAAACCCTATAAATACCCTCCTGTCACATCATTTGTGATGTGACAGCTATCCAACTCGACCAGCTGCACTCAAGTCTTCTTTCTCTCGATTTCACGCGATTCTTGTAAGTTTTCAACTTAAATCTTGTACTTCTATTATCTACACGCACTCCTTCATCTTTTTCACTTTTGAATCTTAACTTTTAACCGTGAAATCAACGGATTTGAGGTGTTTTAGGATGATGTCATCATGGAGTTTTTATGTACTTCAAGATTTGGCTTCATTCCACCAAGAACAACTTAGATCTGAGAGATTTCCACATGAAAAAACAATGATTTTGCATAGATCTAAACATTTTCAAAGTGGAAAGTATCGAAAGATGGTATTCCAACTTTCTTTCAACTCTTTTACACTCAATGCACTCAAAACCGGTAGAACCAGAGCTCGTTCTGATCTTCTACTCTTTCTTAGTGATGAGTTGGTTCAAGATCTGGTTACTACTAAAGTGACAACCGATTACGGGTTAAACAAGAACAACCGTCACGAACCAGTAACCTGATCAGATTTGGGTGATTCCTGTTCGATCGGACGACTTGGAACTTGACGAGGTTCCATTGCTTATTACGTTGTCAAACCGTCTCGAACAAACCGAAAACTATCAAAATAAAAATGATCAGATGAGTTGGGACAGATTGCCGTCTGATCGGATTGCCATTCGATCGAACAGCAATCCGAACGGATTACACTTGAGCTTTTAATACCTAAACAACTTTCGACAGGTTCAACGGATTGCTATCCAATCGGATTACCATCCGATCGAGTAACCATCCTGCTGTGAACTTGTTCTCACTAAGTGTCTTGCCAATCGGATCGATATCCGATCGAACAGCCGTTCGATCGATTGACCTGAAGGGTTGAGATACTTCTCTATTTTCAAAATGCTACAAGGAAAACTTCAAAGCCATCATAGACAAACACATCCTTACCAAACGAGTGTCAATCCAAACGAATGGCCATCCGATCGGATGACCATCCGAATGGATTGAAATCCGATCGAGTGACCATCCGATCGGATTACCATCCAACACTTGGTCACTTTTCATCGTTTTACACACCGCTCTTCGCATATGCTATCGTTAACTGTTCAGGCTAATCACGCTAGCGCTCCCTTCAATCCATTTCCATCGCTGTGAGTATACTCGATCCCTTTTTGTTTTATGCACTTTTGGGTGTTACATACGTTACTTATACTAAATCATAATTAGTCACACAACGCAAACACTATTTATACGCTGACCGTTATTGCATGTTACTTGTTACTCGATGAATACTTGTATGTTATGTTTACACAGTGATTGTTGCCTGACGCCTTAGAAACGATAGTACTATTTGTTTGGACTCAGCACCTGTCGTGGACGGGGGTTGTTAAGGTTACCTCTCACATGTCACAGTGGTGATATGTGTTGCGCATTCTACAACTCGCAGTCTAGTCTGTGCAAATTTCATTGTCGATAACTTACTAGCTTCGCATTATACATGTTACATGTTGGTTATGCGTAAACGCTTTCGAACTCTATTATTACTATTAAACTTGTGTGCTCACCTATACACTATGTGTATTGACTCCTATTTTAACGTATGTGACAGGTGCTTAAATGCTTAGGATGTTGTGCTTTTGCTATTTGATGGAATCGAGCTTAGGAGAGTCTAGAAACCAACCAAGACAATTTATTTTTATTTAAATCTGAGTTGTCGGAACATGTTATTCGTCTTTGAGATATCGTTGTCTGTAATAACTGATTTTGCTTAATAGGTTATGGTATGGGACACAATATTTACTATTCGGTAAAGTAGTTGTTATGGAATTTCTCTTGGACAATCTGTTTCACTCAGTGTCATGCCCCGATGTTTCCGTCATCGGTTGGGGTGTGACAGATTGGTATCAGAGCCATAACTATAGGGAATTAGGCAAGACTCGACCTAGTCCGGGTCGATGTCTTAGAAACGACCTAGTCTATAGTTTAAGTACCAACAGACCGACTTGTGCATACCCAGTGAGGGTTTGTACGAGCTTACTCGCTATCTCTCGCTCGTACTCGCTGTACACTACACTTTTGCGCGAACATCGCAGGCTACAGTTCTGCGCAAAATCAGCCTTTCCTAAGGCTGGACACACACAAACGAATGGGCTGGTTAAGATTAGGTGTGAAAACCGCAAACTCTCGACCGGATCACTCGTTCGACTCGCTATTTTTACTATAAAACAAGAGAATCTGCGTTGAGCCAGGAGTGAAATCCATACCTCAACAGGAGTCTCACCCTGCATCTACTAAAAGATTGTCTCGGTCGAGTTGTTAAGTTAGGGGTGAGACCCGCATCTTAACGACACACCCTACTCATTATAAATTTTTACAAAACTCTCACCAAAGTCTCGACGGACTCCAACTACTTGAGTCACTCAGTAACTAGAAGGATGCGTGCCAATCGCCCGGATTGAGGTGAGAGCATAATCCGGAAAGCAAAAGTGTGTGCACAAAGTCCTTGTGAATAGTCGAATTACTTTGGGTAGTCGACGTCTACCACACCCAGACAATCTATCCTCGATTTCTATACTTGATTCTGTGAATTATCGCTTTTATGATCGATTTTATGTGGATTTTATATGATTTTATCTGATTACATGTTTCGGTTTTTGGTGATTTACTCGCTTTTCGCTATTCACTTTGATCAACACGCACCACTCGCACTGCACATCTATCTCAAACCGCAAACAAACCCTTGGTCTATGTTCGTAATCGCTACTCGCTATTTGCAATCGCTATACTTAAACGCTATACGATTCTATGGAGGATAGATGAATACGTGCAAAATATGTGCTTAGGTTAGACTATGTGCCTATGTGATACTGTGCTTACGTGGAATACGTGCTTATGTGATTCTATGATTATGTGCCTACGTGAATAATGTGAATGTCTGTGTTCCTGAGCTTTGTGGTAAATCGCTAGACTATATTAGGATTAATCGAAATTGAGTTTGAGTCCTGTGACGACGTCTGTTGCAGACAATGTCGTCATTTGGGTCGTAACACTCCCGCGCTGCTAGACGTAATCACGCTGACAAGCGAATCGCCTCTCTCGTTGCTAAGAAAATGGCGAAAGTCATCCCCCAAATCGTCAGTGAGCTGAATGAGAATGCAAGCAAGTCCTCGGAAGAGTCCAGGACTGATACTCCTAAGGCTGCCTTTAGCTTCAAGCAGTTCAAAGCCTGCGGACCAAAAGAGTTTACCGGCGAAGATGGTCCTACGGCCATGTTTCAATGGTTTGATTCTATCGAAGTCACCCTGCGCCAGAGTGGCTGTCCAGAAAACCTGCGCACCGTCAATGCTACCGGTGTCTTCCAATCTCGCGCTCTTGTTTGGTGGATGGCCGAGAGGAACAAACGAGGAAATGATGTAGCTTTCGGATTGTCTTGGGTTGAGTTGAAGAACATAATGATGCAAGAGTTCTGTCCTCCCCATGAACTCCAAAAGCTTGAGG
The DNA here is from genome assembly GCA_030545235.1 of Helianthus tuberosus. Lineage (NCBI taxonomy): Eukaryota > Viridiplantae > Streptophyta > Magnoliopsida > Asterales > Asteraceae > Helianthus > Helianthus tuberosus. The sequence continues at coordinate 107,986,568 of CM060365.1, read as the reverse complement.
ATGAATTCTGGCACATAAAGCAGGATGGCAGAGATAACACTGGTTTAACTGCATGCTTCAAGCAGTTGAGTATTATCTGTCCCGGTCAGGTTACTACCCCAGATGTCACAATCAAGAAGTATATCCGTGCTCTTCCGGATTGTGTTGCAGATTTTGTTCAGGCTGCAAAGACTACAACGATCGAGGAAACCTACCTGCTCGCTGCAGAGATCAACGATAAGCGAGTCAGGGCGGGTTATTTTGACAAAGCTGCTAAGAATCTGCATCAAGCCACCGCTACTTCAACCGCTGAAACCACCACCGCACCGCAATCTTCGAAGCTCTCACGCCGAAAGAGGAAGAATAATAGCAGTTCCAGCAACAAGAACTGTGTAGTTACTGCTGCCCCACTCCAAGTAGTACCAGCACCACCGCAACCTCAACACCGCCAAGTAGCGGCACCCGTGGTCAATGCACCGCCTGCCAAGCGTGCATACACTGGACCACACCCGCTTTGCCCTACTTATACTTATCATCACCCAGTGGGTCTCGCATGCCAGTTCTGCGTTCATTGCAATATGTACGGCCACTTCACCACAAACTGCCGTACAGGTCCACGTCAAACCCCAGCTCTAGCTCAAGGTCAAGCTCCTGCTCACCAAGCTCTACTTACTGCTCCTCAAGGCCATCAAGCAACTCCTGCACCCGCGGATCATGCTAGATCTTGGTTCGCATGTGGTAATCCCAATCACTTCGTGAACATGTGCCCCAATCGAGTGGTGAAGCAAGAACCACAACAGCCAGCAGCCCGCGGACGTGCCTTCAACATCAACGCCCGTCAGGCTCAAGCAGACAACAATGTGGTCAATGGTACGTTCCTTGTGAATGGTATATATGCTTCGTGTTTGTTTGATACTGGAGCAGACTGTTTTGTATCGTTTGAATTCGAAAAGCTCCTCAATCGTAAGCGCGCCCATCTACCCTCGACGTTCGATGTTGAAGTTGCCACCGGAAGAACCGTCGCCGTCGTGATTGTACGCTTGAACTCAACAATCACGTCTTCCCAATCGACCTTATTCCGATGCAACTCGGAAGCTTTGACATCATAGTAGGCATGGATTTTCTTCGCGAGAATCGTGCTGAAGTTTTTTGCTTCGAAAAGATGATTCGTTTCTCGCTCGCTAATGATGATCAACTCTGTGTGTGTGGCGAAACTCCTTCGAAAGGTCTCAAACTCATGTCATGTGTCCAAGCAAGCAAGTATCTCCGCAAGGAATACAGAGCTTTCTTGGCACACATTGTTGTAGCGGAGAAAAAGGAAGTTAAGGAGGTAGACCAGGTTCCTGTAGTTCGTGAATTTCCCAACGTATTCCCTAAAGATCTTCCCGGATTGCCTCCCGCTCGTGATATCGATTTCCGAATGAACCTCATTCCTGGAGCAAATCCGTTTGCTAAAGCGCCTTATCGTCTCGCTCCTTCTGAAATGCGCGAACTCTCGAGCCAGCACCAAGAACTACTTGATAAAGGCTTTATTCGCCCTAGCACCTCTCCATGGGGCGCGACTGTCCTTTTCGTCAAAAAAAAAGGATGGTTCGTTCCGGATGTGCATCGACTATAGAGAGTTGAATAAGCTGACAATCAAGAATTGTTATCCCTTGCCTCGAATCGATGACCTATTTGATCAGCTACAAGGTCCTGCGTGTTTTTATAAAATTGATCTACGCTCAGGCTATCACCAGTTTCGCATTCAAGAGGGTGATATTCCCAAAACTGTTTTTCGAACCCGCTATGGTCATTACGAGTTTGTAGTCATGCCTTTTGGTTTGACCAACGCTCCCGCTAGGGGTGTGCACGGTTCGGTTCGGTTTGGTTTTTGGGTAAAATCAAAACCGAAACCGAAATGTCGGTTTTTGGCTTTTAAAAACCGTTCGGTTTCGGTTTTTCGGTTTTTACGTCGGTTCGGTTCGGTTTTTCGGTTATTTCGGTTTTTGGAACAAAATTAAGTAATATTCAAAAAATAAAAAGTATAATTTATATTATAACAATCTTTTTATATGTTTATATTTAAGTTATTATAGTTCACCTCTTTAATTAGTATTGTTTACATAAACCTAACCTTCTAATATATTTTTATGTTTCTTCAAAGTTTTATTAAATTTAATTTTTATATTAAATTTTGTTATATCTTATAGGTAATAATAAATCATTTCAGTTATAATGTTTTTATTACAAACACTTTACATTCAAGAATAAAATTAACATTTTCTACTAGCATTGGGTTAAACACTTAAACAATTTAAACTTAAACATAAAAATATATGGATTGTAACTTATCGGTTCGGTTTGTTTTTTTTCGGTTATTGAAAACATTTATCCGAAAACCGAACCGAAATTTTCGGTTATTAAAAATCCGAAAACCGAACCGTCGGTTTTTGTTTCGGTTCGGTTTTTTTGGTTCGGTTATTTCGGTTATTCGGTTACGGTTCGGTTATTTCGGTTTTCTTGCTCACCCCTAGCTCCCGCAGTTTTCATGGATCTAATGAATCGAGTGTGCAAACCCTTTCTTGACCGCTTCGTAATCGTGTTCATCGATGATATCCTGATCTATTCCAAGTAAAAAGTCGAACACTCGCAACATCTACGTTTGGTTCTTGAGTTACTCCAGGGAAACCGTCTCTATGCCAAGTTCTCCAAGTGTGAATTTTGGCTAGAGGAAGTCCAATTCTTGGGTCACATTGTCAATAGTCAAGGTATTCACGTTTATCCTGCGAAGATTAAAGCAGTTAAGAGTTGGGTTACACCCAAGAACCCGTCTAAAGTCCGCTCTTTTTTCGGACTGGCAGGCTATTATCGCCGCTTTATCGAAGGTTTCTCTAAGATCGCTGTGCCGCTTACCTCTCTTACGCATAAGGATAAACTTTTTGTTTGGGGAACTAAACAAGAGGAAGCCTTTCAAACTCTCAAAGCTATGCTTTGCAATGTTCCTGTGCTTTCACTACCCGACGGAAACAACGACTTCGTAGTCTACTGCGATGCATCAAACCTTGGTCTTGGTTGTGTTCTCATGCAACGAGATAAGGTTATCGCGTACGCTTCTCGACAGCTCAAGATCCACGAGAAGAACTACACCACACACGACCTCGAGCTTGGCGGAGTTGTTTTTGCATTAAAGATTTGGTGACACTACCTTTACGGTACCAAGTGTACGATCTTCACCGATCATAGGAGCCTACAACATATCTTTGACCAGAAGGAACTAAATATGCGTCAACGCCGATGGGTAGAACTGCTCAACGATTACGACTGTGAGATCCTTTACCATCCAGGCAAAGCAAACGTCGTTGCCAACGCTCTCAGTCGACGAAGCTAGTTGCATAGCGCTCATAATATCCAAGCCCAGCATCATCTTGAAACTCTTATCCGTGACGCGCAACATGCTTGTTTTACCGAATGAACTTTGAAGAAGGAAAGGATTCTAAACGATGGCACCCAACTCGAGAATAAATCAAATGGTATCTTTCATTATTTGGATTGAATTTGGATTCCCAAGCGTACCAACTTGCGACAACTGTTGATGGACGAAGCCCACAAATCTTGATATTCTATTCATCCCGGTGCTGACAAGATGTACCAGGACATGCGCTACAAGTACTGGTGGTCAGGCATGAAGAAGGATATCGCTATCTAAGTTTTTAAGTGCCTGACTTGTTACAAGGTCAAGGCTGAGCAACAAAGACCCTCTGGCTTACTCGTACAACCCGAGATCCCAATGTGGAAATGGGAGAGTATAGCTATGGACTTTATAACGAAACTTCTGCGCACGTCATCAGGTCACGACAGCATTTGGGTTGTTATTGACCAATTGACTAAATCAGCTCATTTCCTACCCATACGAGAAGACTTTAAGGTAGAAAAATTAGCCCGAAACTACACCGATGAGATCATTTGTTGACATGGGACGCCTCGTGACATCATCTCTGATCGCGATGGTCGGTTTACCTCGCATATTTGGGAAATGTTTCAATCTGCTCTCGGTACTACTCTTAATCTAAGTACCGCTTTCCATCCCCAAACCGACGGTCAGACTGAAAGAACGATTCGCACGCTTGAAGACATGCTTCGCTCGTGTGTCATAGATTTCGGTGGTAATTGGGACGCACACTTATCTTTAGTCGAATTCTCATACAATAACAGTTATCACTCTAGCATCCAAATGGCACCATTTGAGGCATTATACGGAAGAAAATTTCGATCGCCTATTGTATGGCACAAGATCGGAGACGCGCAAATTACCGGTCCTGAGCTGTTGCAAGAAACGACTGACAAAATCCTCCAAATTCGAGACAATCTGCTGAAAGCTCGGATGTTAGGATCTGAGTTTGCTTGATTATGTTGTTTTTACAGAAGTGAAGATCAAAATTAGATAAAACAGTGAAATAACTTGCAGCGGAATAATTTGTAAAAACTTTATCACATAACCAAGGAGAGATTAGCTTTCATCATAACATGTTATCATTAATCATAAGATTCAAAAGATTACAAACCTATTACATGCTTGAATCATTAACTCCCCCTCAGCCTGAGCTCACACAAATTGATACGTATAAGTTAAGTGTGTATGTGTGTGTGTGTGTGTGTGAGCTAAATAGAACAGTACATGCACTGTCTATTTATAGTACAAGTTCTAACCACTGTGGTATCTTTGCTGACATCACTAAGACAGTGACATCTAACAACCTTAACAAACCCTAACCTCTGCTAATGCTAACCTCTGATACCTTAACAAAACACTGATTATAAGACCCTATTGATGCTATCCATTGATGAGCTCAACCACTGATGAAGCATTAGCAGAAGTTCTTCAAAGGATGATCAGACCTTTGACTTCCAGCAGACCTTTGACTTTAACAGTGGTTTGTGTGACAACCCGCACTAAACCAGGTATCCGTACAACTTAATTAATGATTAATTACTACTTGATTACTGTGCTTGTTTGAACTAGCTGATAAACTGCTACCTGCATACTGATACATGCACTTACTTGCATCATACTTTATTTGCTGTCACTACATTATTTACATACTGGACCCTAGTGACAAACATGATGCACAAAAAGCACAGTAGCACTAAACGGATACACGGCAAACATGCTGATATGACCAGCATCAGGCAGACACTGCCTCTAAGGCCTGTTAAGAGCCTCATATATTTTGGCTACACTGGGAGTGAGTGTAGGAATATAAGGGTTATGGTACCGCGTCTCTAGGAATAAGATACACTGATTCGGATGTGCCAAAAACGTACTTTAAGTACCAAACACAGCACTTTAATAATTTACCCAGCTTCTAGCTGACTAGTAAAGTGCCAGACATGAGAAAATAACACTAGACACTTTCTAGAGTGTCGGGAAAACAAATTGTGTCACTAAAAATAACAATAACGACACTTTAAAGCGTTTGTAACACTTTAACGGATTACTATCCAACCGGACACCCGGACTTTACCCGGAACATGAAAATATTACTATTTTTACTATTACTCTTTTTCTGAGCCAGTTAGGGTCTCTGATTTCCCTAACACCCGCCATAACGTGTAACATATTAGTAACGGGGTTAATTACTTAACTTAACTTGGTTTAACATAACCATTCCCTAATTACTACTTAAAATCGAACAAGAAGCCCCCCCCCCCCCTAACCGAATCGGTTACCTAGGGGGCACCACCTTTGTACTTGTAATCTTGATAAATCTTGGGTGTCTAGTATCTTGAAGACACCTTAACCATTGGGTAATAACACCTAAGATTGGCCTATAAATACAAGAGTTTACACTTAATCATTTCCACTAAACCACAACACAAGATCAACTCTCTCTTGCTCTCTCCCATTCTCGGCCGAACACCCCACCACCCACCACCATACTTTCGGTTCTTGCTCTCAACATTCCATCATCATTCAAGCTTCACAAGTCACGTATTAGGAGCCTCGGAGCAAGCGGAACACGAAGGACCTCTACCGTTAGCTTTTATCCACCCACTTTTCGCCAAGATTCTTCCCTAGCCTTGAGCTAGAGGTATATCATTTAAAACTTGTTTTTACACTCATCTAAAGTGGTTAAAAGGAATATTGTCGGTTAAACATCGTGAACATACATTTTGATGCATAAAAGTCTAGTAAAAACTATAAAAGTGGTGGTTAATAACACATGTGTTGTGTAAAAGTTGTAGTATTTGGAATTTGTGTTTATCTAGACCCGATCTATGATGTGGTAGCTTGGATCTCCGTTTAACCCGACTTTGTAAGATCATGTATCTTCACATAAGCTCGTTTTTGACTAAATGCAAGGGTTAAAGGCGAAACTCTACCACACAAGATACATGAACTCGTGTGAAAATATTTTACTTGTGTAAAAGTGATTTAATCGGTAAAATGGTGTTTAAAACTAGCGGATCTACGTATCCGCAAGTGGTATCTTCAAAGAACCACACATTTAAGAAATCATGTATTTTAAAGAAAGGATCTTACACTAATAAATATGGTTTTATAAACCACAAGTGTGTAGACACTTGTGAAATGAAAAGATCCGACAAATAACTATTTTTGGGAAAAGTGACTAGAAGTTGTAAAGACGGATTTCTCTAAACACGAGGTTTTTACAAGATTAAAGTTACTTTATGAAAAGATCTACAAAATATAAAGGGGATTTACACTATAGATTTGGAAAACTGCAAGTTCATACGATTATGCGATTTACATACTTGTCGACTAGTTTGATGTGTCGGAAATTGTTTGATTGAATAAAGAAGTTGTTGAATTGATTTGTTAAAAGAAAATGATACGCTTGAAAGCGTGGCCACCTCCAGTTACAGAGGAAACTCTGGCGAAATTTTCTAAAAACCTGACACTTAGAATTATTTACACAACAAGTGTTAGAACTATTTTTGGACATATTTTCAAAACATAAATTTCGCCGGCACTATATTTTACTAAATGTTCGGAGGTGGGGTTTTCACAAAGATTAACGTGATAAATATATTTGTCACAACACTGTTTATGATTATTTTGTGAAATACATAAATATTATTTTAGAGTGAAAATAATATTTACAAGCGTTAATGATTCCAAAACTTTACGAACGCTTCCACAAACATATAAGTTACACCGGTAATTACATTACCACAAGATTGATAAAACGTAACTTACGCACATGTATTGTATCCCCCATCCTTGGGAAGAAGAATAACTACCAAGTGTATACGGAACATAAACACGAAATAGTTGTCTAACTATTTCCCAAAGACATAAACTATAAAGCTAAAGCACGGCCGTCCGTCTAATAGAATTAGCACTTGTAGGTCGTTGCACAGCTTACTGTATTGGAGACACTTGGTAGAGACGCGCATTCACAGTGAGTTCATGTCCCCCTTTTCTCTAACTGTTTTCAGTTTACTTAACCGCGGGGGTGAAATACATGTTACTATGATTTACGAGTACTTTACAACGGTATGTTTAACGTAAGGAGGTGTTATACGATCATGTGAGTGGATAGGAACAACATGGGGCCATTAGTCCTCATGGAGGGACCGAGGGACAGGAGCGGTAGATCTATCTGGGTGTAGCGAGCCCAGCCCCCGGCCAAACTAGAAACGGACCGTGGGGTGACTTTGTCCACATACTTTGCCGTGGCGAAATCTGCTAGGTTTGAGTCTCCCTATTTGCACTTCACATATGTCAGTGGCCTTGCAAACCATTGGTGATCACAAGTCCTCTTACACTGCTACATACCACAACTATTTTTATACTCACAAGTGTTTTACATACTCACTTACACATGAACTCGCTCAACATTATTGTTGATTTTTCAACTCACATGTATTTCAGGAAATTAAAACGGATCTGGCACGGTATGGAACGTTTTCCGCTGCACTTGTCATGGAGTCATCAGGGTTTAGGGGATGTGTCTCTTTCCTGGACAAGACACAGTCCTTAAACCACGTTTATGTTATGTTATAAGTTGTAATGTCTACTGAACAAGGTTATGGTTGTATGTTAAAACAATGGTAATGTGTTGGATTTTCAAAACTTAATGGATGACTTGCATGGTTTTTAAATTCATATAGATTTGTTATGATTAAGCTATGGTATTAAGAAGTCACACCAACATTAACCACGCTTCCGCAAAGCCAGGGTGTGACAGCTTGGTATCAGAGCTCTGATCATAGCGAACTAGGATTCTTTCTTGAGTCTAGACTATGATCACTAGGGCTCTCACGAAAACATTTTTTACTGCATACCACTTAAGTCCAAATCCACAACTTTTTACAAACAAATGTTGAGCACATTTTATTCATTATTCTAGGCTCAGTCTGGGAGGCTGAGGTTCGGTCTAGTGGGACTAGGAGTGTTGGCTAGTGGGACTAGGAGTGTTGGCTAGTGGGACTAGGAGTGTTGGCTAGTGGGACTAGGAGTGTTGACTAGTGGGACTAGGAGTGTTGACTAGTGGGACTAGGAGTGTTGACTAGTGGGACTAGGAGTGTTGGCTAGTGGAACTAGGAGTGTTGGCTAGTGGGACTAGGAGTGTTGGCTAGTGGGACTAGGAGTGTTGGCTAGTGGGACTAGAAGTGTTGGTTTGAATGCTTGCTTGATGACTTATGTGACTATTTGATTATATGATTGACAATTTGTACATGTTTGTGTATATGTTACAGACACATGGATTCTACAGGCACTGGTGGTTCAGGCACCACAGGCCCGAGGCCTATCGTCTCAGACGACATTGAGTCATCGGAGCACGAGGTTTATACGTCAGACTTCACCAGCACGGATGATGATGACTTTCAGCCATTCGCCTTACCCGACGGTGTTGATGAGCTCCCAGTTGATCTTCCAGCCGGGGATCTACCACTCGTTGTGATCCCTGCTCCAGTACCCCTTGCATCATACCCTGTTTTACCCATCGACGACGAGGAGGACGACGTCGATATGTTTGAGGAGGAGCCTTTGGAGGATGCTCAGGGCGAGGCCCTACCTGCTGTTGCTCCCTTACTGATCGCAGATGCTCCGGCTGCGGAGTCACCTGCCCATTCCCCAGTCGCGGACTCCTTTGAGTCTGTGGCTTCTGTACCCACACATGCTCATAGTGCGCAGCACTTCTCCCATGGGTCCGATTCTGACCAGGCTTTTTCTGTTGCTTCCATACCTGGACTTGTTTTTGACCATGACGACGAGGGGGATTCAGATCCTATGTTTCCACCAGGATTTGATCCTGACCGTGATTTAGAGTTTGTCCCGATGGACGAGTTGATAGAGGATCCAGCAGATCCTATTGACCCTTTTGATCCGATTGATCCCGATTTTGATTTTGACATGGCGTTTGATGACTTGGAGCCTGCCATTGCTCCTGAGCAGGCAGCCGCTCTTGATCCTTTACCAGAGCATGACCCTGTGCATGCTGATGTACCTTTTGAGCCCCTTGCTGAGGATCACCACGTAGATGTTCCTGTTGATCCCATTGGTCCTTTACCCATTGTTGTTGTACCAGTTGACCCCCCTTTCGAGCACTTGGCACCCGTTCACCCCGTTGTTGCTCCTTTATTTGATCTCGTTCCCCTAGAGCCCGGACATGCACTGTTCGCGGCACATATGGATCCACCGGACGAGTCTGCACAGCACGGGTGGATACCGGCTGATGAGGACGTCCCACCGTTACACCCACAGATCCCAGACACTCGACACGTTGACTTTTCATTGCAGGTTCCCATGTATATACCTCCAGCGGGGCCTGGAGAGGGCTCTTCAGCCCACCCATCAGGGCATGTACCGATGCCCATGCCTTTCACGCCTCAGATTCCTTTTGTTCCACCCACTACAGCTCCTTTTGGTGTGGCACCCTTTGACCCCACACGTGAGCCACTGCTGTGGTCACCGTTTTCCCCTATGCCACCCACTGATCCATACCACAGGTCCTACGTGGGACATACCATTGAGGATGTTTTGATGTCATTTGTATACCAGCATGAGTCGCACGAGCAGCGACTACAGGAGTTGGAGAGAGCCCAGCTGCAGCCATGTCAGTGCCATGGCCGGGCACCCTCTCCGTTACAGCCGTTTCGACCTTTACCCCCTGACTATGCTGCTCGTCTTACTACCTTGTGTTGATGCACTTTGTGTGGACGCGACTCGGCTCGGTTCGACTCGGCCTTGAAGACTTGAAGACACGAAGATCGAGACAAAGCTACAGCCAAGGGGGAGTTTGTTGGTGCACTTGTGTCTGTACTTTGTCTGTATTTCGTCATGATACAAAACGATGTCTTATGTTAGTCTGGGTTACGTCTTAGTTTGTTACAATGTGCGTTCGATGTAAGTTTGACCAAGTCAACCATCCTCCTGGTTTGACTTGGCCAAACAGTTAGCACATTGGTTGTTAGTTGTGTGTGTCGAAGGATAGATCTTCGAAGGATAGTTTATATCCTTCGATGATGAGCTCGAAAGATAGCTTTCGATAGATGGACCTCGAAGGATATCATCCTTCGAGGTACATATGGATCATTCGAGCTGTTTGTGGTCGACAGATGATCTTTCGATCAGTCTGTCTGATCCTTCGACCAGACACGCTGTGTCGGGTATAAATACCTTTGTGTTGTGTTCTCTTCGATAGTTAGACATAGTTGACACAAGAGAAACAGAGAGAGCATTCTGTTGAGAGCACACACACACTTTGAGAGTTTATAGAACATATCTGTAAACATTGAGCTTGTAACCGGACCCTTCATTCGTATTAATACATGTGGTGTTAATCGGTGAATCTTGTGTGTTGTGTTTGTGCTTGTTCTCGTATACATTCTCGGTTGCATGCTAGGTTGGATTCCGCACTCGCTAGTGTGTTTGATATAACAAGGAAAAGGTTTTATCTCATCCTCGAGAGGGACCTACAAGTGGTATCAGAGCTTTGGCTCTTCTCCTTGTTAAAACCGAGGTGTTTTCGGGTGTTTTCCGGGTGTTTAAAGTTCATATTTTTCTGGAAATCTTTCTGTTTTTGCTTGATGTTTTGTTAAAAACCTTGTTATTTTTTCATGTTTACATGTTAGTTGTTGGTTTTTGTTAAACATCTTAGCAAAATCGTTTGTTTGGAGAGTTTCGGTTCACCGAAATTCTTGTTTTTCTGGTTGGTGTTCTTGTAGTCTTCATAGTGTTCTTCATAAAAATACACATTTGATCTTAAAATTTGAATATTGGAACTTGTTTGTGCTTTGGAAGTTGTAAACTGATTAAAATATTGGGATCATTACCCGGTTGGTGAAAGACCTGCATATTCAGACCTGCAAGATATGGTCTGAACATACTTTCTGCCGAAAGTTCTCACCAACCCGTCAACTTTTTCACCAACCTGTCACATTTGTCAACCGTGTCAGAGCTGTTCGAAAGATATCCTTCGAAGTCGAAAGATCATCTTTCGACCAAAGGAGGTTCGACAGATAGTCATCCTTCGTGCATCCTTCGAAGTGTGAGACTTATCTTTCGGTCCAAGGAATATTTTCGAAACATATATCTTTCGGTCTTCTGCTCATTTTCGAAAGACTAGGATCCTTCGATTGGGAAGTCTTTCGAAGTCATCTTTCGTGTTCATCTTTCGGTCTACAGTACGTTTTCGAAGGATAAGGATCCTTCGTTGGAGAATCTTTCGAAAACATTGTTCGAAACTCAACAGTTATCTTTCGAACCCTGTTGATCTTTCGAACAGGTGTTGATCTTTCGATCCTTTATCTGTTTGTGTCTAACAAGTTTGTGTTTCAGGTCTTTCGATTCTTGATCCTTCGGCTGATTGTTATCCTTCGAGATATTAACATAGTTTGTGAAAATTAATTTTTTAAAAGGAGAAAACTTATTTTTCAAATTTTAAATCAATTTTCACTTAATATATTAATTTTCATAAAATGGGAACAAACGGTCAGTGGGATCCAACCGCGTGGACTTAAATAACTTCGACTCCACAATCATCAGCTATGCAATCTACGCAATCTACGTCAGATTTCGACAAAACGGCATGGATGCGAGCTATTGTCCCACCTCAAGCTGCAATGATCACTGCAAATCAATGGGCACTGGTCACAAATCAAAACAGCAGCATTCAATCTATGATGCAGAACGACAGTGAAACTGGTACAAGCACAAAACCGCCAAAGTTAAATCACATCAATGATTGGGGATGGTGAAAAGAAAGGCTGAGAACTTATGTTCAGGGGCAAGGTCAAGACCTATGGATGTGCTTCTTCACAGCATTTGAACATGATTTGGAAGTTGCAGGATCTAATCCAGAAACTTACAGCACTTTGTCTGAAGAAGATAAGAAGAAATTTGAGTTAGAAAAGAAAGCATTCATGATTCTCACGCAAGCTCTTCACAGAGACATATACCACCAGTTTGTTTACTGCACGACTACTAAAAGCTTGTGGGATATGCTCACGTTACGATGTGAAGGAAATGCTCAATCTAGAAAGATCAAGCAAGAATTACTGAAGAAAGAGTTTGAAGGATTCACGTGTATGGAGAATGAGACTTTGGCAGATTTATCTACAAGGTTTCATCACTTGTTGAGCGAGATGTTTGCCTTTAAAGTCACTGCCACTCCACAAGAAATGGTGAAGAGATTCGCTGATAGCTTACCAGCAAAATGGAGCAGTTATCTTGAAATTCTCAAAGAAAACGGTGTTCTAGACACAATCACCGTTTATGAGTTAATTCAAAGATTGGAGAACAAGGATGTGGAAGAAAAACTTAAGGCGAAAAGAACATTGACTCCTCAAAATCCTGAGATGTACTTTGGGATTGCAGGAGGTATCAGTGGAGAAAAACCAGTCTCTCAACACGCAAAGCTTCAAACAGCTTTCGTTTCTAACACCGGACCTTCAACAACAGATCAGTTTGATCCTTCAGCCTACACAATGTTTTCAAGACCGAATGTGCAACCGACAGCTCAGCAGCAACAACCACAACAGCAAGGGTTTTATGGAAGCTCTTCAAACTTTCAAGCCACTTCCAATCCGAACACAGTCAGATTAGACACTTCCAATTTTTCCAAAGTCAGTGTCGAAATAGCCAAGGAGCATATGGAGATGTTGAACACCTTGGTTAGTGCTTATTCTGGATTGATCGCAGGTCAGATTGGGAATATCAATCTAACCAATGAAGATTATCAGCAAGTGGATAAAGAAGAGTTTGAAATGATGGATATCAAATGGGCTCTTGCTAGTGCAATTCGAAGAGCTAAGGAGTTTATGGAAAGGACGGGGAGAACCAACTTGGATAGCAAGAAAGACACCAAGTATGGGTTCGACAAGCAAGCTGTAACGTGCTTTAACTGTGGTGAACGTGGCCATTTCAAACGGGAATGCACAAGACCAGCTCAGCATGGAAACCAGAATCCCTTCAGAAACCAAGGCAACCAGCAGAACCAGAACAGGAACAATGAGCGTATGTTGATACCTGTCAACAACCGAACTCAAGCAGGACCATCAAATGCAAACCGGGGGCTGGTGGTTCAAATAGATGAGGGTTGTGATTGGTCGCTTCAGCTTGGAGAAGGAGGAAATGGTGGAACAGCATGTTTTGCTGAAGTAGTAAAGGATTTAAAGCACGCCAGTGGTGGAGAATCTTCCACCAATGGTGTTGCAACTTCTGAAGATGAAGAAAGTTCTGGTTATAGTGGAAGCTCAGATGAAGAATCCTCCACTTCAGGAAATGATCATGTGGATGAGACATCACGTGCGTCAGTCGATGCAGATATTGATGAGCTTTTGGAGGAAGCTGCAGCAGTAACTGAAAGAGGATCTAATTTGGTGGATCAAACTGCTCATTCTTCGTCTTCTCTCCATTCAACCTTTATGGCTAATGTCGACAGTTCATCAGGTCAGGTATGTGTCGATGAACCCACTGTAGTTAGCTGTGAAAATTGTGATAGTTTAAATGTTAAATATGCTGAACAGGAAAGTCAGATTGAAATCCTATCCAAACACAATCAAGAATTGATTGTAGATCTTTCTAAAGCAGCTGAAGCTAACGTGTTTTTAACCAGAAATGAAAAGGAATTTAAAACAACAATTGCGTCATTAAGACATGATGTTTCAGAATTACAAAAGGCTGTTTTGCGAAAACAACATGCTAACAATAATCTTATTGACACAATTGAAAAGCAAATGGTAGAGTTGGCAACAGCTCGATGTGAATGTGAGACAATTAAGCAGAAATTGGAAAGTTATTCCAATTCCCGCTATGTATTGGATCACATTATTGATGTTCAAAAGAAAAAGGGGGATAAGAAGTGTATGGGATTCAAATCATGTCCTCCCCCAATGAATCACAATTACTCCAAATTGCCTGATAACGAGGATATGCCCCGTTTTGAACCTACTGTGCCACTCAATCTAGATGATTTTGCAGCAGGCCTCGGGTTCACAACTGGTACATCATCCTCGGGTCAATCTGAAACTGAATCTGAATCTGAGAATGTGACAGATTCATCGTGTGTTAAGGAACAGAGTCCTCCCATTGTTGAGGATGCTGATTCTTCGGATGATGAATCTGAAGTGATTGTGAAACAACAGTCTAACTCGGTTACAACAGATATTCCAATCGAGAATCACATCCTGTGTGATCCACCAGTGAAACCGAGTAAGACTGAAATGACAAAAGAAATGGAGTCGATTGCATCAAGTTTTGAAGGAAGTAACTTGTTGTACACGCTCAAAGGAGATGACAAAATTTACTCTAACAAAGATTTTCCAATTAAAAATGTAAATCAAGATTTAATTGAGCAAATTTTTGAAGGATGTACTGATAAGTTTTTGGGGAACAAAGGTGGCAAAGTTACTGTCACTCAATGTGATCCAATTCCGTGTGAACAAATTAGAAAACAGTACGGAAACCAAAAACTACAAGTTGAGCGAAAACAACAAGTCAACTCCGGAAAGGGTAAGGTACAGGGAAAGAAGGCTCAGAACAAGAATGTGCAAGCACCTAAGGTTCAACAACAATGGGTGCAAAACAAAAGAGCTCCTGTTAAGAAAAGAGAACCGAAAGTGAACTTTGTTGGATCCACGGGTTCAGACAAACTTGAAACATTTCAGGATAAATCTAACCTTGATTTTATAAAACAAGTTAGAATTTTAAAACGAAATGATCAGAATAATTACACCCAACACACCAACGGATGTGATTTAGGTCCAAGCACATCTAGATCACAAAGTTCATTGTCTGGTTCTCAGTCTGGTCATCAACGTGTTTCTCCGAGGTTTGTAGAGCGGAGAATGTGCTTTGAGTGTGGCACAATTGGGCATATTGTAAGATACTGCCCATACCTGCAAAAGTTGAAGGCAAAAACAAGTGCTCCCCAAGAAACCAATTACCAAAAACGATCATTTTCCCCGAAACAAGACCCTCGTGTCTTGAAAGAAAGGGAAAAGAAGTTAAAACAAAAGAATCAAAAGGTAATTGAAAGGGCCTTAAAATCAGAGGTCAAAGAAGAAAAACCTGTTCAAGCAAAACCTAAAACTGTAAAACCAGTAAATGCTAAAACAATTAATGCAAATACTGGTAAAGAACAAACAGCTTGGAAACAAAAACAGGTAATTCAGTCAGGGGGAGCACCACAGGTTCTTTTTCCTAATCATCAAATGATTGAAATCACTTTTCTTGATGATCAAGGACGACCCAAGTCCACAAAGGCTTGGGTCCCACTCTCCAACTAATTTTTGAGTGAGTGTGTAGGATATTGCAGGAGGAACTTTCGATAGTCGTAAGATTGTTGATAGTGGAGCATCCTTGCACAAGATAGGCGACAGAAGAAATTGTTGCCTTTGATGGAGAGGAAGAGAAAAGGGAAAAAGAAATGTCTGATGAAAGTAATTGGAAGCTTCGACAAAATGAAAATCATTTCAAAAATGTGAATGTTCAAAGCTTTGATCGGGTCCCAGGGATAGATTCAAATCAAAATGTACGCACCTGCAGCACGTCTGAAGTTCAACAATCTACAAGATGAACGTGCAGTGTACATTTCTTCGAGGTGTGATTGAAGAAAATGTGTTTGTTGAACAAACCATCCAGGTGTGCGGATGCCTTGGCATGGGTTGAACAACCGCACACTACTTCTGAAAGAGAAAGACAAAGACCTTCGCTGGTGCAATGTGGACGACCAGCCGGACCCAAAGGTTTCTGATCTTGTTGCTGTCAAGAGATTTCAGTAGCTACAAAATCGACTTTGAAATCCACACCGGGTGGATATCCAGTTTGGGAGAGCACTCAGTTTCCTGTCAATGCATGAAGCAGTTGAAGGATACGGTTTTAAATTTCTAATCTCTCCTATACTTGTCGATATTTAAGCTGCTTTGTGAATTATTATCTCGTTCAGCACTCTTTGGCCAGACAATGCTGTCTTGGTCCGCACCGCTTACCGACATGCCAACTGATTTTTCCAAAACTCGCTAAATCATTTCTGATTACAACTTAATTTTGGTAAACGGCATTGAGGTAAAACATGAGTTAACCAACATCGGAAAATCATTTTTGTAAATACCTTTGTGTTTTAAATTTATTTTAGTTTGTTGATTTTAGGGGGAGTAAATCCAAAATTTGAAAATCCAAAAACATTGAAAAATTTCAAAAACACAAAAACAATAGAAAAACAAAAATGAGTTTCCTGGCGAGAAAAAGAGAAAATGATAGTACATCAGTGGTCTGTCTAAACCTCTTTAAACCCAAAATGAAAAACGATAAGCAGCTCTATATAAGATGTATCGGTAGGCTCACAATCATTTTAAAGTGTCCAGGGTGATATAAACTTAAATCGACTGAAGACTGGGTGGGAACCATTCATTGGCATATGGTCTTAGTACCGAAATTTCGTTTGAGAGATTGCCGAGGTTCTGAGATATTCGGTCTTTATGCTGCTTATCATCTGGGTATCATGGTTGTATCTTTTACCGAAAAATAACGGGGACGCAAGTCTAGATCTTCCATGATACTATACATACGTGTACATACTGCATACGACCTCAATAAGTGATCAACAATCACATGTCCAAACAAATAAGTGATAATATATCACAAATTATTTCCGGGTGTCAAGTTCGTCTCTCTGCTGTACGAAAGTACTGACCTGTTCACGAACTTGCTCCTGTGCCCTCATGCATTCGAAAATCAAGTTCCTCATCAATAAGTGATTATATCACATAGGGCTTGTTTTCAATCAAAATAAGTGAGAATCTCACATCATATACGGTCAAACAGATGATAATCGGTATACTCACCGGTAAGATGAATCCTCGTGTATACCTTGATACGGGAATGTGTCGTGATGTGGATGAACACCGGTCGGTAAGTATAAATTATACCGTAACGTATCCCCTCGCCATGATTACAAATGATAAGCTGAGCTTAAGTGGACAACAATACCGATAATCGTTATAGGATGCTTATCTTAATGTTAACTAAAAGAACAACAAGAGCGTTTTGGCATGACCGTACACTGATATGATTCTCTTACCCTCGAAACTCGCAAAAAGAATGTCTGTAAATATTTATTTAATGTTTTCTGTTTATGCATCTTTGTATATATTTATTTATTGCTTTCCGTCTTTACATTTGAAATATGAAAATTTCAAAAAGATTTTAGGTGTGTTTTAATTTAAACTTTATAAAATCCAAAAAGATTTTTCTTCAAGTTTACTTTTGATTGACCGATGTTGGAACTCGAGTCTATCCTACCAAAATCCTGATCGTAAGCTGGAAAACAATTGCATCTTCATAAACAGTCGAAGTTAACGAGTTTTGAAAGTTAAAGGATTAAAATGAATATTTTTCTAAATTTTCAAACTGCTGTCGGTTGGTGTTTGATTGAGATTTGATCTCATATGTGTCATTAGTTTAAATGTTAACTATATTCCAAGCGGTTGTTCTCATTATGCGTTTAGCTTTCTTGCATGTGCAGATGCTAAAGGCGAGGAGAACATGTTCGATGAAAAGCCTTGGAATGAAGACACGAAGTGGAGGCACTCAAAGGATAAGATGATCGAGTTGCCGCTGTCCCTTCATCAACACTACAAGGATCTGAAGAATTGACAAGTCAACGATTCACGAGCATGACTCAATGGAGAGTTCAATCTAAGGGGGAGTTTGTCAACACACTTTCTACATGAAACGGGGAGTTTGTTGATACACTTTCTGCTTACGACGCGTGAAAACTTTGAAGATCCTCCGACATGAAAGACATAGAAGACGAACCATCACGAGTAGCGTCCAAGGGGGAGTTTGTTGATGCACTTTGTGTGGACGCGACTCGGCTCGGTTCGACTCGGCCTTGAAGACTTGAAGACACGAAGATCGAGACAAAGCTACAGCCAAGGGGGAGTTTGTTGGTGCACTTGTGTCTGTACTTTGTCTGTATTTCGTCATGATACAAAACGATGTCTTATGTTAGTCTGGGTTACGTCTTAGTTTGTTACAATGTGCGTTCGATGTAAGTTTGACCAAGTCAACCATCCTCCTGGTTTGACTTGGCCAAACAGTTAGCACATTGGTTGTTAGTTGTGTGTGTCGAAGGATAGATCTTCGAAGGATAGTTTATATCCTTCGATGATGAGCTCGAAAGATAGCTTTCGATAGATGGACCTCGAAGGATATCATCCTTCGAGGTACATATGGATCATTCGAGCTGTTTGTGGTCGACAGATGATCTTTCGATCAGTCTGTCTGATCCTTCGACCAGACACGCTGTGTCGGGTATAAATACCTTTGTGTTGTGTTCTCTTCGATAGTTAGACATAGTTGACACAAGAGAAACAGAGAGAGCATTCTGTTGAGAGCACACACACACTTTGAGAGTTTATAGAACATATCTGTAAACATTGAGCTTGTAACCGGACCCTTCATTCGTATTAATACATGTGGTGTTAATCGGTGAATCTTGTGTGTTGTGTTTGTGCTTGTTCTCGTATACATTCTCGGTTGCATGCTAGCTTGGATTCCGCACTCGCTAGTGTGTTTGATATAACAAGGAAAAGGTTTTATCTCATCCTCGAGAGGGACCTACACCTTGGAGCAGCAGATTGCTTCCATTATTCGCACACAGCAGGCGATGGAGGCGGACTGGTTACAGTTGCGCCGTTTGTTTTATACCCATTTTCCCCCTCCTCCACCACCATCTGCTTAGAGCTCATCGGTGCCACTTGGGTAGGCGAAGTGAGAAGGCGGCGATTGCTTTTTGACTGCACAGCTTTTTGGGGAGACTACGCTATGACTTGACTTTTGTTATGTACTTGATGTTGTATTGATACTGATGTAGCTTTTGACAGGGGTTATGTGGCCCCTAGTGATTGATGATTGTATGTATACACTTACGATGTGGTCTCATTTATATGGCAATCGCAGTTTTCTCACCATATTTGGATTCGCTTGATTACTTGTTTATATTTTATGACATGGGATGTTGTGTGATTAATAATTGTGATGTGTGATAACATGAGATGTTATGTGATTATACTATTACTACCGTTATATACGTACACTATATTACGAACTGATTTACGTATTATAACAACGGAGCCTTACTATGGCCTAACCAACTTAAACCATCTTTTAGAAGATGCCGCCAAGACGCGAACCAAACATGCCAACTAATGAGGCAGAACTCCAGCAGATTATTGCTGCTGCCATAGCACAGTACGCAGCATCTCAGCCAGGAGCAAGCGGAAGTGTTAACCAAGGCAATAACAATCCACCTCACGGTAATACCACGCCATTCGAACCTACCATGAACTAGTTGGAGATTTTAGCGGTGATGCTAATGCCAAGCACATGTTTTAACATACGTGCAGGATGCACCTACAAGCAGTTCTTAGACTGCAAACCAGTTAACTTCGATGGCACAGGAGGTGCAGTTGCCTTTACCCGCTGGGTTGAGAAAACCGATTCTGTCTTACGCATGAGCAAGTGTGCAGAGGATCAGCAAGTCACATACATTTCAGGGCTGTTTCTAGACGGAGCCCTATCATGGTGGAACCTACAAGTACAAACTCTAGGCGAAACTGCCGCCTGCGCCCTGACTTGGGCCGAATTGAAAGAACTGATGCGCAAAAAGTACTGTTCACGCGCAGAAATTCAAAGGTTGGAGACTGAATTTTGGCACTTAAAGATGGATGGACCTAAGATAGCAGAGTACGTTCAGAGGTTTCATGACCTATCTCAAGTGGTTCCTTATATGGTCACGCCAGAATACAAGCGAATCGAGCGCTTCATTTGGGGTTTGGCTCCCCAAATAATAAGCATGGTAACCTCCTCCAAACCAGCGACTATCACTGAAGCCATCGATTTGAGCGTGGCTCTCACCGAGGAGGCGATTCGTTTAAACAAGTTTGATGAAGTCAAGGCGAAGAAAACAGAGACTCACGTTGAGTCCTCAGGAGATAACAAAAGGAAGTTTTCAAACTTCAAACAAGGCATCAGTATGGCAGTAAAGAAAGGAAAATCAGCTGGCAGTACCAAGAGAGGAAAAGGGTACCAGGGCACCCAGCCCAAATGCAACAACTGCCAACGCCACCATACTGGCCATTGTAACGTGAGAGTTTGTGAATCTTGTGGAAAACCGGGCCACTCAAAGGAATCATGTTGGGCTAGTGCAGGCCGGGGAGGCCAGGGAGGATATATGAATAGAAACGATAATCGTGGTGGTTTGGGAAATCGCCCACAAGGGAATAATCGAGGCTACAATGCAAACCAAGCCGGAACTGCCAATCAAAACAACCCGCCAGTTGGGGATGGTGCGGGAAGTGGAAAAAGATTAGGATGTTTTCATTGCGGTGACGTTGGGCACTTCAAGAAGGATTGCCCGGGATTGAACCAAGCCCGTGGAAGGGTGTTCCAGATCGGTGCACGGGAAGCACGCCAGGATCCCAACGTTGTCACTGGTACGTTCCCTGTAAATCAACGCTATGCATCTGTTCTGTTTGATACTGGTGCCGACTATAGCTTCGTATCACTAGAATTTAAGAATATACTTGGGCTAGCCGCTAATAAGTTAGACATTCCCTACGCAATCGAATTAGCTAATGGAAAGTTAGTTGGAGCCGACGAAGTAATCAGAGGTTGTGTGATAGAATTGGGAGAACGCGAGTTTACTCTGGATCTACTACCAGTCCAATTGGGAAGCTTCGACGTGGTGGTAGGAATGGATTGGTTATCCGGAAACAAGGCTGAGATAGTATGTCACGAGAAAGTTGTTCGTATCCCAACTGATGATGGTGAGACAATTGTGGTTCACGGAGAGAAGCGTGACACGCCGCTAAGATTTATCAGCTGCTTGAAAGCAAGGAAGTGTTTACAGAAAGGATGTGTTGCTTTTCTGGCACACATCGTAGACAAGAAGGCTGTCGAGCCAAGGATCGAAGACATCCCTGTCGTGAGGGAGTATCCCGAAGTCTTCCCAGAAGACTTACCTGGACTGCCACCTCAGAGGCAAGTGGAGTTTCACATTGACTTGGTTCCAGGCGCCGCGCCTGTGGCTAAGGCACCATACAGACTTGCTCCGTCTGAGATGCAGGAATTGTCGACGCAACTTCAAGAGTTGTTAGACAAGGGTTTTATCCGACCAAGCTTCTCGCCTTGGGGAGCCCCGGTCTTGTTTGTCAAGAAGAAGGACGGAAGTTTCCGCATGTGTATTGACTACAGAGAATTGAACAAGCTGACGATCAAGAACATGTATCCTCTGCCAAGAATCGATGATCTGTTCGACCAACTTCAAGGTTCAAGCTGTTACTCTAAGATCGATCTTCGATCTGGATACCATCAACTAAGGATACAGGAGGAAAGTATCCCGAAAACAGCCTTCCGAACTCGCTATGGACACTACGAGTTCCTCGTTATGCCATTTGGTTTGACGAACGCACCTGCAGTCTTTATGGACTTGATGAATAGGGTTTGCAAGCCATACTTAGACAAGTTCGTGATTATATTCATCGACGACATCTTGATTTACTCAAAGACGAAGGCTGAACACGAACAACATCTTAGAACCATATTGGAGCTGCTAAAGAAGGAACAGCTGTACGCCAAATTCTCCAAGTGCGAGTTTTGGCTACGCGAAGTCCAGTTTCTTGGACATGTGGTTAATGTGGATGGAATTCATGTTGATCCCACAAAGATCGAGGCAATCAAGAATTGGGAAACGCCTACAACGCCAACCGAGATTCGACAATTCTTGGGTTTGGCTGGCTACTATCGAAGGTTCATCGAGGATTTCTCGAAAATCGCTCAACCTTTGGCGCTCCTCACGCAGAAGGACAAGACGTTTGATTGGGGAATCAAACAGGAGGAAGCATTTCAGATATTGAAGGATAAGCTTTGTAACGCGCCAATCTTAGCTCTACCAGAAGGAACTGATGACTTTGTGGTATACTGCGACGCATCGCGTCAAGGATTGGGTTGTGTGTTGATGCAACGTCAAAAGGTCATTGCTTACGCATCACGCCAACTGAAGGTGCACGAAAAGAATTATACCACACACGATTTAGAGCTTGGTGCAGTGGTTTTTGCCTTAAAGATCTGGAGACACTACCTGTATGGTACGAAGTGCACAATCTTCACAGATCACAAAAGCCTACAGCATATATTCAACCAGAAGGAGTTGAATATGAGGCAAAGACGATGGGTTGAATTGTTAAACGACTACGACTGCGAGATTAAATATCATCCAGGGAAGGCGAATGTAGTCGCCGATGCCCTAAGTCGTAAAGAAAGAATCAAGCCCATTAGGGTTAGAGCTTTGGAAATGATTATACGAACCGATCTTTCCTTGCGCATTCGTGCTGCACAAAAGGAAGCTCTCAAGGAGGGAAACCTTGAGGAAGAATATCTCCGTGGAATGGAGAAGCTTTTGGTACCAAACGAGGAAGGGACGTTATGTTTTGAGAAAAGGATTTGGGTTCCTCTGTTTGGTGGATTAAGGGAAGTTATTTTCGACGAAGCGCACAAGTCACGGTACTCTATCCACCCTGGATCGGATAAGATGTATCAAGATCTCAAGGATTACTATTGGTGGCCTAGGATGAAAGGCGACGTTGCTGTTTACGTGAGCAAATGTTTAACGTGCGCTAAGGTCAAGGCGGAATACCAGAAGCCTTCGGGACTTCTGCAACAACCTGAGATTCCCAAGTGGAAGTGGGAACAAATCTCAATGGATTTTGTTACAAAACTGCCAAGAACGCCAAGAGGCCATGATATGATTTGGGTGATTGTTGACCGCCTAACAAAATCCGCACACTTTCTGCCAATCAAAGAGAAAGATAGCACGAGCAAACTTGCGGAAATTTACATGAGAGAGATCGTCGCACGTCATGGAGTACCTCTCTCGATCATCTCTGATAGAGACGGAAGGTTTGTGTCAAGGATATGGCAATCCTTCCAAGAATCTTTTGGCTCACAATTGAATCTGAGCACTGCGTTCCATCCGCAAACTGACGGCCAGAGCGAGCGAACGATACAGACTTTGGAAGACATGCTGAGAGCATGTGTTATGGATTTAGGCGGTAGCTGGGATAAACACTTACCTTTGGTCGAATTTTCATACAACAACAGCTACCACACCAGTATTGGTGTCGCGCCATTTGAGGCCCTATACGGACGCAAGTGCCGATCACCACTATGTTGGTCCGACGCAGGTGATAGGCAGCTTGCTGGTCCCGAAATCGTCCAAGAGACGACAGACAAGATCGCGCAAATTCTTAAACGCATCGAAGCAGCTCGCCACAGACAAAAGGCCTATGCGGATCCAAACCGGAAGCATGTGGATTTCCAAGTTGGAGAAATGGTGTTATTGAAAGTTTCACCCTGGAAGGGGGTGGCACGCTTTGGAAAGCGTGGGAAGTTAAATCCACGCTACATTGGTCCCTTTAGAATTCTAGAAAGAATTGGGACGGTAGCATACAAGTTGGACCTACCCGCTGAACTAAATGGTGTTCACGATACATTTCATGTATCCAATCTGAAGAAAAGTCCAACTCAAATTGACGTTGCCATTCCTATCGACGAGATTCATATTGACGACACGCTCCACTTCGTTGAAGAACCTGTTGAGGTCACGGATTGGAAAGTTAACAAGACCCGCCGGAGCAGTGTCAAGCTCGTCAAGGTTCGTTGGAATGCCAGACATGGTCCTGAATTTACCTGGGAACGTGAGGACCGGATGAAAGAGAAATACCCCCACTTATTTCCTAAGAACTCTGCATCTACAAGCAGAACTTAAATTTCGGGACGAAATTTATTTAACGGGGGGAGAATGTGACAACCCGCACTAAACCAGGTATCCGTACAACTTAATTAATGATTAATTACTACTTGATTACTGTGCTTGTTTGAACTAGCTGATAAACTGCTACCTGCATACTGATACATGCACTTACTTGTATCATACTTTATTTGCTGTCACTACATTATTTACATACTGGACCCTAGTGACAAACATGATGCACAAAAAGCACAGTAGCACTAAACGGATACACGGCAAACATGCTGATATGACCAGCATCAGGCAGACACTGCCTCTAAGGCCTGTTAAGAGCCTCATATATTTTGGCTACACTGGGAGTGAGTGTAGGAATATAAGGGTTATGGTACCGCGTCTCTAGGAATAAGATACACTGATTCGGATGTGCCAAAAACGTACTTTAAGTACCAAACACAGCACTTTAATAATTTACCCAGCTTCTAGCTGACTAGTAAAGTGCCAGACATGAGAAAATAACACTAGACACTTTCTAGAGTGTCGGGAAAACAAATTGTGTCACTAAAAATAACAATAACGACACTTTAAAGCGTTTGTAACACTTTAACGGATTACTATCCAACCGGACACCCGGACTTTACCCGGAACATGAAAATATTACTATTTTTACTATTACTCTTTTTCTGAGCCAGTTAGGGTCTCTGATTTCCCTAACACCCGCCATAACGTGTAACATATTAGTAACGGGGTTAATTACTTAACTTAACTTGGTTTAACATAACCATTCCCTAATTACTACTTAAAATCGAACAAGAGCCCCCCCCCCCCCCTAACCGAATCGGTTACCTAGGGGGCACCACCTTTGTACTTGTAATCTTGATAAATCTTGGGTGTCTAGTATCTTGAAGACACCTTAACCATTGGGTAATAACACCTAAGATTGGCCTATAAATACAAGAGTTTACACTTAATCATTTCCACTAAACCACAACACAAGATCAACTCTCTCTTGCTCTCTCCCATTCTCGGCCGAACACCCCACCACCCACCACCATACTTTCGGTTCTTGCTCTCAACATTCCATCATCATTCAAGCTTCACAAGTCACGTATTAGGAGCCTCGGAGCAAGCGGAACACGAAGGACCTCTACCGTTAGCTTTTATCCACCCACTTTTCGCCAAGATTCTTCCCTAGCCTTGAGCTAGAGGTATATCATTTAAAACTTGTTTTTACACTCATCTAAAGTGGTTAAAAGGAATATTGTCGGTTAAACATCGTGAACATACATTTTGATGCATAAAAGTCTAGTAAAAACTATAAAAGTGGTGGTTAATAACACATGTGTTGTGTAAAAGTTGTAGTATTTGGAATTTGTGTTTATCTAGACCCGATCTATGATGTGGTAGCTCGGATCTCCGTTTAACCCGACTTTGTAAGATCATGTATCTTCACATAAGCTCGTTTTTGACTAAATGCAAGGGTTAAAGGCGAAACTCTACCACACAAGATACATGAACTCGTGTGAAAATATTTTACTTGTGTAAAAGTGATTTAATCGGTAAAATGGTGTTTAAAACTAGCGGATCTACGTATCCGCAAGTGGTATCTTCAAAGAACCACACATTTAAGAAATCATGTATTTTAAAGAAAGGATCTTACACTAATAAATATGGTTTTATAAACCACAAGTGTGTAGACACTTGTGAAATGAAAAGATCCGACAAATAACTATTTTTGGGAAAAGTGACTAGAAGTTGTAAAGACGGATTTCTCTAAACACGAGGTTTTTACAAGATTAAAGTTACTTTATGAAAAGATCTACAAAATATAAAGGGGATTTACACTATAGATTTGGAAAACTGCAAGTTCATACGATTATGCGATTTACATACTTGTCGACTAGTTTGATGTGTCGGAAATTGTTTGATTGAATAAAGAAGTTGTTGAATTGATTTGTTAAAAGAAAATGATACGCTTGAAAGCGTGGCCACCTCCAGTTACAGAGGAAACTCTGGCGAAATTTTCTAAAAACCTGACACTTAGAATTATTTACACAACAAGTGTTAGAACTATTTTTGGACATATTTTCAAAACATAAATTTCGCCGGCACTATATTTTACTAAATGTTCGGAGGTGGGGTTTTCACAAAGATTAACGTGATAAATATATTTGTCACAACACTGTTTATGATTATTTTGTGAAATACATAAATATTATTTTAGAGTGAAAATAATATTTACAAGCGTTAATGATTCCAAAACTTTACGAACGCTTCCACAAACATATAAGTTACACCGGTAATTACATTACCACAAGATTGATAAAACGTAACTTACGCACATGTATTGTATCCCCCATCCTTGGGAAGAAGAATAACTACCAAGTGTATACGGAACATAAACACGAAATAGTTGTCTAACTATTTCCCAAAGACATAAACTATAAAGCTAAAGCACGGCCGTCCGTCTAATAGAATTAGCACTTGTAGGTCGTTGCACAGCTTACTGTATTGGAGACACTTGGTAGAGACGCGCATTCACAGTGAGTTCATGTCCCCCTTTTCTCTAACTGTTTTCAGTTTACTTAACCGCGGGGGTGAAATACATGTTACTATGATTTACGAGTACTTTACAACGGTATGTTTAACGTAAGGAGGTGTTATACGATCATGTGAGTGGATAGGAACAACATGGGGCCATTAGTCCTCATGGAGGGACCGAGGGACAGGAGCGGTAGATCTATCTGGGTGTAGCGAGCCCAGCCCCCGGCCAAACTAGAAACGGACCGTGGGGTGACTTTGTCCACATACTTTGCCGTGGCGAAATCTGCTAGGTTTGAGTCTCCCTATTTGCACTTCACATATGTCAGTGGCCTTGCAAACCATTGGTGATCACAAGTCCTCTTACACTGCTACATACCACAACTATTTTTATACTCACAAGTGTTTTACATACTCACTTACACATGAACTCGCTCAACATTATTGTTGATTTTTCAACTCACATGTATTTCAGGAAATTAAAACGGATCTGGCACGGTATGGAACGTTTTCCGCTGCACTTGTCATGGAGTCATCAGGGTTTAGGGGATGTGTCTCTTTCCTGGATAAGACACAGTCCTTAAACCACGTTTATGTTATGTTATAAGTTGTAATGTCTACTGAACAAGGTTATGGTTGTATGTTAAAACAATGGTAATGTGTTGGATTTTCAAAACTTAATGGATGACTTGCATGGTTTTTAAATTCATATAGCTTTGTTATGATTAAGCTATGGTATTAAGAAGTCACACCAACATTAACCACGCTTCCGCAAAGCCAGGGTGTGACAGTTTGGTCCTCATCAATCTTTACAAAGTAACAGTGCTTGGCTTTAAGCAATTGTTAGGACCAAAAGTTGTTAGGAAACTTGGCATATTAAAGGAAGCAGTGGTTCAAAACACTGTTTATTTTGGATCAGTTGTTTCAGATCTGTTTTGGCTTTCTATCATCTGTTCTTTTGTAGGGTTCAATCCCAATAATCTCCCCCTAGAACAGATGATGCCAAAACTCTTCTTTATTGATGATCTTTATTCCTCAGCATCATTTCTCTTATTTGACCTTTGAATGACAATTCAAAGTTCATAGAGAATGTGTTTTCAGGATCCCTTGAGAGATCTATATTCATCAGATTTTGGAGGTCAACTGCATTAAGACCATAAGCAGCCTCCATTTTGAGCTTCTCAATCTTACCATCTGACCTGAGCGGAGTCAATTCATGGGTGTCTTTATCTGACTTCCGTTTTAGAATTTTTGAGTCAGCTGATTTTTGAGGATCCTGATTTATTTCTGAGGTTGATGTCTGAATCTGAGCAGCAATGTTATAAGGCCATGCTCAAACCTCTGCTAATCCTCTTCAGACATCACTCTTTGTCTTTTTCTCTTTAACAGATGTTGAAGCAGGCTTTTGAGCAGATTGGGTCTGTTGAGCACTAACCTCTGTTACATAAACAAATTTCCTTGGCACTAATGCATTTGTCTTTCTAAGCTCTTCTAGCTTCTTGTAAGTCTCTACAACTCTAACCTCTGACCGTCTAATAACTTGTCTAGCAGTGCCATAACTAAAATGTTTTGAAGTAGAGGTCATTGGTAGTGAAGACAATGGAAGTGGTGCAGGAATGTTTTCTTCATTAGATATAACATTAATGTTCTTTCTCCCTTTTAAATATAAATATGATTGTAGGAGATGATGATTGAACTAGATTTCTGGTAGGAGTAGATATATGATGAGTAATGGTAGGAAATGTGATCATGACTTGACTTTGAACTATCAGTGGTTGGTAGGAAATGTGATGGTAGGAAATTGAACTATCAGTGGTGGTTGGTCTTTTAATATCAGCAGTGGTTTTGAGACCAGCAGTGGTATCCTTCATCTCCTTCTCTTTTATCCTGACTTGACTTTGAATGATCCTCATTTGTGTATCTTCATCATCTGCTTGAATTTTCATGGTTTCATCACCTCCCTTTTCCTTTTCTTTGACAAATGTTTCAGCAGAAGTTACTGAGAGATTTTCCCCAGAGTCATTTTTCTCCCCCTTTTTGGCATCATCAACTCTTTCGAAGATAGGTGCAGGGGTAGTGTCAGGAATGGGAATTTTCTTAATAGCTTTAAGCTCTTCCTGTGTGTCTTTATACCTGGCTTCAACTTCTTCTTTGAATGTCTGCACTTTTGAATCATGTAACTGATTAGCATGTTGATAATGTTGTTGAAGCAGAGGATACACTTGTTTCACAATTCTGGTGGTTTGAGCAGAGGATTGAGCAATGTTTCGAGATTTTGCAGAGTGTAACATCTGTTGCAACACATTTTTGATATCTCCCACTGATGTCTCAATCTTTGTTACTTTGTCCATTAATTCCTTATATTTTAGCCCATCTCCTAACTTAATAGGATCATCTGAGCTCCTACCAGAGGTGGTAGTTGTATCTAGGGTATCATGAACATGTGATTTATCACTTACTTCAACCTTAGATGCCCCTTTTTCTTGGTACCGGGGTCTTCTTTCCACAACAGAGGATTCCTTAGTAAACCTATCAGTGGTTTTAATACCAGCAGTGGTTACCAAAGTATCCCTAGTAGAAATTGCCTTCAAAGGAGACTTATGTATGAAACTACTGTCCAGATGTAAATCAGTGGATTCAACATCTGTAGTAGCTGCTCCAATTGAACTATCAACAGGGATTTCATGAAATCCAAGTGATGTAGCCTCCTCAATTGTTTGTGGGATAACTAATTGATTTTTATCAAACACAGCCATTGTGGAAGTTTTGCTCTCAGGAATGTGTTGATGAGAGGGGCCTTTTGTGATTGACTATCAATGGTTTCAAACAGTGATGTGGTAGTTGCCATGATTTGAAATGTGGAGGATGGTGTGGGAAGCAGAGTTGTCCTGGGAGAAGGACAATTTAACATACTCTCAAATGAGGATGATGTTACAAGTTGTGGGATCCCTGTGCTTACAACATGTTCCTTTTGTGAGGAATCATGAGGAGTTAAAGTTTTGGGTGGAGATCTTTCCAACTGTTGTGAGGAAGTAGCAACAGTGGTTTCATGTGACTTTTGTGTTGTCACTGGGTTTACCTCTGGGATCTCATCTGTGACACTTCGGGTTTTTCCCGCATAAACTTATTGTACGAAACGATTAAGTGAGTTATTAAATTGGAAATTCTAAATTATAACTCTGTTTTAGTATTTAAATATCTATTGTTACTTAATAATAAAAGTTTTATCTTTTGAATAACACTTAAATGGATCACACACCCTGAATATTGTCCAGCCCAACTATAAGCCCAAGCCCCACTCCAAGTTGCCCTAATCCTAATCGCACAAGTGGAAAAATACATGATCAGACAATTGTGCGATCCAACATGGGGTACTATATAAACCATAAGACTAGCCGACATCCTAGGTTTGTTGGCCACCTTTATTGCACAAATCCCCAAATCATTCCCCTTTTCTCTCTACCCTTTCCCTCCCAAGAAACCTGCAACCAAACACCCACATCGACCAAACATTACCATCTCCGATCAGATCTCCGGTCATACTTTTGGCTCCAATCAAACCACCGGCGACACCTGTGCACTCCGATCAATCTCCAGCGGCTCACAACTCTCCGACCGGGACTCCGTCTCTTCTTTTACTCAACACATTCTGTTACAACAGTGATTTCCAGGTTAGCGTTTTACCATCACAAAGTGTTATAGGATGTGCGTGGTTGTCATGTTAACATACTGAATGATCTTTATGAAATGTTTTGAATGATATACGTGACTAAGTTGTTTTGAATGATATACGTGAATGAGCTGTTTGAATGATAGAAGCGATGAAGAAATATAACACTTATGTGTGACAATGAAATTCTGAAAACTATGCTCTGCTCATGCTGGGTTTTTCTTGAAAAAGTACAACCATACATGCTCAGGGTACAACCTGGTCATGCATGGTTGGAAGAAAAAGATGATGATTTTTGTTTTAAACTAATCAAAATGATTGTTAAGTTGTTAATACAATCGTGATGTCGAGATAAGGTTGATGGTTGTTAGCCGTTAC
The DNA here is from genome assembly GCA_030545235.1 of Helianthus tuberosus. Taxonomy (NCBI): domain Eukaryota; kingdom Viridiplantae; phylum Streptophyta; class Magnoliopsida; order Asterales; family Asteraceae; genus Helianthus; species Helianthus tuberosus. Next base: position 107,955,737 of record CM060365.1, on the reverse strand, counting down.
GATGATGTTGTCAAAGTATGCGAGTCCGATGATAATGAAATCGATAATATGCTAATGATTGAATATGCTGAGTATATGATCCAAGTTGCGTGTATTAATGAAAATGTACAACTGTGTATGCATATGGTACAACCTGGTCAAGCATGTTGATTGATAGTGTTAGAAGGATTCTTGATGATGACGATACTGTTAGGATGGTATGTTAGAATAAAATGTTCCTGTTAGTATTTTGTGAAATAATAATGATGGTAAATCCTTAATAATCAGTTGACGGTGAGACGACGATTCGACAATTCTTTTCATTGAATATTGTTAGTGATAAAGATAATATAGATCTTAAACACAAAGGCTTGGATGTGTATAGGATTTAAATGTGATAATTGTTAATCGAAATGCTTGATATTAAGCTTTCATGGAGTGTACAAGTATGGATCCATAAGGTACCACACATAAGGTATTGCATGAATTGAAATCTTGTGTGTTAAATGTTTTTGTCTTCTTTCAGTTGATTTGAAAAGGTGGGATGAATATATGTTTATTACCGTACAATACCTGATCGCACAACAAAAGACCTGGCCCCCACCACTTTCCCTATACATATTGTTCTATTTAATAGTTTCAATCGCACAATATTATGCGACCAACATGCTCTGACCGTGCATTAAATGCTTGGCCCCCACCACTATATTTGGTGCATGTTTTTCTAATCGCACAATTTGACTTTATAATATATATACACACAATCGCACAACATTGTCTCAATCGCACAACTGATTGAAGTTGTATTAAGTGGTTATATATAAGAACCCATCACTTATGTTATTTGGGAAATATGTGTTATGTGTAAACTACTCATTGTTTATACGCTACTGTGAATAACGTGCTATATGTGATTACTTGATATATGTGTACATTACGCGATTCATTTACAAACGGTCCTAACAATTGGTAACCATCATAGGACGTGGTTGACCAAGTTTAGGATAAACATACTAGCTATCGAGCAACCTAAGGTGAGTTCACAAACTACTAAAGCATGCGTTCCCGGTGGTTGGGAAACGGAACTTATAACAACGCTATCCCCTTGAAGGGATACAAACCTACTTTTCTCCCCTTATGCGGGACTTTTAGTTAATTACTGTTTATACTGGATGCAACAAGCAACACAACGAAACTCTATCACTCAAGTCCTCACTTCTTAATACCGATTAGTCGCCGGGGTCTGGCGAACGGGTTATTAGTTGATAGCGCTATTTAGGTCTCACCAACCTCACACCGTGCCCGTGTATGGGATCGGGCGTGAACTAATGTACTCTGGCAAAACCGTCAATGATGATAGAACATTGACAAACGGGGCACTCTACCGAAACGTATGGATGAATAGTATTCGGTATTGTAAAAACAGTTTAGTAGCTTACTTATGGGGTAGCTCCCCATGGCATGTATAAATGAGTAAATTAACTAGTGAAACAAGTTTTTTTTGGAAATTAAAAACTGGACAACTCGTGAACTCACCAAAATTTTTGTTGATACCCTACTGCATGCTTTGCAGGTACCCAGTGATTCAGGAGCTTGCAGCTTGGGAAGTGTAGTGGTCGTCTAAACCCGTGTGTTGGGTTCTAAATAACTTGAACTATGAACTTTGTTTAAACTGCTTTGCCTATGCTTCCGCTACTTACTTAAACTGTTATTTGAACCTAAACTTTTGAACTTTAAACTATGATGTTTACTAACTATTATGGTTGGTGATCATTCTTACTATTAACTAATGCTCAGTATAAATGGTGGCTGGATCCTGGTCATGTCACACGCCTCGCGGTGGTACTCCGCATGTGGATTTTGAGGGTGTGACTGATTGGTATCAGAGCCATTGGTTATAGTGAACTCGGTTTTAAAAAGGAGGTCTTTTTGAGGAAAACCAGACTATAACCCGTGACTCGTGACGACACTACACTCCAAGGGCAAGACTCAACTTATTAGACCTCGTAGCTCGGACTTGTGTTTACTTGCTTGTTTACTTCATGTTGTTGCTCTACTATACATACTAGTGTGCCTAATTAGATAGATACACATCCCTCTTCTATCTCATTCTCGCTACGCTACGACATCACACTCATAACGTGTTTTCTGGTTGTGAAGAAAATGAGCGGACGCGGAAGAGGAAACATTAACATAACTCAGGCTCAGTTCACTAACTTGCTCAACACGGTGGCTGCAGCTTTCGCGGCTCAACCTGGAGGTCAGCAAGCGCCTGCGCAACCACGTGTTTGTACTTTCAAAACCTTCATGGATTGCAAGCCTCTCCCTTTCAACGGCACTGAGGGTGCCATAGGTCTTCTGCACTGGATTGAGAAGGCCGAAGCTGTCTTTGCTGTATGCGAGTGTCCCCCTGCTAACTGGGTAAAGTTTACGACTGGTACACTTGAAGGAAACGCGCTTTCATGGTGGAAGGCGCAGATTTAGATGCTTGGGTTGGGTTGGAAACTGCTAATGCTACTGCATGGGAAGATTTCAAGGACATGATCAAGGAAGAATACTGTCATAGGGATGACATTCATAAGCTCGAAAACGAATACGTTGAGCTCAAGATGGTTGGATCAGAGATTGAGACCTACACCAAGCAGTCCAACGACTATGCTGCACTTTGCCCAAACATGTATCAACCTGCTTACCGAAGAATCGAGCTCTACCTCAAGGGTCTAGTTCCAGAGATCCAGAGTCATGTGACCTCAGCCAACCTCACTACGATTCAGCCAGTCATTCGTCTTGCTCACAAACTCACTGATCAGGCTGTGGAACACGGCAAGCTGCCCAAAAGGATCAGTGCTACTGCTGGAACTTCTAGCGATAACAAACGAAAGTGGGATGGAATTAGGGTAAGGATGCTAACCCCACTCAGGCCTCAGTTAAGCAAAGGAAGACTGAAAGCAACAAGGGCCCTCAGCAACAGGGTGGCTACCGAGGAAACCACCCCAAGTGTAACAAATGTAACCGACACCACAGTGGGCCATGTGGCAAAAGTCAGTGTCAGCGATGCAACAAGATGGGGCATGAAGCCAAAGACTGCAGGAGCCAGCTTCCAGCTAGGCAGAATCAACAACAACCACAACAGCAATAAGGAAACAACCGTGGATGCTTCAAGTGTGGAGCAACGGGGCACATGCGAAGGGATTGCCCTGAACTGAATCAGAACAACAACAATCAGGGTGCTAGGAACAATAACAACAATGTTGGAAATGGTGCAAGAGGAAGGGCTTTTGTGATTGGAGCTGGAGAAGCTAGGAATGATCCCAATGTCGTAGCGGGTAAGTTCCTACTCGATGATCGTTATGTTTCTGTATTGTTTGATTCTAGAGCTGATGCTAGCTATGTATCCCTACGTATAAGTAAGAAGCTTAAGAGTACGCCGATGTTATTAAGTTCTAAGAATATCGTCGAGTTAGCTAACGGTAGGAACATTGAGGCCACACACGTGATAAGTAACTTCAAACTAGTATTGTCTGGTCAGACCTTTAGCATCGATCTTTTGCCTATCGTTCTCAGAAGCTTCGACGTCGTCATTGGTATGGATTGGTTATCCAAACATCAAGCTGAAATCCTTTGCCAAGAGAAAGTTGTTCGTATTCCCCGTTCTTCTGGCAAACCCCTTATCGTTCAAGGTGACAAAGGCGGAGAAGTCACAGGCATCATTTCATTCTTAAAAGCCCAGAAGTGTTTACGAAAGGGGCACACCGCTATTTTAGCACTTGTCACCGACACACAGGAAAAGGAAAGGAGGATCGAAGATTTTCCAGTTGTACGCAATTATCCCAAGGTATTTCCTGAAGAACTACCTGGACTCCCTCCTCACCGGCAGGTCGAATTCCAAATCGAATTAGCTCCCGGAGCAGCACCTATAGCTCGCGCACCTTATCGACTAGCTCCCGCAGAACTGAAGGAACTTTCTACTCAACTGCAGGAACTGTTGGACAAAGGATTTATCCGTCCTTGTTCGTCTCCCTAGGGAGCGCCAGTGCTCTTTGTCAAGAAGAAGGACGGCACCTTCCATATGTGCATCGACTATCGCGAGCTGAACAAGGTTACCATCAAGAATCGTTACCCCCTTCCACGTATCGACGATCTATTAGATCACTTGCAAGGATCGAGCTACTATTCTAAGATTGACCTGCGATCAGGTTATCATCAGCTGAGAGTCCATGACGAAGACATCTCCAAAACTGCGTTCAGAACCCGTTATGGTCATTACGAGTTCCTCGTCATGCCATTTGGAATGACTAACGCGCCTGCGGTATTCATGGACCTCATGAATCACGTGTGCAAGCCCTACCTCGACAAATTCGTGATTGTGTTTATTGATGACATCTTGATCTACTCGAAAAGTCAAGGGGAGCATGAGAAACACCTGCGTCTTATTCTCGAACTCCTTCGCAATGAACAACTGTACACCAAATTCTCGAAATGTGACTTCTGGCTTCGAGAAGTCCACTTCCTTGGACACGTGGTCAACAAGGACGGAATACACGTCGATCCAGCTAAGATCGACTCTATAAGGAATTGGCCCACACCTAAGACTCCGACCGAAGTTCGCCAATTCTTGGGATTGGCAGGGTATTATCGTAGATTCATCAAGGGATTTTCAAAGATCGCCCAACCTCTCACGACTCTCACTCAGAAGGGTATTGCTTACAAGTGGAACGAGGCTCAGGAGTCTGCCTTTCAGAAAATAAAAGATAACCTATGTAGTGCCCCTATTCTCTCGTTACCTGAAGGTACCGATGACTTTGTGGTTTGCTGCGAATCGTCTATCCATGGGCTCGGTTGTGTGTTGATGCAACGCGAGAAAGTTATCGCTTACGCTTCTCGACAACTTAAGATTCATGAAAGGAACTACACGATGCGCGACTTGGAGTTGGGAGCAGTGGTTTTTGCTCTTAAGATATGGAGACATTACTTGTACGGTACCAGGTGCACCATTTACACCGATCACAGGAGTCTCGAGCATATTTTCAAGCAAAAGGAGTTAAACGTGCGGCAGCGTCGATGGGTCGAGCTCTTGAATGATTACGAATGCGCAATCAAGTATCATCCGGGCAAAGCCAATGTTGTGGCAGACGCCCTCAGTCGAAAGGACACTACACCGAAACGCGTGCGAGCGTTACAACTTACCATCCAATCTAACCTCCCTACTCAGATACGAGATGCTCAGGTAGAAGCATTGAAACCAGAGAACATCAGAGCGGAGTCCCTACGCGGGTCAAGAGAGCGATTAGAACAAAAAGAAGACGGTGCTTACTATGTAATCGGGCGTATATGGGTCCCACTTTATGGGAATTTACGCGAGCTTGTAATGGACGAAGCCCATAAGTCCCGTTACTCAGTACATCCTGGTTCGGATAAGATGTACCACGACTTAAAGACTACATACTGGTGGCCTAGCATGAAAGCCCACGTAGCAACTTATGTCAGTAAGTGTTTGACTTGTGCGAGAGTCAAGGCTGAGTATCAGAAACCATCTGGCCTACTCCAACAACCAAATATCCCGAAATGGAAATGGGAGCAAATTTCCATGGATTTCGTTACTGGCCTGCCTAGGTCTCAATGCGGAAATGACACTATTTGGGTGATAGTGGATCGATTGACTAAGTCTGCACACTTTTTGGCTATTAAAGAAACAGACAAGTTTTCTACCTTGGCAGATGTTTACTTAAAGGAAGTGGTTTCGAGGCACGGAGTGCCAACCTCTATTATTTCCGATCGAGACGCGCGTTTTACTTCTGAGTTATGGCAAGCTATGCACAAATCCTTCGGCTCACGTTTAGACATGAGCACCGCTTATCATCCACAAACGGATGGGCGGTCTGTACGCACCATCCAAACCCTTGAAGACATGCTTAGGGCATGTGTGATCGATTTTGGCAAGGGTTGGGAAAAGCATCTACCGTTAGTGGAATTCTCGTATAATAACAGTTACCACACCAGCATTCAGGCAGCACCCTTTGAGGCATTGTACGGTCGTAAATGCCGATCGCCTCTTTGCTGGGCGGAAGTTGGTGACAGCCAGATCACAGGTCCAGAACTTGTGGTAGACACTACGGAAAGGATTGCCCAGTTCAGACAACGCATAGCGGCAGCTCGTGACCCTCAGAAGAGTTACGCTGATAAGGATAGGAAACCGCAAGAATTCCAGGTCGGTGACCGGGTTCTACTTAAAGTCTCACCCTGGAAGGGTGTGGTTCATTTTGGTAAACGGGGCAAGCTGAATCTGCGATATGTTGGACCATTCGAAATTACCGAGAAGATCGGTAAGGTTGCTTATAGACTGAATCTGCCGGAAGAACTGAGTGCGGTACACAACGTTTTTCACGTGTCTAATCTGAAGAAGTGTCTGTCAGATGAAACCCTCATCATTCCTTTCAAGGAACTCACTATTGATGAACAGCTACACTTTACTGAGGAACCGATTGAGATCACGGATCAAGAAATCAAAACCCTCAAACGTAGCCAGATACCTAACGTACGAGTCCGCTGGAACTCGCGCCGTGGCCCAGAGTTTACCTGGGAACGGGAAGACCAGATGAAGCACAAATATCCCCAGTTGTTCCCTATCGATACTCCTAGCACTGAAGCTACAACCGAATTTCGGGAAGAAATTCCAAACTAACGGGGGGAGGATGTGACACCCCGTTGAAACGTTCTCACTCATACTAGCTTGACAGTGACTGCCTTAACTTTCGGGATGAAAGTTCTTAAAACTGGGGGATAATGTGACACTTCGGGTTTTTCCTGCATAAACTTATTTTACGAAACAATTAAGTGAGTTATTAAATTGGAAATTCTAAATTATAACTCTGTTTTAGTATTTAAATATCTATTGTTACTTAATAATAAAAGTTTTATCTTTTGAATAACACTTAAATGGATCACACACCCTGAATATTGTCCAGCCCAACTATAAGCCCAAGCCCCACTCCAAGTTGCCCTAATCCTAATCGCACAAGTGGAAAAATACATGATCAGACAATTATGCGATCCAACATGGGGTACTATATAAACCATAAGACTAGCCGATATCCTGTGCACTCCGATCAGATCTCTGGTCATACTTTTGGCTCCAATCAAACCACTGGCGGCACCTGTGCACTCCGATCAATCTCCAGCGGCTCACAACTCTCCGACCGGGACTCCGTCTCTTCTTTTACTCAACACATTCTGTTACAACAGTGATTTCCAGGTTAGCGTTTTACCATCACAAAGTGTTATAGGATGTGCGTGGTTGTCATGTTAACATACTGAATGATCTTTATGAAATGTTTTGAATGATATACGTGACTAAGTTGTTTTGAATGATATACGTGAATGAGCTGTTTGAATGATAGAAGCGATGAAGAAATATAACACTTATGTGTGACAATGAAATTCTGAAAACTATGCTCTGCTCATGCTGGGTTTTTCTTGAAAAAGTACAACCATACATGCTCAGGGTACAACCTGGTCATGCATGGTTGGAAGAAAAAGATGATGATTTTTGTTTTAAACTAATCAAAATGATTGTTAAGTTGTTAATACAATCGTGATGTCGAGATAAGGTTGATGGTTGTTAGCCGTTACGATGATGTTGTCAAAGTATGCGAGTCCGATGATAATGAAATCGATAATATGCTAATGATTGAATATGCTGAGTATATGATCCAAGTTGCGTGTATTAATGAAAATGTACAACTGTGTATGCATATGGTACAACCTGGTCAAGCATGTTGATTGATAGTGTTAGAAGGATTCTTGATGATGACGATACTGTTAGGATGGTATGTTAGAATAAAATGTTCCTGTTAGTATTTTGTGAAATAATAATGATGGTAAATCCTTAATAATCAGTTGACGGTGAGACGACGATTCGACAATTCTTTTCATTGAATATTGTTAGTGATAAAGATAATATAGATCTTAAACACAAAGGCTTGGATGTGTATAGGATTTAAATGTGATAATTGTTAATCGAAATGCTTGATATTAAGCTTTCATGGAGTGTACAAGTATATATGCATAAGGTACCACACATAAGGTATTGTATGAATTGAAATCTTGTGTGTTAAATGTTTTTGTCTTCTTTCAGTTGATTTGAAAAGGTGGGATGAATATATGTTTATTACCGTACAATACCTGATCGCACAACAAAAGACCTGGCCCCCACCACTTGCCCTATACATATTGTTCTTTTTAATAGTTTCAATCGCACAATATTATGCGACCAACATGCTCTGACCATGCATTAAATGCTTTGCCCCCACCACTATATTTGGTGCATGTTTTTCTAATCGCACAATTTGACTTTATAATATATATACACACAATCGCACAACATTGTCTCAATCGCACAACTGATTGAAGTTGTATTAAGTGGTTATATATAAGAACCCATCACTTATGTTATTTGGGAAATATGTGATATGTGTAAACTACTCATTGTTTATACGCTACTGTGAATAGCGTGCTATATGTGATTACTTGATATATGTGTACATTACGCGATTCATTTACAAACGGTCCTAACAATTGGTAACCATCATAGGACGTGGTTGACCAAGTTTAGGATAAACATACTAGCTATCGAGCAACCTAAGGTGAGTTCACAAACAACTAAAGCATGCGTTCCCGGTGGTTGGGAAACGGAACTTATAACAACGCTATCCCCTTGAAGGGATACAAACCTACTTTTCTCCCCTTATGCGGGACTTTTAGTTAATTACTGTTTATACTGGATGCAACAAGCAACACAACGAAACTCTATCACTCAAGTCCTCACTTCTTAATACCGATTAGTCGCCAGGGTCTGGCCAACGGGTTATTAGTTGATAGCGCTATTTAGGTCTCACCAACCTCACACCGTGCCCGTGTATGGGATCGGGCGTGAACTAATGTACTCTGGCAAAACCGTCAATGATGATAGAACATTGACAAATAGGGCACTCTACGGAAACGTACGGATGAATAGTATTCGGTATTGTAAAAACAGTTTAGTAGCTTACTTATGGGGTAGCTCCCCATGGCATGTATAAATGAGTAAATTAACTAGTGAAAAAAGTTTTTTTTGGAAATTAAAAACTGGACAACTCGTGAACTCGCCAACATTTTTGTTGATACCCTACTGCATGCTTTGCAGGTACCCAGTGACTCAGGAGCTTGCAGCTTGGGAAGCGTAGTGGTCGTCTAAACCCGCGTGTTGGGTTCTAAATAACTTGAACTATGAACTTTGTTTAAACTGCTTTGCCTATGCTTCCGCTACTTACTTAAACTGTTATTTGAACCTAAACTTTTGAACTTTAAACTATGATGTTTACTAACTTTTATGGTTGGTGATCATTCTTACTATTAACTAATGCTCAGTATAATTGGTGGCTGGATCCTGGTCATGTCACACGCCTCGCGGTGGTACTCCGCATGTGGATTTTGAGGGTGTGACTGATTGGTATCAGAGCCATTAGTTATAGTGAACTCGGTTTTAAAAAGGAGGTATTTTTGAGGAAAACCAGACTATAACCCGTGACTCGTGACGACACTACACTCCAGGGCAAGACTCAACTTATTAGACCTCGTAGCTCGGACTTGTGTTTACTTGCTTGTTTACTTCATGTTGTTGCTCTACTATACATACTAGTGTGCCTAATTAGATAGATACACATCCCTCTTCTATCTCATTCTCGCTACGCTACGACATCACACTCATAACGTGTTTTCTGGTTGTGAAGAAAATGAGCGGACGCGGAAGAGGAAACATTAACATGACTCAGGCTCAGTTCACTAACTTGCTCAACACGGTGGCTGCAGCTTTCGCGGCTCACCCTGGAGGTCAGCAAGCGCCTGCGCAACCACGTGTTTGTACTTTCAAAACCTTCATGGATTGCAAGCCTCTCCCTTTCAACGGCACTGAGGGTGCCATAGGTCTTCTACACTGGATTGAAAAGGCCGAAGCTGTCTTTGCTGTCTGCGAGTGTCCCCCTGCTAACTGGGTAAAGTTTGCGACCGGTACACTTGAAGGAAACGCGCTTTCATGGTAGAAGGCACATATTCAGATGCTTGGGTTGGAAACTGCTAATGCTACTGCGTGGGAAGATTTCAAGGACATGATCAAGGAAGAATACTGTCATAGGGATGACATTCATAAGCTCGAAAACGAATACGTTGAGCTCAAGATGGTTGGATCAGAGATTGAGACCAACACCAAGCAGTCCAACGACTATGCTGCACTTTGCCCAAACATGTCTCAACCTGCTTACCGAAGAATCGAGCTCTACCTCAAGGGTCTAGTTCCAGAGATCCAGAGTCATGTGACCTCAGCCAACCTCACTACGATTCAGCCAGTCATTCGTCTTGCTCACAAACTCACTGATCAGGCTATGGAACACGGCAAGCTGCCCAAAAGGATCAGTGCTACTGCTGGAACTTCTAGCGATAACAAACGAAAGTGGGATGGAAATTAGGGTATGGATGCTAACCCCACTCAGGCCTCAGTTCAGCAAAGGAAGACTGAAAGCAACAAGGGCCCTCAGCAACAGGGTGGCTACCGAGGAAACCACCCCAAGTGTAACAAATGTAACCGACACCACAGTGGGCCATGTGGCAAAAGTCAGTGTCAGCGATGCAACAAGATGGGGCATGAAGCCAAAGACTGCAGGAGCCAGCTTCCAGCTAGGCAGAATCAACAACAACCACAATAGCAATAAGGAAACAACCGTGGATGCTTCAAGTGTGGAGCAACGGGGCACATGCGAAGGGATTGCCCTGAACTAAATCAGAACAACAACAATCAGGGTGCTAGGAACAATAACAACAATGCTGGAAATGGTGCAAGAGGAAGGGCTTTTGTGATTGGAGCTGGAGAAGCTAGGAATGATCCCAACGTCGTAGCGGGTAAGTTCCTACTCGATGATCGTTATGTTTCTGTATTGTTTGATTCTAGAGCCGATGCTAGCTATGTATCCCTACGTATAAGTAAGAAGCTTAAGAGTACGCCGATGTTATTAAGTTCTAAGCATATCGTCGAGTTAGCTAACGGTAGGAACATTGAGGCCACACACGTGATAAGTAACTGCAAACTAGTATTGTCTGGTCAGACCTTTAGCATCGATCTTTTCCCTATCGTTCTCGGAAGCTTCGACGTCGTCATTGGTATGGATTGGTTATCCAAACATCGAGCTGCAATCCTTTGCCAAGAGAAAGTTGTTCGTATTCCCCGTTCTTCTGGCAAACCCCTTATCATTCAAGGTGACAAAGGCGAAGAAGTCACATGCATCATTTCATTCTTAAAAGCCCAGAAGTGTTTACGAAAGGGGCACACCGCTATTTTAGCACTTGTCACCGACACACAGGAAAAGGAAAGGAGGATCGAAGATTTTCCAGTTGTACGCAACTATCCCGAGGTATTTCCTGAAGAACTACCTGGACTCCCTCCTCACCGGCAGGTCGAATTCCAAATCGAATTAGCTCCCGGAGCAGCACCTATAGCTCGCGCACCTTATCGACTAGCTCCCGCAGAACTGAAGGAACTTTCTACTCAACTGCAGGAACTGTTGGACAAAGGATTTATCCGTCCTAGTTCGTCGCCCTGGGGAGCGCCAGTGCTCTTTGTCAAGAAGAAGGACGGCACCTTCCATATGTGCATCGACTATCGCGAGCTGAACAAGGTTACCATCAAGAATCGTTACCCCCTTCCACGTATCGAGGATCTATTAGATCAGTTGCAAGGATCGAGCTACTATTCTAAGATTGACCTGCGATCAGGTTATCATCAGCTAAGAGTCCGTGACGAAGACATCTCCAAAACTGCGTTCAGAACCCGTTATGGTCATTACGAGTTCCTCGTCATGCCATTTGGAATGACTAACGCGCCTGCGGTATTCATGGACCTCATGAATCACGTGTGCAAGCCCTACCTCGACAAATTTGTGATTGTGTTTATTGATGACATCTTGATCTACTCGAAAAGTCAAGAGGAGCATGAGCAACACCTGCGTCTTATTCTCGAACTCCTTCGCAATGAACAACTGTACGCCAAATTCTCGAAATGTGACTTCTGGCTTCGAGAAGTCCACTTCCTTGGACACGTGGTCAACAAGGACGGAATACACGTCGATCCAGCTAAGATCGACTCTATAAGGAATTGGCCCACACCTAAGACTCCGACCGAAGTTCGCCAATTCTTGGGATTGGCAAGGTATTATCGTAGATTCATCAAGGGATTTTCAAAGATCACCCAACCTCTCACGACTCTCACTCAGAAGGATATTGCTTCCAAGTGGAACGAGGCTCAGGAGTCTGCCTTTCGGAAATTAAAAGATAACCTATGTAGTGCCCCTATTCTCTCGTTACCTGAAGGTACCGACGACTTTGTGTTTTACTGTGACGCGTCTATCCATGGGCTCGGTTGCGTGTTGATGCAACACGAGAAAGTTATCGCTTATGCTTCTCGACAACTTAAGATTCATGAAAGGAACTACACGACGCACGACTTGGAGTTGGGAGCAGTGGTTTTTGCTCTTAAGATATGGAGACATTACTTGTACGGTACCAGGTGCACCATTTACACCGATCACAGGAGTCTCGAGCATATTTTCAAGCAAAAGGAGTTAAACATGCGGCAACGTCGATGGGTCGAGCTCTTGAATGATTACGAATGCGCAATCAAGTATCATCCGGGCAAAGCCAATGTTGTGGCGGACGCCCTCAGTCGAAAGGACACTACACCGAAACGCGTGCGAGCGTTACAACTTACCATCCAATCTAACCTCCCTACTTAGATACGAGATGCTCAGGTAGAAGCATTGAAACCAGAGAACATCAGGGCGGAGTCCCTACGCGGGTCAAGGGAGCGATTAGAACAAAAAGAAGACGGTGCTTACTACGTAACCGGGCGTATATGGGTCCCACTTTATGGGAATTTACGCGAGCTTGTAATGGACGAAGCCCATAAGTCCCGTTACTCAGTACATCCTGGTTCGGATAAGATGTACCATGACTTAAAGACTACATACTGGTGGCCTAGCATGAAAGCCCACGTAGCAACTTATGTCAGCAAGTGTTTGACTTGTGCGAGAGTCAAGGCTGAGTATCAGAAACCATCTGGCCTACTCCAACAACCAGAGATCCCGAAATGGAATTGGGAACAAATTTCCATGGATTTCGTTACTGGCCTGCCTAGGTCTCAATGCGGAAATGACACTATTTGGGTGATAGTGGATCGATTGACTAAGTCTGCACACTTTTTGGCTATTAAAGAAACAGACAAGTTTTCTACCTTGGCAGATGTTTACTTAAAGGAAGTGGTTTCGAGGCACGGAGTGCCAACCTCTATTATTTCCGATCGAGACGCGCGTTTTACTTCTGAGTTATGGCAAGCTATGCACAAATCCTTCGGCTCACGTTTAGACATGAGCACCGCTTATCATCCACAAACGGATGGGCAGTCTGAACGCACCATCCAAACCCTTGAAGACATGCTTAGGGCATGTGTGATCGATTTTGGCAAGGGTTGGGAAAAGCATCTACCGTTAGTGGAATTCTCGTATAATAACAGTTACCACACCAGCATTCAGGCAGCACCCTTTGAGGCATTGTACGGTCGTAAATGCCGATCGCCTCTTTGCTGGGCGGAAGTTGGTGACAGCCAGATCACAGGTCCAGAACTTGTGGTAGACACTACGGAAAGGATTGCCCAGTTCAGACAATGCATGGCGGCAGCTCGTGACCGTCAGAAGAGTTACGCTGCTAAGGATAGGAAACCGCAAGAATTCCAGGTCGGTGACCGGGTTCTACTTAAAGTCTCACCCTGGAAGGGTGTGGTTCATTTTGGTAAACGGGGCAAGCTGAATCCGTGATATGTTGGACCATTCGAAATTACCGAGAAGATCGGTAAGGTTGCTTATAGACTGAATCTGCCGGAAGAACTGAGTGCGGTACACAACGTTTTTCACGTGTCTAATCTGAAGAAGTGTCTGTCAGATGAAACCCTCATCATTCCTTTCAAGGAACTCACTATTGACGAACAGCTACACTTTACTGAGGAACCGATTGAGATCACGGATCGAGAAATCAAAACCCTCAAACGTAGCCAGATACCTAACGTACGAGTCCGCTGGAACTCACGCCGTGGCCCAGAGTTTACCTGGGAACGGGAAGACCAGATGAAGCGCAAATATCCCCAGTTGTTCCCTATCGATACTCCTAGCACTGAAGCTACAACCGAATTTCGGGACGAAATTCCAAACTAACGGGCGGAGGATGTGACACCCCGTTGAAACGTTCTCACTCATACTAGCTTGACAGTGACTGCCTTAACTTTCGGGACGAAAGTTCTTAAAACTGGGGGATAATGTGACACTTCGGGTTTTTCCCGCATAAACTTATTGAACGAAACGATTAAGAGAGTTATTAAATTGGAAATTCTAAATTATAACTCTGTTTTAGTATTTAAATATCTATTGTTACTTAATAATAAAAGTTTTATCTTTTGAATAACACTTAAATGGATCACACACCCTGAATATTGTCCAGCCCAACTATAAGCCCAAGCCCCACTCCAAGTTGCCCTAATCCTAATCGCACAAGTGGAAAAATACATGATCAGACAATTATGCGATCCAACATGGGGTACTATATAAACCATAAGACTAGCCGATATCCTAGGTTTGTTGGCCACCTTTATTGCCCAAATCCCCAAATCATTCCCCTTTTCTCTCTACCCTTTCCCTCCCAAGAAATCTGCAACCAAACACCCACATCGACCAAACATTACCATCTCCGATCAGATCTCCGGTCATACTTTTGGCTCCAATCAAACCACCGGCGACACCTGTGCACTCCGATCAATATCCTGTGGCTCACAACTCTCCGACCGGGACTCCGTCTCTTCTTTTACTCAACACATTCTGTTACAACAGTGATTTCCAGGTTAGCGTTTTACCATCACAAAGTGTTATAGGATGTGCGTGGTTGTCATGTTAACATACTGAATGATCTTTATGAAATGTTTTGAATGATATACGTGACTAAGTTGTTTTGAATGATATACGTGAATGAGTTATTTCAATGATAGAAGTGATGAAGAAATATAACACTTATGTGTGACAATGAAATTCTGAAAACTATGCTCTGCTCATGCTGGGTTTTTCTTGAAAAAGTACAACCATACATGCTCAGGGTACAACCTGGTCATGCATGGTTGGAAGAAAAAGATGATGATTTTTGTTTTAAACTAATCAAAATGATTGTTAAGTTGTTAATACAATCGTGATGTCGAGATAAGGTTGATGGTTGTTAGCCGTTACGATGATGTTGTCAAAGTATGCGAGTCCGATGATAATGAAATCGATAATATGCTAATGATTGAATATGCTGAGTATATGATCCAAGTTGCGTGTATTAATGAAAATGTACAACTGTGTATGCATATGGTACAACCTGGTCAAGCATGTTGATTGATAGTGTTAGAAGGATTCTTGATGATGACGATACTGTTAGGATGGTATGTTAGAATAAAATGTTCCTGTTAGTATTTTGTGAAATAATAATGATGGTAAATCCTTAATAATCAGTTGACGGTGAGACGACGATTCGACAATTCTGTTCATTGAATATTGTTAGTGATAAAGATAATATAGATCTTAAACACAAAGGCTTGGATGTGTATAGGATTTAAATGTCATAATTGTTAATCGAAATGCTTGATATTAAGCTTTCATGGAGTGTACAAGTATAGATACATAAGGTACCACACATAAGGTATTGCATGAATTGAAATCTTGTGTGTTAAATGTTTTTGTCTTCTTTCAGTTGATTTGAAAAGGTGGGATGAATATATGTTCATTACCGTACAATACCTGATCGCACAACAAAAGACCTGGCCCCCACCACTTGCCCTATACATATTGTTCTTTTTAATAGTTTCAATCGCACAATATTATGCGACCAACATGCTCTGACCGTGCATTAAATGCTTGGCCCCCACCACTATATTTGGTGCATGTTTTTCTAATCGCACAATTTGACTTTATAATATATATACACACAATCGCACAACATTGTCTCAATCGCACAACTGATTGAAGTTGTATTAAGTGGTTATATATAAGAACCCATCACTTATGTTATTTGGGAAATATGTGTTATGTGTAAACTACTCATTGTTTATACGCTAGTGTGAATAACGTGCTATATGTGATTAC
This sequence comes from Helianthus tuberosus, assembly GCA_030545235.1. NCBI lineage: Eukaryota > Viridiplantae > Streptophyta > Magnoliopsida > Asterales > Asteraceae > Helianthus > Helianthus tuberosus. Next base: position 107,939,520 of record CM060365.1, on the reverse strand, counting down.
TTGATATATGTGTACATTACGCGATTCATTTACAAACGGTCCTAACAATTGGTAACCATCATAGGACGTGGTTGACCAAGTTTAGGATAAACATACTAGCTATCGAGCAACCTAAGGTGAGTTCACAAACTACTAAAGCATGCGTTCCCGGTCGTTGGGAAACGGAACTTATAACAACGCTATCCCCTTGAAGGGATACAAACCTACTTTTCTCCCCTTATGCGGGACTTTTAGTTAATTACTGTTTATACTGGATGTAACAAGCAACACTAAACGAAACTCTATCACTCAAGTCCTCACTTCTTAATACCGATTAGTCGTCGGGGTCTGGCGAACGGGTTATTAGTTGATAGCGCTATTTAGGTCTCACCAACCTCACACCGTGCCCGTGTATGGGATCGGGCGTGAACTAATGTACTCTGGCAAAACCGTCAATGATGATAGAACATTGACAAACGGGGCACTCTACGGAAACGTACGGATGAATAGTATTTGGTATTGTAAAAACAGTTTAGTAGCTTACTTATGGGGTAGCTCCCCATGGCATGTATAAATGAGTAAATTAACTAGTGAAACAAGTTTTTTTGGAAATTAAAAACTGGACAACTCGTGAACTCGCCAACATTTTTGTTGATACCCTACTGCATGCTTTGCAGGTACCCAGTGACTCAGGAGCTTGCAGCTTGGGAAGTGTAGTAGTTGTCTAAACCCTCGTGTTGGGTTCTAAATAACTTGAACTATGAACTTTGTTTAAACTGTTTTGCCTATGCTTCCGCTACTTACTTAAACTGTTATTTGAACCTAAACTTTTGAACTTTAAACTATGATGTTTACTAACTATTATGGTTGGTGATCATTCTTACTATTAACTAATGCTCAGTATAATTGGTGGCTGGATCCTGGTCATGTCACACGCCTCGCGGTGGTACTCCGCATGTGGATTTTGAGGGTGTGACATCATCGTCCAGAGGACCCTTTTTGGGTTTGGTGGGTTTGGAGGGTTTCTTTTTGGTCTTTTTGGTGGTTTTTGGTGGGGGTTGCACAGCAGTGGTTGTGCTACTGTGGTCACCAAGAGCAGTGGGCTCAACAGCTGAAGTCTGATAAGTAGATGTGGACTCATCCAAATTTTGCTCAGACTCCCCTGTTTTTGTTTTAGAAACTTTTGACTGTTTAGCCATTAGGCGAGTAAACGTTTTATTGGGAAGACAACAGTTTCAAAAATCGAACGGTTAACATCTGGCCACGTGACAAGATCTGATGGCTATCATCTATCCACGTGTAACCACTGATTGAGAATGGAAGACTGTTGCTGCATATGTCTACTGACTTCGTCTTATATCGAGTCTCGGTTTCGTTGCAGATCTGAACAAGAATGATGTCATCATTATTGATGATGACATCATACAAGTGATCTCATTGATGACATCATGGAATTAAATCAGTCAACTTGAAATACAATGCATACACATGAAATAGAATTTTATATTTGTTTCATGTAATTCCGTTTGAAGAGATGCTTGTCATCTTCAAACGAACCCAAGGGAAGTAATTACGTTTGAACTGGGTTGTGCCAGTTTCAAACGGAATAGTGATGCCTATATATAGGCAGTTTGTTTTCTCATTTGTAACGGAATAGCAGTTGGTGTAACGAGGTGCTGCTGGATTTTCATGTGATTAATGAATGAGAAACAAGTGTTAAAGTGATCTACATCTGTTTTCTACTCATTTCTATCTGATTCAAAGTTGTTTGAGTGTTTCCGCCACTTAAATAGTGTGTATTAACTCAAATTGACTCATTTGATCGGTCAAATCGATCCTACAATTGGTATCAGAGCCAGTTATGAGTAAATACACCTGAATCAGTTGGTTTTTCTACACAAAATTTGATTTCTGGACTTTTGCACGGACAAAATGGACTGAATTTTTGGACAATGTGTGTAAAATTGAGTTTTAACAAACCCTTGAGAATATCAGATCTAAACTCAAAGTAAAACTGGTAAAAATGGCTTGAAAATCTGATTCCGTTTGAACGAAGCCTGGTTTTCCATTTGAAAACTGACATTTCGTTTGAAATTGGTGATATTTCCGTTTGAACAACATCATCTCGTTTGAAAATTGCAAAAGTTTCAAACGTAATCTCTTGTATCGTTTAAAATGAGGGATTCCATTTGAACTTCTCGTTTGAAGGAAAGCTTTAGGAGATTCCGTTTGAAATTGCTTGAAATTGATATTTTCGTGTAAAACATTTTACGAGGTTGTCAGCAGTTGGGAATAGAAATCACGGGTTCTGTGTCAGTTTGCAGGTGAAATTTATTGTTGCATTTTGATTAAGTGAGGTTTGGTTTTATCGAAAATCAGAATTCACGTGAACAAAATTATTCTCGGTCCAATCATCAGTGCATGTGAAACGATTGCTTGTAAATTTGAACTAAGACATCACGTGATAATAGATTGTTCGGTTCATTAAAAACAAAGAAAAGAGTGCATGTGTTGACAAGTGTACATGTAATAATGACTATTTGCATGTGATATTTGTTGATTGTCGGCCATTCATCTTATTGATTCTATAAAAATTTAATTGATATATTAGTCGTTGTGCATGTGAAGCTATTGTAATTGTCGAATTCATTAATCCTTAGTCAAAGTTAGTGGCTCAATAAAATTGAAATTGATTGATTCATTCGGTCCAAGCCCAATATAATTGGACTTGATTAATTCATTAAACCCAAGTACTAAACAGATTCATTTAACTCATCATGTTGTGCGGCCCAATCATATTCATTTAAAAATTGAAAGTTTTTCGGCCCAATCATTTTACATTAGTCCATTGGTTCAATTAGAATTGTGTTTAGTGTATATTGGACATCAATCAATTGTGTCTGGATCACAATTATTCAAAAGGATATTGTTTTTGTTTGTTTGCAGGTGATCCGAGGTATTTGTCAAGCATCGAGTACTCGCCCTAGTTTTGTGAATCTTTCAATAACGAAGCATGGGTTCTGAGTTTTATATTGCACAGAAGAAATTTGATAGTTTTACGGGTATCAAGGGAGAGTCTACAAAAGAATTGATTGAACGATATTGCCATCTAGTTTTGGAGATGGTGAGATTGGAGATAACCAAGACTAATGAGGAGTGGGTTGACAAGTTGGCAAATGTTTTACCGCGTGATATGTGGGGAACGTATTTATTAGCTTTGAAGAAGAGATATTTAGACTTGAATTTGAGCACGTTTATCGAGAAGAAGTGTCTGAGTCAGAGTCTGATAATGTCGGTAAACAGGATGTTGATTTTGAGCAAGAGGAAAAGATTGTTGAAAATATTGAGTCAATGTCTGAAACTTTATGCGAAAACTGTTCAAAACCCTGCATGGAGTGTCTTGAAAAGGACACAAAGTTTCAGGGATTGAAACAATATAATGATGAACTTAAATTTGATCTGAGTGAAGTAAAAGAAGCATATGACAAGTTGGCAAAATCTATCAAAATGATTCAAAATGAGAGTCTTGAAAATGATAAAGCCACGAAATTATTACAATCGACAATTTTTGATAAACAAGTGGAAGTCAACTTTCATCTTGACACAATTGCGTCATTAAAAAAAGAGTTAGAGTTAACCAAAATTGAAAATGAACGAATTGATAAAAAGTTAATGAGATATGTTGCATCTTCTTATGTCATTGAGCAGATTATTCCACAACAACCAAATGCAACACCTGTCTTTAACAGTGTTCCACCCCCAATGTGGAGTCATTACACTCAGAAGCATCCAGATGGGGTGGAAGCTGCTTTGAATCTCAAACTGAGAACTATTGAGGATGAGTTACCTGAGAGTATTGATGTTACATTCTCTCCGTCCGACACTGACAATGAGTCACAGGTGATCAAGACCGTTGTTGACCAAGTGTTAGACGAAGAGAGTGATAACTCAGATTTTGAAACTGTGAAAACACATTTGGAAAATTCCAGTTCTGAATGTGAAGATGATGGTAACTTTTAGGACAAATTTATACCAAAATCAGAAAAGGTTGTGAATGATGATCCGATCATGGTGGTCTACACAATGATTGGAACTGACAAACTCTATTCTGATTTTGAGTATCCAATCCAGAACGCAAACATGAAAAATGTTGAAAAGGTGTTTAAGCTTGTCGATATTGACATTTCTGAGGTAAACAATAATGAGTTCTTTTCAAAACCTAAAATGTCTTTTGTGAAACAAAACAACCCTGGGAAGAAAGATTGGTTAGGTAACAATGGGTCTAACAAGAAAATTGGAAACAATTTTAAAAACAAAGGTATTGGGTTTGAAAAGAAGATGGCTAAACAAGTTGTAAAGCCAAATGAAAAGATGAGTGATGTTTTTGTTGTTGGTCCAAGTGTTGATGCTGAAAAGGAGTATATTTTCAGTCAAAAAGCCATTGATGATTTCAATACAGCGAAAAAGTTGAGAGAAGAGACCTACAAATCAACTTTTGTCGAATATGACAAAAGAGTTTGTTACCGCTGCAATGAGATTGGTCATATGGCGAAGCAATGTACCAAAAAGATTGAAAAACCCGTTTTCAAGAAACCTGTTTTGCAAAAACCAAAACCTAAAACTTCAACTAATGATAAGGGTAAAAAACCAATGGTTTCGTCTGTCCCAATTCTGAAAAGAGGTGAATCGTTGAAGTCCTAAGAAAAACCGAAATCAATTTTTGAGATTGGTGAATCTTCGAAAACCCAAAAGACTTCATAGATTTATCCAAAGACAAAAGTTTTTGATACTCAATCATGGGTGGCTAAAACAAAGAAATCAGTCAAGGTAGAAGAAAAGCCAAAAGAACAGAAGGTGAAAGAACAGAAAGTGAAGCTTTCACAAGGGCAGAAAGACCGGCTGAGAAAGAAAAGAAAGAAAGTTCGAGAGTATCTTGAAAGAATTTTGTCCTCGGGAACAACAAATAAGAGTGCTGATGAATCGTTTCACTCGAAAACAAAGTCAAGTAAACCGAATTCTTCAGATGCAAATCTGAGGACAAAAGAGGAGATAAAGAAGGTTGAAGTGGTTAGCGATGAATTTGTTTCTTCAGAAACAAAGGAGCTATGTGTTGGCGATGAATCTGGCTTATCTAAGTCAGATGAGCCACATTCTGGTGATGATTCTGATTCGTCAAAATCAGAGGAGCCACAAGTTGAGCTGAAAAGTGAAAATTCAGTTCCGCCAATGGATGATATCAATTTTCCCACCATTGCGGACTGAAAATTTTAAACAAAAAGATGGGAAAGTGAAAATTTCGAATCAGTTCTATTCTGAAAAGAAAGAATTTGATGTTGAAAAGGCTTTCAATGACAAAGTAAAAAATATTTTTGGAAAGATGGTTGACGGAAAAGTCAAAGGGGTAAAGGAATTTTATGAATCAAAGAAGAGAACTGACATACCGAGTGAAAATAACTTGGATGCACCCAAGACTGGTCAGGCTTGGGTGTTAACTTTCTGTACTTGAAAATCCTGACTTGCCGGAACTCCCGGGTTGGTAATTGGGGAGTAGGAATCGGCATCTTTCTTGAAAAATTCACAGGTTGGTAACTGTGATATTTTGTCCTACAAGTTTAATCAAGGACATTAAGTTGTACTTGATTTAACTTTCTTTCAAGTGGTATGATTGTTGTAAATTGTGTTTGTGAAAAACCTACAAGTGATTGAAGAACAATGTGATGAAACCCCGTGTTTGTGAAACGACACACAAAACTGATTTTTCGGAAAAACCATTTTGATTAAAACAAACTTAAGTGTTTTGAAATCATAATGGGAAAATAGTTTGTTGTCAGGGGGAGTTCTGATTGTTTAAGCCAAATGGATGGCAATTTGAAGCAATTCTCATCAGTTTGTCATTTTGATTGTATAGTTTACTAATCGAAATTTGAAAGATAATTTTGATTTTAGGGGGAGAAAAAATTTAAAAAAAATTATAAAATTTGGAAATGACATAAACATTAAAAAATTCAAAATGAGTTTTGTTGTGAAAAAGAGGAAATGATAGTACATCAGTTAGACTGTCACAGCATGCTAAAGATTTGGAAAGTAAAATGTGATAAACGGTCTCACTAAAGATGTGACGATAGGCTCAGCTAGACTAGTAGATTTGCGATAACGATACAAACTTAAATGAAAAAGGCTAGTTCTAGTGGGAAACATGATTGAAAGCATAGTACTTAGTTTTGTCCTTCTTGACTGTGTGCCTACTCGGTAATCGCTGATTGTCTTAGGACATAAAGTCGTTGTGATTGTGCATTTTATTTTGCAAAGATTTAAACTTGTTTTATTTCTTTATTTTGTTTAAGCATTGGACATCCTCTGCGTATACGTGAGTATCGACCTGGATGTTATTGCCTAAACGTTCTGTTTTATTTTCTTTGGTGTTTCGTTTAAGCTTTGGACCTCCTCTACGTATACGGAAGTATCGACCTGGTGGTTAAAGCCTAAACAACTTCAACTTGTTTTATTTTTTTATTTTGTTTAAACATTGGACTTTCTCTGCGTATACGGAAGTATCGACCTGATTGTTAATGTTTAAACATTCTGCTTTGTTTTCGCACAAATCACAGTTGATAAAAGTTTAAAGGCATTACTTGAGTCAGTGTATTGCATGATGAGGGGATATGCTGAGATCGTGGGGTCCATAAGAACTTAGTGCAAATTAATATACCTTAAATGTATCGGTAAGCATTTCGAAAGTTTTTAGTTTGAGTTTATGTGGACAACAATATCGTCAATCAACGTGAATCGTTTAGAACTGAAAATGTTTAAAGCTTAACGGTGCTAGTGATTGGTCAAAAACTGATATGATCCTCTTACACAAACTCATAAAAATATTGTCTGTAAATATTTCTTTACTGCATTTCAATATTGTTCTTTCTAGAAGTTTAGCTTTTATTTGAAAATTCAAAAAGATTTTAGACAACTAATGTTGATGAGCTGATTTTCAAAATTCCAAGTGCTAAACAAGATGAACTGGTTTGGGAGTGTGTGTGCTAAATTGAATTTTTTTTTAGAATGATTGCATGTTTAGTTATTTAAGGTCATTAATTTGAACTTGATGTAACTATTAATGTTTGGTGAATGAATGTTCTCTATTAGTAAGTTTTTCAAAGTGATATAAATAAAAACTTATGTTTCGGGTAGAGAATGTGCAGGAAACGTTGAAAAAGCTAGGTTTCGATTTCTGAGGATTAATGCCAAGGTTTCAATCCTAAGCTACAAATTCCAGACTGCGATCCCGGAACAACTTAAGGGGGAGTCTGTTAGCAAAGGGGAGTTTGAAGAGTGAAAGAGCTAAACTCAGAGTCTGAAGAATAGCTGATGTTGGTGATTGAGGAGAAAGAAAGAGTAGACTGATTAAGACTGAAGTTTTGACGTACTAAAGTCTCGTACTGAAGACTCCGTCAACATCCAAGGGGGAGACTGTTGGTGCATATGTCTGTTGACTTCGTCTTATATAGAGTCTCGATTTCGTTGCAGATCTGAACAAGAATGATGTCATCATTATTGATGATGACATCATAAAAGTGATCTCATTGATGACATCATGGAATTAAATCAGTCAACTCGAAATACAATGCATACACATGAAATAGAATTTTATATTTGTTTCATGTAATTCCGTTTGAAGAGATGCTTGTCATCTTCAAACGAACCCAAGGGAAGTAATTACGTTTGAACTGGGTTGTGCCAGTTTCAAACGGAATAGTGATGCCTATATATAGGGTGTTTGTTTTCTCATTTGTAACGGAATAGCAGTTGGTGTAACGAGGTGCTGCTGGATTTTCATGTGATTAATGAATGAGAAACAAGTGTTAAAGTGATATACTTCTGTTTTCTACTCCATTCTCTCTTATTCTAATCTGTTTGAGTGTTTTCCCCACTCAAAGTGTGTATTGACTCATTCGGTCGGTCAAATCGATCCTACAAAGACAGTTGTTTGGGAAACCACTGATGTGTGTCATCAGTGGTTGTGAATAGTGGAGAACTATAACATTGTCAGTGGATGGAAAATAATGGAATCAGAGGATACACTTTGTCAGTGGATAGACATGCCAGTCAGAGTTTTAAGTGAAAATAGTGGTTTCATCAGACTTTAGAGATTTATTGAAAAAATCCATTTTAACTATTTTTAAAGTTTTTATTTTGATTTTCTAAAAACACTTTTATGCTATTTTCACATAGAATACAAGAAAACTTGTTTTAATCTATGTTTAGCATTCCAATCCTAGAGATCAAGTTTTTAAAGGTAGATGTATCTAATGCTTTGATTTGTACATCAGCCAACTGATCTGTAGTATGGATATGTTGTAAAGAAATCAAACCTTTTCCTAGCAATCCCTCATAAATGATGTCTGATGTCATCAGTGGTTGGATATCATGTGATGACAGAGGTTGGGGTGTTGTTTTCTCAACAACTGTTGATCCAGCAGTGGATGAGCTTTAACAGTTGTTTTGAACATCTGATGCTTCTTGTGGTGAATATGATTTTGTATTGAAGAAACTCAATATCATATCCAAAGTCTTGTGATGAGAATTGTGGGGTACCTGCAGGGTTAGTCTAAACAGACACATCTTCATATGTAAATTTAACAGGATTAAACAATTAAGCAGGATTTGCTAGGATTTTCAATGATGAAAGTTTTATTGAACTATACATTCAAAGACTCTTTCACAGACCCAGTTCTTGCGTTTAAAACACTTTATAGGCCTTGGCTGTGGTAGAGTATCCCAGATGGTAACTACAGTCAACTTTCACTGCAAAATTTTAATTGAGACTTTTAAGTTTAAGGTAAAACATTTTGAGCACTTGTTATCAATCAACTTTGAGAAATGGTTCTATACTTGAGTTTCTGTATGAATTGACCCTAACCCAAACACCATCTCCATTTGACTTATTATCAAGGATTATATCCTTTTTTTTAAATAGAATGGATCTTCATCCTGTCAGGTAATGAGCTTTTACTATCCAAAACAAGTAAAAGCACCAAATATAATATTCTCTATAAAAAATGAGAGAATAATATATCCTGATATTTACAAGTAACTTTTACCATTTAAAAACAAGTAAAAGTTTCAGATAGATAAGTCAATTAGATCTGGTAATTTCCATAACAGAAATAATTTTGGATAGAGTTGACCTTGTTTAAATCTCAGTTTTATAATAATGATCAGTGGTTTGAGTAAAATTTTATAACCATTGATGGAGACCATTTCCTGTTAGATGGTTGTATTTCTGAGGAAACATGTTCACAAAGGTTTGAGAGTCTTTTGTAAACCCTAACCCATGTGATAGATTTTTTAAAATTTGCCTTAGTCCTCTTAAATAAGTTTTACCTTCTGATACAACAGTTACCTGAACTGTCCTGAACCAGTGGTTGCACTCAGCTGTTTAGTAACCTGTGAACTCTCAAGTGTTTTGAGTTTATACTCTTTTCTTTTGATTTCAAAAGTTTTGAGTTAAACACACCTTTTTGAGTTTAGTGATTTTTATCTTTTCCTTTTTAACCTCTCCAAAGGCATATGTTATAACATTCACTGGAGGGGTTTTAAGAAAAGAATAATCAATCCAAAATCATTTACAGCAATGTTTTAAGAAACTTGGTCATTTTTTGCAACTGCTTATGCCAATTTTCACATTACTTTTTGATCTGGTTTTCGAATACATCAACACATAACCTATACAGGATTTTGCCCCCTTTTTTTCACAAGTGATTTAGGCAGATTCAAGCTCATTTTTATCAACTTGGTATTTTTCTACCATAGTTTGGGAGTTGATCCTTGATTATGCTTTGATGAGTGTTTTGAAACTGCTAATTTTCTTTTAACTAAACATAATTTTGATTTAAATTTTAAACGTTTTTCAAAACTGTTGTTCACATATAGATCTTGTTCCTAAGGATTTTGTTCGCCTTAGTCTTTAATGACTAGAGGTGAAGCCTTAGTAACAGTTAATCATGGAATCATCACAATTTCCAACATAAACACCGTTATTACATGTGACAATAAGATACAGTGTTAAGCGAATTTTGTGTGTTTAGCAGCATCTCAGTTTGTTTTACAGAAGCTTTTGAATAATCAACTTTATACGTGATTATACTTTACTCTGTTTTTCAACTGATACAAACAACTTAAGTATCAATGAATTTGAGCTGAACTTTTATGTCAAATTGATTGTTAGATCGAATTTGACTGTCCTAGGCTCTGATACCAATTGTTAGGATCTGAGTTTGCTTGATTATGTTGTTTTTACAGAAGTGAAGATCAAAATTAGATAAAACAGTGAAATAACTTGCAGCGGAATAATTTGTAAAAACTTTATCACATAACCAAGGAGAGATTAGCTTTCATCATAACATGTTATCATTAATCATAAGATTCAAAAGATTACAAACCTATTACATGCTTGAATCACTAACTCCCCCTCAGCCTGAGCTCACACTAATTGATACATATAAGTTAAGTGTGTATGTGTGTGTGTGTGAGCTAAATAGAACAGTACAGGCACTGTCTATTTATAGTACAAGTTCTAACCATTGTGGCATCTTTGCTGACATCACTAAGACAGTGACATCTAACAACCTTAACAAACCCTAACCTCTGCTAATGCTAACCTCTGATACCTTAACAAAACACTGATTATAAACCGCTGATGAAGCATTAGCAGATGTTCTTCAAAGGATGATCAGACCTTTGACTTCCAGCAGACCTTTGACTGTAACAGTGGTTTGGTCTTCAACAATCTTTACAAAGTAACAGTGCTTGGCTTTAAGCAATTGTTAGGACCAACAGTTGTTAGGAAACTTGGCATATTAAAGGAAGCAGTGGTTCAAAACACTGTTTATTTTGGATCAGTTGTTTCAGATCTGTTTTGGCTTTCTATCATCTGTTCTTTTGTAGGGTTCAATCCCAACATCGGAACCGACAGAAAAGTTCTGCCGATAGACGCCGCAAGCCACTGGAATTTGACGTTGGCGATCACGTACTCCTAAAGGTTGCACCTTGGAAGGGGGTGATCAGATTCGGCAAGATATGAAAGCTCACGCCTCAATATGTTGGACCCTTTAAAATTCTGGAAAGGATAGGACAAGTGGCCTACAAACTCGAACTACCGGAGGAACTTAGTAATGTTCACCCGACTTTCCACGTTTTGAATTTAAGTGGATCAGTTGAAATTTGTGTGAGAATTTAAGTGGATCTGTATATCGACAATCTAAGTGAACTGTTTAATTCTTAATGTGTAACTAAGCTCAACGGTACTTGTGACTTGTCAAAAGCTGATATGATCCTCTTACACAAACTTACAAAAATATTGGTTTGTAAATATTTCTTTACTGCATTTCTGTTATATCAAAAATCCAAAAATATTTTCGAAGTGTTTTAGCATAAATTTTGAAAAATTCAAAAAGATTTTAGACAACTGATGTTGAAAAGCTGATTTTCAAAATTTCGAGTGCTATACATGACGAACAGGTTTGGGAGTGTGTGGTTAGAAAAATATTATACATACATGTGGTCATCAGAAATTAAATTTTTAATATCAATAATTGATGTTTTAAACTGGTTTTATCAAGAGGTTAGCAAAGTTTAAATTTATCAAATTGTTAATTTGTGAAATTTACTTTGAGGTAGAGTATGTGCAGGTTATAGCTATGAGAGAGCCAGGTTGAGATTCTAGTACCTGAGCAGGATGTGAACCAGGTCTCGATATTGAAACCTGTGAAAGCCAAACTACGATCCCAGCATAATTCAGGGGGAGTCTATAGATTCTAGAGCCAGTATCAGATCCTGAAGTTCGCTTATTGCTGATGCTGATGAAGTTAATGAATCAAGAGATCTGATCAAGAGAATAAGAGTGAAGAAAAAGCCAGATAGAGATTCTGGAGATGAAAAGATGACAGAGTTTGAGGATGCATACACTGTCAAATACTGAGAAAAGAAGCCCAAAGAATGATAAAGACTGAAGATTGTGAAGACTCGACACTTAAGACTCGTCAACATCCGAGGGGGAGTCTGTTGGTGCATACGTCTATCGACTTCGTCTTGTATTGAGTCTTGTACTAGAATTGTTAGATCAGGGCACGTTATACGAGAAAATAGGGTTTGTGTGTTTAAGAGTTAATTTCGCTTAAAAGTGACAAGTACACTTACAAACGAAATAAACATTAGTAATTTCGCTTGAAATGCACATTGCCACTTTCAAGCGAAATCACTTCCCCTATATATAGCCCTTCAAGCGAAATCATTTGTAATGTTGATGTTTCCGGTACCGAAGTGCTGCCGACGTGTCTACTGATCTGGAAACTTGTTATAATCAATAAACAAGACATATAGAAGTGAAACAAGCTGTTTTCCAAGTCAATTCATCTGTTTCCGCCTCTTGAATTGAACTCTTCTGAACGACTCGTTTGGGTCACAAAACGATCCTACAAGTGGTATCAGAGCTCAGGAGGAAGAGTTCTTGCCAAAACAGCCTTAAATTCTGATTTCTACACCTTTTCAAAATTGACCGTAAAAACTTGGTCAAAATGGATTGAATTTCATACATAACATGCGAAACAGTGTTTTAATGAATCCTTGAGAGTATTGGACCTTAATTCAGCTTAAAATTAGTAAAAATTGTAATTTCGCTTGAAAATGATTTCGGATTAAGTGACGTCAGCAGCATTTCACATGAAATTAGCACTTGATTCCGCTTGAAATTGCTATTCCGCTTGAAAAGTACCTTTGATTTCACACGAAATTACCTGATTCCGTTTCAGAGTGTGATTCCGTTTGAGACGTTCCACACGAAATTAGTAATTTCGCTCCAAGTAGTAATTCTGTTTGATAATTTCGCTTGAATCAGCTATTCCGTTTGAATAGGGGTATTCCGTTTCAAAGTGATTCCGTTTGAGAGGTGATTCCATTTGAGAGGTGATTCCGTGTGAAGAGGCTGATTCCGCACCAAGAGTTGATTCCGTTTGAAACTGTATTTCGTGTGAAACTTGATTCTTGTTATACATTTTTTCCGAAACATGGAAGAGGAATTCTACAATGCGTTTGCTACTCCAGTTGCACCAGTTACAGCTGCTGAAACATTGTACAGTGAGAATGAAACGGGAACTCATCAAAAACCGCCAAAGCTTATGTACATTGAAGATTTTAAAGGATGGCATAATCGATTCGAGAACTCGAAGCAATCTTATAAATTTGACGCGTGGTGTTCATTAGAGAAAGATTACGAGAAACCGAAAAATGAGCGTGGGCTTGAAAAAGCATTGTGTGACTTTTTGGAGATTGATAAACTAATATATACAAGTGAGAAAATGATGATCAGTATTCTTCAACAAGCGATTAAAGAAGATATCTTTGTTTTGCTCCAACATGATGGTACAGCTAGGTCAATTTGGAATGCATTGATTCAGAAGTTCAAAGGAAGCGCAGATATGATTAAAAACAAAAAGGCGTTATTGAAGAAATCATTTGATATGTTTGTAGCTTTTGACCATGAAACAACAAAGATAACCATTGATAGATATTGTCATTTGGTCTTGGAAATGGGAAGATTAGACTTTAAGAAAGATGATGATGAATGGGTTGATAAACTTGCTGATGCATTACCACAGCAGAAATGGGGAACTTATCTGTTGATTGTAAAACATATGAGAAAAACTGAAAATATGAATCTGGCACAGTTTATTCAGAAAATTGAAGAACATGAGTTGGATATTCAGAAAACAACAATCATGAAGAATCCAAATGCTTAACAAGATGTCAGTTTATACTACAGAGGAAATAAATTTGAAGCTACTCCCAGCCCAAAGATCCAAACTGGTTTCAGTGCTGATAGTTCTTCTGGAACAAAGAGTAGTAATGTGACTCAAAGTGGTGGATCTTCGTCTTCATATTCCAGCTTTGATCCAAATTATACAACACCAAGTCCTCAACAGCAGAATTCTACAAATCTGCAGTGCAATGTTACTTTAAACATTCAAAATGGTCAAAATTTGTCTCCAGAAATAGCTAAGCAATACATGGCATCACTCGTTGCTATGTTGGAATCATATGAAAGTTTGATTGCTGGCAAAATTGGAAATCTGATGCTTACAAAAGAATATTATGACCAAATTGATGCAGGGGAACTTGAGTTGATGGATGTCAAATGGTGTATGGCTACTGTTGTTTGAAGGGAAGAAAATTTTCAACAAATCACAGGTAGAGATGAGTTTCAGGGATTGGCTAATTCTCCATTAGGATTTGGCAAGTCAAAAGTTACCTGTTTTCGTGGCAAAGGAAAAGGACACTTTAAACGAGAGTGTAAAAATCAAGAAGCAACAAGAGGATCAGAAAAGAATGATTATTATCAGAAATCCATTTTTCATCAGATTGCTCAGCAACCACAAACGGCACATGCACGTGCTATTGAAGATAGAAAGAAAGCTTGTCTTGTTAATCAAGATGATGAAAAAGTTGTAGAGGGGTTTAGCTGGGATAAATACATTCCACCGGGTTCAGGATTTGTTGCTCAAATTTTGGAAGCAGAATCAGTCAAATCTCAGTCGAAAAGAATACAGATTTTTCCAGATTTAGGAAGTGATCTTGATACCGATGATGAAGAAGAATATATCAATAAAACTAGAAAAAGTATAGATCCTGATAGTTTTAATTTGTTCTTTGCAGATAAAGTTGAGATGCTGTATGAGAAGAAGATGGCCAGATTAAAGAGAAAGCTGGAAGAAATAAGAATAGCTGATGAAAAGACAAAGATGAAAAGTGAAGAACAAAATGTTGAACCAGGGACTGAAAAAGTGATAGAAAAAATCGTTGAAGTGGAGAAAGTGGTAGAGAAAATTGTTGAAGAATTAGTTGAAAAAATTGTCGAAGTTGAGAAAATCGTTGAGGTCGAAAAATTGTTGAAGTTGAGAAACTCGTTGAAGTTGAGAAGATTGTTGAGTTTGAAAAGATAATTGAGGTCACTAAACCTTGTGAGAAATGTTCAGAATCTTGCAAAAATTGTGATGAGAAAGACAAAAAGATTTGTGAACTGGAAGAGATGAAAGAGAATTTGTTGTTTGATGTGAAGTATGTGAAGGAATCATATGATGTCCTGAACAACACAGTGAATGGTCTGAAAAAGACAAATTCAGAAATTGAGACTGCTATGACAAAGATGAACTCAACATTAATGTCAAAGCAGAAGGTTATTAATGAGTACATTGAGGATTGTGCACAGTTGAAGAAAGATTTGGAACTCGAAAAGATTGAGAGTGAAAGAATCAAAAGGTTACTGTTGAGTTATACAACATGTGATTATTTGATTGAACTAGTTTATCCTACTGTTGCAGGTCTTGAAGCTTTCAAAGATAAAGAGACGGAAGAAACAGATGCTGGTAAGACACAAAATGTCAAGTATAACAAGTGTCCGCCTCCAATCTATGAGAGTTATTCCCCCAGAAATCCAAACGAGGAGCGTTTAAAAAAGGCAGTCAACATCAAGTTAATGTCTGAAACCATTGATGAGTTACCAGATTCACAGTGTCTGACACTGATCATGAGTCCGTAATGTTAAAGAAAATGGTCGATCAGGTGTTGGATATGGATGAAGAGTCAAATTCGGAGTCTAAGTCAGATAGTTCGAGTTCGTCCGAGAAGAGTCCGAGTTCACCGGTCAAAAGGGTTTATAATAAAGAGTTTATGTTATCGAAAAATAATTTGAATGATGAACCTATCAAAGTAGCATATACTTTGAGTGATTCGGACAAATTATATTCCGATAAGGAATTCCCAATAAGAAGTGTCAAAACTGAACAGATTAAACAGGTTTTCAAATTGATAGAAATTAATATTTCTGAAATAAAAGATTTAAATCTTTCAGAAAAACCTGGAAAATACACTTCAAGGATTAAACAGAGAGTAAACAAGAAAATGGGTTACGGTTGTGGTTATGGTTTTCAAAAGAGACCAAACCATAATGGTAATTTCAAAAAGAAAGGTCTTGGTTTCATTTCCCCGAAAAATTGTGACAACCCTCACTAAACCAGGTATCCGTACGACTTAATTAATACTTAATTACTGCTTAATTACTGTGCTTGCTTGAACTTGTGAATAAACTGCTACTTGAATACTGATACATGTACTTACTTGCATCGTACTTTACTTGCTGTCACTACATTATCTACATGTTGAACCTTAGTGACACACATGATGCACAAAAAGCACAGTAGCACTATAAACGGATAACCTATTGAACATGCTGATAAAGCCAGCATCAGGCAAACACTGCCTCTAAGGCCTGTATGAGCCAGAAATATTTTACTACACTAGTGGTGAGTGTAGGGATATAAGGGTTGTAGAACTGCGTCTCTAGGAATAAGTTACAATGACTGGATGTGCCTAAAACGTACTCTAAGTACAAAATTCAGCACTTTACATAATAATTTCAGCTTTTAGCTACCTAATAAAGTGCCAAATCATGAGAAAAATATTACTAGACACTTTCCAAAGTGTCAAGAATGAGTTGTGTCACTAAAAATGGCATTAACAACACTTTAAAGCTTTGTTAACGCTTTAACGGATTACTATCCAACCGAACTACCGGACTATACCCGGAACCTAAAAATAATGTCATTTTCATTATTTACCTTTTTTCTGAGCCAGTTAGGGTCCCTGAATACCCTAACACCCATTGTAACGCGTGACACACAACTAACCGGGTTAAGCACTTAACTAACTTACTTAACCTAACTATATACTTAACATTTAGTTGGTTTTGCACCAAGACCCCCCCCCCCCCTTTACAAACCGTCCCCATGAAGGGGGACACCCTAGTACCTTTGATGATTATTTTATTGTAACATGTTTAATATCTTGTAGACATGAGAACCTTTGGATAATAACCATACTAATTGCCTATAAGATTAAGCCTAAACACATCATGTTCATTTGATCACAAACCACAAAACAAAACTCTCTCCCTCTCTTTGAACTTTCGGCCGAGAGCACCCACCCCCCCCCCCCATCCATCATTGTTCGATTTTGATCAAGCAATCCCAAGTCCATACAAGTGTTACGGGTCACATACGAGGAGTCTTGGTGCAATCGGAAGGCGAAGGACCTCACTCTCTTGCTTTTATCCACCCGATTTACGTCTAGATTCTTCCCTAGCCTCGAGCTAGTGGTATGTTACTTAAATCACCTACTCGAACTATTTTGAAGTGGTTAATGCGATGTGTAACGGTTAAAACTCGAAATCTTACAAGATAATGCTTTAAAGTCTACAAAAAAATCACTAAAATGTTGGTTAATAGCTTATATGTTGTGTAAATAATGTAGTATTTGATTTGTGTGATTATTTGGACCCGATCTATGTTGTGGTAGCTCGGATCATCATTTAACCCGGTTTAGTCATGATCTTGGATTATGACATAAAGCTTGTATAAGTGTAACAAGGGTTAGAAGATGAAACTCTACCACACACGAATCATGAACTTGTGTAAAAGTGTTTTAGTTTGTACAATAGTGTTTAAAACTAGTAGATCTACGTATCTACAAGCGGTATTTTCAAAGGACCGAGTGTCAAAGAAATCATGTTTTTCTAAAGACGGATCTTACACTAACAAGAATGGTTTTTAGAACACACAAGTGTGTAAACACTTGTGTAACACAAAGTTTCGACAAAAATAACTATTTTTGTAAAAGATGACGAGAAGTTGTAAAAACGGAACTTCTCTAAAAACGAGGTTTTTACGAAACCGGATTGATTTATATAAAGATACACTAAAAGTAATGGGATTTACTTCATAGTTTGAATAAATCACAAGTTCATTAAATCTATGCGATTTATATACATATTTTGACTAGTTTCTGATTTGAACATTGTTTTGATTGAATAAGAAGATTCTTGGTTTGATTTATAAAAGAAAATGATACGCTTGAAAGCGTGGCCATCTCCAGTTACAGAGGAAACTCTGGCGAAATTTTTCCAAAAACCTAACACTTAGAAATATTTTCACTATAAGTGTTAGAAATACATTTTGACTTGTTTTCAAATTATAGATTTCGCCACGACTTATTTACAAAATATCGGAGGTGGGATTTCACAAAATAAAACGTGATACATAAATATATTTGGTATATATTTTTCACAACATCACTTGCATAAGTGTTTATGATTATTTTGTGAACTACGTAAATATTATTTTTAGTGTAAAAATAATATTACCAAGTATTATTTTGGGAAAATCACATGTATTAAAATATAATATTTTTGGGAAGAATATTTATATTTTGAAGTTGGAAATAAAATATATTAAGTGAGACTTAATAGTGAAATCCGAATGTTACGAACACACATGTATTAAATCCCCCATCCTTGGGAAGGAGAATAACTACCAAGTATATACAGAACATAAACACGAAATAGTTGCCTAACTATTTCCCAAAACTTAAACCATAAAGCTAAGGCACGGCCATCCGTCTAATAGAGTTAGCACGTGTAGGTCGTCATACAGCTGATCGATTTGGAGGCATACTTGGTAGAGACGCACCACAGTGAGTTCATGTCCCCCTTTTCTCTAACTGTTTTCAGTTTTCTTAACTGCGGGGGTGAAATACATGTTACTTTAATTACGAGTACTTTATACATGGTATGGTTAGCGTAAGGAGGTTTATTACTTAGATCATGTGAGTGGGTAGGCGTGAACTGGAGACCATTAGTCCTCATTATAGGACCGAGGGACGTAAGCGGTAGATCTATCTGGGTGTAGCGAGCCCAACCCCAGGTCCAACAGTACGGACCTCGGGGTGACTTTGTGCCCCGACGCAAAATCGCAAGGTTTGAGTCTTCCTACTTGCACTTCACACATATCAATGGACTTGCAAACCATTGGTGATCTCTCTTTTTCCTTATTTGCTACATACCAGGATTTTTATACATACAAGGTTTGTTTACTCACTTACACATGAACTCGCTCAACATTATTGTTGATTTTTCAACTTACATGTATTTCAGGGAATTAAAGATCTGGCGCGGTATGTTATGTTTTCCCGCTGCATATGGGTTCCGAGGTCATCCGGGTTTAGGAAATGTGACTTTTTCCTGGACGAGTCACAAATCTTAAACTGCGTTTATTTCATGTCGATGTTTCTGTCTTTCAAACAATATTTTATGTTATGATGTTGTAAGTCCTAAAGACAATGTTATGTTACTTCGGTTTTTAAAACCTAATTAAAAGGATGATCTTGCATGATTTTATTTCATATAGCTTTGTTATGGTTAAGCTATGGTATTAAGAAGTCACACCAAAATTAACCACGCTTCCGCAAAGCCAGGGTGTGACAGCTTGGTATCAGAGCTCTGATCATAGCGAACTAGGATTCTTTCTCGAGTCTAGACTATGATCACTAGGGCTCTCACGAAAACATTTTTACTGCATACCACTTAAGTCCAGATCCAAAACTTTTTACAAACAAATGTTGAGCACATTTTATTTATTATTTATAGGCTCAGTCTAGAAAGGGCTGAGGCTCGGTCTGAGAGGCCGAGGCTCGGTCTGGGAGATCGAGGTAGTTGGCTAGTGGGACTAGGAAGAGCAGTCTGAGAGGCTGGGAAAATTGGCTAGTGGGACTAGGAAGAGCAGTCTGAGAGGCTGGGAGAATTGGCTAGTGGGACTAGGAAGAGCAGTCTGAGAGGCTGGGAGAATTTGGCTAGTGGGACTAGGAAAAGCAGTCTGAGAGGCTGGGAGGCTAGTGGGACTAGGAGAATTATTTGAATGCTTACTTGGTAACTTATGTGATTATCTGATTGTATGATTGACTGTTTGTGCATGTTTGTGTTTATGTTACAGACACCATGGACACCTCTGGCACTGGTGATTCAGACACCACAGGACCTAGACCTATAGTATCAGATGACCTAGAGTCTTCAGAGCGCGAGGTCCACACATCTGACGTTACTAGCACGGACGAGGACGACTTTCAGCCCTTCGCTTTACCTGATGGTGCTGATGAGCTCGCTGATGGCCCTTTGGCCGGGGACCTACCGTTAGTGGAGATCCCTGCTCCCATACCGCTTGCTTCATATCCTGCTTACGATTTGCTTCTCGACGCCGACGCTGACGACGACGTCGATCTTTTTGATGACGAGCCCGTGGAGGATGAGGTTCAGGGCGAGGCCCTTCTTGCTGCTGGTGATCTTTTGATGATCGCAGATGCTCCCGCTGAGGAGTCACCTGCTCACTCTCCGGTCCCAGGCTCTTTCGAGTCTATGGCCTCCGCACCTTCACACACTCAGAGTGCGCAGCACTTCTCACATGGATCAGATCCCGACCAGGCATCCTCTGTTGCCCCTATCCCTAGTTTTGTTTTCGACCACGATGATGTGGAGGATTCCGATCCTAACTTTCCCCCAGGATTCGACCCAGATGAGGATATAGAGTTTATACCCATGGATCAGCCTATGGACGACCCAGTAGACCCAGTTGATCCCATCGACCCTGAGTTTGATTTTGAGATGGCCTTTGATGAGCCCGACCAGCCACTAGACCCTGCTCCTGACCCAGTACTTGAGCATGACCCAGTTCATGCTGACGCACCTATTATTGAGCCTGTCATTGCTGACCCACCTGTTGATGATCATCCTATAGATGCTCCGTTGTTGGAGGGCGGTCATGTCTTTGTTGCTGATCATGTTGATCCCCCACTTATTGCTGATGCACCAGTTGACCCTCTTGTTGCACCTCATCTCGATCCTATGCCAGTTCAGTTTGATCGTGCGCTTTTTGAGGCACAGATTGGCCCCCGAGATGAGCACGCCCAGTGTGGGTGGATTCCTGCTGATGATGAGGTTCCACCTATTCCTCCTCACATCACTGATACCCGTCACATTGATACCTCCTTTTCATTTCCTCGGTTTACACTTCCAGCACGAGCTGGAGAGGGTTCTTCGGCTCACCCTTTTGGACACATACCGGTATCTATCCCTGCTATACCACCGGCTGCTACTTTTCCACCTGTTTCTCCATTTCATGTGGCACCTTTTGATCCCACCAGTGAGCCATTTCTCTGGTCGTCATCTTCTGCTATGCCACCGACTGACCCCTACCATTCTTTCCACATGGGGTATACTATTGAGGACGTTTTGATGTCTTTTGTCGCCCAGCACGAGGCACACACACAGCGCATTCAGGAGCTTGAGAGAGCTCGGCCGCCGCCGTGTCAGTGCCAGGGACAGACCCACTCTCCTTTGCAGCCCACTCGACCTTTACCACCAGACTATGCTGCACGCCTTTTGGCACTTGAGCAGCAGGTTGCTTCTTGGTTGCGTACCCAGAGAGCCATGGAGGAGGACTGGCTCCACTTGCGCCGCTTGTTTTACACTCACTTTCCCCCTCCTCCACCGCCATCCGTGTAGAGCTCTTCAGTACCGTGTGGGTAGACGTTGGTGAGAAGACGGCGAATGCTTTTGACTGCACAGCATTTTTGGAGACTACATTATGATTCTGACTTTTGTTGACGTGTATTTGGTGTATTGATACTGATTTGATATAGTTTTTGGACTAGGGTGATGTAGCCCTTAGTCGACTGATGTTGTATGATACTATGATGTACTTGTACGCTTACTATGTGGTCTCAATATATGGCAATCACAGTATTCTCACCATATCTGATGCTTGATTTGGTTATTTGTATTCTATGACATGGGATGTTGTGTGATTTATATTTGTGACATGGGATGTTGTGTGTTTGATGTGATGATAACATGAGATGTTATGTACTATTACTATCATAAAGCGTATGTATTATAACTATGGCCTGACCGACGTAAACCATCTTTTAGAAGATGCCGCCGAGACGTGAGACACGCATGCCTACCAATGAGGCAGAACTCCAGCAAGTCATCGCTGCTGCCATCGCACAATACGCCGCTTCGCAAGGAGGACCCAGCGGAAGCAGCTCGAACAACAATGGCAACAATAATCCACCTCATGGTAATACTAAGTCATCTAGACCTACCATGACCTAATTGGATATCTATAGCAAAGATGCTAATGCCGTTCACGTGTTACAATGTATGTGCATGGTGCACCTACAAGCAGTTTCTAGACTGCAAACCGGTCAACTTTGATGGCACAGGAGGTGCTGTCGCCTTTGTTCGTTGGGCCGAGAAAACTGAATCTGTTCTTCGCATGAGCAAATGCGCACCAGACCAGCAAGTCACCTATATCTCAGGGATATTCTTGGATGGAGCCCTCTCTTGGTGGAATCTGCAAGTACAGACACTTGGTGAAGCTGCTGCCTACGCACTAACCTGGACCGAACTGAAGGAACTTATGCGCAGGAAGTACTGCTCTCGCGCGGAAATCCAAAGATTGGAAACCGAGTTCTGGCATTTGAAAATGGACGGTCCAAAGATCGCAGAATACGTTCAAAGGTTCCATGACTTATCGCATGTGGTACCCTACATGGTCACTCCGGAGTTCAAACGGATTGAACGTTTCATTTGGGGATTAGCTCCTCAAATCATAAGCATGGTGACCTCATCCAAGCCTGCGACCATTACTGAGGCAATCGATTTGAGCGTAGCTCTCACTGAGGAGGCTATTCGCCTGAACAAGTTTGATGAGATCAAGACGAAGAAGGCAGAGACTCACGTCGAGTCATCAGGAGGTAACAAACGGAAGTTCTCGAACTTCAAGCAGGGCGCCAATGTGGTTGTTAAGAAAGGAGAGCAAAACGCGCCAGCTTAGGATACAGTTGGTAGTAGGAGGAAAGGAAAGGGATATATGGGTGCACATCCCAAGTGCAATACCTGCCAACGCCACCATTCTGGCCGGTGCGGGCCAAAAGTATGTGAAGCTTGTGGAAAGACTGGCCACTTGAAGGATTCTTGTTGGGCTAGCGTTGGCCGGGGAGGCCAGGGAGGATTTGGGAATAGAAATAATCGTGGTGGTATTGGGAATCGCCCACAAGGAAACAATGGAGGAAACGGGAGTCGAGGCAACCTTGCGAATCAAGCTGGTTATGCGAACCAAAACAACAACCAAGATGGTGGAAACGGGCAAAGACTTGGGTGCTTTAACTGCGGTGATATTGGGCATTTTAAGAAGAACTGCCCAGAGTTAAACCAAGCCCGTGGAAGAGTGTTCCAAATCGAAGCAAGGGAAGCGCGCCAGGACCCCAATGTCGTTACTGGTATGTTCCCTGTAAACCAACGCTATGCATCCGTTTTATTTGATACCGGTGCCGATTATAGCTTCGTATCATTAGAATTTAAGAATATGCTTGGTTTAGCCACTAATAAGTTAGATATTCCCTACTCAATCGAATTGGCCAATGGGAAGTTAGTAGAAGCCAATGAAGTTATCAGAGGTTGTGTGATCGAATTGGGAGAGCGTGAGTTTGCTCTGGATCTACTACCAGTCCAGTTGGGAAGCTTCGACGTGGTGGTAGGAATGGATTGGTTATCAGGCAACAAGGCTGAGATAGTTTGTCACGAAAAGGTCGTTCGTATCCCGACCGAAGATGGCGAAACAATTGTGGTTCACGGGGAGAAGCGTGATACGCCGTTAAGAATTATCAGCTGCCTGAAAGCACGAAAGTGTTTGCAAAAGGGATGTGTTGCCTTCCTGGCACGCATTGTGGATAAGAAGGCTGCTGAGCCGAGAATAGAAGACATCCCTGTCGTGAGGGAATATCCAAAAGTCTTCCCAGAAGACTTACCTGGACTGCCACCTCAGAGGCAAGTAGAGTTTCGCATTGACTTAGTTCCAGGCGCCGCGCCTGTGGCTAAGGCACCTTATAGACTTGCTCCGTCTGAGATGCAAGAACTGTCGATACAACTTCAAGAGTTGTTAGACAAGGGATTTATCCGACCAAGCTTCTCGCCTTGGGGAGCTCCGGTCCTGTTTGTCAAGAAGAAGGACGGTAGTTTTCGTATGTGCATCGACTACCGGGAGTTGAACAAGCTGACGATCAAGAATAGATACCCTCTGCCAAGGATTGATGATCTGTTTGATCAACTGCAAGGCTCAAGCTTTTATTCAAAGATCGATCTTCGATCTGGATACCATCAGTTAAGGATACAAGAGGAGAGTATCCCGAAGACAGCCTTCAGAACTCGTTATGGACACTACGAGTTCCTTGTTATGCCGTTTGGTTTGACAAACGCACCTGCAGTCTTTATGGATTTGATGAATAGAGTTTGCAAGACGTACTTGGACAAGTTCGTGATTGTGTTTATCGACGACATCTTGATTTATTCAAGGACGAAGGCTGAGCACGAACAGCATCTAAGAGCTATTTTGGAGTTGCTGAAGAAAGAACAGTTGTATGCCAAATTCTCTAAGTGCGAATTTTGGCTACGTGAAGTCCAATTCCTTGGGCACGTGGTAAATGGAGATGGAATCCATGTGGATCCAACCGAGATCGAAGCGATCAAGAATTGGGAAACGCCAAGGACGCCAACCGAGATTCGACAATTCTTGGGTTTGGCTGGCTACTATCGAAGGTTCATTGAGGATTTTTCGAAGATCGCTCAACCATTGACGCTCCTCACGCAGAAAGATAAGAAGTTTGATTGAGGAATCAAACAGGAAGAAGCGTTCCAGATATTGAAGGGTAAGCTCTGCAATGCGCCAATCTCAGCACTACCGGAAGGTACAGATGATTTTGTGGTATACTGTGACGCTTCGCGCCAAGGATTGGGTTGCGTGTTGATGCAACGCCAAAAGGTTATTGCTTACGCATCGCGTCAATTGAAAGTGCACGAAAAGAACTATACCACACATGATTTGGAACTTGGCGCAGTGGTTTTTGCATTAAAGATCTGGAGACACTACCTTTATGGTACAAAGTGTACAATTTTTACAGATCACAAGAGCCTACAGCACATATTCAATCAGAAGGAGCTGAATATGAGACAGAGACGATGGGTTGAGTTGTTGAATGATTACGACTGCGAGATAAAGTATCATCCAGGGAAGGCGAATGTGGTCGCCGATGCCCTAAGTCGAAAAGAGAGGATCAAGCCCATAAGGGTTAGGGCTTTAGAAATGATTATCCGAACCGATCTTTCCTTGCGCATTCGTGCCGCGCAGAAAGAAGCTCTCAAGGAAGGAAACCTCGAAGAAGAATATCTCCGTGGGATGGAGAAGCTACTGGTACCAAACGAGGAAGGAACGTTATGTTTTGAGAAAAGGATTTGGGTTCCTCTGTTTGGTGGTTTAAGGAAGGTTATTTTTTATGAAGCTCACAAATCGCGGTACTCTATCCATCCAGGAGCGGATAAGATGTACCAAGATCTCAAGGATTACTATTGGTGGACTAGGATGAAAGGCGATGTTGCAGTTTATATGAGCAAATGTTTAACGTGTGCTAAGGTTAAAGCCGAATACCAGAAGCCTTCAGGACTTCTGCAACAACCTGAGATTCCTAAGTGGAAATGGGAACAAATCTCAATGGATTTTATTACGAAGTTGCCAAGAACGCCAAGAGGCCATGACACTATTTGGGTAATAGTGGATCGACTAACAAAGTCAGCACACTTCTTACCTATCAGAGAGAAGGATAATACGAGCAAATTGGCTGAAATTTATATGAGAGAGATCGTTGCACGTCATGGAGTGCCTCTCTCGATCATCTCTGATAGAGACGGGAGGTTTGTGTCAAGGATATGGCAATCCTTCCAAGAAGCGTTTGGATCGCAATTGAATCTGAGCACAGCGTTTCACCCGCAAACTAACGGTCAAAGCGAGCGAACGATACAGACTTTGGAAGACATGCTGAGAGCGTGTGTTATGGATTTGGGCGGTAGCTGGGACAAGCATTTGCCTTTGGTCGAATTTTCTTACAACAACAGCTACCACACCAGTATTGGCGTCGCGCCATTCGAAGCCCTTTACGGACGCAAGTGCCGATCACCCTTATGTTGGGCTGACGCAGGTGATAGGCAGCTTGCTGGTCCCGAAATCGTCCAAGAGACGACAGACAAGATTGCGCAGATTCTTAAACGCATCGAAGCAGCTCGCCACAGACAGAAGGCCTATGCGGATCCAAACCGAAAACACGTCGAATTCCAAGTTGGAGAAATGGTGTTATTGAAAGTTTCACCCTGGAAGGGTGTGGCACGCTTCGGAAAGTGTGGGAAGTTAAATCCGCGCTACATTGGTCCTTTCAGAATTTTGGAAAGAATAGGACTAGTAGCATACAAGCTGGACTTGCCTGCTGAACTCCACACAGTTCACGATACATTTCATGTATCCAACCTGAAGAAAAGTCCAACTCAAGATGACATTGCCATTCCCATCGACGAGATTCATGTTGACGACACGCTCCATTTCGTTGAAGAACCGGTTGAGGTTACGAATTGGAAGGTAAACAAGACCCGCCGGAGCAGTGTCAAGCTCGTCAAAGTTCGTTGGAATGCCAGACACGGTCCTGAATACACCTGGGAGCGTGAGGACCAGATGAAAGAGAAGTACCCCCACCTATTTCCTAAGAACCCTGCATCTACAAGCAGAACTTAAAATTTCGGGACGAAATTTTTCTAACGGGGGGAGAATGTGACAACCCTCACTAAACCAGGTATCCGTACGACTTAATTAATACTTAATTACTGCTTAATTACTGTGTTTGCTTGAACTTGTGAATAAACTGCTACTTGAATACTGATACATGTACTTACTTGCATCGTACTTTACTTGCTGTCACTACATTATCTACATGTTGAACCTTAGTGACACACATGATGCACAAAAAGCATAGTAGCACTATAAACGGATAACCTATTGAACATGCTGATAAAGCCAGCATCAGGCAAACACTGCCTCTAAGGCCTGTATGAGCCAGAAATATTTTACTACACTAGTGGTGAGTGTAGGGATATAAGGGTTGTAGAACTGCGTCTCTAGGAATAAGTTACAATGACTGGATGTGCCTAAAACGTACTCTAAGTACAAAATTCAGCACTTTACATAATAATTTCAGCTTTTAGCTACCTAATAAAGTGCCAAATCATGAGAAAAATATTACTAGACACTTTCCAAAGTGTCAAGAATGAGTTGTGTCACTAAAAATGGTATTAACAACACTTTAAAGCTTTGTTAACGCTTTAACGGATTACTATCCAACCGAACTACCGGACTATACCCGGAACCTAAAAATAATGTCATTTTCATTATTTACCTTTTTCTGAGCCAGTTAGGGTCCCTGAATACCCTAACACCCATTGTAACGCGTAACACACAACTAACCGGGTTAAGCACTTAACTAACTTACTTAACCTAACTATATACTTAACATTTAGTTGGTTTTGGACCAAGACCCCCCCCCCCCCCTTTACAAACCGTCCCCATGAAGGGGGACACCCTAGTACCTTTGATGATTATTTTATTGTAACATGTTTAATATCTTGTAGACATGAAAACCCTTGGATAATAACCATACTAATTGCCTATAAGATTAAGCCTAAACACATCATGTTCATTTGATCACAAACCACAAAACAAAACTCTCTCCCTCTCTTTGAACTTTCGGCCGAGAGCACCCACCCCCCCCCCCCATCCATCATTGTTCGATTTTGATCAAGCAATCCCAAGTCCATACAAGTGTTACGGGTCACATACGAGGAGTCTTGGTGCAATCGGAAGGCGAAGGACCTCACTATCTTGCTTTTATCCACCCGATTTACGTCTAGATTCTTCCCTAGCCTCGAGCTAGTGGTATGTTACTTAAATCACCTACTCGAACTATTTTGAAGTGGTTAATGCGATGTGTAACGGTTAAAACTCGAAATCTTACAAGATAATGCTTTAAAGTCTACAAAAAAACACTAAAATGTTGGTTAATAGCTTATATGTTGTGTAAATCATGTAGTATTTGATTTGTGTGATTATTTGGACCCGATCTATGTTGTGGTAGCTCGGATCATCATTTAACCCGGTTTAGTCATGATCTTGGATTATGACATAAAGCTTGTATAAGTGTAACAAGGGTTAGAAGATGAAACTCTACCACACACGAATCATGAACTTGTGTAAAAGTGTTTTAGTTTGTACAATAGTGTTTAAAACTAGTAGATCTACGTATCTACAAGCGGTATTTTCAAAGGACCGAGTGTCAAAGAAATCATGTTTTTCTAAAGACGGATCTTACACTAACAAGAATGGTTTTTAGAACACACAAGTGTGTAAACACTTGTGTAACACAAAGTTTCGACAAAAATAACTATTTTTGTAAAAGATGACGAGAAGTTGTAAAAACGGAACTTCTCTAAAAACGAGGTTTTTACGAAACCGGATTGATTTATATAAAGATACACTAAAAGTAATGGGATTTACTTCATAGTTTGAATAAATCACAAGTTCATGAAATCTATGCGATTTATATACATATTTTGACTAGTTTGTGATTTGAACATTGTTTTGATTGAATAAGAAGATTGTTGGTTTGCTTTATAAAAGAAAATGATACGCTTGAAAGCGTGGCCACCTCCAGTTACAGAGGAAACTCTGGCGAAATTTTTCCAAAAACCTAACACTTAGAAATATTTTCACTATAAGTGTTAGAAATACATTTTGACTTGTTTTCAAATTATAGATTTCGCCACGACTTATTTACAAAATATCGGAGGTGGGATTTCACAAAATAAAACGTGATACATAAATATATTTGGTATATATTTTTCACAACATCACTTGCATAAGTGTTTATGATTATTTTGTGAACTACATAAATATTATTTTTAGAGTAAAAATAATATTACCAAGTATTATTTTGGGAAAATCACATGTATTAAAATATAATATTTTTGGGAAGAATATTTATATTTTGAAGTTGGAAATAAAATATATTAAGTGAGACTTAATAGTGAAATCCGAATGTTACGAACACACATGTATTAAATCCCCCATCCTTGGGAAGGAGAATAACTACCAAGTATATACAGAACGTAAACACGAAATAGTTGCCTAACTATTTCCCAAAACTTAAACCATAAAGCTAAGGCACGGCCATCCGTCTAATAGAGTTAGCACGTGTAGGTCGTCATACAGCTGGTCGATTTGGAGGCATACTTGGTAGAGACGCACCACAGTGAGTTCATGTCCCCCTTTTCTCTAACTGTTTTCAGTTTTCTTAACTGCGGGGGTGAAATACATGTTACTTTAATTACGAGTACTTTATACATGGTATGGTTAGCGTAAGGAGGTTTATTACTTAGATCATGTGAGTGGGTAGGAGTGAACTGGAGACCATTAGTCCTCATTATAGGACCGAGGGACGTAAGCGGTAGATCTATCTGGGTGTAGCGAGCCCAACCCCAGGTCCAACAGTACGGACCTCAGGGTGACTTTGTGCCCCGACGCAAAATCGCAAGGTTTGAGTCTTCCTACTTGCACTTCACACATATCAATGGACTTGCAAACCATTGGTGATCTCTCTTTTTCCTTATTTGCTACATACCAGGATTTTTATACATACAAGGTTTGTTTACTCACTTACACATGAACTCGTTCAACATTATTGTTGATTTTTCAACTTACATGTATTTCAGGGAATTAAAGATCTGGCGCGGTATGTTATGTTTTCCCGCTGCATATGGGTTCCGAGGTCATCCGGGTTTAGGAAATGTGACTTTTTCCTGGACGAGTCACAAATCTTAAACTGCGTTTATTTCATGTCGATGTTTCTGTCTTTCAAACAATATTTTATGTTATGATGTTGTAAGTCCTAAAGACAATGTTATGTTACTTCGGTTTTTAAAACCTAATTAAAAGGATGATCTTGCATGATTTTATTTCATATAGCTTTGTTATGGTTAAGCTATGGTATTAAGAAGTCACACCAAAATTAACCACTCTTCCGCAAAGCCAGGGTGTGACAAAAATTATAAAAATGAGAAAAATTATAAATCAAAAACAAAATTTGTTGCAGGTGGAAGTTCTGAAGAAGAACAGAAGAAACCATTCTGGAAACAATCAAACCAGGAGTTTCTTGCTGAGAAGAAAAAGAACATGAAGAAGTTTGGTTCAAGAGTTAATAGAAGAACTTGTTTCAAATGTTAGGAAGTTGGGCACATTGCTTGGAATTGTCCCAAGTCCAAATACACAGAGCAGGGAATTTCTTCTAATTCTGAATTGAGAAAGAAGTTTGTGGGTAAAACAAAACAATCTGCAGAAAAGGTTAAACAGTTCAAAGATTCAACTTTCAAACTTGGTGAAAGTTCAAAAAGATTTTACAAAAGAAAAGCGGATTTGAACAAACAAAAGTGGATTGTAAAATCTGAAAGCAGTTTTGACAATGAATCTGATTCCATAAAATCAGAGGAGTCATTGGTTGAGAAAATGAGTGAAAATTTCGTTCCTGAGTTGAACAATGAAAACTTTCCACCATTGTCAAAAGAAAATTTAAAATTGAAAGTTGGGAAGGTTGAAATTTCAGATCTCTTTGCTGGTAAGAAAGAATTTGATGCTGAAAAGGTGTTTAATGGAAAAGTTAAACATATTTTCGGGAAAATGGTAGATGGGAAGGTAAAGGGTGCAAAAGAATTTTACAAATCAAAATGTTGGTGGGATAGATCTGTACCAAAATCACCCAAGTCTGGTCTGGCTGGGGTGACTGAATTTTCTACTTAAAAACCTGACTTACCGGAGCTCACAAGTGGGTAACGTGGAGCATGAATCGGCATCATTCTTAAAAATTGTCTTTGTGAAAAAATCTAAAATTGTTAAATTCTACAGGTTGTGGACTTGCCGGAACTTCCAGGTTGGTAAGTGTGAAGTGGGAATCAGCATTTTCCTGCAAGTGGTATTTCAGTTTACAAGTGGTAGTTGTTCGTAAATTGTCATATTTTGCTTTACAACTGGTAGATTTGAATCTACAAGTGGTTGAAAACTGGTTTTTCATCTGCAAATAGTTAATCAATGTCATTAGGTTGAACTTGATTTAACTTGCATTCAAATGATTGAGAAAACAAAGTAATGATCATAACCCCAATTTTACAAGTGTAAAAATCAACAAAACTTATTTTCCGGAAAAACCATTTGATTAAAATAAACTTAAGTGTTTTGAAATCATAATGGGAAAATAGTTTGTTGTAAGGGGGGGTTCTGATTGTTTATGCCAAGTGGATGGCGATTTGAAGTGATTCGATATCAGTTGTCACTTTATCTTTTACAGTTTGTTTTCAAATTCCCTTTAAATGATTTTGAATTTTAGAGGGAGTAAGAATTTCAGAAAATCCAAAAACTTTTGAAATTTTGAAAAAGTCAAAAACATGATAAAATCAAAAATGAGTTTTTGTTGTAAAAAAGAGGAAATGATAGTACATCAGTAGACAGTTACAGTATGCAAAAGAAATGTAATGTTTAAATAGCATTAAACGGTCTCACTGATGATATGCCGATAGGTTTTTACACATTTAGTAAACTTCTTCGGGATATAAACTTAAATTCAAACTTGCTTATTTCATGGGGAACACTACTTGGATATATAGGTAACCCCTAAAATCTCGTTTGAAAGGTCCATCTTTCTGAGATACTAGGTCTTTATGCTCAGTGATATCTGGGGTATTATCCCGGGACTTCTGATTTTGCGAAAGCAATGGCCTAGTCCCTGGAGAATACTTTACTACTTGCTTGAAATAATAGCCTGCCCTCAGCATAAAAATGATGAAACATTGAAAAATGCTAATCATGTGTTGTTGTAAAAAATATCCTCTAAAGGGGACCCACTAAAAGTCGAAGCCGTCATCTCTTTGATTTTGCGGAAGCAATAGCCTGAGCTCTCACGGCCCTCGCATTTAACCCCTTACAGATATCATCTGTGGTATACTCACCTGTAAGACTGAATATTGGGATCTGGATACGAGAGTATATTCAAAAGGTGGGACACATGAATATGTTTAAGTTCTTAATTCACCTAATTCATATCCTGAATCAGTTGAAATTTGTGTGAGAATTTAAGTGGATCAGTATATCGACAATCTAAGTGAACTGTTTAATTCTTAATGTGTAACTAAGCTCAACGGTACTTGTGACTTGTCAAAAGCTGATATGATCCTCTTACACAAACTCACAAAAATATTGGTTTGTAAATATTTCTTTACTGCATTTCTGTTATATCAAAAATCCAAAAAGATTTTCGGAGTGTTTTAGCATAAATTTTGAAAAATTCAAAAAGATTTTAGACAACTGATGTTGAAAAGCTGATTTTCAAAATTCCGAGTGCTATACATGACGAACAGGTTTGGGAGTGTGTGGTTAGAAAAATATTATACATGCATGTGGTCATCAGAAATTAAATTTGTTATATCAATAATTGATGTTTTAAACTGGTTTTATCAAGAGGTTAGCAAAGTTTAAATTTGTCAAATTGTTAATTTGTGAAATTTACTTTGAGGTAGAGTA
Organism: Helianthus tuberosus; assembly: GCA_030545235.1. Lineage (NCBI taxonomy): Eukaryota > Viridiplantae > Streptophyta > Magnoliopsida > Asterales > Asteraceae > Helianthus > Helianthus tuberosus. Next base: position 107,907,115 of record CM060365.1, on the reverse strand, counting down.
TGTGCAGGTTATGGCTATGAGAGAGCCAGGTTGCGATTCTAGTACCTAAGCAGGATGTGAACCAGGTCTCGATATTGAAACCTGTGAAAGCCAAATTACGATCCCAGCATAATTCAAGGGGGAGTCTGTAGATTCTAGAGCCAGTAGCAGATCCTGAAGTTCGCTTATTGCTGATGCTGATGAAGTTAATGAATCAAGAGATCTGATCAAGAGAATAAGAGTGAAGAAAAAGCCAGATAGAGATTCTGGAGATGAAAAGATGACAGAGTTTGAGGATGCATACACTGTCAAATACTGAGAAAAGAAGCCCAAAGACTGATAAAGACTGAAGATTGTGAAGATTCGACACTTAAGACTCGTCAACATCCAAGGGGGAGTATGTTGGTGCATACATCTGTCGACTTCGTCTTGTATCGAGTCTTGTACTAGAATTGTTAGATCAGGGCACGTTATACGAGAAAATAGGGTTTGTGTGTTTAAGAGTTAATTTCGTTTGAAAGTGACAAGTACACTTTCAAACGAAATAAACATTAGTAATTTCGCTTGAAATGCACAATGCCACTTTCAAGCGAAATCACTTCCCCTATATATAGCCCTTCAAGCGAAATCACTTGTAATGTTGATGTTTCTGGTACCGAAGTGCTGTCGACGTGTCTACTGATCTGGAAACTTGTTATAATCAATAAACAAGACATATAGAAGTGAAACAAGTTGTTTTCCAAGTCAATTCATCTGTTTCCGCCTCTTGAATTGATAAGAACTCTTCTGAACGACTCGTTTGGGTCACAAAACGATCCTACAGTAGGAACCATATTTTTGACCATTCTTGATTCTTGCTTAAAATATTGTTCTTCCTACTTTTCTTCTTTCTCTTCTTCTTGGTCTTAATGCTTACATGATGTCTTTCCTAAGACATTTTACACAATACACTTGAAGACTTGTAGAAAAGAGACGAGTTTACCAAAATAGGCATGAAACCCACAATTTGGTGAACGACTCTCATTCCGCTTATTCTTATTTTGCATGAAATTACGCCATTAAGCTAGGAGTGAAATCCACATCTTAATGGTAAACTTCCAATTCAAACTCTAGTGGACCCTCGTCAAAGTGTCGAAATTTTATTTTGACCCGACGAGTACCAACCACATTAGGGTACGAAATAGTCAAGTTAGGGGTGAAATCCGCACCTTGTTGATTAAGTCCCATTCCTTGATTTTCAATCTCGCCAAAGTTTCGATTATTTCAATCGATTAGAGACGTGTAGTAACTGGAAGGGTAAGATACCGTTAATCGCTTCTCGACGAGAGTATCTTACCTATAAGCCAAAGCACGTTTCTCTAATTTGAAAGGACTTTCGATTTACTTTGGAATAGTCGATGTTTCTCTACCCAAAACAATCCTGTGTTTTATGTGCCTCTCTTTTATGTGATTCAATTTATATGTGATTTTATACTTGTTAACTCGTTCATTTCAAAACCGTTACAAAATTCGCACGTCTAGCGCAATCAAAAACAATAATAATTCTCGTGAACAAACTAAATTTATACTCTTTTACGCATTCATACGTGTTTATGCTTTGTAAATGCTTATTGAACTCATGCTAATTATGTGAACTATACGTGATACATCATGCTTACATGCTTATACATGCAAAACTTATTTTCAATTTATGATCAAGTCTCATCCGTTCCTTCTCCTTCAATTCTTAGATGTCGTCCAACGCCGTGTCGAAGAAATTGAAAAAGAAAAACAAGAAGGAATCCACCTCCGACTCCAAATCAAAGAAAGGGTCGACATCCACCGCTAACTCCGACACGATGTCGAAAAAGTATTGTATGAAAGTCATGGCCAAGAAAATGGCTAAGGTCATACTCGACATTGTGAGCAAGCTTCAGCCTAACCCCGACTTTCCACATGGTTCCGTCGATTCGAAAATGGAAACACCCAAACCGACCTTCCAATTCAAGCAATTTATGGCTTATAAACCCTTGGAGTTTACTGGCAAAGATGGCGCTACCACCATGATGAATTGGTTTGACGCGATTGAGCTTACTTTCTTGCAAAGTGGTTGTCCTGATGAGCTACGAACCTTGAATGCGACTGGAGTTTTCCTCTCGAGGGCACTCGAGTGGTGGACCACCGAACGCAACAAGAGGGGAAGCGATGTTGCACATGCGTTACCTTGGGATGAACTTAAATAACTCATGAAAGACCAATTATGCCCTCCCCATGAACTCCAAAAGTTGAAGAATGAGTTCTGGCACCTAACACAAAAAGGGAGCGACGTTGATGGTCTGATTACCCGTTTTAAGCAACTAAGTGTCCTCTGTCCTGGACAAGTCGACACCATTCCCAAGTCCATAGCCAAGTTTATCCGTTGTCTTGCACCTTACTTGGTAAACCATGTTGCCTCTGCTTGCCCCAAAACCATAGAGGATGCCTTTAGCTTAGCCACCGAACTTAACAACAATTGCGTTCTTCATGGAACCTATGACAAGGTTACAACGAAGAGTGCTCACCAAGCCACAACTGATACTACCGTTGTTGAACCCTCACTTTCTCAACCATCCAAGAAAAACCGAGGCAAGAAGCGGAAGGCTTCAAGCCAAAATTGTGCGGTCGTCACTCCGCCAAACCCTCAACCCCTACAAGCAGTAGCCGCCGTTACCCCCGTAAACACCGAACTACCAAAACGAGCCTACACTGGATCTCATCCCCAGCGTACTACCTGTTTGTACCATCATCCTACCAACACACCGTGCCGCAAATGTGCCCGCTGTCATAGGTTTAGGCATTTTGCCGACCGATGCCGCAACATCCCTCAACCCCAAAACAACCAGAATCAAGCCATTGTTACCAACCCCACTCCTAATCAGGTTAAACCTCAAGCTGCTCCTGTGCGAGCATGCTTCAAATGTGGCGATCTCAATCATCTCTCCAATGTCTGCCCTCAAAGGAACCAACCCCAACAGCAGTAGCAGCAACAAGCTCAACAACCCGCTAGAGGCCGAGCGTTCCTCCTCACTACTGCTCAAGCTCAAAATGCGAACGACGTCATTACTGGTACATTTCTTGTGAACCATGTTTATGCTTCTTGTCGGTTTGATACTGGCGCGGATAAAAGTTTTGTGTCGTTAGAACTCGAACCTTTGCTTAAGTGTAAACGCTCTAAGTTGCCAAGATCTTTTGCTGTCGAAGTCGCTGATGGTAAAACCATCATTGTCAATTCTGTTCTTTCCCAGTGTTCCTTGATTCTCAACGATCATACATTCTCAATAAATCTTATACCTATGCAAATGGGTAGCTTTGACATCATAGTAGGCATGGACTGGCTTAGGCAAGTTCGTGCTGAAGTCATTTCTTCTGAAAAGTTCATCCGCCTTCCCTTCCAAATGGTGATTCTCTACACGTGTATGGCGAGAAACCTTCTCAAGGTCTCAAGCTTATGACATGTAGCCAAGCGAACAAATGCTTACGCAAGGGTACCTTCGCCTTTCTCGCCCATATTATGGAAAAGAAGGACAAAGGCCCAAGCATAAGTGACGTTCCCGTCGTACGTGATTTTCCCGATGTGTTTCCCAACGATCTTCCTGGTCCGCCTCCTGCTCGTTCTGTTGATTTTCGCATCGATTTAGTGCCTAGTGCTACGCCTGTCGCTAAGTCTCCCTACCGTTTAGCACCCTCTGAGATGCAAGAGCTCTCGAGTCAACTTTAAGAGCTTCTTGATAAAGGCTTTATACGCCCTAGTAGTTCTCCTTGGGGCGTTCCCGTTTTGTTCATCAAAAAGAAAGATGGGTCATTCCGAATGTGTATTGACTATCGTGAGCTCAACAAGCTTACTGTCAAGAACCGATACCCTCTTCCTCGCATCGATGACCTCTTCGATCAATTGCAAGGTGCGACCTGCTTTTCAAAGATTGATCTTCGTTCTGGGTATCATCAACTTCGAGTCCTCAAAGAAGATATACCTAAGACCGCTTTTCGTACACAATATGGTCACTACGAGTTTGTGGTCATGCCCGTTGGGTTGACCAACGCACCTGCTGTCTTCATGGATTTGATGAACCGCATGTGCAAAGTGTACTTGGACCGTTTCGTGATCGTCTTCATCGACGATATCCTCATTCATTCCAAGACACAAGGAGAGCATGAGCGACACTTGCGTCTTATCCTTCAACTTCTTTGTACTGAACGTCTATACGCCAAATTTTCCAAGCGCGAATTTTGGTTAAAAGAAGTTCAATTCCTTGGTCATACTGTCAACAAACGTGGTATTCACATCGATCCCGCTAAAATCGAAGCTGTGAAGACTTGGATTGCACCTAAGTCTCCGTCTGAAATCCGTTCGTTTCTTGGTCTTGCTGGTTACTATCGTTGTTTTATTTCCAACTTCTCTAAGATCGCCGTTCCTTTAACCTCTTTAACTCAAAAAGAGAAATCTTTTGTTTGGGGTCCCGAACAAGAGGAATCTTTTCAAACACTCAAGGACATGCTATGCAATGCTCCTATCCTCGCGCTTCCCGATGGTAATGATGACTTCGTCGTGTATTGCGATGCCTCAAACCTTGGTCTTGGTTGTGTACTGATGCAACGAGACAAAGTTATTGCTTATGCGTCGAGGCAACTCAAGATACATGAGAAAAACTACACTACTCATGACCTTGAACTTGGCGCAGTTGTTTTTGCGTTGAAGATTTGGCGACACTACCTTTATGGTACCAAGTGTGTGGTCTTCACCAACCATAAGAGCCTTCAACATATCTTCAACCAAAAAGAACTGAACATGCGTCAACGTCGTTGGGTGGAATTGTTAAACGACTACGACTGCGAAATTCACTACCATCCAGGTAAAGCGAATGTAGTAGCTGACGTACTTAGTCGTAAAACTCATGTAAAGAGTATTCGTTGTTTCCAACTTGTTAACGATCTTCAGCAACGTATTCGTGAAGCTCAATATGCCTCTATTAACGAAGGCAATCTTTCCATTGAGATACGAGGCGGTGTTGAAAAAGATCTTGTGTCCAAACCCGATGGTATTCTATACTATCTCAATCGTATCTGGATTCCTAATCGCGAAAATCTTCGAGACTTTTTTATGAAGGAGGCACACAAATCGAAGTACTCCGTTCATCCTGGCACTAACAAGATATACCAGGATATGCGTATGTCATACTAGTGGCCTGGGATGAAGAGGGATATTGCCTCTTACGTTGCAAAATGTCTCACTTGTTCGAAGGTAAAAGCTGAACATCAACGTCCCTCTGGCTTACTCGAACAACTAGAGATTCCTGTCTGGAAATGGGAAAGCATTGCTATGGATTTTATCACCAAGCTTCCTCGTACTACTTCTGGCATGACAGTATTTGGGTGATCGTTAATCGATTGACCAAATCAGCTCACTTTCTTCCCATTCGTGAAGATTTCAAAGTCGAGAAATTGGCTAGAATCTACACTGATGAGATCATCTGTCGTCATGGTATCCCCATTGACATCATTTCCGATCGTGATGCCCATTTTACGTCTCGTCTTTGGCAAACTTCTCAAGCTGCTATGGGTACAGTTCTTAACCTTAGCACCACTTTTCATCCTCAGTCTGACGGTCAAACTGAGCGCACTATCCAAACCTTAGAGGATATGCTTCGTTCCTGCGTAATAGATTTTGGTGGCAACTGGGATTCACACTTGCCTTTGGTCGAATTCTCGTACAATAACAGTTATCATGCGAGTATTCAAATGGCACCTTTCGAAGCATTGTATGGCCATAAGTGTCATTCGCCTATTTGTTGGCACGAGATTGGTGAATCTCAATTCGCTGGTCCCGAGCTTATACAAGAAGCAACGGATAAGATTTTACAGGTTCGAGACAACTTACTGAAAGCCAGAAGCCGACAAAAGAGTTACGCCGACAAGCGTCGCAAACCCTTGGAATTCGAGATAGGTGACTTCGTACTTCTCAAGGTATCCCCTTGGATGGGCGTGGTTCGATTTGGCAAGAAAGGGAAACTCGCACCTCGCTACATTGGTCCTTTCAAGATCCTTGAAAGGATTGAAAAGGTTGCGTATAGACTGGACCTGCCTGAAGAACTCAACAATGTACATCCTGTCTTTCACGTATCTAATCTAAAGAAGTGTCTAGCTGACGAAGGACTTCAAGTCCCACTCAAAGATCTTCAAGTTAACGAAACATTGTACTTTGTGGAAAACCCCGTCGAAATCATGGACCGAGGAGTCAAGCAATTAAGGCGCAGTCGAATTCCTATCGTTAAGATTCGATGGGAAGGAAAACGTGGCGCTGAGTTTACTTGGGAACTCGAGAGCGATTTGATGACTAAGTATCCGCAACTTTTCGTTACATCTTCCAAAATTTCAGGACTAAATTTCCTAAAGAGGGGAGATTGTAACGCCCTGTTTTTTTCGTAACCTTCCTTATTTGGAAAACGTGTCTTGTATTTCTATCTTTGGAAGCTTGTTCCTTTTGTATTTCATATTTCGTTGTATCGTCGTAAATCCGAGACTTTGATCGTAATGAAATTCATGATTTTATACAAATTATAGCATGCTTATTCAGTCATACTTATACGTTTCGATGCATTATACACTTGATGTCTTCTTCACGAATCTTGTAAACATGTGATCAACCTACAAATACATATCGTACATTCATGACTCATATACTTCTCATATGTTTATACGCTATTTGGACACTTGCAAATACTTATTCGTGTTTAACATACTTGTTACATTTGATATATTATACTCATTTATCTTAATCACTTATTTTATCTAATTAAACATGTTCATTATTCATATTTAGACCTTGTGTTATGTTAAATAAACATTGTCACATCTTAAACAAATAATATAAGTCACAAATATACATCTTAATGTTACAAAAAAAAAAAAAGATTAGAAGTTAGTTGATTTCTTTCAACTAATTAACATTTCACAACATATGTTATAGTGGTTTGTTTTAATTAAAAACACCCCCCTAATGTTATAACAAATATGCATCACCTAATTGTCAAAAAAAATTGGTTCTACAGAGCCTTGCGTCCAGACTTCAAAAGAAAGTATCAAATCCTTTTTATGTAGTTATTACTTTCATTTTGGCCTTTCTTCATATGGAATAAACAATACATATAATAATTACATAATGTACTATAAATATATGTCTTGGATGTTATCTAAGTAACAAATATATATATATATATATATATACAAACAATGTTAACAGCCCCCCACTTGCGACTAGACAGCCTTTAAGGCAGATTTAAATTTTTTTTTGTTATGTTAAACCGCCAACTAATCACATTTAATGCCAACCCACTTAACCCTAATCCTTCCCTATAAATACCAGGCATACTCCAAGCCATTTTTACTTTTCTAAACACTCTAATCACTCCCAAATCACTCAAAAACGCACCTGAGTTCTGAAGTTCGGACAGATTGCTACCTCTTCACTAAAGTGAGCATAACTCACTCAATACTTGTCTGATTTACCTCATTCTTTTTCCTATGTGCTTGGATTAACTTTAGCTTTAATTCCATGGGTTTTTCAGATAAAACCAGTCCCTGGAACGTCGCCAAAAAGGCTCCAAAGTTCGTTGTTTGTTTCTTTTTTGATTCAATCTTTACTAAACTTGTTTAAACTTGAGTCTAACTCATCTCAAACCTATGTCCTTGTGCTTATAACCACTTCTATGGTTAGTTAGGCTTAAAAACAAGGTTGAGACATTCAAAATCAGAGGTATAAACCTCACAAACTTTCTGTTTTGTTCAAGGGTTTAACCCACAAGTGATGTTCAAGTTCAAGACTTGATCTTTGTGTGATTTAGGATTAACTTGGGTTATCCTACTTAAAAATCCACACATTGCTTGATGATTTCTCATAGATTAGTTGTTCATGTTCTTGTATTACTTGGAAGTTCATGACCCTCCTTGTATGTCGCAACCCCCGACCCCAGCCTCGGGAGGCGGGCGGTCGCGGCCTACTCAAAGATCGTGGTATCGGTGTTTATCATTATTTGGCAGCGTAAATTTCATTAGGACCGTAGTTAGGAAATATTTCATCAGAGTAAAACACCACATTTTATAATAATAAATATATTGTGATAAACCCCAAGTTTACGTTACAAACAGGTTTATAGGGACAAACCCTATTTTATTGAAATAAAACATCTTCTTTTATTTAGGTAACTTTTATAGCCACTTTTCCAAGCCTTCAGTGCTGTCCAGCTGGCTTCTATTTGGCTTTCACATTTTGTTACCTGAAACGCGTTTAAAAACATTTTGTTAGTGGGAAATACTGGTGAGTGAATCCCAACTTAATCAAAACAGGTTTTATCAGTTTACAGTATGAGGGCGATCTCGCAATTACATTTGTTTATTTTTCTACTTTAATTACCACCAAGGTACTGTCAATCTGACTTGTGGTCATGTTACTACTCACAGTGTAGTAACAAATTTTGTATACAAAACCCTAACATACCGATGATAATTGTAAAATTACAAATACTCAATCACTGTGAAATATAATTTAAAACATTTGAGGCATTGTAAAACAGTTTGGAAAAAGGAGGATTACTCACATTGCTATCTTAGATAATTTCGTGTGGCTTCCTGGCTACAATCTATAAATTTTATATAATGCACACGTTTTAGTTTAATAACCCAATTTTACATTAGTTATACCCTCCCTGAGACAGAACTCCAACGACTACGTCGGGTAGAGCCTCAACAGCCGTTACGGAGCACTAGATCAATCGGGCAGCGTATCTAATACGTAACCGAAGGCAGAACTTCGCTATTTTAGTGGGTATATTGCCCAGGTATCACTTATACTATATAGAAATTGAGAGAGAATTGCTAATTGTGAACGAGTTGGGACTGAAGGCCGATGCCTTCTATTTATAGTGTCTGATCGACACTTCCTCGCGGCCCGCGAAGGATACATAAGGGGTCTTCACGCCCCGCGACTTAGGGTGTGTAGGGCCTAGCTTGGTCGACTCACAAGTGTAGGTTTGACGGATGGCATGACACGTGGCACCCTAGGGTTTCGCCTGGAGGTTTAGTTGTCGCGGCCCGCGTAAGTCGAAGACTAAGTCTTCTCGGCCCGCGAGTGCCCATTAAATCTTGATTTTATTTTATTTTTATAAAAATAAAGGTATTTAGGGCCATTTTTCGTATACGGGGTGTCTTTTAAGGCGTATAGGAATGTTCTAAATATTTTAGGAGTGTCGGAATTATTTTAGGAGGGTTCTTATATCCTCCCCACCTTGTTTTAGAACTCGTCCTCGAGGTCTACTGGAATAGGTGTGGATATTTCCTCTACATCTCTGATTCAAGCTCCCATGTGTACTTTGGTCCTCTTTTGGAATCCCATTTTACTTTGACTAGGACTAGTCTCTTGTGTTTGAGATTCTTGACTTTTCTGTCTTCAATCTGTAGAGGTTTCTCTATATCTAAGCTTTTCATTTACCTCTATGTCCTTAAGAGGTACTATTAATGATTCATCGGCTAAACACTTTTTTAGATTACATACATGAAATACATCATGTATTCCTGCCATTTCTTTTGGCAGTTGTAGCTGATAAGCTACTGGTCCTATTCTTCTGATAATCTTAAAGGGTCCAACATACCTGGGGCTTAGCTTTCCTCTCTTGATAAATCTCACCACTCCTTTCCAAGGAGAAACTTTTAATAATACTTTGTCTCCTACTTGAAATTCCAATGGCTTTCGCCTGTTATCAGCATAACTCTTTTGTCGATCGTGTGCTGCTTTTAGTCTTTCCTTGACTTGAATAATTTTGTCTGTTGTTTCTTGTACTATCTCGGGTCCATTTAAATCTATCTGCAGATTTAATTGAAGAGAACATATTCTTTCAATTTTTCAGTATCATCCTTGATTACTGATTCCTATGCTTCTCTAATCTGTTCATTTAAATCTATCTGCAGATTTAATTGAAGATAGCATACTCTTTTTGGCTTCTCATGATACTTTCGACTTAAAGCATCGGCTACTACATTAGCCTTTCCTGCATGATATTGGATATTACAATCGTAATCACTGAGAATTTCCATCCAGTGTCTCTGTCTCATATTTAACTCCTTTTGCCCAAAAACAAATCTTAAACTCTTATGATCGGTGAAAATTGTAAACTTACTACCGTAAAGGTAATGTATCCAGATCTTAAGGGAAAAAATTATGGCTCCTAATTCTAGATCATGGGTTGTATAATTCTCTTCATGATTCTTAAGTTGTCTAGAAGCATAGGCTATAACCTTTTGACGTTGCATCAACACACATCCATAACCTAACTTAGATGCGTCACAATAGACTACAAAGTCTTATGTTCCTTCTAGTAATGCTAATATGGGTGCATTGGTTAATCTGTGCTTAAGCATTCTAAAGGCTTCTTCTTGTTTTGGTCCCCATTCAAACTTCACGGATTTACAGGTTAGCTTAGTTAAGGGAATGGCTATTCTAGAGAAATCTCGGATAAATCGTCTATAGTATCCGGCCAGTCCTAGAAAACTTCTAACCTCTGTTGGTGACTCAGGGGTTTTTCATTTAGTAATTGCCTCAATCTTTGTGGGATCCACATAAATTCCTTCATGATTGACTAAATGTCCAAGAAATTGCACTTCTTCTAAGCAAAATTCACATTTCGAGAATTTAGCATAAAGCTTTTCTTTTCTCAATTAACTTAGGAGTGCATGTAGGTGCTTTGCATGTTCCTCTTTACTCTTAGAGTAAATGAGAATATCATCTATAAAGACAATTATGAATTATCCAAATATGGTTTACATATTCGGTTCTTCATGTCCATAAATGCAGCTGGGGCAATGGTTAAACAAACTGGCATGATAGTAAATTCATAATGGCCATACCTTGTTCTGAAGGCGGTCTTAGGAATGTCCTCTTCCTGCACCTTTAATTGATGATATCCTGAACGTAAATCGATCTTAGAAAAGAATCGAGCTCCTTGTAACTGATCAAACAAATCATCCATTCTCGGTAATGGGTACCGATTTTTAATCGTGACTTTATTTAATTCATGGTAATCAATGCACATACACATTGACCCGTCATTCTTCTTGACAAACAATATTGGTGCTCCCCATGGTGATGAGCTTGGTTGTATGAATCCTTTCTCCAACAGCTCGTCTAATTGTTTCTTTAGTTCTTGCATTTCTGCAGGTGCCAAACGGTAAGGTGCTTTGGCAATTGGTGCTGATCCTGGTAACAGATGAATTTTGAATTCGACTTCTCTGTCCGACGGTAATCCTAGTAATTCTTCTGGAAATATTTCTGAGAATTGAGATACTACTGGGATATCCTTCAATTCTTTTCCTTTAGTGTTAATGATTATGGAAATCATATACACTAGTGATCCTTTTCTTGCACAACTTGCTGTTTTCATCACGGAGATGAAGTTTGTGGATCTAGATGGCTTTTCTCCTTTAATTGTGATCTTTTCACCCCTTGGTGAATTTACTTGGATTAATTTTTTATCACATAGAATACTAGCTTTATTGGCTATTAACCAATCCATTCCTAATACAATATCAAATCCTGCCAGATTCATTGGGTATAGATTTGCAATAAATTTTTGTTTTAAAAATTCTATTCTTGCTCCCTGCAAGATTTCAGTAATCTTAATAGATTCACCATTTGTTGTTTCTACTAGACATTCTTGTGGAAGTTTAGTTAATGGTTGATTGAGAAGTTTGCAAAATGAAGTGTTAATAAAACTTTGGTTCGCACCAGAGTCAAATAATACTTTGGCAAAAACATCATTAACTATAAACGTACCGGCAATCACGTCCGGAATCATTTTGGCTTCTTCTGCAGTCAGAACAAATGCTCTAGCATTCTTAGTAGTCTTGTTGTTCATGGATGGAGCTAGTTTCAGACAATTTGGCTTGATATGACATTTTTCTCCACAATTGAAGAATACCCCATTACTTGGTTTCTTCCTACAATCTTCTTCTTTGTGTCAAGGTATCTTACAGAAATTGCAATAAGTGGAGCATCTTCCTGAATGCTTCTTCTTACAGGCATTACAGTAAGGGGTAGAGGTAGAACCTACATTTTTCCCACAGTTGGAATTACTGTAGCGAAATTCCTAGGTAAGTTTCTAAACTAGGTACTTTCTTTGGTTTTCTTCTTGTGTTCGTACCAGTTCATCAGTCAGGGTATTTGCTAGTTCTACAGCTTCTTCTATAGTTTGTGGTCTAGCTGCCTTGACTACATGTCTAATCTCGCTGATTAATCCCTAGATGTAACGGGAGATTAATACTGGTTCTGGTGATGCTAGGGTTGGCACTATTCTAGCATATTCAAAGAATGTAGTAGTGTAACCCTTGCTATCTACTCTAGTCATTCTAAGGTTTAAAAATTTATTAGCTATCTGTTCATTTTCATTAGGTGGACAGAATTTCCTTTCAATCATGTTTTTAAACTCATCCCATTCCATATTATAAACTCTATCACTTCCCCTAGACTAGAGAATAGTGTTCCACTATTCTAATGCTGCATTCTTAAATAAATTGGAAGCAAACATGATTTTATTTTCTTCTGCGCACTTGCTTATTTTTAAGACTGCCTCAGTCTTTTCTATCCAGCGTAGGGCTGCAATGGCTCCTTCATTGCAAGAGAATTCTATTGGTTTACAGGACCAGAATTCTTTGTAAGAACAACCATAAGACATGGATCTTCTTCTTTTTGGAATTGGCAATTGAAGTAAGGGTCCATTGTTTACGCTGTGATCGGGTTCGGTAGGTGGTCGTTCACTTCCACTATTACTTTTATTATCTTCCGCGTCCTTAACCGTTTTGGTAATATATGGCATTGCGTCTATAATCCCTTGTGCCACTATGTGTTGGATGGCACTGTTATCTACTTGGTTTTCGTTATTATCGTTATTCGGATTTTCTTGATTCACTTCGTTGTGCATCTGGATAAACATTTACCACGTATTAATATCATGGGACAATATCTAATGCAAACAATCACACAACAAGCATATTGATCAAAATCATCGAACATTGCGACCTTTACTCTATTTTATATATGTGCATCTATTACAAACTGGAACTGGATCTAAAGTACAATACTAGTATGCATCCATAGTTGTTATCTATTTTTGGGGATATATATATACATATATATATATACATATATACGTATATATATACATATATATATATATATTACTATACTGGTAAGGGTTCATCCAAAACTGCATGTTACGCTCGTCATATTTCCAAACGAGCCTTTCACCTATCTGTCTCATTCTTTCACTTCCTTCTAATATCTCCTCACCAAAGGAGCGGAGTTCTTGCACATTCTCAGTACTCATGGGTGGGGCTGGTGCTGGTATTGGGTCAGGAAACTGGGGCATCGGTTCTTCGTGTGGGTACGGGTTCTCTAGGATTTCCCTGATATACTGGTCATTATCCCCATATGGATCCAGAGGGTCCAGGTTGGGATAGGGTGCTACTGGGTTCTGCATGGGTTCCTCTATTGGGTATAGTTCCGGATAATCCCTATGGTCGTCAAACCATGGGTCATAGTATGGGGGATGGGGTGCTGGGACTTTAGGGATTTCAGCTGGGTCAAAAGTAGGCACTAGAATTTGGTCTACTGGGTTTGGCTCAATTTCCATAGGTTGTGTGGGACATAGTGGTAATGGCTGGGGTGCAATGAGTTGTTCCAGATTCGGGTCTGCAGCTGTGGTAGCTAAAATATGAAATTTGCTAATCTCCTATTGAGCATATCCTGAGTTTAAGTATTCATTTCTCTATTGGCCGCTGCTAAGGCCCGCTGCTGTTGTAATTTTCTCATCCTTTTTCTACGCTCGTGAGCTCCTCTGCTGAACCATCCTCTCTTCTTGGGAGGAAATGGCTCTTCAGATTGTGCTTTGAATACGAAAATCCCTTCTTCGGTGTCAGCCGAATACCCGGAAGAAGTTCCTTCGTCCCTAGGAGAGTTGGACAGTTGACGATAAGCGTCTGAAGGTCCTTAATCACTCATACTGTAAACTAACACATTGTCAAATAACACAAAACAATAATATATGCACATACTCCCGTAGATAATTTCCTAACATAACAGATAAGATTTTGGTGTCAGCAGAACACTTCTACGGCTGAAATTAGTTGCTGTAGCTCTAATACCACCTTCTGTCGCAACCCCCGACCCCTGACTCGGGAGGCGGACGGCCGCGGCCTACTCAGAGATGGTGGTATCGGTGTTTATCATTATTTGGCAGCGGAAATTTCATCAGGACCGTAGTTAGGAAATATTTCATCAGAGTAAAACACCACATTTTATAATAATAAATATATTGGGATAAAACCTAAGTTTACGTTACAAACAGGTTTATAGGGATAAACCCTATTTTATTGAAATAAAACATCTTCTTTTATTTAGGTAATTTTTATAGCCACTTTTCCAAGCCTTCAGTGCTATCCAGCTGGCTTCTATTTGGCTTTCACATTTTGTTACCTGAAACGCGTTTAAAAACATTTTGTCAGTGGAAAATACTGGTGAGTGAATCCCAATTTAATCAAAACAGGCTTTATCAGTTTAAAATATTGAGGGCGATCTCGCAATTACGTTCGTTTATTTTTCTACTTTAATTACCACCCACGGTACTGTCAACCCGACTTGTGGTCATGTTACTACTCACAGTGTAGTAACAAATTTTGTATACAAAACCCCAACATACCGACGATAATTGTAGAATTACAAATACTCAATCACTGTGAAATATAATTTAAAACATTTGAGGCTTTGTAAAACAGTTTGGAAAAATGAGGATTACTCACATTGCTATCTTAGATAATTTCGTGTGGCTTCCTGGCTATAATCTATAAATTATAAATAATGCACACGTGTTAGTATAATAACCCAATTTTACATTAGTTATACCCTCCCCGAGACAGAACTCCAACGACTACGTCAGGCAGGGCCTCAACAGCCGTTACGGAGCACTAGATCAATCGGGCAGCGTATCTAATACGTAACCGGGGGTTAAAATACTTACATCGAGGCAGAACTTCGCTATTTTAGTGGGTATAATGCCCGGGTATCACTTATACTGTATAGATATTGAGAGAGAATTGCGAATTGTGAGCGAGTTGGGACTGAAGGCCGATGCCATCTATTTATAGTGTTTGATCGACACTTCCTCGCGGCCCGCGAAGGATACATAAGGGGTCTTCGCGCCCCGCGACTTAGGGTGTGTAGGGCCTAGATTGGTCGACTCACAAGTGAAGGTTTAACGGATGGCATGGTACGTGGCACACTAGGGTTTCGCCTGGAGGTTTAGCTGTCGCGGCCAGCGTAAGCCGAAGACTAAGTCTTCGCGGCCCGCGAGCGCCCATTAAATCTTGATTTTATTTAATTTTTATAAAAATAAAGGTATTTAGGGCCATTTTTCATATACGGAGTGTCTTTTAAGGCGTATAGGGATGTTCTAACTATTTTAGGAGTGTCGGAATTATTTTAGGAGGGTTGTTATATTGTATGTTCATAACATCAAGTGTAGTGGTGAACACTTAGAGGTGCCTAAATGGAAGACTTTTCTTCCTACCTCCTACATGATTTCTATGACACTTAAAGAGGTTCCTAAATGGAGGATTCATAATCCTACCTCATCTCACACCCCGAAATATCAGAACTTGGCGTGACTGGACTGGTATCTTCATTGCACAGCGGAAGCAAAATACAAGCTAAGACTTCTAGAAATCGAACGCCCACTAAGTACTCAAATCTCCAATGGTTCTCCTATTCCAACCGTGCCATAATTTGAAAAGTAACCTGAGAAAGAAACATGCGAAAAAGTCAACATAAAGTTGAGCGAGTTCATAGTTTGTTTGTAAAAGATTTGAAATAAATCTTTTGAATAACCGGTTTGTGAGATAATAGTGAGAAAACGAATTTAGAAATCATTTTCTTGCCAAGTTATATGGAAACTTTGTATTTCTAACGCTTTAATGTCGTAAAACCATGTATTTGTAAACTCTTGTTTTTGTAATGTTCGTATAACCGTCAATGCCCACCCTGACTTTGACTCCACGCCCGCAAAAATCTTATGCTTTGAATTTGTATAAAACATGGTATTTAATTTGTATAAATCAAGTATTTCTGTAAGTATGTATGTCCCTGGTATGTAGTAATAAGGAAAAAGAGATCACCAATGGGTTGCAAAGCCACTGGCATGTGTGAAAAGGTGCAGGAAGACTCAAACCTAGCAAATTTGTTACCGGGCTTCGGTTGTAAGACACAGTCACCTCTATGGACCGCCCCGGCCTCACGGGTGTGGGCTCGCTACACCCAAATAGATCTATCACTCTTGTGTCCCTCGGTCCTAACAACGAGGATTGGTGGCCTTAAGTGTTGTACCCACCCCTCACATGATCTAGTAGTAAACCCTCCTTAAGCTGATCATACCATGTATAAAATGTCTGTAATAATTGTAACATGTATTTTACCCTAGCCTCTAAGGCTGAACCTCCCCAGCCTCTAAGGCTGACTCCCCAGTTTCTCTATATTATCACCAGACGATCCCATCCCTAGTCATGAAAATCATTCACATTTCGATAATACGCATTTGTTTTATAAAAACCGGTATGTTTAGTATGATTCATTCGTAAACCATTTGAGTTCCTCGAAATTTATTCGTAACATGATTCAGAAATATGAGTTTTTGTTCATTCAAAAGCTTTGTATGTTCTTGTAAAACGTGCTTTGTCTAAAAATATGCAGTCTTTGTTTATCGAGAACTTTGTATGTTTCTGAAAAACGTGCATGTCTTTCCACCCAGAAAAACATTCATAAAAATGTAAAAACGTAAAAAGGTGGGGTTATGAACTCACCTGAATATTCCTGTGCAAAGCTAGCTATATACGACTTCGATGATGTTGTTTCCAAGACGTGACTCGCTAGCATGCATTCTACAATATTCCTAACACGGAATGTCTTATAAGTTTCTAAATAAACGCAGTAACTAAACTACGTGTCATCGAGCTTTACCGAATCGTTAATCGAACGGTTCGACGATAAGTCGTTATTTTGAAGTAAACGAGGAAGTTAGTTCGTTTGTTGTCGGTTATAAATCTTGGAAAGACTTAGTCCTTGAGAGATTTAAAAATAAATAAATATTTATATAGAAATATATATAAATATATCGTTATCATTGCGTTAGTCAACTTGAGAAGTCGTATGTGTAAAAGTTTGTATAACATATAACAAACTTGTATGTTGATATATGATATATATATATAATGTGCCGTTGGGCGTGTGAAATAAATATATCTTATATTTATTTGATAGCGTTTTCGTGTTCATGTCGTTTAAAATAAATACGATAGTTATATTTATTTCATAAAAGAATACGAGTTGTTTGGCGCTTGAAATAAATATATGAAATATATTTATTTTATAAAAGAATTCGCGTTGTTTGGTATTTGAAGTAAATATGTAAACTATATTTATTTTATAAAACGAATACGAGTCGTTTGAACTTTGAAATAAATATATAAATTATATTTATTCTCATAAAAGAAGTCGTGTTGTTCGACATTTGAAACAGATATATAAAACTATATTTATTTGATAAAAGAAGGCGTGTTGTTTGTTATTCGAAATAAATATATCGACTATATTTATTTATTTAATTATTGTTTTTTTTAAAAGAATTGTCGAAATCTCGTAGTTTAGAATTAGCATAATAACTACACTTATTATTGTAAGTAATATCTGAATCGTTGTTTTCGTATATCATAAAGTGTTAACGAGAATTATACACTTGTTTTTATAAAAGATTATTTAAATCCGATAACTTGGTGTTATAATAAAACGAAATCATTTTACGAATTTTCTTGAAAAACGGGCAGAGTTTCCTCTGTTTTTGGACGCCCCCGACAACACGAGTTGTCGTTATATTTTCAAAATTCAATCAATGCTCAAACAATAAAATCAATATTTATATAAGTCTTGTCGAATGAACTAATAGTTAATCGTTTTGAGCTCGTTTCACACGTAAGATTAATACTATAAAAATAACAAAATACATGTGTCGTTAAGTTTTACCAAGTCTTCACATGTCGATACGTTTGACTGAGTTGACCGGGTCAACTGTGTTGACCGGATGAGTTGACTGAGTCAACTAGCTGAGTTGACCGAGTCAGCTTGCTGAGTTGACCTGAACCGACCGCGCCGCGAAACTCGAGCCACCCGAACTGAACCAAGACTCGTGTTGACCCGAACCACCTGACCCGAAACCGAACCCGCTGACCAGTTGATTTTGTTGACTGAACCAAACATAACCCGAATCCCGATCCCGAACCATAGTCGACCAGATCTGACCCGAACAACCCAACCTGATAAACTGAACCGAGTGACCTGGGTCGAAACAAACACCTGACCTGAACTGGATTTGCGACCGAAACTTGAACCGGCTCAACTGTCATCACCACCACCTGCGTCTCTTCGCTCCGGTGGTCGATCGGAGAGCACCGCCGCCGTGACCCGCCGTGAGCGGCGGCTCTCTCTCTCTTTCTCGCACCCACTCTCTCTCTCTTCGCCTCTCTCTCTCTCCTCTTGTCTCTCTCTTTCTGCTCGAATCTCCAGCCAGCACCACCCATCACCGCCGAGACACCGTGCCGCCACCGTGTGCGGTGGCTTTCCTTTTGCTTCAGATCTGCACGTGTGAGAGGGAGGGGGTGGGCCGAGTGAGTGTTTGATTTGGGTGTTTGTGAGCACCAGATTGTGAAAATGATGGCTTTGTGTGGTTTGGGTTTTTGCCTTGTGAAGTTGAATGGTTCTCTGTGTTTGTGACTTTGAGTGTGTTTAGAGATGGATTGCAGAGAATAATGAAAGAGATGAGGGGTTTTTATCTTCATTTATGTGTGTATTGACCATTGTGGTTTCCTTTTGAACTGTGTGTATAGATCTATGGAGATCTTATGAGGATATAGGCAAAAGATTTATAGTTTAAAGAGTAGACAACTTTGTTTTAATAATAAGTTTGAAGATTTGATCAAGATTTAGTAGATCTTGTAGAGATTTGTAAGATCTAATATATTATGTGCAGGTTTAAGCCTGTGGGTTTTGAGCATGGGCCCAGGGCCCACAAGCCCATCTCGTGTGTAAGTGGCCCGTAATTCCTACGAGACCCGTTGTCAAAACCTGAACTCCGTTTAACGTCAAAAAATAAAATACAAAAAATTCGGTCGGTAGTCGTTGTTTGCACGTCCGTTCGTCGATTACAGTAATAATCGCGAAAAATTGTATCGTTGTCGTCTTTAATTCGTTTTTCGATCTGGTTTCGACTGTAGTCACTAAAATTTAATTACGAAGCTAAATATAGCGTAAAATGTAGGTTCTGAAGGTGACAGGCGTCTTCGTCGCTTCCGTTTCGTTGCCGATGCGTTTCCTGCTATCGCGTTTTAGTTTGCGTTTGTGTCGTACGGAAGCCTAATAAATGCACAAAATTAATTTCATAAGCATAAAATTTTCGTGTAACGTTCATACTTGTCGGCGTTGTCAGTATTTTGTACGGTATCAGTTCGTTGTCGTTTGATGTTCCGTAAATTCCACGCGAATCTTCATACGCGTACTGCAAAGTCGGATAAACGTTCCTAGGCATTCCAAAGGCCTAATTAAGTTAATTTGCGTCTTAAACACTATTTATGGTCGCGTTAATCATCTGTTAATCACGTAATTAAGAGCCGTAAATCACCGGTTGTCACATTCTCCCCCTGTTACAGAAATTTCGTCCTCGAAATTTAGACTACGTTAACTCCTTAGAGTTACGTTATGCGTAAGTAAATACGAACAATGTGAAAGGAAACGAGACATACTGATACAGTCACCAGTGCGACCAAGTTAACAGGGGTCCAATAAAAGAGGAATTTCGACCAATCGAATTTCGTATGAACGTTTACAATATGTAAATGAGTTATAAAAGCAATAACATCCAATGGATGAACTTAGAATCAACAAATTCAAATGTACTAGTTTGCATTAAACGCTCGATCGTGATCAGCACAAGCTGCAAGTTATACCGACGCCACAAGGTGTCGTAGTGAATGAAACAATTCAAATATAGCGGTGATCGAACAAGTATCACCTGTGTTTTGCATGAAACGCTCGATCTTGATTAGTCCAAGCTACAAGTTTACACCGACACCACAAGGTGTCGTATCGATTTAAATAATTCAATGATAGCGGTGATCTAACAAGTTCACCGTGTTTGAAGTCAAATGAAGGCGCAATGAAGTAAATATGAATGTTTGTTCCAACAAACATCAAAAGATTTTCAATTGAAAACGGAACATCAAAGAAATAATGTTTTCGATCGAAAATGAAGAAGCAATGAATATCGCAAAACTTTCGATCGATGTTGAAAGAACCGTTAAGAGGTACACCGAAATATAAAAAAATGAATTTGTGTACCATTGTCTTAACACACGATTGTATTAAGACCGTCTTAATATGATAAATCAAAGCGGATTTAAAGCAAATCAATAAATAAATATTTAAATCCGTGCAGGAGATATGTAAACGAGTTTAGCGCGAGCTTCAAATAGTGTCGAAGTCAACAAACAATTTAATGGAGTCAAATACCAAACAAGTTTACCACGACTCGGAACAAATGAAGTGCTCGTTAAAATTGATTTGTATATGATGCTCCCAATACATCATATGGTGTATTGAATCGAATAGTGTAATGAACAAGTTCAAACAAACGAACTTGGTTTTGACGCAATCCGACAATAAATACATGTATCGACAAGAAAGACTTTCGGCATGGTCACAACGAAAAACCATGTATGTAACTTGAAAAGAAGAGAATTTTCAAGAAAATGTGTTGACTTGATAACAAAGGAGCCAACGATGAATAATAATGCGAGTCATTCGAATCACAAATCAATAATTAGGTTTAGCGAAACAATATTTGGACTTTGATGAAACGCTTTATTCGAAGCGAAACCACATGCGTAACAAACAATGCATGTGTAACCTATGAATTTTCAAGAATTGAATGAATATTAGCTATACTGAAAGAAATGACCGTGACACAATGACCATTAAGAGGAGTAGAGATTTGAAAATCTACTCATTAGATGCAAAAGTCGGAATTTCTATAAAAGAAATTTAAGGACTTTACTTGGGGTTTCGCGTGACGACCGATTGTTAGGTGACATTACCATGGAATGTCGAATATAGCGTACTTGTCGTTATGAGTTAGGGGGAATGAGGAGACATTCGTCTTCTCCTTGGCGTGTTTCGTGTCGTTTGCAGGACCGCGTGCCAAGCCGCCGCTTCCAGATCGATAGTTCTCCTGCTGACAGGAATCTAGTGTCGTCGTTGAATTACGCCATCGTGTCTTTTCAAAGGCCTCGCCTCGATAGTCGTATGTGTCGTACTTCAAACTCCGTTGATGCATAGCTTAAGTTTCACGTATACCTGTGCACTAGCGTTACGTTTCGCGTAGAATGTGATGTACTCCGACACCCGTTGACGTAAAATTTGAGTTTCATGTATTCTCGTGCGCTAGCGTTTTGTTCTGCGTAGGCTACCTGCTCGGGAAGTTAAAATATCATAGACAATATGGATAATAGTGTGTGCCCGAGTTTATATTCGCGGTTCCTACATGATGACCTTTAATGAACTTCAACATAAGTTTCCGAAGGTCTTAAATGCATGTTTCCTAAACTCTTAGAGTTTTGTGTACAGTATGCGACTGTTTTGTGTACCGTGTAGAAAACACCACTATAGCGTATGTTTTGAAAACAAAATCTTGACTGTTTGTTTTTCGGCAACGATTGGAGACCATATTCGAGTACTATGCGTTCTGTATGTATTTAGAGTCTTAATATTCTAAGTCCCAGAGAAGGGTGAGGTTAGAGGCTAGGTATTCCTACAGAAAACCCTGTTCGTTGTAACCTATAGATCTGATACCAATCTGTCACACCCCGAAATATCAGAGCTTGGCGTGACTGAACTGGTATCTTCATTGCACAGCGGAAGCAAAATACAAGCTAAGACTTCTAGAAATCGAACGCCCACTAAGTACTCAAATCTCCAGTGGTTCTCCTATTCCAACCGTGCCATAATTTGAAAAGTAACCTGAGAAAGAAACATGCGAAAAAGTCAACATAAAGTTGAGCGAGTTCATAGTTTGTTTGTAAAAGATTTGAAATAAATCTTTTGAATAACCGGTTTGTGAGATAATAGTGAGAAAACGAATTTAGAAATCTTTTTCTTGCCAAGTTATATGGAAACTTTGTATTTGTAACGCATTAATGCCGTAAAACCATGTATTTGTAAACTCTTGTTTTTGTAATGTTCGTATAACCGTCAATGCCCACCCTGACTTTGACTCCACGCCCGCAAAAATCTTATGCTTTGAATTTGTATAAAACATGGTATTTAATTTGTATAAATCAAGTATTTCTGTAAGTATGTATGTCCCTGGTATGTAGTAATAAGGAAAAAGAGATCACCAATGGGTTGCAAAGCCACTGGCATGTGTGAAAAGGTGCAGGAAGACTCAAACCTAGCAAATTTGTTACCGGGCTTCGGAAGTAAGACACAGTCACCTCTATGGGCCGCCCCGGCCTCACGGGTGTGGGCTCGCTACACCCAAATAGATCTATCACTCTTGTGTCCCTCGATCCTAACAACGAGGATTGGTGGCCTTATGTCACACCCCTTTCTATGGCGGAAGCACGAGGTGTGATCATGAAAGGTTCTCATTGCATACGAGAGTAAACATGCTACATGCTCATAAAATAACATCAAATACCATGATTTGAAAACATAAGTTTAGCGTTTACATCGCTAGACAGCATAAAGACATTGTCTTAAAAGTTTACAACTTTATTTAAAGTTAAACACAAGCGACATCCACGAGCATAAGCAAGACCACGCGCACATCCATCCTAGTTACCTGAAATACATGTGAGTTTTTGGAAAAAACGTCAACATAATGTTGGTGTGAATTCATGCAGTTTTGTATTTCATGTTTGTATACTTTGTATGAAAACATAGTTTGTGAGTAAATCAAGTTTTCATATATAAATCCAGTTTCATGTGTACACCACGTACTCATGTATAATTCAATCTTTTCTTGAGTACCCCACGTACTTCAAGTTATATATCAATCCTCTTGAGTACCCCACGTACTTCAAGTTATATATCAATTTTTGTATGGTATGAATTTTATGTAAATACAGTATTTCTGTACTTATCAGATTGTTAATGGGTTGCAAGGCCATTAACTTGTGACACGTCATAGGAAGCCACCAAACCTAAGGCATTTAATTGGTATATTCTGAGACACAAAAGCACTCCTCGGTTCTCGCCCCGACCGGGAGTGTGGCTGCCAGGCACCCGTTAGATCTAACCTTTTGTTCTGCGGTCTGAATGTATACGTTGATTAATGGTGCTTCTGTACCCTATTCGTGACACTATTTCTCATAACGCATCCTACTTGGTTCTCGTCCTCACCAAGCGCGTTTCTTGTTTTCATTTCTCATAGCGCCTCATACTTGGTTCTCGTTCTCACCAAGTGCGCTTCTCATATTCTTATATTTCGTCACACTTGGTTCTCGTTCTCACCAAGTGTACTTCTTGTATTTATATCATACCAATTATAAATTTTGTACATTTGTACATGTATTTCACCCCCGAAGTTACGAAAACTGAAAACAGTTAAAGAGAAAAGGGGGAGCATGAACTCACAACTTTGCGTTCCTAGCGTCGTAAACTTCACCGGACTTGCTTAATTAACGTCGTGACCTATACGCGTTTTCTTAACGTTAGTCACTAGACTTGCGTCGCACCAGTACAGTCACTTTCTTTTGTGTATATATTCTTGTGTTAAAAATATTTTATATTTTTAACTAAGTATCTTACTTATATTATTTTCTCTAAAATTAATATAAGTGTCTCGTGTTTTGCACTTTGCACCCGAATTATGTATCTTGTATGTTGTATGTGTATTTTTATGTTTATACTCCTCATGAGTATTTAGTGTATTTTTAAGTGTTAATACACTAGCACGTATAACACATACTATATACACTTAGCACAAAAGTTGGTGATAAAATAATATATATTTTTCTCTCAAAAATATACATACTTATATCCATTTTTATTCTTGAAGAAATCCTCATTTCTTATCACCAAAAATTAGGGAAACCTTGGTAATACTTTTAAATACATTTTTAGGGAATAAGTTTCTCAAAAACTTATATTTTTCTAAGTGTCAAAATTTATAAAAATTTTGACAGAGTTTCCCCTAGAAATGGAGGTTTCCCATGTTTTCAAAACATGTGTTTATTTTCTTTTAAATCGTCAACAACCATCAACAACAATTATCAACAATATTCATTAACAATAATCACTAATTTCTCCATTTCATGAACTTGAATATTTACAAAAATGTGTAGTAACTTACTAGCACATTTATTAAGTCTTTCCATCTTTAAAAATAAAATCATTATCTCGAAAACTTTATTTTTAAAGAATATGAAGTTTTACAACTTCTAGTCGGTATTTACGAAAATATTTCTTTGTTAAATCCTTTCGTTACACAAGTGTCTACACACTTTTTGGTTCTCAAAAATGTCTCTATTTCGAGAAAGATCCGGCTTTTTAAACATGATTTCATCATACACTTGGTTATTCAAAAATACCGCTTGTAGATCCGTAGATCTACTAGTTTAGAACTCCATTTCATAAGAAAAATCGTTTTTACACAAGTTCATGTTTGTAAGTGAAAGGGTTCGTCATCTAGTTTTTTTTACTAAACATAGCGCTAGTTCATGTTCCATGAACATGACCTAGCGTGGTTAGATGACGATCCGTTCCCCTACTAGCATCCAACAATAATAAATAACCATAACAAAACTAGTTTCAAAAGTTTTACACTAACATTCATTCATTAACCACCATGTTTACTATTTTTAGTAGACTTTTAGTTTTGGTCTCTAGTGTTCATAATTTTTACCCGTTAAATTTCTTATTAACCACTTTAGATATGAACAATAGTGTGTTTAAAGTCACTTACTACTAGCTCAAGGCTAGGGAAGAAACTAGACGAAAAAAATGGGTGGTTAAAAGCGTCGTAGAGAGGTCCTCGCGATTCCGTAAGCACCGGCCCTCCTTATGCGTGACCCTCCTCCTTTGTATGTAAATAATATGGCAAGAATGAAATTTGAAAAGGATGGTAGGTGGGTGGCAACTCTCGGCCGAACACAAGAGGGGAAGAGAAATTTTTTTTTTTTTTTTTTTTTTTGTTGAAGTGTTATGTAAATTGGATAATCTCTAAACCTTCTTATAACCATACAAGTTCTTTAACCACCAAATAAAGTGTCCCCTTGATATTATGCAAGGATTAATAAAATATTCAAAGGCTTAGGATGGTGGTTTCCTAGGTGAAACCGATCGTTCAATGGGGGTGGATATCCAATTGGATTTCAACCAAAATGTGAAGTGTTAGTTGATTTGTTAGGAATTTTATTTAGTGTAATATGTGTATTGTAAATTATAACGGGTGTTAAGGTATTCGGGGACCCTAACTAGCTCAGAAAAATAAAAGCAATGCTTCTAGCATTATTTTAGTGTTTTGGGTAATACCCGATTGTTCGGTTAGACACTGGTTCGTTAAAGTGCTAAATTACACTTTTTAGTGTCTTTTAAGTACCCTTCTTGTACCCTTTCAATTCCCAACACTTAGGGAAATATTCTGGATGATAAAACGAAATTTCTGCATAATATTTATATGTCTAAGTGCTGAAATATTGCTGAATTATATAATTTCTGCACTTAAAGTGCGTTTCGGGTGCTTTTTAGTGCTTATTTTTGCCTCCGGAGAATGTATATATTAAACCCTTGTATGTACTCTTGGGTTTTAATGCATTCTTGTTGTCGGACCTATACCTAGGCTCCAATTTTATTGTCTGGCTGCTTTCTGCAGTTCCGTTGACACAGTGTGTCTTACCGGTGAGTTTACTATTATTTTTGACGCAACGCTCTCGTTTATGCATAAAGCAATATTTTGTAGTATACAACGTGCATGAATTCACTTATTTATCATGTAATCAGACATTGCTGACAATTAATCACATAATTGCAGTCATTAAGCAATGATTTAAGTGTACGGAAATTACCGATTTGGTGCCAGTTGTCACAGTCTCCCCCCGTTAAAAGAATTTCGTCCCGAAATTCAGGCTGAACTAACTCCCGCAGGAGTCTTCTTGAATAGGTGGGGATACTTTTCCTTGAACTGGTCTTCACGTTCCCATGTGTACTCGGGTCCGTGCTTAGAGCTCCAACGTACTTTGACAAGTTTCACACTGCTCCTCCTGGTCTTGTTGACTTTCCAGTCGGTAACCTCAACGGGTTGTTCTGTAAATCGGAGGGCTTCATCAATATGCACTTCATCCATCGGGATGATCACGCTTTCTTGTGTTGGACTCTTCTTCAGGTTGGATACATGAAACGTATCATGTACTCCATTAAGTTCTTCCGGTAACTCCAACTTGTATGCCACGGTACCAATTCTTTTCTATATTCTGAATGGTCCGATGTATCGTGGATTCAGCTTCCCACGCTTTCCAAATCTGACTACGCCCTTCCAAGGTGAGACTTTTAGCAACACTTTGTCTCCCACCTTGAATTCTACAGATTTTCTTTTCGGATCAGCGTAGCTCTTTTGTCGATCTCGAGCCGCCTTAATGCGTTCTCGGATCTGCGCAATCTTGTCGGTTGTCTCTTGTACAAGTTCAGGACCAACCATACGTTTATCTCCAGCATCTGCCCAACATAAGGGCGATCGGCATTTGCGGCCATACAGAGCTTCGAACGGCGCGGCTTTTATGCTCGTATGATAACTATTATTGTAGGAAAACTCAACTAAAGGTAGATGAGTATCCCAGCTGCCGCCTAGATCCATGACACATGCGCGAAGCATATCTTCTAACGTTTGTATAGTCCGTTCGCTCTGGCCGTCTGTTTGCGGATGGAATGCCGTGCTCAGATCTAACTGAGATCCAAAGGCTTCCTGAAATGATTGCCAGATTCTTGAGACAAAGCGTCCATCTCTGTCTGAAATGATTGAGATTGGCACTCCATGACGTGCCACAATTTCTCTTAAGTATATTTCAGCAAGCTTTCCAGTGCTGTCTTTTTCTCGGATCGGTAGGAAGTGCGCAGACTTCGTTAATCGATCAACTATTACCCATATCATATCGTGCCCTCTCGGGGTCCTGGGTAATTTCGTTATGAAGTCCATCGAGATTTGTTCCCACTTCCACACGGGAATCTCTGGTTGTTGTAGTAGGCCGGACGGTTTCTGATATTCTGCCTTAACCTTAGCACAGGTTAGGCATTTTCCAACATAGACAGCAACGTCGCTTTTGAGTCTCGGCCACCAATAGTACTCCTTCAAGTCTTGATACATTTTGTCCGATCCTGGGTGGATCGAATATCTCGATTTGTGGGCTTCATTAAGGATGACTTCTCGTATGCCACCATAGAGTGGAACCCAAATACGCTTCTTAAAGTATAAGGCTCCCTCTTCGTTTGGCACCATGTATTTCAGCATACCCCGTAGGTATTCAGCTTTACGGTTTTCTTCTTTAAGAGCTTCTTGTTGTGCATCTCGAATGCGTGCTGTGAGGTTCGTCCGAATCGTCATTTCCAGTGCTCGAACCCTTAGGGTCTTAACCCTTTCTTTTCGGCTCAACGCGTCTGCTACAACGTTCGCCTTTCCAGGATGGTACTTAATCTCACAGTCATAATCATTCAGCAGCTCGACCCAACGTCGCTGGCGCATATTCAATTCCTTCTGATCAAATATGTGTTGCAAGCTTTTGTGATCTGTGAAGATTGTACATCGAGTACCATATAAATAATGTCGCCAAATCTTCAAGGCGAATACCACTGCACCCAGCTCCAGGTCGTGAGTGGTATAATTTCTCTCATGAACCTTCAGTTGTCTTGAAGCATAAGCGATGACTTTCTGGCGTTGCATGAGCACGCAACCCAAGCCTTGTCGTGAGGCGTCGCAGTATACCACGAAGTCTTCAGTGCCTTCGGGTAATGATAGTATCGGTGCATCGCATAGCTTGCTCTTAAGTAACTGGAAGGCTTCTTCTTGTTTGTGACCCCAGTCGTACTTCTTGTCTTTCTGAGTAAGGGTCGTTAGCGGTTGAGCTATCTTCGAGAAATTCTCAATGAATCGCCGATAGTAGCCCGCTAAGCCCAAAAATTGACGGACTTCGGTCGGGGTCTTGGGAGCTTCCCAATTCTTTATTGCTTCAATCTTGGACGGGTCTACATGAATGCCCTTCTCATTCACCACGTGACCAAGAAATTGTACTTCGCGAATCCATAATTCGCACTTCGAGAATTTTGCATAAAGCTTCTCTTTCTTCAGTAGTTCCAAGATGGTTCTGAGATGTTGCTCGTGCTCTTCTTTCGTTCGTGAGTAAATCAGGATATCATCGATAAATACAATCACGAATTTATCGAGATATGGTTTACATACGCGGTTCATTAGATCCATAAAGACCGCTGGTGCATTCGTCAATCCAAATGGCATCACAAGAAATTCGTAGTGCCCATATCGCGTTCTGAATGCAGTCTTTGGCACGCTTTCTTCTTGGATTCTCAGCTGATGGTATCCAGATCGAAGGTCGATCTTGGAATAGTAGTTTGATCCTTGCAGTTGATCAAATAAGTCATCAATCCTCGGTAGTGGATACCGATTCTTGATAGTGAGCTTGTTCAGTTCTCTGTAATCGATACACATCCGCAGTGATCCATCCTTCTTCTTCACGAATAATACCGGAGCTCCCCAGGGTGAGAAGCTTGGCCTTATAAATCCCTTATCCAACAACTCCTGGAGTTGTGTAGATAACTCTTGCATCTCGGATGGCGCAAGTCGATAGGGTGCCTTGGCTACAGGAGCAGCTCCTGGAACCAAGTCTATACGGAATTCGACTTGTCGTTGCGGAGGTAGTCCTGGCAGATCTTCAGGGAACACATCAGGAAATTCCTTCACCACAGGAATGTCTTCGAGTTTCGGCTCCTCAGCCTTCTTGTTTATAACGTGTGCTAGGAAAGCAACACATCCTTTCCTTAAGCACTTCTGTGCCTTCATATAACTGATGATTCGTAGAGGCGCGTTTCGTCTTTCTCCATGCACTATGAGAGTTTCATCATTCGCCAGAGGGATGCGAATGATTTTCTCATGACAAATGACTTCCGCTTTGTTCTTGGACAACCAATCCATTCCGACCACTACATCGAAGCTACCTAATTGAATAGGTAAGAGGTCGATGCTAAATCTTCGTTCACCAAGTTCTAGCGTGCAGCCTCTAACAACTTCGCCCGATTCAACAAGTTTACCATTGGCTAGTTCTATGGAATAAGGAATTTCTAATCTACTCGATTCTATTCCGAGTATGCGTTTAAATTCCACAGACATGAAGCTATAGTCGGCGCCAGTGTCGAATAATATGGATGCAAAGTGATTGTTAATGAGAAACGTACCGGTGACCACGTTAGGGTCCTCGCGTGCGTCTCTTGCTCCAATCACAAATGCTCGAGCCGGAGCGTTGTTTCTCTCTGGGCAGTTCTTCATGAAATGATCATTGCTTCCACACTTGAAGCATCCTTGCCCTTTCCCGTTGCCATTCTTGTTACCAGCACCGTTCCCATTTCGGTTCTTTCCTTTTCCCCAACAGTCTTCTGTTTGATGACCCAATTTACCACATTTGTCGCACCTTGGAATGCGACAAGCTCCATCATGATGATACTTACATTTTTGGCATCTAGGCATGGAGCCTTGGTATGCTTTGGTTGCATGGGTTTTCGTCTCCTGAGGCGGATTAGTGTCGCGCTTCTTGTTGAAACCCTTGTTGTTGCGAGTAGCTTGGTTCAAACTTGTATGCTTTCTCTTTTTGTCACCGGACGACTCAGCATGTGTCTCGGTCTTTTCTGTTGGGTTTAGTGATAACTTCTTCATACGAACACAATCTTCAGTCAGGCTGACAGCCAGAGTTACAGCCTCGGTGATTGTTTGTGGTTTGGCCGACGTCACCATGCCACGAAACTCTGAGGCCAGTCCCCAAATGTAGCGTTCAACGCGCTTGAATTCGGGAGTCACCATGTAGGGAAGCACTCTGGACAAATCGTGGAACCTTCGAGTGTAACCATTTATATCAGCACCTTCCATAGTCAAGTGCCAGAACTCTGTTTCCAGCCTTTGGAGTTCCGCACGAGAGCAGTACTTCTCTCTCATTCTTTCCTTCAGTTCCTCCCAAGTTAGGCCATAAGCGGCATCATCACCCAAAGTTTGGGCTTGCAGGTTCCACCAAGTCAGAGCTTCATCGACGAATAACCCAGTAGCGAAAGTGACTTGCTGATCCGTGGTACACTTGCTCATGCGGAAAGTAGCTTCAGTCTTCTCCGTCCAGCGCACAAATGCTACTGCACCTCCTGTGCCGTCATAGTTCATCGGCTTGCAGTCGAGGAACTGCTTGAAAGTGCAGCCTGGAATTAACCCAACCAATTCACTTATGAGCCATCGAAGAAATAATGAAACAAGGACCGTTCATAAATTCCTTCATGCTTAGTAAATTGTTTTAAGGTTACCTTGAGCTGCGTTTCCTCCAGACGAATCTCCATTCCCATTACGCCTAGCGTTGCTTGGTCCTCCACTGTCTTGAGTACGGTTCGCCTCGTACTGGGCGATAGCAGCGGAGATCCTTTCCTCCAGTAGAGCGTTCAGCTCATCAGCAGTTCTTGGCAGTGGGGGAGGAGGAGGTTGATCGTCATTGCGAGCATTCACAGCTTTCCTGGGTGCCATGTTCTGACAGAACATAACACAACAGGGTTACACATTTGTTTGATATCGTCACACTGGACAGTAGTATCATATATATTCACAGGTATATATACCACATAAGCGACATCAAACAATTATTACTCTAGCAGAGTACTTAGTAGGCTTGCACTGAGGGAATCTATACGTGACAAGACTTGCTGTGATTTTTGTGCACTGAATTCCATAATTATGTATGCATCCATAATTACGTAACTCCTTGCACAGTAAGCACAGTTCGTTTCATCCTCGTATCTCTTCCTTCAGATAGGCCATTGCTTTCAGGTAAAATCACGTATACTCGTGACATTCTGCTTCTAGTACATGCTAATTATCACACATAATTGCAAGTAATCTCTAGCCAACGACAAGTGCTACTCATGTGAACTCTAAGTCTCGTAATGTCTTTTCTAGACTCATGTAGACAGTTTCAGGCAGTGGATGTCGCGGGACGTTTTATGCAATGAAAACTCTTTGAAAATTGTTTTCGTGAATGGATCCTAGAGATTGTAGACTAGACTCGAGAAGGAATCCTGGTTCACTACAATCGCAGCTCTGATACCAATCTGTCACACCCCTTTCTATGGCGGAAGCACGAGGTGTGATCATGAAAGGTTCTCATTGCATACGAGAGTAAACATGCTACATGCTCATAAAATAACATCAAATACCATGATTTGAAAACATAAGTTTAGCGTTTACATCGCTAGACAGCATAAAGACATTGTCTTAAAAGTTTACAACTTTATTTAAAGTTAAACACAAGCGACATCCACGAGCATAAGCAAGACCACGCGCACATCCATCCTAGTTACCTGAAATACATGTGAGTTTTTGGAAAAAACGTCAACATAATGTTGGTGTGAATTCATGCAGTTTTGTATTTCATGTTTGTATACTTTGTATGAAAACATAGTTTGTGAGTAAATCAAGTTTTCATATATAAATCCAGTTTCATGTGTACACCACGTACTCATGTATAATTCAATCTTTTCTTGAGTACCCCACGTACTTCAAGTTATATATCAATCCTCTTGAGTACCCCACGTACTTCAAGTTATATATCAATTTTTGTATGGTATGAATTTTATGTAAATACAGTATTTCTGTACTTATCAGATTGTTAATGGGTTGCAAGGCCATTAACTTGTGACACGTCATAGGAAGCCACCAAACCTAAGGCATTTAATTGGTATATTCTGAGACACAAAAGCACTCCTCGGTTCTCGCCCCGACCGGGAGTGTGGCTGCCAGGCACCCGTTAGATCTAACCTTTTGTTCTGCGGTCTGAATGTATACGTTGATTAATGGTGCTTCTGTACCCTATTCGTGACACTATTTCTCATAACGCATCCTACTTGGTTCTCGTCCTCACCAAGCGCGTTTCTTGTTTTCATTTCTCATAGCGCCTCATACTTGGTTCTCGTTCTCACCAAGTGCGCTTCTCATATTCTTATATTTCGTCACACTTGGTTCTCGTTCTCACCAAGTGTACTTCTTGTATTTATATCATACCAATTATAAATTTTGTACATTTGTACATGTATTTCACCCCCGAAGTTACGAAAACTGAAAACAGTTAAAGAGAAAAGGGGGAGCATGAACTCACAACTTTGCGTTCCTAGCGTCGTAAACTTCACCGGACTTGCTTAATTAACGTCGTGACCTATACGCGTTTTCTTAACGTTAGTCACTAGACTTGCGTCGCACCAGTACAGTCACTTTCTTTTGTGTATATATTCTTGTGTTAAAAATATTTTATATTTTTAACTAAGTATCTTACTTATATTATTTTCTCTAAAATTAATATAAGTGTCTCGTGTTTTGCACTTTGCACCCGAATTATGTATCTTGTATGTTGTATGTGTATTTTTATGTTTATACTCCTCATGAGTATTTAGTGTATTTTTAAGTGTTAATACACTAGCACGTATAACACATACTATATACACTTAGCACAAAAGTTGGTGATAAAATAATATATATTTTTCTCTCAAAAATATACATACTTATATCCATTTTTATTCTTGAAGAAATCCTCATTTCTTATCACCAAAAATTAGGGAAACCTTGGTAATACTTTTAAATACATTTTTAGGGAATAAGTTTCTCAAAAACTTATATTTTTCTAAGTGTCAAAATTTATAAAAATTTTGACAGAGTTTCCCCTAGAAATGGAGGTTTCCCATGTTTTCAAAACATGTGTTTATTTTCTTTTAAATCGTCAACAACCATCAACAACAATTATCAACAATATTCATTAACAATAATCACTAATTTCTCCATTTCATGAACTTGAATATTTACAAAAATGTGTAGTAACTTACTAGCACATTTATTAAGTCTTTCCATCTTTAAAAATAAAATCATTATCTCGAAAACTTTATTTTTAAAGAATATGAAGTTTTACAACTTCTAGTCGGTATTTACGAAAATATTTCTTTGTTAAATCCTTTCGTTACACAAGTGTCTACACACTTTTTGGTTCTCAAAAATGTCTCTATTTCGAGAAAGATCCGGCTTTTTAAACATGATTTCATCATACACT
The DNA here is from genome assembly GCA_030545235.1 of Helianthus tuberosus. Taxonomy (NCBI): domain Eukaryota; kingdom Viridiplantae; phylum Streptophyta; class Magnoliopsida; order Asterales; family Asteraceae; genus Helianthus; species Helianthus tuberosus. The sequence continues at coordinate 107,873,650 of CM060365.1, read as the reverse complement.
TGGTTATTCAAAAATACCGCTTGTAGATCCGTAGATCTACTAGTTTAGAACTCCATTTCATAAGAAAAATCGTTTTTACACAAGTTCATGTTTGTAAGTGAAAGGGTTCGTCATCTAGTTTTTTTTACTAAACATAGCGCTAGTTCATGTTCCATGAACATGACCTAGCGTGGTTAGATGACGATCCGTTCCCCTACTAGCATCCAACAATAATAAATAACCATAACAAAACTAGTTTCAAAAGTTTTACACTAACATTCATTCATTAACCACCATGTTTACTATTTTTAGTAGACTTTTAGTTTTGGTCTCTAGTGTTCATAATTTTTACCCGTTAAATTTCTTATTAACCACTTTAGATATGAACAATAGTGTGTTTAAAGTCACTTACTACTAGCTCAAGGCTAGGGAAGAAACTAGACGAAAAAAATGGGTGGTTAAAAGCGTCGTAGAGAGGTCCTCGCGATTCCGTAAGCACCGGCCCTCCTTATGCGTGACCCTCCTCCTTTGTATGTAAATAATATGGCAAGAATGAAATTTGAAAAGGATGGTAGGTGGGTGGCAACTCTCGGCCGAACACAAGAGGGGAAGAGAAATTTTTTTTTTTTTTTTTTTTTTTTTGTTGAAGTGTTATGTAAATTGGATAATCTCTAAACCTTCTTATAACCATACAAGTTCTTTAACCACCAAATAAAGTGTCCCCTTGATATTATGCAAGGATTAATAAAATATTCAAAGGCTTAGGATGGTGGTTTCCTAGGTGAAACCGATCGTTCAATGGGGGTGGATATCCAATTGGATTTCAACCAAAATGTGAAGTGTTAGTTGATTTGTTAGGAATTTTATTTAGTGTAATATGTGTATTGTAAATTATAACGGGTGTTAAGGTATTCGGGGACCCTAACTAGCTCAGAAAAATAAAAGCAATGCTTCTAGCATTATTTTAGTGTTTTGGGTAATACCCGATTGTTCGGTTAGACACTGGTTCGTTAAAGTGCTAAATTACACTTTTTAGTGTCTTTTAAGTACCCTTCTTGTACCCTTTCAATTCCCAACACTTAGGGAAATATTCTGGATGATAAAACGAAATTTCTGCATAATATTTATATGTCTAAGTGCTGAAATATTGCTGAATTATATAATTTCTGCACTTAAAGTGCGTTTCGGGTGCTTTTTAGTGCTTATTTTTGCCTCCGGAGAATGTATATATTAAACCCTTGTATGTACTCTTGGGTTTTAATGCATTCTTGTTGTCGGACCTATACCTAGGCTCCAATTTTATTGTCTGGCTGCTTTCTGCAGTTCCGTTGACACAGTGTGTCTTACCGGTGAGTTTACTATTATTTTTGACGCAACGCTCTCGTTTATGCATAAAGCAATATTTTGTAGTATACAACGTGCATGAATTCACTTATTTATCATGTAATCAGACATTGCTGACAATTAATCACATAATTGTAGTCATTAAGCAATGATTTAAGTGTACGGAAATTACCGATTTGGTGCCAGTTGTCACACCTTAAGTGTTGTACCCACCCCTCACATGATCTAGTAGTAAACCCTCCTTAAGCTGATCATACCATGTATAAAATGTCTGTAATAATTGTAACATGTATTTTACCCTAGCCTCTAAGGCTGAACCTCCCCAACCTCTAAGGCAGACTCCCCAGTCTCTCTATATTATCACCAGACGATCCCAACCCTAGTCATGAAAATCATTGCCATTTCGATAATACGCATTTGTTTTATAAAAACCGGTATGTTTAGTATGATTCATTCGTAAACCATTTGAGTTCCTCGAAATTCATTCGTAACATGATTCAGAAATATGAGTTTTTGTTCATTCAAAAACTTTGTATGTTCTTGTAAAACGTGCTTTGTCTAAAAATATGCAGTCTTTGTTTATCGAGAACTTTGTATGTTTCTGAAAAACGTGCATGTCTTTCCACCCCGAAAACATTCATAAAAATGTAAAACCGTAAAAAGGTGGGGTTATGAACTCACCTGAATATTCCTGTGCAAAGCTAGCTATATACGACTTCGATGATGTTGTTTCCAAGACGTGACTCGCTAGCATGCATTCTACAATATTCCTAACACGGAATGTCTTATAAGTTTCTAAATAAATGCAGTAACTAAACTACCTGTCATCGAGCTTTACCGAATCGTTAATCGAACGATTCGACGATAAGTCGTTATTTTGAAGTAAACGAGGAAGTTATACTTGTTAGTTCGTTTGTTGTCGGTTATAAATCTTGGAAAGACTTAGTCCTTGAGAGATTTAAAAATAAATAAATATTTATATAGAAATATATATATAAATATATCGTTATCATTGCGTTAGTCGTCTTGAGAAGTCGTATGTGTAAAAGTTTATATAACATATAACAAACTTGTACGTTGATATATGATATATAATGTGTCGTTAGGCGTTTGAAATAAATATAACTTATATTTATTTGATAGCGTTTTCGTGTTGATATCATTTAAAATAAATATGATAGTTATATTTATTTCATAAAAGAATACGAGTTGTTTGGCGCTTGAAATAAATATATGATATATATTTATTTTATAAAAGAATTCGCGTTGTTTGGTATTTGAAGTAAATATGTAAACTATAATTATTTTATAAAACGAATACGAGTCGTTTGAACTTTGAAATAAAGAAATAAATATATAAATTATATTTATTCTCATAAAAGAAGTCGTGTTGTTCGACATTTGAAACAGATATATAAAACTATATTTATTTTATAAAAGAAGGTGTGTTGTTTGTTATTCGAAATAAATATATCGACTATATTTATTTATTTATTTATTATTTTATAAAAGAATTGTCGAAATCTCGTAGTTTAGAATTAGCATAATAACTACACTTATTATTGTAAGTAATATCCGAATCGTCGTTTTCGTATATCATAAAGTGTTAACGAGAATTATACACTTGTTTTTATAAAAGATTATTTAAATCCGATAACTTGGTGTTATAATAAAACGAAATCATTTTACGGATTTTCTCGAAAAACGAGCAGATTTTCCTCTATTTTTGGACGCCCCCGACAACACGAGTTGTCATTATATTTTCAAAATTCAATCAATGCTCAAACAATAAAATCAATATTTATATATGTCTTGTCGAATGAACTAATAGTTAATCGTTTCGAGCTCGTTTCACACGTAAGATTAATACTATAAAAATAACAAAATAAATGTGTCGTTAAGTTTTACCAAGTCTTCGCGTGTCGATACGTTTGACTGAGTTGACCGGGTCAACTGTGTTGACCGGCTGAGTTGACTGAGTCAACTCGCTGAGTTGACCGAGTCAGCTTGCTGAGTTGACCTGAACCGACCGCGCCGCGAAACTCGAGCCACCCGAATTGAACCAAGACCCGTGTTGACCCGAACCGCCTGACCCTAAACCGAACCCGCTGACCAGTTGATTTTGTTGACTGAACCAAACATAACCCGAATCCCGATCCCGAACCATAGTCAACCAGATCTGACCGGACAACCTAACCTGATAAACCGAAGCGAGTGACCTGGGTCGAAACAAACACCTGACCTGAACTGGATTTCCGACCGAAACTTGAACCGGCTCAACTGTCATCACCACCACCTGCGTCTCGTCGCTCCGGTGGTCGATCGGAGAGCGCCGCCGCCGTAAGCGGCGGCTCTCTCTCTCTTTCTCGCATCCACTCTCTCTCTCTTCGCCTCTCTCTCTCTCTCTCTCTTGTCTCTATCTTTCTGCTCGAATCTCCAGCCAGCACCACCCATCACCGCCGCCGTGCCGCCGCCGTGTGCGGTGGCTTTCCTTTTGCTTCAGATCTGCACGTGTGAGAGGGAGGGGGTGGGCCGAGTGAGTGTTTGATTTGGGTGTGTGTGAGCACCAGATTATGAAAATGATGGCTTTGTGTGGTTTGGGTTTTTGCCTTGTGAAGTTGAATGGTTCTCTGTGTTTGTGACTTTGAGTGTGTTTAAAGATGGATTGCAGAGAATAATGAAAGAGATAAGGGGTTTTTATCTTCATTTATGTGTGTATTGACCATTGTGGTTTCCTTTTGAACTGTGTGTATAGATCTATGGAGATCTTATGAGGATATAGGCAAAAGATTTGTAGTTTAAAGAGCAGACAACTTTGTTTTAATAATAAGTTTGAAGATTTGATCAAGATTTAGTAGATCTTGTAGAGATTTGTAAGATCTAATATATTATGTGCAGGTTTAGGCCTGTGGGTTTTGGGCTTGGGCCCAGGGCCCACAAGCCCATCTCGTGTGTAAGTGGCCTGTAATTCCTACGAGACCCGTTGTCAAAACTTGAACTCCGTTTAACGTCAAAAATTAAAATGCACAAAATACGGTCGATAGTCGATGTTTGCACGTCCGTTCGTCGATTACGGTAATAATCGCGAAAAAATTGTACCGTTGCCGTCTTTAATTCGTTTTTCGATCTAGTTTCGACTGTAGTCACTAAAATTTAATTACGAAGCTAAATATAGCGTAAAATGTAGGTTCTGAAGGTGACAGGCGTCTCTGTCTTCCGTTTCATTGCCGATGCGTTTCCTGCTATCGCGTTTTAGTTTGCGTTTGTGTCGTACGGAAGCCTAATAAATTCACAAAATTAATTTCATAAGCATAAAATTTTCGTGTAACGTTCATACTTGTCGGCGTTGTCAGTATTTTGTACGGTATCAGTTCGTTGTCGTTTGATGTTCCGCAGATTCCACGCGAATCTTTATACGCGTACTGCAAAGTCGGATAAACGTTCCTAGGCATTCCAAAGGCCTAATTAAGTTAATTTGCGTCTTAAACACTATTTATTGTCGCGTTAATCATCTGTTAATCACGTAATTAAGAGCCGTAAATCACCGTTGTCACACCTCATGCTTGAACTATTGAACTATTAGACTTATTAATGTATAATACATAACCTATATAATACTTACATATACTATCCAACATTCGAACCTTTGATGGTGAATTTGTGTTCATTCGTCAAAGTACTAGATTAACATCATCTAAGACCTAAAACTTGTTATGATTCTAATAAGTGTCCTACTCATAAAAACATTATAACCCTTTGGGTTTCATAGTGTCAAACAAGTATTATGTGTTAAAAAGATGATTACTTTCATACGCTTATGTTCTTATGTTTTAACCTTCAAATCTTTAATCTTCCGTTACTCTCTGATACTCATACACTTTATTTCTTCGCGTATAAGGACTTAGTGTTCCTACCTCCAACAACAACTCACTCGCGGATTCACAGGTTGAAGACTTGCAAAACCGTGAGTATACTCGTAACCCCCCTTTTTATGTTTACCACTGTTGGGGTGTAACATGTTAAATTATTAAATTACACTTAAACTTTAATCTTTACTTGTAGGAAAACAATCCAAATACATGAATACTATGTTTTTTATACTTGATGCTTATACTTGGGTGATTCTTATGTGATACAATAGTCATTAGATTATTACTAGCCTCCATTTGACATGTATAGCGCTATAGGAGTAACGCACCACCCGTGAACGAGAGGTCATGTTGAATTATATCATTTTGAGTAAACAGAGGGTTGACTAGAAATATTGCATGCCTTGTATGATGCTCTTGTATAAACTAAGGTGCTGTTTGTTTTTTCTGCGGGAAAAGGTCTACAGTCTGCGAACCACATCTGCAGGCATCTGCAGGAGAAGAGGTGGACCAAATGTCTGCAGTCTGCAAGGAGAAGAGGGTTTGTTTTTTTATACAAAAAGATCTTCACACACACTTCACACACAACACCACAGATATCTCTCTCTCCTCCTTCGATCTCTCTCTCTCTCTTCCCTCTGCCTTCATCTACCACCACCGTCACCACTACACCACCGTCACCACTACACCACCGCCACCACCGTCACCACTACACCACAGCCACCACCGTCACCTCCTCCACCGTCCACCTGCCACCACCACAACCAACAACCACCACCGCCTTACACCACAACCAACAACCACCACCACAAACCCTAACTGTTAACCACCACCGCAAACCCTAGCCGTTAACCACCACCGCAAACCCTAGCCGTTAACCACAACCAACAACCACCACCGATTTGGGGGTTTTGCTTCTATGGTGGCGGAGATGGATGCAGATGAAGATGCAGATGAAGATGAAGATGAAGATGAAGATGCTGGTAGCGGATGAAGATGATGGTGGCGAATGAAGATGTTTGGGGTTTTTGTTTGCAGATGAAGATGGTGGCGGAGATGTTTGGGGGTTTTGAGGGTTTTGTTTGCAGATGAAGATGATGGTGGCGGAGATGTGGTGGTGGTGTCGGAGGTGGAGGTGGTGGCAGAGATGTAGGGGTGGAGGTGGTGGCGGAGATGTGGTGGTGGAGGTGGTGGCGGGGATGCAGAGGTGAGAAGAGAGAATAGGTATGTGGAGGGTGTCTGTGTTTTGAAGGTGAGAAGAGGTTTGCAGACATATGGACAGGTCTGCGTGGGGAAGAGGTGGGGAAGACCTTTTTGGTGAGAAGTGCTTCCGGAAAACAAACAAGCTGCAGACATCAAACGTCTGCGCGCGTCTGCGCGACACAGACATAAGTGGCCAGAAGCACTTCTGGCCAAAAAACAAACACCACCTAAGTTGCCATGTGGATTCGTTTTAAACTTTTAAACTTATACTTATACTTATTCTTAAACTTGTATACTCGCCTTTGCTTTTGCATTGAATTGTATTTTAAACATGTTACAGGTTGAGGATCGATGATACTATGAAACGGATTAGCAATGATGCCTAGATACTCACTTAGACGTTTAGGTTAAAGTGTTGTATCAATTTTTTTATGTTATGTTATGAACAATGTTGTTATTTGAATTTCCTTGTAATGTTTTGACAACTTGATTACGAAATGAAAATCGGTTGAATTAAATATTGTCACAAATAGTGTTATGAAGTCTCTTACAATCTCGAACTAGTCCCACTCCGATGATTCCGCCATTGGTTGGGGTGTGACACTTGTATATGGTTCATTTGGTTACCCGTTATGCTTATACGCGTTCGGTTCAGTTTATGTAACTAGTTTACATAAATTAGCAAAAACGGGTTAAACCTTATCATCTAAACTTCAAAATCCAGAATGTGTTTAGTTTACCCATATTATACAAGTATTCAAACTTGTCGGGTCTAAATCACATTCCATTCCGGTCTCCACTTAATCTAGCGTTTCGAACCGTAAAACATCTTTATAACTAACCGGTCTAAGTCTGACTTAAATAAGACCCGTTAGTATCCTAATAGGTTAATAAACCTTCCATACAGATTAAGTAGCTTCGGTAGAAGATATTTGCATAAGGTCTTAGGAAACATACGGCTGAGTAGCATCTTTGCACGACTAGCTCAGGTAAATACTTTTAACTTATTTTCCCTATACGGGCTTGGGATACAGTAAATTATTACCGCTTGGTCGGGTATGGGATTATTTAGTCGGATTGTGATTTAATAAATCCGTATAACCCGTTTTAATCTGTTTTGTTTGATAACATAAACATTGGGGGTTAACGACCGTGTCCTGGATATCCTCGGCTAATTTCATTTGTAAATGGCCACGACCTATGCACGGGGTGTAGGCATACACCTGACAGATGCAAAATGCTAAATATTAAATTACCCACAACTTGGGGATAACTCCTTTGTGGGTTTACACAGTGGTGAGTCGGTTAATCATGACCGGCTTCTAAACCGGCCCCAATTGTATGACAAACATGTAAATCAGTATACAATATTAAAAATATAATTGTCCCAAGTTATAAAAGGTTTTGTGCCTTGTGCGCCTAAATCAATTTTCATAAACTCTTTTCAAATGAGTCAATTAATTGTATTTACCAGTGAAAACTGGCGTATTTTCCAAAGACTAAGTAACAGGTACCTCTCGAAACTAGGCTGGAGCTACTTGTTGTCATTTAAGAGGATCTTGCAAATCCTTAGATGCCTGAACTCTGTTAAACTCAGTTTTATGTATTTGATTTTATGGTCCGCCTGTGGATCTCTATTACAACCAGTCTGTATATTCTTTTGTTTTGAACTTTCGGACACTATGGTTTGTAATAGTAATTAAACTTCTGAGCCTTCCGCTGTGCTATAATTGTGTTAATTGACTATGATGATATCAACTACGTCACGATACTCCCCACCGGGCCCACCAAAAATATGTGAAAATATCGGGGTGTGACAAGTATCCTCTAACCTGAGATACATACTAGAACTTTTGTTTACTAAAGACTATTCTTTGATCAATGTCAACCGCTATCGAGTTACTGCCATTTATAAAGTCATTGGTTGGGAGTAGTTCAGAAGTTCAGTAGGAGTTGTGTGTAGTCAAGATGGGATTCTGTGCTCTTACATTATAGGTAACAGTTAGACATCGGGGCGCCCTCATTGATTCAAACCGGTTAAGTGTAGGGCCTTACCTAAACTTACAGTCTGTTTGATTGGACCACTTTGATTCATGAAATATGAACAATAATAATTGGACACCATGTGAGATTGAATCTAATCCATGTCTCATTGTCAAATTGATGTCTTATGCGAAAAGGATATGTGACAATGATTACCATAAGCTCATTGTCTTGTAACAAGATGTTCCAAGATGTTTTGGTTAATGACTTGAAAGTATTATAACTTGTTGGGGACAACCATGTGTAGCTAGAGCGCCTTTGGCTGTCAGCGTTAAAGAACTTAATCGAAAATTGTCCAAGTGGGAGACTGTTGAAAAAAATTGATCGGTTTGATTAATTAACATAACCGACCGAGCTATGACCTGTAATAGTTACACGGTGGGCAACAAACTAAAATCCACTTAACTGGTTTAACTGGTAATCACGAACAATATGCGAAACAGATCATAATTATATTTATGATCGTGAGCGGGTTTATATTATTAATACTCATTATTAATAATATAATTGTTTATTTTAATTAATAAAATTATTGCGGGTATTAAATGAGAGACGAGTACATGGATCGGGTGATACATGTACACTCACCTCGCCACTTATCGCACATGCTACGCCACTTGTCGCGCATGCACCCTTGGCTCGCCATTTGTCCAACTTCTATGTGCATGTCCGCCATTTGGCGCACATGCATGGATCTCCATGTTCAATAAGTAGAAGTATTGACTTGAAGTTGGGTAAGAAAAATTGCACAAGAGCTCTCAAGACACTCACACCCGCACTCATTTTATTAATTAAATTGTTTAATTAATTGATTATTATTTATTAAACTGAATTTTAATAAATAAAAATTTTAACTAATCATCATGAATATCCAACCATTCAAGTTTGCTGTACCCATAATCATTTGCCACTTATAAGACCCTCTGTAATGGGGTTGTATATTGCGCCAACTCCTCCCATAGCGCCCCATGGCGCCGGTTAACGCCATTACGACGCCATGTGCGGCCTCTCCCTCCTCGCGAAAATTTTCACGGGAGCCATACCTGTGTTTCTCTCACACATGTATATATACATACATATATATGTATAATTGAAGGGGTATAACCCTACTACACACTCAAGTTATATAACCACCTTTCTTGTACAATTGTCACTTGTCACATAACCCCACTACAAGGCTCCATAAGGCCTTACTACTCATGGCCTAAAAGATAACAACACGTATGGTAATTATTATACTATAGATTATAATGAAGTCCATGTTAAAAGATATATAATATTACTCTATTCAATGCATGATACTTTCAATTATTTTTTTATTTATCCTATGGAAACTTTCATAATATAAACTTACAAGATACTTGGTATATATAAGGTATTGGATAGTTAGTTGTTTACGTTTCACAACCCAAATCAATTATAACTGATAATATCAATTTTGGTTTTTGCATCATTTAAATGGTTTTTTATTGTTGTAAAACATATGTCCATCTTAGCTTGATCATATATCTTTTGACGATTGCCAAGTAGTGTTAACATACTAGTGTGTAACAAACCCCGATCAAATTTTCAAAGCAACGTGCGTGAGATTTCAATAGCAAACACAACAAAACACTATTATAGCAAGGTTGGAGAACTCACTGACTACTCGAGATTAATTTGGATTAATCAGATCAGATTTTTCATATGTAATTTCAGTTTTATGTATACATATACACATTTTTATAGTTATATATTTTAAGTAGCTAGGTTTTAACTCTTATTCAACTCATTTTTTTAAGTATACGAGATTAATTGTTGGAGTTCACATGGTTTGATTAAAAATTGTCTGAAATTTAGAGATTTTGGCCGGAATATACAGGTTTTTGCCGGAATCTGACCGGAATTGTTAGCGATTAATAGACTGACTAACGAAAAATTATTGTGTTATTGGTCAACTGACAATCAATCATCAACTAGTCGCGATTTTTACAAAACCACCGGATAGTGAACAAATAAGTATTTGCTAAGTAACCCCTACAAAGTGGAAAAACGACATCAGCAGCAGCCTACCCATCCTGACCACACAATTTACAGCCAAAGATCATTCTAGATCCCTCCACCTCACCTAACCCTCTCCTCCATATCTCCGTCCCCCTTTTATCCCCAAAACCCTCTTCACTCTTCTTCATCCCCCCAGGCAGGCTACATCATTCCTTTCACTTGTTCATTTCATGGCTTCTTCAACCCCCCATACCCACCCTCTCGGATCCACCCCCTTCACCTCACCCCAACCCAAAACAATCTTCTTCGGCAAAGGCCTAGCCAAATCCATATCCTTCTCACATCCAAAATCATTCATAAAGTTAAATAACAGCAGAAGAAATGTTCCCCTTCGTGTTGTGGCCGAGAAGGTGGTTGGAATTGATCTTGGAACGACCAACTCTGCGGTGGGTGCGATGGAAGGGGGGAAGCCGGTTATTGTGACCAACGCCGAAGGGCAGCGGACGACGCCGTCTGTGGTGGCGTATACCAAGACCGGCGATCGGTTGGTAGGGCAGATTGCGAAGAGGCAAGCGGTGGTGAATCCGGAGAACACGTTTTTCTCGGTGAAGAGGTTTATTGGGAGGAAGATGTCGGAAGTGGATGAGGAGTCCAAGCAGGTTTCGTACACTGTGGTTAGGGATGAGAATGGGAATGTTAAGCTTGATTGTCCTGCTATTGGAAAACAGTTTGCTGCTGAAGAGATTTCAGCACAGGTATATTTTAGTTAATTATGCTTCTTTTATTATAGTTAATTTAGGATAAAAAAAGATTTTGTAATTGTTGATAATGGTATAAAAGTGAAAGCTCCCTAATTTTAACGTTATTTTACTAATTTCGTGAAAATAACGTTAAAAGAGGGGATGGTTAATCATGCATCATGTGGTGGCATTGATAGCCGAAAGACAAGGGGTACATGCACTAATCGGCGTTTGTCTCAATTGCTGAGTGTTATGTGCCTTATATCCAAGGCTTAATACAAAACTACTATCGAGCCGGGGTCTCTGGAAGCAGCCTCTCTATTCCTACGGGTAGAGGTAAGGCTGTCTACAACTTACCCTTCTCAGACCTTAGCTTTACTATTGGTGGGATGGATTTACTGAGAATGATGATGATGATCTTCAAGGAGTTTCTAAACATAATTGTACAATTCTGTTATTGTTTGCAAGTAAGTTATGAAGATGATAGATGATTTACAATCTATAAACTGTTGACTTATGAATTATAGAATAAGCATGCAACCATAGATAGTTATTAAACATCATTTCATGGGTCATGGATATGCATCAAGTGTGTGGTATTGCTTGTAAGTAAGGTTTAATGAGTTTGGAGTTGACTTTACGTTATGGTATGTATGATTCATCATTTGGAATCTTTCTTTGATGTTACTCATTTTTTAATGACGTTAACGAGCAGGTTTTGAGAAAGCTTGTGGACGATGCTTCGAAGTTTTTAAATGATAAGGTGACCAAAGCTGTTGTGACTGTTCCTGCTTACTTTAATGATTCGCAAAGAACGGCTACCAAGGATGCCGGTCGAATTGCTGGTTTGGAGGTTCTTCGTATTATCAATGAGCCTACAGCCGCTTCGCTAGCTTATGGATTTGAAAGGAAGAACAATGAAACTATATTGGTTTTTGATCTTGGTGGTGGTACTTTTGATGTTTCAGGTGAGTAGATTATTATATAAAATGGGGCTTCACAGCCAGGTTTGTCTCAAAGTTTCAGTATTTATCTTGATGTTTGTATGTCATTTGCAGTTCTTGAGGTTGGTGATGGAGTGTTTGAAGTGCTGTCCACTTCCGGAGATACACATCTTGGCGGTGATGATTTTGACAAGGTATAGTTTAAGGCCCATATGTCGTTACTCGTTATCCATTTAACGTGTGTATCGAATAACTGGTGATCACTAAATTTATGTTTCTTGTATGCTACCAATGCAGAGAGTTGTTGATTGGCTTGCAGCGAGCTTCAAGAAAGACGAGGGCATTGATCTACTAAAAGACAAGCAAGCTCTGCAACGTTTGACTGAGACCGCCGAGAAGGCTAAGATGGAGCTTTCCACTTTGACACAGGCTAATATTAGGTACACAAATCATTTGTGGAATTGTTGATTGTGATTGCGCAATTATGTTAACGTTTATTTGCTAATTTTGTTATCTTTTTTTACTGCTTAGCTTGCCGTTCATTACTGCCACCGCTGACGGCCCGAAACACATTGACACCACCCTTACACGTGCAAAGTTTGAAGAACTATGCTCCGATCTTCTTGATAGGTGCTTATCTTTTCGAAACGCTATATTGGTTGTTTCTTTTAAAGATGGTGGAATCATTGTCTTTTAATTATTTGTTCAGGCTTAAACGACCTGTTGAGAATTCTTTGAGGGATGCAAAGTTATCTTTCAAAGATATCGATGAGGTGATCCTTGTTGGCGGTTCTACACGTATTCCAGCTGTACAGGAAGTTGTCAAGAGCCTAACCGGAAAAGAGCCAAACGTTACAGTCAATCCCGATGAAGTTGTCGCCTTGGGAGCTGCAGTTCAGGTAAAACAATCATCAGGAATACGTATTTACGTTACAACATAAGTAATTTAGCGTCGAATTTAATTATGTTTGTTTGTTTAGGCTGGTGTTTTAGCCGGAGATGTGAGCGACATCGTTCTTCTAGACGTGACACCGTTATCAATCGGTCTAGAAACCCTCGGTGGCGTGATGACAAAGATTATTCCACGAAACACAACACTACCCACTTCGAAATCTGAGGTTTTCTCTACGGCTGCTGATGGGCAAACCAGTGTCGAAATTAACGTTCTTCAGGGTGAACGAGAGTTTGTTAGAGATAACAAATCTCTTGGTAGCTTCCGTCTCGATGGTATTCCACCTGCCCCTCGTGGGGTCCCACAAATTGAAGTCAAATTTGACATTGACGCAAACGGTATCTTGTCTGTCACCGCCATTGATAAGGGCACCGGAAAGAAGCAAGATATCACCATCACCGGTGCTAGCACATTACCTAGTGATGAGGTAAATTTCTTTACAATATCCTTTTATACACTTTTCTGAAATTAACTGAACTGCCAAACTGCAAGTAGATGGGTTTGGCAGTTAAAGGTTTGGTCCAACGTTGTGTAAACTGAACCAGCCGTTTAACTTTTATGATTAGCATCCAATTTAGGATTATGTAGCTATGTAACATCTATTATAATCATTAACGATTTTTATAATTTTAAAATTTTTAATATCACCTAATGATTTGAAAAAGAGTAAAGTCCACAGATGGTCCTTGTGGTTTACCAAAATTTTGGATTTGGCCCCTGGCTTTCCAAAAGCACATAGATGGTCCCTATGGTTTGCACTTTGTAATGCATTTAGTCCTGAACTTTTTCCGAAAGTACAAGGATGGTTCCTGCGGTTTGCACTTTCTAACGCGTTTAGTCCCTAAATTGGACACGCTAAATCCTTTATATTTGTTGGCTGGGGACTAAATGTGTTACTAAGTGCAAACCATAGTTACCTAAATCGCTAGGGTAGCCACGATCCACGTATTGGATCGTGGTGTACCCAATCGGAAATCGTAAGCGTACCGGAACGCCATGGTCCGGCGAACCGAGTTGCTTCGGTACGGTGTTCCTGATTGCGGAGGTACGACGATCCAAACTGATCCGGTTCAGCGAACCAAATAGACAAGGTGGACGTTCCAAATCGATTGGGTACAACCATCCTTAGCTGAATTCAAACGTCAATCTTGTTTTCAGCCAGAAACCAGTAAGAACGGGAAGAAGAAGAAACGAAGGGGAAGAAGAAGAAACAGCGGCTGTGTATATGTTTTAGGTTTTAAGGGTTTAAATAAGTTTAGTTATTACAACATTTAACCCCTCTATTTTTACTAGTTTACATTTAAACCCTAAAACTTATAGTTTTTTTACATAAAAAGTGTGAAAGTTTGTGTATTTAAACATTTAACCCTCTCTATCCTTACTAGTTTACATTTGGTCCTTAAACTAATAAATTTATACATAAAAAGTATAAATTAAGATTATAAATATATAACATTTAACCAAATTACATGAGTTTCTACTCCTATTCAATATAAATTTTATCTTCAACCTTCAATGTTTATGTTTGGTAATTTGAATTTTGGAATTTGATAATTTATGTTTTAATTTGTGTACACTGAACCGGTCTCCATGGTACACCGTACCGGTTCGTACCGAAATGAACCTACCCCCCTCCGTACCGAAAACGTCACCTCTAGCGAATCGCGTACCCGAACCGCGTACCCGTACCGGAGCGAACCGCGAATTAGGTAACTATGGTGCAAACAATAGGGACCATGCGTGTACTTTCAGAAAGCTAGGGACCAAATCCGAAATTTTGGTAAACCATAAGGACACTCTGTGTACTTTACTTTTTAAATAGTTAAAACTCGCTTAAACCGCAATAACTAATTCGTTAAACCACCAAAGCTGGTAGAGCCACCCAACTCCACCGCTTTGGTTTTGTTATTCGCCAAAACCGTATTAAGTGGTTTGGCACATCATTTTCGTGATATGGGCGTTGTTTAAGTGTGTGATATGAAACTAAATATCTAATCAACTTGCTGTATTACTATCTAAACAGGTAGAAAGAATGGTTAACGAAGCTGAAAAGTTCGCAAAAGAAGACAAGGAAAAAAGAGATGCCATCGACACGAAAAACCAAGCGGATTCAGTTGTGTACCAAACTGAGAAACAACTAAAGGAGCTAGGAGACAAGGTTCCAGCAGAGGTGAAAGAAAAGGTCGAGGCTAAACTCGGTGAGCTCAGGGAGGCTATCTCTGGTGGGTCAACACAAACCATAAAAGACGCCATGGCTGCACTCAACCAAGAGGTGATGCAGCTGGGCCAGTCTCTCTACAACCAGTCCGGTGCACCAGGGGCTGGGCCAACACCACCGGGTGCTGAGCCGTCAGAATCATCGTCGGACAAGGGACCAGACGGTGATGTGATCGATGCAGATTTTACCGACAGCAAGTGAGATATTAGATTGAAGTAGGTGATATTTTTTTTTCATAAAATGATGTATGAATTGAAAATGGTAAAAGGTAATAGTAGGTACTAAAGAGTTTTGATAGACGAGATCCCTTGGAAGAAAGTGGGTGGTGAGAATGAGTATACATTCCATGCCACGTTATTAATGATTTTGTTTACATATTATACGTTTAAAATGATTTTTTCTTGGGATTATTATTATTTTTTTTTTTTTTGTGTTGTTCGGACATCCAAATTACAGCAGTCTTTGTTTGAAATTACATGTTTAGAAAAGTAAAATATTTTAAGCATGATTCATTCAAATAATATAACAACAAATCAACAAAAAACTATTATGGTTAGCATCACGCTGCGCCATAGCCAGCAGCCACTTGCAATCTGGGATAACTCTTCAGTAGTGGTAGGGAGAGCACTCCCACTTCTACTAGGACCTGGGTTAGTTTGCATCCACC
Source organism: Helianthus tuberosus (assembly GCA_030545235.1). Classification (NCBI taxonomy): domain Eukaryota; kingdom Viridiplantae; phylum Streptophyta; class Magnoliopsida; order Asterales; family Asteraceae; genus Helianthus; species Helianthus tuberosus. The sequence goes on along the minus strand of CM060365.1, from coordinate 107,857,708 downwards.
TCCCACTCAGCGGCCGCATGAGCTCTCTGAATAGCACCATGAGCCTACTGCATAGCCTCTGAAGCTATCTGCTCAGCCTCCCCCATTCTCTTCTTCATCTCTGCCTTCAGCTCAACGATCTTGAAATGCATGTTGTGTGTGGCATCCTCATCAATAGGGCCGTCTAATGATTTATATCTGTTGTAAACCAACCCGACCCGACCCTGTAAGGAATCAAACTTGAGCTCATTGTGAGCACAACGTGCCGCAAGCAAAGGAACAATGTGCTCCACTGTCTGCCTCATGAGGGGTAGAACACATGGTGCGGTGAAGGACTCGCCAACCTCAAAAGCTGGAGGAATCCCCTCATCAGTTCAATCCTAACCTAATCAACTAACCAACCCCATCGCCTAGCAACAAAGGCTCTCGCCTTGTTAGGTGGTGGTGGTGGCGGTTGATGGTGGTGACGGCTGATGGGGGAGGTGGTGGTGGGTGATGGTGGTGGCGGCGGCTAATGGTGGTGGTGGAAGTTGAGATTATTAAAATCTAATAACTAAGTTTGTGCCACATCAACCATAACTAGGTTCGTGTCACGTAAGTTGCTACGTCAGTAAGAAACTAACCCAGTTAGAAAAGGATTGATGGGGGGCAAATTCTTACAAGTTGGGATTGTCAAAAGGAATTTTTGAAGTTGGGATTAATGCCGGCCAATCAGGGCCGGCTCAATGTTTTTGGTGGCCTAAGCAAAATAAAATTTTGAGACCCTTTTCCATATCAAGTGCTTAACTATTAAGGTATAAACTACTCAATGTTTTTGGTGGCCTAAGCAAAATAAAATTTTGAGACCCTTTTCCATATCAAGTGCTTAACTATTAAGGTATAAACTAGCGTTTAACAACATCAGCAGAATCAAGTGTTTAACTATTAGCAAATTAGGGGCATAAATTATCACTCAAAATCAATAGTTTTAACGATTACCTTCCAGCAAAACCAACTAATAGAATAGCAAGCAAGTTAGGCAAAACTAGGATAACTATGTTCTAAAAGACTATCTCTACCAAAAGGATAACTTCAAAAATAATCAACTAAGTAGTCTAGCAAAAAAATCGAAGAGATTACCTTCTCCTTCAGGCCTGCAGATTCGATGCTATTACACAGGTTGGCGGAACATTGATGAACTATTACACAAAAGTCATTACAGGACCAATTCAAAGCTATTGCATACAAGTGATGAATCAAAATTACCAAAAGGGTAATTAACAAAATTGAGAATAAAACAAATGACTTTTTTGTTAAATTGTAGTGTCGTTTCATTGTTCAAAGGGAGTCGCTTTTTTTAATTTTCTTGAAAGACCTAACTTTGACTTTTGCACCTACAAGCAAACACAACTACTACCTTCTTTTGTTTGCTTCCCCTTTCATTTAATTAACCCAAAACAATCAGCACAAGCCCAAATATATCAAATATATATATATATATATATATAGAGAGAGAGAAAGTATAATGTACAAAAAGGCTTATCCTACATTATCATACACGACAGAGTTATAACGTGCGTAATTAGTATCCCATGCGTGATTATCACTTTTTTTGATCAACATAACTTGCGTAATTAAGCTCCCATGCGTGATTAGGTCAAAAAAATTGATCCCATGCGTTATTAATTGCTCCCATGCGTTATTAACTGGCTCCCATGCGTGATTAACTGATCCATGCGTGATTTTTGGCCTGATCCAAGGGTTATGCGCGTCGCGTACATTTTGTAGGATAAGCCTTTTTGTATGTTAACCTTTCCCTATATATATATGAAAAAAAATCCAAGATGAGAGGCCCTAAAAGTTGTTGGCCCTAAGCTAATGCCTCATTTAACTTGCCCTTCAGGCGGTGAAAATTTGGATTATTAAAATCCAATAACCCTTTAAATAAATAAAGTCTCACATTAAAAAAGTTGTGATTTATTTAAACAATTTCTTTTAATATTATGTAATGATATAAACCCGAAGATGTATATAGTGTTGGATATTTTAGTGTAATTTGAGATTGCGTGTGACATACAAATAAGAGTGGACGCTTATTTGAATGTCATCGGGACTAACGAGGGATCCAAGGGGGAGCGCCCCCGAGAGAAGTGGGGTCCAAGGGGCAGAGCCCTTGGCTGGGGTCGAGCTTGGAATTTTTTTATTTTGGACAAAATTCCTTTATCGAAAATGCATCAGAAATTAAATTTAAGGCTAAATATGCACTTTTGAAACATGAGGGACTAAAGGTGTTTTTGTTCAAAACGAAAACTGCAAGCAATTGTGGAAAACTGCAAATACGCTCTTTCAAACGTTTTTGAAAAAACCCTAGACGAATTTACAGTTCGTGAGAATCCCTCAAAATTCTCTCAACCAAATTGTCATACAGAAATCTAGAATCAATTCTGATTTTATCCGATCAAAGATTGGTAGCCACTCCAATTGTTTGATCTGAAAGTGATTACACGACTTTAGATTTATCCAAGCAATTTCGAATTTTCCCCAACATATAGCTACAACGTCTAAAGAAATGATTATATCAAACAACTAAACAAGATCATTGAAACGAAAAAACAATTGTTGTACTAGGCTTTATTTTACAAAATAATTGAAAATGCACGAAACTCTGTTGATGGAAGTTAAATAAAAGTTCACTAAGCAGCCGTGTAAGTAAGTAAATTTACACATAGAAGTTTGGAAGATGAAAGTTTCAGGGGAGAAAGGATAAGGTATTGTTGAAGTTTTGAAGATTTTGTCTAGTTTATAAGAATCTCGAGGGTTATTATGTGAGTTTGCTTGTTCTCGTTAAGATTTTAAGTTAATAAACTGAGGACATGATTTGAGCTAGAAGAAAAGTAAGGTGTGTACTAACCATTAAACAAGAAAAAGTCTTTAGTTTGTCATGATTGAGAGCGGTAGAATAATATTTGTACTGCATTATTGCCTTGACAAGTATAGCAAATTTATCCTATTTTCCTGCTTTCAACAATGAAAAAGAAAAGGCATATGTACTTGCTGTCAATTAACAATTGTAACTAATATATACATATATCCACGAGAAGCACATCTAAACATCATATAAAAAAGACTTTGTTAGCTTTTAAAATATAAAAGAAACATTGCTTTTATTGTGTTTATGTTAAAATGTATTGGGCTCCACGTCAATCATTGGGCTGTTATTTATTATGAGGCTTGTTGTATTGGGCTTCCGCTTATCTGGTTGTTATATTTGTTGTGATTGGTTTATTTGTTGTTTTGTTAGTTGCAACAAGAAAAATATCTGGAGGGGTTGATTTGTAAATGTTGAAGGGCCGCGATCATCATCTGTGATAGTTTTGGACTAAAGTGCAAGTTTCAAAGTTACAGAATATATAAGGGCTTGTCATCTTCAGTTGTTCATATCTCACTTCACTTTTACGCATTCTCTCTCTCTCTCTCTCTCTCTGTATTAGCTCTGTATTAGGGTTTGATTGTTCAAGAAGTTGTTATCTCTCAACTATATTTCCTGAGAGATTGTCTTGGTTATGCTGATGATCATCTGTTGATGATCATCTGGATACTTACTGTATTATGTATCGTTCTGTATTGTTTTAGATCTTACATTTGTAAAATCTAGGGTTTATTTGGGGGAAAATCTTTTGGGTTGGTTAATAAGATTTTGTCACCGTCTTTTGTCACTATTTCTGTTGTTTTATGTATTTTGTGTTTGATTCATAAATTTCTACATGGTATCAGAGCTAAATGCTCTTGATCTGTGTTTATCTCCGCTATTGATATGATTTCTGTTATTGTTCGGTTTGCTTCTGGTTTTCTAGGGTTGCAGATCTATTGTTGTTGGTTAGATCGTCTTGATCTTGGGAGTATTGCATTCTGTGCTTGTGCGGCTGAAACCCTAGTTAGGGTTTCTTGGTTCTGGTGGGAGATTTCTCTTCTTCCGGTGGTCTTACACTCGGTGTTGGTCTCTAAACCCTTGAAGGTTTAGGGCAAACTGACCAATAGTGTTATTTGGTTGTTTTCTTTATATCGGATTCAATAGTTCTTGAAAGCTACTAGTCTGATATACTTTTGGAAGCTTTGCACCCACTGTAAGATTGTTCCTGTCTCTTTCCCTTTTATTTTTTGTTTTGCATCATTCTATTGTGAGTCTAGGCATCCACTGTTTACCGGACTAGTCGGGTCGGCACTTGATCGAGTCTAATTGCTACTTGTTGCATTGTTTTGTGCCTTTTACTTGCTGTTTATATTCTGTGTTGTTTGTTGTTCTTATTGCTGTTGTTAGCCTATTAGGTTAGTTGTGGCTCCTGAGTAAAGGCTTGTCCAGGCACTATAGAGTGACGAACATGGAATCTGGTCCCTGACTCAGCTTCGCCCTTAGGGTCTGATTGTGATCTTTTTCTGTCTTGGTGTTTTGTTATCTGTTGATAACAACTTTTATTCTGTGTTTGTTCTTATTTGATCTTGTGTGTTGTAATCATGGGTGATGGTGAAGGTACATCTCAGACCTTGATTACTAAATTGGACATAGGTGATCCCTTGTATTTGCATCCAAGTTATTCTAGTTCTTTAACCATAGTCAGTATAAAATTAAAAGGAACAGAGAACTATAGAGTCTGGTCTAGTGCTATGAAATTGGCTTTAGAAGCCAAGAACAAGTTTGGTTTTCTTGATGGTAAATGTGAAAAAAATTCTGATGATCTTGTATTATGTAGCCAATGGGACAGATGTAACTCAGTTGTTTTAAGTTGGTTGTTAAATTCTGTGTCAGAAGAGTTATATTTAGGACAAGTATTTTCTAAATTAGCTTCTGAAGTCTGGACAGATTTGAAAGAAACTTATGATAAGGTTGATGGCTCTGTAGTGTATGATCTATATAAAAAAAATCAACTGTATTACTCAAAATGGGAGTTCTGTATCTGAATATTATCATAAATTGAACACAATGTGGAGACAGTTTGATGCTATGCTTCAACTGCCTTCATGTTCATGTCAGGCTGCTAAGGATTATAATGACTTTTCTACTTTAATAAAATTGATGCAATTTCTTATGGGTTTAGATGATATCTATCAACCTGTAAGAACAAATCTGTTAACTAGAGAGCCATTTCCTTCAGTCAAGGTTACTTTTTCAATTGTGTCTAGAGAAGAGTCTCATAGAAATGCTAGTGGAGGAACTTGTAAGTTTGTATATTGCTTTATTTTTACAAAGGATACAAGAACCTATTTATGATACAGAAGGATAGCTATCTACGGAAACTACACAGGGCTAACAATCAGGGATATTACAAGGCTGTCAATCAATCACAAGGCTGTCAAAATGAATGCCCATAATATCGGCTGATATTATGGTCTAACAGTCCCCCGCAGTTTGAGCCGTAGGCGTCCGAAGGCATAAACTGGAGCGAAAACGTTGAAACAAGTGCTTCGGTAACCCTTTGGTGAAGATGTCCGCGTACTGGTAGTCTGCTGGAACGTGAAGGACTTTTACTGTGCCAAGGCGAACTTTTTCCCAAACGAAATGGATATCCAATTCAATGTGTTTGGTTCGTTGGTGTTGCACAGGGTTATCGGCTAGGTATACTGCGGAGATGTTGTCATAGTAAATGATTGAAGCAGTGTGGACAGGAAGATGCAGTTCTGATAGTAAGTTGCGAATCCAACTAAGTTCTGCAACGGTATTTGCAACGCCCCAGTATTCGGCCTCAGCGCTGGACCGGGATATAGTGGGTTGCCGCTTCGAAGACCAAGAGATAAGATTGTCACCCATGTACACACAATAGCCAGAGGTGGACCAGCGTGAGTCAGGGCACGCAACCCAATCGGCGTCTGTGTATGCTGTCAGGTTCGTGGACTTGGACGGCGTGAGAAGAAGTCCTTGGGATAACGTGCCTTTGATGTATCTCAGTATACGTTTGAGAAGCTGAAAGTGTGGCTCTCGAGGTGCATGCATGAAGAGGCATACTTGTTGAACTGCATACGCAATATCTGGTCGGGTGATGGTGAGGTACTGTAATGCACTGACCAGGCTATGATATAAAGATCCATCGGCAAATGGGACGCCATCAGTTGCACTTAGTTTTGAACCAACTTCAACTGGAGTGCTAACGGGGTTACAGTTCGTCATGTTTGCACGAGCAAAAATATCTTCTGCATAAGTGGACTGAGAGAGGAGCAAGCCATTCTTTTGTTTGTGTACCGCGATACCAAGAAAGTGGTGTAAATGGCCAAGGCCAGTCATGTTGAACTCTGCTGACAACGAGCTAATAATACTCCTTAACAAAGAGTCATTGGAGGCGGTTAGGATGATATCGTCGACATATAAAAGTAAGTACGCAACTTGGTCGCCTTTATGGTAGACAAATAATGAATTGTCGCAGACACTGCTGGTGAAACCACATTTGGAGAGGTAACCCGCAAACCGTTGGTACCAAGCTCGCGGGGCTTGTTTCAAACCATATAGAGACCTTTTCAACTTTCAAACATGTTTAGGGTGAGAGGATGATGTAAATCCCGGTGGTTGAAACATGTACACGGTTTCTTTTAAATGACCATGAAGGAATGCGTTCTTGACATTCAATTGATGGATGGGCCAGGCCCTCGATGTAGCAAGGCTCAAAACCATGCGAATGGTGATAGGTTTAACAACTGGACTAAACGTCTCATCACAGTCGATGCCCACGGTCTGACTTTTACCATTTACCACTAGTCGAGCTTTGTATCGTTCGAGGGTCCCATCGGAATGATATTTGTGTTTGAACAGCCACATGCAATGGATCACAGGTGCATCACTAGGCCGCGGAACCAGTTCCCATGTATTATTTGCCAATAGAGCTTCATATTCATTAGTCATGGCAATTTTCCAGTTAGGGTCGTTAAGGGCGGTGAGGTGTGATTTTGGTAACGGAGAGATGCTGGGAGAGGTTTCGGTGTTAAGAGACATCGGGTGTCGCGATTTGAAGATGCCCGATTGGGATCGGGTTTGCATGGGGTAGGTAGAGTTGGTTTGGGGGGGTGGGGGAGGGGGGTGGGGGTGATGAGTCGTGAGGAGGCGAATGCTGGGGGGAATTACGTGGGTTTGGTTGAAACTGGTCGGATGAGGGATGCGGCCCAAGTATCGATGGAGAGCCGGAGATAGGGTGAAAAATAGGGGATGATCTGTGGTGAGTAGTGTGATGATTTGGGCCATGGGTATTTGGTGTTTGTGATGGTGGGCTGTTGGGAGGGGGTGGTGTGTTAGGGCTTTGGCTAGTTGGGGTTGGTGTTGTGTGACAACCCTCAAATTTACATGTAACCGTACAGTGTATTAATAATAATTAATGGCTTGACGACTGTGTGGAATTACTTAACTGCTTTCTGATATCTGTGTTATGCTTACACGTATTTGTTAATATACTAATAGTGTACAGAAAGGTCACTAAATAGTCTGTTATGACTTCCTGAGTGTTAAAAATTAAAAACGTTGCAAAAATGTATATATAAGACACCTTACGGATTAATTAAGCACTTAAACGGAACAGTGTCAAACCGAACAACCGGAGTTTACCCGGAACATAAAAATATTGCCAAACACAATGTTTTCACTTTTCTGAGCCAGTTAGGGTCCTCGAATACCCTAACACCCGTTATATTACACTACACACTAATAACCAATCTAAACCTCTAACCAAACTCCCTAATCACCTAACTAGATGGTTAGAATCCAACTAAATACCCCCCCCCCCTTCAACCAATCGGTCCCCTTAGGGGACACGCCTCTTACAACTTGGATTATTTTATTTGCCTATGTTTAGTATCAAGAGAACACAATATCCCATGGATAATTAGAAGTTGTGGACTATATGTGTGCTTAAGGGGTAATCACATTCCATTCACCAACACTTGACAAGAATTTACTCTCTCTCCCTCTCTTGAACTCACGGCTGCAACCACAAGCCACACCACACCCATTTTTCAATTTCATTCAAGGCATTCTACTTGCATACAAGTGTGAAGGATCACGCACGAGGAAGCCCGGTGCTTGCGGATTGCCACTCGTTTTTAACCACTCGTTTTTCGACTAGTTTCTTCCCTAGCCTCGAGCTAGTAGTAAGTGACTCTAAACATCTTCTTGATCTATTCTAAAGTGGTTAATAAGAGTTTCGTCGGTTGAAAATCACTAACATATAAGATCACCAACTAAAAGTCTACTAAAGTGATGAACAAGGTGGTTAATGGATGAATATTAGTGTAAATCATGTAGATCTTGTGTGATTATGATTATTGGTCGATTATCTGATGTTTTGCTGATCAATATTAATATGTGATGTTGTTGTGATCACTAAACATGATTAACGGAATCAATCGAACACAAGTTAGTAAGTTAGAAAGTGAAAACAGAATCTGTCCCGGTTTTACAGCCAACTTCAGTTGGATGTAAACAGGTCATAAACTCAACGAAAAACCGATATTTTGAATCTAAAATATGTTATTATGAAATACGATTCTAATGGCACCGGAATCGTAATTTTTGGACTTCGTTTACTATTTTTAATGTGTCAATTTGTAACAACAGCTTAAGCTAAATTTGGACAGCAATAAATGGGTGTCATACTTTCAGTCCTAACCTGAGTTTTGTGATGAATCGGACCATGAAATTTGTACAGTAGATGAAAACCGATGCATTTGTAATTAACCCACTGGAATTTCGTAAATCGGATGCTCGACGAATTTTTAATAAATTGTTCTGTAGACTGTGGTCAGAAATATATAAATCTGAGTTCAGTCCGGAATATGAAGTTTTATAAAATATTGGCAATGAACTGGACCCCGATATTTTTAGGTTATAAAATTTGGAATGTTTAAGACATCCTGTAAAAAATTTGGGAATTTTTGGAATAATTTAACTATTTTATTAAAATGTCCGAAAACAGCCGGTTTTGAATATAAATGCTGAAATGACATAAGTTGTGACTCGCGTGTCTAAATGTCGAGTATGCTATCTGTGAATGATCTAACATGTTATATATGTTATGTGCATTATCGTATGTTTGATTTTGAGTGGGGAATGGATGGGAAACTTAGATGGGCATAAACCATTAAAGTGATGCATGTTGTGTGATAGATACGTGTAGGAACTTTGTGTTCTATTTGAAAGCCACTAAATGACTAACTGGTAAATCATACTAGGACGTGATTGACCGACCTTGACTGTTAGCTATATTGAGAATCTAACCGAGCAAACCGAGGTGAGTTCACACTTTCTAAGGCATGGGATTCCCGGTGGTTGGGAATGGGTTAAAGAAATTAAAACGGGATCTACATATTCTCCTTGGGTAGGATATGTACGGCCATCCTCCATAGGCAGGATGCCATTATTAATCCTACGAATTATCCTGGTGCAGAATACGTACGTTCGTCCTCCTTGGGTAGGACAACAACCTTAAAACTAGCTAGACAAAACTCTATCATGAAGTCCCCTCAAATTATATCGACTTAATCGCCGAGGCCAATGGCGAGCGGGTCATTAGTTAATAGCGCTATTAGGTTTAACAAACCTCACACCGTGCCAGTCGGACGGGCGTGTACTAATGGACTATGGCAGATTGTCAGTGATGATAGACACTGATATAGGGCACAACTTATTTGCGTAGCAGTCGATATCATACCATCTAGTAGTTCACACGGGGAAAGCCCCCACTAATTATGGATACGGTTTGGGTGAAGAAAAAGGGAAATGGTTAAAAATACTTTCAACTTCGGGGTAACCCCCACGGCAAATAAGCCAATGAAAGTCAAACCACGTTTTTCAGAAACAACTTAAAACCAAACAACCAAACGTGAACTCACTCAACTTTGTTGTTGACTAGTTGTTACATGCCTTACAAGTCGCTAAATGCTTGGAGCTTGCACGAGGAAGAAGTCGTTGTGGTGTACGGACTGTTATGTTCCGTGCTCATTGTTTAAATCCTTATCAACTTATTAACTTGTGTTTTGAACCTTAACTTATAAACTATGGACTTATGCTTTTGGATTTACTTTTATGCTACCGCTGTTTAAACTAAACATGGTTAACTAGCTTTGGTCACCAGTTGTATTGAGGTTGGTCTTATTTACTTAATTACGATGTTCAATATGATTGGTGGCTCAATCCTGGTCAGCAATCTTCTGGTAACCAAGGACAGGGTGGATACCGAGGGAACCACCCCAAGTGCAACCGGTGCAACAAACATCACAGCGGGCAGTGCAACAAAGGTCGCTGTCAGAGGTGTCAAAAGCTGGGTCATGAAGCTAAGGATTGCAGGAGCCCGCGTCCTGCAAATCAGAATCGCCAACAACAACAAGCCCCATAGAACCACCATTAGTAGCAGCAGGGCAACAAGGGATGCTTTCAGTGTGGCGCTGAAGGCCACTTTAAGAGGAACTGCCCCCAGCTGAACCAAAACCAGAACAATTGTAGGATCGTGAAACGACCTAACGAGTCGATCAGAAGAGTGCTCAGACAGAATCAGAGGCGAAATTCATTGATTCTGTCTTTGTTTAGCTTGAATTCACTATTAATTGTCTCGTTTATTAATCTCTGAACGTTTACAAGACTGGAGACACCTCGACAGCACTTCGGCGTCGGAATTCAGAATCTTACAAATGATGAAAGTTTGAAGGTATTTATAGGAGAGAGCTCCTGACCATTTGAAAGTGACAAGACACCCTTCAAACGGTCATCTCCTTCAAACGGTCACCATATCAAACTTACAACATATTCAAACGGTCAACATTCAATATTACATTTTCTTTCAAACAGAAACTTCTAATATGTCTTCATGCGTCCAAATTATCATGATGATGTCACTTGTGATGTCATCTCTATGATGTCACTTGTGATGTCATGCCTGTTTAGATCCGCAACGAACCCGAGACTCGATATAAGACGAAGTCGAAAGATGTATACACCAACAGACTCCCCCTCAGATGTTGACGAGTCTTAAGTGTCGAGTCTTCGCATCTTCAGTCTTTATCAGTCTCTTTTCTTTCTTAGCATATACCAGGATCTTCTCTTTGGCTCTAACCTCATCAGACTCCCCCTTTCATCATGATGGGATCGCCATCTGGAATTAGCTATCACCTTGAGATCAAATCCTGGCTTTAACTCTTGTTCAGCACATCTCCTGCACACTTCTCACCAAAACATAAGTTTTTACTTAAATCAATAAGAAAAACTTACTATAAATAGTTACACCAAGTTCAAATTAATGATCTTGATTAACTAATAAAACTTTCTTTCTCAAAATAAATTTCACAATTCAGCACACACACTCCCAAACCTGTTCATCATGTTCAGCACTTGAAATTTCGAAAATCAGCTCTTCAACATCAGTTGTCGAAAATCTTTTTGTATTTTCAAAAAGTTATGCTAAAACACACTAAAATCTTTTTGTAATTTTGAATATAACAGAAATGCAATAAAGAAATATTTACAGACACTATTTTTGTGAGCTTGTATAAGAGGATCATATCAGTTTATGTGACTAATCACTAGCACCGTTAAGCTTTAAACATTTTTAGTTCTAAACGATTCACATTGATTGACGATATTGTTGTCCACTTAAACTCAATCTAAAAACTTTCGACATGCTTACCGATACGTTAGATATATTTAGATAGCACTAAATTCTTATGGACCCCACGATCTCAGCATATCCCCTCATCATGCAATACACTGACTCAAGTAATGCCTTTAAACTTTTATCGACTGTGATTTGTGCGAAAACAAAGCAGAATGTTTAAACATTAACAATCAGGTCGATACTTCCGTATACGCAGAGAAAGTCCAATGTTTAAACAAAATAAGAAAAATAAAACAAGTTGAAGTTGTTTAGGCTTTAACCACCAGGTCGATACTTCCGTATACGCAGAGGAGGTCCATAGCTTAAACGAAACACCAAAGAAAATAAAGCAGAACGTTTAGGCAACAACATCCAGGTCGATACTCACGTATATGCAGAGGATGTCCGATGCTTAAACAAAATAAAGAAATAAAACAAGTTTAAATCTTTGCAAAATGAAATGCACAATCACAACGACTTTTTAGCAAAGTTGTGAAAGTTCACAAACTTAACCAGTTTTATGTCTTTTGAAAATCAGCGATTACTGAGTAGGCACACAATCAAGAAGGACAAAACTAAGTACTATGCTTTCAATCATGTTTCCCACTAGAACTAGGCTTTTTGCTTTAGGTTTGTATCGTTATCGCAAATCTACTAGTCTAGCTGAGCCTACCGTCACATATTTAGTAAGATCGCTTATCACATTTTATCTCTCCATTTCTTTAGCATGCTGTGACAGTCCAACTGATCTACTATCATTTCCTCTTTTTCACAACAAAACTCATTTTTTGCATTTTTCAATGTTTTTGACATTTTCAAATTTTCTATTTTTTTTAAATTTTTACTCCCCCTAAAATCAAAATATGTCTTAATTTTGATTTTCTGGGAAAATTTGAAAACAAACTGTACAAGAAACGTGACAACATGATGAGAATCACTTCAATTCTCTATTCACTTGGCATGAACAATCAGAACTCCCCCTGACAACAAAACATTTTCCCATAGTGATTTCAAAACACTTAATGTCCCTGATTTTGTTTTAATCAAATGGTTTTTCCGGAAAATTAGTTTTGTTGATTGATTTTAACCATTTGTAGGTTAGGGGATAAACTCATCATTTTGTTTTTCAACCACTTGTAGAAAATCATATACAACTTAATGTCCCTGATTTACCACTTGTCAGATCAATCCAATCAAACATTTTCAACCAATCATCATCTTGTTGGTTGAATTCTCAAAGTGCCGATTCCTACTCCTCGCTTACCAACCTGGGAGTTCCGGCAATTCCTACTATATGACTTGCCAAAATTTTTCAATTTTCAAACAAACAACATAAGAATGATGCCGATTCATGCTCCACGATTACCAACTTGGGAGCTCCGGCAAGTCAGGTTTTTCATTTAAACAGATTCACCCAAGCCTGACTGTCCTTGGGTGATTTTGAATTCTTGTTCAACAATGGTGGAAAGTTTGCCTCATCCATTGTTAGACTAGAACTCTCAGTTTTTACCTCAACAACTGGCTCTTCTGGCTTTACCACACCAGATTCATTGCCTGAACTTGGCTTGTCTGACTTTGAAGAGCCAGATTCATCGCCAACAACTTTCTTCTTCTTCTTTCTCTCTTCTGTCCTCAGATTTGTATCTGATGAATGCGTTTTGCTAGATTTGTTGTTCTTTGAGGAGCAAGACGATTTATCAGAACTTTTATCTGTTTTGCCAGCTATATCCGAGGACAATATCTTCTCCAGATACTCTCTCGCCTTCTTCCTCTTTTTCCTCAGTCTGTCTTTCTGCCCCTGTGAAATCTTTACTTTCGGTTCTTGAACTTTCTGTTCTTGAACTTTACGTTCTTGAACTTTCTGTTCTTTGGGCTTGACAGAGACTGGTATCTTTACCTGCTTCTGAGATTCAACCCTCGATCTTCTCATTGATCTCATTAAGCAATCTCTAGCAATATGGCCAATGATGTTGCAGTTAAAGCATCTCCTTGATTCAAACCTCCAACTATGGCAGTTAACAGCAATGTGTCCTTGATAACAGCATTTGTAACACACTCTGTTATCGTACCAATCACCATTCTCAGTCCAAACATTCAGATCATAGCACTGTTTGGCTTGGTGATATCCATCTCTCCTATTGTAAGCTGGATTTGGCTTTGAAGCACTGTGGTCCGACCTGCACCACTTATTACCAACAAGTTTTGAGTTTTCATTTTTTACTTTTTGTGGTTTTTGATTGCGATTGGATGATCGATCTGATGAGCTGTTATTCTCTTTTTGAACATTTTTCAAATTTTTAATATTTTGTTTCTGTTCCACTTTCTTCTTCAAAGGTTTTTGCTTAGAGCATTCTCCCTTTTCGGTTGATTGTGGAACAGTTTCTTGAAATTTTTCTTTTAACTTCAAAAATAAATTCTTTTTGTTAATTTTTTCTTTTTCATCATCAGATTTTTCATCGCAATCTTCAACTTTGACTTTGTCAAAGTTTATGACATTGTCACTTATTGGAACATAATTTAAAGGTTTTGAGCAAGGAATAGTTGAAGTATTCACAAACACCTTCAACTTTTCTTCCCATTCATTGATTTTCTTTTGAGCACATTCTACCTCTTTTTCAAGTCGAATAATCTTTTCAAGATGAAACTTGATTTCAATTTGTTTTTACCAAACATATCTCTCTCATCTTCTAAAATTTTTATTTGACTTTGAAAATCTTTCTCAATTTTTAATTTTTCATTTTCAATATCTTTTTCTTTTTCTTTCAAAATTTTGTTTTCTAATGTCAAACTGTCCAAACCACTCAACAGTTTGTCATTTTCAGATTTCAATTTCTCAAAATTTTCCTGCAAAACAAGAATCTGTTTATCATCAAATTGCTTCTCATCATTCAACTTCTTGATTTCCAATGTCAAACTTTCCGCATCTTTCAATAGTTTGCCATTGTCAGCCTCAAGTTTATCACATTTTGAGCAACCTGAATCAGAAATTGAGGATTCAATCTTCAAAGATTCTTTATTCTTTTGAACTTGCTCTGTCTCCATCTTGTATGTTCCTGCACAAAAAATTTTAACGAAGTCAAGAGGATTCATATTCTCATCAATATAACAACCCCTCTTCATATCGTATTTCATAACATCTTTTGCACTAAGACACACACAGACTCTTTTATTCAGTTCTACAAAAACATCCAAACTTAATTTTTTCAAATTATTTTCTATCCTATTCAACAACTCTTTCTTTTTCTCTTCATTATCATATCTATGTGTTGTAAGTTTACTGATGAATTTACTTAAAGATAATTTTGAAAAACTAGAATTCTTTCTTAGATTTTCCAAAAAATCATCCCATTCAGCTGGTAATCCATTAGCAAACTTTGATACTATTTCAGCTTCTGATATCATTATCTTGTTTTCTTTAAAATGGTCAATCAAACGATCAAATCGCTTCTCCAGATCATCTAATTTTTCATCTTTCTTACACAAAAAACAATCGAACCTGTTAACCCAAACATTCTTGGACAAACCTTGATAATGACTACTGAAATACCCTCGATACCAATCATTTATCCTTTCAAGATCATGGTTTTCTTTTTCATCAAATACCACTTCCATTTTTCAAACACAAACTGTTCAAAACTTTTTGACTGGGCCGCAAATGATAACTATTTAGAGATTGGGCCAACTAATTCAGCTCACAGTTGTTAATAAATGGGCCGATCAAAATGGACAACTAATGTGTCGGCAAATGTTTTATACTCTAAACGGGCTATGATTTGTATTGGGCTTATGAATTGTGATGTTATCAGACTTAAATTGGATGAGACAAAATTGAGTCCTTTTCAATTGAATCTACAAATCACCGACAATTTTTTTTTAAACTCTCAAGCTTTCAACAATATATGCTGAATTAATGTCACCACTAAAAGTCTTGGACTTAGACTATGATTGGACCTCAAAAGTCTTGGACTTAGAAAATCATGTGACAAACTGACAATCCCTCTAATATCTTTCACATGCAAACATTAATACTATCACATGCAATCTTTTTAAAGTCAGACACTTTTAGCTATCAACACATTTGTGCCGTTCAATGATAATCACGTGAACACTGAGATTATCAAGACAAAAGTAAACAGACACAATAACTCTTCACATGCACACTGACAACCTCGTTTAATGTTTCATACAACTCGAAGCATTTTCAAGCGGTTCACACAACTCAAAGCACTATCACGTGAAATACTGAAACACCTTCAAACGGGCATCATGTTTCAAACTGTCATGTTGGCAACTTTCAAACGGTCAGGTTAGTTTCAAACGGTCATGTCCAGTTTCAAACGGTCAGGCGCATATTTCAAACGGACAGGTGCAGATTTCAAACGGTCAAGACAGTTTTCAAACGGTCAGGTCACCTTTCAAACTGACAAGATCAAATTTTCAAACGGACAGGATTAATTTCAAACTGCCAGACCAGTTTCAAACGGTCACGATGGAAACTTTCAAACGGACAGGGTTAATTTCAAACTGCCAGATCAGATTTTCAAACGGACAGCCAAGTCTCGTTCAAACGGTCAGCAATTTTCAGTCCATTTTTACCACTTTTACTTCGAATTTTAAGCTGAAACTTTCAAGGGTTTGTTAAACATCAATTACGCATATATTGTGAAAGTTTTAGCCGATTTTATCCGTGAAAAGTATCAATTTTGTGAAAGAAAGTGTAGAAAATCAGAATTTTTCAGCGAAAACGAGCTAAACGGTAAGAACTCTTCCTCCTGAGCTCTGATACCACTTGTAGGATCGTGAAACGACCTAACGAGTCGATCAGAAGAGTGCTCAGACAGAATCAGAGGCGGAATTCATTGATTCTGTCTTTGTTTAGCTTGAATTCACTATTAATTGTCTCGTTTATTAATCTCTGAACGTTTACAAGACTGGAGACACCTCAACAGCACTTCGGCGTCGGAATTCAGAATCTTACAAATGATGAAAGTTTGAAGGTATTTATAGGAGAGAGCTCCTGACCGTTTGAAAGTGACAAGACACCCTTCAAACGGTCATCTCCTTCAAACGGTCACCATATCAAACTTACAACATATTCAAACGGTCAACATTCAATATTACATTTTCTTTCAAATAGAAACTTCTAATATGTCTTCATGCATCCAAATTATCATGATGATGTCACTTGTGATGTCATCTCTATGATGTCACTTGTGATGTCATGCCTGTTTAGATCCGCAACGAACCCGAGACTCGATATAAGACGAAGTCGACAGATGTATGCACCAACAACAATAACCAAAGAAACGGGAACCACAATGGAAACAACAACGGAGGCAACAATGGAGGCGGCAATGGGGGAAACAACAATGGTAATGGAGCAAGGGGTCGTATGTTCGTGATTAGTCAGGGAGAAGCAAGAAACAACCCCAACGTTCTGGCGGGTAAGTTCCTACCAGACAATTTCCTTGTTTCTATTTTAATTAATTCGGGTGCAGATATTAGATATGTGTTCCTAAGAGTTAGTCAGGTGCTTAAGCGTACCCCATTACCCTTAAAACACCAAACATATTGTAGAACTAGCTAAACGGTAAAAGTCTTGAAGCCACACACGTAGTTAAAGGTTGAAACCTCGTCTTAGTTGGTCAGACTTTCTCTATCGATCTTATTCCTATCACACTTGGTAGTTTCGACGTTGTTATTGGGATGGATTGGCTATCTCATCATCAAGCGGAGATTGTTTGCAAGGAGAAAATCGTCCGCATTCCTCGTTCTGATAAAGAACCCCTCGTGATTCGTGGTGACAAGAGTGGTGCTGTCGAAGGCATCATCTCTTTCCTTAAGGCCCAGAAATGTTTGCGAAAGGGCCACACTGCCATTCTGGCACTCGTTACTAACACATCCACGGAAGAGAAGAGAATTGAAGACATTCCTATAGTGCGCGATTTTCCCGAGGTATTTCCTGAGGAATTACCTGGTCTTCCGCCTCATCGCCAAGTTGAGTTTCAAATCGAGCTAGCTCCTGGAGCAGCGCCAGTAGCTCGAGCGCCATATCGTCTAGCTCCATCAGAATTGGAAGAACTGTCCAAGCAATTACAAGAACTCTTGGAAAAGGGTTTTATACGTCCTAGCTCTTCGCCCTGGGGCGCTCCAGTCTTGTTCGTAAAGAAGAAAGACGGTACCTTCAGAATGCGTATTGACTACCGCGAACTTAACAAGGTGACCATGAAGAATCGCTATCCTCTTCCACGTATTGACGACTTGTTCGACCAGTTGCAAGGGTCGAGCTATTACTCTAAGATTGATTTGAGATCGGGATACCATCAGCTGAGAGTCCGAGATGAGGACGTCTCCAAAACAGCATTCAGAACCCGTTACGGCCATTACGAGTTTCTGGTTATGCCATTCGGGCTGATGAATGCACCAGCGGGCTTCATGGATCTCATGAACCGAGTGTGCAAGCCTTACCTGGATAAGTTTGTTATTGTGTTCATCGACGATATCCTGATCTATTCTAAGAGTCAGGAGGAACACGAGCAGCATCTACGACTTATGTTGGAACTTCTTCGAAAAGAACAGTTGTATGCCAAGTTTTCAAAATGTGACTTCTGGCTTCGCGAAGTCCACTTTCTAGGCCATGTGGTAAACAAGGATGGAATTCATGTGGATCCATCTAAGGTTGAATCTATCAAGAACTGGCCTGCACCCCGTACACCAACAGAAATCCGCCAATTTTTGGGTCTGGCAGGATATTACAGAAGGTTTATCAAAGATTTCTCCAAGATTGCGCAACCTCTCACTTCACTGACTCAGAAGGGTGTCATCTATCGTTGGGGTGATGCACAGGAGTTCGCATTTCAACACCTAAAGGATAGACTTTGTAGCGCGCCTATCCTCTCATTGCCCGAAGGCACCGATGATTTCGTGGTGTATTGCGACGCTTCCATCCAAGGACTTGGTTGCGTATTGATGCAACGTGACAAGGTCATTGCCTACGCATCGCGCCAACTTAAAGTTCACGAAAGGAATTACACTACTCACGATCTGGAGCTGGGAGCAGTTGTTTTCGTGCTTAAGATATGGAGACATTACCTGTACGGTACCAAGTGCGCCATTTACACCGATCACAGGAGTCTCGAGCATATCTTCAAGCAAAAGGAGTTAAACATGCGACAACGCCGATGGGTCGAACTCTTGAATGATTACGAATGCGCAATCAAGTATCATCCGGGCAAGGCCAATGTTGTGGCCGACGCCCTCAGTTGAAAGGATACCCTACCTAAGCGTGTACGTGCTTTACAGCTTACCATTCACTCTAACCTTCCCGCTCAGATTCGTGATGCTCAGGTCGAAGCATTGAAAGCAGAGAACATCAGGGCTGAATCCCTACGAGGATCGAGGCAACGGCTAGAACAAAAGGAAGACGGCGCTTACTATGTAACAGGGCGCATCTGGGTTCCATTTTATGGCAACTTACGCGAGCTTGTGATGGATGAAGCACATAAGTCTCGTTATTCAGTACACCCTGGTTCGGATAAAATGTACCACAACCTCAAGACTACGTATTGGTGGCCTAGCATGAAAGCCCACATAGCAACCTACGTCAGTAAGTGCTTGACTTATGCGAGAGTCAAGTCTGAATATCAGAAACCATCAGGCCTACTTCAACAACCAGAGATACCTAAATGGAAATGGGAGCAAATTTCCATGGATTTCGTTACTGGCTTGCCTAGATCTTAACGCGGAAACGATACCATTTGGGTGATCGTAGATCGACTGACCAAGTCTGCACATTTTCTGGCCATCAAAGAAACGGATAAGTTTTCTACTCTTGCAGAAATTTATCTAAAGGAAGTAGTGTCAAGGCACGGAGTGCCAACCTCTATCATTTCTGATCGTGACACACGTTTTACTTCTGAACTGTGGCAGGCAATGCACAAGTCTTTTGGCTCACGTTTAGATATGAGCACCGCTTATCACCCGCAGACGGATGGGCAATCTGAACGCACCATCCAAACCCTTGAATACATGCTTAGGGCATGTGTAATCGATTTTGGTAATGGCTGGGAAAAGCACCTCCCGCTAGTGGAGTTCTCATATAACAACAGCTACCACACCAGCATTCAGGCCGCTCCGTTCGAGGCATTGTACGGACGCAAATGCCGATCACCTCTCTGTTGGGCAGAAGTTGGTGACAGTCAAATCACTGGCCCAGAACTCTTAGTAGATACAACAGAAAGGATTGCTCAGATACGACGGCGAATGGCGGCAGCTCGTGACCGTCAGAAAAGCTATGCTGATAAGGGAAGAAAACCACTCGAGCTCCAGGTTGGGGATCGAGTATTACTCAAAGTCTCACCTTGGAAAGGTGTAGTCCGCTTTGGCAAACGAGGCAAACTCAATCCGCGTTATGTCGGACCATTCGAAGTCACCGAGAAAATTGGCAAAGTCGCCTACAGGTTGAATTTACCTGAAGAACTCAGCGGAGTTCACAATGTTTTCCATGTGTCGAATCTGAAGAAGTGTCTGTCAGATGAGACCCTCATAGTTCCCTTAAAGGAACTTACAATCGACGACCAGCTGCGATTCGTCGAGGAACCGGTGGAGATTACGGATCGAGATGTTAAGATCCTCAAGAGTACCAGGATAACTCTGGCCCGAGTTCGTTGGAATGCTCGTCGTGGCCCAGAGTATACCTGGGAACGAGAAGACCAAATGAAACTCAAGTATCCCCAACTGTTTAAGAAAAACGCAACCACTACTGAGGCTGAAGCTACTGCAGAATTTCGGGACGAAATTCCAAATCAACGGGGGGATGATGTGACACCCTAGGAAAATCAGGAAAACAACGCAACTTAACTAGCTTCCTCAGTAACCACGCGCTAAATTTCGGGATGAAATTCTCTTAACAGTGGGAGAATGTGACAACCCTCAAATTTACATGTAACCGTACAGTTTATTAATAATAAATAATGGCTTGACGACTGTGGGGAATTACTTAACTGCTTTCTGATATCTGTGTTATGCTTACACGTATTTGTTAATATACTAATAGTGTACAGAAAGGTCACTAAATAGTCTGTTATAACTTCCTGAGTGTTAAAAATTAAAAACGTTGCAAAAATGTATATATAAGACACCTTACGGATTAATTAAGCACTTAAACGGAACAGTGTCAAACCGAACAACCGGACTTTACCCGGAACATAAAAATATTGCCAAACACAATGTTTTCACTTTTCTGAGCCAGTTAGGGTCCTCGAATACCCTAACACCCGTTATATTACACTACACACTAATAACCAATCTAAACCTCTAACCAAACTCCCTAATCACCTAACTAGATGGTTAGAATCCAACTAAATAACCCCCCCCCCCCCCCCTTCAACCAATCGTTCCCCTTAGGGGACACACCTCTTACAACTTGGATTATTTTATTTGCCTATGTTTAGTATCAAGAGAACACAATATCCCATGGATAATTAGAAGTTGTGGACTATATGTGTGCTTAAGGGGTAATCACATTCCATTCACCAACACTTGACAAGAATTTACTCTCTCTCCCTCTCTTGAACTCACGGCTGCAACCACAAGCCACACCACACCCATTTTTCAATTTCATTCAAGGCATTCTACTTGCACACAAGTGTGAAGGATCACGCATGAGGAAGCCCGGTGCTTGCGGATTGCCAAGGACCTCACTACGACGCTTTTAACCACTCGTTTTTTGACTAGTTTCTTCCATAGCCTCGAGCTAGTAGTAAGTGACTCTAAACATCTTCTTGATCTATTCTAAAGTGGTTAATAAGAGTTTCGTCGGTTGAAAATCACTAACATATAAGATCACCAACTAAAAGTCTACTAAAGTGATGAACAAGGTGGTTAATGGATGAATATTAGTGTAAATCATGTAGATCTTGTGTGATTATGATTATTGGTTGATTATCTGATGTTTTGCTGATTAATATTAATATGTGATGTTGTTGTGATCACTAAACATGATTAACGGAATCAATCGAACACAAGTTAGTAAGTTAGAATGTGAAAACAGAATCTGTCCCGGTTTTACAGCCAACTTCAGTTGGCTGTAAACAGGTCATAAACTCAACAAAAACCGATATTTTGAATCTAAAATATGTTATTATGAAATACGGTTCTCATGGCACCGGAATCGTAATTTTTGGACGTCGTTTACTATTTTTAATGTGTCGATTTGTAACAACAGCTTAAGCTGAATTTGGACAGCAATAAATGGGTGTCATACTTTCAGTCTTAACCTGAGTTTTGTGATGAATCGGACCATGAAATTTGTACAGTAGATGACAACCGATGCATTTGTAATTAACCCACTGGAATTTCGTAAATCGGACGCTCGACGAATTTTTAATAAATTGTTCCATAGACTGTGGTCAGAAATATATAAATCTGAGTTCAGCCCGGAATATGAATTTTTATAAAATATTGGTAATGAACTGGACCCCGATATTTTTAGGTTATAAAATTTGGAATGTTTAAGACATCCTGTAAAAAAATTGGGAATTTTTGGAATAATTTAACTATTTTATTAAAATGTCCGAAAACATCCGGTTTTGAATATAAATGCTGAAATGACATAAGTTGTGACTCGCGTGTCTAAATGTCGAGTATGCTATCTGTGAATGATCTAACATGTTATATATGTTATGTGCATTATCGTATGTTTGATTTTGAGTGGGGAATGGATGGGAAACTTAGATGGGCATAAACCGTTAAAGTGATGCATGTTGTGTGATAGATACGTGTAGGAACTTTGTGTTCTATTTGAAAGCCACTAAATGACTAACTGGTAAATCATACTAGGACGTGATTGACCGACCTTGACTGTTAGCTATATTGAGAATCTAACCGAGCAAACCAAGGTGAGTTCACACTTTCTAAGGCATGGGATTCCCGGTGGTTGGGAATGGGTTAAAGAAATTAAAACGGGATCTACATATTCTCCTTGGGTAGGATATGTACGGCCATCCTCCATAGGCAGGATGCCATTATTAATCCTACGAATTCTCCTGGTGCAGAATACGTATGTTCGTCCTCCTTGGGTAGGACAACAACCTTAAAACTAGCTAGACAAAACTCTATCATGAAGTCCCTCAAATTATATCGACTTAATCGCCGAGGCCAATGGCGAGCGGGTCATTAGTTAATAGCGTTATTAGGTTTAACAAACCTCACACCGTGCCAGTTGGACGGGCGTGTACTAATGGACTATGGCAGATTGTCAGTGATGATAGACACTGATATAGGGCACAACTTATTTGCGTAGCAGTCGATATCATACCGTCTAGTAGTTCACACGGGGAAAGCCCCCACTAATTATGGATACGGTTTGGGTAAAGAAAAAGGGAAATGGTTAAACATACTTTCAACTTCGGGGTAACCCCCACGGCAAATAAGCCAACGAAACTCAAACCACGTTTTTCAGAAACAACTTAAAACCAAACAACCAAACGTGAACTCACTCAACTTTGTTGTTGACTAGTTGTTACATGCCTTACAGGTCGCTAAATGCTTGGAGCTTGCACAAGGAAGAAGTCGTTGTGGTGTACGGACTGTTATGTTCCGTGCTCATTGTTTAAATCCTTATCAACTTATTAAACTTGTGTTTTGAACCTTAACTTATAAACTATGGACTTATGCTTTTGGATTTACTTTTATGCTACCGTTGTTTAAACTAAACATGGTTAACTAGCTTTGGTCACCAGTTGTATTGAGGTTGGTCTTATTTACTTAATTACGATGTTCAATATGATTGGTGGCTCGATCCTGGTCAGCAATCTTCTGGTAACCAAGGACAGGGTGGATACCGAGGGAACCACCCCAAGTGTAAAATAGCGAAAGGTAGCAAAGTATGAGTTGTAGAATCAGAAAATGGCAAACATTTATGTTTAGATAATTGAGAAGATTCACAAACAATTGACGATTGTGATTTATTGAAAGCAATAAAATGTTTTGAGCTAAGAAACTCCATGACTGGTTGACCCGGGTGTCCAAGTCGATTGCACCAAAACGGAGATTCTTGAGTTGAAGCGAAGCAAGCGGTGGTGGAAGCATTGAAGGTGAGTGGGTAAATATCACTTGTACTATCGTGACGGCTCAGGATCGTGCCATCCTTGTAATCCTTCACAGAGAATCCAAAAGGGTCAAATTCAATGGAAGTATTATTATCAATATTAAACCGACGTACGGAGATAAGGTTTATAATGATATTGGGATTAAACAAAATGGATTTTAAGTGTAATGGTCGAGATGGTGTGGGTATAAATGAAGACCCCGAACCCATAACTGGAATTTTATTACCATTTCCCACAAATATTGACGCTATAGGCGAATAATTAGAGAAAGTGGTAAGTTTATTTTTATCATAAGTTATGTGAGAACTCACACCTGTGTCAAAATGCCATTGACCATTACCAGAAGTGTCCATGGATAGAGCCTGCATCGTGTTCGCGAGACTGGTCGGGTCCATTGGATCCATCTCAGCTAGGTTAGCCTGGGTTGCATGACTGTTGGATGAGGCTGTAGAGTTGTTGCAGTGATTGGGCCTCGAATTGGGCCTTGACTCCCACTGCTGAGCCCAAGCCTAGGTTGGAAAAGGGTAAGGTGGGGGTATCCAATAAGGGGCAAAAGACTGTTGTGGAGACCAGTAAGGGACAAAAGAAGGGGGCGACATATTGTTTCTGTTGGAGTGATGGGTGCGGCTGTTAGGTCGGTGACTCCGATTGGAGTCACGGTGGTTAGGGCGGCGATTGGTGAGGCTGTTTGGTTGGGTGATGTGTGCAAAATGCAACATATAAATTACATCAATTGTGGCATAAAACTAACCCTTTTTTAGTACTAATGTTGGAAAAAGTGTGCTTTTGTCTTCCTTTTGTATTTTCAGGATTAAATGAGCTCAAATTAACAAAAGAAGCAAAAAGACAGCAAAATCTAACATAAATACAAGAAAAGGAACAAACGTGACATGCCCGACCCCACGACAGCATCTTCCCAAGCAAAACAAGAAGACAGGGGACTGAACACGCCCCGTGCTCAGCCAGCACGGGGGCGTGCCCAAGTGTCAGCAGAAAAGATAAAGTGGTAGAAGCTTCTATTGCCCACCATGGGCCTGTGCTCAGCAGGCACGGGGCCGTGGTCAACTATAAGATTCGCATAATCCAGGCAAATCTTGATAGTACAGATATGCTTCTGCACACGGGGTCGTGCTCAGCGGACACGGGGGCGTGGTCAACTAATACAGACAAGCTGCATTAAATGAAGAAAGAGAAGGATGTGGACACGGGGCCGTGCCCACTGGACACGGAGCCGTGCCCGAGCTTCTGTTCAGCTTATAAATAGGAGTGCTTGGCTCAAGCTCAAACCATCCCTTGGCACACCACCTCTCTCACACTTCACCCACCACCACCATAACACCATCATCCACCACCATCATCAATTGTCCATCACAGAGTGTGTGAGTCGTCTCGGGATCCAAGATTGATCGTAAGAGTTCTTGACAATCAAGGCCATGTTTGCCTAAGTCTCTTACATCACTTGGTGAAGACAAAGTGTCTAGTGTAATACTTTTTATTTCTAATCTTTTCGCACTTTTTACTTGGTTTTGTATTAATGACTTTAATAACTAGTTTCTTATGTTGAAGGTGATTCTTCCTTATCGTTTGTCCGTGGTGTCTTGCCATTATTTTACTGTCTATATAAAATAAAAGATTTTCACCATTCATATCTCCACGGTCTATATGGAGGTATGTTGGCTACCTGGTCGGGGGTTAAGGGAACGGTTTGGTAAGAGTCTTGCCGTTGTTCAGCGTTTAGAGATCCTGCAAGGGACCTGGGTCAAATTTAGTAGGACCTCCTTCAATACTTAACGGTATTGGATGGCAGGGGTCCAAACTCTTTGATCCCCACATAAGTTAAACTACTATTAATACTATAACCCGGCTATTTAGGATTGTATCCCTGCTGACTCAGACTACTTAGCCGAGGGTAACGTCACCTTCAAAAGAGGGGCCTACCATAATTTGCATTAATAACTTAATTAATTATCTTTCAATAATCCGACCCTTTAGGATTGTATCCTTGCTGACTCAAACTACTGGGTTGAGGGTAACGTCACCTCCAAAAGAGGGGCCTACTACAATAACTAAGATAATCTCTTAAATAGTGCAAAAGTGCGGAAATAATCAAAGGTTACACTAAACACGAGTCGGAGCCAAGTGATTCATCTTGTCTATCTGTTTTTATTTTTATTTTTATTTTCAGCATTTTAGTTAGTTTTTATTTTTCTTAGTTTAAAACATTTTTCTAAACTTTTTGATTTGATTAGACGTTGAGGATAAACCGGTACTAAAAGCTTTTGTGTCCTTGGACGACCTCGGTATCTTACCAACACTATACTACGCTCACGATGGGTGCACTTGCCCATATGTGTGTTTAGTGTTAGTAAATATCGTGTTTTATAAATTTAAAACTTGGCTAAAAAAGTGTAAAAGGGCTTAAAATATACTTAAACTTATATATACACTTCACACGCATCATTGGGTGTCACGAGATGGAGGTTGGTGACCGGCATCCCGATTAGGGTTATCGGTGTTATGAGGAGAAGTGACGGCAGTAGCAATCAACGGGGAAGGGGAGAGTGATTCACGGGCTGCAATACGACGAGCCTCCACCTGAAGTTGATCAACTGCAGATTCCCAAGGAGGGAGGGTTGATTTAGAATGGAGGCGACAGTATCGTATTCGCGAGGGGGGCTACGAACCTATTTACAAAGGATACAAGAACCTATTTATAATACAGAAGGATAGCTATCTACGGAAACTATACAGGGCTAACAATCAGGGATATTACAAGGCTGTCAATCAATCACAAGGCTGTCAAAATGAATGCCCATAATATCGGCTGATATTATGGTCTAACAGAACTAAAAGTCAAAACATGTCTTTTGTGTCAAAAGTTAATCCACTTGTTGACCAAAAAAAGAAGGTGTTTAGAGGACCCAACCCTAATCTTAAATGTACTCATTGTAATATGTTGGGTCATACTGTTGATAGGTGTTTTGAATTGGTTGGGTATCCTCCAGGGTTCAAAAGGAAATCTGGTGGTCAGGTTGGGAAAAAAATTTCAAATAATAAGTCAAATGTATCTTCTGTTCCTGATGTGTCTCCTTTTTCTCCTGAACAGGTTGCTAAACTTTTAAGTCTTGTTGGTGAAAAAACTAGTTCTTATCCTCAGAGTTCTAATATGGGTGGTAAGTCTAGTTGTGTTGTTGATTCTTTTGGTAGTTTTGTTAGTTGTTCAAGTTTAATTAACTTTGGCTTTGATTACAATTGGATAGTTGATTCTTGTGCTAATTAGCACATGGTAAAAACATATAAAGATAGGTTCAACTGCATTGATGTGTCTGAGTATGATTTAAAAGTGTGTCATCCTAATGGAACTAAAGCTAAAGTGTCTAAAATTGGATGTATTAAACTTGCTAAAGGAGTCGTTTTGTATGATGTGTTTTATGTTTCTGATTATGATGTAAATTTGTTGTCTGTCCATAAGTTGTCTAAAGATAGTCAAATAACTGTTGTGTTTAATGAAAATACTTGTTTACTTCAGGATTCGAAATCAGGGAGAATCCCGGTGACTGGTAAACAAGATAATGGTCTATACTTTGTGAATAAAGATGGTAATTCTGTTAATTTGTGTTTTAATAGTTTAAATAAAAGTAATCTTTGGCACAGTAGGTTAGGACATCCTGCTGACCAGGTCTTGACCATTTTAAAAGGTGATTTAGGTGTTGCTGATGTTGTCAGTCATCCTTGTGAAATTTGTCATAGGGCCAAACAAGTTAGAGTCCCATTTCCACTAAGTGATCATAAAACTAAAAATATAGGTGATATTATACACTTAGATGTTTGGGGGCCTTATAAGGTTACTAGTAGGGATGGGTTCAAGTATTTTTTAACTGTTGTTGATGATTATTCTCGAACTGTTTGGTGCTATTTGCTAAAAACCAAAATGGATGTTTTTGAAAATATTGAAAGTTTTTATGAACTAATACTAACTCAGTTTAAGAAAAAGGTTAAGATATTTAGAAGTGATAACGGGACTGAGTTTGTTAATAATAAAATGAGTTCTTTTTGTAAGTCTAAGGATATATTACATCAGACATCATGCTCTTACACACCACAACAAAATGGTGTGGCTGAGAGAAAACATCGACACCTTTTAAATATGGCAAGATCCTTATTATTTCAAAGTAATGTTCCACTTCGGTTCTGGTCTGATTGTTTATTAACTGTTGTATATCTTATTAACAGGTTACCCTC
The DNA here is from genome assembly GCA_030545235.1 of Helianthus tuberosus. Lineage (NCBI taxonomy): Eukaryota > Viridiplantae > Streptophyta > Magnoliopsida > Asterales > Asteraceae > Helianthus > Helianthus tuberosus. The sequence continues at coordinate 107,829,783 of CM060365.1, read as the reverse complement.
ATCTGTGCTTTTAGGAAAGAGTCCGTATGAACTTGTCTTTGGCTTTAAACCCTCTTTAGCTCATCTTAGGAACTTTGGGTGTTTATGCTTCAGTACTGTCTTAAATGATCCTGATAAATTGTCTTTTAATGCTGAAAAATGTATCTTGATTGGTTATTCAAATGTTAAAAAAGGGCATAAATTGTGGAGTTTGGATAATCAAAGGGAGTTTTATTCTAGAGATGTAAAATTTTATGAAATTGTTTTCCCTTTTAAATCCAATCAGTTAAACAATCAAGATAGTATTTTAACTGAAAATGTAAATCCTTTAAATTTTTTTGATAGTGTTGAAGTGTTAACTCCCAGTTCTATTAGTCCCGATGATGAAGAGGGGAATCATGGATCTCATGAGGTTACTGGTGAGGATCAGCAACCAATCCCTTCTACATCTGCCACTCCAAGTGATGTAGATAATCATCTGTCTGGAACTGGAAGTGATAGTAATAGTAGTAGTAGTAGTAGGGAAGGATTGGTAGGGCAGAGGACACTAGTACTTCAAATGATGAGACCAACCCATCTGAGGGAACTTCTTCTAATCTTAGGAGATCTAATAGAAATATTATCTTGCCAAAACATTTTGAAAATTTTGTGTTAAATAGTAAAGTTAAATATGCTTTGGATAAAGTTGTCAATTATTCGTGTCTATCTGTTGAAAATTTGTGCTTTGTTACTTCTTTGAATAAAACTGCTGAACCTTCTAGTTATGAGGAAGCAGTTAGTGACCCTAGGTCTAATGGTGAACAAAGAGATGGAAGCTTTGTTAAGAAATAACACCTGGGTATTAACTGATCTTCCACAAGGTAAAAAGGCTATAGGTTGTAAGTGGGTGTTTAGGGTTAAATATAAGTCTAATGGTTAAGTTGAAAGATTTAAAGCTAGATTAGTGGCCAAAGGCTTTAATCAGCGAGAAGGTCTAGATTTTGGTGAGACCTTCTCACCAGTGGTTAAAATGGTAACTGTTAGAAGTATATTAAGCTTGGTTGTTCAATTTGATTGGCCTCTATACCAACTTGATGTAGATAATGCTTTCTTGTATGGCACTATTTGTGAAGATGTTTACATGAAATTACCTCAAGGTTACTATTCAAAAGAAGAAACTAAAGTATGTAAATTGGTTAAATCATTATATGGGCATAAAAAAGGCCCTAGGAAATGGAATGAAAAGTTGACTGTTGTCTTAATAAGTATTGGCTTTACACAAAGCAAATGTGACCATTCATTGTTTATTTTGTCTAAAGAAAGTGTTACTGTGGTTTTGTTAGTGTATGTAGATGATATTGTTGTTACAAGAAACTCAATCTCTGAAATTAAAAAGATCAAACAAGTTTTAAATGACAATTTTAAAATTAAAGATTTAGGTGTGTTAAAATATTTTTTAGGGATTGAAGTTTTGTATAACAAAAATGGTTTGTGTCTTAGTCAAAGAAAGTATTACTTAGAGATTTTAAATGAGTTTGGATATTTAGGTTGTAAACCAGTTAGTACACCAATTGAGCAGAGTTATTTGGTTACATCAAAAGTAGTAAAGACCAACAGTTGCTTAAAAATGTTTCTGGTTTTCAAAAGTTGATTGGAAATTGATTTACTTGTCTTTAACCAGATCGGACATTAGTTATATTGTTCAATTTTTAAGCCAGTTTATGCACAGTCCAAAAGAAGTTCATTTAAACCTGGCTTTGAGACTATTGAGGTACTTAAAAGTAAGTCCTGGTAAAGGACCGAGTTTTAAGAAAAGTAATAAGTTAGGTTTATGTGGTTTTGCTGATTCTGACTGGGCAAAATGTTTGTCCACTCGGAGATCAGTCACTGGCTTTTGTGTTTTCCTAGGAGATTGTTTAGTTTCTTGGAAGAGAAAAAAACAAAACACCATTTCCAGGTCAACTGCAGAAGCCGAATATAGAGCAATGTGCTCGGCTACGTGTGAACTTATGTGGCTAAAAAACTTGTTGTCTGAATTGCATGTGAATTGCCAATTGCCTATTAGTCTGTATTATGATAGTCAAGCTGCTATGTCAATAGCAGCTAACCCAGTGTTCCATGAAAGAACTAAGCACTTCGAATTAGATCTGCATTTTTTGAGAGAAAAAGTGGCAGATGGTATTATTAGTCCTACTAAAAAGTCAACTTGCAGATATTTTTACCAAAGGTCTTAATGCTATTCAGCATGAAGATTTTTGTAAAAGGTTGGGGTTAATACTTAATAGATATGTTTAAGCCAAATGAATGAAGGGGGGATGTTAAAATGTATTGGATTTATGGTCCTAGTCATTCATTAGGCTGTTATTTATTATGAGGCTTTTGTATTGGGCTTCAGTATATTGGGCTTATCAGGTTGTTATATTTGTTGTGATTGGTTTAGTTGTTGTTTTGTTAGTTGCAACAGGAAAAATATCTGGAGGGGTTGATTTGTAAATGTTGAAGGGCCGCGATCATCATCTGTGATAGTTTTGGACTAAAGTGCAAGTTTCAAAGTTACAGAATATATAAGGGCTTGTCATCTTCAGTTGTTCATATCTCACTTCACTTTTACGCATTGTCTCTCTTTCTTTCTCTCTGTATTAGCTCTGTATTAGGGTTTGATTGTTCAAGAAGTTGTTATCTCTCAACTGTATTTCCTGAGAGATTGTCTTGGTTATGCTAATGATCATCTGTTGATGATCATCTGGATACTTACTGTATTCTGTATCGTTCTGTATTGTTTTAGATCTTACATTTGTAAGATCTAGGGTTTATTTGGGGGGGAAATCTTTTGGGTTGGTTAATAAGATTTTGTCACCGTGTTTTGTCGCTATTTCTGTTGTTTTGTGTATTTTGTGTTTGATTCATAAATTTCTACAGTTTAGAAGGGATTTACAACAAAGCTTCATTTAATAAATCACATTATATATCGCATAAAAGCCTAAACGCGAGGATAGAGGAGTGGCGAGTAGCTTTAGAGGGCAAGGGCCTAAGGATTAGTCGATCTAAGACTGAGTATCTACATTGTGATTTCAGCGGTGTAGCCTTGGATGATGAAACCCAAATCACCATTGAGGACCAATTGGTCCCGCAGGTAACTAGATTTAAGTATCTGGGGGCGTTTGTGCAAAGAGATGGTGGCATAGATAGTGATGTAACCCACCGCATACAGGCTGGTTGGTGTAGATGGAGGGCAGCCAGTGGGGTATTGTGCGATAGGAGGTTCCCAACTAAACTAAAGGGGAAATTTTACAGGGTAGCAGTTAGGCCAGCTATGCTATATGGAACAGACTGTTGGGCTATCAAGAAGACACAAGCGCGCAAGATGGAGGTAGCAGAGATGAGGATGTTGAGGTGGATGTGTGGACACACGAGGTTGGATCGGATAAGAAATGAGGTTTTTAGGGAAAGACTAGGAATGGCTAGTATATCGGAGAAGATTAAGGAGGGGAGATTGAGATGGTTTGGGCATGTGAAGCGGAGGGAAGCGACGGCACCAGTTAGAGTAGTGGAAACTCTTAATGTGGAGGGGAGGAGAGGAAGAGGCAGACCGAAACTGACTTGGGATGAGCAGATTAGGCATGATTTACTAGAGTTGCACCTTGCGGAGGACATGGTCCATGATAGGACTTCGTGGAGGCGTAGGATTAGAGTTAAGGACTTCTAGAGGATATTGCAGTAAGGTCTTAGGTGTTTTTCAGAGAGGTAGGTTTTTCTTTTTTTAAGGGACTTTTCCGGTGATTGCCTTCTTATGTTTATGCCCAAATGACGGTGTATGCTGTTATACTTGATGTACATTGTGTCTATGCCTAATTGATGTTGCATGCTATTAAACATAATTTAAATTACATTATAATGTGCCACTCAGATCACTTTCATGGTATGGGTGACTTCCCTTTTCCGTATCATTTCTATATTCTTTGACTTGATGTGTTGGTTTGCTGTTCGTTTTCGAGCCGGGGGTCTCTCTGGAAGCAGCCTCTCTATCCATATGGATAGAGGCAAGGTCTGTCTACATCCCACCCTCCCCAGACCCTATGAATCTGCGATTTGTGGGACTTACTGGGTAAGGTTGTTGTTGTTGTTGTTGTATATATCGCATAAAAGAATTGTGTCGGGGAGAAGAAAAAAACTTCTAAGAGGAAATGTGCTACGACTATATTTTTAAGTATCTCTTGTTTATAGCATAAAAACTAGGTTAGAACCCCGTGTATTACACGGGTTGAATAAATGTAATTTTATATACCAGATAATATAAAAATATATATATATCTTTAAAAATCTCGTTTATTACACGGGTTGAATAAATATAATTTTATATATTAAATATTAAAACAGTATATATTTAAAAATCTCGTTTATTACATGGGTTGAATAAATGTAATTTTATATATTAAATAATAAAAAAATGTTGTATTTTTAAGAACCCCGTGTATTGTACGGGTTGAGTAAATTTAATTTTATATATTAAATAATGAAAAACATTACATTTTTTAAGAATCTCATGTGTTATACGGGTTGAGCACATGTAATTTTATATACCAAACAATAAAAAGTTATATTTTTATAAACCCTATGTATTATATGGATTGAATAAATCTAATTTTATATACTACATAATAAAAAAGTTATATTTTTAAAAACATCATGTATTACATGAGTTGCATAAATGTAATTTTGTATAGTAAAAAACAAAAATGTTATATCTTTAAAAAAACCTCGTTTATTACACGGGTTGAATGAATCTAATAAAAATTTATATCTGTAAGAAAAACTAACAGATATACTCGATATACGATGGATGGGGTGATCGTGGTGATGGTTCTTATAAATGTCACGTAAACATAGTGATTACCGTATTTGAGTTGAGAATTGAACACGAAAATAAAAGTTTAGAACCAATAAACATTGATTAATATTTTTGTTTACCCCTTATAAACATTTTTGAAATAGATTCTACTCTTAACTACTTTAGTTTAATAAAATAAATAAATCATTTACATTATATTAATATATATTTAGCATACATCTTTTGTTAATTTCGGGATAAATAATTTTGAAATCTGATAAATATTTTAAAATATTAGATTATCTTCTATACGAATTGTTTAAATTTTATTAAATTTAGTTTTATAATTATTTTTTAATTGATATTAATTATCTATAAAAAAATAGATGGCTTCAATGAATGACATGTGTCCTCCCATTGGTTTCTTTTATTATATAGTACTAGATGTAAGACCCGTGTGCAAACACGGGTCGTTTCTTAGAAAACCATGCATAACACATATAGACAGAGAGTAAAAAAATAATTAGTGCAGACTTACAAAATTGATATAAACTAATGATCAATAGGTTTATTCAACAGCAATTCCATTATGTTGATAGCAAACCACTGTTGTCTATTAACTGTTAAAAACTTATGTTGCTTTCCAACAGACTTTACTAAGAACTGTCATCCATTATCTCTAACAGAGCTTGCCAGATGGATAGATAGTAACTATCAGATGTTAGTCAACCCATGTTAAAAAGGTCAGTCAACAGAAATTACAATGGTTAGTAAACAGATATTAAGAGAATAATGTTATTAACAACATGTGTTAGAAAACCATGCATAACACATATTGATAGAACATATACATATGCGTATAGATATTGTACCAAAACGTGTTATCTATTATAGCTAAAAGACAACTATAGACATGCATCATCAGTTAATATATAAGATACATATGAGTATTTCCATTGTGATATCCACAAAAAAAAAAGTAGCACCCACCCATTGACAAAGAAACTTGTTTATAGACATAACTACATATAGAACATGTCTAAGAAGCAAAATTAGTACCACCAACGAACCAAATGTACAACCACAAGCAATCATGACATGAAACTAAGAGGACTTTATCTTTGTCACGATATGCACAACTTTTTTTAACTTCAGTAATTGAGTAGACTTGTGAAACTCTAATGAAAGTTCATCACCAAAAGCAATATTGCAAGATCTCATATAAGAAGACTATCCAACAACAGCATAGTTGAATCCAGTATTGGTTTTTTGAGATGTTGTGAACAGTTCCTGGACTTCACATTTGAGATTCTGGATCTTGATAGGCTTAGGATTATCAGTACGCAGATCCAACGCAGAAGATACATCTGATGGCAGTTGCTAAAAAACATAAAATTGAATAGAGAATTTTATAAAATATTGATATATAACTGAAATTGTTGAAATAACGAAACAAAGCAACGACTGCAAAAGCTTACAAGTCTGTCTTCAGCATGTGTGGTGAAGTGTAAGACTGATTTTGAAGTGGATGATACTAAACGAACCTTTCAAACTTTACACGGTCTATCAATAGCTTTATTACCCTCTACAATTGTCTTGCCACGAAGTTTGCGCATCTTTTCCACCTAAGTAAATTAATTTAGAATATAACAACTCTAAATTCTTGAAATTTTATAACTTTCTTTATCAACACAAACTATCTTCTCAACTCAGCTTTGAAGTTTAAGACTCAATCATACAGAAGAATATCAATATATTGAGACAATAATAAAATAGACAGTAGAAAACTAATAAACACTTAGATTAGATACAACACTTGAAGAGGCAGAAAGGTTACGAACAGGAAAATCTTTAGACTGTAGTTGACGATCGTTAACATCATCAGCTATTTTTACAGAATGATCTTCATGCTACAACAAAATTAAAAAAAAACCTTCTTATACTTATAATACAATAAAATATATGCGTAGGAAATTATAAATCTACAGCATTTTTAACATCTGACTCATCAACTAGACATGCAATCTTTGAATAAAATAGCCCATCATCAGCAAACTATATTTATAAGAAGGATCATATATAAGAAACCATATTTAAATCATAATAATATATAAATATTACATGTGTATATATACATTAAAAATATCCTCAAAACTCGTAAACTGCTTAGAATTACCAACCGAAGCTCCAGTATCTTCATCATCCAAAGCAACTTCCCCGGAATCCAGAAGCTGTTTGTGTTTAGCCTACAAAATGAGATTTCAAAAGTTATTAGCATAATATAATAAAATTTACTTATCACCATCATGTCATCAAACAATGTATTTTATCATCAAAATTTTATACCGCAGCTAATAAATCAAACCCATCATCTCCATAAAGTGAATCATCCAAAACAACTACATCAGCTTTCTTGAAGGAAACCTCAGTTCCAGTCTCGGAATGGAAAACGGAAAGCTCAAGCGTTTTAGATGCAATCATGGTGAAAACCAACCAAGATTTAACTGGTATGGGAACTTCTTCAATCAATTTTGACCATCCATCAGTAAATCCGCATCCATCAGTCCATCCTTTCATCATCACATTCCAAAACCTTTCGCCAACATAGATAGTTGCCATCCCATACTCGTAATTTTTACCATAGAATTGTTTCCAAAATTTGTCAGCAATTAGCTATAGAAGAAGCAAAGGAATATTTACTTACAAATTTGATATGAACTAATGAGCAACAGAAGTTACAACGGATCAGTCAACAAAAGTTAAAATGAGAATTACTCAACAGGGTTAGTCAACAGTAGTTACAGTATTTACATACAACCTAACCACTGTTTGGCTATCAACTATTACATACCTCTGTTGCTATCCAACAGAGGTTTCGTAACAATTGTCATCCATTATGTCCAGCAGAGGTTGCAACGTGGACAAATCTTAAATATCAGATGTTAGTCAACCGAGGTTAAAAGACTTAGTCAACAGATGTTAAAAAGGTTAGTCAACAGATGTTAAAATTATAAGGAAACAGACGTTAAAAGGGCAAACAGATGTTAGCAAGTTGTTGAGCTAGCAAAAAATGTTTACAGTAAGTAACAAAATAATATATCGTTACTTACAGTCATGCCAACTTCAGGTATAATATTTGCCGAAATGTAAGAGTTCTCGTAGACATTTTCTTTAAAACATGAGACAATGAATGACAAACGTCCAATAGCTTTCACCAATACAGCATCTTTCGTTTTCAAACAACAATCTCTAACAAACTTTGTCCATCCATCCGTAAATATACAATGATCATCTCTCTTCCTTACTCGTACTAACCATGATTTGTCACCATCAAGTAACTCTACAATTCGCCCATACGGGACCTCCTTGCCCCACAACAGAGTCTCAAAATCAAGTGGTATATTCTGCAACAGTAGTTAACAAACATCTTACATCAAAAATTAACGTAGAATCCTAATAGTAGCAAGAAAGTTAAAAAAACATACCAAAAATATAAAATCATCTTCATTAAGGAATTGTAAAAAGGATGGTGTTTGATTGGATAGACTCATATCTGCAATAAACAATTTAAACTTAGGTGTTGTTTGTTTTTGAAGAGGTAAAAGGTCTGCAGTATGCGGACCACATCTGCAGGCATCTGCAGGAGAAGAGGTGGACCAAAGGTCTGCAGTCTGCAAGGAGAAGAGTGTTTGTTTAATTATACAAAAACCTCTTCTCTTCTCATTTATCACACAAACACAGACCCCTCCTCTTTCTCTCTTTGCCTTCATCTACCACCACCACCACAACCATCCGCCAACACCTCATCTACCACCGTCCACCTGCCACCACCACAACCAACAACCACCGTCAAGCACCACCGCCCCCTGTCTCCTGCCGCGAAGCCAAGCACCACCACCATCACACCACCGCCATCAAAACCCACCACTGCTGTCGTCTAGAAGCCACCGATTAGGGTTCCTGCCGCTCCTTCTCTCTCTCTACGGTCTCTCTCTCTCTCACCGAATTCACAAAAATGTTCGAATTCACCAGAATCAACACCAAAGAAGACCACGACGGTGACATCGAGCAGGGAACTCTCTACCCCGGACTCAGCCATGGAGAAAACGTCCTTCGTTGGGGCTTCATCCGCAAGGTTTACAGCATTCTCGCCGCTCAGATGGCCCTCACCACCGCCGTTTCCTTTCTCACCGTTCTTTATGCTCCCATCAACGACCTTCTTCGTGGAAATTTTGGCCTCTTGATGTTTCTTGTCTTCTTGCCGTTTGTTCGTATGCTTCTAACCCTAAATAGATCTCAGATTTTGTTTGTTTGATATTGTTTTTAAGGCCTTGTTGATGTAGATCTAACCGGTGGAGGTTGAAGAGGAGAGAAGAGGTTTGAAGAGGTTAGAAGACATGGGTTGATGTCTGCATCAAGAAGAGGTCTCGCATACCTTTTTTAATGACAGGTCTGCGAGAAAACAAACAAGCTGCAGGACCCAAAGGTCTGCGCGCGTCTGCGCGACGCAGACATAAGTGCTCATAAGAGCTTTTGCCCAAAAAACAAACACCACCTTACAAGTTATAAAGATGAACAGCATCCAACAAAGGTCATAGACAAACAACATTATAAAATAGACATCACTAACATCTCTTAAACTAAATCAGCACTTAAAAAACAAAAGTACCAAATATTAACCGGACTATTTGTATAATCACACACTTAAGGTATTAAAAAAACAAAGCACAAAACGAAAATCATCATCTCTTACAACAGTTAAGCAAATGAGCATCAACCAAAAATTATATGGTTGATTTATCAATCGTAATGTAGAAGACAACATCACGAAGATGCATGCACAAATTGTGACAGAGAATGCTATCGGTAACTTCATTTAAGTTAATGCAGTACTTAATCGATAAAAATACACCGGATTACAGCAACTATTATTTGCTTCAAGAAAGAATATGAAACGCAATCAGTGACAAACACATACTCATAACATCAAATAATGATTAATCTAACATATATAATACAAACAATAAATTCAAAGAAAAAATACTTGATTTTATAGCGTGTAATCTATATTATGCAATAGAACCTTGCCGATTTTGATAAGAAAGTTATTTGAGAAAACTTCCGAATATGTTTTCTGGAGCTTATATTCAATAATGGAGATGAAAAGTATATTAAATGGAGTTAATACAGATGTTACATTTACATTGGTTGGTTGAAACTAAGTTTTGTAAAATTTATAATTTACCCCCTTTTACATTAAAACAGGGCAATTTTGCACAGCAATAACCACTGCTTGACTATAAATTTAAAATGTTAAATACGAAAAACTTATCTATTAATTTAATATATTTATATTTATATAATTAAAAATAGTTTTTAAATCCCGATATTAAAGATTATTATAAGTTAAATAAATAAAAAATTACAAGTTAATAGATAAATATCTTATTTTCAACAATCCCAATACAATCTCACCTCTTCTTCTCCGGCGAAAAAACTCTACAGTTTATTCTTCCTCAGACTTGACGATCAGAAGTTTAAAGTTTTAGATCAGGTATTTTTTTTGTTCTCTTGTGTATTTTACAGGTATGCTTTGACATGTTCCTTTCAGTTTCCTCATTTCAAATTATATAAACATCAAAATCATAATCTACTGATGTTAAAATAGATAAACTTATATGAACTTGTTTTCTTTATTTTATAATAAGATTTATATCAACCTATTTAGTTACATTTTGATTCATTCCATCTAAATAACAATCTGAAATATTATTGTTTCATAAATATTTGGTTGTAAATTTTACGAATGGTTTTAGAATTATTGTATGAACTACCATGTAGTGTTGATACATTTGTTCTATCAATATTAATTTTGATAAAATATTCTGCAATCAGTTTATAGTACTCATATGTCTGATTTGTAAGTGAATATAGCCTTGTCTGCTAAAAAAAACTGAAGTTTGAAGTTGACACAAACATGGATATTTGAAAACTTTATTTCCATATAATACTTTTTATTATACAAGAATAAAAATTTGATCTTACACAGTGTTAGATTCATATTGTTGGTTGTAGGGACCATATTGAAGTACACAACATATAAGTTTGGTCCTACAGAGTGTTGGTTATTTTTTTATACCTTAAATAGAATGCTTTTCAGATACAATTGATTTTATATTTTAGTATTTAACTGTTATTGTATTTTTTACTTTCAGGTGGAGTTTATGATAATTATCAACGTCTCTGAATTGGCAGACCTAAATGAGGGATTGGTAAGCTATATTCTTAGAACAAATTAGCTCAAATCACAATTGTATGCTAAAAACTGTATTTATAAAATTAAAGATATATTAAATGTTGTGTATTTTATATAAATAGGTCCTTCCAAGGATAATGACTAACCAATTACCAAGAAAGTGTGAAGTAATAAAGTTGGTTGATTATACAGGTTTTAAGTATAAGATTGCAGTACAGAGCATCGGTCATAAAAGTAAGAGGATAAACGGGCCAGAATGGACTCGGTTTATTGAAACTTATAGAAATAACAACATACACAAGCTGTGTTTAAAAAAATTGAAGGAAGCAAAATTTGAGATAAATGTTTTGAACAATGAGGGATTAGAGATTAGAAACGATGGCTCGAACAGAGATTATGTTCATGGTTGCTTGATACAGGCTGAAGAAGAAACATACTGCAAGCAGGTTAAAAATTGCTACCTTATTTTTATATATTGCCAGTGTATCTTTTGGCCTGTTAGAAAAATTTCTAATTTATATTTTGTATCCTATATAAAATCTAATATGACATTTCTGAAATGTATGAAAATTATAGCATTTACCACACGATTTGATGAAGCTGTTGTCGAAGAGGAGATTAAAAATTGATAACTTGGTTGCAAAAGTACATGGACCAAAACAGAGTAGTAAAGTTGATGTGCATTATGTTTTCTCTCCTAAAAACAAAAAGGGATTAGTTGCTGGTTTTATGGGACCAGGATGGACAACTTTTTGCTTCGAAAATGACATTGAGGAAAGCTGCCAACTGCTGTTTCAATGGATGGGAAGTACTCCTGAAGACGACTTTAACTTCACTGTGAAGGTTTTTAACAAATACGGGATTGGACTTCACGAGGAGACAAAACATCACTGCAGCCGTACCAATCACCAACACCGCAAAAAAGCGTCCACATTATAAAAAAACAGTTTGAATACCATGTTTTAGAGACACACAACTTGGTATTTACATATCTACTTTTAACATGGTTGATTTTACTTATAATCTTGGATCTATCTGTTATTACTTAAAGTATATGTTGTTTTGAATGAATAACTAAAGAAAGAATTTTCCTTTACATGCAATACCGAGGAACTTTGTTCGAGAACACCAGCTAAATGATTACCGTAGATGATGTGTGCAAAATGCAACATATAAATTACATCAAATGAGGCATAAAACTAACCCTTTTTAGTACTAATGTTGGAAAAAGTGTGCTTTTGTCTTCCTTTTGTATTTTCAGGGTTAAAAGAGCTTAAATGAACAAAAGAAGCAAAAATGCAGCCAAATCCAGCATAAATACAAGAAAAGGAATAAACGTGGCATGTCCGACCCCTCGACAGCATCTTCCCAAGCAAAACAAGAGAACAGAAGGCTAAACACGCCCCGTGCTCAATGAGTTTAAGTATATTTTAAGCCCTTTTACACTTTTGAAGGGTGTAGTGTGTGAAGTGTGTATATAAGTTTAAGTATATTTTAAGCCCTTTTACACTTTTTAAGCCAAGTTTTAAATTTATAAAACACGATATTTACTAACACTAAACACACATATGGGCATGTGCACCCATCGTGAGCGTAGTATAGTGTTGGTAAGATACCGAGGTCGTCCAAGGACACAAGAGCTTTTAGTACCGGTTTATCCTCAACGTCTAATCAAATCAAAAAGTTAGAAAAAGGTTTTAAACTAGAAAAATAAAAACTAACTAAAATGCTGAAAATAAAATAAAAGTAAAAACAGATAGACAAGATGAATCACTTGGCTCCGACTCGTGTATAGTGTAACCTTTGATTATTTCCGCACTTTTGCACTTTTTAAGAGATTATCTTAGTTATTGTAGTAGGCCCCTCTTTTGAAGGTGACGTTACCCTCCACCCAGTAGTTTGAGTCAGCAAGGATACAATCCTAAATGGTCGGATTATTGAAAGATAATTAATTAAGTTATTAATGCATATTATGGTAGGCCCCTCTTTTGAAGGTGACGTTACCCTCGGCTAAGTAGTCTGAGTCAGCAGGGATACAGTCCTAAGTAGCCGGGTTAAAGTATTAATAGTAGCTTACATATGAGAGGATCAAAGAGTTTGGACCCCCGCCATCAAATACCGTTAAGTATTGAAGGAGGTCCTACTAAATTTGACCCATGTCCTTGCAGGATCTATACACTGAACAAGGCAAGACTCTTAGCAAACTGTTCCCTTAACCCCCGACCAGGTAGCCAACATACCTCCATATAGACCGTGGAGATATGAATGGTGAAAATCTTTTATTTTATATAGACAGTAAAATAATGCCAAGACACCACAGACAAACGATAAGGAAAAATCACCTTCAACATAAGAAACTAGTTATTAAAGTCATTAATACATAACCAAGTAAAAAGTGCGAAAAGATTAAAAATAAAAAGTATTACACTAGACACTTTGTCTTCACCAAGTGATGTAAGAGACTTAGGCAAACATGGCCTTGATTGTCAAGAACTCTTACGATCAATCTTGGATCCCGAGACGACTCACACACTCTATGATGGACAATGGATGATGGTGGTGGATGATGGTGTTATGGTGGTGGTGGGTGGTGGGTGGTGGGTGAAGTGTGAGAGAGGTGGTGTGCCAAGGGATGGTTTGCACTTGAGCCAAGCACTCTTATTTATAGGCTGAACAGAAGCTCGGGCACGGCCCCGTGTCCATTGGGCACGGCCCCGTGTCCATCCTTCATCTCTTTCTTCATTAATTGCAGTTTGTCTGCATTAGTTGACCACGCCCCCGTGTCCACTGGGCACGCCCCCGTGTGCAGAAGCAAATCTGTACTATCGAGATTTCCCAGATTCTGTGAATCTTAGAGTTGACCACGGCCCCGTGTCCGCTGAGCACGACCCCATGGTGGGTGATAGAAGCTTCTACAGCTTTGTCTTTTCTGCTGGCACTTGAGCACGCCCCCGTGTTCACTGAGCACGGGGCATGTCCAGCCTTCTGTTTTCTTGTTTTGCTTGGGAAGATGCTGTCGTGGGGTCGGGCATGTCACGTTTGTTCCTTTTCTTGTATTTATGTTAGATTTAGCTGTCTTTTTGCTTCTTTTGTTAATTTGAGCTCATTTAATCCTGAAATTACAAAAGGAAGACAAAAGCACACTTTTTCCAACATTAGTACTAAAAAATGGTTAGTTTTATGCCACAATTGATGTAATTTATATGTTGCATTTTGCACACATTAAATACCCCCACACTTGAATCTTTGCTTGTCCTCAAGCAAAACTCTTTATAATGTGGCTTTACACTCCCAAATGGAATGGGTAGAAGAGAAGGTTTTTTGGGCTTGTCATAGAGTGTCGGGATTTCCAAGATTCTTTATTAAGTTTTATTTTTTTTTATTTATTTACAATCTTATTCGTCATGATTTATTTAAAACTTTTCATAAGATAAATTACTTATTAGGGCATAACATGCCTCTTTAAAATTCCATTTATATACAAGTTCACATACCTCACGGAGATCACTCAACACTCGGCCGAAAATGTATTTTAGTGAATCACTCGAGAGCGGCATGGAACTTACTCCTACCATAAGCTTGCCAAGCAATCAATCCTCCTCCTTTTTAACTATATACATTTGTAAATATCAAGAGGACTTTTTGGGGTGAAGGGTTAGGCTTGGGTTAAAGGTAGGTGGTTGGGTTAGTGGTTAGTGAAAGGGCGAAAAGCGTAACAAGCGTCGGTTTTCGTAAGACTTTTTATTTTTGCAACTTTTATTTTGATGAAGCTTTTATCCATACAAAGTTATTTTTGATAAACTTGTTTGTTTATTTCTCTTTTGCTTCATCACTATATATATATATATATATATATATATATATATTTGAAAAATCATACGCAAAACCGAGCTTGTTACTAAAACAAAAGGTTAAAAATAAAAAGGGTTTTGGTGGGTGAAAGGGTGTTTGGTTTGGGTTATGAAATGAAAAGGTTTAGGCTCAAAGGGGCTAACTAGGGGGATTTTGGGTAGGTGGTAAAATAATAATAATAATAATAAAAATAAAAAGGGTTAGTCCTAATGCCTCCATCATTTACTTACTCGGGTTTAAGTTGGTAAGGACCGGGAATGTATCGTCGTGGCAAGTTCTAGAGTCGTAAGAACCAAGCGGCTATTCACACAAGAAACGAAAAATGAGCATTTAATTTAAAGATATATATTTGCATGCTCAATAAAGGCTCAAAACTCACTTTTGTGGGAATGGGTTTTTATGTGATCAAGTATATATAATCAAATTTTAACTAAGCTTGTCATGCCGTTTCATAATTTTCTTATGTTGGTTCTTTTTTATCACGACGCTATCGGTTGTAAATTTATAAAAATATAACCTTTTTAGAACTTGAAAGTCCCAAGTTAAACCTAGACAAGTAAAAAAAATGAAAATTTTTGAAAAAAATTGGGGTGATTAGCGGTTCCAATAGAGTTTTGTGTAAGGCTTGTAGTTAGGACTTGCAAGATTCAAGGTTTTAGCACCCCCCCCCCCACACTTAAATTACACATTGTCCTCAATGTGTCCCAAAAATAAGTTTTTAGGTTGATTGAATGTGTAAAAGGGTGTGAAAAAGAAAAAAATTTGTTACTGGGCGTCTGGACACGGCCCCATGGTGTCCGGGTACGGCCCCGTGTTCAGTTGCCAATAACAAAATTGAAAAAGAGAAACAGAAGCCTGGACACGGGGCGTGTTGGGTGAACACGGCCCGTGTCCAGTTTACCTGAACTGGGCATTTTCTGCAGACTGTGCAGCACGGGGCCGTGTTGGGCGGACACGGCTCGTGCTGAACTTGCTGTTACGAAGAAAATTTTGTCGGATGGCCTTGTTTTCCTGCATGGGGTGCTGGTTCAAGTTTCCCTTATTTCCTTTGCCATCCCGAGTGTGTTTTATTTATTTCAACACCATCCAAACACCAAGTTAACTAAAACCATCATTCATTAAGTCATAGAGAGAATTACATAATAGTCCTAAAAGTTAAAATTCTAGATAAGTGGGTCAAAGAAACACAAGAAATCCAAATCGAGAAGTTCTAGCCTAAACTTTATTTTACTAGCAAAATTTCCAAAAAGATAATTCTCTTGGTTAGATGCGGCATGAAAACTTCTTTTCTTCGAGCATGGGTTCCTCACACGTCGGCGAGCCACTCCTCTATCTCCCTTGGGAGAAGAAAGGCGGGCTCATTGGCATTAGTTTGAGGAGGTGCAACCTCCACCGGGACTTCTTGTAGATCTTCAAGAGGAGGCTCCGCTGGAAGGTCATCCCACCCAGTAGGATTGTGGATTCCAAGTGCTAGGTTCCAATCCTCTTGAGGGAGGATTGGCTCCATGGGAGGTGTTACAAGAATGTTTAACCTCTGGTGCAAGAGGTTAATTTCTTGAAAACTGTTTTCCAGCCCTACCGTAAGATAATTTATACGGTCTATTAGGACCTCCTCTACCGAAGTCATCTCGTCAAGAGCTTCATGTAACGCCATTACGTATCGTACGAGAGTTGCTTCAATTGATGACCTTATTTCCCTTCGACTGTTTCTGGAGTGCGCAGAAGAGGTTCCACTGTTTTGACTAGACATTCTACGAAAAAAAACCAAAAATAGTTCATTTAAATGAAACAGTACGACGGGCACGGCCCCATGCTCAATGAGCACGGCCCCGTGTTCACCTTTCTGCAGTTTTTTAGAACAAGGGATCTTGGAGTTTCAAATTATTTTTCCAACTTATGAAGCATTTTTTAGCAGAAATAACTTAAAACAATGTTGTGTAACTTATTTTTAACAAGATTCCTTGAACAAAACCTTAACAAACCTCACAATAAAGCTTGGAATCAAGCTTCAATGGAGGTGTTGTTGCAAGAAAGATGAAGAAGAAGGTAATGGATAAAAGAGGAAAGGACAAGATGTTTGTTAGAACCTTCTTTTAAAACATACCTAGGATGGTAGGTGAGAAGATCCTTTCAAATCTCTGTCCCTGGATGGTCCAAATGTGCAGGATTCTTGGCTGCATTTATAGAAAACGACAGCATACTGGACACGGCCCCGTGTGCAGGCAAGATCCTGACACGTTTTGTTCATATTCTAACAAAAAGTCAGAAGGGAATCTTTTGGTGGACACGGGGGCGTGTTTACCTGGGCACGGCCCCGTGTCGAAAGGCTGTTTTATGAAGTTTGTCTACTTCTAAGGAACTTATCCGGATCGGGTGGTTCCTTACTGGATGGAACAACCCCAAAGTGCCTAAGATACCTTAATTCTTCTAGATTAAGACGAGAACGCAAGAGGTTATCGGTGAGGGTGATTCCTATGCTATATGTAGGTGGACAAGCCCAACCCTTTCCCGGGCACTCGTTAAAGAAGGTGTATGCCGAATCACTCAGGTCTATGTATGCATCGAACGAAGTCGATGGGGAGTCCTTCACGGCACAATCGACACAGGGACGTCTATCGCTCAAGTCCTCGCTAGATTTAGAGGTATCGTCAGGAACAACGAAGTTGTTTGAATGCGATCCCAACGCTTCTTCTTGGTTATCGTCTTGAGATAAATTATTGAAATCTATCCTAAGTTCTTTTAACCAATTAAGAATTAGATCTTCTAATTGAAATAGTTCATCAAGAAGCATTTCTCCTAGAAAATCCGGTTGAGAGCATTCAAGGGAGAGATAGGGATTATTTTTACTTTCGCCCCTCTTAAGGATACAAGAAAACGATGGGTCTATATAGTGGGGCTTGTAATTTAGAAAATAACATTCTAATTCCTTATGGGAACCACCACATATTTGACACCACGTACCATAAGAGTGCCGAAAGTAAAAAATATCAGTATCACTCATGTTTGTGTCAGAAATTACCAACCGTCGGGATCTTACGGTTCTGTTTTCAGTAACTGAATCTTGGGCACGGGGCGTGTTGAATGGGCACGGCCCCGTGTTCAGCTTACTGTCCGACTTAAAACAGGATTGCCAGTTCCAATGATTGGGCACGGGGCGTGTTCAGCGGGCACGGCCCGTGCTGAGTTCTGCAGAAGCTGAAAAATTAAGAAAAATCCTAAAAAAATAGAAAAATAAGAAAAAACGATTAGGCCGTTGATTCCTAACTTTCTTAAAATCCTTGTGTCCCCGGCAACGGCGCCAAAAACTTGATGCGTGTGAAATGTGTATATAAGTTTAAGTATATTTTAAGCCCTTTTACACTTTTTTTAGCCAATTTTTAAATTTATAAAACACGATATTTACTAACACTAAACACACATATGGGCAAGTGCACCCATCGTGAGCGTAGTATAGTGTTGGTAAGATACCGAGGTCGTCCAAGGACATAAGAGCTTTTAGTACCGGTTTATCCTCAACGTCTAATCAAATCAAAAAGTTAGAAAAGGGTTTTAAACTAGAAAAATAAAAGCTAACTAAAATGCTGAAAATAAAATAAAAGTAAAAACAGATAGACAAGATGAATCACTTGGCTCCGACTCGTGTATAGTGTAACCTTTGATTATTTCCGCACTTTTGCACTTTTTAAGAGATTATCTTAGTTATTGTAGTAGGCCCCTCTTTTGAAGGTGACGTTACCCTCAACCCAGTAGTTTGAGTCAGCAAGGATACAATCCTAAAGGGTCGGATTATTGAAAGATAATTAATTAAGTTATTAATGCATATTATGGTAGGCCCCTCTTTTGAAGGTGACGTTACCCTCGGCTAAGTAGTCTGAGTCAGCAGGGATACAGTCCTAAGTAGCCGGGTTAAAGTATTAATAGTAGCTTACATAAGAGGGGATCAAAGAGTTTGGACCCCCGTCATCCAATACCGTTAAGTATTGAAGGAGGTCCTACTAAATTTGACCCAGGTCCTTGCAGGATCTATACACTGAACAAGGCAAGACTCTTAGCAAACCGTTCCTTTAACCCCCGACCAGGTAGCCAACATACCTCCATATAGACCGTGGAGATATGAATGGTGAAAATCTTTTATTTTATATAGACAGTAAAATAATGCCAAGACACCACGGACAAACGATAAGGAAAAATCACCTTCAACATAAGAAACTAGTTATTAAAGTCATTAATACATAACCAAGTAAAAAGTGCGAAAAGATTAAAAATAAAAAGTATTACACTAGACACTTTGTCTTCACCAAGTGATGTAAGAGACTTAGGCAAACATGGCCTTGATTGTCAAGAACTCTTACGATCAATCTTGGATCCCGAGACGACTCACACACTCTATGATGGACAATGGATGATGGTGGTGGATGATGGTGTTATGGTGGTGGTGGGTGGTGGGTGAAGTGTGAGAGAGGTGGTGTGCCAAGGGATGGTTTGCACTTGAGCCAAGCACTCCTATTTATAGGCTGAACAGAAGCTCGGGCACGGTCCCGTGTCCATTGGGCATGGCCCCGTGTCCATCCTTCATCTCTTTCTTCATTAATTGCAGTTTGTCTGCATTAGTTGACCACGCCCCCGTGTCCACTGGGCACGCCCCCGTGTGCAGAAGCAAATCTGTACTATCGAGATTTCCCAGATTCTGTGAATCTTAGAGTTGACCACGGCCCCGTGTCCGCTGAGCACGACCCCATGGTGGGTGATAGAAGCTTATATAGCTTTGTCTTTTCTGCTGGCACTTGGGCACGCCCCCGTGTTCACTGAGCACGGGGCGTGTTCAGCCTTCTGTTTTCTTGTTTTGCTTTGGAAGATGATGTCGTGGGGTCGGGCATGTCACGTTTGTTCCTTTTCTTGTATTTATGTTAGATTTAGCTGTCTTTTTGCTTCTTTTGTTAATTTGAGCTCATTTAATCCTGAAAATACAAAAGGAAGACAAAAGCACACTTTTTCCAACATTAGTACTAAAAAAGGGTTAGTTTTATGCCACAATTGATGTAATTTATATGTTGCATTTTGCACACATCGACCACCATCATCCATCATCCATCATAGAGTGTGTGAGTAGTCTCGGGATCCAAGATTGATCGTAAGAGTTCTTGACAATCAAAGGCCATGTTTGCCTAAGCCTCTTACATCACTTGGTGAAGACAAGTGTCTAGTGTAATACTTTTTATTTTTAATCTTTTCGCACTTTTTATTTGGTTCTGTATTAATGACTTTAATAACTAGTTTCTTATGTTGAAGGTGAGTCTTCCTTATCGTTTGTCTGTGGTGTCTTGGCATTATTTTACTGTCTATATAAAATAAAAGATTTTCACCATTCATATCTCCACGGTCTATATGGAGGTATGTTGGCTACCTGGTCGGGGGTTAAGGGAACGGTTTGGTAAGAGTCTTGCCCTGTTCAGTGTATAGATCCCGCAAGGACCTGGATCAACTTTAGTAGGACCTCCTTCAATACCCACTGGTATTGGATGGCGGGGGTCCGAACTCCTTGATCCCCTCATATGTAAACTACTATTAATACTTTAACCCGGCTACTTAGGACTGTATCCCTGCTGACTCAGACTACTTAGCCGAGGGTAACGTCACCTTCAAAAGAGGGGCCTACCATAATATGCATTAATAACTTAATTAATTATCTTTCAATAATCCGACCCTTTAGGATTGTATCCTTGCTGACTCAAACTACTGGGTTGAGGGTAACGTCACCTTCAAAAGAGGGGCCTACTACAATAACTAAGATAATCTCTTAAAAAGTGCAAAAGTGCGGAAATAATCAAAGGTTACACTATACACGAGTCGGAGCCAAGTGATTCATCTTGTCTATCTGTTTTTACTTTTATTTTATTTTCAGCATTTTAGTTAGCTTTTATTTTTCTAGTTTAAAACCCTTTTCTAACTTTTTGATTTGATTAGACGTTGAGGATAAACCGGTACTAAAAGCTCTTATGTCCTTGGACGACCTCGGTATCTTACCAACACTATACTACGCTCACGATGGGTGCACTTGCCCATATGTGTGTTTAGTGTTAGTAAATATCGTGTTTTATAAATTTAAAACTTGGCTAAAAAAGTGTTAAAGGGCTTAAAATATACATCAAAAATCTAATAACACTCACGCACATCAAGTTTTTTTTGCGCCGTTGCCGGTGACACAAGGATTTTAAGAAAGTTAGGAATCAACGGCCTAATCGTTTTTTCTTATTTTTCTATTTTTTAGGATTTTTTTTTTTATTTTTCAGCTTCTGCATAACTCAGCATGGGCCGTGCCCGCTGAACACGCCCCCGTGCCCAATCTTTTGAACTGGCAATCATGTTTTAAGTCAGACAGTAAGCTGAACACGTGGCCGTGCCCACTCAACACGCCCTGTGCCCAAGTTTCAGTTTCTGAAAACAGAACCGTAAGATCCCGACGGTTGGTAATTTCTGACACAAACATGAGTGATACTGATATTTTTTTACTTTTGGCACTCTTATGGTACGTGGTGTCGAATATGTGGCAGCCCTCATAAAGATTTAGAATGTTATTTTCTAAATTATAAGCTCCATTATATAGACCCATTGTTTTCCTGTAGCCTTAAGAGGGGCGAAAGTAAAAAATAATCCCTATCTCTCCCTCGAATGCTCCCAATCGAATCTTCTAGGAGAAATGCTTCTTGACGAATTATTTCAAATGGAAGATTTAATTCTTAATTGGGTAAAGGAACTTGAAATGGATTCCATTAATTCACCTCAAGAAGATACCCAAGAAGAATTATTGGGGTCGCATTCAAACAACTTCGTTGTTCCCGAAATCACCTCTAATTCTAGTGAGGACTTGAGCGATTGTCGTCCCTGTGTCGATTGTGCCGTGAAGGACTCCCCATCGACTTCGTTCGGTGCATACATAGACCTGAGCGATTCGGCATACACCTTCTTTAACGAGAGCCCGGGAAAGGGTTGGACTTGTCCACCTACATTTAGCATAGGAATCACCCTCACCGACAACCTCTTGCGTTCTCGTCTTAGTATAGAGAAACTAAGGTATCTCAGGCACTTTGGGGTTGTTCCATCCAGTAAGGAACCGCCCAATGCGGATAAGTTCCTTAGAATAGACGAAACTTCATAAACAGCTTCTAGACACGGGGCCGTGTCCAGGTCAGCACACCCCCGTGTCCACCCAAAGATTCCTTTCTGACTTTCTGTTAGAATACGGACAAAATGTGTCAGGGTCTTGTCTGCACACGGGGCCGTGTCCAGCCGACACGTGGCCGTGTGCAGCGTGCTGTCGTTTTCTATAAATGCAACAAGATTCCTGCACATTTGGACCACTCCAAAGACAAAGATCTGGTGGATCTTCACACATACCATCCTAGGTATATTCTAAAGAAGATTCCCAACAACCATCTTGTCTTTTCCACTTTTATCCATTACCTTCTTCAATTTTTCTTTAGTACCTCCATTAGAGCTTGAAATCTCCATAATTCCAAGCTTTATTGAGATGTTTGTTAGATTTTTATTCAAGGAATCTTGTTAAAAATAAGTCCTACAACAATGTTTTAAGTTGTTTCGGCTTAAAAATGTTTTAAAAATCACGAAAACAATTTAAAACTCCAAGATTCCTTGTCCCGAAAATCTGCAGACATTTAAACACGGGGCCGTGCTCATCGAGCACGGGGCCGTGTCCGAGGTACTGTTTTCATAAAAATTGAACTCTTTTCGGTATGCTTTCTCAGAATGGCGAGCATAACTAGCGGTACATCTTCATCGCACTCCAGAAACAACCGACAAGGAAGAAGGTCATCAACAGTTGAAGATTCTCTTGTAAACTACGTTTACGCTTTAAGAGAAGCTATTGATGAAATGACGGGGGTGGAAGAAGCATTGGTCGACCGTATCAATCATTTGACGGTGGGACTAGAGGGATGTCTTCGAGAGGTCAACCTTTTGCACCAAAGGTTGAACATACTCGCTTCTCCTCCTTTGGTTCCGATTATCACCCAAAGGGCATGGAATGTGGTACCCGAAGTCATCATACCGGCCGAATGGTACGCCATACATTCGGAACCCCCTCGAGACATACTACAAGGAGTTCCGGTTGGTGTCACTCCCCCTCCGCAAGATGTTGAAGAAAACGAGCCCGCCTTCTTCCTCCCGAGAGAAATAGAAGAATGGCTTTAATAACATCTAGGGAATACCCCTCGGTCCGAAGTTCTACAAAACTTTTATATACCGGAAAGCTATTTCCGAAAATTTTGATAAAAATAGAACTCCTTATGATGATTTTATGTGTCACTTGACCTATCTATCTTAGGACCCTTAGTTTTAGTTTTTCTACTTTAAATTTTCTAGGACCTAATGTAATATGCTAGTTTTAATGAATGATGGTTCTAAGTAATTTGGTGTTTGGATGATGATGTAATGGGTAAGACACACTCGGAATGGTGATGGATACCAAGGGAAACTTGCACCAGCACCCCATGCACAAAAACAGGGCCACCCGACGATTTTTCTTCATTACAGCAAGTTCGGCACGGGGCCGTGCTCACCTAACAAGCCCCGTGCTCAACCATCTGCAGAAAAATGCCTAGTTCAGGTACCTAGACAAGGGGCGTGCTCACTGAACATGCCCCCGTGTCCAGTCTTCTGTTACTCTATTTTATTTTCTGTTACTGGCAATCTGAACACGGGGCCGTGCCCGGACACCACGGGGTCGTGTCCAGATGCCCAGTAACGTAAAAATTTGCTTTTTCACACCTTTTTACACATTCAATCAACCTAAAAACTTATTTTTGGGACACATTGAGGACAATGTGAAGTTTAAGTGTGGAGGGAATGCTAAAACCTTGAATTTTGCAAGTCCTAATTACAAGCCTTACACAAAACTCTATTGGGAAAGGTAACTTTAAATCGGGAATTACAAGTTCTAAAAATGTGATATTTTTACAAATTTACAACCGATGGCATTGTGATAAAAAGAACCAACATAAGAAAATTATGAAACGGCATGACAAATCTAGTTAAAATTTGATTATATATACTTGATCACATAAAAAACTCATTCCCACAAAAAGTGAGTTTTGAGCCTTTATTGAGCAAACTAAATGCTCATTTTTCGTTTCTTGTGTGAATAGCCGCTTGGTTCTTACGACTCTAGAACTTGCCACGACAATACATTTCCGGTCCTTACCAACTTAAACCCAAGTAAGTAAATGATGGAGGCATTAAGACTAACCCCTTTTTATTTCTACACCATTCTTTTTCTTTTTTTTACCACCTACCCAAAATCCCCCTAGTTAACCCTTTGAGCCTAAACATTTTCATTTCTTAACCCAAAACAAACACCCTTTTACCCACCAAAACCCTTTTTTTATTTTAAACCCTTTATTTTAGTAACAAAGCTCGGTTTTTCTTATGACTTTCTAATGTTGAAAAAAAATTATTAAATTATGTTGATGAAGCCAAAAGAAATAAACAAACAAGTTTATCAAAAAGAACTTTGTTTGAAGAATTGCTTCATCAAAATAAAAAGTCATAAAAATAAAAAGTCTTATGAAAACCAAAGCTTTTTACGCTTTTCGCCATTTTCTACTAACCACTAACCCAACCACCTACCTTAAACTCAAGCCTAACCCTTCCCCCAAAAAGTCCTCTTGATATTTAAAAAGAGTTTTAGTTAAAAAGGATGAGGATTGATTACTTGGCAAGCTTATGGTAGGAATAAGTTCCATGCCGCTCTCGAGAGTTTTCACAAAAATACACCTTCGGCCGAGTGTTGAGTGATCCCCCGTGAGGTATGTGAACTTGTATATAAATGGAATTTTAAAGAGGCATGTTATGCCCTAATAAGTAATTTATCTTATGTAATGTTTATAGAAATAACAACATAGAGCATCGGTCATAAAAGTAAGAGGATAAACGGGCCAGAATGGACTCGGTTTGTTGAAACTTATAGAAATAACAACATAGACAAGCTGTGTTTAAAAAAAATTGAAGGAAGCAAAATTTGAGATAAATGTTTTGAACAATGAGGGATTAGAGATTAGAAACGATGGGTCGAACGGAGATTATGTTCATGGTTGCTTGATACAGGCTGAAGAAGAAACATACTGCAAGCAGGTTAAAAATTGCTACCTTATTTTTATATATTTCCAGTGTATCTTTTGGACTGTTAGAAAAATTTCTAATTTATATTTTGTATCCTATATAAAATCTAATATGACATTTCTGAAATGTATGAAAATTATAGCATTTACCACACGATTTGCTGAAGCAGTTGTCGAAGAGGAGATTAAAATTTGATAACTTGGTTGCAAAAGTACATGGACCAAAACAGAGTAGTAAAGTTGATGTGCATTATGTTTTCTCTCCTGAAAACAAAAAGGGATTAGCTGCTGGTTTTATGGGACCAGGATGGACAACTTTTTGCTTCGAAAATGACATTGAGGAAAGCTGCCAACTGCTGTTTCAATGGATGGGAAGTACTCCTGAAGACGACTTTAACTTCATTGTGAAGGTTTTTAACAAAGACGGGATTGGACTTCACTGGGAGACAAAACATCACTGCAGCCGTACCAATCACCAACACCGCAAAAAGCGTCTACATTATAAAAAACAGTTTGAATACCATGTTTTAGAGACACACAACTTGGTATTTACATATCTACTTTTAATATGGTTGATTTTACTTATAATCTTGGATCTATCTGTTATTACTTAAAGTATATGCTGTTTTGAATGAATAACTAAAGAAAGAATTTTCCTTTACAGGCAATACCGAGGAACTTTGTTCGAGAACACCAGCTAAATGATTACCGTAGATGATGTGTGCAAAATGCAACATATAAATTACATCAAATGAGGCATAAAACTAACCCTTTTTTTAGTACTGATGTTGGAAAAAGTGTGCTTTTGTCTTCCTTTGTATTTTCAGGGTTAAAAGAGCTTAAATGAACAAAAGAAACAAAAATGCAGCCCAATCCAGCATAAATACAAGAAAAGGAATAAACGTGGCATGCCGACCCCTCGACAGCATCTTCCCAAGCAAAACAAGAGAACAGAAGGCTGAACACGCCCCCGTGCTCAGCCCCGTGCTCAATGAGCACGGGGGCGTGCCCAAGTGTCTGCAGAAAAGACAAAGCTGTAGAAGCTTCTATCTCCCACCACGAGGGCGTGCCCAGCGGACACGGTGTCGTGGTCAACTCTAAGATTCGCAGAATCTAAGGAAATCTTGATAGTACAGATACGCTTCTGCACACGGGGTCGTGCCCAGCGGACACGGGGCCGTGGTCAACTAATGCAGACAAACTGCAATTAATAAAAAAAGAGAAGATGGGTGGATACGGGGTCGTGTCCGGCTTCTGTGCAGGATATGAATAGGGGTGCTTGGATCATTTGCAAATCATCCCTTCGCAAACCACCTCTCTCACACTTCAGCCACACTCCACCACCACCACACACCATCATCCACCACCATCATCCATCATCCATCATAGAGTGTGTGAGTAGTCTCGGGATCCAAGATTGATCGTAAGTGTTCTTGAAAATCAAAGGCCATGTTTGCCTAAGCCTCTTACATCACTTGGTGAAGACAAGTGTCTAGTGTAATACTTTTTATTTTTAATCTTTTCGCACTCTTTATTTGGTTCTGTATTAATGACTTTAATAACTAGTTTCTTATGTTGAAGGTGAGTCTTCCTTACCGTTTGTCCGTGGTGTCTTGGCATTATTTTACTGTCTATATAAAATAAAAGATTT
This sequence comes from Helianthus tuberosus, assembly GCA_030545235.1. Lineage (NCBI taxonomy): Eukaryota > Viridiplantae > Streptophyta > Magnoliopsida > Asterales > Asteraceae > Helianthus > Helianthus tuberosus. The sequence continues at coordinate 107,803,105 of CM060365.1, read as the reverse complement.
TCACCATTCATATCTCCACGGTCTATATGGATGTATGTTGGCTACCTGGTCGGGGGTTAAGGGAACAGTTTGGTAAGAGTCTTGTCTTGTTTAGTGTATAGATCCTACAAGGACCTGGGTCAACTTTAGTAGGACCTCCTTCAATACCCACTGGTATTGGATGGCGGGGGTCCGAACTCCTTGATCCCCTCATATGTAAACTACTATTAATACTTTAACCCAGCTACTTAGGATTGTATCCCTGCTGACTCAGACTACTTAGCCGAGGGTAACGTCACCTCAAGAAGAAGGGCCTACCACAATATGCATTAATAACTTAATTAATTATCTTTCAATAATCCAACCCTTTAGGATTGCATCCTTGCTGACTCAAACTATTGGGTTGAGGGTAACGTCACCTTTAGAAGAGGGGCCTACTACAATAACTAAGATAATCTCTTAAAAAGTGCAAAAGTGGGGAAATAATCAAAGGTTACACTAAACACGAGTCGGATCCAAGTGATTCATCTTGTCTATCTGTTTTTGTTTCTTATTTTTATTTTTCAGCATTTTAGTTAGTTTTATTTTTCTAGTTTAAAACCTTTTTCTAAACTTTTGAGTTGATCAGACGTTGAGGATAAACCGGTATTAAAAGCTCTTGTGTCCTTGGATGACCTCGATATCTTACCAACACTATACTACGCTGACGATGAGTGCACTTGCCCATATGTGTGTTTAGTGTTAGTAAATATCGTGTTTTATAAATTTAAAACTTGGCTAAAAAAGTGTTAAAGGGCATACATCAAAAATCTAATAACACTCACGCACATCAGTAGAGCTGTGCTGTCATTTGGTCATGTGAAGTTTTTGGTACAGCTGGTTGTTAGGAGAGATCCTAGAAGACCTGACGACAACAACCATCTAGTGATGCATACAAACTAGCAGCGTATCATGGATGAAACGGGAATATCTGTGGGGGAAAAGATGAGATTTGAGATTGTCGAAGAAAAAAGTGTAAGAGGAGATAAAATACACTTTGAAGTTTCTTAACATGGTCTTTGAACACCTTTTCAGCCTTTGATAATTTATGTTTTAGTTGACATGTTTGATGGACAAATTTCATCTTTAGAAACTAACTTAAGAATGAAGTTATGTAGTCTTAGTATATACGTTTAAAACTTTGTGGTGTTGCCTTTTTATATTTTTCAACTAAACATTACTATATTTTGCATCTAAACATTACTTTTTTCCATTACATTTCCCGGTCACTCAACAAAAAGAAATATAAGACTCAAAATTAATAAAATAGTATACAACTTGCAATTCCAAATAACAGTGTTTTAAAAACTGCTCCTACCAAATGGACAAACACAACATCTGTTTCGCTAAACTTTGCAAACCAAAACGTCTGTTAAAGACAACCACTGTTGAAAGAAAAGTCTGTTACTTAAACCAAACAACCTCAGCTCATGAGCCAAACAAACCCTGCTGATGAACCAAAAGGTATGTTAAGACAAAGACTGCTGAAGCAAAGGTCTGCTAAAGAGAACCTCTGCTGATGAAGCAAAATGTATGATGAACCTAAGTTCTGCTGTGCACCAACAGATATTACACAATTCAACAGAAGATCTATAATATAAGATCTTTAACAGATGATGATCAACAGCTCATAAGGTCTGTTGAAGCACGCTATAACAGTGCTTAGCCTTTAACAGATCTTTAACAGTGCTTAGGGGTTAACAGAAGTTAACACGCTATAACAGTGCTTAGCCTCTAATAGATGTTAATGTATCTCAAACCCCAACAGTTTTCCGACTAACCAATTGATTAAATTTTCATTCATTAATCTAACAATAATATACAACCCTACTACTTATCCAGTCCATCAATATCACCACAAATGTATATAACGTATAATAACAATATTATATAACAAACAACAGGTTAACCTTACTTGATATTCAAACCGTAGACATTACATACCATATTCATCATCGTAGCCCTTACAAACCAAACTTTTAACCAGAGTTTGTTAAAACAACAGTTAACATACATAAATAAAAACCACAATGATTCTTCAAAAATAAGTGGTTTCTACTTATCTCTCATAAGAATTGTTTTTTTCATAAGCATCTAATTGTTAAGCTTAGTCAGCTTCTTCCGGGTTCTTCTCACATTAGTGGATAGCTCACCAACGTTGACAACATCAGCATCTTGAGCCATCCGCTTTCCATTGGGACTTGATCCAGAATCCTTTTCAACTTCAACGGCTGAAGAGTCGGCCGTAACAGAGACAACATCCTTGCAACATATCACAAAACAACTATTGATCTCATTTAATAAAATAATGAACTCTTTTTAAACATACTTTAAAAATAAATACTCACCCTTGAAGTTCGTTCAGCAGACACCTGGGAAGATTCTGAAAGGTTAACATCTTTAACGTCAGCTACCTCTTGAGTAACCTAAAGGATCATAATATATGATATCATATAAAAAAGTGCAGAATCCAGTGTTTAAAACTCAAAAGAAAAATAAATAGATTGAAAGAGTAATTTTATATGCTACCTCATCAGTATTTTCATCACCATTACCATCTCCACCAACCAACTCAGCAATTATTACTGGATCATCACATGTTTTTTGCACAGTATAAACACGATAGTCATTTTTAAGATTGAACTCTGAAACATCAATCTTAAAAGCAACCTTCTTATCAACCAATCGAAATATCTCATGAGGGAATCCAGTATCATTGGCCTTAACCTGCCTCTCTCTTATGTCACTCGCGGCTAATCCAAGAAGCTTCTGAACATCTCTATCAAACATAACAAAAGAAACACTACCACTCTCATCCTGCACCCGCACCCGCACTTGCACCTTGAACCTGAAATATACACAACTAACTAAGTAAACTGCAAAACTATATTCAAATATCAATCTTAGATTGTTACTTATATAAATATAACGCTAAATAATTATCATTGCTTACTTTGTGGTGATCGATGTACATTCACTATGACATTTGGGAAAAACCAAAGAAGTCGCAGGCAATCGAACAATATCATCTGAAACATTTTCAACATTCTGCAAGTATTCACTTTTACCCATCACCTTCGTGAAACACTTACGACAGGCAGCATAAAACCAACCATACTCTTCTTGCACAATCTTAATTGTCGCAACCACAACACAAGACATTTCCTGTAAAAACACAAGACACTACCTGTAAAAACATGCAGGTGACAAACCAAACAAATAACCAAACTATATAAAAAGATGTGAAACCTTTTCTATCTCACTAATCTCATCAACATGTTTCTTCACACCATCAGTTACAAATTCTTTATGCAATGGAAAAACACTCTGAGACGATAGTATTGTTTGAGAAGTAGAACCACTCCCTTGTCCAAACTTCAGTATAAGCCTTTTGAATACCACAAATGATTAGAATTAGTATACAAATAACATGAAACCAAGTATTTGACTTGAACATCTATATACAATAGAAATTACAATGACAAATTACCTCCTCCTTAGCTCATTAACTTCATCAATTTCTTCATTCAGAAAAATCCGTGTTGCAAACTTATCACTTTGAACAGTATATTCACCTACATGGAAAAGTATATAGATATTTAATGTATACCTGTCTTTATATTGCCAGAAATAAACAGTATAGTTATGATTTGCAGAAAGTAACAAAAATACATTTCCATTCCTTACACTTTTCATGATGTATAACAGCCATCACATGCTCATGAGGTGGGATTTTAGAAATGAAGTCCTTAATCTGCAGAGCATAATCATTCCACACAGTACACCGCAAAACCTTACCCCTACATGAAAAGAATAGTCATATGACGATATACTAAAGACTAATTTATGACCATTTCTTTACAAATCTCTAATATCAAAACAACATTGAATGAATAAAAACAGAAAATCAAAGGAAAATTATGACATTTATTAAAGTAGCAAATGAGCCATAAATTAACTACCATGTTCACTAAGAATAAACTGTAGACCTCATTTATTACCATGATTCAGCATTACATACAAACACTATAGATCTCATTTATTACCATTACCATGATCCAACATTAAATACCAACATTCTTCATCTTATTTATTAACATCATTAAATACAAACAATGATCAGTACATGACTGCACATGTAAACAACAACTTACTCCAAGTCTTCAATATCGAAATTAATCTTCTTAGTCTGCTTTGGAGGTCGATCAAAGATTTCAAGATCTCCACAACAAATCACAGATCCAGCAACATCTATATGATCACATTATACAAGAATATAAGTAAAACTCTCTAATATTATACAAGCAAGACATGATTACAAAAATATACACTACCAACACTCAAAGCGTTTAACGCCTCTCCTTGAAGAATATCTTCATAAGCTCTGAAGTTGAAACCATACTCAACACCTTGCCAATCTCTCACAGGAGTAACAGTTGTGCATCTATAAAAGTTGATTTTATAAGGCTGCACCACTACTTTATATAAATCTTTATTCTCACCAACACCAAATTTGGATAGAATCACAACAGCATCTTCTTGAAGCTGACCATCAAAAACAGGTATCAGATAAGTCTTAATACCTGCTTGAATCTTAGCACCCTGAAGAACATTTAAAGAAAGTATCTTCTTAGCATACAACACTACATTCTCTAATAAAACGGAAAAGCAGAGATACAAATTACCTTCTCATCAATGAAGATGAGATCCATCTTGTAACCCTGATTCCATTTTCGAATAATTCTCGCTTTCATGTTCCACATATCTTTCCCAAGATTCAAATCATTAACAAAACTAAGATTATTACTGTCAATTGATATTGACATGCTTCTAATTCGGAATTCGGATTGTGATTAAATTTAAAATTTCAAAATCAGAGAAGATGAAAGTGTGATGTCATATGAAGAGGGAAATGAGAAGAAAAGCCTTATATAAGAAGGATGATTAACAGGAGTTTCTGATTGACATGCATTAATTGCTAATTACTTATTCTCATGCATATTTGAATTTGAATTTTCCGGTAATTAGCGTTAAACATCTGCTGATCTAAAAGCATTACGGAAGATAACAACAGCTGCTACTGCTAAGTATACGTTTGCCAAAGGAACCAGCTGCTACTTTCTTGTAGATGGGCAGTGGTTTGCCCTTTGGAATGTGAGCCAGACCTTTAACATTTGAATACACAAGGCAGTGGTTTGATAGAACATTAAATATATTTTAAAGTGATTTATATATTAGGCTTTATGATGTAATAATGACATAAGAAAAGCATTGTTAGACAGTCTCTCCTGCTGACACATCAGCTTTTCTTATGTAATTGGGATTTCTTCTTTTATAGAAAGTATAGATAGATAGTTTGTTATAGTTTATTCGAATGATTGTATAAACTCAAAATGTGGTCTATAGTTGAGAGGAAAAGTGAGTATTACTTTTCGAGTTCTTGGGTTTTATATGGTGTACTAGTGAGGATGTTGGAGGTCCTTCTTGCCCTAATCAATGCTTAATTTGCCATGAAGAATTAAATCATCCATACGGGGGGCTTTGGTCAGTAAAATCATCATTAACAACAATAAAACCATTACAAGAATTAGGCAAAAACATCTATATCTATCTATACAATATAATTAAACAAAATAATTTCGTCTATGTTTGACGCACCTTGACAATGGACCCCGATTATTCATACGAAATTAAATCATCCATACGGGCTTTGATCAAGCCTGATGTTGTTCAAAGAGGCCTTGTAACTAAGTTTTTTTTTTTAACGGTCAACGAATCCTCTAAATTAGCTACTGGCGAAATTCACCACATCAGGATACCACCCTCACCTAGAGCCGAAGCCCGTGAACATTCGCCCGAAGGCATAACAGTGCGGTGAGATAAAATCCGCTCAGTTCAAGGATCGAACTAGCGATCTCCGCCTATTTGCCTAGTCTCCCATCATCACCAGGTGCCGCCGAAAATAATGGGAAGGACAGGAATCGAACCTGGGTCCCTTAGAACACCAAGTCTCTCCCTTACCACTCCACCACCACCTCATTGGCAAGTTTTTGTTTTTAACCTACGCTTTCGATCGTTAAAATCTCAAAATCCAATTATGGTTTTCTTACTTCGCAATCCATTTGTAGTTTCTAATAATAAAAAAAAACCAAAACCCATACTCATAATTAAGTAAATTGATACGAAATTAAAGCTTCCTTTTGAGTTAAAATAATAAGAATTATCCAAAGTTTAAGCACTCTTGAATATGCCCTAAACTAAATCTAAATAAATTTATATCTCTATTAAATAACTACAGTAATGTTTAAAATAAATAAAATAGTCTGATTATTTGATACATTTATGATTTCATACGAAAATAAATCAACCAAAAAAAAAATTAAAGTAAATACCATCTTCCTGCAATTTGACACCATGCCTCAACTCAAGTCTCATACTGAAAACCATAAAAAAAACACATAATAATAATAAGGATATAATAGCTGAAAAAATAAGCAAACTCATTGAGTGTTCAAAGCCATAAATAAGTTCTGTTTTCGCGCATGCTCCGGGATCAGCCTTTGAACAGTCTCAGGAGGAATGCCTTCAAGCTCTGCAACACAAAGTATCAAAAATGAACATGTTTAGTGAGGTTGAAATTTCGACCCGTATATATAAAATGGGTTAAATCAGTTGTGTAAATCTCAAACGAGCCAAATAGGTTAGCTAAATGGGGAACAAGTCAAACGGGTCAACATGTCAATAACTGCTGAAACCGACTGAACCATGCAAACCAAAGCAGACCATTCAGTTCGATTCGGTTTGAAAAACCAAGTTTGACGGTTCAGTTCACGGTTTGGAACTTGGAACTGACTTCTAAAAATTCATATCAAACTAACGATTTAGAAATTATAGAAAACCGTATCTAACCGTCCAAAGTCCAAACCGAGTTTCTGCGTTTTGGCCTATAAATTTCATCCAGAGCGTATTGTGAACATACAGTAAAACCTCTATAAATTAATAATGTTAGGACCGAGATATTTTATTAATTTAGTGAGATATTATTATATCAATAAATTAATAATTTATTAATTTAACGTGGTTTTACGTATGAGTATGACCTTTAAATTTCTAAGTCCAATGTACATTCACAAATTAAATGAATTTGTCAAGTTCATTGTTTTTTAATACAAAAATTTAATTCATGGTACCAAAAAATAAATTACAAAAACAAGTTTCAATGCACACTTCTTAAGTGCATTGCAAGCGGCAAAAAACTCTTCACAATTTTTTGTTGCAATACGAGAAGACAATGCCCCAACTCTTATGTGCAATGAGGAGATTTAAAGATGAACTCAAGATAGATTTGAAGCTCAACAAAAAAACAAATAGATTTACTAGACAATCTTAGAATTTGGAATCTTTTAGTATTATTAATTTATAGTTTCGTTGGGACCAATATATATACACTCGGATTTCAAAAAAGTTATTATCTTATTATTATATCGATTGGGGTCCAATTTTGTACTGGTCCCAAGTTGGGACTATACAAATTATTAATTTTATCGAGTATTAATTAATAGAGGTTTTACTGTATGTTCCATAGATTTAAATTGTTGTAACAAAATAATAATCAAGTTTTTTAAATGTAGCCAACACAATAACTATTAATTTAAAACTGGATAAAACGTGTTAGTGAATCAACCCGACGTGTACCGTTTATACCAATAATAAAGATGACCCTTTTCGACACTAATCTATTTCAAGTAAGCAAGCGTATGCATGCATGCATTCATGTTCTTTTTCTACAAAAAGTAGTAAACCTATAGTTGGTTTGCATGCTTATTCAAACTCGACTCATCTGCTGATTCACAATTGACATTTACTCGTCTAGTCATCTTTAGCTTCAATATATTTTGATTCTAATACTTTCAATAAAGTTCAATTAGTTATCAAAAATGTTCAGCAAAACCTATAATATTAACAACGATTTTCACTTTATAATCTTTTTAACAAATTTTTTATTAATTTCTTTCATTAAGTAACCAGAAATTTTACTATAAAATGACAGGTAAACAGACAACAAGCTGCGCCGCAACCCCCTTTTGAATAGCAAATCGTATTACAGTCAACAAAAGTCAAATGTGTACTTTTCGCAGCATCAACTTACCTTGGGGTTTAAAATTGAAGAGTGGAGGAAGTGGACGACCGTTAAGAAGACGCGTAGTCGGATCTCTTAGTTCATCAAAGAACGGATGCACACAAGCTTCTAACTGCAGTTCAAAGTTCAAAAAAATCATTACTTCACCACTGCCCCTCGTAATTCTAAATTCACTATTTTTAATTTTTATTTTTTTTTGTTTTAGTAATTCTAAATTTACTATTTTAATTTACTTACAGCAGTGCATCTTAAATTGGGTGAATACTGGAAAAACCTACAAACTAAGTCCACAGCTTCGGGAGGTAAACGTTTTTGGAACACCTGAAATATAATAATATAAAGTGACAGTTTCTCACATAACTATAATATAAATATTATTTATCGATGATAAAAGGACGTATACCTTGTGCCATGGATGAGGTTTTATTTGTGGGAACCTAAATTCAGTATAATTTGGGTTCATGCATTTTATCTCTTCTCGTGTCGGTGTTCCCAAAACCTGTATAACAATCATACAACATAAACTCGATCAAAACACCCCTTACATATAAGTTTCATTTCCATATAGAAGAAGTTCATATTAGGGGTGTTCAGAAAAAACCGTAACCAAATAATAACCGTAAACCGAACCGTAACCGAAACCAAATAAACCGATCCGAATAACGAATTCGGTTTTTGGTTTGGTTTCTAACTGAAACCGAATTGTGAATATGGTTTTTGGTTCGTTTATGGATCCACATTTTATTTTATTTGGTTTATTCGGTTTATTTGGATAACCGAATAAACCATTTAAGTTAATTAATTATTAAATAAAAATAATAGTATTTTATAAGTCATATACAATATATTAGTCCAAAATAGTTATTTTTTATGCAACCTAAAATACCAAATGTAAATCTAAAAGCCCAACTCAAACCCACTCATTTATAAAATAACAGAACTTCTTCCGACCTTCAGTATAGAAACTAGGCTTACTACATGTTTGAAGATTATTTATATTTTGTGTCATTAGACTTGTTAACTATTTATAGTTTATATGATCTATGTTTTGAAGCTTTAACTTTGTGGTTATGTCTACGACTACTTTATGGATGTGTTTGTTTTATTTCGCAATGAAACTTTCTTGTATTCATATGTTGTTAGGTGTAAATTAGTTGCGATGTTTGGAAGTTGGTACACAAACATAAATATAAATTAGGAAAAAAAGTACTTAGGTACAATTTGGTTAGATTTGGTTTCTAACCGAAACCAAACCGAATTGAATTTGGTTTGATTTGGATCGGTTTGCATATTCCTTATTTGGTTTGGTTTTTGGTTTGGGGTAAAAAATTTTGAAAACCGAATAAACCATAAACCGAACCGATGAACACCCCTAGTTCATATTAACTATTAAGCAACTGAATTAACGTACCTTAATGATCTCTACTAACTGATCAACGCCACTTTCTCCAGGAAACAATGGCTGCAAACAAAATCGACCAAGAGAATAATTAATCTGTTTTTTGCTTAAATAAGAAAGAGTAAAATGCCATTTTCGTCCCTGAGGTTTGGTTAGTTTTGCGACTTTCGTCCAAAGGTTTGTTTTTCCGCATCTGCATCCAAAAGGTTTAGAATCTTGCCATTTTCATCCGGCTCGTTAACTCCAACCATTTTTCTCCGTTAAGAGAAGGGTATTTCCGTCTTTTTTGTTAACTTAAAGGGGCAATTCAGTCTTTTTCACTTTATGTACAAGCAGTTAAAAAACCCTAAACCCTAAATAAAAAAACAAAAAATAATATAGGTAAAAGACAAAAATACCCCTGACTTAACGGAGAAAAATGGATGGAGTTAACGAGCCGGATAAAAATGGTAAGATTTCAAACTTTTTGGATCCAGATGCTGAAAAACAAACCTTTGGATGGAAGTCGCAAAACTGGCCAAACCTCAGGAACAAAAAAGGCATTTTACTCAATAAGAAATGAAAATGCTACGAAGCCAAAGTACCTGTCCAAGTAGTAATTCAGCCATCACACAGCCAGTTGACCAAATATCTATAGCGGTTGTATATTCGGTGGCGCCAAATATAAGCTCTGGAGCGCGATAATATCTTGAACAAATGTAAGAAATATTCGGTTCTCCTTTTATCTGAAAAATAAGTTAAAGAATTTAACTAAGTAATTAATTGGAAAATAATAAGAACATCTTTATATGACTTACCAAAACTTTAGCACTTCCAAAGTCGCAGAGTTTCAGCTGATGCGTATGTGGATTTACCTTAAAGTGCACAAAAAAACACATGTTTTAAGTAAAATGGACCGAATTAAACAACACGTCATCTTAGAAAAGAATCTTACTAGCAAATTCTGAGGCTTGATGTCGCGGTGACAAATACCAATGCAATTATGAATATAAGCAAGTGCTCTGCATATCTGCAAAAAAATCACACAAGATAATAAGGCATACATGAAAGTCTGAAACCAAATTGTAAGAAATAAAAAAATCAGTTTACCAAAATTGTTGATTTGTAAAAAAGTTAACTGTCATTTTCGTCCTATTGGTTTGTCCAATTATGCCAGTCCATAGTCCATGCCAAAATTGTTGATTTAAAACCTGCCGTTTAATAAAGGGTAATATCGTCATTTTCCATTTTTCTTTTTATTTCCTTTTTTTAAACCCTATTAAATCTCACCATTTAAGAAAAAAGGGGGAAAAGGAAAATGACGATTTTACCCTTCATACAACGGCAGGTTTTAACAGACGTTAAGTTTTTGGACGGAACTAGCATGTTTCAAGAATGTCGGGGACGGAAATGGTACAAATTTGAAACTTGGCCTGGACTGGCATAATTGGACAAACCACAGGGACGAAAATGGCAATTAAGTCTTTATAAAATGATAATTCTATTAAAAGGGTTAATCAAAGATGAAAAGTTAAGAAGCACATGCCTGATAAGTATACAACTTGACATATATCAAAGGCATTCGTTGGTTCATCCTAATGTAATGCCGAGCACTGCGGCTAACCGTTTCAGGAACAAAATCAAGAACAAGATTAAGATAAAGCTCTTCTCTATCAGTGGTTGAGAAGAAATAATGTTTCAAGGACACAACATTAGGGTGGTCCAACATTTGCATAATTTGTAGTTCCCTGTTCTTATAACGCTTGTCTTGAAGTACTTTCTTTATAGCCACAATCTCTCCGGTCTCTCTGCATTTAGCCTGCAACAAAAACACACAAAAATGAAGTCCAAAACTGCAACTAACCATCCGTAAAAAAAAAAAAAAAAAAAAAAAAAAATTGCTCCGCTTACTTGAAAAACAACTCCAAAAGAACCCGTTCCAATCACATGCTCAGCTATGTAACTAATCGTCTGTCATAAACCAAATTATAAAAAACTCAACAGAAGATACTGACCGTCTGTCATAAACCAAATTATAAAAAAACTCAGCATAAGAAATAACGAACAGGCATCGAGAGTTTATGGAATTGATCCACTACGGTTGATTATAGCGAATAGCGGACAATAGTAACAAGCAACCTATACGCTACGTAGCGCAGATACTATTTTATGTTTACCGATACACTAGAAGAAATTTTTAGAAATATTTTATATGCATATCATATCCAAATTCGGTGTTTCCATACGCATATTTAACCAAAAAAAATAAAAATAAAAATAAATTCCAGTTATTGACTTATTGTATACATATATCTTATCGCTATTAATATTAAAACCAAAAAAAACCTAAAATCGAGCTATTTACTCGCTATGGAGGCGCCAAAATCAGATAGCGATGAATGAGTGCTTCGCTACGCTATAGCGCTTGCTGTAAGTACCATTAACAACTATGATCCACTGCAATGAAAAAAGACTAATGATAATACATGTATTACTTCCAACCTGTTTAGACTGATCATTACGACCACCGATTGTTGTTCTTATTACATGCCCCGCTTCAGTACCCACACCGTGTACTATCTCTGGCTCACTATCCTGAAATAATAGTAAATTTGTCATTCAGAGTGTCCATTAAGAGCATGTATCAAAGGGGCATTTTCCCAATGTGATAAAACTTCCACAAGCTTGGTTTAAAAACGAAATCCACTAGATAAACTAATACAACATAATACATCCATTTTGCACACGTAGAGCACGAGAAGCCTCAATCAAGTAGACATTATAACAGCAAAAGAACAAGTATTTATAAAAGCTAGAAAAACATTTACACTCAATTAACTTTAACTAAAACAAACAAACTTACACTAACTCTTTCATCATCGTTGTCTGACTTGTCCCTAAGTCTCATCTCAAGCATCTCCCGGCCCAACCAATCAACCGAACTAGACGATTCATCGAACCCACTGGCAGTTCTCGAACTCCCAACCCCACCATGTCCTAGGCTGGCTGAAGCCATCTTGCACCGCACACGAACCAAAGATGCTAACAACGGTTACACTCCAGAATCCGCAGCATACACTTGTTGAATAAGAATCTGTGTTCATAATGCAGAACAAATTATATCGTAAACTGGTATCAAACATTGCATAACATCTAACATCTCCTCCCACACAAGACCAAGATTCAAAGTGATCCTACATTATACAAATACAATGTAATTTCAGATTATTTTATAAAGGAGTTGGCTAAACGTACACACGTTACTAAAATGCACCCCTACTGATTTGACTGGTTTTTTATTTTATTTTTAAAAGCCGTATAAGACGTAAAATATAAACGTCGCGTAGCATTCGAACGTCATCTTTTTACACATCCCCGTGTAACAACTGATTTGACAAGGCGTACTTTTAGTAATACTTAGAGATACGTTTAGCCCAACCCCTTATAAATTAAAATTTTGTCGCAAAACAATGCAACCCACAAAAGGATTGTGCTAAACGTACCCCACCCCAGATTATTTTAACCGAATATAAACCCTCACCAGTGTACGTTTCGCAAACAGGGATACATTTAACCAACCCCACAAACCCAACATAATTCATCATCAGTCAGATCTAAGCCAAAATCACTCCAAATTAACCTCTAAAAATCATTTAAAAAAACCACATATCACACTATCAACACCGATCAAAAGCAAACTGCAACACCCATGATTTAATCAACCAAAAACAGCACAAAAAAACATTGCTCACCTAGAAGAATCTGAGAAAATATCCGACAACAACGTGGGCATTTGACAATCAATCAATCAAGTGACAGAGAATGAAGATTGGTTTTTGTTTCTGGATAAATGTGGAAAAGTTTAAGAGTTATCTAACTGGGGTTTTGTGCCTGTATATCCATCTGAAAATGGGAATGAGAAAGAGGGGTTTTTATCGCTTTTTGATTTGGGGATACTACACACACTAGTACAACTGTTCGGTTGTAAGGGAGAGAGAGAGAGAGAGAGAGATGAAGAAGGCTTTTGGGTTTCTGACAAGTTGGTGACAGAAGTTTGTTTTGATTTTACATTTAATTTACCATCTCCACCCTTCATTATGTGTACATGTCTTGTCTTTTGATTTTTTTGGTTATTGATTTGATGTCAAAGTACTTTATGCTTGTAAATTTTCGTGTTCCTGTTCCAATTGGTTCCTTATTTTTATTAAAAATTATTATTATTTTTTAGAGTTAAATGTCTATGGTTTGAATATTTTTGTCGGTTTAGTTCAAAGGTTTAAAGCCCCTTGTGGGTCGTTATGTGACAAGTGGCGAAACGCGTAAAAGAGAGGCTTTATGAGACTTTATATCACAAGAGGGTGGTAAGGGGGTTATATAACCTCATATGTATGTATGTATATATATATGTGTGTGAGTTGGTAAGAATGGTCACGCCGCGATGCTGGTCACAGGACATCCAATTTCATCCCCAATAGCGCCCCCTTGTAACGGTGTTGGGCGGCACTATGGGGAGCCATAGCCGGAACCTCCGTGATATGGTGCTGCATTACGGACGGACTTAGGCCAAATAGTTTCAAACATTGCCATTTTAGTACATTGGGTTAACTTCATCCATTTTTGTTGTTAACGAGAAGGGCAATGCGGTCATTTTTTATAGTCAAATTGTCCTTTTAGTTAACAAAATTACATATAAAATGACTGAATTATCCTTCTCCTTAATAGGAAAAATGGATGTCGTTAACCCAGTGGACTAAAATGGCAGCGTTCCAAACTATTTGAATTAAAATGGTATGGTTTCAAACCTTTTGACTAAACTGACAAAAAGAATCAAACCACATGGACTAAAATGGCATTCGACTCTTTTTTTTATAGCGAACAAAAGCGCGGCTACTCGGGATAACCCAATGACAAAATAAAATCACATACGTCTGCGATCACAAAGAGTTGGGTAGCTCAAAGCTACCATCTCCAGTTCCGGGAAAAACTCGCTGCCTAAGGCTAAAGACCCCCTACGATAAAACCCGGTTGAAATCAACCTCAAATCTTCGCTTCCCCTCCAATGTCGGTTGAAGTACACCCTTACCTCATTAGCTAAGAAAATAATTATTATGATGCTAAATAAATTTATACTATATCATAATAAATATAATGATTAAAAGTAATTTTATAAAATAGTTTGATAATTATAACTTTTTTTAAAATATATAGTAAAATCTTTGTTGACTTGACTTCCTCTCGCGACTTTTAAATGGTGTTTGTTTTTAAATATACTATGAAAACGAGTATTTTGTTCGTTTTAAGATTTCTATAGTTTTTTTTTAGTTTAAAAAAATAAGAGTTAATTGCCAAAATCATCCCTGAGGTTTGGGCAGGTTTGTCATTTTCGTTCAAAATGACACTTTTGTACCAAATTGCCCCAAACGTTTGTAATTTTTTGTCATTTTCATCCAAACCACCAATTTAGTGTATTTTTTCTGTTAAGTTGAGGATATTTGGATGAAACTGGCAAATATAAAACCGCAGGGACGATTTTGGCAATTTACTCAAACGCTTTTAATTTTTTTTATTTAATTATTTTTGTTACATATATAATAAAAAAGAATATACGAAGAGCTTATAGAAAAAAAAATGAATAGTTGTGTCGCATAATTTTTATAATTTTCATCCAAATCACAAAATCAGTTTATTTTTTCTGTTAAGGTGAAGGATGTTTTAAGTTTTATAAATTAAGACAGAAATTAATTTACAGATAGTTTATTTTAATCAGTTTTATAAAGAGAAAACGTCATTGTTGTGCAACACATAACAATCGATTACAACTTTTATATTTATCAGTTGTAGAGATAGAAAAAAATTGTAAAACGTTACATATTTTTTAAATGTGTTGAGCACCTAGAAAATATGTTGGTAGAAATAAAATATTTATTTAATTAAGATTATGAGGGTAACTAACTAATACTTATTCTAAGTGGCTTGAGTAAATAAACTTTTGGTTCATAGCAATATAATTACAATTTGGTGGGTAATTATAAGGTTTGGTAACGATACGTTGTTTGATAGAGGGGGCACTGGCTTCTGTTTTTCTTTATGAGCGAATTTAAAAGAGTAGAAGATAAATTAAAAACTTGGTACATATGATAAGATTTTCTTATTTGACATTTTTCAATAAGGTCACTAGCATTTTAGTTTTATAAAATTTAGTGGTTTAAGTAGATTTTATTTTTATAAAACAGATCTATATAAAAAAAATTAGAAATTAATTTTTGTCTTAGGGGCTGTTTGGCAACATCTGAACCAATAAGTGTTGAATGAATAAGAGGTCTGAATGGGTAAGAGGGTCTGAACCTGTAAGTGCTGAACCAATAAAACAATGTTTGGTTGCACATCTGGATAATGTGTAAAATGACATTTTTACCCCTGAACAAAACAAAATAGCCAACTGGCTTTAAAACCAAAGTTGTACTCTCTCTCTCTCTCACTTCCCCAATGTTTCTCTGCTTCTCTCTCTAAAACCTCGACTTTCCATCATTCTTCATCCTTCACTTTAACCCTAATTCTCCTCTTCTTCTTCATATGATTCTGCTTTACATCATCTTCAATTTCTTCGATTCAATTCATCAATTATGAGCTTCTTAAACCCTAATCACAGGCCATCAACATCAACCACATCAGATCATCATCATCATCTACCTACATCCAGCGTCGCATCAACTTCATCATCGTGGAGGAGGACAGTGACGTGGAGGTGTGGAGTGGAGGTAGCCTGAGGTGTGGAGGAGATGGAGGGAGGATGCGGTGGAGGTCCGGTGTGGAGGAGGCCGATGGTTTCTTTGGGAGGGATAACTTTGGCGGCGCGAGTGGAGGTCGATGGTGAAGGAGGCGCCGCTGCAGAGTGGACCTCCGATTAACGGGGAGGGCGCTGCAGAGTGGAGGAGCTCGATGGTGAAAGAAAACGAGGGGAGGAAGTGCAGCGGAAGAGGAGGCCGGCTGTGGAGGAGAGGAGATGGAGGGAAGATGGGGTTGCTGTGGAGAAGAGCTGAAGAGGAGGATCTGAAGGGCATACGCGTCCAATGTTTCATTCAGACTTCAGTCAGACTCCTTTACATGTATGACCCGGTCAGAGGCTAATAAGAGGCTGGGAAGTTTTAAGAGGTATGAAACAAACAAGCTGATATCTGACTCAGTCAGACATGAGACTAATAAGAGGCTATTAAGATGCAAACAAACAACCCCTTAGTTTATAAACATCCTTCGCCTTAATAGAAAAATTAACTTAGTTAGTGGTTGGATGAAAATTTATAAAAATTATGTGACAAAGCTATTATTTTTTTTTCATATAAAAAATTGCATGTATATTCTTTTTTATTATATATGTAACAAAATTAATTAAATAAAAGAAATTTAAAAGAGTTTGAGTAAATTGCCAAAATCGTCCCTGTGGTTTTATATTTGCCAGTTTCATCCAAATATCCTCAACTTAACAGAAAAAGTAAACTAAGTTAATGGTTTGGATGAAAATGGCAAAAAATTACAAACGTTAGGGGCAATTTGGTACAAAAGTGTCATTTTGGACGAAAATAGCAAACCTGCCCAAACCTCATGGACTATTTTGGCAATTAACTCAAAAATTAATGTTTTTGGAAAGGTTTGGTCAACTTCAAGTGATCAAAGTTGAAGAAGTTGATGACAAAATAAATGTGATTTAAGGTAATAGACGCGCCATTGTTGATAAATAGCTCAATCATGGAAAGTCTGTATAAATTCATAAAGGTCATCGGCATCATACTCATTAAATCTCACTAATAGCAAAGCAAATGTAGGGTCTGAGGAGGGTAAGATGTAGACAGTCTTACCTCTACCCCGTAGGAATAGAGAGGCTGCTTCCAGTGAGACCCCCGGCTCGATAGTAGTTTTGCATCAAGCCTTGGACATAAGGCACATAACACTCAGCAATCGGGACAAAGACCGATTAGTGCATGTACCCTTTTGTCTTTCGGCTATCAACGCCACCACATGATGCATGATTAACCGTCCCCCGCTTTTAACGTTATTTTCACGAAATTAGTAAAATAACGTTAAAATTAGTGCACTTTCACTTTTTCCCTCCGATAGCCCACACATATATACATTATATGCGCATACCGCAAGCAGGGCATGTATAAATTCATAAAGGTGAAATTGGTTTTTTTCAAGTTATCTCACGCATAAAAAAGCGATAAATTTAAAGATATATTCAAACAATGAAGAAACGAATCACGTTTAGAATAACCAATGATCTCTTAGGTGGTGTTTGTTTTTTGGCCAAAAGCTCTTCTGAGCACTTATGTCTGCGTCGCGCAGACGCGCGCATACATAAGGGTGCTGCAGCTTGTTTGTTTTCTTGAAGATCTGCAGAGCTTTTACCTCTGCCTCACCACTTCCCCAAACAGATACTTCCCCATGTCTTCAAACCTCTTCTCCCTCTCTCCCTCTTCAAAACATCCATCTGCTCCAAAACCCTAGCTCCACATCCACCTTCAACACCACCTCCACCACCACCTTCACCTCCACCTGCCGACACCACCTCCACCTCCGACACCACCTCCACCTCTACCTGCCGACACCACCTTCACCTCCACCTCCAACACCACCTCCACCTCCACCTCCGCCACCACCTCCACCACCACATCTCAGCCACCACCTCCACCACCACCATCGTCAAAACCCACCACCACCAAACCCATCAATTAAAACAAAACCCAGATCGGTGAGAGAGAGACCGTAGAGAGAGAGAAACATCGGTGTGAGAGACATCGTACATAGATAGATCGGTGAGAGACCGTAGAGAGAGAGGCGGTGGTGTGATGGCGGTGGTGGTGCTATGGGCGGTGGTGGTGACAGATTGTAGAGAGAGATAGGCGGTGGTGTGATGGCAGTGGTGTGATGGCAGAGGTGGTGCGGTGGTGCTATGGGCGGTGGTGGTGACAGATTGTAGAGAGAGAGAGTTTGTAGAGAGAGAGAGAGAGATCAAGGCAGAGAGAGAGAACTGTTGTGTGTGTGTGTGAAGTGGTTTTTGTAGAAAATAAAAAAACAAACCCACTCTCTTCTCCTTGCAGACTGCAGACATTTGGTCCACCTCTTCTCATGCAGATGCCCGCATATGTGGTCCACAGATTGCAGACATTTTACCTCTGAAAAAACAAACAGCACCTTAGTATTGATTTTACAATAATAAAACCTCTTAACTTAGATCACAGTAATAAAATTTTGTTGAAGTGCGTATGACTAACAAATTATGCACAAAGAATGTTACCTAGGAATCTTGCCGATTGGTAGTGAGAGAAAACAAGGAGGCGGGTGAACAAATTAAACGTCATAACCGATAACCGAATCATAACCGGTATAATTGAACCGATTTTAACCAATAACTGACATAACCAATGGTTATGGTTATGAAATTTGTTTAACCAACCGAGTGGTTATGGTTATGGTTATGAAGTTTTGATTAACTGATATACCCGAAACCAAACCAAACTTATAATATTAAGTCTATATAGTAGATTATCGTTTAACACAAACCATGTAGAGATTTTTTTACTAAGATAAAAGTATGTTTGTAACAAATGATCCTGATGTAGGTGTCATTTATTTTGATAAAGAATTGTACTTCTAATCAAAGGCTTAAGTATGTTCTTTTTTTTTGCTGAGAAATATATTGTTGAAAGGGATCTCACATTGGTAGTTTAACCAAAAATGTAGTATTGGTTGTCTTATTAAAAAAAACCAAAGCTAAGTTCAACACGGTTAGAAGTTTTGAACTTTAGCCGAAAGTTAGTTTTAGTTAAAGTTTTTGGTTAATAACCGAAATAACCATAACCAATTAACCGTAACCAAAGTTTGATTGTGTTTATGGTTAATGGTAAAAACCAAACCGACCCATGCACACCCTACAAGGAGCGATCGGAGAGGATTGCTTATTATCTTTGAAATGAATTCCTATAATAGACTAGGGATTTTGATATAGGTTTTAGATACTGATTACAAAAATACAATCTGAAGAATTGTTTACAAATAAATTATTTGTGTGTATTCATTGTTCTTTGTTGTTGCAACAAATATGAGACCAAGGGTAGTGGACAGACTAGTTAGGCAAAAGGCTTCAAGGGTTTCAGTTTGCCTAACGCAGGTCGTGGGGTCCCCATACATTTGCTAGACGTATGAGGAGGTTCACTAGTTTTGTTGTTATTCACTTGAAATCCTTGACTGAAAGAGATTCAGCCTCAGATGTTAATGTTAGTGAAATTATATTATTTGAAATGAAGAAGAGAAGCATGCATGAAGCAAGTTCTCGAGGGAGAAGAAGAAAGATCAGCGATCAAGGATGATCTAAGCTGATCGGAATGTCCTGCATGAATGACAAGGGCTGTCATTTATAGAGAAAAGGTTCTTCCCGAAAGGAAAACCTTTGACTAGTAAACCTCGGCTGCACTAGGGGACTTACCCATTTAGGGGTTGAAGGCTTCGGACCTGCGGGTAAAAGGATGTCTCCTTTGCACATGACACTTTTGCGGCTGGGAGGAGAGTTGGTAAGTTATCAGTGATGTGACTGATTACTGTGCTTGTTCTTTTTGCTGTTTGCTACAACTCGCGGGTTTTGAACATTTTAACCTTTTAAGCTGTTATGTGTTTTAGTCATATTATTTAGACTTGAGCTACCCCCGTCATCATTCTTCAACCAAACAAACGCAAGTGATGCTATCCAACAAACTCAAAATGTCAACAAGGAAGATATAGACTATGAACGAACTTAAAAAAACTACAATGTCAACAAGGAAGATATAGACTATGAACGAACTTAAAAAACTACCTTTTTCTCTATGTGTGCGCGCATGCGTTGGGGCAAAAGGGTTCAACACTTTAATTTATTCAAGACAATATGGGAGGAGATACAGAGTCAAAAGATAGCATCCTTTCATATCTAAGTATTGAATAAACTAATGCACCTTTTATACTAGTAAGAGGGCTTTTAGAATAAACAATATATTCTTTATACATGTTCTTGATCATTTTGCTTAGATTGTCACTAATAACGAGGACATGTTGTATTTTGGACCACATAGACCTAACAAAGTTTTCAACTCAAATGTTTTGATGTTGGTCTCTCATCCTGTTAATTTCGAAATAAACATCCTTTTAACATGTTTTTTTTTTGGTTGATGTGTCACAAGGTCAACAATGGTTGGTCAACATGTGTAATTTAAACCAGTGAACTTCAAAACAACACAACTCATATTTTTTTTTCATGTTAAAGATAATACACTTAAAATCATATAACGGGAACACAACTCTTGTAATCTATTAATCTATTTATCTATAGAGATTAAATAGGTTGGTGGGTTGTAAACATGTTATAAGTGGCTCTAAAACAATTTTTTTTTGTTTGAAATGGTTGTCGGACCAACCGGAATAATTGTAATACAACCCATTCACGGTAGCGTTTTATTAAACACTAGCAGGGTTTTCGCACGATGCGGCGCGGGTGACAATTTGCATTGTGGTACTCGTCTTTTAATATTTTTTTGTTCGTATAATATTTATTGTAGTACCATTATGGTGGATATACGTCATAAGCGAAGCCATCGATTAATCCATTTCATTGTAGGCATGGCTCAATCTGTTCAGCTATTATCCTCAACCGAAGGTGAAACCCAAGCCATCGGTTAATCTATTTTATTAACCAATCGGTTTTTTGGTTAATTTATTCGGTTATATTGACGGTTTTTTGTTTAGCTCGTTTAATTTCGGTTAATAGCTAAAACAACATTTTAGCTAAAACTTTTGCTTAAAAATACATGAAATTGAGGTATAAATACATATAATGCAATATTAAATACATGAAATGAAGGTATAAAATATGAAATACATGAAGTAGAGGTATAAAAGCTAAAAATATATGAAAATATGAAAGGTTCAGTTCGGTTAATTTTGGTTAAACGAGGGTACAAAAAAACTGATAAACGATTTTTGATTAATTCAGTTTTCAGTTAATCGGTCCTCAGTTAATTCAGTTTTTGGTTGATTTAGGCTCGGTTTCGTATGCTTTCGGTTCGCTTTCGTCTGTTTTCGATAACAATTGAGTTGTTGTTCACTCCTAGGCATTGTTATTCACGTAACATTTTAATTTTTAATCAAAAAAATAAACTATAGTTATACTACACTCAAACTAAAGAGAATAAAATATTTGTTTTCATGGTGTAATTTTTTCATAAAAAATATTACAATTCAGTTGTTGTTTACTTCTAGACATTGTTAATCGTGTAACGTTAAAAAAATAAAAAAATAAACTATAGTTATATTACACTTAAACTAAGAGAATAAAATGTATGTTTTTATGGTGTAATTTTTTTTTCTAAAATATATTAATGTACAAAAAAGTTATAGTTGTTTAAAAATCGTGAGGTGTTTACTTTTCTATAAAAGGAATAAAAGTAACTGTAAACTAATTATTAAATCATATGTTACAATCCTTAAAACATATTATTGATTTTTAATCCAACTTTCCCTCATGATCTTTTAGATGACCATAGTTTTTCATATGTTAATAATTTCTATTAGAAGTGATACCTATGAACATTTTGCGGAAACCCTCTTATAGCTAAATATGTTTTGTATTCATTGAATCTCTTTCGTTTTTCAAAACATTCTTTGTTATTTTATTCTTATTTTTTTGAACGATAAACTTCATGTATAAGGTTACTACACTCTAAATTGGAGAGTCTCGTTTTGCCCCACTTTGGCCAGGCTATTTTATCTTAACCGGGCTCATGCTAGATTCAAAGTTTGGCTTTTTGGGCGTTCACCCGGGAAACCATACGCCGGCTGCCAGTTGACAGTCGTTGTGCCACCACAAGAGCAGAACTCTCTGGCGTAACATACAGTTGAACAAAAATCCGGTTGAGTTCACACAAAGCCTAGTCCGCCTATATCCACCCCAATTAGAATACAATATGTTTTTATAAATTAAACTAACATAATAAAATCGTATGAAACTTTTTAATTAATAGTTTTATCATAAGTCATGATGTCGTTGATGACCTTCTGGAACCCCGTAACTTTTTTAAAAGAGTAAACTTCCGTTTTGCTCCATGTGGTTTGGTCACTTTAATGGTTTTGCCCCAAACCTTTAAAAATAGTCATTTTGCTCCCTAATGTTTGGATTTTGTCTCCAGTTTGCTCCACGTTCTTAATTCCATCCATATTCTATGTTAACTGAAAGGGTATTTTGGTAATTACAAATATAAAAAAGGGTATTTTGGTAATTACAAATATAAAAAAGGGTATTTTGGTAATTTACATGTAAAACTAAATTTTATTAATATATACATAACAAGTTCAGTCTTCACTCTCTCTCTCTCTCCTACACCACCACCCACCACCAATCGCCACCACCTCCCCTTTCCCTTACCACCACAACCACCTGCTATGACCACAACCACCTGCTACGACCACAATCAATTCTTTTATCCTTCCAAATCAATTCTTTATTTACATTATCTCTCTCTCAAACACAAGCACCAACACTCGTCACCACAACACCACCACCTGCTAACAACAACCACCACCACGGCACCACCTGCCCTTCCAAATCACCGGAGCCACCCAAACCACATACATATCAACATTTTCAACCATCAGATTTATGAACTAGATCTCTAACCCCAAACATCAGATTTGTCATAGATCCATTTGTTTAACCATATTCAACCTGTTCACCATCCTCTTCTACAAGTGCCACCGCGGACAAGCAACAACACCACCACCAGAAATCATCACCTTAGCCCAAAAATCCACCGGAATCACCACCATCTCTCTACCTTCTGTTGCGGAGCCACGACGAAGTCCAATAGTTTAACGAGTTTGGCCGACGATCTAGGGTTTCGATCCCTCTATTGCTGTTGTTGACCACCGTGAACCACCATGGCCATCCTTCGTCTTATTTGTTCTTGTCACTGGAGAGATGAACCTTAGTTCGAAACCCTAGATCTAGAAATTGTTGTCAACATCATTTGTATCCATGGCCGCCGCTACCAACAACGGTTCACCTTTCACCGCCACGATTAGTTTAGCATGTCCAGATCCACCATCACTGTATTTTTTCGAAGATGAAACTTCAACATCCATGACTAGGGTTAGATAAAGATTTCGGGGTTATGGCTTCAGACGAAGATGAAACGATGATGGTGGTGGTGTCATGGTGACGGGTTGCGTGTGATGGTGGTGGTTGGTTTCATGGTGGTGGCTGGTTAGGTTGAAAGAATTCTGACTGAGTAGAGAGATGAAAGGGGAAGGAAGGGAGAAGGAGGGTGAGATGTGAGAGAGAGAGAGAGAGAGAGAGAGAGAGAGAGTCACTTTATAATATAAAAAGATCTCATAAATATATTTATTAAATTACCAAAATACCCACAAAACTAACAGACGTTTTAGATGGAGTTAGAGGCGGGGAGCAAAATGGTGATAAGTTAGAGAGATCAGGGAGCAAAATGACTATTTTTAAAGGTTTGGGGCAAAACCATTAAAGTGACCAAACCACAAGGAGCAAAACGGAAGTTTACTCGTTTTAAAATAGAGGTTATTGATTTAAGTCTCCTCTCGAGTAAAAATGCTTTTTGCATCCAACTAATATAATGAGGTTGACTAAATGCACCCCCTTTTTTTACTAAACACACCCCCTTTCCATAAAAAAACATTTTAAAACTTTTCAAATTCCATCCTTTAAAAAGCCATTACTCATTTTTATACCATGACAATATCTGATGGAGGTTTAGGGCTGAATACATTTGGAGCTTGAACTGAATCAACATTTTTAATTACAAAAATTGATTTACATAAATAGCATGATCAATCGAAATCATTTTTCACTATAAATATATAAACAATTGTAACAATGAAACGGTACGTTGTAAGCAAAAATAATACATGTCAAAGACAAAGTAGAAAAATTCTTTGTGAAAAAACAAGAATGTTCGATTATTTTATGTCCAATCCAATGCAGAAGAAAAAATTTCCTGAAGTGTTCATGCATAAATTAACACACAACCATGAAGTCTTCATGCATAAATTAATTTATTTTCTTTTCAAACACTTCTGTGTAATTTGCAGATTCGAGAATAAATTGATAGCAGAACTGTTCCTAATATGTACTATATATTAAGAATGACAAATATTATAAAGGTAATTGTTTCTTTGTAAATCCACTACAAACATCTGGTAATCGATTTGTGGTAAAAAAAGAGAATACATATCAAGAACGCTCAATCAATTAGATTTTTGATGAAAATCAAAGTTGCACTAAATCGTTTTTCAAGGTCTCTCTTAATCTCCTTCTTTTCAATCAGCAGGAATTTTGTTATGAAGTCGTTCTAATGTAAAAGCAAAACACTTTTATGTAAGTATTCAAATTATGAGAAGTGGATAAACCCCTATAAAAATAGGGATAGTTCCTTATGTAATTTAAAAAAAGTAGAAAACACAAGGGTTCATTCTTTTTATTTACAAACTTCAGGGGGGAGGTGTAGACAGTAAAAAATTGAAAAAGGGGGTACATTTAGCAACACCCTAATATAATATACCGATAAGACGAACAAATCGATAACCGATTCAGTTTTTTTTAAAGGTGTGAATTATTCGCGTATGTCGGGAGGTTTAGCATAAGTTGTCTTAACCGGGTACAATTCTAGAGAGCTCCCTTGCATAATAGATTCCCAATTTAAACCCCTCAATACCTCTATCACCCAGACTCGAATTTGAGACCTGGAGAGGAAAACTCATCTGGGTCCACCATAGGTGAAATTTAAATACCCGTGATCACTGGTGGTTAACCGATTCAGTTATTAGCCGATTCAGTTATTAGAAGCTTGGATGTAAATGAGTTTTCTTTTAATGTGAAACTGAAAATATGAAAAATGAACAATAATATAAGTGATATTGAAATATTGGTTGGGTCCACACTGATGAGTACGATGATGAGAGTTAATTGGTTTTGTTCGAAAATAAAAGGAGAAGTGGGTCACATGTTTTCATATGGACCCGACACGTGGTAGATGGTCCACTAAACAAGGATCATGCTTTGACCCCTTTGCTCACATATGTCCTCGTCACTTGCACCAATTTGTCATCATATAATCTTTACTTCGTAATTTACAAATAGTTCATTTTTAAGGATCTATGTAGGGCTGGAAATAATCTGAACGTTTAATGAATAATCCGTGAACAGTTTGGTAATAAGTTTGTTTGTGTTCGTTTATTTGTTACGAACAATAAATTTCTTTCGTTAATCTAAACAAATAATGTGTTCATTTATGTTCGCTCGTTTATATTCATTTATGTTTGTTCACTTAAAGGTTTTTATATGTTATATTTTTATTTTATTGGTTTTAGTTTTTTTTTTTGAAATTACCAACATCCCCCATTTGACTATTTTAATTTCACCTTGTCTTAAAGCATGAGAAACTTCTTTATTTTTGTGTTAGTTATGTTTATGACAATTATGTAAACTATGTTAGGATAATTATGTTAAGTACTTATTTATTTTTGGTGAATTGTTCGTAATCTTTGTGATGAGAAATGCAAATGTCATTCTAAAATGATATATGTTCGTTTGTATTTGTTTGTGTGCATGAATATTCGTTTGTGTTCATGAATGTCCATGAACATTTGTTTATGTTCTTGTGTTCGTTTGCGTTCGGTAAATGTTCGTGAACAGTTCATGAATACGTTCATTTCCTTAATGAACGAACATAACAAGAAATGTCGTTCGAAAAGCATTATGGGTGTCCATTTTATCCGAAACCCGAAATCTGAACCCGACCTGATGCCACCAGACTCGAGAAACTATCATACCCGAATTACATGAACCCGGTGTATAGCAAACTCGACCCGATTAACTTTAAACAATTTGGTTAATGGATATAGTTTTGGGGATTCGGGTTAACCCGAACAACTTTCAAGCTCATATTTAAATCCCGACGAATCCTCCTTTGAAATACTTGATAGTGCATGTCACAACCCCCGACCCCTCCCCAGGAGCGGGAGCTGTGAGCGAGTCAGATGGTATCGGTATTTTATCAATTTGGCAGCGAAAATTTTTATCAGGACCGTAGTTAGGAAATATTTTATCAGAGTTAAACACCAAAAATGTTTAAAATAAAGAAATGGGATAAAACCCCAGTTTCTCTGATAATACATTTATAAGTGGGACAAAACCCGATTTTCATTTTGATACATTTATAGGGAATAACCCCAATTATTGAAAACAATTCTCCTTTTTAATTAGGTAACTTTTATTGCCACTTTTCTAAGCCTTCAGTGCTCTCCAGCTGGCTTTTATTGGCTTCACACTAAGTTACCTGAAACACGTGTTTAAAACATTTTATCAGCAAGAAATACTGGTGAGTGAATCCCAGTTTTATCATTCGCAGTATTGAGGGCGATCGAAAATTACATTTGTTTCCAATTCTTACTTAATTACCACCCACGGTACTGTCAATCTGACTTATGGTCATGTTACTACTCACAGTGTAGTAACAAATTTTGTATACAAAACCGCAAATATACCGACGATAATTGTAAAATTACAAATACTCAATAACTGGTAATATAATGTAAAACAATTGAGGTTTTGTAAAAATAGTTTACAAAAAGGAGGATTACTCACATTGCTAGCTTAGGGTTTTCCTTTGTGATTTCCTGGTGATTATCTACAATGCACACGCGTTAGTATAATAACCCAATATTTACATTAGTAATACCCCCCCCCCCCGAGACAGAACTCCAACGACTACGTTTGTGACACCCCAGGAAAACCAGGAAACCACGCAACCTAACTAGCTTCCTCAGTAACTACGTGCTAAATTTCGGGACGAAATTTCTTTCAACTTGGGGATGATGTGACAACTCATATTTTAGAACCTATCTTTGTGTTGATGTAACTTGTTTGAACGATATGTGATTATGTGATACGTGATTTTAATGGAATGTTGTGTCATGTGATTTAATGAAACTATTAAGTGTGTATGCATGATTAGTCGCACAAAGCATGTCCGATCGCACAAGCCTTTGGGCTTTTGTCCCACACCATACTCGTCCACACTCCTTGCACTCGAACCCAAGGGCAGCCCATGAAGGGTTCGGCCCACTCCCTTATTTCTTATAACACCAAGGTTGTTAGTATAAATCCTACACTTTAACAAAACGCACACAGTTTAGCAAACCCTAAGTCTCTCTCCCTCTTTCTCGAACTCGACGACAGCAACATCGCCTCTCCTCTCAAAGCTTTCTTGTTCGGATCAACCTTTGTTCTACCTTCTAACCGGTTAGTGTTTCACGATTATTGCTTGGTTAGATGATATTATGGTTGCCATGATTTTATGTGATAGCTAGGGTTGTTCGTATGGACGATGAATGATTTTTGATGTTGTGGTAATGTATGAACAAATGAACAAGTGATATATATTTGGTTGATGCTTTTAAATGATTGAACCGAACCAAATAGATGTTAATCGGCTGTCATGTTTCTGTTTTTCGGATTGTTTGCTTGATGATAGTTTAAAGGTTATAAGATGTTGTTTATGCTTTGAATATGGTTAGGGTTCATAAGAAATTAATTGATAAAATCATGTTTGATCGAATAATGGATTGATTCGAAACTGTTGATTGGGTTGATCGATTGATTTCAAATATGGAAACTCTTAGAATAGATTGCATGATTTTAGGAAACATAAAACTAATAGCACAAGGCTAATCGTACAAGGCTAGTCGCACAAGCCAGTTACACAAGGCTGTCACACCCCGACCGCGTAAAACAACAAACCGTGGCGGAAACGTCGGGGAGTCGTGTGGCAGGATTATTGTTTCAAAACACATGATAATTAAAGTTAAGTTTTACAAGCTTAAATTATTACATTGTCTTAGTTCAAACAAAACACATAACATAAAAGATGATACCTTTCTTGATTTTAGATTTGCTAAGGCCCAAATCGCCCTAAGTGTAGCTTGCTCACATCAAATATTCGCTCCTAAAACATATGTGAAAGTAAATACGTCAACATAAAAATGCCTGTGAGTAACATAGGTGTAGTGTTAAAGATTCATGACTTTGAAGGTTAAAAGAAATGTTTAATGAAAAGTAGTCATGAACCTTATAAAATATTTTCTTTTATAAAATCATATGAAAAATCAAATGATATAAAAGAATGATGTATGGTTAAGTAAATAACCAAATAAAAATAATGTGTATAAAATGTCACATGTCTTGTCTTTGTTGAAGTGGTTTAGATAACGCCACGATATGCAATACAATAAAAGCACTTATATATAGGAAGTACCAGCGGCATATCCACCATGATTTTATCATATTACATACGTCTCGTTATTTAATCACTTATTAATAACCATGAAATAATGTCTTATTTAAATGTCAATGTCCAATGTCAAATGTCCAGTATAAACCATGTCTTGTATGGCGAATAAATAGTATTTACTCAAGCCAAATGCATAATGTCATGTATAAACAAATGTCTTATGTAATCAAAATGTCATGTACAAAACAAAGTCTTTGAATAAACAAAAGTTTAAAACAAAATTTATGTTTTGAAAACCATTGCTTTTATTGATATGAACATTTATATGGGTTGTCTATCGCATACACTCAAGCCTTGAGACTGTCGGATAAACCCTTATCAGGATCAAGGTTTATCAAAAAAATGTATTCGGATTCTATCATTCCCCTTACGAAATACCTAGAAAGCGGGAACGGGATTTGTCAAGTCCTAAATCGCTATTACATACTACCGAGCGGCGTGATCAATGTTAATGAATGTACTACTCCGTTAAACATACCAAATGTCTTTTTCAATGTAAGCATGTCATGAAAATGTCTTTGTAAAACCATCTAATAGGCATACTAAGTCAATATGCCAATAAAATGTCTTTGAAACCAAATGTTAGGTATACTAAGTCAATATACCATAAAAATGTCTTTGAAATAATGTATTATATGTAATATGTAATAAAACATGTATAATGTCTTGAAAACGAAAAGTAAAGTTATGCACATATGCTTCACCCCAAAACATTTGAAAACGTAAAATAGGGGAACTATGTACTCACCTTTGGGTGCGTTTTTATACGTTAACACAATCCCTCAAATTGTTTATTCGTCCTAAATTAAATAAGAACGATTTAATAATAAAAAAACTCACAAAAATACCCAAGTTTCTCCGATACTTAGAATTTTCACATAACTTCGAGATTTTCTTGAAAAGTTATTATTTTTTATTATATTAGTGTATTTTTATATATATATGAGTTCATATATATTTTAAAAACTTTGCGACTTGAATGATTTTATTGGTGACTCTCATCATGTTATAAGCAATATATCTACGATTTGCGCGTCGTAATATATATACTTATTGTGACATAAAATAAATATCATAATACACATAGCCTTGTCAAATATAAACATGTCATCATACACATATTATAAAACACATAACACATTGTAACACATAAAATTTACCCATGAACAACCCATTATAGTGTATGTTGAAAAACACGTATTTTAGCGATTCGGTAACGTTTTTGGGCGTCGGAAGTCACGTATGACTAACCAAACACCAAGTAAACTTAATATAAGTTAAAATACTTATTTTTATATCAAAAATATCAGTTTACTTACTGATCTAAAATAGTTTTATAAAAATCCTCCGAAAAGCCGATTTTTAACCGTTTTACCGCATAGTTTTGCATCAAACGTTACCCTAACCATCCCATATCGTAACGACTTGATATTTTAACATAACTCATATTATTTACTGAATAAAATAATGGTTATACCCATGATAGTGCAGGTCTCACATAAAGCACACAAATCATGCAAATTTCACATATTTTACCACTTTCTAAGCTATATGTACAACATGCAAAGCTACCAAACCTATGACAAAGTCTCATGCCATTATAATATACCAAATAATGTTATTTTTAACATGTATTCTCATGTACAAGAGTCTAAAGCACACTATCATATCATCATCATTTCATATGAGTTTAGATGCATCAAACATGTGATTTATTCATGTTTACTTACTGATTTAATTGAACATTCATCATATTATGCACAAATTATTAAACACTTGCATTTTAAGTATCATTCAAGAACAGCAACAACTTAAAAATTCCCAAATATGTCTAATAAATTTTTGGCCATTTACATGTCAAAATACCAACATTATTTCAAATTATAACTCATGATTCAATCACTCCTTTGTATCTCTAACATATTTGCACATAATCTTGTTCATGCTAGCAAACATCCTAAACAAGTATTTATCAAAAATCAAACTCAAATCTCATACACATACATACATACATACATACATACATACATACATACATACATACATACATACATACATACATACATACATATATATATATATATATAGTGGAGAGTTCAAATGAGAAGAAATTCTTTATAAGAATAAAAAAGAAGAAATTTCAACCAATAGAAATGACTTCATTAGACTTCATTTAATATGTGTACTTAATGTAACTATAAGGGTATATTGGTAAACTTACATACATCATTAATTGATAGTTTCATCTTTAATAACTAACTATATTAAATTTGTAACTTATTTTTAAGATATACATTTTTCTCAAAAAATAAAAATTTATTTATAGTGTAGGATAAATATGAGGCGTGTAGGATAAATTACGAGTTGTGTAGGATAAATTTCAATATGTGTAGGATAATTTTCGAAATGTGTAGGATAATTTTTGATGTGTGTAGGCAAATTTTTTTAGTGTGTAGGATGATAGTCTTAATGACTAATTAATTAGTCAAACATAATAATAAAAGAGATGAGAAAAAAACTATTTAGTGTTTTACCATTGTACCCTTTTGTTCTTTTTATTCTTAATAAAATTTTCTTCTCAAATGAACCTTCCCCTATATATATATACAGTTACATGTACACACATATATACCACCATTTTTATTTTGTCTCAAGACCCATTTCTTTTTAGATTTCAAGTTTGTGAAAAATTCCAAGATTCAAGAGAAACTTCCAATCATCAAGAACAACCAAGAATCAAGTGTATGATTTAAACATAAACTTTATACCTTCAAGATTCAAGTAAGTTTTTGGTGAGATTTTGATGATATGTAGCTTGAATTCAGTTGAAAGCACCTTGGAAACTCCTTTGGATCTTCACACCAACTTGAAATTAGCTTGGAATGGGGTTTGATCTTGAAGAACAAAGTTGAAAAATGGAAATGGAGATGGTGGTGGGTGTTTACGGTTTTGGGGGAGAGAGAGAGTGAGGAAGATGGAGTGTAGATTTGTTTGTGATCTCTTGAAAGATTTATAGAAGATATGAATGGATATGGAAGATTTGCAAAGATTGCAAGCAACAACACTTGTCAAGATGGAAAAAAAGAAAATGGCACTTGTCTACATACATACATACACGAATATATATATATATATATATATATATATATATATATATATGCACAAAATACACATAAATGATATATGTAGGTTAAAAACAGGTGTTTAACTGGATACCGGGTATTTTATCTAGCGTTTAAATCCCGGTTTATGGAGTTCTAAATTATTTTTATTATTCTATAAAAATAAACTCGCCAAAATATTACTGAAATAAATTTCAGTTGCCGAGACTGGCTGCGTTGTCTGCGTTTTGCAATAGAAGCACTGTGTTACGCAGTAACACGCGCTACGCGCTTAAACTTTGAAAAATAACGTTTTTAAACGTTTTAATTTATTTTTTTAACACGAACATGATTAAAAATAAAATTTTAATCATAACCGAATTTTTTTTAGGATTTAAATATTATCCGGGCGGTCACCAACGTTCGTTTCACAGTTTTGTCGCAATTAGTTCTAAAGTTCGAATAAACATGTTTTTGCCATACCGAATCCTTCGAAACTTATTTCTAAGTTATGTAAATGGTATTTAGGGTATGTTTGGCTTATGTCATAGTTCCAGAGTGTACGTCGCGTTAAACTGATTACGTTCACGTAACGGTTTACGATTTCACTTCCAGAACAGGTTTGAGAGTTCGGAATTGAACAATGATTGAAAATGTGCTAATGTCACAAATAATTAAACAAATATTGAAATTAAAACACCATATTTTATTAAATACAAAGTTGTTTGGAACAGTACAAGGATTAAAATACGCAGATGTCACAGTCTCCCCTACTTTTGGAAATTTCGTCCCGAAATTTAATTAGAGGAAACTTGTGGGAAAAGGTGTGGATATTTCGCCTTCATTTGATCCTCTCGTTCCCAAGTAAACTCTGGGCCACGTTTGGATTCCCAGCGAACTTTGACTATCCGTATGCGCTTGCGCTTGAGTTTCTTGACTTGCTGGTCCAATATTTCCACAGGTTTCTCGATGAAGTGCATCGTGTTGTCGACACGAATTTCATCAAGGGGGATGTGGAGGTTTTCATCAGCCAAACACTTTTTCAGATTAGACACGTGGAAAGGTGGATGAACATTTCCAAGTTCAGGAGGCAGCTCAAGTCTGTAGGCTACTTTTCTGATTCTTTCAACGATCTTGAATGGTCCAACATATCATGGTGCAAGTTTTCCTTTCTTCCCAAATCTGATTACAGCTTTCCAAGGAAATACCTTGAGTAGGACGAGATCACCAACTTGGAATTCCAAAGGCTTGCGCCGTCTATCCGCGTAACTCTTTTGACGGCTTCTAGCTGTTAAGAGGTTGTCGCGAATTTTCTTGACTTTGTCTGTAGTCTCTAGAATGAGTTCAGGTCCAGTGAGCTGAGCTTCACCAACTCATTCCAGCAGACTGGCGAACGACATTTTCGACCGTATAAAGCTTCGAAAGGAGCCATGTTGATGTTGGAGTGATAACTATTATTGTAGGAGAATTCGATCAACGGTAGATGCGAATCCCAACTACCACCAAAATCGATCACACAAGCTCTAAGCATATCCTCCAATGTCTGGATTGTTCTTTCAGATTGTCCATCCGTTTGAGGATGATAAGCTGTGCTCAAATTGAGTTGGGTTCCCATAGCAGATTGCATGGTTCTCCAAAAGTGAGATGAGAATCGAGCATCTCGGTCTGATATAATGTTCAAAGGAACACCATATCGGGATATAATCTCATCTACATAAATTTTAGCAAGCTTGTCAGCAGATAAATCCTCACGGATTGGCAAGAAGTGAGCAGATTTTGTCAAACGATCAACTACTACCCAAATGGCATCATGACCTCTATTAGTGCGCGGTAGTTTGGTAATGAGATCCATGGCAATGTTTTCCCATTTTCAAACCGGTATCTCTGGTTGTTCCAATAATCCAGAGAGATGCTGATGTTCTCCTTAACCTTCAAACAAGTGAGGCATTTTGATACGTATAAGGCAATGTCTTTCTTCATTCCCGGCCACCAAAACTGAATTCAAAGATCCTTATACATTTTGTCTGCACCAGGATGAATAGAATAACGAGTCTTATGAGCTTCATCCATCAACAAGGTGCGGAGATTGTCTATACTTGGGACCCACAAACGGCCCATGAAGTAGAATATCCCAAAGTTTCTCAATTCAAGCTCAGGTTTAATGTGACACGGTAATTCTTTACCCATCAATCCTTGTGTAACACAAGTATGTTGAGCTTGAAAGATGCGGGTTTGAATATCAGTTCGAACTCGAACACAATGAAGCTTAACCCTTTCTTTTTGACTTAACGCATCGGCTACGACATTCGCCTTACCAGGATGGTAGCGAATCTCACAAGCGTAGTCGTTTAGAAGTTCCACCCAACGTCGTTGTCTCATGTTTAGTTCTTTCTGATTGAAGATGTGTTGGAGACTTTTGTGGTCTGTGAAAACCACGTATTTTGTTCCGTAAAGGTAGTGTCTCCAAATCTTGAGAGCAAAAACCACAGCGCCCAACTCAAGATCATGAGTTGTGTAGTTTTTCTCATGGATTTTCAATTATCTTGACAATTAGGCTATGAATTTGTTTCTCTGCATGAGAACGCAACCAAGGCCTAGATTTGATGCGTCACAATATACGACAAAGTCGTCGTTTCCCTCAGGTAAAGACAACACAGGAGCATCATAGAGTTTTTGTTTCAAGGTCTGAAAAGATTCTTCTTGTTTAGGTCCCCACTCAAAAGGTTTATTCTTTTGAGTTAAGGCTTTGAGAGGAACCGCAATCTTGGAGAAGTTTGAAATAAAGCGGCGGTAATAACCTGCGAGACCCAGAAATGAACGAACCTCGGTAGGAGTAGTTGGTGTATTCCAATCCTTAATCGCACTGATTTTGGCGGGATCTACATGTATACCTTGTTCGTTAACAATATGTCCCAAAAATTGAACTTCCCTAAGCCAAAATTCACACTTGGAGAATTTAGCGAAAAGTTGTTCCTTCTTTAGGAGTTCCATTATTAGACGGAGATGTTGTTCGTGGTCAGCTCGTGTCTTGGAATAGATCAAAATGTCATCAATGAAGACGATGATGAACTTATCTAAATAAGGCTTACAAACCCTATTCATTAAGTCCATGAAGACGGCAGGAGCATTCGTTAAACTGAAAGGCATAACAGTAAACTCATAGTGGCCGTATCGAGTGCGGAAAGCAGTCTTGGGAATATCTTCTTCGGATACGCGAAGCTGATGATACCCAAAACGTAGATCAATCTTTGAAAAGCAGGTAGCACCCTGAAGCTGATCAAAGAGATCATCAATGCGAGGTAGGGGATATCGATTTTTGATGGTGAGTTTGTTATGCTCACGGTAATCGATACATATTCGGAATGATCCATCCTTTTTCTTTACAAACAGGACAGGTGCACCCCAAGGGGAAAAGCTCGGACGAATAAATCCTTTGTCTGATAACTCTTGCAACTGCTTCGACAACTCTTGCATCTCAGACGGTGCAAGACGGTATGGAGATTTGGCAATCGGGTTAGCACCAGGTACAAAGTCAATACGGAACTCGATTTGACGTGCTAGGGGTAAACCAGGTATGTCTTCAGGAAAAACCTCGGGATAATCCCGAACGATGGGGATGTCTTGTACAGTTTTACCCTTGTCTTTCTCCTCTATGACACGTGCCAAGAAAGCCACACAATTCTTTCGTAGATATCTATGAGCTTGGGTGCTAGACATTAGTTTAAGGCTACTAGCGGGTTTTTCTCCACGAACTTCTAAGACTTCACCAGACGAAAGAGGTACACGAACAATCTTGTCAAAACAAACCACCTCTGCACGGTATTTGGTCAACCAATCCATCCCTACTATAACGGTGAAACTCCCAAGTTGCATTGGCGTGAGGTCAATGGGAAAGAGATGATTGTTAAGGTTTAACTGACAATTTCGAATGACG
This sequence comes from Helianthus tuberosus, assembly GCA_030545235.1. Lineage (NCBI taxonomy): Eukaryota > Viridiplantae > Streptophyta > Magnoliopsida > Asterales > Asteraceae > Helianthus > Helianthus tuberosus. The sequence continues at coordinate 107,767,137 of CM060365.1, read as the reverse complement.
GAATCGAGTACAAAGGATTCACCACTGGCTAACTCTAATGTCAAGGGTTTTCCTAGTTTTGTTCTAGGCTTTGCAAGCAATGGTTCAAAGGATAGGGATACAAAACTCTTGTCGGCACCCGAATCAAAAAGAATAGAAGCAAGTTGGTTGTTAACATAGAACATACCGTTCACCACCTCATTGTCGGCACGCGCTTCATTGGCATTGATGTTGTATGCTCGTCCACGAGTTGGGTTCGCATTAGACAACTTCGGGCACTTGTTCCTGTAGTGAGTCAAATCTCCATAATTGTAGCAAGACCCAGGCTGAAAAGGAGGTCGTGCAGGATTTGCTGGCTGTTGGGCAGGGTTTTGTGCCGCTTGATTCGGAGCAGGAGGAGAGCGACACGTGTTAGCCAAATGGCCATATCTTCCACAGTTGTTGCAAAGACGACACTGAAGATGTGGTTGATGATGACAATTGCACTTGTTACAAAGAGGTGCAGTACCAACATACTGTTTCTTGGTAGGTGGTTATGCTGGCTGGGTAGGAGCAACTTGATTGGTCTGTGCAACAACGGCAAAGTTCTTGGAAGCCTGACGCTTCCTAGATTTCTTTGAGGTTTCAACTTTCTTTCCCTTCTTCTTCTCTATCTTGTCAGATGGTTTCTTGTCACCCTTGCGGTGGAGTTTACCCTTCTTAACTTGAGACTCAGTCAAGGTCGCAGCTAGCTCAATGGATTGTCTAACTGTGGTAGGGTTGCTGCCGGTGACAATATCCTGAATGGGATCAGGAAGACCATCTATGTACTTTTCAATCTCCTTGTCCAAAGGCGTGACCATGGTGGGACATAGCAGGCTCAATTCTTCGTATCGGTTTGTGTAGGCACGGTGCTCTCCACTATCTTGCTTGAGATCATGGAATTCATTTTCCAGTGCCCGCAGTTCATGACGAGGACAAAACTCCTTCATCATAAGTGCGCGAAGCTCTTCCCATGTTTGAGCCATTGCCACGTTGGCACCTCTGTCCCTCATCACACCATTCCACCAAGTAAGCGCCCTTTTCTGAAACACACTTGACGCAAACTCAACCTTTCGCTCATTTGGGCATTGAACGTGATGAAACGTACTCTCGAGACTCTCAAACCACTGTAGGAGCCCAGTTGCTCCTTCTGACCCATAAAACTGAAGCGGTTTAGCCAAATTGAAAGTCTTAAAGTTGCACGGAACAGGTGCGTTGTTATTGTTGTTTGCTTGGTTTAACTGAGTTACTAGGTTCGGGAGTATAGCAACAATTTGCTGAGTGATCAAGGCTGCCATTGCGGCGTCTTGAGTTTGATCACGCCAAGGAGGCATCTAAAAGAAAGGAACACAAGGAAATGTGTGAGATTGACATAAGACAATCAAAAGGAGTATTGGAAATATCGACAAAACAAAGGAAGGTGGTCATTTGTCCATTACTTAAAACAAACAAACAACGCAGTGACTAATCAAAGTAAATAGGTCTACATAATGCATAATGAAGACATGCTTTAGCCTATAAGTGGAGACTCACCCAAGAGTTCCCAGGTAAGAGTGACGGGTCCGATTATGTGGATTTGTATGAACACTCTAGCCTTAGACAGAAAACTCAGGGTACAGGCACACACCCTTCCGGATTGCACGTGTTCACATTATTAAGACCGAAACTTTGACGAGATTTGAAAACTTTAAAGGCGTAAAGCCTAAAAATAAATCATCTAAGGATAGATGATTGATTTTCAAATGGAATTGAGATTTGTGTACTTGTTTTGGTAATCACCTAAGGATAGGTGATGGTATTGTTTTAAGATCTAAACACAAGGTAACTTGTGTTAGGGTCCTAGAAAGGTTATAGTCTAGGTCAAAATTTTACTAATAACCTAATTCCCTATAACCATGAGCTCTGATACCAACTCTTCTGTCACACCCCAACCGCGTAAAACAACAAACCGCGGCGGAAACATCGAGGAGTCGTGTGGCAGAATTATTGTTTCAAAACACATGATAATTAAAGTTAAGTTTTACAAGCTTAAATTATTACACTGTCTTAGTTCAAACAAAACACATAACATAAAAGATGATAACTTTCTTGATTTTAGATTTGCTAAGGCCCAAGTCGCCCTAAGTGTAGCTTGCTCACATCAAATATTCGCTCCTGAAACATATGTGAAAGTAAATACGTCAGCATAAAAATGCCAGTGAGTAACATAGGTGTAGTGTTGAAGATTCATGACTTTGAAGGTTAAAAGAAATGTTTAATGAAAAGTAGCCATGAACCTTATAAAATATTTTCTTTTATAAAATCATATGAAAAATCAAATGATATAAAAGAAATGATGCATGGTTAAGTAAATAACCAAATAAAAATAATATGTATAAAATATGTCATGTCTTGTCTTTGTTGAAGTGGTTTAGATAACTCCACGATATGCAATACAATAAAAACACTTATATATAGGAAGTACCAGCGGCATATCCACCATACTTTTATCATATTACATACGTCTCGTTACTTAAATCACTTATTAATAACCATGAAATAATGTCTTGTATAAATGTCAATGTCCAATGTCAACAGTCCAGTATAAACCATGTCTTGTATGGCGAATAAATAGTATTTACTCAAGCCAAATGCATAATGTCATATATAAACAAATGTCTTATGTAATCAAAATGTCATGTACAAAACAAAGTCTTTGAATAAACAAAAGTTTAAAACAAAATTTATGTTTTGAAAACCATTGCTTTTATTGATATGAACATTATATGGTTTGTCTATCGTATACACTCAAGCCTTGAGACTGTCGGATAAACCCTTATCAGGATCAAGGTTTATCAAAAAAAATGTATTCGGATTCTGTCATTCCCCTTAAGAAATACCTAGAAAGCGGGAACGAGATTTGTCAAGTCTTATAGCGCTATTACATACTACCGAGCGGCGTGATCAATGTTAATGAATGTACTACTCCGTTAAACATACCAAATGTCTTTTTCAATGTAAGCATGTCATGAAAACGTCTTTGTAAAACCATGTAATAGGCATACTAAGTCAATATGCCAATAAAATGTCTTTGAAACCAAATGTTAGGTATACTAAGTCAATATACCATAAAAATTTCTTTGAAATAATGTATTATATGTAATATGTAATAAAACTTGTATAATGTCTTGAAAACGAAAAGTAAAGTTATGCACATATGCTTCACCCCAAAACATTTGAAAACGTAAAATAGGGTAACTATGTACTCACCTTTGGGTGCGTTTTTATATGTTAACACAATCTCTCAAATTGTTTATTCGTCCTAAATTAAATAAGAACGATTTAATAATCAAAAACTCACAAAAATACCCAAGTTTCTCCGATACTTAGAATTTTCACATAACTTCGAGATTTTCTCGAAAAGTTATTATTTTTTATTATATTAGTGTATTTATATATATATATATATATATATATGAGTTCATATATATTTTAAAAACTTTGCGACTTGAACGATTTTATTGGTGACTCTCATCATGTTATAAGCAATATATCTACGATTTGCGCGTCGTAATATATATACTTATTGTGACATAAAATAAATATCATAATACACATAACCTTGTCAACTATAAACATGTCATCATACACATATTATAAAACACATAACACATTGTAACACATAAAATTTACCCATGAACAACCCATTATAGTGTATGTTGAAAAACACGCAACGTTTTTGGGCATCGGAAGTCCCGTATGACTAACCAAACACCAAGTAAACTTAATATAAGTTAAAATACTTATTTTTATATCAAAAATATCAGGTTACTTACTGATCTAAAGCAGTTTTATAAAAATCCTCTGAAAAGCCGATTTTTCCGTTTTACCGCATAGTTTTGCATCAAACGTTACCCTAACCATCCCATATCGTAACGAATTGATATTTTAACTTAACCCATGTTATTTACTGAATAAAATAATGGTTATACCCATGATAGTGCAGGTCTCACATAAAGCACATAAATCAAGCAAATTTCACATATTTTACCACTTTCTAAGCTATATGTACAAAATGCAAAGCTACCAAACCTATGACAAAGTCTCATGCCATTATGATATACCAAATAATGTTATTTTTAGTGTTTATAATCTGTTCTAAAACATTTTTGTCATACAATCATTTTTGTTTATCATTTCTTGAGCTTTAAATTAACATATATTCTCATGTACAAGTGTCTAAAGCACACTATCATATCATCATCATTTCATATGAGTTTAGATGCATCAAACATGTGATTTATTCATGTTTACTTACTGATTTAATTGAACATTCATCATATTATGCACAAATTATTAAACACTTGCATTTTAACTATCTTTCAAGAACAAGCAACAACTTAAAAATTCCCAAATATGTCTAATAAATTTTTGGCCATTTACATGTCAAAATACCAACATTATTTCAAATTATAACTCATGATTCATTCACTCCTTTATATCTCTAACATATTTGCACATAATCTTGTTCATGCAAGCAAACATCCTAAACAAGTATTTATCAAAAATCAAACTCAAATCTCATACACATACATATATATATATATGGTTACATGTACACACATATATACCACCATTTTTATTTTGTATCAAGACCCATTTCTTTTTAGATTTCAAGTTTGTGAAAAATTTCAAGATTCAAGAGAAACTTCCAATCATCAAGAACAACCAAGAATCAAGTGTATGATATAACATAAACTTTATACCTTCAAGATTCAAGTAAGTTTTTGGTGAGATTTTGATGATATGGAGCTTGAAATCACTTGAAAGCACCTTGGAAACTCCTTTGGATCTTCACACCAACTTGAAATTAGCTTGGAATGGGGTTTGATCTTGAAGAACAAAGTTGAAAAATGGAAATGGAGATGGAGATGGTGGTGGGTGTTTACGGTTTTGGGGGAGAGAGAGAGTGAGGAAGATGGAGTGTAGATTTGTTTGTGATCTCTTGAAAGATTTATAGAAGATATGAAGGGATATGGAAGATTTACAAAGATTGCAAGCAACAACACTTGTCAAGAAGGAAAAAAGAAAATGGCACTTGTCTACATACATACATACACGAAATATATATATATATATATATATACATATATATATATATATGCACAAAATACACATAAATGATATATGTAGGTTAAAAACAGGTGTTTAACTAGATATCGGGTATTTTATCTAGCGTTTAAATCCCGGTTTATGGCGTTCTAAATTATTTTTATTATTCTATAAAAATAAACTCGCCAAAATATTACTGAAATAAATTTCAGTTGCCGAGACTGGCTGCGTTGTCTGCGTTTTGCAGTAGAAGCACTGTGTTACGCAGTAACACGTGGTACACGCTTAAACTTTGAAAAATAACGTTTTTAAACGTTTTAATTTATTTTTTTAACACGAATATGATTAAAAATAAAATTTTAATCAGAACAAAAAAAATTTTAGGATTTAAATATTATCCGGGCGGTCACCAACGTTCGTTTCCCACTTTTGTCGCAATTAGTTCTAAAGTTCGAATAAACATGTTTTTGCCATACCGAATCCTTCAAAACTTATTTCTAAGTTATGTAAAGGGTTTTTAGGGTATGTTTGGCTTATGTCACAGTTCCAGAGTGTACGTCTCGTTAAACTGATTACGTTCACGTAACGGTTTACGATTTCACTTCCAGAACAGGTTTGAGAGTTCGGAATTAAACAATGATTGAAAACGTGCTAATGTCACAAATAATTAAACAAATATTGAAATTAAACACCATTTTTTATTAAATACAAAGTTGTTTGGGACAGTACAAGGATTAAAATATGCAGATGTCACAAAGGCAGTCGCACAAATTTGGTGCAACTGTTTAAGCTCACAGTACAACCTAGTTATGCATGATCGCACAAGGTATTGTGGATCGCACAAGACCGTGTCAATCGCACAATACCTTGGGCCACACAAATGTTTAAGCTGTGTTATGTTGGGCCGAACAGCCCAAAACCCAATCGCACAAGTTATACTGGATCGCACAAATGTAATTGGACCGCACAAGTTGATTGTCTGTTTATATGTTTGGGTCGTATAGGTTTTGGATTGCATTTGTTTTTGGGACGGGTTTGTTTGGATCGCACAACCCGTTGTGAGTCGCACAAGATTGTGCTCGACGCACAACAGGTTGGGCCGGTTGTATTGGGCTTTATATAATGGATCGCACAAGATGATTGGGCTCGTACAAGCTCAACGGCCCAATCATCTGAGTCGCACAAGTTTGGACATTATGTATAATTGACTGTTAACGTGTTAAATGTGTTTTACGTGTTTGCCATGATCATTACGTGTTCGTAACCTGTTAGCTTATGTGTAAACTTATGTGCACTACTTGAACCTAGACCTGACTTGTATGGTAACCTTGTTAGGACGTGGTTGACCACTACCAGATCGATTGACCTTTTGTTTATCTGCCGAGCTAACCTAAGGTGAGTTCACCCTTTCTACAAGGCATGGGATTCCCGGTGGTTTGGGAATGGGTTAAGGAACTAAAATGAAACCTGCATATTCTCCTTGGGTAGGATATGTACATCCATCCTCCATAGGAAGGATGACAACATTTAAACATGCGTATTCTCCTTGGGTAGATTACATACCTCCATCCTCCATAGGAAGGATGACAACATATAACTTACCAGACAAAACTCTATCATGAAGTCCCTCATTTTTATATCGACTTAATCGTCGGGCCATTGGCGAATGGGTCATTAGTTAAATAGCGCTATTAGGTTTGACAAGCCTCACACCATGCCGCAGAGGACGTGAGTGGACTAATGGATCTGGGAACTTAGTCAATAATGATAGACATTGATGCAGGGCACATAAACATGTCTTCAGTCAGTAGTCGATATGGTAACGGGTCTAGTGGTTAACATGGGGTAGCCCCCACTGGTTATGGTTTGGGAAACAAGGAAATGGTTAACTCATGGTTTTCGAGATAACTTATGGTTTTTGGAACAAATTTAAAATGGACAACCAACTGTGAACTCGCTCAACTTTGTTATTGATTCGTTACTATATGCCTTGCAGGTCGTCAGGTGCTTAGATGGAGCTTGCATGAGAAGGAGAGGTCGTTGTGGGACATGTACTGTTGAGTTCCATGTTAAACATTTGAACTTTTAAACTTATGTTTTGGTTTTAAACTTTATGCTTCTGCTGATAACTTGAACTTAGTTAATTTGTCTTGGACACCAATTATATTGTGGTTGGTTTTATATTTACTTTAATAAGTTGTTCAATATGATTGGTGGCTTGATCCTGGTCATGTCACGTCTCCTGCGGTGATACTCTGCGTGTGGAATTTGGGGGTGTGACAAATTGGTATCAGAGCCATTGGTTATAGTGAACTTGGTTTTAAAAAGGGAAAAGCTTTTTGACAAAACCAGACTATAACCTGTACAGTGCTCAATGATCCAAAACGACGCTTCGTTCCACATGCAAGACTCAACACTATAGGTGATATGGTTTATGTTTGTATTGCCTGCCTGTAATTAAAGTAGTGCATTGTTCTTAGTATGCTTAGTGACATAGCAACTATTGCTTGAAACCCTGTGTGCTTACTCTCTCCTATCATCCCATACTTACGCACTTTCGCGACACCTTTCTCACTTGTGTTTACTTCGATTTGAAGATCATGAGTGGACGTCTCAACTTGACTCAAGCCCAGCTGACGGCTCTAATCAACGAACGAGTTGCTGAGGCACTCGCAGCAGCCCCAGCAGGAGGTATAACCTGCCATTTCGACCTATCCTAGGATGCTTAGATCCTACTCTCGTGAACCAACTCTCGTGCTTAACCTTGTCTTTTCTTTCTCTCGCGATAGGTCAGCATGCTCAACCGCCTGTGTGTACGTTCAAGACCTTTATGGACTGTCGACCTAGTACCTTCAGTGGTACAGAAGGAGCTGTAGGTCTTCTCCACTGGTTCAAGAAGGTTGAATCTGTCTTCGAAATGCGTGAATGCCCTGTTGCTAGTAGGGTGAAGTTTGCTATGGGAACTCTTGAACGTGGTGCGCTCACTTGGTGGAACGCACATGTTCAAATGCTAGGGTTGGCAGCTGTTAATGCCACCCCATGGAATGACTTTAAAGATCTGATCAAAGAGGAGTATTGTCACGTGATGACATTCACAAGCTAGAAGTGGAGTTCTACAATCTGAAGATGACAGGGTCAGAAATCGAGGCGTATATGAAGAGATCGAATGAACTAGTTGCTTTGTGTCCTACTATGGTGGATCCTCCCTATAAACGTATCGAGCTGTACATCAAGGGTTTAGTGCCAGAGATTCAGAGTATGGTGACTTCAGCTAACCTTCTCACGATTCAGCAGGTCATACGACTATCCCACCGTCTCATTGATCAGGCAGTTGAGCAGAACAGGCTGCTAAAGCGTATTAGTGCTACTACCACTACTTCTGATGCTCCTGGCGACAACAAGCGCAAGTGGGATGGAAATTCAAGCAAGGGTTCAACTTCTGTTCAGTCTCAGCAGCGAAGGACTGATGACTATAAGAGCCCAGGTCAACAAGGAGGGTACAAGGGAAATCAACCTAAGTGTAACCGTTGTAACTTGCACCACAGCGGGCCGTGTAACAAGGTTCGCTGTCATAGATGCAACAAACCTGGTCACGTAGCGAAGGATTGCAGGAGCCCATATCCTACGAATCAAAATCGTCAGCAGTAGTAACAAGCTCCACAAAACCAGCAACAACAGGGTAATAATAAGGGGTGTTTTCAATGTGGGGCTGAAGGCCACTTTAAAAGGAACTATCCACAGCTGAACCAGAATCAGAACAACAACAACAACCAGGGAAACGAAAACAACAATGGGGGTAACAACGATGGCAATGGTTCCAGGGGACGTGCTTTCGTGATTGGTCAGGGTGATGCTAGGAACGATCCCAACGTCGTGACGGGTAAGTTCCTACTGGATGATTTCTTTGTTTCTGTTTTATTCGATTCGGGTGCCGATACTAGTTATGTGTCCTTAAAAGTTAGTCAGATGCTTAAGCGTACCCCACTTCCCTTAAACACCAAGCATGTTGTAGAGCTAGCAAACGGTAAAAGTCTTGAGGCCACACACATAGTTAAGGGTTGTAATCTCTCGCTCCCTGGTCAGACCTTCTCTATCGACCTTATCCCCATCGTTCTTGGTAGCTTCAACATTGTCATTGGGATGGATTGGTTATCCCATCATCGAGCAGAGATTCTATACAAGGAGAAGATTGTCCGCATCCCTCGATCTGGTAAAGAACCTCTCGTTATTCGTGGCAACAAGAGTGGTGCTGTTGTGGGCATCATCTCTTTCCTTAAGGCCCAGAAGTGTTTGCGAAAGGGCCACACTGTTATCCTAGCTCTCGTTACTGACACCTCAACGAAGGAAAAGAAGATAGAAGACATCCCAATCGTGCACGACTTTCCTGAGGTATTCCCTGAGGAATTACCTGGACTTCCGCCTCATCGTCAGGTAGAGTTTCAAATCGAGCTAGCTCCTGGAGTAGCGCCTATAGCTCGTGCACCTTATCGCTTAGCCCCATCAGAATTAGAAGAATTGTCTGTGCAACTACAAGAGCTTTTGGACAAGGGTTTCATTCATCCTAGCTCTTCACCCTGAGGAGCACCAGTTTTGTTTGTGAAGAAGAAAGACGGTACCTTTCGAATGTGCATTGACTATCGCGAATTCAACAAGGTGACCGTGAAGAATCGTTATCCTCTCCCGCGTATCGAGGACATGTTCGACCAACTGCAAGGATTGATCTTTTACTCTAAGATTGACCTGAGATCGGGCTACCATCAGTTGAGAGTCCGAGACGAGGACTTCTCCAAAACCGCATTCAGGACTCGTTACGGACATTACGAGTTTCTGGTTATGCCTTTTGGGCTAACAAACGCACCTGCGGTCTTCATGGATCTTATGAACCGAGTGTGCAAACCCTACCTGGATAAGTTCGTTATTGTGTTTATCGACGACATCCTGATCTATTCCAAGAGTCAGGAGGAACACGAGCGTTATCTGCGACTCATTCTGGAACTTCTTCGAACAGAACAACTTTATGCTAAGTTTTCGAAATGTAACTTCTGGCTACGTGAAGTCCATTTTCTAGGCCACGTGGTTAATCAGGATGGGATACACGTTGATCCATCCAAGGTTGACTCAATCAGGAATTGGCCTGAACCTCGAACACCAACTGAAATTCGTCAATTTTTGGGTTTGGCGGGTTACTACAGAAGGTTTATTAAAGACTTCTCAAAGATTGCGCATCCTCTTACTGTTCTTACTCAGAAGGGTGTCACCTACCGTTGGGGGGATGCTCAGGAATCCGCGTTTCAGCAGCTGAAGTTGAAACTTTGTAGCGCACCTATTCTCTCATTGCCTGAGGGCACATACGATTTCGTGGTTTATTGTGACGCGTCAATCCAAGGACTTGGTTGTGTGTTGATGCAACGTGAGAAAGTCATTGCTTACGCAACATGTCAACTAAAGGTTCACGAAAAGAACTATACTACTCACGACTTGGAGTTGGGAGCAGTGGTGTTTGCTCTTAAGATATGGAGGCATTACTTGTACGGTACCAAGTGCACAATTTACACCGATCACAAGAGTCTCCAGCATATCTTCGATCAGAAGGAGTTGAACATGCGACAGCGTCGATGGGTCGAACTCCTTAACGACTACGAATGCGCAATCAAGTACCATCCAGGCAAAGCCAATGTGGTGGCTGACGCCCTCAGTCGAAAGGAAACCAAACCTAAGCGTGTACGTGCGTTACAGATTACCATTCACTCTAGTCTTCCTGCCCAAATTCGTGAGGCTCAGGTCGAAGCATTGAAAGAAGAGAACATCAGGGCTGAGTCCCTGCGAGGATTGGAGAAACGGTTAGAACTAAAGGAAGACGATGCTTACTACCTGGCAGGGCGCATCTGGGTTCCATTTTATGGTAATCTACGTGAGCTTGTAATGGATGAAGCACACAAGTCTCGTTACTCAGTACATCTGTTTCTGATAAGATGTACCACGATCTCAAAACTACGTACTGGTGGCCCCACATGAAAGCTAGCATAGCGACCTATGTTAGAAAATGTCTGACCTGTGCTAGGGTCAAGGTCGAATACCAGAAGCCATCAGGCCTACTTCAGCAACCAGAGATCCAGACATGGAAATGGGAGCAAATTTCCAAGGACTTTGTCACTGGCTTACCTAGATCTCAACGAGGAAACGATACCATTTGGGTGATAGTGGATCGGCTGCTAAGTCTGCACACTTCATGGCTATTAAAGAAACGGATAAGTTCTCTACTTTAGCATACATCTACCTGAAGGAAGTAGTCTCGAGGCACGGGGTGCCAACTTCCATCATTTCTGATCGTGATCCACGTTTTACCTCTGATTTGTGGCAAGCGATGCACAAATCCTTTGGCTCGCGTCTAGACATGAGCACAGCGTATCATCCACAGACGGATGGGCAGACTGAATGCACCATTCAAACCCTTGAAGACATGCTTCGAGCATGTGTAATCGACTTTGGTAACGACTGGGAAAGACACCTACCTTTGGTAGAGTTTTTGTACAACAACAGTTACCACACTAGCATCCAGGCTGCTCCGTTCGAGGCGTTGTATGGATGGAAGTGCCGATCACCCTTAAGCTGGGCGGAAGTTGGTGACAGCCAAATCACTGGCCCAGAACTCGTTGTCGACACGACAGAAAAGATTGCCCAAATACGACAACGAATGGCGGCAGCTCGTGACCGTCAGAAAAGCTATGCTGATAAGCGTAGGAAACCACTCGAGTTCCAGGTTGGGGATCGAGTGCTACTAAAAGCCTCACCTTGGAAGGGTGTGATTCGTTTTGGTAAACGAGGCAAGCTAAATCCACGTTATGTTGGACCTTTCGAAATCACTGAGAGAATTGGCAAGGTGGCCTATAGATTGAATCTACCTGAAGAACTCAGTGGAGTTCACAACCTATTCCATGTGTCAAATCTGAAGAAGTGTCTGTCAGATGAGACCCTCATAGTTCCTCTCAAGGAGCTCACTATCGACGATCAACTGCGATTCGTTGAGGAACCAGTAAAGATTACAGACCGAGACGTTAAGGTTGTCACACCCCAACCGATGGCGGAAACATCAGGATGTGGCGCTAAGCGAAACAGATTGCTCAAAACAACATAACACTATTTGTGACAATATAAATTTATTCCATTTCATTGAAACTAAAATGAAATACAATGTTTCAAATTAACAAACATAAATTCAAACAATTCTTTATTTGCTAAAATGGGTATCTAAAGCCATCCTAGCTTGTTTTCTTGAATCTTGCACAATTTCAACCTGCAACATGTATTAAAATAAAATCACAAAAAAAATGTTGGCGAGTATACAAGTTTGATACATAGCATAATAATTTGTATAAATGTTTCTCATATCAAATGTGAATAACATGATCATATTAACAATATATACTCGAAACGATGTTACTCTATGTGTCCAAACCAAAGTTTAACGCAATTAACATGCCTATCCCAATGAATGAGATGGTTTTAACATAGATTAACCTAACAATACCCGCCAAAATAACGGGAGGGGCGTTTCTCAACCTATAGCGCTACCATTGTTAGGGGAGGCTTGCAAAGTTAATGAACACATAGTCATGAGAGTTTACAATAGCATAACATGTATAACATAAATCAAATGTATCACATGAAATTTGGATAGAGTGTGCATAAAGCTGTTTGAAGTGGATAGTGTGTTTGATATGGAATACATATTGCACCCAAAAGTATTAAAATGGAAAAAAAATGGGTCATGTATACTCACCTTTGGTTGCGTTGCGTTTTTCTTGTAAGATGAATGGAGATTTCCCAAGGTTGTAAGTAATTACCCTAAATGATTGAATATGTGTTAATATGGGTTCGGTATTTAGATTAGGGTTTGTATTTGTCTAAGACTCTAAATATATGTAAAGGTGATATAATAATTTTTTGTATAATGTATTATAATAATAATAATGTTAATATTAATAATAATGGTGATAATATTAGTATTAATAATACAAAAATAATATTTCTAATAATAAAATGGTGACAATAATAATAATGAAAATGATAATATTATTAATGTTAATAATATTAATGATATTTCTAATAGAAATATTAATATAATTATAATGACTATATTATTAATGATGTTAATAATAATATAAATAATGATAATAATTATAATTGGATTATTTTGAATAATTAATATTTGTTAGAATTGTAATGATAGTAATCTGAATATAGTTAATAATAATAATATTTATAATATAATATCAGAATTAGTAATAATATTATTAATAATCTGAATTATGTGTAATAATCAATAATAATATTAATAATAACATTAAACTGAAATAATAATAATACTATTAATAATAATAGTAATATGATAACCCATAATAATAATAACAGAAAAGAAACAGTAATGTTAAACGATTTATAAATCGAACAATCGAAGTGTCGGAACGAGTCGTACCGAATCGAATTGAAGCCGATGGTTCCTGGCGACGCGGTTGCTCTCCGGCGGCTCACGGTGGTCTTCTCCGGTGGTGCAGTCGTCTTCTCCGGTGCGAGGATCAACAGGAAGAGTGTGGTTCAAGAGAGTGCGAGGTGGGTCGAGAGGGGTAGAAGGTCGAGTGGTGATGTCGGTTTATATAGGACTCGAGGGTGGATTTCGAATCGGGAAACAGTTGGTTGATTGGGCCGATGTAGGAAATTGGGGTGGTGATTATGCTCGGATTATGGAAAAGATTAATTGATTGACAATCATGGAATCCATTCTTTTGATTAATTTGCGAGAAGGAAGGAATTCAGCAATCAAAAGGAAAGAAGGAAAAAAAAAAAGGAAACGAAGACTTGCAGGTCGCTGGCAACTCGTTTTGGTAAAAAAATGGAATCAGGTTCGAATTGAATGTGTGTACATATATAATTAAGATCCGGAATATTAGCAGCGATGATGGTAGCCCATCTGGTTGATGTGTGTGTGTGTATCGAGTGATCCGAGTTCGAATCCCCGCAAGGGCCGGTTCTTTAAAGAAGACCCCCTTTTTAATCCGACTTTTGAAATGTTGCACTTAGGCCCCTGTAGTTTCAACAACTGCACTAACCGGGCTAACTGAGTTTTCTGACTGAGTTTGCCAAAGAGGTAGGAAATCAAATAACCAAGTTAATTATCTTAGCTAAACTATCTAACTTAGTTTAGTTAAATTAAATATTATTTAGTTAATTTAACTCCGTTAACTAACTTATCTTTTATCCCTTTAAAACAAAATATACGGTTTGTCTATTTATTAAACAAACTTTACTTATAAATAATAAATTTCTTGTTTATTGATTTTAACTTCTTTTGGGAAATTCTCCGAATTTGTGTACGAATTCCTGATTCTTGTTTGGAATTAGAATATTTCTTCATTGTTTTCACAGGTTTGACATAGTTTAACGTGTTCTCAATTGTGTCAAGTTGTGCATGCATAACATAGAATTATAACAAGAATATGATCAAAACAAATGCGTTTCCATTATGATTTCAAGTCTCGTATTACAATCGAAGGTACAACTGACTGAAATAGATAGCACAATAGGACTTGTTGAAAAATAGAAAGGTACGAAAAAGCGAAGCGTTACAGTCTCCCCTACTTTAGGAGATTTCGTCCTCGAAATCTTTAAGAGGAAGGCTGAACGAAGAGATGTGGATACTTGTTCTTCATGTCGCTTTTAAGTTCCCAAGTGAACTCAGCACCACGCTTTCCTTCCCATCGTACTTTGACTATGCGAATCTTGTTGCGTCTAAGGTGCTTGGTTCCTTGATCTACTATTTCGACTGGTTTTTCCACGAAGTGAAGAGAATCGTTGATTTGCAAATCGTCCACTGGAACGTGGAGTCCTTCTTCAGCTAGGCACTTCTTAAGGTTTGAAACATGAAATGTTGGATGTACATTGCTAAGCTCTTGAGGCAAATCAAGTCGATATGCCACCTTTCCAATCCTTTCGAGTATCTTGAAAGGACCAACATATCGAGGAGCAAGTTTACCTCTCTTCCCAAAGCGAACCACTCCTCTCCAAGGAGATACCTTGAGTAACACATGATCTCCAACATTAAATTCCATGGGTTTGCGTCCTTTGTCTGCGTAACACTTTTGTCGATTCCTCGCCTTGAGTAAGTTGTCGTGAATTTGAAGAATTTTATCCGTTGTTTCTTGGATAAGTTCAGGACCAGTGAGTTGTTTGTCACCAACTTCGTGCCAACTGATAGGAGATCGACACTTGCGTCCATACAAGGCTTCATATGGAGCCATTTGAATGCTAGAGTGATAGCTGTTGTTGTACGAGAATTCGATCAATGGTAAATGTTCATCCCAACTACCACCAAAGTCAATGACACAAGAACGTAACATGTCCTCTAGGGTTTGAATAGTACGTTCTGTCTGTCCATCTGTTTGAGGATGGAAGGCCGTACTGAGATTTAAGTGAGTACCCATAGCGGACTGGAATGTATTCCAAAGACGAGATGTGAAACGACCATCGCGATCAGAAATGATGTCAAGGGGAATGCCATGACGACATAAAATTTCAACGGTATAGATTCGAGCGAGTTTTTCAACTTTGAAGTCTTCGCGAATGGGAAGAAAGTGTGCTGATTTGGTTAAGCGATCAATGATCACCCAAATGCTGTCGTGCCCAGAAGGCGTTCGAGGAAGTTTGGTTATGAAGTCCATAGCAATGCTATCCCACTTCCAAACTGGAATTTCTGGTTGTTCGAGTAAGCCAGAAGGACGCTGATGCTCGGATTTGACTTTTGAGCAGGTGAGACATTTGGATACGTAGGAGGCAATGTCCTTCTTCATCCCAGGCCACCAATAGGACGTACGAAGGTCATGGTACATTTTATCGGCGCCAGGATGAACCGAATACTTGGATTTGTGTGCTTCGTTCATGATGAGTTCATGAAGATTGTCGCGATTAGGCACCCAAATACGATCAAGATAGTATTGAAGTCCATCCGATTTTGTTATAAGTTGGTCGATAGAAGCACCTCGTACTTCCACAATTAGACTTCCTTCGTTGGCTGACGAGTATTGGGCTTCACGAATGCAAGTGTGAAGATCACTCGAGATTTGAAAGCAACGAATGCTATTAACATGAGCCTTACGACTAAGAGCATCGGCCACGACATTCGCTTTCCCAGGGTGATAGCGAATCTCGCAATCGTAGTCATTAAGCAATTCCACCCAACGACGTTGGCGCATGTTTAATTCTTTTTTATTAAAGATGTGTTGTAGGCTCTTGTGGTCAGTGAAGACTACACACTTGGTTCCATATAGGTAGTGTCGCCAAATCTTTAACGCAAAGACAACAGCGCCTAGCTCGAGATCGTGGGTAGTGTAGTTCTTTTCATGGATTTTGAGTTTTTGAGAAGCATAAGCGATGATCTTGTCTCGTTGCATGAGGACGCAGCCAAGACCACGGTTCGAAGCATCGCAATATACTACGAAATCATCGTTTCCATCAGGAAGGGCTAATACAGGTGCATTGTAAAGCATGTCCTTAAGAGTTCGAAAGGATTCCTCTTGTTCAAGACCCCAAATAAAAGGTTTTTCCTTTTGGGTTAACACGGTGAGGGGGACAATGATTTTCGAAAAGTTGGAGATGAATCGGCGATAGTAACCTGCCAATCCTAGGAATGAACGAATTTCTGATGGGGTTTTTGGTGCTATCCAATTTTTCACAGCTTCAATTTTTGCAGGATCGACATAAATCCCTTTCTCACTGATGACATGACCAAGGAATTGGACTTCTTTGATCCAAAATTCGCATTTGGAAAACTTTGCGTATAATCGTTCACCACACAAAAGTTCGAGTATAAGACGCAAATGACGTTCATGATCAGCACGAGTCTTGGAGTAAATGAGAATATCATCGATGAATACAATTACGAAGCGATCCAAGTATGGTTTACAAACACGATTCATTAGATCCATGAACACAGCGGGTGTATTGGTCAAACCAAAAGGCATGACCACGAACTCGTAGTGCCCATAGCGAGTGCGAAAAGCTGTTTTTGGAATGTCCTCCTCGAGGACACGAAGCTGATGATAACTAGATCGAAGATCGATCTTGGAGAAACAAGTTGCGCCTTGCAGCTGATCAAAGAGGTCGTCGATGCGAGGGAGAGGATAACGATTTTTGACAGTGAGTTTGTTAAGCTCACGATAATCAATGCACATGCGAAATGAACCATCCTTCTTCTTGACGAAAAGTACATGAGCACCCCAAGGTGAGGTACTTGGACGTATGAAACCTTTATCGAGGAGTTCTTGAAGCTGACTAGACAATTCTTGCATCTCAGAGGGTGCAAGACGATAGGGGGCTCGTGCAACAGGAGTTGCACCAGGTACGAGATCGATGCGAAAATCAACAGATCGAGGTGGAGGAGGAACAGGAAAATCCTTTGGGAAGACATCAGGGAAATCACGCACTACTGGAACGCCACTTATGCCCTTCCCCTTGCCCTTTTCCTCCACTACGTGGGCTAAAAAGGCAAGGTACTTTTTGTGTAAATACTTATTCGCTTGGGTGCACGACATCAACTTTAGTCCTTTAGAGGGCCGATCTCCATAGACGTTGAGTATGTCGCCAGTTGGAAGAGGTAACCGAACGTATTTTTCATGACAAGCGATATCAGCATGGTTCTTACGAAGCCAATCCATGCCTACTATGACATCGAAGCTACCCAGCTCCATGGGTATGAGGTCGATGGGAAAAGTGTGCTCGTTGAGAGTAAGGACACAATTGCGTAAAATAGAATTGACTAGGATTGATTTGCCATTGGCAACTTCGACTGAGAATGACTTAGGTAGTTTCGAGCGTGAACAATTTAACAAAGAAGCAAATTCGACCAATACAAAACTTTTATCCGCGCCAGTATCAAATAAAATTGAAGCATATTGATTATTAACGAGAAACGTACCATTAACCACTTCGTTGTCGTTCTGAGCTTGCTTGGTATTGAGGTTGAAAGCACGTCCCCGAGGAGTTTGTGGGCGTAGTTCTGGTTTCAGCTGAGGGCATTGAGGGCGAAGATGTGAAGTGTCCCCACAATTGAAGCAGGCTCTAACAGTATTTGCTGGTTTAGGGTTGTGGGCAGGTGCCGGGGTATTGCGACAATAAGGAGCAAGGTGACCATAGCGGTTACACGAGGTGCAATGGCGACATTGGACTGTTAAGGGATGATGAAAATGACAAATGGTGCATTTTGGATTGGTACCAGTGTATTGTTTCTTCTCAGGGTTTTCTTGGTTCTGGTTTGCAGCAGGTACAACCGCATTGCAAACAGGGTTTTGAAACTGACGTTTCTTGCCCCAATTGCCATTTGGTTGATGGGTTATTTGGTGAGCTGGTTTAGTAGGGTAGGTTGGTTTGGTGGCGGCATCAGCTTGTTTATCGCGAACGCGATTGTTGTTCAAGCTAGCAGCGAGGCGATAGACAGCCTCGATGTTGTCAGGGTTGGCTGCCTCAATGGTGTCTCTCATGGTAGGTGGTAAACCATTGATGTATTTCCTGATCATACGTTCAGTGGTGTGAACGAGGTGGGGTACAATAACACATAGCTGTTTGAAACGTGTGGTGTAAGCAAGGTTGTTGTCGCCAATTTGTTTGAGGGCCCAAAACTCTTCCTCAAGCTTTTGTTGTTCGTGTGGGGGGCAGAATTCCTCCATCATAAGTTGTTTTACCTCCTCCCAAGGCAACGCATATGCCAACTCATTCGAACAAATGTTCCTCTCATTCGTCCACCATTCCAAGGCTCTTGCTTGGAAGACACCTGTAGCACTACGTGTCTTGAGTTCTTCGGGACATTCGCTGTTGATGAATGTAACTTCTATGCTATCAAACCATTCAAGCATAGCTGTCACACCATCTTTCCCAGTGAAAGGCTTAGGGTGGCAAGAGGCAAAGTGTTTGTAGTTGAAGGCGATGCGTTTAGGCTGGACCGCTTTCGAATCAACAGAGGAGTTAGGGGTGTTGGAAGCTTGGATCTCAGTCACAATCTTGGGGACAACACGAGCAAACTGTTTGGCCATGAAGGCTATCATCCTCTTTTGCGAGGAGGTGCTTGACTTCCTGATTGAGTCAGATTGACGGCGAGATGATGACATCTAAGAATTTAAAACAAAGAATGGATGAGACTTTGATCATAATGGTTTGTTTAGAGAAATTGTTTTAATGAATGCGTCACATAGCATATAGTTTTCACATAGCATATAGTTTTCAAATGATTTCACATAGCATAACATGAGTTTTCACATAGTGTAACATGAAATGAAAGCATCATAAATTTAGTTTGTTCACAAGAGTATTAATTGTTTAAGATTGCGAAGATAGTGTGATTCGTGATTCTAAACTTTTGAAATGAAAGATACGTTCAAATATAAAACACATTATAATTGAGATGTCATAAAAGAGATTTAACGTAAAACATGGATTGTCACGGAACGTAACATAAGACTATTCCAAAGTGAATCGAGGTCCTTTTTGAATTAAGGAAACGTGTTTTGGCCTAATAGACAAATACTCTCATTGAGAAGTGATTAACGATATTTGTCCATCCAGTTACTACACGTCCTTAATCGATTGGGAAAATCGAAACTTTGGCGAGATCGAAAATCGAGGAATGGGACTAGTTAACAAGATGCGAGTTTCACCTCTAACTTGATAACATCGTACCCTAACGTGGTTAGTACTTATCAAAATATAAGGGTCCACCAGAATATGAAATGGAAATTTCCTTCAAGGTTTGGATATCACTCCTAACTTGAGGGTAGATTTCGTGCAAAACTCAAAGTATAGCTGAGTGAAAGTCTTCATCAAATGTAGGAATCACCCTTATTTTGATGAGTCATTTCGATTGTGTTATAAGAGTGTCTTCAAAACTTCCAAGTGTGTATTGTGTTATGCCTTAGGGAAGGCATGTATATTAAGAGTCCAAGAAAATAAAGGGAAGCAAAGAAGATAGAAAGGAAGTTGTTTTAAGCAACACATAGTGAATAAGCTCTTAAACTATAGACTAGGCAAGGCATTCCTAATTCCCTACTATGGACTAGGGAAAAGTGTAGCAATTTACCTAATTCCCTATAGTTATGGCTCTGATACCAATCTGTCATACCCCGACCGATGGCGGAAACATCGGGATGTGGCGCTAAGCGAAACAGATTGCTCAAAACAACATAACACTATTTGTGACAATATAAATTTATTCCATTTCATTGAAACTAAAATGAAATACAATGTTTCAAATTAACAAACATAAATTCAAACAATTCTTTATTTGCTAAAATGGGTATCTAAAGCCATCCTAGCTTGTTTTCTTGAATCTTGCACAATTTCAACCTGCAACATGTATTAAAATAAAATCAACAAAAAAATGTTGGTGAGTATACAAGTTTGATACATAGCATAATAATTTGTATAAATGTTTCTCATATCCAATGTGAATAACATGATCATATTAACAGTATATACTCGAAACGATGTTACTCTATGTGTCCAAACCAAAGTTTCACGCAATTAACATGCCTATCCCAATGAATGAGATGGTTTTAACATAGATTAACCTAACAATACCCGCCAAAATAACGGGAGGGGCGTTTCTCAACCTATAGCGCTACCATTGTTAGGGGAGGCTTGCAAAGTTAATGAACACATAGTCATGAGAGTTTACAATAGCATAACATGTATAACATAAATCAAATGTATCACATGAAATTTAGATAGAGTGTGCATAAAGCTGTTTGAAGTGGATAGTGTGTTTGATATGGAATACATATTGCACCCAAAAGTGTTAAAATGGAAAAAAATAGGTCATGTATACTCACCTTTGGTTGCGTTGCGTTTTTCTTGTAAGATGAATGGAGATTTCCCAAGGTTGTAAGTAATTACCCTAAATGATTGAATATGTATTAATATGGGTTAGGTATTTAGATTAGGGTTTGTATTTGTCTAAGACTCTAAATATATGTAAAGGTGATATAATAATTTTTTTATAATGTATCATAATAATAATAATGTTAATATTAATAATAATGGTGATAATATTAGTATTAATAATACAAAAATAATATGTCTAATAATAAAATGGTGACAATAATAATAATGAAAACGATAATATTATTAATGTTAATAATATTAATGATATTTCTAATAGAAATATTAATATAATTATAATGACTATATTATTAATGATGTTAATAATAATATAAATAATGATAATAATAATTATAATTGGATTATTTTGAATAATTAATATTTGTTAGAATTGTAATGATAGTAATCTGAATATAGTTAATAATAATAATAATATTTATAATATAATATCAGAATTAGTAATAATATTATTAATAATCTGAATTATGTGTAATAATCAATAATAATATTAATAATAACATTAAACTGAAATAATAATAATATAATTATTATTAACAAACTGGAAATATAATAATAGAAATAATAATAATACTATTAATAATAATAGTAATATGATAACCCATAATAATAATTATAACAGAAAAGAAACAGTAATGTTAAACGATTTATAAATCGAACAATCGAAGTGTCGGAATGAGTCGTACCGAATCGAATTGAAGCCGATGGTTCCTGGCGACGCGGTTGCTCTCCGGCGGCTCACGGTGGTCTTCTCCGGTGGTGCAGTCGTCTTCTCCGGTGCGAGGATCAACAGGAAGAGTGTGGTTCGAGAGAGTGCGAGGTGGGTCGAGAGGGGTAGAAGGTCGAGTGGTGATGTCGGTTTATATAGGACTCGAGGGTGGATTTCGAATCGGGAAACAGTTGGTTGATTGGGCCGATGTAGGAAATTGGGGTGGTGATGTTGGGTTAATCGGTTCAGTTTACGGGTCAAGGGTCGGCACGTTATCGGGTCATGCGGTTCACGAATACGGGTTCCTTTACGAGTCAAACGGGTCAAGAATTGTTTGACAGAATCTTATTAGAATAAAGGGATTATACCCATGTTCTCAAGGCTGCACATGTTTAATTAAAGAAAAAGTATATTGCTGACCAAGTAAATCGGAGAAGCAGCTTGTACGTGGAGATTGGTTGTTTATTTCCAACACATGTTTTAATAGTTTTGTTTTATTATAAATAGCATAGATTTGCATTATTTCTTTTGTAACCCCTTTTTCATCTAATACACAGAAACCTTCTTTTGCTTTTATCACAGCAAGTTAATATAAGATTTCTATTCGTGAGTTTGTGTATTGAGTGATTGGGGCCTGAACCAACAGGTGATTATGCTCGGATTATGGAAAAGATTAATTGATTGACAATCATGGAATCCATTTTTTTGATTAATTTGCGAGAAGGAAGGAATTCAGCAATCAAAAGGAAAGAAGGAAAAAAAAAGGAAACGAAGACTTGCAGGTCACTGGCAACTCGTTTTGGTAAAAAAAATGGAATCAGGTTCGAATTGAATGTGTGTACATATATAATTAAGATCCGGAATATTAGCAGCGATGATGGTAGCCCATCTGGTTGATGTGTGTGTGTGTATCGAGTGATCCGAGTTCGAATCCCCGCAAGGGCCGGTTCTTTAAAGAAGACCCCCTTTTTAATCCGACTTTTGAAATGTTGCACTTAGGCCCCTGTAGTTTCACCAACTGCACTAACCGGGCTAACTGAGTTTTCTGACTGAGTTTGCCAAAGAGGTAGGAAATCAAATAACCAAGTTAATTATCTTAGCTAAACTATCTAACTTAGTTTAGTTAAATTAAATATTATTTAACTTAGTTAATTTGGTTAATTTAGTTAACTATTTAACTTTGTTAACTAACTAACTTATCTTTTATCCCTTTAAAACAAAATATATGGTTTGTCTATTTATTAAACAAACTTTACTTATAAATAATAAATTTCTTGTTTATTGATTTTAACTTGTTTTGGGAAATTCTCCGAATTCCTGATTCTTGTTTGGAATTAGAATATTTCTTCATTGTTTTCACATGTTTGACACAGTTTAACGTGTTCTCAATTGTGTCAAGTTGTGCATGCATAACATAGAATTATAACAAGAATATGATCAAAACAAATGCGTTTCCATTATGATTTCAAGTCTCGTATTACAATCGAAGGTACAACTGACTGAAATAGAAAGTACAATTGGACTTGTTAAAAATAGAAAGGTACGAAAAAGCGAAGCGTTACAAAGGTTCTCAAACGTACCAGGATACCCATTGTTCGAGTTCGTTGGAACTCCCGTCGTGGCCTAGATTTTACCTTGGAATGAGAAGACCAAATGAAACAAAAGTATCCCCAATTGTTCGAGAAAAGTGAAACCACTACTAAGGCTGAAGCTATTGCGGAATTTCAGGACGAAATTCCAGACCAACGGGGGAAGGATGTGACACCCCAGGAAAAGCAGGAAACCACGCAACCTAACTAGCTTCCTTAGTAACTACGTGCTAAATTTTGGGACGAAATTTCTTTCAACCTGGGGATGATGTGACAACTCGTATTTTAGAACCTATCTTTGTGTTGATGTAACTTGTTTGAACGATATGTGATTATGTAATACGTGATTTTAATGGAATGTTGTGTTATGTGATTTAATGAAACTATTAAGTGTGTATGTATGATTAGTCGCACAAAGCATGTCCGATCGCACAAGCCTTTGGGCTTTTGTCCCACACCATACTCGGTCCACACTCCTTGTACTCGAACCCAAGGGCAGCCCATGAAGGGTTCGGCCCACTCCCTTATTGCATATAACACCAAGGGTGTTAGTATAAATCCTACACTTTAACAAAACACACAAAGTTTAGCAAACCCTAAATCTCTCTCCCTCTCTCTCGAACTCGACGACAACAACATCGCCTCTCCTCTCGAAGCTTTCTTGTTCGGATCAACCTTCGTTCTACATTCTAACCAGTTAGTGTTTCACGATTATTGCTTGGTTAGATGATATTATGGTTGCCATGATTTTATGTGATAGCTAGGGTTGTTCGTATGGACGATGAATGATTTTTGATGTTGTGGTAATGTTTGAACAAATGAACAAGTGATGTATATTTGGTTGATGCTTTTAAATGATTGAACCGAACCTACATGATGATTGTGAAATTTGTGTTGAGTTGGAATTAGGGTTTAGGTGATGATGCTCATATGAATCGTATTTGCATGATATTGATCTAGAACCAAATAGATGTTAATCGGCTGTCATGTTTCTGTTTTTCGGATTGTTTGCTTGATGATAGTTTAAAGGTTATAAGATGTTGTTTATGCTTTGAATATGGTTAGGGTTCATAAGAAATTAATTGATAAAATCATGTTTGATCGAATAATGGATTGATTCGAAACTGTTGATTTGGGTTGATCGATTGATTTCAAATATGGAAACTGTTAGAATAGATTGCATGATTTTAGGAAACATAAAACTAATCGTACAAGGCTAGTCGCACAAGCCAGTCGCACAAGCTTGGTGCAACTGTTTAAGCTCACAGTACAACCTAGTTATGCATGATCGCACAAGGTATTGTGGATCGCACAAGACCATGTCAATCGCACAATACCTTGGGCCACACAAATGTTTAAGCTGTGTTATGTTGGGCCGAACATCCCAAAACCCAATCGCACAAGTTATACTGGATCGCACAAGTGTAATTGGACCGCACAAGTTGATTGTCTGTTTATATGTTTGGGCCGTATAGGTTTTGGATTGCATTTGTTTTTGGGTCGGGTTTGTTTGGATCGCACAACCCATTTTGAGTCGCACAAGATTGTGCTGGACGCACAACAGGTTGGGCCGGTTGTATTGGGCTTTATATAATGGATCGGACAAGATGATTGGGCTCGTACAAGCTCAACGGCCCAATCATCTGAATCGCACAAGTTTGTACATTATGTATAATTGACTGTTAACGTGTTAAATGTGTTCTACGTGTTTGCATTATCATTACATGTCCGTAACCTGTTAGCTTATGTGTAAACTTATGTGCACTACTTGAACCTAGACCTGAGTTGTATGGTAACCATGTTAGGACGTGGTTGACCACTAGCAGCTCGATTGACCTTTTGTTTATCTGCCGAGCTAACCTAAGGTGAGTTCACACTTTCTACAAGGCATGGGATTCCCGGTGGTTTGGGAATGGGTTAAGGAACTAAAATGAAACCAACATATTCTCCTTGGCTAGGATATGTACCTCCATAGGAAGGATGACAACCTTTAAACCTGCGTATTCTCCTTGGGTAGATTACGTACCTCCATCCTCCAAAGGAAGGATGACAACATATAACTTACTAGACAAAACTCTATCATGAAGTCCCTCATTTTTATATCGACTTAATCGCTGGGCCATTGGCAAATGGGTCATTAGTTAAATAGCGCTATTAGGTTTGACAAGCCTCACACCGTGCCGCAGAGGACAGGAGTGGACTAATGGATTTGGGCACTTAGTCAATGATGATAGACATTGACGCAGGGCACATAAACATGTCTTCAGTCAGTAGTCTATATGGTAACGGGTCTAGTGGTTAACATGGGGTAGCCCCCACTGGTTATGGTTTGGGAAACAAGGAAATGGTTAACTCATGGTTTTCGAGATAACTTATGGTTTTTGGAACAAATTTAAAATGGACAACCAACTGTGAACTCGCTCAACTTTGTTGTTGATTCGTTACTATATGCCTTGCAGGTCGTTAGGTGCTTAGATGGAGCTTGCACGAGAAGGAGAGGTCATTGTGGGACATGGACTGTTGAGTTCCATGTTAAACATTTGAACTTTTAAACTTATGTTTTGGTTTTAAACTTTATGCTTCCGCTGATAAATTGAACTTAGTTAATTTGTCTTGGACACCAATTATATTGTGGTTGGTTTTATATTTACTTTAATACATTGTTCAATATGATTGGTGGCTTGATCCTGGTCATGTCACGCCTCCTGCGGTGATACTCCGCGTGTGGAATTTGGGGGTGTGACAACGTCAGGCAGAACCTCGACAGCCGTTACGGAGCACTAGATCAATCGGGCGGCGTATCTAATACGTAACCGGGGGTTAAAATACTTACAACGAGGTAGAGCTTCACTAATTAAGGGGGTATAATACCCGATATTATGCCTATCCTATGGAAATTGAGAGATATTTTGATGTTTTGGACGATTTCCAATTGACAGCCGATCGTTCCTATTTATAGCGCTGATATAGCACTTTGTCGCACCCCACGACAGATGAGAAGAAGGTTTATGCATCCCGCGAGGGCCCCCTAAGGCGGCAACCGGTACGCTGAGTCATCAGATGAGGTTGACGCGTGTCCTGCCACGTGGCATCACCAGATCTCGCCATTTGTTACTCGGTCGCGGCCCGCGACGGCTGAAGGAGAGTCTGTCGCACCCCGCAACAGACTTGTTTTATTATTTTTAATTATATAAAATATTTCGGGTCCGGTTTTCGTATACGGGGTGTATTTGGGAGTGTCTAGGGTCATGTTAAAGGTTCCGGGAGAGCTGCTAAATTTGTGGAGGTAAAGAAGTACATGACTTTAATTTTTTGTTAGATTTGTTGTCATATCTATTTGCCTACCTATGTTTAGCTGTCTTTGGACAAATATACACATATAGGAGTGTCGGAGGAATTTTTCAGGAGAGTTATTATATCCTCCCCACCTAGTTTTAAATCTCGTCCTCGATATTTGAGCTATTGTATTCTCTTGGAGTCATATCAAGTCTTGTAGTGTCAAAGCGTCCTTGGTAGTATTTAATGAACGGAAGTTCTGAACTTCTCTCTATTAGATGGCAACTTGGAGGAAAACAACTTATCTGGGCTCGAGATAGTGTAAGAAACAATAGACAAAATAACACGGGATTATTAAAAGAGTTATGTAGAAAACCTTTCAAGTGGGAGATAAGGTATTGTTAAAAGTTTCTCTATAGAAAGGGGTAGTCAGAGTTGTTAAAGAGGGAAGCCAAGTCCCTAGTATGTTGGACCACTTATTAGACGAGTAGAACCCGTAGGTTATCAGTTACAACTGACAAAAATGGCGTATGTATGAAATCTTAAATAGTGCTTGGCAGACGAATCCCTAGCGAGATTTGTCTAAGGACATAAATGTTTCGATTAGTTCCAGGAATTATTAACTGAAATTTATTTTCACAAAATCAATAGAGACATATGAATTTAATGTAAACAACCTTTAGGGACAATAGGATTCAATGCCAAAAGAGAACTTACTTTGATCGTCAATTGAGGTAGACTAACAATATCAAATGAGAATAGAAGTATGAAAAATGATTTGTCAACTATCACAACAGAAATTAGTGACATTTCTTTAAATGGCAGAGATACACCGAAAATACAATAGAATTTAGTGTATCATTGTCTTTATACATAATTGTATCAAGACTACTTAAATGAAGAGTCAAACAAATTACGTATGAACTGATATGATTAGGGATATTAATTAGTTCAAACTATAAATTTTATACATACATCGCAAGGTATAGTAGTTATTGAAAGATTTCAATGATTACGGTGACCGAATGAATTCACCGTTCTCGAAATTGACTGAAAGTTTCAATGAAGTGAATCTGGATATTCAAAAGATAGGATGTTCAAGTGAAGAAATAAATGAACATTGTAGGATTAATTTATGATGAAAGAAATGTTGGAGGTGCACTGGAATCTTAACACAAAATTGTATTAAGACTGGTTTCAGATAATGAATCAATAGATAAATAATTTCGTATCTCAGGTGTGAAATTGAAATGGGTCCAAGTTTCAAAGAAATTGCCACCGCAAGGTGTCATGGTTTAACAATTGATTCATTGGAGTTGTAGATTTTGAACATGTCTACTATGATTCAAACAATTGAGCTTGGTTTGAACATATTCCAACAATGGATATATGTATTGACAAGAAATAATTTCGATGAAAATCAGGTAACTCTGAAAAGAAGAGGAGTTTTTCAAGAAATCTGTTGACTTGATTATCAAAAGTCAGTATTTTCACAATCAGAGGGGGAAAATTTATCAAAATGAGTATAACGAAAATATTTGTTAAAACTCATGAGTAAATGATATTTTGAAGTGGATTCATATGCATGACAGGCAATGCATGTATGACATAAGAATTTATCAAGAGACGAGACAAATGAGAGTTGGTTCTATAAAAGAAAATAAAGACCTTTTATTGATGAGGTTTTAATCGAAATCAAAAGTCCAACTAGCTTAAGTACAGTTGAAACATAAGGGTGTTTATTTTACTGTCGTCTCTGGTATTGTAAATATCTATGCGTTCTCCTTAGCTTCATTTAGGTTTCTATCCTCGTGGTCAGGTGCCTTAGATAGTTTTGGGCATTAGAGACAAAAGTGGCCTGGGTATCCGCATTTGTAACATACATTAGTTTCCCTTCTCTTTCTACATACTTCCTCTGCATGTCCAGCTTTCTTGCAGAAGTTACAGCGAAGTGTCTTCTTAGAATGGCATTTTCTTGCGTGCTTCGTGTTATTGTGGATAAGCTGTGCGGTCTCTGGTTCCATTCCCTTGTCCTTATACGATTTGTCGGAGTGGAATTCCTTATAAGAGTAGCCATAGGTTGTGGTTTTCTTTCGTTTGGAAGATGGAGTTTTGGTACGAATATCATGGTTTCCATGGATACTATGGTTAGGTTTGAAGCGATGGGTATGCTTACAATGTATAGTAGGATTTTCTTTTATAGGCACAGAGATTTTAATAGCTTCAATGATCGAAGGTATGGCCTTCGATATTCCTTGAGCTATTATATTTTCTATAGTGTTCCTATCCAAAGAATTTCCATTACTAGTCTCAATTTCTTGATCACATGCCATTTCATTTGACATCTATATTACAAACATGTTTAGATATAATTATCACAGAATTAGGTAATTATACAGGCACATTTTGTTTAACCCAATTATAGTCATAACTCATCAGTATTATGCATGGATAATTATATGTATTAAGGTATACATATATACATGTTATATCTTAACATTTTCTTTTACTACATATCTTATCAAAATATAAGGAAAATGTATATTTTGTATGTGTTGTTTCCTCCTTTGGTGTAATAGCTTCTCTCTATATTGTCTTAATTTAATTATATTTCCAGAACTCATGGCTGGATAGGTATTCAAAAATAAGGGTAAAAGCTTTATATAGAATTCTGAGATTTTCCGTCGTTGACCCATTTATTATTTTTCAAGAGGTGGTGCTAATACAAAGATTCTTAAGAATTAGAGTTGAGTATCAGCATAGATCTTGAGTAAACATGTAGGTTTGTTTCTTCTGTTATAAAAATTTGTCCTTCTACAAAAGACATTTGATCATTATATTATATATATTATCAAGAAAATTGCGTCTTGTATATAAATACGTATAGATATAAGGTTTTAGAATTTCCTATAATATATATAATATCAATTCATGAGAATCCAATTATATAACTAATCTATTTTAATCATTTCGTTTATTCTTATAACTTTTTTCATTCCTTTATATTAATAAAATAAATTTCCATCAGGTTTATTGAACATAATATTTCGGAATAAAAAGGAAATTTATTAAAAGAAATAAATTTAATAAAAATATAAATTTATGAATTCTTTTAGAACAATTTGATATTTAATTGACATGTTGACTTATTCTGATTGTAACATATTTAGGACTTAAATCTTAATTTATCATAACAGAGAATTTAATGTTTTTAAATTTAATAAAGTATCATTCTCATTTCAAAATATATGTACATATAACTTAAATATAGTTTAAGAAGTGAATTAAGCTTATCAAATACTAAAAATTATTTCTTTTGAGATATAGGTTCATATATTTTAAACCATATCGTTATATTCTACTAAATGTTTTTGTACATATTTTTATTACATAAATGGAACATTATTTATATTATTGATACAAGTTATAAAATATACATATACCTGATTTACACATAATCTAAGGAATAGGGTTAGGCTATTTCCGATTGATATATAGATATTATTTAATTACACAGTATCAAGTTGTTATGCATATTCCGGTTTCATAACTACTGTCTTGTAAAATATTTTATATTTTCCATTGTATATGTATATATGTGCTTAAGTTTTAGAATCGTCAACTATGAATTACGAACTATAATAATTATTGTTCATTATTTGTATAAATTCAAATTTTGTTTTATTTTAACATAGCTTTATTCAAGAGCCAATTATTTTTTTTTATTATTATTTTTTATTTATTTTATTTTTTCCAAAAAATTATTATTAGTTTAAATTTAAAGCATAATTTTAATAATATTTAATTTAGCGTATTCATATTAATATTAATGATGATAAATAGTAACAGTATATATTAAAGACTTTTCTTAAAAAGCGTTCGCGTATTAAAATTTCTCTAGCATGTTAATTATCATTAATATTGACTATACACATAATTTCGTAACTTATCAAATTTTGATGAATAATCTACATATTTAATATTTAATAATACGATAAAGAATTACAAAGTATTTTAATTATTGTGTCTAAACAATACTGAAATATTATATTTTCACAAAATTAGTATAATTATATGTGTTATCAAAACTTTGATAAATACATATCTTTAAATTGAGTAAAACTTTTGGATTATATAATAAATCATAAAATATCTTGCTTTCATTGAATAATATTTTATATTATGATATTACAGTAATACCGTACCTAAGGGTATTATTTTACATCTTTGGTTAAGATATTGATATTAATATCATAATATTACCATAATTTATTTTAAATTGTATTTACAGAAATATGAGGATACAGATTTGAATATTATATTATGAATATATCCCCTTTTTATAGCCTATCATATTTATATACCCTGAGAATTTAAATGATATAAAATCATTTAGGTATAATACATATTATTTTAATATTTATTTTATGATATTTTAGTAATATCATACCTAAGGGTATTATCTTATATTAATATTAAAATATTAATGTTAATATCGTAATAGTATTATAATGTCGTAAAATTCATATTAAATTAATTTCATACAAATATGTGATATACATATAATATATCATAAAAATTAATAAGACACAACATTACTAATATATCACCTATATATATATATTTCTTTAAATATCGCATAATTGTAAAATACAGATATGGGTAACATATATTGGGAATTCAAAATTCGACAAATGGCATAAAAATCAGAATAAACATATTAAGATTTTATGTTCATAGGATATCACATAAGATATTAATTTCCTAACACAAATGGTTAAGGGTTTAGGTATTGGAAGAACACCTAAAGGGCTTAAACCAGTGGCATAGCTCTGATACCAC
Source organism: Helianthus tuberosus (assembly GCA_030545235.1). Taxonomy (NCBI): domain Eukaryota; kingdom Viridiplantae; phylum Streptophyta; class Magnoliopsida; order Asterales; family Asteraceae; genus Helianthus; species Helianthus tuberosus. The sequence continues at coordinate 107,735,694 of CM060365.1, read as the reverse complement.
CTTCTGTCACAGCCCCCGACCCCTCCCCGGGAGCGGGAACTGCGAGCCAGACAGATGTTTATCAATTTGGCAGCGGAAATTTTCATCAGGACCGTAGTTAGGAAATATTTTATCAGAGTTAAACACCAAAAATGTTTAAAATAAAGAAATGGGATAAAACCCCAGTTTCTCTGATAATACATTTATAAGTGGGACAAAACCCGATTTTCATTTTGATACATTTATAAGGAATAACCCCAATTATTGAAAATAATTCTCCTTTTTAATTAGGTAACTTTTATTGCCACTTTTCTAAGCCTTTAGTGCTCTCCCGCTGGCTTTTATTGGCTTCACACTAAGTTACCTGAAACACGTGTTTAAAACATTTTATCAGCAAGAAATACTGGTGAGTGAATCCCAGTTTAATCAAAACAGTTTTATCATTCGCAGTATTGAGGGCGATCGCGCAATTACATTTGTTTCCAATTCTTACTTTAATTACCACCCACGGTACTGTCAATCTGACTTATGGTCATGTTACTACTCACAGTGTGGTAACAAATTTTGTATACAAAACCCAAATTATACCGACGATAATTGTAGAATTACAAATACTCAATAACTGGTAATATAATGTAAAACAATTGAGGTTTTGTAAAAATAGTTTACAAAAAGGAGGATTACTCACATTGTTAGCTTAGGGTTTTCCTTTATGATTTCCTGGTGCTACAATGCACACGCGTTAGTATAATAACCCAATATTTACATTAGTAATACCCTCCCCGAGACAGAACTCTAACGACTACGTCGGGCAGAACCTCGACAGCCGTTACGGAGCACTAGATCAATCGGGCAGCATATCTAATACGTAACCGGGGGTTAAAATACTTACAACGAGGCAGAGCTTCGCTAATTAGGGGGAATAATACCCGATATTATGCCTATCCTACAGAAATTGAGAGAGATTTTGAGATTTTGGACGATTTCCAATTGACAGTCAATCGTTCCTATTTATAGTGTTGATATAGCACTTTGTCGCGCCCCGCGACAGATGAGAATAAGGTTTACGCGGCCCGCGAGGGCCCCTAAGGCGGCAATCGGTATGCTGAGTCATCGGATGAGGTTGACGCGTGTCCTGCCACGTGGCATCACCAGATCTCACCATTTGTTACTCGGTCGCGGCCCGCGACGGCTGAAGGAGAGTCTGTCGCGCCCTGCGACAGACTTGTTTTATTATTTTTATTTTATTTTTAATTATATAAAGGTATTTCGGGTCCGGTTTTCGTATACGGGGTGTATTTGGGAGTGTCTAGGGTCACGTTAAAGGTTCCGGGAGAGCTGCTGCATTTGTGGAGGTAAAGAAGTACATGCCTTTAAATTTTAGTTAGATTTGTTGTCATATCTATTTGCCTACCTATGTTTAGCTGTCTTTGGACAAATATACACATATAGGAGTGTCGGAGGAATTTTTCAGGAGAGTTGTTATAGTGCACCTCTTAGATTTTTGTTTTCAAAGTTTTTATTTTGTGTGTGCTTTTATGTAACACCTCGCAAAATTATACCCAATGAAGTGACGACATGTGTCATAACCCATAGACGAGTAATAAAAATTTACTTTGAAAGAATGAAAGTGTCAACATGCAAATCTTTGCCTCTGAGTGACCATTTATCAGACTCGGGACTTTATAATGTTGATAACATGCTCTCGGGAATGACTGGTAATAATTATAAAAGTCGAGTGATCAAATATATAAAGTTTCAAATTTTAGTCCTCTGATCAAAAGCTTACAGACCGTAAAAGGTCCGGCTTACGGTCCGTAAGAACTGTAACTGGGCGATACATTTCAAAAACGGTTACGGATCGTAAAGGCTCAGGCTTATGGTCCGTAAGGACTGTATCTGGGCAGTAAAAATGGACAGCTATAGGTTTGTCACCTTCTACACCCAATTTTCGAAACCAGCTGCATGCCAACGAATTTGTAATACCTCTAGGACACTTGTAACCTCCTTAGAACAACAGGAAACACCTAGAGTGATCTTGTGAGACTTGGTTTCACTATAAATAAAGCTCTTGTTGAGCTTGAGAACTTGCACCTTCAAAATTTTCACATCTTCTCTTGCTCTGGAGATTGCCAGCTGAAGGGAGACTCCCACCTGAGTTAAAAATCGAGCTAGGACCTTGTGTAAGTGTTCTTAGCCTCTGCTTTTATGTTTTTAGGCTTTTAAAGCCAAAAGTCAAAGTTGCCGCAAAACGGCTTTGACTTTTAGTTTAAACCTTAATGGTCCAGCCATTGCTCGAGGCGAATATGGCTACGTGATCGTAATTAGGTAGGTTTTAATCCCTCAAAAGGGAACCTCCTAATTACCACGTTTACTTAGTTAATTGTCGGGTCAAAGTAATTAATATAAAAAGTCAAACGAGTCAGTTTTTAAATAAAATCAAATCTGATAATGTAGAGAATATAAAATATGTTTTATCACTTTAATAACTTGGTAAATACTATAAGAACATGTCTAGACATGTTCAACCCGACAATTCTAAGTTTAGGCTCGGTTCGCAACCGAAAGTCGCAAAAGTTGACTTTTGCTTTACTTTCAGTTCTGACCCGAATTAGCTTCATTTCTTTATGTATTAAGGTTCCTTTGTGACCATATTATATAGTAGTATAACCCTCTGAGGTTATATTACATGGTCCCTTAGTAATCTGAGTTTATTTACTTGTTTTCGTTATTATGCTTAATGTTGACTAAAAAAAACCCTTTTGCATGTAAATGTGGTTTAAACATGATTTTAACATAAAAATTCATCACTCGCTGTTATGATATCATATTTAGGACTAATTGGGATTCTAATTCAGATTACTTGATGAGTTTATGCTTAAGTTTTGTATTAAATTAATAAATGACGAATATGCCCTTTTCACAAATAAATTGGGATTTAAATAAGATTAACATGCAGAAACCTTTTGTTACTGATATGATATGATAAATAAATTATTTTGACCATTCAAAGCTGGTCATAACCTCAGAATTTTCTAAACACCGAAATAATCGTCATTTATCGATTTTTACGACATTAAAGCACATAGTATGATCTTAAACCATACTTAGCACCCAAAACTTTTTACCTACTGATTTTATAAACGATTTCCAATATTTTTACAATAAGTATAAGTCATGAACTCAGATTCCCAAATAGGTCCTTAAAACTTTGTGTGAAATGACCAAAATGCCCTTTCGGGGCATAGTTTGGCCATAAATGATAAACCACACATAAATATGATATCCTACTGATAATATAGTATAAATTAAATATTTCCACAGAAATTTTATGACCAAAACCTCAGTTTGCATGTAAACCCCTTTTATAAATCATAAAATGACCTTATGAGGCCTGATTCGGTTTTAAAATCTTTTTGGGCAAAATTGTTGATATCCTACTTATATCATATCATATATTAAGCATAATAACTTATGGAACTTTTACATGACTCATCTGGTTACCCGTTTATGCTTATACGCATTCGGTGCGGTTTATGTGACTAGTTTGCATAAATTAGCCGAAATGGGTTAAACCTTATCATTTTAACTTCAAATTCCAGAATGTATTTAGTTACTTTACCCATATTATACAAGTCTTCATACTTGTTGGGTCTAAATTACATTCCATTCTGTTCATCGCTTAATCTAGCGTTTTATTCCGTAAATTCTACTTTAAACTAACCGGTCTAAGTCCATGACTTAAATAAGACTCGTTAGTAATCTAATAGGTTAATAAAACCTTCGTTCCAGATTAGGAAGCTCCGGTAAAAGCTACCTTCACAAGTTATTTAGACTATACGGCTGAGTAGATAGATATTGCATGTAAAAGCTCAGGTAAATACTTTTAACTTATCTTCCCTTATACGAGCTTGAGATACGGTAAATTATTACCGCTTGGTCGGGGTATGGAATCATTTAATCGGATTGTGATTAATAAATTACATAACCCGTTTTAATCTGTTTTGATTGATAACATAAACATTGGGGGTTAATGCGACCGTGTCCTGGATATCCTTGTCCCAATTAATTGCAAATGGCCACGACTTAAGCACGGGGTGTAGGCATACACCTGACAGTTGCGTATGTAAAAATACATACCCACATTGTTGGGGATAACTCCTTGTGGGTTTATATTAGTGGTGTGTCGGTTAATCATGTCTCGGCTTCTATACCGGGCCCTAAATGTATGACAAACATGTAAATCTGTATACAAGATTATCTTTATATAATTATCCCAAGTTATAAAAGAACATTTGTGCCTTGTGCATCTAAATCAATTTTCTTAAATGTTTTCAAAAGAGTAGGTTAATTGTATTTACCAGTGTAAACTGATGTATTGTCAAAAGGCTAAGTGACAGGTACTACACGTACTAGGCTGGGAGCTTCTGGGCGTTAAATAGAGAATTTTACAAGTTCGTAATGCCTTAAGTCTGTTGAACATATTTTGTATTATATTTAGATCTGCCTGTGGATCCTTTCTTTACAACCGTCTGTATATTCTTTTATTCATACTTTACACTTTAGGTTTGTAATAGTAATTTCTACCAAGACTTCCGCTGTGCTATAAACTGTGTATATTTGACTATGATGATATCAACTACGTCACGATACTCCCCACCGGGCCCACCGGTTTGTGGATAAAATATCGGGGTGTGACATTTTAAGATTTTTTGTGTATTTTTAAGCAATTTACTTGATATTCACTACCAACTTTAAGTTAAATCACTATTATATTATATTATCCACCATATTCAAATCTCACCCAATTATATTATGGTTATGCTTCTATATTCAAAATCATAGTCAAATCCACACACACACACACACACACACACACACACACACACATATATATATATATATATAGGGGAAGGTTCATTGGGGAACACTAAAAAAGTGGGGAACAGCGGGGAACCGACTCAAACGAACTCCGATTGAACTCATTCCAGTGGCGTTGGAACCGGCTCGTCGAACCCTAACTAAGATCTCTTAACCCTAAACCCTAAATCCTAACTCCTAAACTCTAAACCCTAAAGCTAAAAAATAATGCTAAAACCTAAGCTAAACCGTAAAATCTAAACTATAAACCCTAAAAGCTTAACCCTAAAGGCTAAACCTAAAGCTAAACCCTAAACCTAAACCCTATAGCTAAACCCTAAACCTAAACCCTAAACCTAAACCTTATAGCTAAACCTAAAGCTAAACCCTAAACCTAAACCCTATAGCTTAACCCTAAAGGCTAAACCTAAAGCTTAACCCTAAAGGAACACTTACAAAGGGTCCCCGAATGCTAATCTTGATTCAACTAGCTCAGGTATGAAACAAGGGTTTCAACTTAGAGCTTCTCAAATCAGATTCTTGTGAGGAATGAGTGAAGTTGAGGTGGGTATTTATAGATTTCGGTTCACCGTTAGGATCGTTTCTTGGAGAAGAGGGAATGATCACATCCCTACACTTGTCGGAATGTTGTGGTAGCTCATTTTGCCCCCACCATAAGAGTTTGACACATGGCATTGGCCTTTGGAGGGTTTAAGGGCTGTTAACAGCTGAAACAAATGACTTTTGCTGATCAGAAGGGGCCTCGCATGACGCCTAGGGGGCTAGGTGTCACGCTAAGGTCCACCTGATCAGCAAACACTTTCCAATGTTCCCCTTTCAGTCCCCGTTGCGTATTAAGGCCATATTCGACCTGTTTAAGGCTCGTTAAGCCATTTTCAAGTCTCAACAAGGATGCCTAAACATTTTGGACATGAAACATGCTCAAAAATATGCCGGATGTTGGTTCGTTTAGTCGTACGATAGCGATGTTCGGTTAATTGCGACGGAATGCGCATAAGTGCGAAAAACGATCTAAATTGCGTGATGAATGGATTTTTCTTATGCCAAACACTAAAATATAATATTATAATGCTTACATAAATTTTTGGATGTCCGTAGGTATTCAGAACGTAAGTTATGCGCGAAAATGCAAACTTGTGCACTTTTTGACGCTTTTAGTCCCTGAATGACCCAAAAGTTTATTTTAGCCCACCGAACCCCTCAAAGCCTATTTCTAAGCTATATAAAGGATATTTAAGGTGTGTTTAACTTATGGTCATGTTCCAGAATGTTCGTTATAGTTCAAATTGGCATACTTTCGCAGTTTGTCAAGTTTAGTCCCTGTTAACGAATTAACTTGTTTTTGCCATACCAAAGCCTTCAAAACTTATTTCTAAGTTATGTAAAGGTTATGTAAGGTATGTTAAGTATATGTTGATGTTCCGGAGTATTTCTCGCATTAAACTGGTTACGTTTACGCACCAGTTTGCGTATAACTCTCTAGAAAGCGATATAGAGTTTGAAATTGAGAAAAAGTCAAAACATGAAAAATGTAAAACACAACCAAACAAACATTGGGATCAAATAACATTGTTTTATTGATAATTGAACTGTTCACAATGATTACAAGCACAAATGTTACAGTCTCCCCTACTTGTGGAAATTTCGTCCCGAAATTTATTTAGAGGAAACTCGTGGGAAAAGATGCGGATATTTCGCCTTCATTTGATCTTCGTGTTCCCAAGTAAACTCGGGTCCACGTTTAGCTTCCCAGCGAACTTTGACCAAAGGAATGCGCTTGCGTTTAAGCCACTTGACTTCACGTTCCATGATTTCCACAGGTTTCTCGACAAATTTCAGTGTTTTATCAACACGGATTTCGTCAAGTGGTATGTGGAGGTTCTCATCAGCCAAACACCTCTTGAGATTGGACACGTGAAAGGTTGGATGAACATTTCCAAGTTCAGGAGGTAACTCAGGTCTGTAGGCTACCTTACCGATTCTTTCGACGATCTTGAATGGTCCAACGTATCTAGGTGCAAGTTTTCCTTTCTTTCCAAATCTGATCACACCTTTCCAAGGTGAGACCTTAAGTAATACTCGATCACCAACTTGAAATTCCAAGGGCTTACGTTTTGGGTCCGCGTAACTCTTTTGACGGCTTCTAGCTGTCTGAAGGTTATCACGAACTTTCTTAACCTTATCTGTTGTCTCTAAAACGAGGGCAGGTCAAGTAAGCTGAGCCTCGCTGATCTCATTCCAGCAGACTGGTGAACGACATTTTCGACCATAGAGAGCCTCGAAAGGAGCCATGTTGATGCTGGAGTGATAACTGTTATTGTAGGAGAATTCAATCAACGGAAGATGTGAATCCCAACTACCACCAAAATCGATCACACAAGCTCTAAGCATATCCTCCAGAGTCTGGATTGTTCTTTCAGATTGACCATCCGTTTGCGGATGATAAGCTGTGCTCAGATTAAGTTGGGTCCCCATAGCAGATTGCATGGTTCTCCAAAAATGAGAAGTGAAACGAGCATCTCTGTCGGAAATGATGTTCAAAGGAACACCATGTCGAGCTACAATTTCATCCACATAGATTTTAGCAAGTTTGTCAGCAGAAAAATCCTCACGGATTGGCAAGAAATGCGCTGACTTAGTAAGACGATCAACAACTACCCAGATGGCATCATGACCTTTCTTTGTGCGTGGAAGTTTAGTAATGAGATCCATAGTAATGTTTTCCCATTTCCAAACTGGGATCTCTGGTTGCACCAATAAACCAGAAGGACGCTGATGTTCAGCCTTAACCTTAAGACAAGTAAGGCATTTTGATACATATAAGGCAATGTCTTTCTTCATACCAGGCCACCAATACTGAATACGAAGATCCTTATACATCTTATCTGAGCCAGGATGAACAGAATAACATGACTTATGGGCTTCATCCATAAGCAAGGTGCGAAGGTTATCTTGGCTTGGGACCCACAAACGGTCCATGAAGTAATACGATCCATTGTCCTTCAGTTCTAGATCAGGTGTTATGTGATAGGGAAATTCCCTATCCATCAAACCTTGTGAAACACAAGATTGTTGAGCCTGAGAAATGCGGGCTTGGATATCGGATCGAGCTTGAATAACAGATTGAACACGAACACAATGAAGCTTAGTACGTTCCTTGCGACTCAAAGCATCGGCCACGACATTCGCCTTACCAGGGTGGTAGCGAATTTCGCACTCATAGTCATTTAGAAGCTCCACCCAACGTCGTTGCCTCATGTTGAGTTCTTTCTGATTGAAGATATGCTGAAGACTTTTGTGGTCTGTGAAAACCACACATTTTGTACCGTACAAATAGTGTCTTCAGATCTTAAGAGCAAAGACAACTGCACCCAACTCAAGATCATGAGTGGTGTAGTTCTTCTCATGTATCTTCAACTGCCTCGATGCATATGCTATGACTTTGTTCCTTTGCATAAGAACACATCCAAGTCCTAATTTAGATGCATCGCCATAAACGACGAAATCATCATTGCCCTCAGGCAAAGTCAGAACAGGTGCGTCACAAAGCTTCTGCTTCAAGTTTTGAAAGGCTTCCTCTTGTTTGAATCCCCAATCAAAGGGCTTGTTCTTCTGAGTTAGAGCAGTTAGAGGAACTGCAATCTTCGAGAAATTTTCTATGAAGCGGCGGTAATAACCCGCAAGACCAAGAAAAGAACGAACCTCAGTAGGAGTAGTAGGCGTATCCCAATCCTTAATCGCACTGATCTTGGAGGGATCTACATGAATACCTTGTTCGTTGACAATATATCCCAAAAATTGAACTTCTTTAAGCCAAAATTCGCACTTGGAGAATTTGGCGAAAAGTTGCTCTTTCTTTAGGAGTTCCAAAGTAAGACGAAGATGTTGCTCATGATCAGCTCGTGTCTTAGAGTATATCAAAATGTCATCAATAAAAACAATGACGAACTGATCCAAATAAGGCTTCAGACCCTATTCATTAAGTCCATGAACACAACAGGAGCATTAGTCAAACCGAATGGCATGACTGTGAACTCATAATGCCCATAACGAGTGCGGAACGCTGTCTTGGGAATATCTTCTTCATGCACCCGAAGTTGATGATATCCAGATCGCAGATCAATCTTTGAAAAATAAGAAGCGCCCTGCAACTGATCAAAGAGATCATCAATGCGAGGTAGGGGATATCGATTCTTGATGGTAAGCTTGTTAAGCTCACGATAATCGATACACATCCTAAAAGATCCATCCTTCTTCTTGACAAAAAGAACGGGAGCACCCCAAGGTGAAAAGCTAGGACGGATAAAACCTTTCTCAGAGAGTTCCTGAAGCTGCTTAGACAACTTTTGCATCTCAGATGGTGCAAGACGATATGGAGCTCTGGCAATGGGATTTGCACCAGGTACAAGATCAATACGGAACTCGACTTGGCGTGCTGGAGGTAGACCAGGTAAATCTTCAGGGAATACTTCAGAATAATCCCGAACAACGGGAATATCTTCGATAGACTTACCTTTGCCTTTATCTGCTGTGACATGTGCCAAAAAGGCCACATAATTCTTTCGCAGATACTTCCGAGCTTTAAAACAAGACATGAGTTTGAGACCACCAACAGGTTTCTCACCACGAACCTGTAGGATCTCGCCCGTCGAAAATGGCACACGAACGATCTTCTTGAAACAAACTACCTCTGCGCGATGCTTGGCTAACCAATCCATACCCACAATAACGTCAAAGCTTCCAAGTTGCATTGGCGTAAGGTCGATAGGAAAGAGATGATCGTTAAGGTTCAACTGGCAGTTGCGAAGAACAGAATCAAGAACAATGGATTCACCATTAGCAACCTCTACTGTCAAAGGTTTACCTAGTTTCGTTCTAGACACGCGAAGTAATGGCTCAAACGATAAAGACACAAAACTCTTATCGGCACCCGAATCAAAGAGAACAGATGCAGGCTGATTATTAATAAAGAACGTATCATTCACCACTTCATTATCTGCTTGTGCCTCTTGTGCATTCATGTTGAAGACTCGACCTCGAGCCTGAGCCTGATTCTGATTTGGATTCTGATTCTGGTTGGCTAGCCTTGGGCACCGGTTTCTATAGTGGGTCAGATCCCCACAATTGTAGCACGAACCAGGAGGAAAATGAGGTCGTGCAGCTTGACCTTGTTGCTGAGCAAGAGGCTGGGCAACTTGTTGGGCTTGGTTCTGAACTGCCTGGTTCTGGTTAACAGGAATGCGACAAGTAGCGGCAAGATGGCCAATTCTCCCACAGTTAGTGCAATGACGACATTGGAGATGTGGTAGGTGATGGTCGTTACACCTGTTGCACAAAGGCGCAGTGCCAAGATATGGCTTCTTGGCTAGTGGTTGCGCAGGCTGATTTGGTGCAGCTTGGGCCTGTGCACTAATGGCATAGTTTTGGGAAGCCTTTCGCTTCCTAGACCCTTTTGAGGAACCAGAATTCGTTCCCTTCTTGTTTTCACCTTTCTTACCATTCTCCTTGTCAGATGCCTGCTTCTTACCCTTGTCACCCTTTTTGTGCAGCTTTCCCTTTCGAACCTGCGACTCAGTCAATGTCGCTGCTAACTCGATCGCCTGACGGAGTGTGGCAGGGTTACTACCAGTAATGATGTCTTGCACTGAGTCAGGTAGGCCGTCGATGTACCTTTCGATAGCCTTGTCGAGTGGGGTGACCATAGTCGGGCAAAGCAGACTCAACTCCTCAAATCTATCAGTATATGCCCTGTGCTCGCCACTGTCTTGTTTCAAGTCATCAAATTCTTTCTCCAACGCTCGCTGTTCATGACGAGGACAAAACTCCCTCATCATAAGGGCCCTAAGTTCAGCCCATGTTTGTGCTAGAGCAACTTCTGCACCACGGTCTCTCATAACCCCGTTCCACCATGTGAGAGCCCTCTTCTGAAACACACTCGACCTTACGATTGTTAGGACACTGCACGTGGCGGAAAGTATTCTCAATGCTCTCGAACCATTGAAGAAGCCCAGTCGCTCCCTCAGAACCACTAAACATGAGTGGTTTAGCCGAGTTAAAATCCTTGAATTTGCATGGAGCATTGTTGTTGTTGTTGGCTTGGTTCCATTGATCAACATCCTACGCAAAAGCTCCTGAAAACACATGTGAAAATAGGCACGTCAGCATAAAAATGCCTGTGAGATACATAGGTTTGTGAAAATAGGATTCATGACTTAAGTTTAAGAAAATGTTTAGTCATGAACCTTGTAATTTTCTTTGTCTTGTAAATCATTTGAAAAGCGATAAGATCAGATGATATGTATAAATAAAAGAATAATATATGGTTTAAATGAATAACCAAGTGAAATGAGTTGTATAAAATAAACTGTTTTGTAAACCAAAGTCTTGTAAAAAATATGTTATTTGTATAAAATGTTATATGTCTCAAATTGAAATGATTCAAATAACGCTACGATATGTAATACCACACAAGCACTTATAAATAGGAAGTACCAGCGGCGTATCCACCATACTTGTATCATATTACACACGTCTCATTACTTAAATCACTTAAACAAACCACCAATGTATAAAGTCTATGTTTAAACCAATTGTCAAAAAGTCCTTGTATAAATCGTATCAAATGTTAATAGTCCAAATGTAGTCAAGTAATGTGTAGCAATTGTTATGTCTGGTAAGTAGTGTGTTGTTACATAAACTAAATGTAAGAATGTACAAAACAAAGTATTTTGAATATATCAAAAAGTTATGTTTTGCAAAGTAATGAATGTTACATTGATACAAACATTTATGTGGTAAGTTAACGCATACATTCAAGCCTTGAGACAGTCGGATAACCCTTTTAGTCAAGGTTATCAAAAGAAATGTTTTCGGATTCAGTCATTCCTTACATCCAAACAAACCCGAGATGTCAGGAATGGGATTTGTCAAGTCCTATGGTACCAGTACTTACTACCGAGCGACGTAGCTAATGTTAATGAACGTATATAAGTCTCGTTTATGCAAACCAAATGTTATAGCAATTGTATACATGTCATATGAAAACAATGTACTAAGTATGCTAAGTTAACATACAAAGCAGAAAAGTCATGTAAATCAATGTGCTAGCATGCTATCAGTCAACATACATAGCAGAAATGTAATGTAAAACAATGTACTAAGTATGCACACAATGGACATACATAGCATGAAATGTAATGTAATGTAAAACGATGTACTAAGTATGCACACAATGGGCATACATAGCATGAAATGTAATGAAATCATGTACTATAAATGTACTAATAAACATAGCAAGTATATGATGTGAAAACAGGAAAGCATGAAAGTAACAAGTAGGCACATGTGTTTCACCCCAAAACAGTTTGAAAACAGTAAAAGAGGGGTCTATGTACTCACTTGAGATTGCTCAGAAGTCCTAAGATAACCACCAAGTAATGCTAGAGATCACGAAATCAAACGGCACCTAATATAGGTAACTATGTTAATAAACCAGACCTATATCGGAGGATCGGATAGAATGAGGGCTCGTAAACCAAATGAGTATGGGAACTCAGGTAATATGGTTTAACAAAGCCTACATACTAAATGAAACCTAGCCTAAGTGCTTACGACCCATTACGGCCCGCTTAGGTAGCTTATGCTACTTTAACGCGTCGTTCGCGAAAAACGCGTTCGGAACGCCTAACTAGTCCTATGACAAGTAAAATATGCCTTAACATATCTAATATTGTTACCAAATCAGTTTAGATACCAAAAGTTATGTTACATATGTTTAAAATGAATTTTGGCGTAAAAAGGGCATTTTGGTAATTTACCTAAGGCATATAAACTACCTATCATACAACTACTTAAACGAAGCGACCATAAGGTATAACCTCGGAAGGTTATTCCCTATATACTATGGTCACCTAATGTGCTTGGTCGGATCCTAATGATCGACCAAATGGGTCGGGTTCGAAGGTATAAGCGATTTATTAGATCGCTTACCCTTACGACCCTAGACAACGTGGTAATCAGTAGGCATAGTCACAAGGGACTATAACCATCGTGATTAGAATCATGTTGCGAAGTTCAAACGAACTTCGCATTGACCATAAACTGGTCAATGCAGAAAGTCAAACAAAGTTTGACTTTCGGACTCGAAAAGCAATAAAAGAACAAAGGAACACTTACAAAGGGTCCCTGAATGCTAATATTGATTCAAGTAGCTCAGATATGAAACAAAGGTTTCAACTTAGAGCTTCTCAAATCAGATTCTTGTGAGGAATGAGTGAAGTTGAGGTGGGTATTTATAGATTTCGGTTCACCGTTAGGATCGTTTCTTGGAGAAGAGGGAATGATCACATCCCTACACTTGTCGGAATGTTGTGGTAGCTCATTTTGCCCCCACCATAAGAGTTTGACACATGGCATTGGCCTTTGGAGGGTTTAAGGGTTGTTAACAGCTGAAAAAAATGACTTTTTCTGATCAGAAGGGGCCTCGCGTGACGCCTAGGGGGCTAGGTGTCACGTTAAGGTCCACCTGATCAGCAAACACTTTCCAATGTTCCCCTTTTAGTCCCCGTTGCGTATTAAGGCAATTTCCGACATGTTTAAGGCTCGTTAAGCCATTTTCAAGGCTCCACAAGGATGCCTAAACATTGTGGACATGAAAAATGCTAAAAAATATGCCGGATGTTGGTTCGTTTAGTCGTACGATCGCGATGTTCGGTTAATTACGACGGAATGCGCATAAGTGCGAAAAACGATCTAAATTGCGTGACGAATGCATTTTTCTTATGCCAAACACTAAAATATAATATTATAATGCTTACATAAATTTTTGGATGTCCGGAGGTATTCAGAACGTAAGTTATGCGCGAAAATGCAAACTTGTGCACTTTTTGACGCTTTTAGTCCCTGAATGACCCAAAAGTTTATTTTAGCCCACCGAACCCCTCAAAGCCTATTTCTAAGCTATATAAAGGATATTTAAGGTGTGTTTAACTTATGGTCATGTTCTGGAATGTTCGTTACAGTTCAAATTGGCATACTTTCGCAGTTTGTCAAGTTTAGTCCCTGTAAGCGAATTAAGTTGTTTTTGCCATACCAAAGCCTTCAAAACTTATTTCTAAGTTATGTAAAGGTTATTTAAGGTATGTTAAGTATATGTTGATGTTCTGGAGTATTTCTCACATTAAACTGGTTACGTTTAGGCACCAGTTTGCGTATAACTCTCCAGAAAGCGATATAGAGTTTGAAATTGAGCAAAAGTCAAAACATGAAAAATGTAAAACACAACCAAACAAACATTGGGATCAAATAACATTGTTTTATTGATAATTGAACTGTTCACAATGATTACAAGCACAGATGTTACAGTTTGGGGTTTTTATTAAGTGAAACTGTTGATGGTTTCTTTTTGTTGTTGTTTACCAATTGATTGTTGTTAGATTTGGGAGTTATGAACAGTTGAGAGTGAATCGGATCAACAACCCGTCTCTCTGCAGGTATAATCCTCACCCTAGCTTGCATCGGAGAGAAATTTACTCATGTTTGAAGGGGATTCTCCTTCATACATTTTCATTCTGCATTGAGGATTCGAATTATGGCAGGTGAGAGTAAATGGAGGAAGATGAAGCTTGTGTTAGTTCCAATGACGGTGAATCGACACACGTTCGTCGTTGAATGCCAATCATTCCGACTTCATCGTCTTTTGGTCTCCGGTGTTCGAGACATGGCGTTAAATTGTCGTCGGAGGCAGTTTTGAGTATAGTTTGACTGTAAATTTTTAGTTGTTAATGGTTATTTGTTAGCTGTTAATATTACTGTCATGTGTTTGATTGAAACTTATAGATTGTTTGTGATTAGGTTTAGATATGTAGATTGACCGATCAAGGAATTAATAATTTACATCTCTAATCTTTTATCTTTCCGATTCTCAGCACCGGCAACCACCAATTTAATTTGAGTTGATGCTAACTATGTTGTTTACCTAAAAATCTAGAACTATAGTTTTGATCATGTTTGGTAAATTATTCCTTAATGCTTCTTTATGTTAAATGGTTAAGGTTGTACCCAAGAAGGCTGCCCCTGTTAAAAAACCAGTCAAGGAGTCAAGCAGTCATGACTCTTCTGATGGAGTAAGTTATGATCATTTGATTGGTCTTTTATGCTATAAAAATCCTATCTTTTTTGCTTATATACAGACTGTAATGAATGCAAAATATCTTATGTATTCTGAGTACGCTGTATTTGCGTAGGATGAACCAAAGAAGCCTACTGCTGCGTCTAAGAATGGCGTCGTTGCAGCTAAAAAGAAAGAAGAATCAAGTGATGAGTCTTCTTCTGTTGAAGTAAGTGGTGATCAATTTGATCAGTCTTTAACGCTATAAAAATCCTTTTTTTTGCTTATATACATACTGTAATTAATGCTCTTTCTACACACTTTTTTTTTACTTTGGTGCAGAAACCTAAATTTTCTAAGAAAGCAGTATTTTTAGAGGTTATCTTTTTATTAGGTTATTATTAGTAATGTGGTCTATGTTGACGAAAGAAGGAAATTGCATCATGGACAGCTAATAAAATACTCGATGCTCGAATTATCTACAGATCCCTATGTTTTTAATTGTGGCCAACCATTATAGGACGATGGATTAATTTAAAATGACCAAATAAAACCTTAATACTATTGCATCTTTCAAAAGATATAGAGTTTTTATATCAGTTTGATTGCAAAAGTTTGATTGCAAATGGAGATGTTTCACCTCTTTTGGTCTATTTTTCCTAACTAATTCTAATGATTATGTTCACCAGCAACCTTATTTGATTTGTATTATGCAATTATGCACACGGAATGAAACTGATGCTATGGCGAGATTGTTATTGATGTGGTTTAAGTTGGTAGCAGAATGTGGAGCCATTATTGAAGCCATTGAATATGCGCCCAGTCGAAGCAAAAACAAGTAGTCACATTGCCGAGGGATGCAGGTCCGTGGTGTCACTTTTGTTACACGCTAACATCTATCACGTAATGCATGTAATTTATCCCTAATTTTTATATGAAAACTCTTCCCACCCTTGGCGTCTTAATTCTGCAAGCAGTACTGCTTATTTATAGGTCAAAAGCAACACTGCTTACTACATGCCTCAGCTAGCTTACTCGATTCAGCTAGCTTACTCGATTCAACTGGAACAATCTTTTTTTGTGACGAACATACGGCTTTAGTGATATATAAAAGTTGTACCCGCCGCATTGCGGCGGGCACTAATTCTAGTTTTACATAAAAAATAGAGTAAATTACGTTTTTGGCCCCTGTGGTTATATCAGTTTTACTATATTGGCCCAAAATAAGATTTTTTAACAGATTTGCCCCCATGGTCCCTATAACTAACCGTTTTGGCCCCTAAATCTAACCAAACCCTAACTCAGGTTAATTTATTGGTCACATGAGGGGTATAATGGTAATTTCATCCTGATTTCTTTTTAACCCCTTCTCTCTCATCATCTTCACCACTGACCACCACCACCATTGTGACAACCACCACCGCCGCCATTATCACCACCTCCGCCACAACCACCACCGCCGCCATCATCACCACCCCTCGCCACAACCACTACCGCCGCCATCATCACCACCCCCCGCAACAACCACCATCGTTTCGATCTACTGATGCTGTTTTCATCAGTGATGATGATGATGATGGACAGAAGGAACCTGGTTCTAGCTTCGGGGTACTTCCATGTTTGATTAACTGGAAAACCCAATTCGATTTTGGTTTTAGCTCACTGTCCGGAAAACAGAGAAAACAGAGAATGCTTTGTTTCCAATGGCGGATGAACTCGAGTCGTTGTTTTCCTCAGTCCTTCATAGCGTTGTTGCAGCACGCGTCGTTGCTGATTCGATCGAGTTGTCTTCCACCGGAAAAATTCACAGACCTCCGCTACCGGTAACTCACCGACAACCTCTATTTCTTTCTCTCTCTCTATCGCTTTATTCTCTCTATTTCAGTCATATTACATTGATTTCGGATTGAGTTTTGGTTCGAGATTATACGTTTTGAATTGAACCGATTCGATCGAAAGGTGATTCAGGTTTGTTCTTGAATGCATCAGATCTGTTTTGTGCATCGAGTTCAAATCTGTATCAAGTTCATAGTATGGTCATCATTATATCATGATCCACATATGAGAGTATTACGAATCGAGTATCACATTAGAGTATCATGAATTAAAAGTTGGGTATCTCTGTTTTTTTTTTTATGTTTGCAAGTTGCAGAGACAGAAAGAAAAGAGAGAAAGTCAAAGGGGAGAAGGGGTGGGGGTGGGGTAGGAAAAGGTGGGACCCACTTTTGTTTTTAAATAATAAATTAGGATGAAATTAGGGGTTAAAAAGAAATCAGGATGAAATTACCATTATACCCCTCATGTGACCAATAAATTAACCTGAGTTAGGGTTTGGTTAGTTATAGGGACCATGGGGGCAAATCTGTTAAAAAATCTTATTTTGGGCCAATATAGTAAAACTGATATAACCACAGGGGCCAAAAACGTAATTTACTCTAAAAAATAAAAGAAAAAAATTTAATGTTATTATTATTAGTGGGACCCACCCTTCTCCGCTCAAGAACATCTACCTCCAGTGTTGATAAGATGACGGTTGTCAACATCCCCATCTCTGACCACCGTCGCATCACCATTCCCGACCACCGTTACGTTTTATCTGGCGACTATGAAACCATACACCACCTTCACCTAATCGATCAAAACTACCAGTTCAAACCCCACCCTCTACCAGTTGCCGCCTTTTTTTCTCTCTTCGGCATCTAGATCCAACTGGTGTCGGATCTGAACCAACAAGACTTGATAGCCCGTGTGATAGGCAGAGTAGATTCTGTCTGATGAGATTGAGTCCATTGTTGATGGTTCTAAGGTTTGGTTGCTGTAGGGTACCGAATAAGGTGGTAGAAGGTGAGGGTTTGACCGGTGGTCAAGGGAGGTGGTTGTTTGGCCGGCGACAATTGCTGTAAAGGGATGATGAATGTGGTTTGATTAAACTGTTTATGGCACTCAAATAAAACAAAAAAAATATATATAAAAATGGTTTTGGATGAAAATGGCAATTTAGAAACCTTTATTTGTTAATGCCAAAAATTCCCGTGGTTATAACTAGGTTTTTAGATAGAGTTAGGCAATGTGATTAAAATGGCGAAAAAAAAAAAAAATGGAAAACTCAAAGGACCTAGAGGAGAAAAAGAACTATTTTGACTAAAATGACAATTTACTCTCTCTCTATATATATATATAATCGATATCATTTATAATAATATACATTGATATTAATCATATATTATATTATATTTATAGACATCGACTTCTCTTAAAGGCTAAACTACATCGATGATCAGAGTATCAGACCCAAAACCAAAACCTGTTCTAACCTTACAATAAAGTTTCGTTATCGAATTCCATTCCATATGACTTTCAAGTTTCAATCCACTTTTCACCTATGCTAAAGGTTTGATCTTCTACTTTTTATTTGACATTCCATATGACTTTCGAGTTTCAATCCACTTTTCACCTCTGCTAAAGGTTTGATCGTTTACTTTTTATTTGAAATTAGAATGTGTTTTACATTCATTTTTTTAAGAAGTTGAAATCTAGAGTCGATAAAACTATACTACTCCGAAATCTGACCCGATAATACCCGAACACCAAAGAAACCGAACCTAGAATGGTTCGGTTATCTGATAATATTTTAAGTTTTAAAAACCCAAACAACCCGACATGGAAAACTCGAAGCCCGAGAAAACAACCCGAAGAACACCCTTGGTAAGTGTTCGTGAACAATTCATGAACAGATTCATTCCTTAACGAACGAACTTGAAAAAAGCCTTGTTCGTAGAGCCGACTAGAGGGTAAGCTAACTAAAGCATTTGCTTTAGGCCACCACTCCTCAAAGGCCTCTAATTTGAATAAAAAAATATATATTATTATTTTTTGTTATTGGTTTACATAATTTTTTTTGAATGGCAAGGAACGATGTGCCAACCACTGTGACACCGGACACTGTGGCCAAGGTCGACTACTCGACCACCGCCTGCCCCTTGGCTCTCCCAGATGCGCGGAAACCAGACCTCCACCCGCCCGAAGGCACAACAGTGGAATAATCGGTAAAACCTCCCCTCCCATCCAAGACGAACCGACGTCACCCATATTCGCCCTTCACCTGGTTTACATAATTATCAGAGAATAAATGAGCAAAGAGGAGTTTTCGGTCATAAAGTTGAATGATTTTTTACTTTTGAGATTCCAACTTCATATTCTCCTCTTATTTTCTTTTCTCTTTTCATATGTTTCTGTTACTAATATAAGTTTTATTTTCATGATTTATTTACTAAGTTTTTTTATTTTTCAGTAATCATATATATGCCTAATAACATCATAATCTAATTTCTTTTTATAAAAAAACAATCTAAGATATAAGAATACCACCATACACTTGATTTACAACAACAAAAAAATATTGTTAGTTAAAAACCGGAAAACAACTCGTATTTAGAGTTTGCTTTAAGCCTCTAATAACGTTAGTTGTTCGTGTTCGTTCAGTTCGGTTAGAGAGATATACTCTCCTACTTGGCAAAACTTTTATGGAGGATTTAACTATTCGATCTCAAACCAATTAAATTGAAAATCGAAACAAAAACTGTGTAAGACCAAAAAATCTATTCTAGGGTTTTTATAATATTACACTTTTTAAAATACACTTTAGTTTTGGACAAAAAATCTTCAAGTAAAACCATAGAGAACTTGTAAGAGTGCAGATTTTTTTAAATGGACACCAAAGCTATGCATTTGTACACACAATAATTAAAGCATCTTTTTAATGAAATTTTGTCAAATTTTCATGACAAGTTGATACCATTTTGATGAAATATTGGCACCTTTGGATTTTGGTGGAAAAGTAAGGTTTTTTTTTTTTTTTAAGTGAACTTCATTAGAACCACCGAACCCGAAGACCGGGACGGGAAAACAAAAACAAACCAACTACATATTTACAAATTTACACCAGTCCTTCCAAAGAAAAAAAAACCTTTTTTAGCCCTATATTTGAACCACAAAAAGCTAACCGCCCTAACTTCACTAAAGATTTCCTCAACACTGCGTTTTTTATCATTGAAACGGATATCGTTCCTAGCCTTCCAAAGAAGCCAGCAAGCAGTAATCACAACCCCTTGAAGAGCCAGCCTATCCGACTCTGATCTTTGACCCAAAGAGTGGATCTCTAAGAGATCAAGAAACGAGAAGACAAAAAATTTCTCACCCTACACCACGAAGTAACCTTATCCCATAGATTCAACGAAAAGGGACACGCAGTAAACAAGTGAAGGACCGAGTCGAGACCTTCGTTACAGAAACCGCACATCGGATTAGACACCTCAATGCCCCTTCTGTTCAAAGCCTCAACCGTTGGAACTCTATCCATCTCCGCACGCCAAACAAAAATGTTGCACTTGGAAGGAACCCACGTACACCATTCCATAAGGTACCGATTACTGAAATCTTTCTTTGAAGACCAAAAATTTTTCACCGATGCCACGGAGAACTTAGCTGGCCCATTAGCGGCCCACTCCCACTTGTCAGGCCTATCGGACAAAGACACCGCCCGAATAGCCGAGACCAACTCCTGCCATTCTAAAATCTCCGAGTCCGAATCCAAATCGTGTTTCCATAACCACAGCCCCTCCCCCTGCAACCGATCTCTAACGGAACACGTTTTAACCACCTCCAAACGGAATAACGAGGGAAATCTAACTTTCAACGGAACCTCTAGAAGCCATGGGTCTAACCAGAACAATATATCCTCCCCGCTTCCAACCATGTAAATTGTTTAGGTTTCGTGTCGCAACGCTTAATTTTCTCTTTGGGGTGTTTGATATTTAATCAACTTTCGATCGGCAACTTGGAAGGTCATCTTACGTTAACTTTAGAATGTCAATTTATATTTTGTCTACGTTGATTAATTCCATAATAAGTTGCATTAATGAAAAATGTCCAAGCTAACAAGCGATCAACTTTGTACAAACGATTATATATCGTTAAGGGTTTGCTTAATGAACTCTATAAGTTGTCTTAATGAAAACATTAAACATGTAAACTAACTAAGACATGATCAAAAATTACAAATGCTTACATTTAACTAAATATTTGCACTAATAATAATTTTCTTATGCTAAAAAAAAAAAAATTAGTAGAATTGGTTTCAAAGTTTGTATTTAGTAGAATTGGTTTTTCTATTCAAAAGGGGGTGGCGGCGCAACTTGTTGCCCGACTACCTGCCATAGCTTTGTAATTGCCCTTTTTCGTGTGGAATGATATCGAAGTTTGCGCTAAAAAAAAATTAGTTAGAAGCGTATCCATTACCCATGAGCCCCGTCATTCGTTGGGTCCGTGATCAAATTAACTTAGCCCATAGTAGAACTTTGGTCTAGTGTAAATCCTAAATCCTAATTACATAAAATGAGAGTGATTTCGTTAAACTAAAAAATAACATGTTGTAATGGCATTTGCAAAAGCTAGATGACAGATATTTTAAGAGTTTTGAGTTGTTTTAAAAAAAAAGAACCTTAATCTATTTCAAACTACTAAGTACTACCATCCTTCAGTGTGGCTCTATTTGAATACATCAAATGCATAAAAAATGTGACACCTTATACAAATCTCGACCCATCCATAGGAGAGATACTATGACATAAAGAATATCCTGTCTCAAGTATCATCAACCTGTTTTGGACGCTTAGCTGTAGATGAAAGGAGAACTTCATAGTTAAGTGTGTTTGGTTGCAGAACTTTCACGTGCGACTTTTGTGAAAAGTTTATGAATTGGTAACCAAAACAAAGTCGTAAGCCCCAGTGTCACTAATACACCACAGGGATCGAATACTTTGAATCACATGCACGTATAAAGTGCGGAATCCAATACACGTACGTTAGAATGAATCAACAACACAAACACAAATAACTTTTTTCCTTTCTATTATCGATTACACAAATCACTATCTAATCTCTAACAATAGAATTCACAAAAACTTAATCATAATGACCGAACACACACTTATATAGATTTCCCGACCAACTGCACCAGTTATGGTCTAGTGTAGTTTGTAACTGCGCTGCGCCTGCACTTAGGAAATCCACAAAACATTAGTATACAAAACTAACTAAGCCAATCTAAGATTCTCTATCAAGCCTTCGTCACCTAGGATGCGTTTATTAGCGTATAATGTCAAAAATGGCATGAACGAACAATACAAATAGAGAAAAACAACACAAGACACAAGAGAAGCGACAAAACGTGACTTAAAACTTTATTATTTAACCCAAACCAGAAAACACCCCCCAAACCCTAGATCTTACACAAAGTAAGATCTGATATACAAACATTTAGATCAACTGATTAATCAGTTGATCTACGTAATACAAAGACAAAAGGAAATAAAAAAAACATATACAACCTGATTTACACAACCAAGATCTACAGAAGGATGAACTAATCTCACAGATAATATTAACAACAAAATGGATCGACCTTCACAAGTAAGAACGATGTGCAGATCCTCACAAAGAGAACCATAATGGACCTGATCTCCAACGATGCTGAACGACACTGATCTTCAACGATACCCAAGCACCATTGTATTAACTGCTGACCAAGAACAACAACAGATCTGTACCAGATCATAACTTGAATGGAATCATTGATTTGAATAGTCACAGAGAACTGTGTGTTGTAGACGTATGATTGAGAGAGAATCAGGGAATCCATATTGTGACAACCCTCAAAAAAAAAAATTACATGTAATCCGTACAATTTATTAAATGATAATTAAAGTGCTTGATGACTATGCTGAATCATTAACTGCTCTCTGATTTCTGTGTTATACTTACATGTGTGTGTTAGCATACTAATAGTATGCAGAAAACTTGACTAAATGGTCCTGAATATTTTCCTATGTGTTAGGAATTAATTGTGTTACAAAAATATATGTATAAGACGCCTTACGGAACAATTTAACAACTTAACGGAGCAGTATCCGACCGAACAACCGAACATTACCCGGGACACCAAATATTTGCCAAATACATTGTGTTATTATTTTTTGGCTAGTCATGGTCCCCGTATACCATAACACCCCCTAAAAACATTATAACTAGCATATACCATCACATTACTTACTTTCTAACTAGTAATTGCACCTTAGTTGGAAAAATGTTTCCCTTTACCCCCCCCCCCCCCCCCCTTGGCTGAAATCGGTCCACAAGTGAGACCCCCACAACATTTTTGCCATACTCCATATCTTCCAACTTGATTTAATCTCAATATTTTATATGGATGATTGCTTGTGGATCTTGCTATAATATGTGGGTGATCTATATGAAAAAAGGTCTAGATCACAACCATCATACCACCAAGATCTCTCTCTCATCACTACTCCCTCTCTCTCATTCGGTTTCCCCCAAAACCGAAATCCATCACCACCACTATCATCATCCATCTCTTCCATTTCTACAAGTTCCATTCAAGTTTGAAGGTGATCTATGGAGGTGGCAACTTGAAGGACTTTCTAAGGAGCTTGTTCTAGTCTTTTTCACCATCATATTCTCAATAGATTTCATCCCTAGCTTTAAGCTAGTAGTAAGTTTCTTCACACTTTGTTTTTCATCTTGTTCATAGTTGATATGTAGTATGATGTGTTGTTGTTTAAGTCACTAAAGATCAAAAGGATTAAAAGATGTTAAACAAAAGTAAAGATTATAAAAGTTACATAAAGTTATTTATGTCTGAATAATGAAGCGGAAATCTTGTCGGTTTGAGGGTTGGTTAAATCATGCTTGATGTTTGATTGTTGGTTTCTTGTTAAATCCATTGTTCGGACACTCGTTGATGCGATTTAGTAATGCTTAAACCACGAAACAGCATTCTGATATACTTTTTCAGCCGCATTCAACAGGCCGTAAACAGACTTTAACAAATCGAAAAACGGAATTTCTGAAGCCTAAATCGGGTCTTTTCGAAAAACTAAGAAAATGGCGCTGGAATCGTATTTTTTTGAGGTCGTTTACTATTTTAAAAGTCTGTTTTCGTGACAGCAGCTAAGGCTGATTTTTACTGCAGTAAAATGGGCTGTACGTTTTCGGTCGTAATTTGAAATCTAAACCGAACCAGCCCCTGAAATTTTTATCAAAGATGGTCACTGATGTATTTGTGACCTCCCAACTGGAATTTCGACAAACGGACTTACGAGGAATTTTAGACGAATTATTCCGTAAACTGTGATCAGAATGTGACAAATCTGATCACAGTTCGGTAAACAATTTTCTATAAAATATTGGTAATGAACCGGACCCCGATATTTTTACACAATAAAATATGGAACGTTTAAGACATCCTGTAAAAATTTGGGAATTTTTGGAATAATTTAACTATTTTATTTAAATGTCCGAAAACAGCCGGTTTTGAATATTAATGCTGAATTGACATAAGTTGTGACTTGCGTGTCTAAATGTCGAGTATGCTATCGGTGAAGGATCTAACATGTTATATGTGTTACGTGCAATATCGTATGTTTGTTTATGAGTGGGGAATGGATGGGAAGTTTATTTGGGCATAAATCGTTAAAGTGTGTACCTGTTATGTGGACGAAGTAATGTGCAAATAAATCATACGTAGGATATGTGTTATGCATGAGAAACTGATTGTTATCCATACCTTGTTAGGACGTGATTGACCGACCTTGACTGT
Organism: Helianthus tuberosus; assembly: GCA_030545235.1. Taxonomy (NCBI): domain Eukaryota; kingdom Viridiplantae; phylum Streptophyta; class Magnoliopsida; order Asterales; family Asteraceae; genus Helianthus; species Helianthus tuberosus. The sequence goes on along the minus strand of CM060365.1, from coordinate 107,711,050 downwards.
TAACTATATTTGAGAACCTAACCGGGCAAACCGAGGTGAGTTCACACTCTTTCTAAGGCATGGGATTCCCAGGGGTTGGGAATGGGATTGAATAACTACTTGTACTATCATTACTATTAAACTACTTCTTACTGTCCTCGAATTGAAGGGCACGTACGTAAAACCTACGTACACTCATACTTACTACTGTCCTCGGATTGAAGGGCACGTACGTAAAACCTACGTACACGATCATAAGACCATCAACTCTATCACTTTAAGTCCCTCATTTATCGACTTAATCGCCGAGGCCTATGGCGAGCGGGTCATTAGTTAATAGCGCTATTAGGTTTAACAAACCTCACACCGTGCCAGTCGGACGGGCGTGTACTAATGGACTATGGGCAAAGGGTCAATGCTGATAGACATTGACTTAGGGCACCTCTTACATTTTCGTAGCAGTCGATACGCGTGGTCTAGTAACACATGGGAAACCCCCACTAATCTTCGCAAACATGTCAGAAAGACCGCGATACGAATTTATACGATACATGGTTTTCAAAACGAACAGATGATTTGTGAAACGAATGCTATAACTAAACAACCAACTGTGAATTCACTCAACTTTGTTGTTGACTCGTTGTTACATGTCGCTAAACATTTGGAGCTTGCACGAGGAAGGAGTCGTTGTGGTGTGCGGTCGGTTATGTCCAGTGTTTTTAAAACATTATGAACTTATTAAACCTATGTGTTGGACTTTAAACTTATGAACTGCGAACTTATGTTTTGAACTTTACGTTTATGCTTCCGCTGTCTAAATTAAAAACTTGGTTAACTAGCTTTTGGTCACCAATCGTATTTTGGTTGTCTTTATTTACTTAAGTACGTTGTTCAGTATGATTGGTGGCTCGATCCTGGTCACGTCACGCCTCCAAGCGGTGGAACTCCGCATGGTGGATTTTGGTGGTGTGACACATATGGTGCGTAACAAGAAGATAGCAACTACTCCAACCAGTGGCGAAGCTTGAGATTTCCGACCGAGGGGGTCAAAAACGTATATATCCAAAAATTTCTATAAAACGGGGGGTCGAGAACCAATTTACCCAAAAATTCCTATACCAAAACTACATATTCTCCACTACTGAGCGAAAAGTTCGGGGGGTCGGGCGCCCCCTCCCGCCCCCACTATGCTTCGCCAATGACTCCAACCCTAGCTGTCAAAAGTACACTTGTATATCCTGCAAGTATAAAGTTACACTTCGCACCCATAAGAATACTCACAACCAATCGGACCCCCTGTGAAGTTACACATGCAACCCTCTCACTTAAACGAAATACAATATCTACCAACATATTGTTATAACAGACTGAACAAACACAACCGGATAAAATATACCAGTCCAAAACATAACAGGCCCAATGAGAAAACAGCCCAATAAACAAGTCCAGTAACGTTGAATCACAAACCCACTTGACATGTTTGTGTTTTAAGCATTATATTTTTAACATATAATATTTAGGGTTTTAGTATTGAGCCCACGGGCCGGTTTATCTCTATATATTGTAACCATATTGAATGAAATACAATCAATCAAGTCTTTCACTATCTTACATGGTATCAGAGTCAGCCTAGGCTCTATACCATTTCTGTCGCGCCGCACACAAATAATCAAACCCTAGCTAGCCATCACCACTTGAGAAAAACCCTAGACAGGGCGGCGTGCCGTCACTGCCGCCCTATCCAGCCGCTGTTTGTTTTCCGTTGCCGTTTCTATCTTTTTTTCGGTTTCGTGTTCAAATATAGCTTCATTTACGGTTCTAAATTCACCGGTGTTCGTTCTTACGCTCTCTTACCACACTGAAGATGATAAGGCTCATCATGTTGATTTTGCGTCTCCGTCAAGCCGCCCCTTGCTGCCGTGCCGCCATCGCTCATTAGACTACAGTCTCCCGCCATGCCGCCTGCATGATTATAATCCGTCGCCGCGTCGCTACTCGCCGTCGCCTCACTACTGTATTGGATGCCTCTTGTAGGATTACCAAATTACTTAAAACTGTGGAATGTCATTGGAAGATTATGGATTGAAGTTTGTTGGAATTTTGGTAGAAGTTTCGACTTACAAGTCAAGGACCAAGATCGAAGCTAGTTTTGATTATTATAATTGTTTGTTTATGTTTATTATTGTTTTCCGGTCTGATTCGTCCGATTCTCTACCGCTCTGACTCTGACTGAGGGGGAGTATTAGCGTATAATATTTAGGGTTTTAGTATTGAGCCCACAGGCCGGTTTATCTCTATGTATTGTAACCATATTGAATGGAACACAATCAATCAAGTCTTTCACTATCTTACAGCGTCAACAGTGACCGAAGCGAATAGTATTGGTTGATGCAAAGGATCAAATGATACAAATGGTATTAGAGTCACTCTTATATTGTTTAAGAGGGTGATAGTGAATAACGACTTCAACGACCGTCTACACATTTTTAGATATTTTGTTTGTGGATCCGGTGAACTCCATAGTTAAGTGTGTTTGAGTTGGAGAAATACCATGTGTAATCTCATGGGAATTCTCGAGGTAGCAAAAAACAAAATCGTAAACTCCTAATTGGAATGTAAAATATTGATTGATACGAGCAATTGGATGCTAAAAAAAAGATTACGAAACCTGACTACATCCATATAATTCCAAGCAACAATTTAACAAAGTTAGACACAGTCATCAGTCATCACCAACATCATTTCCTTCCATATGTATCGCAAAACAAAAAACTTTTTGCAGTTACATAATAACCCGAAGTCCTCACAAAGAGCACACATCTCTATCATCTATGCGCGCGTATACACGAGGCAAACACAACATTACCATTCGTTGTTGATAAGTTATTAAGTATATACAGTCGATTATATCGACAGCTCCACCGGGCGCACACTCCCAATTCAAAGGGTGGATACTATTGTGGATATTATAATCGTTCCTACGGTCTTTTTAAAAAGCCTTTTGGTTCTGTTGTAACTAGGGTAAAGTTTCTTTCAAAACAATGTCCGTTGCTGGTCTCCGAAATTTCATTTCTTTCCCACTCCACCATGCTTAAGCATCGGTCTCGATATGATCAAATGATGATTTTCACGGCTGTGAGCAGGTTTATACTCGACTGCAAAAAATAAGAGATGTGTTCTCACTACCGTGCATATTGGCAAACCAGGGTGTAAATGAGCTTAGCCGAACCCGAGCTTAAGTAGTTTTCAAGCTCGAGGTCGTTTATATAGAAGATCCAAAGTAAGCTCAAGCTCGGGCTCGGGCTAGTTTAAGAGGATCCAAAATGATTTAGGAGGTTTTAAGCATCAAGAATACACTTTAAATTACCTTGACCCGTTCATTTCATTTCCTTTTTAACCAACGTTTTCTTACCTGTCTGGCCCATTATACGCGTTTATCGAATCAACTCATTCCTATATAATAAACTTTCTTCATAGCTATACTTCAATGGCATATTATATAAAGAAAATAACAAAAAGGATTTTGTAGTATAAGATCATAATATCATATCTTACCTTATTGAAACACCTAAGAACCAGAACTTGGTTTCTGAACCCAGACTCGCTTCTGCATTGCCAACACACATTATTAGATTAGAACCCTAGAAATTAAAAATAACAAAAATCGCAACAAAAGTTTGGCCTGAATCTGGGACACCTCATGTGAACCATAACCAGCAGAAACGCCTCTTTTTAAAGGTTTCCCCTCATTCGAATTTGAAGATCCGTCAGCATCCTTAGCATTATGTGTGAGTGCACGGCGACCACTGTGTTTATGGGTCCCTACATGATTAGCAGATTAATCAAAATAAGTCTTTCCTTCTATGGGTAAGTTAAAACTTGATAAAGATTGTATTATTGCCTGTGATGATATGTGAATACAATATAGATCTATACAACTTTACTAGGGCCAGCTGATATAACATAATGGGCCGGTTAACCTATTCTAAATGTATTGACTAATACGGTAGTGACAAGTATAATATATAAAAAATTAAGAGCAAAGTACACGGATAGTCCCTATTAGGGCTGTAAACGAACCGAACGAACACGAACAAGACCTTGTTCGTGTTCGTTTGTTAAGAAATATGTGTTCACGAACCGTTCATGAACACTTATCGAACGAGATTTCATGTTTGTGTTCGTTTGTTAAGGAAATGAACTTGTTCGTGTTCGTTTGTGTTTGTTTGTTAATTTTAGGCAACGAACGTTTGACGAACACAAATGAGCACAAACTAATGTTCATGAACACAAATGGAAACAAACGAACACAAACAATTGTTCATGAACAGAATATATAATATACTGACACTTATTAGATATTTAACTTGTTGGAATTTTGAAGTATTTAAATAAATACAAAAACTAAAATTACTAATTTACTATCGAACACAAACGAACATGTTACCGAACGTTCACGAACATAAACGAACAAACATGGCCTTTGTTTATGTTTGTTTATTTAACTAAATGAACGAAATTTCTTGTTCTGGTTTGTTTGTTTAATAAACAATCGAACTTTCCGCTCAACGGTTCACGAACTGTTCGCCGAACGTTTGGTTCGTTTGCAGCCCTAGTCCCTATGGTTCTCTAAAATTTTGGATGTGGTCCATAGTTTTCTAAACGTACACGAATCGTCCCTGTGGTTTGCACTTTGTAACGCATTTAGTGCCCAACTAACAAATTTAAAGGTTTCAGGAGGTCCAAGTTAGTTACTAAATGTGTTACGAAGTGCAGACCATAGGGACCATCCATGTAGTTTTGGCAAAAACTGGAGACTAAATGCGTTACAAAGGGCAAACCACTGGGACCATCTGTGTACTTTTGGAAAACTAGGAACCAAATCCAAAATTTTGGAAAATTTGGGGACTATACGTGTACTTTAATCAAAAATTAAGCTAGGTAACTCATAGAGTATGGTACACGGACGGTCCTGGTGGTTAACCAAAATTTTGGATTTAGTCCCTAATTTTTCAAAAGTACACGGATGGTCCCTATGGTTTGCACTTTGACACGTATTTAGTTCCCAATTTTTGCCCAAAGTACAAGGATGGTCCCTGTGGTTTGCACTTTGTAACATATTTAGTCCCCAACGTTTAGTGACTATATGTGTTACAAAATGCATACCACAGGGTGTTAGATATGTAGTCTTTATAAACACAATGCACAATGCAAAATGCACAAATGCTCTATGCGCTCATGTTTCAATAGATGCTCTAAATGTGGGATAATGCTAGATGCTCTAAATGTGGGATAGATGCTCTAACACTACATGTAATAGATGCTCTAATGCTAGATGCGCTAGCAGCGTATGCTAATTTTGTTAAGCCTGATACGGTTTCCTATTTTACGTTTTCTTGGTCAACAAGTTGTAAACCCTAATTTGGGTATTATAAATAGTTGATAGGTCTTTTGTAATTTGTATCACCTCATAAATAAAATCCTAACCCTAGTTGCAACCCGTAGACGTAGGTCACCTTGACCGAACCACGTAAATTCTGGTGTGCTTTATTTTCTGCTAGTGTACGTGTGTTTTTGTTTCGCTTTCACTCGAGCCTACTCTGATCTGATATCGGAGCAATAGGTCCAAGTCCAGTTAAACACACGGTTCACACGTTTATCGCAAGGGAGAGAGAGAGAGTTGGACGAGAGGTCTAGATCTGCTATTGTTGTCGCCGCCGCTAACGTGTTTACGCCGTACCTAATCTCAAGTTACGGCTGTAAAGTTTAAGGTTTGGGCGTTGGGTTCCTGTTGCAGATCTGATAGTTTTAGGGTGTTTGGCGATTAGGGTTTCGGTTCTCGAACCCTGGTTATTCGTTGGTTTTACGCTCGAGTTTGTAGGAGAAATCGCTTGTTCGGGAGCTTCGGGTTTCTGGTTCATTGAAGGTTACTCGTGGTATTTTTTATATCGGTACTCATTTTGCATGGTGGAGAATGCAAATAGAGGCGTGGCTTAGTGAATGCGATTTAGATGTGGTACGGGAAGAAAAAACCTACTGGAATGGAGAAAGCTGTTGAAGCAATTTGGGACTCCGAAGACAAAAAGGCAAGAGGTAAAATTACATTGGCTTTGACAAGGGGAGTTGCTTTTAATATCATGAAAGAAAAAACTACCCATGGTATGTTAACAGCTGTGTCAAATATAGAAGTCGTATTCCCGTAATAGGGTGTTCTTGATGAAGGAACTGTTTAATATGAGAATGAACGAGGGCAGCCCAGTTGTTGATCATATTAACGAAGTCAATTCGATTTTGTTCAGGTTGGCAACTATGGGCATGTAGTTCGATGATGACACTTAGGCTGTGATCTTCCTTACCTGATAGTTGGTCAGGGTTAGTTGGTTAAGGTTTGTGACAACGGTCACTGAAACGACGGGAATTGGAAACGACGGGAATTGGAAATTTGATCAGATCCGGGATAGTGTTTTGGGTTAAGACATTAGCCGGAGGAACTCTAGTGGAGGATCTACTTTTAGTATGTTTAGTATTAGCAGTGGGATTCATGGGAAAAACTTGTCTAAAGTTGGGAAGAATGTGAGGTGTTGGAACTGTGGCGAAAACGAGCATGTTAAAAATGAGTGTCCTGATCGTCGGAAAGAGGATGGTAAACATGTAAACAGTATTGTGTCAAATGGAGAATCTGATGGTGACGTAATGGTTTGCTGTGAAGAGTCCATAAACTCTTGGACTACGGATTCTGGTTCTTCGTTTCACGCCATGCACAATGGGGAGCCGACGGTGAATCAGAATCAAAGAGACTTTGGAAATATACGATTAGCTAACGGTCATGTTCTTAATGTTACGGGTAAGGGAGATGTCAATCTGAAGACTCAAATGGGCACTACATGGAACTTAAAGAATGTCAAGGTAATTCCATGTTTAACGAAGAAACTTATTTATGTTAGTCAACTGGATAAACAGAGACTAGATGTTAAGTTTGGCGGTGGGAAGTAGAAGGTGATTGATAGAAATCTTGTTGTTGCCTAATGGAGGAGACGGGGATCGTTGTATCTAGTTGAAGGAGTAGTCGTCCCTATACAACATAAAGTCGGGTTCAATGAATTTGGTAAGCGGAAGAGGGTTCAAATTGCTTTGGGGATGTCAATTGAATGTGGTCGGGGGTCTAAGTTTAAGTCGGTCAAGGGATTTGGTGATAGTGCGAGCACGGATTGTGTTTCAGGTACAATCACAAAGAGTCCTTGGGTTTCGAACACGAAGGTTCCGACTAAACAAAAATACTCTTGAAAATAGTTTGCAAAATGTGAAGAGTGGTACTAATTCTCTGTGTATCTCTGGAGCTGGTGGATAGTGCAAGTCGTTTGAGATAGAGAATGGGTCGGTGGCATTTTTAATCATGGTTGGGTCTGATAAGACTGTTGGGTTGGAGCTTTTGGGAGCTTTAACTGGTATCTCAGGTACTTGATGAGAGGTGTGGTTGCAACTAGGTGGTCTTAGCTTGTTCTTAGGAACTGGAGGCTTAGAGGACTTGAACGTAAAGGTTGCCGGTGATAGGTTTACTTGGATGGACTTTGTGGTTTATGCAAAGCCTCCAAGTGGGAGAGTGTTAGTGTTAGTGGGAGAGGTGTTTGTTTCGCTTCCGCTCGAGCCTACCTTAATCTGATACCCTAACACAGGGACCATCCATGTAATTTTAGCAATAGTTGGGGACTAAATGCGTTACAAAGTGCAAACCACAGGTACCATCCCTGTACTTTAAAAAACTAGGAACTAAATCCAAAATTTTGGTTAACCACAGGGACCATTTGTGTACTTTACTCTTACTCATATATCATTGTTATGATCCTTCAAGTTTCGGAGGTTACGCTTACCATTTTCAGAAGAGAAATGACCACCACGTCCAGCTCCAGTGGTTTTTAATTCCACACCACGTTCATTTGAAACATCGTACTTCGCTTCTCCGCGAGTTCCTGTAATGAAACCATGTCAAATGTTGTTAGATATGTAGGCTTTGCAGGAATGCAGGAACAAAATAGAGCATCTGCATATGCTCTATTGTTTGATGCGCTACTGTTTCATGGATGCTCTAATAGATGCTCTAGATGATAGATGCTCTAATCTATTGCATCTAGTGTTGATGCTCTAATAGACGCTCTAGATGATAGATGCTCTAATCTAATGCTAGATGCATAATATGGAACAGATACGTATATGCGCTAATATCTGGTTTCCTATTTTACGTTTTCTTGGTCAACAAGTTGTAAACCCTACTTTGGGTATTATAAATAGTTGATAGGTCCTTTGTAATTGGTATCACCTCAGAAATAAAATCCTAACCCTAGTTGCAACCCGTGGACGTAGGTCACCTTGACCGAACCACGTAAATTCTCGTGTTCTTTATTTTCTGCTAGTGTGTGTGTGTTTGTTCCGCTTCCGCTCGAGCCTACTCTGATCCGATACCCTAACAAGTGGTATCAGAGCCAAAGGTTCAGTCAAATACTCGGTTCACACGGTTTGCAGGAGAAGTCGCTGGTTTCGGGTGCTTGGTTCGTTGCTTTTATTTCTTCTGGTTTTCTCGTTTGTTATGGCTGAAGACGGGAAGTTCCGAATCGAGAAGTTCAACGGTACTGATTTTGCATGGTGGAGAATGCAAATAGAGGCGTTGCTTGGTGAATGCGATTTGGATGTGGTACTGGAAGAAAAACCTGTTGGAATGGATAAAGTTGTCGAAGCAATTTGGAACTCAAAGGACAAAAAGGCAAGAGGTAAAATTACATTGGCTTTGACGAGGAGTGTTGCATTTAATATCATGAAAGAAACAACTGCTCGTGACATGTTAGCAGCTCTGTCAAATATGTATGAGAAGCCGCCTGCCGATAATAGGGTATTCTTGATGAGGGAACTGTTTAATATGAGGATGAACGATGGCAGTTCAGTTGTTGATCACATTAACGAGGTCAATTCAACTTTGTCCAGGTTAGCAACTGTGGGCATGAAGTTGGATGATGACACTCAGGCTGTGGTTTTGTTATCTTCCTTACCTGATAGCTGGTCAGGATTTGTGACAACGGTCACTGAAACTGCTGGAACTGGAAATTTGAAGTTTGATCGGGTCCGGGATAGTGTTTTGGGTGAAGACGTTCGCCGGAAGAACACTAGTGAAGGATCTACTTCTGGTATGCTCAGTGTTAGCAGGGGAAAAGGTAAGGACCATGGTTTTAAAAAACGGTTGAGGCGTGCGCCTCGAGGCGCGCCTCAAGGCGAAACGGCCAAAAAACGATTCTGAGGCGCGCCTCAGGGGGTTTCTACTGTTTGTGCGCCTCAGAGGGGCTGAGGCGCGAAAAAGGCTGCGCCCAGGTGCGCCTCAGGGGTTTTAGATATTTGTTTTTGATGTTTTTGAGTTTTTGTGTCAATTTCAAGCAATTTCTGTCTTTTTTATGTATGTTTTTGATTATTTTGATGAATTTGATGATGAATTTAGTTAGTATTACTATTTTTATAAGATATATAATATTTATATTTATTTTTTAATTCCGCCTCGGGCTTACGCCTCGTGAGGCGAAGTGAAAACGCCTCGAAACTCGTTTCCGTTTTTTTAAACCTTGGTAAGAACAAAAGCAGTGGGAGTCGTAGGAAAAGCTTGTCTAAAGCTGGGAAGAATGTGAGGTGCTGGAACTGTGGTGAAAAGGGGCATGTTAAAAACGAGTGTCCTGATCCTAAGAAAGAGGATGGCAGCCAGCATGTAAACAGTGTTGTGTCAGATGAATCTGACGGTGACGTACTGGTTTGCTGTGAAGAGTCTATAGATTCTTGGGCTATGGATTTTGGTTCTTCGTTTCACGCCATGCACAGCCGGGAGACGATGGTGAATCTGAAAAAAAAAAGACTTTGGAAAGGTACGATTAGCTAACGGTCATGTTCTTAATGTTACGGGTATGGGAGATGTCAATCTGAAGACTCCACTGGGCACTACATGGAACTTAAAGAACGTCAGGGTAATTCCAGGTTTAACGAAGAAACTTATTTCTGTTAGTCAACTGGATAAACAGGGACTAGATGTTAAGTTTGGTGGTGGGAAGTGGAAGGTGATTGATGGAAATCTTGTTGTTGCCTGTGGGAGGGGACGAGGATTGTTGCATCTAGTTGAGGTACCTGCTGAAGGAGTAGCCGTCCCTGTACAACATAAGGTCTGGTTCACTGAATCTAGTAAGCGGAAGAGGGTTCAATTTGCGAACTTGAATCCTGGTGCTTTGGGGATGTCAGTTGAATGTGGTCGGGGGTCTAAGTTTAAGCCAGTCAGGGATTTGGTGATAGTGGGAGCACGGGTCGTGTTCCGGGTACAATCACAAAGAACCGTTGGGTTTTGAAGACGAAGGTTCCGACTGAAGAAAAAAGCTCTCCTGGAAATAGTTTGCAAAATGTGGAGAGTGGTATTAATTGTCGGTGTATCTCTGGAGCTGGTGGATCGTGCAAGCCGGTTGAGATAGAGAATGGGTCTGATAAGACTGTTGGGTTGGAGCTTGTGGGAGCTTCAACTGGTCTCTCGGGTACTTGATGAGGGGTTTGGTTGCAACTAGGTGGCTTGGGTGTGACTGAAGTCTTAGCTTGTTCTTGGGAACTGGAGGCTTGGAAGACTTGAACTGGTAATGGGTTTACTTGGATAGACTTTGTGGTTTATGCAAAGCCTTCAAGTGGGAGATTGTTAGATATGTAGGCTTTGCAGGAATGCAGGAACAGAATAGAGCATTTGCATATGCTCTATTGTTTGATGCGCTACTGTTTCATGGATGCTCTAATAGATGCTCTAGATGATACATGTCTATTGCATCTATTGTTTATGCTCTAACAGACGCTCTAGATGATAGATGCTCTAATCTAATGCTAGATGCGTAATATGGAACAGATACGTATATGCGCTATTTTTTTGTTAAGCCTGATATCTGGTTTCCTATTTTACGTTTTCTTGGTCAACAAGTTGTAAACCCTAATTTGGGTATTATACATAGTTGATAGGTCCTTTGTAATTGGTATCACCTCAGAAATAAAATCCTAACCCTAGTTGCAACCCGTAGACGTAGGTCACCTTGACCGAACCACGTAAATTCTCGTGTTCTTTATTTTCTGCTAGTGTGTGTGTGTTTGTTCCTCTTCCGCTCGAGCCTACTCTGATCTGATACCCTAACAAATGTAAGCAGAGAACTTAGCGACAATATTAACTCATTCACTAATTGATAGGTTGTTTGGGCTATCTATTTTCGTTTCTAACAGGTCAAACGATAAAATGAAACTAGGTCAAAAGTCGTTCAAAGTGTATTTTTAAGGTATGCAACCTTCTATATCTTTTTATACAAAAGATCATATTATTATTATTAACAATCTAGTATTTGTAAGGCTAAAGGGTGTGGGGGTCATGGTTAGGACATGATTCGCCACGTAGGAACATGAATGGAAGGCTACACCACCCCCTTGCATGAGCTACCATGGTTTGCATGGATTAAACCATGGCAACCATGGTCCTCCTTTCCATTTTTCAAGAAACCATTTCCTTTTTCTTTAGACAAAGATAAAGTAAAATAAATAAGGGGATAGTGGTTTGGGTCATGACCACACCCTTAGGTATTGGTTTTGGATGGTAGATTAGAGGTGGGTGACATGGCACTGAAGTGGAGGGTCATGATCACACCCTATAGCCTAATCATATTTATTACATTTATTCAGTTATAAAGAAAATAAAAAGTGAAAAAAAAGTTACTTATGGATCAACACAACCGGCAATATAAAATTATCTGTTTTGACCCATTCCCAACCCACTCTGCCTATTTTCAGTTTTTCACCACCTCTAAGATATTATATAATTATAAATTATATATACTATAAATATGCTATTTTGTCAACATCAAACAACTTTAGACACTCAACTTTATTAATAAACAACTTTAGTCCCTCAACTTTGATAATGACATATTTAGCCCCTCAACTTTAATAATGACATACTTCAATAGTAAACAACTTTAGCCCCTAAACTTTCATAATGACATGTTTAGTCCCTCAACTTTAATAATGAACAACTTTAGCCCCTCAACTTTAATAATGAAATGCTTAGCCCCTAAACTAAAACATCAAACAACTTTAACTCTCGCGATTTGCTTATTTTTATCTATGTTACGAACCTGCTGCGGAGCACGGGTCGTAACCCACTAGCAAGCCAAAAAACAAAGAAACAATGCTAGGGGCAAAATTTATACAGTTACTTGATAGAAAAGTACACTAAATTTGCACCAAAAAGTGGCAAAAAATAAAATACTTAGTATTAATATACCTTCCACAGAATCTGGTAGCACTTGTGCAGATTGAGAAGCAGAAGAAGACAGAGACTCGTCATTTGCGCGTGATCCATCAGAACGACGCAACGGAGTCCAAACACCGCGATCAGGTTTATCTTTATTATTCATACAACCATGCTTATCATCTGGTAAACCGTTTGAGTCCTTCAAAAGCGGGCCCCGTGGTGGTTTTCTGTCCTTTTCCTGATATACATTCTGACTCTGATCAGATTGATTTTGTCGTGTATCCTTGTTAACAAGTATACTTCTGATAATTCTTCCGCTCGCCTCATGTCTCTGATTCGTTCTGGCAGCAGGTTTAATAGTTGATGAGTTTTGCTGAGGTGTCAAGCCGGTGACACCCTGGATTTCCTTTTCTTTTCCCTTTAACAATAAAATTTTCTTCTTCCCGGTATCAGGGGCTCCAGAAGCACCTACATGAATTAAGTCATTAACAACAATTATAACAAATTAACTACCTATGTGTACTGATCCAATGTACGAAAACCAAAATTACAAGCCTGCAAAACTATATAAACTACATTCAGTTCTAAAACTATATGAATATACAACTTTTAAGGAAACGTGTAGGTGTATCACAAATTATAGGAAGTATTGAACATAGAAAAAAAAAACTATGATAAATATTTAGAAGAATACATACTAATTAGAATCAGCAATTAACAGAAAATGGAGAGAGAATATTATTCAAGAAGGTTTGAAAAAAAAAAGTAATAAAAAAAGATTGTACGAAAAAAGAATTTTAATTAGACTATAAAGCTTAAAAGAAGGTTTGAAAAAAAGTCATAAAAAACGATTGTACGAAAGAAAGAACTTTAAATTGGACTATAAAGCTTAAAAAGGGGATCCTATAAGAAGCTCACTAAGAACAATTAACAATATGCATACAAGAAAGTATAATTTCATCATGTTGCCCTGAATGAACAAAGCATAACCATTTTTGTACATAATTAACACCAGGCTCAATCTTGAAGATACATGTATAAGATACATAAAGGTGGATGATATTGTAATATAAACACACAGATCTGCACACACACATCGTTATTGGCATAACTAGTCTCGATTTATATTGAAGAATGATTATGCAAGAAAACTGATGGCGATGTAAAGACATACCCCTTTCTTCTTCCAATATTACACTGCCGGGTTTATCAGAAACCTGACGATCATCTCGTTTAGCATAAGTTGACTTCTCTTTACCATTTGTGCTCTTTCCACTGTCCCTTAGGACATACTGTTATTCAAAATAAAAAAAAGGCATGAGAAATTCCACCAACAACCTTTGAACAAAGACAATAATGTGGATTTAGTAATATACAAACAACAATTAAGATTGGTTTCTTAATTGATGTTCATTAACTGTTTTCAACATAGTACACCAATGTTCAAGGCATCTATCTCATGATAGCAGAATTTAATGTAGTATATGTTAAATAAATCACAGGGGTGATATGGATAACAAGATGTGTGCCAATAGAATTTCCAATATAATAGTAATACGGAACAAAGTTTAACGAGAATGTAAATGCTACAACTTTAATAGGGAATATATAAACCGGGTCTAGTACTTAAATATAAGTAAGCATTTCACACTGAGCTCTTCTAAAATAAGTTTATCGGTGTGTGACTGTGTGTGTATATTAGTATAATATATCTCATGATAGCATAATTTAATGTAGATTAATAACATTACTATACCATGGTAGAACTTGTCCTCTTTTCAGAACCACGTTTCGCTACAGTAGAACTTGAAGATGATGACGCACCAGCCCTCCTCATTAATTTCCCGTTAGGCAAAGACCTCTGCAGTAGATCACTGAAAACAATGAGGATGCATACATACAATCTTACACTAAAAGGTCTCAAATGTTTTTTTATCATTTGTTTCTTATCTTTCCATGTCTGTTGCAACTTTTGTAATAAACACATTTCCTAATTTGCAATTAAAAGCAACTCTATGCTTTCAGTTACTCATAGCTGTAGCCTAAAAGTTCTTATAGAGTAAAATGTCATTTTCGTCCCTGAGGTTTGGCTAGTTTTGCGAATTTCATCCAACGGTTTGTTTTTCTGCATTTGGATCCAAAAGGTTTCAAATCTTGCCATTTTCATCCAGCTCATTAACTCCATCCATTTTTCTCAGTTAAGTCAGGGGTATTTCCGTCTGTTTTGTTGACTTAAAGGGCAATTCGGTCTATTTCACTTTATGTACAAGCATTTTGCATAACGTACAAGTATTCAAAGTACCCTTGATTTAATGGAGAAACATGGATGGAGTTAACGAGACGGATGGAAATGGCAAGATTTCAAACCTTTTGGATCCAAATGCGGAAAAACAAACCTTTAGACGAAAGTCGCAAAACTGGGCAAACCTCAGAGACGAAAATGGAATTTTACCCTATAACTTGATACAAAATGAGCTACATGCTCAGAGGCATAGTTCCTACCCGAGGCCCACCCTTGGCAGCTCTTTTCTGCCGAACAAAATCCATCAAAGGTGTGACTATAGGAACCTCCTTAGCAGCACCTGTAATTTGACGATATCAAGTTTAAATTCAATGAGCAAACAGTTAAAACAACAAAGAACTTAAGGCTGACCAGCTCGCTCGGCTTCCTTTCTTTCCAATTGTATCTCTGCACTTGGAAGATTCTCAACAGGCTTTGAAACAAACTCAAGGAATTCAAGATATTCCGGATCTATATTAATTAAAAGATTAGTTATCAGTGACGCATGTCAGGTAATGAGTTAATCGGCAACTTTAATCAGCATCAGAGATAAGCCCTTTTATTACCTTTCCCTATGGTCCCTTCACGTCCATCTTTTTTAGACATTTGTTTAGGAACACGCTGTGAAGGTGCATATTCAACAATTGTTTTAAATTGGGTACCTGCGATAATAGACATGTTAAGACCTTAATTTCTAATTATTATCAAGAAAAACTTATTTTAGAGAAAAATAGTATGTGAAAATACTGCTCAGCAGTAAGAAGTCTGATCCTATTTATGCATTGAGAATTAGAATGAGTTAAAATCTGATGCTGATTAAGGTTGCTGATCGTGTGCTTTAAAGTACATGCTCAAGAATTACCCTTCTCATTGACAAAAACGTGCCCGTCAAAGAACTCTGCGAACTCAATGACATCATCTGGCCGCTTAAAGTCAATATATGCTCTGGAATATGATGGAGACTTCAGGCTGCAATTAGAGTTAAATAGGAAATCATTAGTTCATTACTCTACCAAAAATAAATGATTCTCGATAGATAATGTCCAAAGAGAGTTCATAATCCAGTTCTAATCATTAACTATTTTTAAATTGTATAATCAAAAAGACTGAAAATAAAGTACATGTTCCTACAAAGATCATGCCCAGAGAGACCAATTAACAAATTACAAACCATCTGTTTCAACTTTCAACATTCAAGCAACGGAAGCCCAGAACCGGTTACTTACAAGTTACAAGTTACAACCACACATGGGCAATTTGAAGCCCTATAAAGACAGGTAAGGAAAGCATCACATATCGATAGATTTAGTCTACCAGAATCATATATGTTAATCCTCATTATACAAAACAGAAGCAAATCTAATGTGTCATTTCACCACCAACTACAAGCTGATCAACACTGCTCTGTTCACAAACAAACAAGCCATGAAGTATAATTCTTACCAAACCTTTCGAATTTACTTAGCTCATCTCTACGAAACTTTATATAGAATAGCTAGGTTCATTCGACCAGCTACCAGTCTTCCCCTAGGTCAACTTCTACTCACTGCTAAACCAATACCATCAAAACATTCAAAGTATATAACACGATTTCAACGCTAATAATTCCTACAATTTATTTTTGAACAGAAATTGTTACTCCTGCTCTACTTTACACCAATAATTCTAAACTACTCCACCAAATACGAAAACAAATTCAATTTATTAACATCCAAAAACCACATATATACCCAAACACCTAATTCACACTACATTCAACACACACACACACACAACTACCAATTCCATAAACATAAACTTCAATCTAACAACAACAACAAACAGCACCTCAATCAAAACAGGCATAAAACCCTAACCTCTGCTTTCCAGAACGGAACCAGAACCACTTATACCGACCAGAAAACCGAGCGTCAATCTGGTCCATGAGCGCCGACTGAGAAATCGTATGCGGCAAGTGCCGCAGCACAACTTTCGTCCGATCTAACGGATCCTTCATCAAATTTCTTCCGAAAAACAAACCCTAACACTATACCTAAGTACGAGAAGACGAACTTTGAGTCGATCGAGAAGGTGATTTGTGAAGAATTGGAGAATGTGTTAGCTTAATTGTGTGGATGTTGATTGTGAGAGGAGAAATTGGTGCCCTAATTTGATCGCAAAGTGGTTCTTCATTGGGGATTATTGAAGGAGAAGAAAGAGTGAGGGAAGAGGATATTTGGGTATCTTTTTTATGACGTGTGTTTCTGCGTTAAAAACGTTGTTGGTGACGTGGACGTGAGGGTGAAGATATGCAAAGAACACACGTAGTGGTAGAGAAAAATAATGCCGGACATTATCCGACACGTGGCATCCTAGTCAGCGTTGGGCATTATAGCAAAAATGACGTAGTGGGGCATTATTCCAATAACGCCCCTTCCAATTATTAAACAAAAAAAAAAAAAAAAAGTAAAGAGAGGGTTTCTCACAACTTGTCAGACAAATGCCCACATTTGATTGGCTAAACAAACAAGTGCCAAAGTAATATGCGCGTTATTATTAACACGCCAAACCTCATTTTTTTGATTTTTAAAAAAAAAAACGCCCCATGTAATGGGGGAAGGGGCGTTTTTAGGCGTTTTTTTTCAATTTTTTTTAAAAAAAACGCCCCACTACGGGCGGACTAACAAGTAACAACTATGGCATAGTTTGTTCATATATGCAATGTTTTTATAACTGGATTGAACGTTGAATTGGTCTTTTTACCAGTTTACTGGTCGAACCGGTCCAACTGGTCGGACCAGATTTAAGAACCGGGTAAGTAAATTTATAATTTAAATCTTCCTATACTAATAAATGAAAATCTTTTTGTACACATGTCACTCTCTGATGCCTCCTCCCTTTTAATAATAGTATTACATAATAATTTTATACACAAAATATAATATAATATTAATTAATATAGTTAGAGATAAACGTCTAAATTCAAATTTAATTAATAATTATCTATAACAAATATAAATGTATCAAATAATATAATAAGTATAATATTACCTAATATAGTTAGAGATCAAACGTATAATTTCAAATTTAATTAATAGTAAATTACTTTTTGAGTCCCTATGTTTTAGTGGTTTTAACCACTTGAATCCAAAATCAAAAAGTTTAACACTTTGAGTCTTTAACCGCTCATTCACACCGTCTGTAAAAAATTCAAAAAACCTTTTGTAAGGTTAAGTTCTCACAACTCGTAGAAGTTTGCATTTTACCCTAACCATATATATTTGTTAAGATAAAATATATTATTTGGATATAAACAATAATTACTAAAAAAGTATCAAATCACATGTACAAGCAACGAAAATATAACTGTTTTTTTGTTTTACTAATTTATCTAAATAAGTCATTTCATTAATAAGAATTATATACAAGTTTATAATTTACATTTTTCGGCATTCAACCCGTGTAATACACGGAGTTGTAAGCTAGTTATATATAACTAAAAATATACTTATTTTTAAATATTTTTTGGATTTAAAATAGTTTTTTTTTTTGAAGGGCATTTAAAATAGGTATTAAAGACATGTTGACTTTTTCAACCATTTAGCTATTTACATCTTTTGAAAATGGAGATCTATACATATTTACTTTCTTGAAAACCATCGAAATCAGATATTTTTTTATCTTCCAAGACAAACTTTAATCATAACCTACATTCACTTTCATTTACCTCTTTCTATTCACAAATCACAAAACACCATCAAAACCCAACTGTTTATGTTTTTTATCATCTTCACGCAAATAAGAAGACTACTAAACCACCTTCTTCTTCTTCAATGGTAAGCTACCTACACAGATCTGTTACACAATTAAGAAAATCTTTGAGGATGGACTTTCTTCATTCTAGTTTCTTTTTTCAAATAAAATCAGAGTTTCCTCCTTCACTCGAGGTCGCTTTCACGTCAATAGGAGGTCTTCTTTTCATGTATGGCTGTAACAGAGAGTTAAAAAGAGAAAAAAAAATTGAGAACTACATGAAGAACCCCACCGGCCCGACCCTACGCGACGACTCGCCGGCCCGACCGTTGGGTTAATGTTGAAACGGACTGAAGTGCTGAACCGGCCCAGTAAAGGCTCCGGATTCTGGCCGGACCGGGCCGGCCAGTGATACTAGGGTATCATCCGTAAATAGTCACGGGTTCAAATATTTAATTTTTAATAAACACAACAGTATATATATTTTTAAAATAAATAATGCGTGAATAATAAGGTATATTAATTAAACGTTAACAACGTCTTTGATAACCCTTTACAATTGATAACCCGTTTACACGACGTGTGATTTGAAGACGCATACCATTACATAAACCATTATGTTGATCGATGTTTCTCAAAAGCAATACTGGAAAAACTAATCTATGGTTTAGTAATCCAGAAACTTTGATACTGTTTAACACATCAGCATATAAATCTTGATTGAATATCGACCATCGGTAGGTAAGGGTGTTGAACTATTGTTGAAATTCTAAGTAGCTGAACAAAAAGATTGGATAAGAAAGTTTTTCAATACTGACTTCGAAATTCACTAAGAACAACTATATTAAATAACATGTAGGTATAACAAAATGGGTTATTACATGATTATAAAAAAATATTGAACATGCCCTGAAGGAACACAAAATAGATTCAGAAAAATAAAACCATATGCGGTTTAGGAGTTGAGCAAAACCTTATGCAGAACACAAATAATCAAAATAGATCGATGGAAAACTTTAGTGAGAATATTCGTGTAATATAAATGAAGATGGTAATTAACCAATTTTAGGAGGTAATTTAGACCAATCAACATAATACCCAGGTTATTCTAAATTTAAAAAATAAAAACAATTTTAAACAAAATTTCAGTTTCAATACTATGATGAGAATTAATTATATGCTTATATAAACAACATTAAAATTAATAAATGAAGTAAATATCAATTTATCTTTATCATAATTATTTCTTTTGTTGAAAGTCTAAAAACAAAGAAATAAAACTAAAGAGTTAATTACATGGTTAGTCCCTGTGGTTTATATGAAATAACAAAGTCAGGTATTAATAGTTTAAAATCACACTTTGAGGTATCAATTTTCAATTTTATAACACTCTGAAGTACTAAGACTAACTGATGTTAGTTTCCTTGTTAGGTTTAAGGGCATTTAAGTCATTTCACACTTAGAGGACTAATTATGTAACTATTTGGTTAATGAGAGACTGTTTTTCTAATTTACATAAAGAAAAAGAAAAAAACATTTAATTGGCACACCAAGATTCTCATCACCACCATCACTTCTATCTGCATATCACCATCATTCTCTCTCTCCATCCCTCTGCAGATCATCACCACCATCACTTCTATTTTCAGATAACCACCACATCCAACTTGAGGATTTCGACCAAGATCCTGCCCCTAATTGGCACACCAAGATTCACATTAATGGGGGGTGAAAACCGCAAGGCTGAGGCCTTGGTGTGTTCGAGATTGCAGCAGGTGAGGGTTAATATGGGTGTCAACACTTTGAATCCCTTAGGCATAATTTTTGTGTGAATTACTATTGAAGTTTGAAACCCTAACCAAGCCCTAAATGGAAGCCGTTTCCCCATTGTTGTATTAAAGAAGTTGTGATTCATTAGGAAGCTTACATGATTCTGGAATTAAAGATTTACATAACAAATCGGAATCTTCTTCATCACCGTCACCATCACCGGAGTAATACACCGAGCCAGAAATCGGCTAGCATCCGACCACCGTTAATAAAAGTGTAGGTAATTATTCCATGGGATATGGTCATGAGATTAGCAGCTGTGTATTTGTTGTTTGATGCACACCTCGTAAACACTGAATATCGTCTTCTTAGCGCCGAACGACGGATCGGTGGTGGTTAATAAAAGTGTGGGTTTAGGACTGGTTGGGGAGAAGAAAGGGGTGGGGCGGTGGTGGTTGGTTGAAGATAGATCTAAGATAGAGAGATCTGTGTTAACTGTTATTTTTTAAAATTTGATTTTATTTGTTTAAAATTAATTTTGATAAATGAGTATTTTACATAAATGGCCCTTGAAGTTATAAAGGGTATTTTTTGTCATTTCATAGAAATCTAACAAAAAGACTAACATAAGTTAGTCTTAGTACCCTAGGTTGTTACAAAATTGAAAGTTGATACCTCAGAATGTGATTTTAAACTATTAGTACCTAATGTTGTTATTGCCTATAAACCACGGGGACTAACTATGTAATTAACTCTAAAACTAAATCAAACAATATAATCAGGATGATTTAAATAAATAATACATCTTAGAAACAATTTAAAAAAGATATGAATGAAAAGTGTTATTAATAACATGAATTAAAAAAATAATATATATTTTTTTGGATCATAAAAGCTGCAACTTTAGGTACGTGAATTAAACAAATAATATATAAATTTTTGGTATCATAAAAGCCGCAACTTCAAGTAGAATCCACATCGTCTTTTTCATCACTAATCTGGTGCTTGGTTGAAGAGCAAGCCAAAGAGGAATCAGTGTCAGAGACTTCATAAAGATTTTGTTTAAGAGATTCAGGTTTATGTTCCTGTAAATACATAAACAAAAGGTTAGATTGTTATGATTGAAATACAAATTAGTATAAAAATAACATTTTAATATAATGATATATAGGATATTCTTTAAAATATTATAATTATATGTCAAATCTTAAACTTATTTTTAAGGTCACAAAAAAATAGATTCATAATCAAATTTATGGGTAATCCCATACACTTCATCTAAATGTTTCAAATTATATAACTTAAATTTTAAAAGCTGAAAGTTTCCAATTAATGAGTTTAGTTATTTTGAAGATGTAACGGTGTCGCCTTCCTATAAACATTGTAATAAACTGTTAAATATCATAATTTTAAATTAATATTGTTAAAGTAAAAAATAAATAGCAAATGTTTAAAAAAAATGCATACAACCAATGTGTTATCTTCTAGCAACTGCTTTGAAGATCTTTTAATAATCTGAGAAGCCTGATCAATGACATAAGATAAATAATATTGAATCACTTGTGTCCTCCACTTGAATCTTGATCTTAAACCTAGTTAGAGGCTCAACAAGACGTCCATGACAATTCTTATTAAAGCACACGTATTCATCAAAGTACCTAAAAACAACAAAACCATATCGTGCAATGACTTCAAATGTATCCAATTCTACCTCATGTAACACCTCGAAAATTCACGTCCTATAATGTATTGACACGTGTCATAAGCTTTGAACGTGTGAAAGAATGTTCTAGAGGGACTAAAGTTGACAAACAAGGAAAGTATGTGAATGTAAGGGTTCAAAATGTCAACAATGGATAAATATACTTTACAATAACCCTACATGGTGTTTATACCCTTAAACGAATAAATCATGGGTCATACGAAGCTAATTGTGAAGGAAAGTGAGAGATTACAAACTACATGGGTTAAATGTGTCAACATGTTTAAAGTATACCTCTGAGTTACCTTTTAGCAAACCCGAAGCTTTGTAACGATTAATTATGCTCACTATAATGCATGATAAAAACTTCACCAAGTTTCGTTATCGTATGAGAAAGTTATGATAAAATTCGTATACGAGGGGTTAAAAGCGTCAACGATGAAATTTATGACTTTTCGGGTAATCAAAAGTTAACCAAGGACTTAACAAAGTTTGTACAAGTCTTGAAGTCCTTATAAGTCAATTTAGAAGGCTCATAATGCAAGAAATAAAGGTAAAACAACTTTTAGGAGGATCGGGGACCAAAACTGCAATTAATTGAAACTTGTTGACCTAATCCCAGGCCTCACAGGGGTCGCGTAAGCCCAGGAAGAGCCTTACGCGGGCCGCCTGGCACTCCCAGATACAGAAACTTTGGACAGGTGTCTGTCCAGCCCGTTTAACCGACTCAAATGCCTTGTATGCAATACCATGGGCTGCAAAAACTTGTTTTTAGGCACTAGGGACACATGTTTAACATCAGGGAACATGTATAGACTTCTTTGGCATGATCTAGTGGGATTAAACCCACTATATAAAGGAGCACAATGTTGCAACTTTGATCATTCACTCATAACTCAACTTCTGGAGATTTTGGGAGTTCAAGATCAGTTCCTAAGCATCATTAGTCGTGCATTGGACCTTGGTAAGCTTCCTTAACCTTCCTTAATCGTGTTTTACTTAGTTATTAGCTTAAAAGTCAAACCGTCGTAATTAAGGTTTGACTTATCAATTAATCACTAATGGTCTGATGTTTAGTCAAATTGAAAGTAGTTATAAGTTGGTAATTATGTGGGCAATAAACCCTTAAAAGGGCACCCTCTGATTCCCGCCCTAACTAGATCATTTGTCGGGTCAAAGTTGGTTATAAAAAGTCAACAGAAACTTAATTTGCAAATTAACACGTAATTAGCAATGTAGAAGATGTGTAACCCATTTTATCACTCATATAACTTGGTAATTAGTATAAGAACTGGTCTAAGCTTGTTTGATCCGATAATTTTCTGTTTAGGCTCGGTTCGGAACCGAAAGTCGCAAAACTTTGACTTTTGCTTTGACTTCAGTTCTGACCCAATTTAGATGGGTTTAGAAATGCCTTAGAGCTTCGTTAGGACCATCTTGTATGATAGTATAACCCTCTGCGTTTATACTACTTAACTCGTTGATTGTCCAATGTTTTCGTTAAATGCCTAATGTTGACCAATATGCCCATTTGACCTTAAAACGAGAATTTTGGAAATGTAAGAGGACAATAATCTTTGTTACTGATTTATAAACATGTCCCTAAAATTTCACATCAGTTGGTGGTCTAGATTAGGAGTTATGCTCAATAGCGTAATTAGAAAGCTTTTTATTAATTAAACGGCGTAATTAGCATAAAGCCTATCTAAACCCAATTTTTGACACCAAACCTTTTACTCACTGATGTAATATAATATTTTGGGATTTTTGAAGATTTTTATTTATTTTTAAACTAATCATAACCTAAGGTTATTGCCTTAATTAGGTAATTACCGATTATACCCTTTTGCTTGTAAAATGAGTTTTACATAATATTTTGACACCAATTCAATTGCTACTGATTTTATATAATAAATGGAGTATTTTGAACTTTATAACCTGATCAAAAAACTTAGATTTCCGGTTTAACCCGGAAATCGCTTAAAACGGCTTTTTACGCGTATTAAACGCATAATATGGGTTTAAAACCATTTTTTGTCACATAAGACTTATCACCCACTGATATGACCTATTAAATTAAGTTGTTTTACTAATTATTTAAGAACCGAATCTCAGAATTATAATTAATCTCTTTTCTAATCTTTAAAATGACCAAAATACCCCTACGGGGCTTAAATTGAGATTAAACTCGTTTTGGGCATAATGGAAGGTATCCTACTGATATCACAACATATATAAGGCATATTAACTTAGGAAACATGTTCGTGACTCTTTCGGTTACCCGTTATGCGTTACTCGCGTTCGGTTCGGTTTATGTATGTTGGTGCACTGAATGTCTGCTGACTACGTTTTAATAAAGTCTTAGGTCTAGATAGGATGTAATTAGGGTTTATACATGTAAAAGTATGGTAGTTCGCTTGAAAGGAACAAAGTGAAGTTCAAGCGAATCCAACAAAGTCTAGTTCGCTTGAAACCGGTTCTTGCTTGTTCGCTTGAAACACATTTAGGTGTGTTCGCTTGAAGCAACAAGGTGTCATCTCAAGCGAGCAGGCAATGACTATATATAGCTGATGTGTGTCTCATTTGAAGCGGACAGTAGTCATTGCTTGTGAGACGAGGTTCTGCCAAAATCTTGTTAGAAACACGTGTAAAGTCTCAGAAATCGTTAATAGAAAAGAAATTGAAAGGAACAAGCTGTTTTGACTTGGTTTACTTTGATTCCGCCTCTGTAAACTGGGATGAACTACTTTTACTGACGTTTAGGGTCACGCAAACGGTCCAACAAGTGGTATCAGAGCTCAGGACAAGGAGTTCATACCATTACAGCTTGATACTACCATATTTTCTTACTTCTACTCCTTTCTTTTCTGATTCGGACATAATTCACGGTTGAAATGGCCTGAAACTTATACATATCAAGCGAAATACATAGTTAACTAATCCTTGAAAGTTTCAAACTAAAATACGGCTTAAAATTGATAAAACAACATCTGATCGCTTGAAACTGTTCGAGAAATGATGACGTCATTCGCTTGAAATACACTGTTCACTTGAACGAACTTGTATGTTCGCTTGAAATACACTGTTCGCTTGAACGAACTTGTATGTTCGCTTGAAATACCTTGGTCATTCGCTTGAAATACATTGTCCGCTTGAACAACTCGCTTGAAATACTTGTGTATTTTCAAGCGAACTAAGATAATCTGTGTTCGCTTGAAAGTATTCAGTGAGTTCGCTTGAACTTGTATTACTAGTTCGCTTGAAAAAGCTATTTTGCTTTAAAAGCTGAGTTCGCTTCAAGTGTGTCCGCTTGAATTTGTTATTTTTCAAATATCAAAATATTTCTAAGTATTTGCTGATTTTTCAGGTACGTACAAGATGGATGATTTCAATCCGTTTTATGATGCATTTGCGTTTGCTGGAGATGGTGGAAATGATACTTCTTCTAGTAACACCAATGAGAACACGACGAATACAAAGAAAAAGTTATCGGATGCATTGGAGGCTGAAAGTGCTTTCGGAACTTATAACAAACCCCCGAAGTTGATGGCTATCGAAGAATATAGTCGGTGGGCCAAGAAGTTTGAAGATTGGTTGATGGCCTTTGCTTTTCCTAGCTGGAAGAGTCTAAAAAATGGTTACAATGATGGAGGCAAAAAAGGCGAAACCTTAACAACACCTGATGAAATAGAATCGTTTGTGGCTGAGCAAAAATGTATTGCGTTGCTGTTTCAGTCCGTCAGAGAAGATATAATATCTTTGATCGAATACTCTAGTGCTACAGATCTCTGGAACAAATTGAAAAACAAATGTATAGGAAGCACATAAATTGTGAAAAACAAAAAGAAACTACTTAGAAAAGAGTTTGATTTGTTTGGGTGTTTAAAGAATGAATCAGTATGTAAAATGATAGAGAGGTTTGGGCATCTGAAGCTGGAACTGGCGAGACATGAAATTTCTTATTCTCGAGAAGAGATAGTCGACAAATTGTTTGATGCTTTACCAGATGAGATGGATTGGAAATATTATGCGTTGATGCTAAAGAATACTATCAAGCCGCCAGAAGAGTTGACAGTAGACTTGCTGATTGAAAGACTAGAAAGTCACGAGTTGGAATTAAAGAAGACACACAAAGTCAATCATTCATCTTATCAGCAGAACTTGGATTTGTATTATCCAAAGAGCATGATGCCAAAGAGTACATCTCCTAAGACAGCTTTTTCTGCTGAGAATGTTTCCACAACGAGCAAAGAAAGTCAAAGCAGTGGATATCACAATGGGTCTTCATCAAATTCAAACCAGTCTGATGCAAAGAACTTATTTCAATGCAACATCGTTGTAGACTTAAAGAACGCTCAGAACTTCAGCGAGGAGTCTGCCAAACAATAGATGGTTTTCCTAGCATCTGTGCTAGAATCTTATGAAAGTCTTGTAGCAGGGAAGATAGGCAACACCAACCTGACGAAGGAAGATTATGATCAGATAGATCCTGAGGAAATGGAACTGATCGACATAAGGTGGTGTATGGCCAGTGCAGTTCGTCGAGCACAACGTTTCATGGAGATAACCGGGAGGAAGTCAATTGGTGGACCATCTACCAAGTTGGGCTTTGACAAGTCTAAGGTGACGTGTTTCAAGTGCAAACAGAAAGGTCACTTTAAGCATGAATGCAGAAACGTGTATGCTGATGAGTCTGAAAACCCGTTTAGAGAAGACTACTACAAGAAGGCAATATATCATCAGAACAAATCGGAGCCACCAAGAATGAAGCAGATTGAAGATAACAAAGAAAAATCTAGAGCTCTTGCGGTGATTCACGACGATGAAGGTTACGACTGGAGCGAGTTATTACCTGAAGAGGATGCGGTTGGATATGCTTTCATGGCAAAAACTGAACCTATTCCTTGGAAAGATAACAGAACTGAAGAACAGAAGTATAATCACAGAAAGTTGTTAGCCACGAACAAATTGATCAGAATTTCTGGTATTTTTTCTGAAGCAAAAAGAGCAAAAAGATGGGATCCAGACAGAGAATGTTATCTTGACCCCTATGGAAACATTGCTATTGATCATAACACTCTTGATACAGAAACCATAATCAAAGAGTATAAAGTTGAAGATGATTATTGGCAGAAGAAATGGTGGGGAAGTGGAGAAGAAGAAGAGAAAGAGAAGAAGGAGAAAGAAGAGAAAGAGAAGTCAAAGAAGGTTGATACTGGGATCATTGACACGACACAGGAGTTGAATGCTGAAAACATGGGCAAGATGGCTGACAAGGTGCTGGCAGCTAAGGCGCTTGAGGTAGATTCTAAATCCGTCTCTGAGTCTAACAGCCAGGTCAGTTCAAACGAGTCAACGACTGAGTCAGGTAAGAAAGTCAATGGTGATGTTGACTGCAAAAATTGCATCAAGGAATGCAAAGTTTGTAGCACAGTCACTTATCTCAACGGTAAGAAGGTTGAAGATCTGACTGCTAGAGTCAGAAGTGTTGAGGATCAAATTCTTGATCGTGATAAATCGGTGAAAGCTTCAACTGAACGATTGAAAGAATTAAATAACAAAATTGAAAATGATAAAATTGACCAAGAAAAGGTTAGGAAAGAAAATGAAAGGTTAATTCTCGAAAATCGTCAGATCACTGAAAAATTTGAGAAACTTAAAAGCACGGTTAAAGATAATGATGATAGAAACGGTAAAACATACAAAGAAAATTGCCAATTGCAATGTGTTTTGAGGATCAAAGAAGAATTAATCAACAAACAATTAGATGAGATTGCTAAGTTGAAGCTTCAATTTGAAGAAGCTAAGATTGAGAATGAGCGAATCAATTTGAAATTGAACAGTTACAACTCTGCAAGCTTTGTTTTGCAACACATTATTCCCAAACCCATCAGGAAAGACAAAGCAGGCGAAGATGTATACTGTGATGGAACTGGGGTCGGGTTTCATCAAGTTCCACCACCAGTTCTAGACAATTATTCGAAAAAGAAATCTGGGTTGGTTAATCTTGAGGAAGAAAATGAAGTGAAACTTCCTGATTCAATTGATGTTACATTTTCTTCATCATCATCTGATGATAGTGTTCAAACTGAAATTGTTAAAGGCATGGCTGAAAGTGTTTTGGATAGTGATTCAGCTGGAGATGATGAATGTTTCTTGAACAAATACATTCCGAAACAAAAGTCCAAAAACAACTTAGGTGATGAACCGGGTCTTGTGATGTACAAGATGGCTGGATCTGATAAGTTGTATTCGGATTCTGAGTTTCCTTTGGAGAATGTAAATGTTTCAAAATTGACAAATGTTTTCAAATTGGTTGAAGTTGAGTTGTCAGAAGTGAACAGTTTAAAACAAACAAAGAGGCAAATGAATTTTAAGAAAGATAAAGCTTACTACAAAAAGCCTGTTGTTCCACCACGTTTTTATAATAACAATCGAAACAATTGGTCGGGTGGTTATCAAGGTGGTAAGAGTTATCAAAAGAGAAATGTTCAAAACAAGAAGTTTGCTGAAAAGAAGGTGTTTGTGAACGGTTCGAGTTCACTTTCTGATGAGGAAAATGAAATCTTTTCAAAATCAAATGAAGAGTTCTTTGAGAAGAGGGCCTCACAACCTCAGTCTGAAGGCACAAGTCGGGTAGTTGATACTCGTACATGCTTTAGATGCAACAAAGTTGGTCACATTGCAAGAAATTGCATCCACTTCAAGCCTAAGACTGAAGTTGTTGAGAATCGAAAGAAGAAGGCTGAAGCAAAAGGAAAAGCTCCAATGGTTGTTGAGAAAATTTTGAAAAATGAGAAATCAAAAGTCAAAATTGAACCTGTTAAGAATGTGGTAACTAAAAATGACAAATTTTATAAACGGGTTGCATCATCTCAACAAACATGGCAGCCAAAAGTGGATGAAAAGAAACCAAGTTCATCTAAATCAATGGTTTCAGAGTCTCAAAAACAATCGTCTTCTACCACATCGGTAAAGATGAATGTTCCTTTGGATTATTACGAAAAGTTGGAGAAACAATCTTCTACTCCACCAGAGAAGAAGAATGTTCAAAAGAAAAATCAAACAACCGGTCAACTTAAAATAGATGAGTTTTTCTTATACAAAAAGGTTGAGGTTGGATCTGAGGAAAGTTTAAAGATGAATTATAAAAAATTTCCGCCACTTTACACTACAAAATCTCACATTAAAGTCCAGTTACCTGAGTCAAAAGAGGCTTGGGTGGCATCAAAATCTCATTAAAGATTTTGGACTTGCCGGAGCTTCCTAGTTGGTAATTGTGAAGTATGAATCGGCATCTTGATTGAAATGTGTTTTTAAATCAATTTGTGATATGTGCAGGATCTTCCGAGAGCTGTTTCACGATGGATTATGGATAGTGGAGCGTCTAGACATATGACAGGGAAGACTGCATTGTTGTACGATGTTAGAAATTTCAATGGAGGTTATGTGGGGTTCGCAGGAAACCAAGGTGGTAGAATTGTTGGTGAAGGAACGTTATCCAATGGGATTGTTACGTTTGAAAGAGTTAACTACATTGCTGAGCTGGAGAATAATCTACTGAGTATCTCACAGATTTGTGACAGGATGTATACCACTCACTTCACAGACAAAGAATGTTTGATCTTGAAGCCAGGATTTGTTATCCCTGAAGAATGGATTATCATGAGGGCACCAAGAGTGAATGATCTGTATGTGTTGGATATGAGCGTAGCTACTACAACCACGGGTCAAGCTCATTGTTTTGTGTCTAGAGCAACAGAGAAAGAATCGAAGTTGTGGCACCGGAAGATGGGGCATATACATCTTAGAAAAATGAATTACTTGGTGCACAATGATTTGGTTCTTGGAGTTAATATCAAAGGTTTTCATCTGGAAGGGGAGTGCATTAGTTGCATCAAAGGCAAGCAGAAGAAAAAGTCACACCCTAAAAAGCAAGTCAATTCAGTTTCCAGACCGTTAGAGAGACTACATATGGATTTGTTTGGTCCAGTAAACGTCAAAAGTATTACAGGGGATCTCTATTGTCTTGTGGTTACTGATGATTATTCCAGATTTTCGTGGGTATCATTCTTGAAGTCCACAAACCGAACCTGAAGTTTTTAGAACCGTTTGGGTCTCCTTGTACAGTTCTAGAGCCTTTTGGTAAGTTTGGTCCAAAGAGTATCGAAGGAATATTTGTGGGTTACTCAAGTCCACAAAGACAAGTCTTTGTTCCAAGCATGAAGCAGATCATCGAAGCACAACATGTTGAGTGTCAGGGGTATACTATGCCGCCTCAAAATCCCGGTGACTCATGGCATTTTAATTACGATAAATTGTGGGATTCGTTTGACATGGAAGAAGAACAGGAAGAGGAAGAAGATTTCTTTGATGAGTTGGATATTCTAAGAGAGTATGAAGAATTGCAGGAAAGGTTTCCAGCTGAGTATTCAAGAAGACTGCAACGAGCTTCAAATGATGATGAAGCAGGTCCAAGCAATGCTGGTGAACATGATGATGTCCAACAAAATGAAGTTGCTCAAGATAATCAGTCGGCACAGATTGATAATCAAGAATCTGAGAACATGCCAGTATTTGATCGTGGTGATTCAGATTCTGAGGTGGAGCAAATTCAGATTTCAAGTCAAACAAACCCAGTCAGTGAACAAGATGCAAATCAGAATGTTACTAATCTGGAAGGTGATGTAGATGTTCCAGGCGAAGTAATGCCACAAACTCTTTCATATCATCCAGAGGAATTGATTATTGGAGAATTGCAGACTGGCGTTCGCACTCGAAGACAGATTGATAAAGGGCTTACATGTTTTTATACAACAGTTGCTCCTTTGCAAACTGAATTCTCATTGAGTTGTTTTATCTCGCAGGTTGAACCAAGGACTTACAAAGAGGCGCTTACTGAAGATTCTTGGGTCAATGCAATGCAGGAGGAGCTGAGCCAATTCGAAAAGTTGGGAGTGTGGAAGTTAGTGGATTTGCCTGATGGTCAAAGGAAGATAAACACCAAGTGGGTGTTCAAGTGTAAGAGAGACGATAGAGGAGTTGTGGTTCGCAACAAAGCTCGACTCGTAATCCAGGGTTTCAGTCAGCAGGAGGGGATATATTTCACCGAAGTGTATGCTCCTGTAGCTCGACTAGAAGCTATCAGAATCTTCCTAGCATTTGCATCATGGAAAAACTTCAAAGTATATCAGTTAGATGTAAAATCGGCTTTTCTTTACGGGAAGGTTAAAGAGGAGGTATATGTCGGTCAGCCACCGGGCTTCACCGATCCACTTCACAAAGACAAGGTCTACTTGCTAGACAAAGCGCTGTATGGTTTACACCAGGCCCCGAGAGCTTGGTACGAGACATTGTTTCAACACCTATTAGCCAACAGTTTTATCCGTGGAAAAGTGGATGCCACTCTCTTCACCAAAGAGGTCGACGGTCATCTTCTGATAGTTCAAATATACGTGGACGACATCATATTTGGGTCAACAAATGAAAATTTGTGCAAAGATTTTGAACAAGTTATGAAGCAGAAATTCGAAATGTCATTGATGGGTGAGATGAAATTCTTTTTGGGATTGCAGGTTGATCAACTACCCAAAGGAATTTTCATACATCAAACGAAGTATGTTCATGATATCTTGGAGAAATTCGGGATGTCAGGTTCTACTCCAGCTTCCACCCCATTAGCAACGAATCATGGGATAAATCCTGATCTCACCGGAGAGAAGGTAGATGAAACGATGTATCGTTCCATGATCGGTTCGCTAATGTATTTGACAGCTTCAAGACCCGATATCATGTATCCAACCTGCCTCGCAGCAAGATTTCAATCTAACCCGAGAGCATCGCATATGGTGATTGTGAAAAGGATATTACGCTACCTGAAAGGAACTCCATCATTGGGGTTGTGGTATCCAAGAGAAGGCGATTTCACGCTCGAAGGGTATTCCGATTTAGATTTCGGATGCTGCAAAGTTAATGCTAAATCAACAACAGCAGGGTGCCAATTTTTTGGATCACGATTGGTTACTTGGCAATGCAAAAAGCAAACCTCTGTGGCTTTATCCACATGTGAAGCGGAGTATGTATCTGCTAGCAGTTGCTGCTCACAGATCTTGTGGATCCAGCAACAGATGCGCGACTACGGTTTGCAATTTCTAAACACTCCTATCTTTGTTGATAATGAGGCAGCGATTAACATTACGAAAAATCCAGTACATCACGCTAAAACCAAACATATTGAGATTCGTCATCACTTCATTTGAGATTGTTTCGAGAAGAAGTTGATACGAATTGAGAAAATCCACACTGATGATCAAAAAGCTGATTTACATACCAAAGCATTTGATAAAACACGTTTTCAATATTTGCTAAAACTGAATGGTATGAAGCTTTTATCGGTGTTGGAGGAGATTCTTGGCGTTGATGAAGGAGACATTGTAGATGATGTTGAGAAGCAATCTGCAATGGTTTGTCGATTTTTTACTTGTTTTGGTATTTAGGGGGAGTATAGGGTAAATATTTTAGAAAATACAAAAACAATAAAAATGACAAAAATACAAAAACATGAGATATTTTTTTAAAAATCCAAAAACAATAGAAAACCAGAAAAGAGCTTGTGTAAAAAGGGAAAATGATAGTACATTGGCTTGACAGTCACGGTATGCTAAAGAAATCAAATGTTTAAATGTGTTAAACAGTCTCGCTGATGATATGCCTATAGGTTTTTACACATTTAGTAGGTTTGTTCGGGATATAAATCTAAATCTTACTTGCTTCTTTCGTGGGGAACACTACTTGGATATATAGGTAACCCCTGAAATTTCGTTTGAAAGATTCATTTTTCTGATATACTAGGTTTTTATACTCAGTGATATCTGGGGTATTATTCCGGAACTTCTGCTGAACAGTAGTTCTGACCTAGTCCCCGAATAATACTTTCCGCAATGCTTGAAACATAGCATCACCCTTAGCATAAATGATAAGACAATAAAATTGCTTAGCAATGCTGTTGTAAAAAAGATCCTCTAAAGGGGACACACCCAAAAGTTGAGTCATGATCTCTCTGCTGAACGGTAGTTCTGACCTGAGCTCTCATGATTCTTCATAATTTATTAACCCCTTACAGATATCATTGGAGTTATATTTACCTGTAAGACTGAATATTGGGATCTGGATACGGGAGTATATTCAAGAGGTGGGACACACGTATAAGTTTAAGTCTCTAAAATATTAAATTCGTATCCTGGACAGTTTGAAATTTGTGTGAAAATTTAAGTGGATCAGTATATCAACAATCTAAGTTAATTGTTTAATTCTGAGTATGTAATTGAAGCTTAATGGTACGTGTGATTTGTCAGATAGCTGTTATGATTCCCTAACACGCCCACCAAAAATATGTTTGTAAATAGTTTACTTTCTGTGACAACCCTCACCAAACCAGGTATCCGTACGAATTAATTAGTATTTAATTACTGCTAAATTACTGTGCTTGCTTGCAATGGTGAATAAACTTCTACGTGATTTCTGAAATATGCATAGCCATGCCTCATACTCTATTCGTTGTTACTCTATTATTTACATACAGAACTTCAGTGACAATCTTGATACACAAAGGCACAGTAGCACAATGAACGGATAACCCATTTAACACACTGATATAGCCAGCACCAGGCAGACACTGCCTCTAAGGCCTGTATGAGCCAAAGATAGTTTACTACACTAATAGAAAGTGTAGGGAAGTGAGGATTGTAGAACTGCGTCACTAGGCGATAATTACAGTGACCGGATGTGCCTAAAACGTACTCTAAGTACAAAATTCAGCACTTTAATTAAAATTCAGCATTAAGCTACCTAATAAAGTGCCAACACATGAGAAAAATATTACTAGACACTTTCCAAAGTGTCGGGAATAAGTTGTGTCACTAAAAATAATAATAATGACACTTTAAAGCTTTGTTAAGCACTTAAACGGATCACTATCCAACCAAACAACCGGACTTTATCCGGAACATAAAAATATTGCCATCAACACTGTTTTTCTTTTCTGAGCCAGTTAAGGTCCCCGAATACCCTAACACCCGCTACAATGCATAACATACTAGTAAATGGTTTAATCTCCTATATATCTAACTAATACTTACTATTTAGTTGAAATCTAACTAGGAGACCCCCCCCCCCCCAACCGAACTCGTCCCCTAGGGGGGACACCCTTGTCGTAATTTTGATTATAATATTCACTCTTGTCTAATATCTAGCTTACATGTAATCCATTGGACAATGATCATAACTTTGTCTATAAGAATCCACCTTGATCCATCATTCACTTTCAACACTTAAACATCACAACAAAACTCTCCCTCTCCTCTCTAATAGCTCACGGCCGAACACCCCTATATCATCCATCCATTTTTCGATTTTGTTCAAGCTATTCCAAGGGTATACAAGTGTTAAGGATCTCATACAAGGAAGCTTGGTGCATTCGGAACGTGAAGGACCTCACCTCATTGCTTTTATCTACTCATTCTTCGACTAGATTCTTCCCTAGCCTCGAGCTAGTAGTAAGTTGCTTGAAACACACTCTCGATCTATTTTAAAGTGGTTAAAATGAAATATGACGGTTAAAACTCATGAACTTACAAGATGATATGTTAAAAGTCTACTAAAATGATGAATATGTTGGTTAAAAGCTATGATATTGTGTAAATCTTGTAAGACTTGTCTTGTGTAACTATTTAGTGCCGATCTATGTTGTGGTAGCTCGGATCATCATCTAACCCGGATTAGTCATGTTCATGAACATGACATAGAATATGTCAAGAATGAAAAGGGTTAAATGATGAAACTCTACTACACACTAAACATGAACTGGTGTAAAATCGATTTTTCTTACGAAATAGTGTTTTAAACTAGTAGATCTACGGATCTACAAATGGTATTTTCAAAGGACCAAGTGTCAAAGAAATCATATTTACTAAAACCGGATCTTACATGAACAAGAATGATTTTTAAACACACAAGTGTGTAGACACTTGTGTAACACTAAATTTCGACAAAGAACTAGTTTTGTCAAATTTTACAAGAAGTTGTAAAGATGGAATTTCGTTAAAAACAAGACTTTTACGAAACCGGATTGATTTATACAAAAGATCCACTAAAAGTGATGAGATTTACTTCATATTTTAGATAAACCACAAGTTCATGCATTTTTGCGATTTACATCTATTTTGACTAGTTTAATGCTTTGAACATTGTTTTGATCGAATGAGAAAATTGTTGGTTTGATTTGTAAAAGAAAATGATACGCTTGAAAGCGTGGCCACCTCCAGTTACAGGGGAAACTCTGGCGAGATTTTCCCAAAAACCTAACACTTAGAAATATTTTCACTACAAGTGTTAGAAATACATTTTTAACGTGTTTTCGAATTATAAAATTTCGCCATGACTTTATTTACAAAATATCGGAGGTGGGGTTTTCACAAAATAAAAACGGGGTAAATATATATATTTGATATATATATCTTTCATAGCGTCACTTGTAAAATGTTTACGATTATTTTGTGAAGTATACAAATATTATTTTTAGGGTAAAAATAATATTACCGAATGTTAACGATTCCAAAATAATACAAACGCCTTCATAATTAATAATAAGTTACAACGGTATAATTATTACCACCCGATCTTTAAAACGTAACTTATGCAATTCAGAAAATACCAATGAACGCGTATTTGTCAGGAATATTATTTTGGAAAATTGTATGAAATAAAATATAATATTTTTGGGAAAAATGATTATATTTTGAAGTAAGAAATAAAATATATTAAGTGAGACTTAATAATGTATTTCGAATGTTACGAACACGCATGTAATAAATCCCCCATCCTTGGGAAGGAGAATAATTACCAAGTACTTACAAAAATATAAACACGAAATAGTTGTCTAACTATTTCCCAAAAACTTAAACCTTAAGCTAAGGCACGGCCGTCCGTCTAATAGACTTAGTACGTGTAGGTCGTCGCACAGCTGCTTGATCAGGAGATATACTTGGTAGAGACGCACCACTGTGAGTTCATGCTCCCCCTTTTCTTTAACTGTTTTCAGTTTTCTAAGCTGCGGGGGTGAAATACATGTTACTATGATTACGAATATTTCTTACATGGTATGGTTAGCGTAAGGAGGGTTATTATTTAGATCATGTGAGTGGGTAGGCGGAAACTTGGGACTATTAATCCTCATAGTAGGACCGAGGGGCAGGAGCGGTAGATCTATCTGGGTGTAGCGAGCCCAGCCCCAGGCCCAAACAGTACGGACCTCGGGGTGACTTTGTACCCAACGCATAAATCTGCTAGGTTTGAGTCTTCCTACTTGCACTTCACACATATCAATGGCTTTGCAAACAATTGGTGACCTCTTTTTCCTTATTTGCTACATACCAGTATTTTATACTTACAAAGGTTTTACTTACTCACTACACATGAACTTGCTCAACAATTTTTGTTGATTTTTCCCAACTTACATGTATTTCAGGTAATTAAGGATCTGGCATGGTATGCTACGTTTTCCCGCTGCATAAGGGTTATGAGGTCATCCAAGTTTAGGAGATGTGGCTTTTTCCTGGACGAGTCACAGTCCTTAAACTGCGTTTATTTCACGTTGGTGTTGTGTCTTTTCAAACAACGTTTCTTTTTATGTTATCAGGTTGTAGTGTCTATCGCATGAGTTAATGCCTTAAGACAATGTTGTGTTACTTATGTTTTAAAACTTAATTCAATGGATGATCTTGCATGATTTTTATTTCATATAGCTTTGTTATGATTAAGCTATGGTATTAAGAAGTCACACCAAATTAACCACGCTTCCGCAAAGCCAGGGTATGACACTTTCATTGCATTTTAGTTCTGTATTTCATTTCTAGGTTAGAATCTTTATTAAAATCCAAAAAGATTTTACATTTCTGCTTTATTTTTTACAAACCAAAGTGGAGAGTTGATCTTCGGATTCGAAAGCTGAAAGTAGATGTAGTAGGGTTCTGGACTGGATGATGAGTCGTGAGCTAATCTTGATAAGTTTGAGAAGTTGAACAGTTAAAGCAAGTTCATTAATTTGAATCTTGTATATTTTCAGAAAATCAATTTGATTAAAAGTCAGTGTGAATTATCTCAGGTCAACCAAGGCCATTAAATTAGACTTGGTAGATTAATTGAGTAATCAGGGTCATTAACTTGGACCTGAATACTTAAGTGGATTTCTAACACTGAAGATTAAATGGTAAGTTTTGATTTGAAACTGTTATTATCATATATCTTATTTTTGGGTAGAGATTATACAGGAATCTCCATGGCAACAAAATGTTAAAGTTTGAACCAGAATTCGAACCCTAGCTGACCAAGAGGGGGAGTTTGTGAAAGGGGGAGTCAAGATTCTGGATCAACAGGTAAAGGGGAGATTGAAGATGGAGCTAGGTTGAGTTCGTGAACCTGTGAAGAGAGAGTTTTTACAAGTGAAGACAAGTTTGGAAAGAGACCAAGACTAAAGACTTGACGCCAAAGACTTCGTCAACTGTAACAACTCTAATCAAAAGTCATAATTATTAAATTAATTAGTCCAAAAGGAAACCCTAATTGAGACACCCAAGTGATTCTGAACAAACCCTAAAATTTTCATAATTTTCAGAATCAGGATTAGGGCCCCTAAAACTCAGGGGGGGTTAAACCCTATGGACGATTATCCAAATTGTGAGCTGTAGAAATCGAATTTACGAAATTTATCAACTCAGCAAAGCTAGTG
This sequence comes from Helianthus tuberosus, assembly GCA_030545235.1. Taxonomy (NCBI): domain Eukaryota; kingdom Viridiplantae; phylum Streptophyta; class Magnoliopsida; order Asterales; family Asteraceae; genus Helianthus; species Helianthus tuberosus. The sequence continues at coordinate 107,673,516 of CM060365.1, read as the reverse complement.
CCAAACGTGGCAACCCTATAGCTAAAAATAGGTCTCACGCGGCCCGCGTGAGAATAAGCTTAACCTGAGGCGGGCCGCGTAAGGGTGAAATTTCACCTATAAATAGTGGGGTTTGGGACTTGAATTCTGGTACAGAAACGACGTACAAATTCGCAAAATTCACTGAATTACGTTAGAATTACTACACAAACACACACGGGTATCGAAATTCTGCTGCAAAACAGGGTATTAGCACAATCGCTGCTACGATTTATTTATCCGACGATCAATATATCCAATGAATGTTTAAGTGCCGCCCACATTAGGGTTATACTTTATTATTCGTCATTAATTTGACGAATCATCGTTAATTCGATAGATAAAGTATTATACTTTGTCGTTCGTTGTTAATTCAACGGATCATCGTTAATTCGATGGATGAAGTATTGCATTTTGTCATTCATTGTGAGAATTTGATCTCATAAATTATCGTAATTGCTGAATTGATTACTAACCCAGTTTTGTGTGCATTGTTATTATATTAGGTTAACAAGGCTAAATCATAGATTTGAATCTGTCCGTATTAAATCAGCAATGTGAGTCATTCTCTTTTTATCAAATTACTTTCCAAATCATGTTTATTTTCAAAGTTATAATTACGGGGATTAAGTCTTTGTAATCACCAAATTACAGCCGGTATGTGGGGTTTTGTATACATTACTTGATAATCGTCACCATTGGGGCAGCCAATGGGGGATATGACCATAGTCACAGTCACCATTGGACGAATGGGCCAATGGGTCGAGTGACAAGTACCGTGGGTAGTTGGCTTGATATCAGAAACATTGTAATCGCTCTTAATACTGTATATTATAACAAATGTGTCATTTTAGTAAATAGAATGATTCACTCAGTATTTCCCGCTGACAAAACCTTTTTCAAACATGTTTCAGGTGATCTGTTGTAATTCAGGAAAAAGTGCTGGGGAGCATTTCAAGCTTAAAATAGTGGCTCATTATAAAAATAAAGAAATAAGTTTTGTAACATAATAATTTTATAGTAAAATCATACTATTGTAAATTATCGAGGTTTTATCCCGAATTGTGAAATAAAATAATCGGGAAAAATTTTAGCTTTAAACGATCCTGATGAAAACTTCCGCTGTTAAACTTAATTAATTAAATACCGCAGTATTTCTGTCCCGCGGCTTCTGAAACGGGTCAAACCGGGTCGGGGGCCGTGACAGAAAAAGGTGGTATCAGAGCCACTGAGTTAAGCTAATTAAGTATTTAAAAATACTTAATTTTTCCTGGTTACTATTATGTGATTATTTGTGGTATTAACTGATTATTTGTTAATTACAGTATGGGTAAGAAAAAGCTAGCAAATATCTATCTTAAATTAGATAGATCATCCAATGAGAAGGGAAGTTCATCCCGAACCAAATCCTTGAATCAGGCTGAAATTCCTGAAGAAGGAATATTTGTGCGGAAGGCACAATACGAGGAGTCACTTTCTCCTAAAAGGAGGGAGATGATTATTAAGAAAAGTAAAGAGCAAATTCGACAAAAGAAGATAAAACGGGAAACCCAGGAATTAATTGATAAATCACCTTGGGAAGATAAGCTAGATGAAAAATGGGCAAATTTATATATGCTAGCCACAGTAGCAGAAAATATAAAAATTTAGCACCCTACTCTCACAATCTAGAAACTCTGTGTGATAAATAAAATTTGAAACCTAAGTGTGTTTTTCAGTTATCTTTGTAATCAACTAGTACACAGTATGTAATAAATTACAAAGTTATTTATTTAACTTAGTATTTTGTGCATTTTTGCATATATGCTACATCAGCATGAGTGGGATATCCGAAGCTTTTCAGAACCTTAATCTTTACCCCGTAACTATCAAAGCTTCCCAAGAATATACTAGCTACTATCCTGATATAGAACAACCAGTAGAATTCAAGGTTCCACCTTTGAGCAAGCCAAAACAAAAGAAAAGAACTTATGTAGGATGGAGAAAAATACGTAAGAAGAAGCCAGCTAAAAAACTGCCCAAAATAAACAATCCTTTGAAAAAGGGAAAAGAAATTATAACCGGAGAGAGTTCCAAACAACCGGAAATGGAATTTGAATACAAGGAGGAGGATAAGGAGATAGGAATTCAGATGGAGGAAGGTACAAAAGAAATTGTAACCAGGAAAAGTTCTAGACTCCAGGAGATGGAGACTGAAGCTAAAGAAATTTCTAGGCAAATGGAAAGGCAGTTTGAGGAATACTCTAAGGACATAGAAATGGAAGTTGGGCAAGGCTCTAGACCAACTCAGAGAGAAATCGGAGAAAGCTCCAATCCAAATCAGGGAAGGACTTTTCAAGATGAGATAGACTTCCTATTAGCAAGCTGTGAAACAATTCAGCCTGTCAATAATAATAATAATAATAATAATATTTTTACTTATTCTCTTGAAAACCAACTCCCTATGAATTGGGAACCAGCAATTCCAGACCCAATAGTTCACTCCCAAACCATAGGAATGGACGAATGGTGGACAAACGATTGGCAATTCCAAAATATTGTCAACGATTCTTACTCTTTTCTTCCACAATTTGATCCAGAACCCCTACCTAATCCACCCATGAGTAATGAAAACATGGCTGAACTTCGCCACTTTGGTGAAGAATTGTTTGATGCTGGAACTAGAATCAGGGAAATAGGGGGACAGATTGCCTGGAAGTACGATGAAAGGGAACTGCGTTTTTAGAACAGCAAGTGACAAGAGATAGTAGGATGGTAAAACGGTGTTTGTATAATAGTAATAGCAAAGTTAGTCTGTAAATAACGAATAAAACTCTGTATGATATTTGTGAGTAATGATGCATACTATAATAGATATAAAATGAAATCGAGAAATCGATTGTTTTGACTATACCTGTATTAATTTTTCTGATTGTGTGTGTATAATTGTTATTTAGCAGATACTAATAAAATTTATATATATATTATCAGATGGCAAACAGTGGTAATGAACCTATAAATGAAGTTAATCAGTCTGAGCAACATCCAGGAGATCAATATATGACTCGGCAAGATATCGAAAACATTGTTGCTCAAGGGATAGCTAATGCTATTCCAGCATTCGTTGCTGCTATCAAGAATCCACCCGAACCACAACAAATTGTCCCTAGTAAACAGATTACTGAAGATAACTTCAGTAATAGTGTAAATGGAGGCAACAATCATGTTAACCATAATAAGGAACCACATCAAGCTCCATTACCCAAGAAAATGAAAACTGCAACGCCTGGTTGCACTTTCAAAGAATTCCTTGCTTGTAAACCCACTGAATTTGCAGGCAATGAAGGAGCAACTGCATCACTGCGTTGGTTAGAGAAAACCGAAGCAGTCATTGCAATAAGTAAATGTGGTAAAGATGATCAGGTCATGTATGCATCCAATCTGTTCAAAGAAAGTGCACTCGAATGGTGGAACACTGTGTTACAATCAAAAGGAAGAGTAATAGCTTATGCTATGACTTGGGAAGAATTTAAGGGTTTGGTGGAAAGAAAATTCTATCCCGAGTATGAAAAAGAACAGATGGCGAATAAGTTTCTAAATCATCGGATGATGGGTGTGGATTGTCGTGGGTATACCTCGACATTCTTTGAATATGCAAGAGTGGTACCAACACTGGCTTCGCCAGAACCGGTACTCATTTCTCGCTATATTTGGGGGCTAATTAGCGAAATCCGCAATATTGTTAAAGCTGCGAGACCTCGCACTATTGATGATGCGGTAGAATTAGCCAATACTCTAACCGATGAACTGGTGCGCACAAGAGATGAAGATAAGAAAAAGGCATTAGCCCAGAAAATTACCCAAGGATTTCGTGTGGGTAATAATAACAGCTTCAAGAGAAAAGGAACAGGGCAAGCTCCAACTCCGTCATTCTGCAGGAAATGCAAAAAGAAACATTATGGAAGATGCGATATCACTTGCAATTTTTGCAAGGGTATAGGACATCGTGAAGAAAACTGCAAAAAGAAAACAGTAATCTGTTTTAACTGTGGAGAAGCAGGGCATTATAAAACAGAATGTCCTAAATTGATCAAGCCAGTAGATAACAAACCCAAGACAACCGAAGGAACTACAAAGAAGAATGTCAGGGCATTTCAGCTGACCACTCAAGAAGCAGAACTCATTCCAGATGTGATAGCGGGTACGTTCTTAGTTCACAACGTGTATGCAAAAGTATTATTTGACTCTGGTGCAAACCAAAGTTTTATAAATACTTCATTCTGCCAAGCTCTTAGTTTACCTTTAACCAATATCGGGCAGATTTTTACAGTTGAAACAGCAGATGGAAATTCAGTTAAAATAGATAAAGTTTTGCAGGAAGGAAACATAGAACTTTTAGGACATAAATTCTCTGCAAAACTATTGCCGATGAAATTAGCTGAATTTGATGTGGTATTAGGAATGGATTGGTTAATCGCCAACCATGCTAGAATCCTTTGTGATCAGAATTCCATAGAAATTCAATCACCCACCGGAGAAGTGATTAGGATTACAGGAGATAAACCACGTAAGGCCATGAAGTTCATATCAGTAATGAAAGTTGCTAATTATGAACGAAAACAAGGAATAGTGTATATGATTTCGGTAATCATCAGCACTAAGGGAAAAGATCTTAAGGAAATACCAGTAGTCTCAGAATATCCTGATGTATTTCCAGAAGATTTACCAGGATTACCTCCAGATAGGGAAGTAGAATTTAGGATTCATCTAATTCCAGGAACTACACCGATAGCCAAGGCACCTTATCGGTTAGCACCCACAGAAATGTTAGAACTGAAACAGCAATTAGATGAATTACTAAGTAAAGGATTCATACAACCTAGCTCGTCCCCGTGGGGAGCGCCAGTGTTGTTTGTAAAGAAAAAGGATGGTTCAATGAGAATGTGTATCGATTATAGAGAATTGAATAAGGTTACAATTAAGAATCGATATCCATTACGTAGGATTGATGATCTTTTTGATCAACTTCAGGGGGCTAGATATTTTTCTAAGATAGATTTACGCTCCGGATACCATCAATTGAAGGTACAAGAAGAAGACATACCTAAGACTGCTTTCAGAACTAGGTATGGTCATTACGAGTTTACAGTCATGCCCTTCGGATTAACAAATGCGCCTGCAGCATTTATGGACATGATGAATAGGATCTGTAAACCGTACTTGGATAAATTTGTAATTGTCTTTATAGACGATATACTTATTTATTCCAAAAGTCAGACAGAGCATTGTGAACATCTTCATGCACTCTTAACTTTGTTAAGAAAAGAAAAGTTGTATGCCAAATTCTCAAAATGTGAATTTTGGTTACAAGAAGTGCAATTTTTAGGACACATGGTAAACCATGAAGGTATTCATGTAGATCCTGCTAAGATCGAGGCAATTACCAAATGGAAGGTTCCACAAACAGCAATGGAAATTAGAAGTTTTATAGGTTTAGCTGGGTATTATAGACGGTTTATTAAGGATTTTTCTAAGATAGCTGTACCATTAACTAAGCTAACCTGTAAAGCTACTAAGTTTGAATGGGGACCTAAACAAGAAGAAGCTTTTAGAATTTTAAAACAGAAATTAACCCATGCACCAATCTTAGCCTTACCAGAAGGAACTGAAGATTTTGAAGTATATTGTGATGCTTCAAAATTAGGATTTGGATGTGTGCTTATGCAACGCAAGAAGGTAATTGCATACGCATCAAGACAGTTGAAAAAGCACGAAGAAAATTATACGACTCATGATTTAGAATTAGGAGCCGTAATTTTTGCCCTTAAGATTTGGAGACATTATCTGTACGGAAGTAAGTTTACTATCTATACAGATCATAAGAGTTTAAGATATATCTTTGGGCAAAAAGAGTTAAACATGAGGCAAAGGAGATGGATGGAAATCCTAAGTGACTACGACTGTGATATTCAGTATCACGAAGGAAAGGCGAATGTAGTTGCAGATGCCTTAAGTCATAAGTATTACGAGAAACAACGACGGGTTCGTGCTCTCAGATTAAATCTACAAATAGATTTAATGGAACAATTGAAGAATGTTCAAACTATAGCAATCAAGGATGATGCTGAAGGAATGAAAGGAAGAATTAAAGAATTAGAACAAGGAGCAGATGGAATTTGGAGATTCCACCAAAGTAGAATTTGGGTACCTAAGCAAGGAGACTTAAGACCTAAGATTTTAGAAGAAGCTCATAAATCTAGGTACACTATGCATCCAGGAAACAACAAAATGTATCAAGATTTAAGAAAGAACTTTTGGTGGATAGGAATGAAAAAGGACATAGCCAGCTATGTTTCTAAATGTCTTACTTGTTCACAAGTTAAGGCAGAACATCAGAAACCTTCAGGATTACTACAACAATTAGAAATGCCAGTATGGAAATGAGAACTTATAACAATGGATTTTGTTACTAAGTTACCCAAAACCAGAAAAGGTAATGATGCGATTTGGGTAATTGTGGATCGATTAACCAAATCTGCTCACTTTCTACCTATGAAAGAAACCTTTAGCATGGAAAGACTGGCTAAATTGTATATAGATGAAGTTGTATCCATACATGGAGTTCCACTCTCCATTGTTTCGGATAGAGATAGTCGTTTTACTTCCCATTTCTGGAAAAGTTTCCAGCAAGCTATGGGAACTCGACTAAATTTGAGCACTGCATATCATCCCCAAACAGATGGGCAAAGTGAAAGAACGATCCAAACTCTAGAAGACATGCTCCGAGCATGTGTAATAGACTTTGGTGGAAGTTGGGATGATCACTTACCATTAATTGAATTCTCCTATAACAATAGTTATCACTCAAGCATTGATACTGCTCCATTTGAAGCATTATATGGAAGAAAATGTAGAACTCCAGTTTGTTGGGCAGAAATAGGAGAAAATCAATTATCAGGTCCAGAGATTGTGCAAGAAACAACTGATAAGATCACTCAAATCAAGGAAAGACTGAAGACAGCTCGAGATCGCCAGAAGAGCTATGCTGATAATAGATGCAAGCCATTAGAATTCCAAGTTGGAGACAGAGTACTGTTGAAAGTTTCTCCTTGGAAAGGAATTGTTAGATTTGGTAAGAAAGGAAAGTTAAGTCCAAGATACGTAGGACCATTTCCAGTGATCCAACGTATAGGACCAGTAGCTTATCGTTTACAATTACCAGAAGAATTATCTGGAGTACATGATGTATTTCATGTATCCAATCTCAAGAAATGCTTATCCGATGAATCACTGGTAGTACCTCTTCGAGATATAGAGGTAAACGAAAAGTTGAAATTCGTTGAGAGACCTCTTCAAATTGTGGATCGAAAGATCAAATTTCTCAAGCACAAACGACTAGTTCTAGTCAAAGTTAGATGGGATTCAAAGAGAGGAGCTGAGTACACTTGGGAACTGGAATCAGAAATGAAGAAAAAGTATCCTCAATTATTCCAGTAAATCTCGAGGACGAGATTTTTATTAAGGTGGGGAGAATGTAACAACTCTAATCAAAAGTCATAATTATTAAATTAATTAGTCCAAAAGGAAACCCTAATTGAGACACCCAAGTGATTCTGAACAAACCCTAAAATTTTCATAATTTTCAGAATCAGGATTAGGGCCCCTAAAACTCAGGGGGGGTTAAACCCTATGGACGATTATCCAAATTGTGAGCTGTAGAAATCGAATTTACGAAATTTATCAACTCAGCAAAGCTAGTGCCAAACGTGGCAACCCTATAGCTAAAAATAGGTCTCACGCGGCCCGCGTGAGAATAAGCTTAACCTGAGGCGGGCCGCGTAAGGGTGAAATTTCACCTATAAATAGTGGGGTTTGGGACTTGAATTCTGGTACAGAAACGACGTACAAATTCGCAAAATTCACTGAATTACGTTAGAATTACTACACAAACACACACGGGTATCGAAATTCTGCTGCAAAACAGGGTATTAGCACAATCGCTGCTACGATTTATTTATCCGACGATCAATATATCCAATGAATGTTTAAGTGCCGCCCACATTAGGGTTATACTTTATTATTCGTCATTAATTTGACGAATCATCGTTAATTCGATAGATAAAGTATTATACTTTGTCGTTCGTTGTTAATTCAACGGATCATCGTTAATTCGATGGATGAAGTATTGCATTTTGTCATTCATTGTGAGAATTTGATCTCATAAATTATCGTAATTGCTGAATTGATTACTAACCCAGTTTTGTGTGCATTGTTATTATATTAGGTTAACAAGGCTAAATCATAGATTTGAATCTGTCCGTATTAAATCAGCAATGTGAGTCATTCTCTTTTTATCAAATTACTTTCCAAATCATGTTTATTTTCAAAGTTATAATTACGGGGATTAAGTCTTTGTAATCACCAAATTACAGCCGGTATGTGGGGTTTTGTATACATTACTTGATAATCGTCACCATTGGGGCAGCCAATGGGGGATATGACCATAGTCACAGTCACCATTGGACGAATGGGCCAATGGGTCGAGTGACAAGTACCGTGGGTAGTTGGCTTGATATCAGAAACATTGTAATCGCTCTTAATACTGTATATTATAACAAATGTGTCATTTTAGTAAATAGAATGATTCACTCAGTATTTCCCGCTGACAAAACCTTTTTCAAACATGTTTCAGGTGATCTGTTGTAATTCAGGAAAAAGTGATGGGGAGCATTTCAAGCTTAAAATAGTGGCTCATTATAAAAATAAAGAAATAAGTTTTGTAACATAATAATTTTATAGTAAAATCATACTATTGTAAATTATCGAGGTTTTATCCCGAATTGTGAAATAAAATAATCGGGAAAATTTTTAGCTTTAAACGATCCTGATGAAAACTTCCGCTGTTAAACTTAATTAATTAAATACCGCAGTATTTCTGTCCCGCGGCTTCTGAAACGGGTCAAACCGGGTCGGGGGCCGTGACATCAACATCCAAGGGGGAGTCTGTTGGTGCACTGATTGTCTGCTGACTACGTTTTAATTAAGTCTTAGGTCTAGATAGGATGTAATTAGGGTTTATACATGTAAAAGTATGGTAGTTCGCTTGAAAGGAACAAAGTGAAGTTCAAGCGAATCCAACAAAGTCTAGTTCGCTTGAAACCGGTTCTTGCTTGTTCGCTTGAAACACATTTAGGTGTGTTCGCTTGAAGCAACAAGGTGTCATCTCAAGCGAGCAGGCAATGACTATATATAGCTGATGTGTGTCTGATTTGAAGCGGACAGTAGTCATTGCTTGTGAGACGAGAAACTGCCAAAATCTTGTTAGAAACACGTGTAAAGTCTCAGAAATCGTTAATAGAAAAGAAATTGAAAGGAACAAGCTGTTTTGACTTGGTTTACTTTGATTCCGCCTCTGTAAACTGAGATGAACTACTTTTACTGACGTTTAGGGTCACGCAAACGGTCCAACAATGTAACTAGTTTGCATAAATTAGCCGAAACGGGTCGAACCTTATCATTTTTACCTCAAAATCCAGAATGTGTTTAGCTTACCCATATTATACAAGTCTTCAAACTTGTCGGGTCTAAATCACATTCTATTCCGGTCTTCGCTTAATCATGCGTTCGAACCGTATCTTCCTTTAAAACTAACCGGTCTAAGCTTAGGCTTAATTAAAGACCCGTTAGGATTCTAATAGGTTATTATAAACCTTCGTTCCAGAATAGGAGACCCGGTAAAAGCTATGTGCACTTGCTTGTTGTGATTATTACTTGCAAAGGTAAATACTTTTAACTTATTTTCCCTATACGGGCTTGGGGTACGGTATATAAAATACCGCTTGGTCGGGCATTGAATCTTTAATCGTATAATGGTTAATTTATTGAAATGACCCGTTTGAATTGTTTTGTTTGCTTAAAGCCTTTGGGGGGTTAATGACCATGTCTCGGATATCCTTGGCATCATTTTAAGAAATGGCCACGACCTAAGTACACGGGTGTAGGCGTACACCCGTTAGTACATATATAAATAATAAGGTATAACCGTCGGTTTCGGGAATAACCCGCCGCGGGACTATATCATGTGGTGTGTCTATTAAGCTCTAACCCGGTGTCAACCCGGGCTACTGAACGCATAAGAAACATGTAATTCTTTTATAAGTTTATGTATAAATAATTATCCCAAGTTATAAAGTGTTTTGTGCCACGTGCATTTAAATCAATTTTAAATCTTTTCAGAATGAGTCGGTTAATTGTATTTACCAGTGTAAACTGACGTATTTTCCCAAAAAGGTTAAGTGCAGGTACTACTCGAAATAGGCTGGCTTTCTCCTAACATCCATAAGAAGTCTCGCAAGCTTGGATGACATAAAACTGTTGAACAATGTTTTATTTTTATTTGATCCACCTATGGATTATTTTCAACTATTTTGTGATACTTAATATTACAATTATATTCGGTTGAAATGAATCTATCTTTTGCTTCCGCTGTGCATTTAAATATTGTGTTGTTTGACTATGATGATATCAACTACGTCACGATACTCCCCACCGGTAAAACGTGGAAATATCGGGGTGTGACAGGTTGGTATCAGAGCCAACATTGAGTGAATTAAACACTAGCCTTTTGTGTTTAATCTCAATGACACAATTGCACATTCCTAAATTTTCGAGTCTAGACAAAGAACTTAGGACAAATCCAAATTGTTTTTAATCTTAACTTTGTCCTTTATATTTTTGTTGTATCTTTCATTTGTTTTGACCGGAAATGCCACCGAGATTCCGAAGAGGAGGACGAGGTAAGGGGCCGATCAACGCTCCCAACGATCACGAAGCCGGGCCTTCGCACTGGCGGACTCCTTCTACTACTATGAGTGCCGATCCTCAGGGGAACTGGAGGACCTACCTGGAGCCCGCTAGGTGATCTGCCTCGATTAGCTCAACACCTCCCTATCGTCACTCCTTTGGGCCACATTCAGAAAATGAGCCCGATGACTCACGCCACTACTTCTTACCATTGCAGCGATCCGTTTCGCACCGTTCCTTTGGCGACCCCACTCCTGTCTTTCAGGGCCGGTTCAACCCGGCAAACTATATTGAAGAACCAGTGGGTTTTTACCCACTAGGACCTGAAGACCATTTCTCAGAAGACCAGGCAATGGACATGGACGAGGACACTGATCCCGTCGAGCCTGCAACCGGGACCCCCAACCATCCCATCGATATCTCTGATGGATCATAGTTCCACGGATCACCCTACCGTGGTCCAGACAGTTACCAAGCGAGGTTCAACCAGTATGAGTGGTATTTTACACCCTCTCATAACCCACAGCAGCAGCAGCAGGATCCCTCCGAGGATTCGCGTTTCGTGGCAGTCACGCCACCGCCACCACCGCCGCCAGTTCATCAAGCACATCCAGAACCACCAAGGCGTAGGAGAACAGGCGCACAAATATCCGCGTGAGGAGGGGGTTTTCACTTTAGCACCCCCCATCACTCAAGTGGTAGTCACTATCTGCCACTGCATGAAGACCCACAAATGGGCGGGCCTTCAAATCCAGTTTCTGAGGTGAATTCTGCACCAGTTGCACCACCACCGCCACCATTGGGTTTTGGTAACCCAATTCCTACATACGCTGGTTCAACGACGTATAATCCATTTGGGCAGCCGGCTCACACTAACTACAATTATGCTGAAGCCGACCCATACCTTGTAGCAGCCAACTACAACACCCTTCATCCTGAAGGACCATATGGAACTCCCTGGGGAGTGGGATACCCATCACATGGGTATCAAATACCTGCTCGACCTTCGTTTCAGCACCAGCCGCAGCCACCACGGTCTTCCCCACCAGAATAGGAGGAAATCCTCCAAATACTAAGCAGGGTGGAACGAGACTTTCAGGAAGAGCGTAGGAACAACCGGGGATTCCTCAAGGGCCTAGCAAGCTTGTTAAAAGGAAAGAAGAAGAGGGATCATTGAATCATATGTATTATTGTATTTCCTTATTTCAATTTAGTCCCTGCGTGGACATTTATCTATGTATTTAGTCCCTGCGTGGACTTGTCTTTTTAGTCCCTGCGTGGACTTGTCTTTTAGTCCCTGCGTGGACATCTATCTTAGTAATCAGTCCCTGCGAGGACTTGTATTATCAGTTTAGCCCTTGCGTGGGCAAGTTATTTCTGTAAAAGTCCCGTTTAGGGCAATGTGTACTCCTTTAATATTTAATGGAATGTTAAATTTAAAAATTTCATTTTGTCATTTTATGCATAAATATATTATACATGAAATAAATAAATTAAAAACCATTTCTCTTAAAAATAATCTGCCTATTAAATATTAAATAAGAATCTTAAAGGTATAACCTAGCTTGCATGTCATTATAAGACTTGGCCAAGATGGTAAGACCTGTTTAAAAAGATTCAAATCCCTGTTAACATCTGAAAACATGTTAACGCTCCTGGCAGGCGTGATTCGTTAAAATCACACACGTCATTCTTATAATAGGATTCTTCGAAAGATTCCTATCCTAACCTGATAATCTATAAGTCATGGATTTAAATCATCAATTAAGATGATCACATATTAAACATCCATTAGTGATATAGTGCCTACGGGCCATACTCATTGTCATATAGGACAAAAGACAGTAGTAGTCTGCGACTCCCTGTCAGAGAAAAGGTAATAAACTATGTTCAAACCTTAATGCCTTGATTCTCTGAAATCATGGCTTATAATTTAAGATGTCCCTGTGACTAGGCCTGTTGTGCCACTAATAAAACTGCTATTGTTTTATAATTAGGATAAATTATAATAAAAATCCTAAATAAATGTGATTAACAAATTAACCAAATATGGCCTGTGTTACCATGGTTAATGAATTGCCAAAAAAGAGACGATTCCATAATAAACTCCCAAATAAATTATTGTCAATATCTTATGTAACAGTTCAAACTACATGGCTGACTCGGATGAGACCAACAGTCACCCAAGGGAGAATCATGATAATACCCGAATTAACATAGCGGGTGCAGAACTGCAAGCGTTAATTGACAATGCTGTTACAAAAGCCTTGGATAGGCAGTATAGTGAGTCGAGCGGTACTCGAAGCAGAGCCCAATCAGTACCCCATTCCAAGCCTAAGACTCATTCAGAGGCTCACGGCAAGCCACCCTCCAAGAAGGAAGAGCCAAAGAAAGACGATGACGATCGTCACTCTTCAAATCAGCAAAGTGTTCCATCTCAAAAGATCGTACTGAATCAAGGACCCCGTGATAAGGGTTGCTCCTACAAGTATTTTGTTTCATGCAAACCCAGGGATTTCACTGGAGAAAAAGGAGCTATAGACTGCATGACATGGTTGGATGAGATAGACACCGTGGTTGATATCAACGGGTGCGCTGATAAGGATGTGGTAAAGTTCGTGTCTTAGTCATTCAAGGGGGAGGCATTAGCTTGGTGGAGGTCTTTGATCCAAGCTACCGGAAAAATCCCATTGTACAATCTGTCATGGGATCAGTTTGTGATGTTGATTAAAGAAAACTACTGCCCTCAGCATGAGGTTGAAAAGATTGAATCTGATTTCTCATCCTTGGTTATGAAGAACCTGGACTGTCAGGCCTACCTCACCAGTTTCAATACAATGTCAAGGTTGGTTCCCTACCTTGTGACGCCGGAACCCAAGAGGATAGCTCGATTCATCGGGGGTTTAGCCCTAGAAGTTAAGGCCAGTGTGAAAGCCTCTAGACCAGCTACCTTCCGGTCTGCAGCCGATATAGCATTATCTCTTACTCTGGACGCGGTCAGGCAGAGATCGCTGAGAAACACCGATACTGAGAAAAGGAAGCGTGAGGACGATAGCTCACGGCGATCAGATAAGAGACATAAGGGAAACAATGACCACAAAAAGGGTTCTGGGTCTAAGAAAGATGGTCATCAGTCAGGTGATAAACCCAAATGCAAGATCTGCAAGAAACAACACTTCGGAAAGTGCAGATTTGAGTCGAAATCCCAGTCACAGCCAAGGTAATGTGGGATTTGCAAGTCTTCTGAGCACAAAACCTTGGATTGCAAAAAGTTGAAGGATGCTACGTGCTATAGCTGAAATGAAAAAGGGCATATCAAGTCCAACTGCCCAAAACTTGCAAAGAAGACTGAGGATGGGAAAAAGACCAATGCAAGGGTCTTCCGGATGGATGCAAAGGAAGCTATTCAGGATGACAATGTGATCACAGGTACCTTCCTCGTAAATGATGTTTATGCAAGAGTGCTATTCGATTCAGGAGCTGATAAGTCATTCGTAGATAATAAGTTTTGTAAATTGCTGAATTTACCTGTTAAAACCTTAAGTGTGAAATATGAGGTGGAACTAGCTGATGGTACCTTAGAAACAGCGTCAACCGTGTTAGATGGATGTGTTATATCCATTAGGAACCACTCTTTTCCATTGTCTTTACTTCCTTTGAAATTAGCCGGTTTCGACATAGTAATAGGCATGGATTGGTTGTCTCACAACCAAGCCCAGATCGTTTGTGCTAAGAAGCAAGTGGTTGTCAGAGCTCCTCATGGCGAGCCTTTGATAATCCAAGGAGATACTAAGTATGGAATGCCTGAGCAAGTGTCCATGCTCAAGGCATCAAGGTGTTTGACGAAGGGTTGTGTTATCTACATGGCGCAAGTAACTATTGATGAACCAAAGCCTAAGATCGAAGATATACCCATTATCTCTGAATATCCAGAAGTATTCCCTGAAGAACTACCTGGTTTACCCCCAGATAGGCAAGTGGAGTTTAGGATTGACATTATTCCTGGAGCAGCACCTGTGGCAAGAGCACCTTACCGACTGGCGCCAACAGAGATTAAAGAGTTAAGAACTCAACTGGATGATTTATTGGCAAAGGGATTTATTAGACCTAGCTCATCTCCTTGGGGAGCACCAATCCTGTTTGTGAAGAAAAAGGATGGGTCGATGCGACTGTGCATCGATTACCGGGAACTTAACAAAGTTACTGTCAAGAATCGGTATCCATTACCCAGGATCGACGACTTGTTCGATCAACTTCAAGGAGCAAGTTACTTATCTAAGATTGACTTATGGTCAGGCTATTATCAACTGAAGGTTAAAGATGAAGACGTACACAAGACTGCATTTAGGACTCGTCATGGTCATTACGAGTTCCTAGTGATGCCTTTTGGACTCACTAATGCACCAGCCGCATTCATGGATCTCATGAACCGCGTCTGCAAGCCCTACATGGATAAATTTATCATCGTCTTCATCGATGATATTCTTATTTACTCGAAGAATCAAGCTGACCATGAGAAGCACCTCCATTGCATTCTGAAACTGCTTCATCAAGAAAAGCTCTACGCCAAATTCTCTAAGTGTGAATTTTGGCTTCGTGAAGTCCAATTTCTTGGACATGTGGTTAGTGAACACGGAATCCAGGTAGATTCCGCTAAGGTTGAAGCTGTCATGAATTGGCAAGAGCCGAAGACGCCCACAGAGATTCGCAGTTTCTTGGGATTGGCAGGATATTACAGGCGTTTTATTGAAAATTTTTCAAGGATTGCTGCACCCCTAACTTCTTTGACTAGGAAGAATATTAAGTTCGACTGGGGATCGAAGCAACAAGAATCCTTTGATATCTTTAAGTAGAAGTTGAGCAATGCACCTGTGTTGACATTGCCTGATGGAATAGAAGAATTTGTGGTATATTGTGATGCATCACACACCGGGATGGGATGTGTGCTTATGCAGAAAGGCAAAGTTGTTGCCTATGCTTCAACTCAGTTAAAGGTGCATGAAAAGAATTACACCACCCATGACTTGGAGTTGGGTGCCGTTGTATTTGCACTGAAGCTATGGAGGCACTATTTGTATGGTATCAAGTGTGTGATCTATTCTGATCACAAGAGCCTCCAGCACCTGTTTAACCAAAAGGATTTGAACATGATGTCACACCCTGACTTTTGCGGAAGCGTGGGTTATTTGGTGTGACTTCTTAATACCATAGCATCAATCATAACAATGCTATATGTTAAAAAAACATGAGATATTCATTCATTAATAACGTTTAGAAACATCCCATTTTCAACAATCACAAAATAATTTACAAACCTTAACTTGATTTATTTGAGTTCATAAAGACTTTAAACAAAACCAGGTTTGGGTGTATATAACCCGTCCAGGAAGAGGTTACACCTTCTAAACCCTGGATGACTTCTTTATTCAAACGCAGCTTGAAAATACGTGCATACCATGCCAGATCCGTTAGTTTCCTGAAATACATGTAATTTGAAAAGTCAACATAACGTTGAGCGAGTTCATGTGTAAGTGAGTAGGTATAAACCTTTGTAAAAATGTCTGTATGTATAAAAATCCCTGGTATGTAGCAATTAAGGAAAAAGAGACCACCATTGGGTTGCAAAGCCAATGATAAGTGTGAAGTGATGCAGGAAGACTCAAACCTAGCGGATTTGTGCGTCGGGCACTTAGTCATCTCATGGTCTACTCAGCGGACTCAGGAGTGGGGCTCGCTACACCCAAATAGATCTATCACTAATATCCCTCGGTCCTACAACGAGGATTGATGGCCTTAAGTGTTGTGCCCACCACTCACATGTTCGCGTAATAAAAACCCTCCTTAAGCTAACCATACCATGTAAATAAATGTCTGTAAATGTCTGTAACATGTATTTCACCCCCGAGGTGTAAAACTGAAAATAGTTAAGAGAAAATGGGGACATGAACTCACAGTATTGCGTCTTCGGTACTCGTAACCCAAATCTCCTCAGCAAACACGACTACCTACAATGGTCTAACGTCTATTAGACGAACGGGTCGTGCCTTGTCTTAGTATTGATTAGTGCCTTTGAGTTACGTTTTAAAGTGTCTTCAATATTTTAGTAATAATACTTCTCATACATGTGTATTCGTATTTCCTTCCCAATGATGGGATATTTTACATAGGTCTGTTCGTATTGGAATTATATTTTTAAGTCCCATTTTAGAGAATACATATTTAACCATATTCCTGTATAAAACCAACCTCTGATACTCTGTATTTTGTTATAAAAATTATGGCGAGTTTTATGCTTGAAAAACATAGTCTATAATATACTAGTAGCCACTTGTTTAGAAAAAAATGTTTACTAAGTGTTAGGATTTTCGGAAAATTTCCCCATAGTCTCCTTTGTAAATAGAGGTGTCCATGCTTAATAGCATATCATTTTCTTTTACAAATATCCCGTAGAATGTTCTCACATAGCCAACCCGACAATCATACATGCAATATACCACTTATGTCATTTCAGCTTTATTAATCAAAACTGGACTGTTTTCGAGCATTTTAATAAAATAGTTAACCTTCTCCAAAAATTCCCAAATTTTTACAGAATGTCATATACGTTCCAAATTTTATTGTGTAAAAATATCAGGGTCCAGTTCATTACCAATATTTTATAGAAATTCATTTACCCGACTGCAATTAGATTTGTTACTATCTGATTGCAGTTTACGGAAAAATTCACTAAAAATTAATCGTAAGCCCGATCGACGAAATTCCAGTTGGAGGATCACGGCAACAACAGTGACCATCTACAGTAAAAATCCCATGAGCTGATTCTACTCAGGTTTCATGTTTTGACTCTGAATACGACACACTTTTTCAGCAGGAAATTTTCAGCTTGAGCTGCTGTCTTAAAACAATTCTTTAAAAATAGTAAACGACCTCGAAAAAATTACGATTCCAGTGCCATTTGTTCGGTTATTCAAAAATACATAATTTAGACTCCAGAAATTTAGTTTTTCGATTTAAAATGATCCAGTTACAGCCTGTTGAAGTTGGCTGAAAATGTAAATCAGCATGTTTCTTGTTCATATTTCTTGTTTAAACTTTTAGTGTTCTTGTAAATTTCATCATACTACCTATCTTAACCATGAAACAAGATGAACAAGAGTTTAAGCAAGGAACTTACTACTAGCTTAAAGCTAGGGATGATTCTAGTGGAGAAGATGATGAGAAATGATGAAAAAGCAAGAACAAAGTCCCTTTTGAAGTTCCACAAGTTGTAAGTCTCTAGCATCCATCTTCTACACTTGAAGGAAGCTTGTAAATGGAAGATGGTGGTGTGAAAGTGGTGGTGATTGTGGCTGCTATAGTGTGGCCGAAAATGAGAGAGAGAGAGTGAGGGTGGAGTGTGATCTTTGAAGTTACGATGAAAATCATTGGAGCCATGTGCACCCTAATACCTATTGTCATCATTAATTAGATTCTTGGCCAATCAAATGAAGATTACAGGGAATAAAATCTCAACAAAATATATGGTAAAGATTTGGCTGAAAATTCGGTTGGGGGGGGGGGTAAATTGTAAAATTTTGGTAACTAATAGGTAAATAATTAGGAGGTTAATCGTATTTTCTAGAATGGTGGGTGTATGTCATGTTTCTATAGTGTGTGGGGATTTTTGTGACCAAGATTATTTAGGAATAATAAAATAATGTTTCTGAAAAATTTTGGTGTCCGGGTAATGTCCGGTTGTTCGGTTACGTATCGTTCCGTTAAAGTGTTAAATTGTACCGTATAGCGTCTTTTATGCATCTTTTTGTAACGAAATCATTCCTGGCACTTAGGAAAGTATACAGGACCACTCTGCTATATTTGTGTACTCTACCGGTATAATAAAATGCTGAATTTAATAAAAGAAAGCAGAATTCTGTATTTAAAGTGTGTTTTAGGCACTTCCCGACACTATACCTATCACCTAAAGACGCAGTCTTATGGTCCTCACTTCCCTACACTCCAACCCAGTGTAGTGCTCTATCCCTGGCTCATACTGGCCATAAAAACATTGTCTGTCTATGTGCTGGTATTGTCAGCATTATTTCTGAATCAACCGTTCAGTGTGTCAACTGTGCTGAGTGCATCAGGTATGTCACTAATGTAGGTGTGTAATGAATGGAGTGACTGTATAAAATATGATGCATGTATATATGATATAGAATCATAGAGCAGTTTACATTATCAGTTGTAATCAAGCACAGTCATTAAGCACGTAATTAAGATTAATTAATTTGTACAGTACCTGAAATTTTGAGGGTTGTCACATTCTCCCCCCGTTAAGAAAATTTCGTCCTCGAAATTTGTACTACCTTAATTCCTTAGGGTTTCGTTATGCATGTAAGTATATGAATAGTACCGAGGTAGATAATCACCAAACCGAATCAAACCTTATTCACTTCAAGTAAGTCCAAGAATATATAACATCACGAATCCAATGGTTAAAAGGTATGTGCTTTTAGCATTTGGTGTCGAGGGTACAAGACGTATCGACGTATAGTCTAGTGTAATCCAGTTAACAGGGGTTCCACAAAAGAGGAGTCTTGTCTGTTAGGATACTTAGATAGTCGGTCACAATATGCCAACGAGTTTTCACAACCGTAGCATTAGCTATATGAACTCGAAATCAATAACCCAAACGTAGTAGTAAAGTGATCTGTAAATCTCCCGACTAAATGAACGGAAAGGTTTAGTGTGTTGGCATTCTTAAGTTTCGTAGGTACACCGAATGGAATACAAGCGAATTTGGTGTATCCCGGTCTTGATTCGTAGTTGCATCAGAAATGTTTTAAATGACAAGTCAACAAAAGTATATGTAGTTTGGGTGAAACAGTTGACCATGGTTAGCACAAGATACTGACACCACAGGGTGTCGAAATGACGAGATTCAATAATAGCAGTGACTAAACAAGTCTACCGTGCCTGAAATTTAATGAAAGTGTTCAAAGGCAACCCGAAGGTTTGATTTACACAATGTCGTAAAGTTTCCAGTTGAACAAGAATATCAAAGAGCCACTGTTTTTGATCGAAGGTGAAAAAGTATTAAATACCGCAAGGTATTCGATAGACAATGAAAGAATCGTTAAGAGGTACATTGTGCTATGGAATGAATATATGTACCATTGCCTTAACACACAACTGTGTTGAGACTGCTTTAATTGTGATAAACTAGACGGATTTAGAGCAAATAATTTAAATCCATATATGAAGTGAGTAACCCAATTAGCACAAGCTTTAATTCTGTGAAAATATCACCTCAAGGTGTCGAAGTCAATCAAACGATTTAGTGGAGTTGTAGATCAACCGAATCTACTACGACTCGTAATGAAAGAATCTTTGCACAAATGTTTGAATATGACGCTCCCAATACATCATATGACGTCTTAAACTGAATAGGCGAAATGAATAAGTTCAAGCAATTGAACTTGGTTCTGGCGTAGTCCGGTAATAAACGTATGCATCAACAAGGGAATCCCAGCACGGTTACGATTATGAACTATGAACGTAACTTGAACGAAAGCAGTTTCAAGAAAGTGTGTTGACTTGGTAACAAAAGAGTCAACAATAAAAATAATGTAAGTCATTTGAATCACAACCCAGTGATTAGGTTTAGCAACATAATATTCGAACTTCAATGAAGCGCTTGAAATGAAACCGCATGCGTAGCAGAAGGTGCATGCGTAATATGCGAGTTTTCAAGTAATGACACAATGAGCGTTTGCTAAAATGGAGAAACGACCAAATATTCGAAGCAAAAGAGTGTTCGCTCTCAGCGAAGAAAATCAACGTGATGCAACTACCATTAGGGGGAGTAGAGATGCAAACATCTACTCGCTAGAAGTAAAAGAAATTCAAGTACTCTCTGTTGGGTCAACGGAACTGACATATATGTCAGGTTAATGGTGTCTGTTTAGGTTTACAGATGTGGTTCCTAAGTAACAACCCTTGTGAATTTGGTCCTGGGTTCCCAATGGTCCTAAATACATGTTTTCTATATTCTCAAGGTTTCGTATTCGTTGTAGAATCGCTCTGTGCATCGTGTAGGAAACACCATTCTTGCGTACGTTTAAAACAAATTATTGTCCCACAATTTCCCCGGTATACTCTCCTACTGAATTCATAGCTAATGACATTCGTTCTTTGACCAGTCGTGAAGTAGTAGTTTGCTCTTCACAGTTAGTTAAATAAGTAATTCGTTAATCCTCGGCAAGAGTTATCGATTCTCGTGGGTTAGCTCGTTCGGCTCCTGATAGTTTGATGTCCGTATGGAAGGTATCGTCCTTCTTATTGATGAGCAGAATGGGGGTTGCCCAAAAGGGAATTTTGGTCTGTTATCTTCCTTCTCCATCCACCTCTGAGGTTATACTGCCAATCCTTGCATCTCTGGAAATGTAAGTTGCTACGACGCATCGATTACAGGTGCGGTGCCTGGAATTAAATCGATGCGAGATTTGACTAATCGTTGAGGAGGTGATTCCGGCAAGTCTTCGAGGAAGACTTCAGGATATTCTCCGATCATGGGGGTATCTTCAAGTTTTAGTTCTTCGGCTCCCTTGTCCCCGACATGAGCCAGAAAACAACACATTCTTCCCACCACAATTTTTGTGCCTTAAGCAATTCGTGATCTGTGGTGGCGTATCCTGCTTCGTGAGTCACAATCGTTCCTTTATTCGTCATCGAGGTGCGGATACTACCCTCCGCTCGACCGCTTGGCAACTAATCCACCCCAATTACCTCGTCGAAAGTTCAACTGGCAGTAGGTCTATCGTAGACTCGTGACCTCCTAGTTCAATTACACATCCTCGGACAACTTCATTCGCTTCTACTAGCTTTCCCTTAGCCAGTTTGATTGAGTACGGAATATCTAACTTACTAGTAGTTAACCCGAATATATTCTTAAATTCCAATGATACAAAGCTATAGCCGGCACTGGTATCAAATAACATGGATGCAAAATTTCGGTTTGATAGAGACGTACCAGTAATCATGTTTGGATCCTGGCATGCTTCCCGAGCTCCGATGTTGGATGTCCCTTCATGGTCTTTATTAATCTTCCTTGGGCAATTTTTCCTAAAGTGCCCCATGTTCCCGCATCGGTAGCAGCCTGGAAATTTATTAGTATTTCCACCTTGGTTGTAGTCATTGTCACCTCCTTGTTCGGGACTCTTCGCCCCACAGGAATCCTTGTTGTGTCCTCTCTTCCCACACTTATCGCACTTAGGCTTCTGACACCCACATTCGTGGTGATACTTTCATCCACCACGTTTAGGCTTAGCTCCTAAGTAAATCTTAACGTCGGCCTGTTTGTTGTTAGGACAATCTTTCTTGAAATGCCCTTTGTCCCCGCAGTCAAAACAACCCCGAACAGTTCTTTATTCATCACTATCCGTTCGGGAATCTTCAGTGAGCTTCCTTTTGTTCTTTCCGGATGACTCAACCTGAGTCTCCTTCTTCTTGGTAGGGTTAGTAAGTTTTTCCAGTCTACGTGCTTCCGTAGCGAGTGCCAAACCCATCTTACTTGCAGCAATAGTTGTTGGTGGTGTTGATGTTGTCATCAAGCTTAAGACTTGAGGCGCCAGTTCCCAAATGAATTGTCCCAATTCCTTCATTTCTGGTTTCACCAGGTACGAAACAACTCGTGGAGTCTTTGCACGTACTCCAACACTTTTGGACCTTCCCTCATCAGGCTCCGGAATTCACCTTCCCACCTCTGGGTTTCCGTTTGGGAGCAATACTTCTTATGCATCATTCCTTTCAGTTCACCCCATGTTAACGCATATGCTGCAGTCGCGCCCATTATTCGAATCTGAAGGTTCCACCATAATCGAGCTTCATCTGCAAACAACTCGGAAACGTATGGGACTTGTTGTTCTGGCGTACAACCGCTCAATTGAAAGATGGAATCCATTCTTTCGATCCATTTCACAAAGGCTATGGCACCTCCAGTGCCGTCGAACAGTGGAGGCTTGTAATTGAGGAAGTGCCAGTAGGTACAGCCATGACTTTCTGAGGTGCCCCTGCTAGATTCGGAGCGCAGGGCCTCGTGTTGTGCTATGGCTGCAGCAATGATTCCTTGGAGTTCCGCCTCGTTGGTGGGCATGCGTACATCCCGTCTTGGAGGCATCTTCTAAATGATGATTGTATGGGTCAGGTCATAGTAAGTAATAACACACGTACGTAAAATCATTCATTGAGCACATAACATCTCATGTTATAAATTAATCAAGCACACAACATCTCATGTTATAAATTAACCAAGCACATAACATCTCATGTTAGAAATTAACCAAGCACATAACATCACAAGTAACTAAGGGCCACATTTCCCTTGTCTGAACTAGCTAGTCCTATACAACAACCAAAGGCTAACTATCAAAAGTCATGACGTCAAAATGCGGTCTCCAAACGGCCGTATAGTCGGCACAACCAAAAGTCTACCTGTATAATACCAAAATATGCCTATGCAGATGGCGGCGGAGGAGGGAAATGAAAGAAAAGTAAGTGACGCATATGTGACCAGTCCTCCTCCATAGCATGACAGGTGCGCAACAATTTTTGCTATATGTTGCTCAGAAGTCCATAAACGAGTGGCAGAATCGGGGGACAGTGGCCGTGGAAGGTGCGGTGCTGCAGACGGTGCCTGACAATGACAAAATGGACGTGGTGCACTCCCCAAAACCTGCATACGACGCGTCAATGCGTCCTATTGTATCATCAAAGAAATGAGGGTGTCCTTCGTAGAGTGCCCAACATGGTATGGGTGATATGGATTAGATAGTGGCCTTCGAAAAGTCTTCACACTCTCGGCTCATCATTAGTGTCTTTGCCCGATGGTGATGCAATCCGCATAGTCCAGAAATCAACCATACTGGTGACTGAGGTGGAGGAGGAAAGAAGAGTAAATTGTTATTATGCGTGAAATCCTCCTCGAGTTCGTATATACGTCGAAGCAGTTAGCTGATCTGCCGCTTGGCCGTAAAGAAATGAGCATCAAATCATAAGCTTTTCAGACAATATGTTGTCTTGTGATGTTGACACTCAAATCATGTTTTCGGTTGTGTAATGTTTTGCATTTGAAGTTGCCAATTGTGGTGTCAGCTCAAGCTCCAACATTCTATGACTCATATCCTTATACTGTAGTTGGTGTTACTGGAGCAACTCATCTCGTGTGTGGCTTCCATAATGTAAGGGATGGTAAGGGCCCAAAGTTAGCATAGTGAATTATCGGAACATCCAATCGGCTCGTCCAGCGATGTAGGGGTGAAGGCAGTAGACAGTGCGGCCTGTAAGGTCGTAGAAAACGCTGCTGTGGCAAAAGGGATCGTTACGCGGTTGCCGACCTGGAGTACCGTTTGGAAGTGCGGGTAAGTCTTGAAAGAAAGCGATAGGCATGTTGGCGCAATGGACGTTGGTCTTCATAGGAGCAATATCAGCGGTTGTAGGAGCAGCAGTAAATGTCTTAATGCAAGGAGGGTCAGTAGATGCAGGCACTTGACCTGGTGCAAGGAGCGCAATGTATGGTAGTCCAAAAGGATTAAGGTCATGATTAAGTAGGATCAACAGGTGCCTTATCAAGCTGTCTCAATAGGAAAGGAGCTGGCTCGGGAGCAGACCCTGGTTCGTGTAACGGTGTGGCGCCTTGAGCAGGTGTTAGTGCAGCAGTCATCACGGCGTCGTTGTCTGTGTCAGTAGCAGAGAGATGTAATCCGGCCGTCTATAAGGCTGTAAATATCACAGACTCAAGGGGGTCTGAAATCGAATATACGCTAGAATCAGAGGGTGTCCTGTTAACCGGGGCCAAGAAGTGAAATTAGTAATCATGTTCTCATCTAATCTTCCATCGTCCTGGGCGTCAGCAGGAGGATCATCAACAAGCAGATTAATGTCGCCATTAAACAATTCATCAAATAGACGGATCCTCGGGAAAATAACCACGAGAGGTACGGCGTCGAGGATTGGGGCCATGATGTGCTCGCCATTGAAGTGTCCAAATGATTAGATGGTCGTGGACCGCAACAAGAATGACAGAAAGATTCTCGTCAAAGAAGCCATCAGCAAAGGTAATTCATCGCCAAAGTCTGGCAGCGCGAACGGTTGGAAGTCGTCTTCATCCTTGGTCAGCATGTCAGGATCACTCTCAGTGTCTGACGTAATGTCTCTGGCGCAGATACAGTCTCATTATCGGCGACGGTGGCCGTAGGGTTATCAATGTCTGGTAGCTCGCCTTCTAAATAGTGTGACACGTGTGCCGGTACATAATAGTCATAACATGTATATCCATAGTAAGTACTAACAATCAGTGTATGCAAACAAGATAATTTGTCATGTAGTCATGTATCCACATTATTCTTCATGAAACCTACTATCCTTCCTAGTCTCTCAGACTAAGCCTCCCAGTCACTCAATTTCTTTTTTTTTTTTTGGGTAAAGGGTTACCCCGGTAAATTTAATAAATCAACAAATCAACGTACAAGGGTGTGTCAAAGCGAACACACCTACTAGACTTGGCATACCAAGACTAGGAAAAACAAACACAAAAGACAGCCAAAACAAACTAAACAAACAGCCACAAACAAACAGCCAAAAGAAACCAGAAAAACACACGGGCAACTATTGACTTCGACTTCTAGCCTGGATCTAGTTCCTCTTCATTTGAATAAATCTTCCATGCCTTTAGCACTCTATGCCGAACTGCGCTTCCACGGAACTTGAAACCCATAAGCTTTAACCGAACTGTGCTCTTGATTATTTCTATCACCGCTTCCGGCGACTTATGTGAATAAGAGAATAGCCTAGCATTTCGTTCTTGCCATATAAAATACGTCGTAGCCGCAATCAGAATCTTTCCCACAATAACCTTCGTCATCTTTGAGGAAGCCTTTTGTTCCATCCATGCAAAGACGGATGCCCAAGAGTCATTAACATTCTCCAAACTAACCATAGTTTTAACATTATTCCACACATGTGACGCAAAGCTGCATTGGAAGAATAGGTGATCTCGTGAATCATGATCATAGTGACAAAGCGGACAACACATAAGTCTTAAGTTCGTTTCACTCCCCGCTTCCCAAGTCATGAGACGATCCTGAGTTTTGAGTTTGTTTCTTATAACCAACCACATATGGAACGAGTGTCTTGGAATACATTGGGGAAACCATATCATGTTAAACCAAGACACCGTAGCACCCCGACTCCTAATATTGTTCCAAACTTCCTTAGAGCTGAAATAACTATCTTTACCATCCAAGTCTTTCCACGTAGGCTTATCTGGAACATTGTGAACAAGAGATGGTGGTTGTAAGTTTATCAACACAGGAAACAGGTCATGCCAAGCCTCAGGCCATCTCCAGTGGCCCGAATCATCAACTATATCGGCAACTGTAGATTGCATATTGAAACCCGCATTAGTGATGGTTCTCGGCGTGATGAATGTACTAATCGGACTCAATAGGCACCAGTTATCACACCATGCGTTAGTCTGAGTACCACTTCTGATAGACATACCCATGTAAGGACGTACCAAATTTCGAATGGATAAGATCTTACGCCATCCCCAACTGACGCTACCCCTGCATGGAACCTCCCAAAAACTTTTACCCTTTAGCTTGTATGAATGAATCCACCGAACCCAAAGAGACTCTCTGTGAGAAATAATACTCCATATGTGGTTTGTCATGAGCGCCTTATTAACATCCCCAACATTTTGAATACCTAAGCCTCCCTCATTCTTAGGCAAACAAACATCAGACCAAGCAACTTTGGCATGAATTCTGCCAGACGAACCAGCATTCCATAAAAAACGACGCATCCTTTTTTCCAATTCAGAAATAACCCGTGCAGGGAGAATAAAAACTGAAGCCCAGTAGATATGCATTGAAGATAAAACCGAGTTTATAAGTTGGAGGCGGCCCGCAAATGACAACGACTTAGAGATCCAGCTCGTGATTTTGCCCTCCATACGATCAATCAAGATTTTACAATCTTTAAAAATAAGTTTTGTGGATATAAGAGGCACCCCAAGATATCTAACCGGAAGATTACTTTCTTGGAAAGACATCAACGAAAGAATCTGTTGTTTCACCAAAGGAGGCACATTCGAAAAATAGGCAGTACTCTTGGTTGGACTCGGAACTAACCCTGACCAACTAGTAAACATTTCCAGAGCATCTCTAACCTTCTTCACCGAGCAAATGTCAGCATGGACAAAAATAAACAGATCATCCACAAAGGATACATTAATAATTCTCTGCTTAGCACACTGATGATGAAATTTAAAAGAGGAGTTAGAGTCAGCCGCCTGTTGAAGTAAAAGAGATAGCACTTCCATAATAAGGGTAAATAAATAAGGCGACATAGGATCGCCCTGTCTCAGCCCCCTCTTCCCCTTGAAAAAACCATGAAGGTTACCATTAACAGATAAAGAGTAGGAAGCCGTGGTAACACACATCATAATCCACTGCACCATACGATGATTGAATCCAAAACGAATAAGGATAGCTTTCAAAAAAGACCAACTAACCGTATCATAGGCTTTCTGAATGTCTATTTTAAAAGCACATCTCGCGGGGCCTCTATTTAAGTGATAATTGTGCATCAGCTCCTGAGTTAAGAGAATGTTATCTGAGATTTTTCTTCCCGGCACAAAGGCAGACTGATTAATGCTGACAAGAGCCCCCAAACTCCCTTTAATCCTATCCGTGATGATCTTGCTAATACATTTATAGAGCACATTACAACATGAGATAGGACGATAATCCAAAACCGAGTCCGGAACGTCTTTCTTAGGAATCAAAGCCAAGATCGTGTGATTTAGTTGCTTAAGGAGTTTCCCATTGTCAAAAAAATCAAGAACCGCATCCGTAACTTCATTACCGATAATATCCCAAGCCTTCTTGAAGAAAGCTGACGTATACCCATCAGGACCAGGAGCCTTATTTTCACCAATATTAAACATTGCCGTTTTGACTTCCTCTCTAGTAACTTGGCGAACCATATTAGAGGCATCTGCATGGCTAAGTACATTAACAAAAATACTATCCAAATTAATGGAACTTACCTGGTCCTCAAAACCAAGAAAGTTGGAGTAGTGATTGACTAAAGCAAGCGCAACCCTACTACCTTCATGACGGTTCCCCGAAATATCTCTGACACTATGAATTTGGCTTCTCGCATTACGGCATTTCACCACATTATGGAAATATTTCGTATTAGAGTCTCCAGCACACAACCATTCAACTTTTGACTTTTGTTTGAGGAAACATTCCTCATCATAAGCAGCAGACTGAAACTCTTGAAGACATGTCGCTTCTAGTTGACGCAGGTTGCCATCCAACGGATTTTTATCAACAAGAACTTGAATCTCATCCAGCTTTTTTCTAAGCTCCGACACCTTAGCATGTAAGTTTCCCTGGTTAAATAAAATCTTCCTTAAGTGCGGTTTAAGATTACTAAGTTTCTTTGTAACCGAAAACATATTAAACCCTGGTATCGTTTTCCTCCATTCCTGGTCCACACACTTCATGAATTCCGGTTTGGACGTGATGAAATTAGGAAACTTGAATGGCTTGATTTTCTTCTCATTCACGGTCCCCATTTTCAATATACAAGGCGTATGATCCGAGACTCGATAAGGGTGATACATGACAAACGCATTCGGATACAAATCCAAGAACTGAATATTGCCCATAACTCGATCTATCTTTTTAAGAAGACCCACTCCATTTTTGGGTTTTTGATTCCAAGTAAACTGAAGACCGTGCCCCTGAATATCCAACAACTCCAAAAACTGAATACAATCTTTAAATTCACACATGCTTATCGTTTGTTGAGAAGAACCGTAAAGAGAATCCTCAAGCTGAAGGGTAGCATTAAAATCTCCCATAACAACCCATGGTTTATCATGACATAAGCTTTTATGATTACATAAACTCTCCCAGAGACTTCTACGATCTTGATACTTATTTTCCGCGTATACAAAAGAACAGAATAAAACTTTTTTAAGAGTCTTATCCAATATCTGCGTATGAATAATTTGATCAGTTTGAGCGAGCACCATAAGATCAACCACATCAGAATCCCAACCCAAAATGATTCGGGTACCCCTACTACACAATCCCCCATTAGACGTCCAGTTCCAATTCTGAAAAACAGTATTACAAATAGTTCCCAGCTTCATGACATTAACATGGGACTCTAAAATAGCGCAAACTTTTAACTTATTTTCAGCAACAACTTTACGAACTTCGCTTTGTTTCAGGGGGCGATTCAAACCCCTTATATTCCATGACATAATGCTATCCATTAATACCTGCTTGTCCGGGAGTGCCTGCCCCCTCAGAAACCTGACTCTGGTCAGCTGTCATGAATGCGGCCATTTCCGTTTGTAAAGTTTCCTCTACCTCATTCTCGATTCGAGTAGCCTTCCCATTCCCATTTTTTAAATTCTGCCTCAGGTCCTTATCCACCCCAACATCAGCTATAGTCTCTTCCATATCGTTACTTGCCAGAGCTTCAAACGCATTACCAGTTTTCACATTGGCATTTTTGCTATTATCCGATGTATCCTCCTTATTACCAGATGTACTTGCTCCTGACTTATTTATCTTAGGTTTGTAAATAAATTTCTGCTTTTGTCTTTTCTGCATCATACCCACTCTCGCCACCTTCCTCTTATCAGTAGTAAACCCCTCCTCATCCACAACCACTTGTTTAGCTTTATTATTAACATTCTTGGCACATGTCTGATCGTTATGGCCAAAAATACAACACAAAGAACATCTCTGTGGCTGCCATTCATACTCCACTTTCACTTTTTCTGTGATGTATCCCTCTCCCTCCATTTTCGGAATAGCAATAATGATATGATCTTTTAATTCATTCTCCGCATGTATTTCAATTAGAGCCCTTGCAAAACTGCTCCTTCCCCAGTTATCCGCACACATATCCGCCGTATACTCATCTAATCTTTTCGGGGTACCTATCTTAGAAGCCAACAAACTCAAGCCATCATCCGTATAAATAGCAATCGGAACATTATACATCTTAACCCATACCGGAATCGACTTAATACCCTCTTTCCTTAAGCTGACATCCGGAGACCAGACACTTAAAAACAACGGCACTTTCCTGATCAACCATGGTCCCCCTTCCAGAACTTTAGCCATGCCCTCTTTTGTATCAAACTTAAAGAAGAAGAACCCATCCTTATTCATCATAATTTTAGAAAATCCATACTTAGCCCACACATTTTTTGCATAATATTCCACAACAGGAAAAGGTAATCGATTACCCAAAAAGTAGCCATACAAAACATTCTCAAATTTGTCCTGGACCTTTTTAATTACCTCACGGGGAATAAGCACATCAGCATCCTGAACCGTTTCTGTAGCATCCAATTTTCGAAAGTTTACCTCTCTTCTCAATGATGTTTGCATTTTAACCTTATCCGCATAAGATAAGTTGGGTATATATCCTTCACCACGTTACTCGAACTAGGGTTTGCATGGGTCTCCATGTTGGTAGCCGTATATCCACCTCCATAACTCCACGTATCATCCAATTCCACAGGTTTTGAAATCTCAAACAACCCATCTATCACCGATACATTACTTGTAGAATACATACCACGTCTCGGCATCATAGGATTACCCTCAATATTTGTAACTCGTAACCCAATCCCATGAACCGGTGGTGTATTATCATCATTCCCAGGAGAACGTTGATCCAAAGGTTTCAATCCGTCACTTCTGCCCTCCATGCATGCAATAAACCCTAAACAACCGACAAGAAAAGATCTTCACAAAACAATAATCCGCAATCTCAAGAACAAGAGCTCGTACTCCTTTAAACCCTAGAACAAAACCTCAACCCTTGATCGATTAAACTAGTGTCATCAATCTAGCTAAATTAATCTCAGTTAACCGCAATCAATGGCTACCAGATTAATAGATTAGGGTTTCAGAATATATTACTAGGGCGGCGATTATGAGAAAGAAAAGAAAAAAACCCTAGTTCTTAATTGATCCCTAATGCTAACAAGTTCGTTATAGATTCTTGAAAGAACAAGATCCAATCACAGACTGTTATGCATAAGATCACAAGAAAAAACAAGGGAAAATCGTGAAGAAGATGATCAAAAAATCGCCTAAAGGAGAGAGAACACGACCCTATTATTTTGTTCTAAATAATATAACTAGTTCCCAAATGAACAAAAATCCAGTCACTCAATTTCTCCCAGTCTCTAAGTCTAATTCCCTGGTCTCTAAGACCAATCCTCCCTCAGTCTCGAAGACTGATCCTCCCTCAGTCTCTAAGACTGATCCTCCCTCAGTCTCTAAGACTGATCCTCCCTCAGTCTCTAAGACTGAATTATAATCATAAATTTTTAAATGTGTATTTGTGCCTTTTGTTCGTAAAAATATTTGTTCCCTGGATCTGGACGTTTAGTGTATGCAATGTAAAAATGTTTGAAAATGTTTTCGTGAGAGCCCTGATGATCATAGTCTAGACTCGAGAAAGAATCCTAGTTCGCTATGATCGAGGCTTTGATACCAAGCTGTCACACCCTGACTTTTGCGGAAGCGTGGGTTATTTGGTGTGACCTCTTAATACCATAGCATCAATCATAACAATGCTATATGTTAAAAAAAAACATGAGATATTCATTCATTAATAAAGTTTAGAAACATCCCATTTTCAACAATCACAAAATAATTTACAAACCTTAACTTGATTTATTTGAGTTCATAAAGACTTTAAACAAAACCAGGTTTGGGTGTATATAACCCGTCCAGGAAGAGGTTACACCTTCTAAACCCTGGATGACTTCTTTATTCAAACACAGCTTGAAAATACGTGCATACCGTGCCAGATCCGTTAGTTTCCTGAAATACATGTAATTTGAAAAGTCAACATAACGTTGAGCGAGTTCATGTGTAAGTGAGTAGGTATAAACCTTTGTAAAAATGTCTGTATGTATAAAAATCCCTGGTATGTAGCAATTAAGGAAAAAGAGACCACCATTGGGTTGCAAAGCCAATGATAAGTGTGAAGTGATGCAGGAAGACTCAAACCTAGCGGATTTGTGCGTCGGGCACTTAGTCATCTCATGGTCCACTCAGCGGACTCAGGAGTGGGGCTCGCTACACCCAAATAGATCTATCACTAATGTCCCTCGGTCCTACAACGAGGATTGATGGCCTTAAGTGTTGTGCCCACCACTCACATGTTCGCGTAATAAAAACCCTCCTTAAGCTAACAATACCATGTAAATAAATGTCTGTAAATGTCTGTAACATGTATTTCACCCCCGAGGTGTAAAACTGAAAATAGTTAAGAGAAAAGGGGGACATGAACTCACAGTATTGCGTCTTCGGTACTCGTAACCCAAATCTCCTCAGCAAACACGACTACCTACAATGGTCTAACGTCTATTAGACGAACGGGTCGTGCCTTATCTTAGTATTGATTAGTGCCTTTCAGTTACGTTTTAAAGTGTCTTCAATATTTTAGTAATAATACTTCTCATACATGTGTATTCGTATTTCCTTCCCAAGGATGGGATATTTTACATAGGTCTGTTCGTATTGGAATTATATTTTTAAGTCCCATTTTAGAGAATACATATTTAACCATATTCCTGTATAAAACCAACCTCCGATACTCTGTATTTTGTTATAAAAATTATGGCGAGTTTTATGCTTGAAAAACATAGTCTATAATATACTAGTAGCCACTTGTTTAGAAAAAAAATGTTTACTAAGTGTTAGGATTTTCGGAAAATTTCGCCATAGTCTCCTTTGTAAATAGAGGTGTCCATGCTTAATAGCATATCATTTTCTTTTACAACTATCCCGTAGAATGTTCTCACATAGCCAACCCGACAATCATACATGCAATATACCACTTATGTCATTTCAGCTTTATTAATCAAAACTGAACTGTTTTCGAGCATTTTAATAAAATAGTTAACCTTCTCCAAAAATTCCCAAATTTTTACAGAATGTCATATACGTTCCAAATTTTATTGTGTAAAAATATCGGGATTCAGTTTATTACCAATATTTTATAGAAATTCATTTACCCGACTGCAATCAGATTTGT
The DNA here is from genome assembly GCA_030545235.1 of Helianthus tuberosus. NCBI lineage: Eukaryota > Viridiplantae > Streptophyta > Magnoliopsida > Asterales > Asteraceae > Helianthus > Helianthus tuberosus. The sequence continues at coordinate 107,640,579 of CM060365.1, read as the reverse complement.
TACTTTCTGATTGCAGTTTACGAAAAAATTCACTAAAAATTAATCGTAAGCCCGATCGATGAAATTCCAGTTGGAGGATCACGGAAACAACAGTGACCATCTACAGTAAAAATCCCATGAGCTGATTCTACTCAGGTTTTGAGTTTTGACTCTGAATACGACACACTTTTTCAGCAGGAAATTTTCAGCTTGAGCTGCTGTCTTAAAACAATTCTTTAAAAATAGTAAACGACCTCGAAAAATTACGATTCCAGTGCCATTTGTTTGGTTATTCAAAAATACATAATTTAGACTCCAGAAATTTAGTTTTTCGATTTAAAATGATCCAGTTACAGCCTGTTGAAGTTGGCTGAAAATGTAAATCAGCATGTTTCTTGTTCATATTTCTTGTTTAAACTTTTAGTGTTCTTGTAAATTTCATCATACTACCTATCTTAACCATGAAACAAGATGAACAAGAGTTTAAGCAAGGAACTTACTACTAGCTTAAAGCTAGGGATGATTCTAGTGGAGAAGATGATGAGAAATGATGAAAAAGCAAGAACAAAGTCCCTTTTGAAGTTCCACAAGTTGTAAGTCTCTAGCATCCATCTTCTACACTTGAAGGAAGCTTGTAAATGGAAGATGGTGGTGTGAAAGTGGTGGTGATTGTGGCTGCTATAGTGTGGCCGAAAATGAGAGAGAGAGAGAGAGTGAGGGTGGAGTGTGATCTTTGAAGTTATGATGAAAATCCTTGGAGCCATGTGCACCCTAATACCTATTGTCATCATTAATTAGATTCTTGGCCAATCAAATGAAGATTACAAGGAATAAAATCTCAACAAAATATATGGTAAAGATTTGGCTGAAAATTCGGTTGGGGGGGGGGGTAAATTGTAAAATTTTGGTAACTAATAGGTAAATAATTAGGAGGTTAATGGTATTTTCTAGAATGGTGGGTGTATGTCATGTTTCTATAGTGTGTGGGGATTTTTGTGACCAAGATTATTTAGGAATAATAAAATAATGTTTCTGACAAATTTTGGTGTCCCGGGTAATGTCCGGTTGTTCGGTTACGTATCGTTCCGTTAAAGTGTTAAATTGTACCGTATAACGTCTTTTATGCATCTTTTTGTAACGAAATCATTCCTGGCACTTAGGAAAGTATACAGGACCACTCTGCTATATTTGTGTACTCTACCAGTATAATCAAATACTGAATTTAATAAAAGAAAGCAGAATTCTGTATTTAAAGTGTGTTTTAGGCACTTCCCGACACTATACCTATCACCTAAAGAAGCAGTCTTATGGTCCTCACTTCCCTACACTCCAACCCAGTGTAGTGCTCTATCCCTGGCTCATACTGGCCATAAAAACATTGTCTGTCTATGTGCTGGTATTGTCAGCATTATTTCTGAATCAACCGTTCAGTGTGTCAACTGTGCTGAGTGCATCAGGTATGTCACTAATGTAGGTGTGTAATGAATGGAGTGATTGTATAAAATATGATGCATGTATATATGATATAGAATCATAGAGCAGTTTACATTATCAGTTGTAATCAAGCACAGTCATTAAGCACGTAATTAAGATTAATTAATTTGTACAGTACCTGAAATTTTGAGGGTTGTCACACATGAGGCAACGACGTTGGATGGAAACTTTGAATGATTATGATTGTGAGATAAGATACCATCCTGACAAGGCGAATCTAGTCGCCGATGCCATAAGTCGAAAGGAAAGGGTGACGCCTATAAGAATCAATGCCAAGAGCATTGAGATAAATAATGGTTTGAATGAAAGGTTGTTAGCTGCGCAGAAGGAAGCGGTGCTGGAAGCTAACTATCCTGGTGAAAAGCTAGGAGTAACCGAAGAACAGTTATCCTATGGCAAGGACGGAATTCTGAGGTTGAATGGACGGATATGGGTTCCAGTTTATGGAGGACTTCGAGATGTTATCCTCCAGGAAGCCCACAGTTCTAAATATTCCATTCATCCTGGAGCTGACAAGATGTACCAGGATCTGAAAGCAATTTTTTGGTGGATAGGCTTGAAGAAGTCTATAGCTACCTATGTAGCTAAATGTTTGACGTGTGCGCAAGTTAAAGCTGAACATCAGAAGCCATCAGGTTTGCTACAACAGCCTGAACTTCCCATGTGGAAGTGGGAAATGGTGACAATGGATTTCATCACCAAGTTTCCAAAGACAAAGAAAGGAAATGATACCATATGGGTGATAGTAGATAGACTGACTAAGTCAGCACATTTCCTACCCATTAAGGAGACCTATAGCTCCGACATGTTAGCCCAATTATACGTAGATAGGATTGTATCTCTGCATGGCGTACCAGTGTCTTTTATCTTTGACAGAGACACTAGATACACGTCACATTTTTGGAAAAGTTTCCAACAATCTTTGGGCACGCGCTTAAATATCTGTACGGCTTACCACCCCCAGACGGACGGGCAAAGTGAGCGTACAATCCAAACTTTGGAAGACATGCTTCGAGCATGTGTGATTGACTTAGGTGGTAGTTGGGATAACCACCTGCCATTAGTCGAGTTCTCCTATAACAATAGCTATCATACTAGCATTAAAGCTGCGCCCTTCGAGGCCTTGTACGGTAGGAAGTTCAGAACGCCCGTATGTTTGGCGGAAGTTGGAGATGTCCAACTGACAGGACCTGAAATAGTCTTTGAAACGACGGACAAGATTGTCCAGATTCGTGACCGCCTGAAAGCTACCAGGGATAGGCAGAAAAGCTACGCAGATTTAAAGCGTAAACCTCTGAAATTCGAGGTGGGTGACAAAGTGTTGCTTAAAATATCACCCTGGAAGGGGGTGATGCGATTTGGTAAGAAAGGCAAGTTAAGCCCGAGATACATAGGACCATTCGAGATCATCGAATGTGTCGGATCAGTTGCTTATAAGTTAAAATTTCCTGAAGAGCTTAGTGGTATTCATATTCCACATCTGCAATCTGAAGAAATTTCTAGCTGATGAATCGTTAGTCATACCACATACAGATGTGCACATAGAAGAGAGCTTGAAGTTTGTTGAAAAACCTGTGTCGATCGAGGATCGACAGGTTAAGAAGCATCGAAGGAAGCATGTACCGATCGTAAAGGTTAAATGGGATGCCCGAAGAGGTCCCGAATACACGTGGGAGGTAGAGTCCACAATGAAAGAAAACTACCCTCATTTATTTCAGTAAATCTCGAGGTCGAGATTTCTTTTAAGGGGGTGAGGATGTAACACCTCGAAAATTCACGTCCTATAATGTATTGACACGTGTCATAAGCTTTGAACGTGTGAAAGAATGTTCTAGAGGAACTAAAGTTGACAAACAAGGAAAGTATGTGAATGTAAGGGTTCAAAATGTCAACAATGGATAAATATACTTTACAATAACCCTACATGGTGTTTATACCCTTAAACGAATAAATCATGGGTCATACGAAGCTAATTGTGAAGGAAAGTGAGAGATTACAAACTACAGGGGTTAAATGTGTCAACATGTTTAAAGTATACCTCTGAGTGACCTTTTAGCAAACCCGAAGCTTTGTAACGATTAATTATGCTCACTAGAATGCATGATAAAAAATTCACCAAGTTTCGTTATCGAATGAGAAAGTTATGATAAAATTCGTATACGAGGGGTTAAAAGCGTCAACGATGAAATTTATGACTTTTCGGGTAATCAAAAGTTAACCAAGGACTTAACAAAGTTTGTACAAGTCTTGAAGTCCTTATAAGTCAATTTAGAAGGCTCATAATGCAAGAAATAAAGGTAAAACAACTTTTAGGAGGACCGGGAACCAAAACTGCAATTAATTGAAACTTGTTGACCTGATCCCAGGCCTCACACGGGCCGCGTAAGCCCAGGCAGAGCCTTACGCGGGCCGCCTGGCACTCCCAGATACAGAAACTTTGGACAGGTGTCTGTCCAGCCCGTTTAACTGACTCAAATGCCTTGTATGCAATACCATGGGCTGCAAAAACTTGTTTTTAGGCACTAGGGACACATGTTTAACATCAGGGAACATGTATAGACTTCTTTGGCATGATCTAGTGGGATTAAACCCACTATATAAAGGAGCACAATGTTGCAACTTTGATCATTCACTCATAACTCAACTTCTGGAGCTTTTGGGAGTTCAAGATCAGTTCCTAAGCATCATTAGTCGTGCATTGGACCTTGGTAAGCTTCCTTAACCTTCCTTAATCGTGTTTTACTTAGTTATTAGCTTAAAAGTCAAACCGTCGTAATTAAGGTTTGACTTATCAATTAATCACTAATGGTCTGATGTTTAGTCAAATTGAAAGTAGTTATAAGTTGGTAATTATGTGGGCAATAAACCCTTAAAAGGGCACCCTCTGATTCCCGCCCTAACTAGATCATTTGTCGGGTCAAAGTTGGTTATAAAAAGTCAACAGAAACTTAATTTGCAAATTAACACGTAATTAGAAATGTAGAAGACGTGTAACCCATTTTATCACTCATATAACTTGGTAATTAGTATAAGAACTGGTCTAAGCTTGTTTGATCCGACAATTTTCTGTTTAGGCTCGGTTCGGAACCGAAAGTCGCAAAACTTTGACTTTTGCTTTGACTTCAGTTCTGACCCGATTTAGAAATGCCTTAGAGCTTCGTTAGGACCAACTTGTATGATAGTATAACCCTAATGTTGATTGTCCGATGTTTCCGTTAAATGCCTAATGTTGACCAATATGCCCATTTGACCTTAAAACGAGAATTTGGAAATGTAAGAGGACAATAATCTTTGTTACTGATTTATAAACATGTCCCTAAAATTTCACATCAGTTGGAGGTCTAGATTAGGAGTTATGCTCAATAGCGTAATTAGAAAGCTTTTTATTAATTAAACGGCGTAATTAGCATAAAGCCTATCTAAACCCAATTTTTGACACCAAACCTTTTACTCACTGATGTAATATAATATTTTGGGTTTTTTTGAAGATTTTTATTTATTTTTAAACTAATCATAACCTAAGGTTATTGCCTTAATTCGGTAATTACCGATTATACCCTTTTGCTTGTAAAATGAGTTTTACATAATATTTTGACACCAATTCAATTGCTACTGATTTTATATAATAAATGAAGTATTTTGAACTTTATAACCTGATCAGAAAACTCAGATTTCCGGATTAACCCGGAAATCGCTTAAAACGGCTTTTTACGCGTATTAAACGCATAGTATGGGTTTAAAACCATTTTTTGTCACATAAGACTTATCACCTACTGATATGACCTATTAAATTAAGTTGTTTTACTAATTATTTTAGAACCGAATCTCAGAATTATAATTAATCTCTTTTCTAATCTTTAAAATGACCAAAATACCTCTACGGGGCTTAAATTGAGATTAAACTCGTTTTGGGCATAAGGGAAGGTATCCTACTGATATCACAACATATTTAAGGCATATTAACTTAGGAAACCTGTTCGTGACTCTTTCGGTTACCCGTTATGCGTTACTCGCGTTCGGTTCGGTTTATGTAACTAGTTTGCATAAATTAGCCGAAACGGGTCGAACCTTATCATTTTTACCTCAAAATCCAGAATGTGTTTAGCTTACCCATATTATACAAGTCTTCAAACTTGTCGGGTCTAAATCACATTCTATTCCGGTCTTCGCTTAATCATGCGTTCGAACCGTATCTTCCTTTAAAACTAACCGGTCTAAGTTTAGGCTTAATTAAAGACCCGTTAAGATTCTAATAGGTTATTATAAACCTTCGTTCCAGAATAGGAGACCCGGTAAAAGCTACGTGCACTTGCTTGTTGTGATTATTACTTGCAAAGGTAAATACTTTTAACTTATTTTCCCTATACGGGCTTGGGGTACGGTATATAAAATACCGCTTGGTCGGGCATTGAATCTTTAATCGTATGATGGTTAATTTATTGAAATGATCCGTTTGAATTGTTTTGTTTGCTTAAAGCCTTTGGGGGGTTAATGACCATGTCCCGGATATCCTTGGCATCATTTTACGAAATGGCCACGACCTAAGTACACGGGTGTAGGCGTACACCCGTTAGTACATATATAAATAATAAGGTATAACCGTCGGTTTCGGGAATAACCTGCAGCGGGACTATATCATGTGGCGTGTCTATTAATCTCTAATCCGATGTCAACCCGGGTTACTGAACGCATAAGAAACATGTAATTCTTTTACAAGTTTATGTATAAATAATTATCCCAAGTTATAAAGTGTTTTGTGCCACATGCATTCAAATCAATTTTAAATCTTTTCAAAATGAGTCGGTTAATTGTATTTACCAGTGTAAATTGACGTATTTTCCCAAAAAGGTTAAGTGCAGGTACTACTCGAAATAGGCTGGCTTTTTCCTAGCATCCACAAGAAGTCTCGCAAGCTTGGATGACATAAAACTGTTGAACAATGTTTTCTTTTTATTTGATCCACCTGTGGATTATTTTCAACTATTTTGTGATACTTAATATTACAATTATATTCGGTTGAAATGAATCTATCTTTTGCTTCCGCTGTGCATTTAAATATTGTGTTGTTTGACTATGATGATATCAACTACGTCACGATACTCCCCACCGGGCCCACCGGTAAAACGTGGAAATATCGGGGTGTGACAGGTTGGTATCAGAGCCAACATTGAGTGAATTAAAGACTAGCCTTTTGTGTTTAATCTCAATGACACAATTGCACATTCCTAAATTTTCGAGTCTAGACAAAGAACTTAGGACAAATCCAAATTGTTTTTAATCTTAACTTTGTCCTTTATATTTTTGTTGTATCTTTCATTTGTTTTGACAGGAAATGCCACCGAGATTCCGAAGAGGAGAACGAGGTAAGGGGCCGATCAACGCCCCCAACGATCACGAAGCCGGGCCTTCGCACCGGCGGACTCCTTCTACTACTATGAGTGCCGATCCTCAGGGGAACTGGAGGACCTACCTGGAGCCCGCTAGGCGATCTGCCTCGATTAGCTCAACACCTCCCTATCGTTACTCCTTTGGGCCGCATTCAGAAAACGAGCCCGATGACTCACGCCACTCCTTCTTACCATTGCAGCGATCCGTTTCGCACCGTTCCTTTGGCGACCCCACTCCTGTCTTTCAGGGCCGGTTCAACCCGACAAACTATATTGAAGAACCAGTGGGTTTTAACCCACTAGGACCTGAAGACCATTTCTCAGGAGACCAGGAAATGGACATGGACGAGGACACGAATCCCGTCGAGCCTACAACCGGGACCCCCAACCATCCCATCGATATCTCTGATGGATCATCCTTCCACGGATCACCCTACCGTGGTCCAGACAGTTACCAAGCGAGGTTCAACCAGTATGAGTGGTATTTTACACCCTCTCATAACCCACAGCAGCAGCAGCAGGATCCCTCTGAGGATTCGCGTTTCGTGGCAGTCACGCCACCGCCACCGCCGCCGCCAGTTCATCAAGCACCTCCAGAACCACCAAGGCGTAGGAGAACAGGCGCACGAATATCCGCGCGAGGAGGGGGTTTTCACTTTAGCACCCCCCATCACTCAAGTGGCAGTCACTATCCGCCAGCATGAAGACCCACAAATGGGCGGGCCTTCAAATCCAGTTTCTGAGGTGAATTCTGCACCAGTTGCGCCACCACCACCACCATTAGGTTTTGGTAACCCAATTCCTACATACGCTGGTTCAACGGCGTATAATCCATTTGAGCAGCCGGCTCACACTAACTACAATTATGCTGAAGCCGACCCATACCTTGTAGCAGCCAACTACAACGCCCTTCATCCTGAAGGACCATATGTAACTCCCTGGGGAGTGGGATACCCATCACATGGGTATCAAATACCTGCTCGACCTTCGTTTCAGCACCAGCCGCAGCCACCACGGTCTTCCCCACCAGAACAGGAGGAAATCCTCCAAAGACTAAGCAGGGTGTAACGAGACTTTCAGGAAGAGCGTAGGAACAACCGGGGATTCCTCAAGGGCCTAGCAAGCTTGTTAAAAGGAAAGAAGAAGAGGGATCATTGAATCCCTATATGTATTATTGTATTTCCTTATTTCAATTTAGTCCCTGCGTGGACTTGTCTTTTTAGTCCCTGCGTGGACTTGTCTTTTAGTCCCTGCGTGGACATCTATCTTAGTAATCAGTCCCTGCGAGGACTTGTATTATCAGTTTAGCCCCTGTGTGGGCAAGTTATTTCTGTAAAAGTCCCGTTTAGGGCAATGTGTACTCCTTTAATATTTAATGGAATGTTAAATTTAAAATTTTCATTTTGTCATTTTATGCATAAATATATTATACATGAAATAAATAAATTAAAAACCATTTCTCTTAAAAATAATCTGCCTATTAAATATTAAATAAGAATCTTAAAGGTATAACCTAGCCTGCATGTCATTATAAGACTTGGCCAAGATGGTAAGACCTGTTTAAAAAGATTCAAATCCCTGTTAACATCTGAAAACATGTTAACGCTCCTGGCAGGCGTGATTCGTTAAAATCACACATGTCATTCTTATAATAGGATTCTTCGAAAGATTCCTATCCTAACATGATGATCTATAAGTCATGGGTTTAAATCATCAATTAAGATGATCACATATTAAACATCCATTAGTGATATAGTGCCTACGGGCCATACTCATTGTCATATAGGACAAAAGACAGTAGTAGTCTGCGACTCCCTGTCAGAGAAAAGGTAATGAACTATGTTCAAACCTTAATGCCTTGATTCTCTGAAATCATGGCTTATAATTTAAGATGTCTCTGTGACTAGGCCTGTTGTGCCACTAATAAAACTGCTATTGTTTTATAATTAGGATAAATTATAATAAAAATCCTAAATAAATGTGATTAACAAATTAACCAAATATGGCCTGTGTTACCATGGTTAATGAATTGCCAAAAAAGAGACGATTCCATAATAAACTCCCAAATAAATTATTGTCAATATCTTATGTAACAGTTCAAACTACATGGCTGACTCGGATAAAATCTATCAAATATATAAAGATTTTACATAATGATTCTTATTTAAGATTAAATTAGATTGAACTGAAAAACCATATATTATAATATGTCAAATTAAAATTGATAAATATTTTTATTTTTAACATGACTCCTAAAAAACTATCATAACAATAGATTAAGAGGTTGTAATTGATTAAAAAAATATGTAACCGATTTAATGGAATTTCTTATATAGAAGCAGTTTGTTAATTTAATAAAACACCATAAAATAACAAATAACATAACTTAATCCCATTATTTGATGATTCTTCAAACATTATTTATTAATTTGGATTTGTTCCTGTAACGTTTTTAATAAGTTTTGTAAGTGGTAAAAATAGATTCATTATGTAACATCCGTCAAAAACGGATTCCCGAAATCCGACTTGTATTGTAAACCAGAACCAAAGTGTGTGAATAAAATGTGAATTTTTATAACCCTTGGTTGTTAAGATATGTGCTTGATACTTAAATTAAAATAAATAGTTACAAAACTATATATATATATATATATATATATATATATATATATATATATATATATATATTATAAAACTAAAACAGGTGGGTTCCCGTTAAAATTATTTAACCAAGTTAGTTATAATATTAAGTTAGGTGTTACTTTATAAAGAAATCATTAACCGAAGTAAGACATTCCGATAATTGAAGTTTCGTAACTAAAGGGGTCAATTATGTTGAAATGTGAAACTCGAAGTACACATTTCGAACCCGGACTAGATGTGTTAAGTCATTGATTTAGGGTGGTTATATGTTGAAAGTATAGAAGATGCTTAATAATAAAAAAGTGTTGTGGCCGGATTTTGAACCCCGAACCTCACCCAGAGACAACTTTAGCACGCATGACCATCACTGGGCCATAGCCAGTTTGGTGATGGAATTGGGGTTTGTATTATATTTAACCGCTCTCAGCGGTGGTCTGAACTCACAATTTTCTTCTCCATCGCCACAGACCAAATCGATCAACTCAAAACTTCATCAAACCCCGACAATTTGCATTCTTTTTTAATGCCAAATGATTTATATACTTGGAGTAAATGAATGGCCACCTAAAATCGATCGTTTGCAACCTTTAATTATTATTTTAACCAAGATTTTTATTATCTTTAAACCTCCATTAAAGTTGCATAAAGTTGAAACTTGTTTTTTATAGAATTCGAAGTCCTTGGCATATAATTCTTATACTTTTCAATTTCTGGAGAATCTCACAACACTTGCCCACAATCAAAACCTGCGAATTTTCACTTTAATTCGTGAATTTGATCAAGATCGAATCTAGAGCTCCAAACTTGAAGAGGTGATAACTTATTCATACGAACTCCAATTCAGGTTGTAAGTCCCGAGAATCCAGATCAAACAACGATCTCAAACAATCAACAAGGATGGGCGGAATCCAAAGTTGATGATCTTCAAGAAATAACCGGAACCGAGATGAACGATAATGACACGCGAATCAATTTCAAACTTGCATACGATTCTATTACTAATCAATAGCAAAACCGTCTGATACAAGTTCTCTCTCTCTCTCTCTCCCTCTCTCTCTCTAACAATGGAGGCTCTTTCAAGGTTTTGGCAAGGCTTAACCCTAACTACAACACAATGTTCTTTATATACCTAGGGTTTTCCCATGCCCCTCATGGGCTTCCTTTGGGCTTGCCTGGCCCACATGGCCTATGGCATGCCCAAATAACCTATAAAGGTCCAAGACCTAATATAAAACTAACACAGTTAATCCCAGTTTGCAACCATAGCTTGTTGCGTTAATTTGATGCGTCAGTCTCACACTTTTAGGACCTAACAATCTCCCCCTAGACTGATGCATCAAATTGTCTTCATAGCATGAATTCAGCAATGTCTTCAACAGAGTCTATGGTTGTCACTTTGCTTTGAGTGTTTGAAAGTCAGTCTCACACTTCTAGGACTTCACACTTCAACGAGCTCTCAGTACTGGGCCTTTTTCTTCAGCTCTTGTGGTTAGATTTATATCAGGATCTCGATCAGCTTTCTACTTGAAATATGCTTGTAAAAAAGAATGTGAGAGGAGGATTCTCAGCAACTCTTTTCTTCTTCAATCTTTGTCTTTCAAGCAGGTTCACAAGTACTTCTTCAAATGTACTATCACTGTCAGACGACAATTCGTATCCAGTTCTTCCAACTCAGGTACATCTGGTTATTGTGATGCTTCATGCTTTGTCAGCAACTAACAAGATCTCAATCTTCATCAACCCATGTTTCTTGATTTAAATCAACATCTGCACATGCTCAGAAATCCATAAGTAAACGTTTCTTTGCAACAGGGAAAGTACCATATGAACATTAGGTACATCCAAGTACTTGTACTCGGATTTCACAATATAAATTCTTTCAACTTTTTATGATCAATCAAATCTTCAAGAACGGTTAAAATTTTTAATAAAACAAATAAAACACTATATTTTTGGATTTTTTTAATTTTAAGAAAAACACGACAATATTTTTGGATTTTTGATTTTTGGATTTTTTTAATTTTTTAATATGAGAATATAAACAGAATCGCAAATAAACAAAGAAACTAACTTAAACACTCCACTTTTTTATTTTTGATTTTTCTATTTTTTATAATAAAAGAGAATACAAACAGGAATGAAGAAACATTTTAATTACAATTTCAATGGGATCAAAATCGTTCTCAGGCTAACCAAGGAACACTTTTCAGCGCGAACTTATCAGACTAGTCTATGCGATTGCCGATATGTTTGTCCTCTTAAACCTAATGCTCAACTTTCAATTTTTCAACCTCGTGATACGCTTAAGGTAGTATTATACTATAACACCTGTGTGTCCCATACCATGACATACCCCCGCAATCAAGGTAAGCACAACGATTCATTGTAGCAGGTAAGTATACTGAGATCATCCTTTTTGATTTTACAATGCCAGACTGTCTGGTGAACAGGTCAGTACTTTCGTACAGCAGAGCGACCAAGAAGTCTGACGAGGGTTAGGCAAATACCTTTTACGGTACGAGTTTAGCTTTAATAGCTCACGAAATTCTCTTTTGTGAGATTTTCTTCCGTTTAAGGTTTTTGGCCCTTTTTGGCTCTTTTAAGATATCCTGACTGTGCCTAGGTCTGCATATAATCTGGATGCAACAGAAGGACAATCCTGATATCCCGGATGACTCATCAGTATAAAGACCCGAAACCTCAGACATTGGCTATCTATCAACGCAATATTTAAGACCATAAAATCATACGCCGATGGTATGTTACCCCCATGATGTATAGTTCGTTATGTTTGTATCACTTAGTATCTTTTATCACTTTGAGCGTTAAGCCTACCGACATATCACAGTAGATCCTAGTCGTTTCAGCTATAACACCTTACGTGTGTTGGTCAAACCCTTTAGCACGAACATTTATTTCATTTCCCATTTGATGCAATACAATCTTTTTGGATTTTTCTGTTTTCAAATGTTTTGGATTTTTTCTGTTTTTCAAATGTTTTTGTATTTTCTCATTTTCTCCACCTAAAACAATGCATATGTACATATATTCCCTTCTTCCCCCCTAAATTTGTGCATCACACTTTATGCACAAATTTACCTAATAATGAAAACTTATGTACAAGGATTTAAACGAAAGAAAAAAGAAAAAAGTTTTTGTTGTTTTCACTTAACCGTTCCGTCATTAGATTGAAGACTAATTAATATCAAAACTAAAGCACGAAATTTAAATTTGTACCTTTTTGCTGATCTTGTCTTACCTTCCTTATCTCCTCCAAAGGAAACATATCATCTGTAAAAAAATTGAACTTTTTGCTACAGTGAGATGTTACCCGTCATATCTCTGGAACAACCGCTATCAACATTCCAGAGATTATCAACAGCTCCTCCTTGGTTGTCCCTGAAAAATAAGGAGATTAGTAAGACAGTGGTACCCAGGCCATCGTGGTCCTGGGTTTACCCAAAGCATCAAAATAAGATACTTCTTTCAAACACAAGTCCCCTTTCGTTTCAAGGATTGGAGACGTTGCTGCTTTAGATTTGGGTTTCCAAATCTGTTTCGGTTTAACAAATGTGTTTGTTGCCTTCGGTTGAGCAACTTTAGCTGTTTCAGGTTTATTAGTTTTAGAAACAAATTTTTATTCCTGAACAACTTTGGGTTTGTTTTTAGCAGTGTTCCAATCCCCATCAGATGGTTTAACCTTTGGATTCACATTCTTCATTGCCTTAGGTGATGATACCTTCATCGGCTTGGAATGATTGTTATCCTTAGGTGTAACCCTCTGATTTTGAGCATAATAGGGTACATAGGGAGGATTTGTGCAGTTTCGAGCAATGTGACCAGCAATGCCGCAATTGAAGCATGTTTGTCTCTTCACGTAGAAGGCATTCTAATCAGCTTGTGTAGCTCTTGCAGGCCCTAAAGGATGAATTGGTCCTTTCTGTGCTTGTTTGTGTTGCACATTTCCTGCAGACGAAGATGAATTTGGATGCCGATACTTGTCGTTTGCAGAGGCCTTTTGCTGTGGAGATTTCTTTTGAATCTTCTTGTTTTGTGTAGACTGTAAGTCTTGTTCAAAAATCTCACCAGTCTTTCCAAAAGCTTTGTTAACACAACCAAATGCATATTTTTCACATTTGCCATTACTGGCTGGCTTAACAAAAGCATTTTTCACATCATGAGCCTTTTGTGGACTATTGCTGCCCATAGATGATCTCGGAGAGCATGCTTGTTTTTTATGTTGAGTCTTCTCATTCCCTCTCATTCGATTAGCTCGTTTCGACTTCTTTTGCTTGCTCCAACCCCTTTTATCACAAGTAGTGGCATCAGATTTTTCAGATTGTGTGCTCGGAGGCTTGTTCACGTCATTTTTCACTTTATCAACTTTGGTAGGGTTCGAGTGTTCTGGTTTATCAGATGAAACACTAGAAACTTCAGCTGAATCATTAGACGAGTTATCAGAACAAGACGGTTCCCACGTGTCCAATGTATAATCACTAGGTTTGCCATACACCATATGTTGTTCGTTCTCAATATCTTCCTCAGTGTCAGGCATCCTTGTGTAATTGCGATTATATGGTGGGGCAACCTGATTGTATCCCAAACCCTTCCCTTTGTTCTTTTTGTACACCAGTTGCACATCGCACACATCTTGAACAATCTTGCTGGAAGTATCAAACTTCTTCATATTGATTTCATTTTGTTGATACTTACCAGTCAGAAGTTCTAGCTCAGCTCTCACGGAATCACATTCCGAAGTTTTTGCATTAAGTCTAGTTTTGTAATCATAGACCCAACATTGCTGTTGATTTACGTCCAAGTGGAGCTAAGCTATGTCCTTCTTTTGTGCTTCAGCCTTTTCAGTAAGCAACTTGTTCCTTTGTCTAAGGTTGATGCACTGTGTCATTGCACTGTTATAATCATCCATCATTTTAGAGTTGAGTGCCCTAAGTTGTGCAACCTTATTCCTGCAAGGTTCAGTACACAACAGATAGTTGACCGTGTCAATAAGCGATCTTTGTTTGTCTGGCTGAGTTTGGGCTTGGGCTTGGGGTGCTGGGCCATTGACTACAGCTTGCTGGGCTTGCTGGGCTTGAGTTTTCTGTTTAGCCTCTTCATCGGGATTAGATTATTCCGATTGTGTGTATAGATCTTGGTTTGATTTTAAATGATCCCATAACCAAGAAACAAAGGAGTCTTTATTATTACCCAAAAAAGTATTCATCCAGTTCCTTACTTCCTCTTTTTGTCCCCCTCTTTTAAGCAAGCGCATCACAAATTCCACGACAGGATCAACATTGTATTCTCCTATAAACTCATTCAGCTTTTCTTTCACTCGATTCTGCAACCTTCCAGCTCCATTTTCAGAAATAATGATTTCAAACTGCGAATCGTCATCACTACCAATCACGTTCGGGTTCGGGTTTTGGTTTTGATTTTGTGTCACGGGTGCAGTGCTGTTAACGGTAGTTTTGATAATTGGGCTGAAGACAATGTTCGGATTTGTATTCGGCTTTGGATTACATATTAGGCTGAAAACTATGTTCGGATTTGCATTCGGGTTTGGATTACATATTGGGCTGAAGACAATGTTTGAGTACTGAGATTGGGCTGTAGACATCTTCGAACACTTTGCAATCGAACGATCCCGCTTCGTGTACCGTACCTCAAAAACCTGTCAAAACTTGTCACCAAAACAAAACAAACCCCTCCTTTTTTAATTTTTTTAAATTAACTTTAAAAATATAATATTTTGTTTATTTTTTTAATATTATATATATATAAACCTCTTTTTTTAAGTTTTCTATATATATATATATGTGTGTGTTAATTTTTTTAACTTTTAATAATATAATAATTTTAACTTTTAATATTTTACTAGTTTTTTTTAGGTCGAGTGTTGCGGCGAAACCGAGCAAATGATAATGTAAAGAGTAAACTTCCGTTTTGCTCCCTGTGGTTTGGTCATTTTAACGGTTTTGCTCCAATAGTTTAAAAATAACCATTTTCCTCCCTGATTTTTCTAACTTGTCTTCATTTTGCTCCGAGCCTCTAACTCCGTCAGGGAGGAAATTGGCGACAAACTCAAAAGATTAGTGAGCAAACTGGCGACAAACTCGAAAGATCTGGGAGGAAAATTGCTATTTTAAAACTATTGGAGCAAAACCATTAAAATGACCAAACTACATGGAGCAAAACGGAAGTTTACTCTAATGTAAAACAAACGTGATTTGAAAATAAAGAATGTTATAGAAAGTCAAACCATTAGAACGGCGAGTTTATCATTTTACCGTTTTATGATACCAAATAAATACTTTATTTTGAGTACAACTTCATTTTTAACAAAACTTACAACAAAATGTCAAGGGAAAAAAAATCAAGAACAACCACGTACTTCAGTTTTTAGAAAAAAATTGATAAACATAAATTATTAAAGAAGTATCAAATTGTTTGATAAATTAATATAGGTTAAAAAAAAGAAAAAAAATTATGAAAAAGATGGTAAAGGAAATATATGGTTTTAGAAAAGGAAAAAAAATAAAAAATAAGAATAAACTATTATAATATATTAAATAAAAATAATAATAAAAAGCTATATATTATTTTAAAAATAAAGTTACTATTCATCGACATTCGTTAACTATATATACTAGTTTTTTTTACGTCGCGCGTTGCGGCGAAACCGAGCAAATGATAATGTAAAACAAACGTGATTTAAAAATAGATCATGTTTTTTAGAAAGACAAACCATTAGAACAGTTTAGTTTATCATCGTATCGTTTAGATATCAAATACATACTTTATTTTGAGTAAAACTTCGTTTTTAACAAAACTTATAACGGAATGTCAGGGAAAAAATTAAGTACAACTACGTATTTAACTTTTTTAGAAAAAAGTTATAAACGTATATTATTAAATAAGTATCAAATTAATCAATCGATAAATTAATATATGTTCTAAAAAAAAAAGAAAAAGGAATTATTAAAAAAATGGTAAAGAAAAGAAATGGTTTTAAAAAAGGAAAAGAAGAAGAATATGTTATAAATTATAATATATTAAAAAATAATAAAAAGCTATATATTATTATAAAAATAATAAAAATAATATATATATTTTTTTAATTTAATTTTAAAATAAACTAATAATATAATATTATAATTATATATTTTTAATAAAAACTTTTATAATAAATATTAATGATTATGCAATGATTACCTAATAATTGTTTATTATTATATTTAATAAATAATTAAAAAAACTAAACGACAAAAGAAATGTTGTTTCAGCCTTCTTCGTTAAACTATCCTTCCAAACCCTAAAAATAACGTTCAGCCGCCGTGATACTGTTTCTTCTTCTCCGTGAAGTTTGCCGGAGATAAATATGAAGATTGTTAAGGTGATGAAGGTAGACGAAGATGAAGCTATGATGTAAGGTGAAGATGATGACGACAGAGGAGAAGAGAGAAGATGAAAACGGTGGTCGGAGGAGATTCGTCGGAATGATTCGTCTGTGTTGCTAACGAAGGACAGAGATGAGTATTTGGATGTTGGTGTCAGTCGGAGTGATTGAAGAAGACGGACGGTGAATGATGGAGATGGACTGTGGATGGTTATGGCAGTGAACGGTGTACGGTGTACGGTGAACGGATGTGACAAAACGGAGATAAAGATGATGGTTATAGTTATGAATATGATGAACGGTGTACGGTGTACGATGAACGGAGGTGACAAAACAGAGATGATGGTTATGGCAGTGAACGGAGGTGATGGTTTTTATAAGTTGCAGGTTGGTCGGAGACGGCTCCGGAGAAGATGACCGGAGACGTGGTGGTTGCCGAAGATGGAGGTGGTCAATGACGGTGAATGACGGTTTATGAGGATGATAGTCGTCTGATGAGAACACGGTGGTCGGAGGACTGACGTGAACGGTGATGAATGACGAACAACAATGAAGATGTGAAGATGGTGGCAGGTTGTTTGTTTCCGAGACGTGGAAGATGATGATAATGATGCGTCGAAAGATGAACGATGTGGAAGATGATGACCAGAGACGTGGCTGGATATCTCGGATGAAGATGTATTGTTCTGAGTTGCAGTTTTGATTCGAGATAGATAATGATAGTTCGAGATGGATGAAATGAATGTGTTTCAATTCTTGATCAGTATCTCAGATGAAATTGAAGATGTTTCTCGAATGAAATTGAATATGTCGGATGCTTGCGTGCTAATCTAGGAACCGACGAGATTGACGGAGCTTCGGTCCCGATACGACGTGTTCGGTTCGTTATTATTACTAAGAAAGGAGTAGAAGATAGAAATGACAACGAGCAGTCACTTATAATCTGGTCTCTATTCATATCTGAAAGTTACAGCACCATGAGACCAGTTGGACAACATGTCCCTTCTGGGAACCAAAAGCTTGTCCAAATAGGAACCCCACATCCCTATTTATAGGCAAAGCCAATCCGGTCCAAATGAGCTAGTGTCCATCCGTCCGAATGGTCATCCGTCCAGATGGACTTTACAATGACAAAACCTATTCGACCGGATGGGGTATGGACTATTCTATTGTC
Organism: Helianthus tuberosus; assembly: GCA_030545235.1. Taxonomy (NCBI): domain Eukaryota; kingdom Viridiplantae; phylum Streptophyta; class Magnoliopsida; order Asterales; family Asteraceae; genus Helianthus; species Helianthus tuberosus. Next base: position 107,622,503 of record CM060365.1, on the reverse strand, counting down.
CATCCGACCGTATAGACCTTGACAATATCTATACCGTGTCAAACTGATCCTATTATATACAATATTCAACACATGCTCTATCTAACTATTCGCACAGTGGTAGACGTAGGACATATGCACCAACAGATTCCCTATCGGCTGTCATTGTCGAATCGTCACTAACACTTTAAGAACCTTGAGCCGTGTTTGAATATTCTGTAATCTTCAACTTTTCTGCAACTTCAATCTGGCATCTTGAAATCTGACAATAGATTCCCCCTCGATTGATGATTCGGGTTTGCTTTGAAAAAGTAAAGCACCAATTCCCCTTTAAATGAATCTTCAGGTCTTTTGCACAGTTCACGACTCTCCTCTGATTTGCTAAACTGCAACCTTCACGAACAATCACCTATTTGAAACTAGTCAACGCAGTATCCTCTGTTTCAGCTTTAACCGCATCCGAGCTCAGTTTTTTATATGATATGTCAGCACCACGATCTCGCATTCCGCTTTCTCGATCTAAGAATGTACAAAAACTCAACCGGCAATTGATAGAAACTTCAAATACCCCACTGGTTAACTTCAAATCCGTGATTCCCCCTGAAGATCTGATATCCCGTTTTCCGTGATCAACGTTAACGCACCGTAAGAATGACAGATCCGTGTAAACAGTATTCTCCACAATCAGCAAATCTTCATCAGAAAACAAATCATCTGGTAATGTAATCCGATCTCTGAAGCATTCGTCCACAATCAGATTCATCTCCTCGGATAATCTAGATCTCAGAAGCTATCATCCACGATCACCCTCAGATCTTCGATGCTTTCATCCACGATCAGATATCAACACATTGGATAATCTTGATCTCGGAAGCTTTCACCCACGATCAGATTCACATTCCCCCTGACAATCTGAAGTCGAAACTACCCGAATAATGTTGCAGTGTCATGGATTTCAAAAATGTTGGAACATCTGAAATTTTTTATTCCCCCTCATTTTTGCAAATTCTGACGTCTCTATCACTGAATTCCCCCTCAAATTGAGCAATTCAGTCCTTTTTATCCGTGAAAAACTCGACTATGCCGAAAATATGACAATTTTCCTCAAAACGTCAGTTTTTCATCATTGCGGATAAATAGTCAGATAACCTGAATGATAAACATTCTGCACCAGTATCATGACTACCCCACTAATTTCCACAATCCGTGATCGCATCATCAAATCTGTTAACTGAAGCCCCAGACGGTGTCCCCGAACAACCAGAAAAAATTTTCAATCACCAAATTTTTTCTGGAGACTCTCCTCGTCGTTGCGATCAAAAAATGTTTTTTTTAGGCTTTTGTTCATTCGGAAGCAAAAGATAGATTTATTTCAACCGACAAACAACACAATTTTAAATGCACAATTTTAACCGAATAAATTGTAATATTAAGTCAAACAACACAATTTTAAATGCACAGCGGAAGCAAAAGATAGATTTATTTCAACCGAATAAATTGTAATATTAAGTATCACAAAATAGTTGAAACAGATCCACGGGCAGATCAAATAAAAAGGAAACATAGTTCATCAGACTTTAAATGCATCCAAGCTTGCGAGACTCTTATTGATGCTAAGGAGAGGCCAGCCTATTTCGATTAGTACCTGCACTTAATCTTTTTGGGAAAATACGCCAGTTTACACTGGTAAATACAATTAACTGACTCATTTTGAAAAGGTTTAGAAAATTGATTTGAATGCACAAGGCACAAAACATTTTATAACTTGGGATAATTATTTATATATAAACTTGTAAAAGAATTACATGTTCGTTATACGTCCAGTAGCTCGGATTGACACCGGGTTAAAGATTAATAGACACACCACATGATATAGTCCCGCGACGGGTTATTCCCTAAACCAGCGGTTATACCTTATTATTTATTTATGCACTGTCGGGTGTACGCCTACACTCCGTGCTTAGGTCGTGGCCATTTCTTAAAATGATGCCAAGGATATCCGGGACATGGTCATTAACCCCCCAAAGGCTTTAAGCAAACAAAACAATTTAAACGGGTCATCTCAATAAAGTAACCTTCATACGATTAAAAATTCAATGCCCGACCAAGCGGTATTTTATATACCGTACCCCAAGCCCGTATAAGGGAAAATAAGTTAAAAGTATTTACCTGAGCTAAATATAAATTCAATCCCAGCCGTATATCAAATTAGCAAGTACAGATAGCTTTTACTGGGCTCCTAAATCTGGAACGAAGGTTTTTAATAACCTATTAGATTCCTAACGGGTCTTTAATTAAGCCTATGCTTAGACCGGTTAGTTTTAAAGGAGGATACGGTTCAAAACGCATGATTAAGCGAAGACCGAAATGGAATGTGGTTTAGACCCGACAATCTTGTATACTTGTGTAATAAGGGTAAACTAAACACATTCTGGATTTTGAGATGAAAATGATATGGTTTGACCCGTTTCGGCTAATATATGCAAACTAGTTACATAAGCCGATCCGAACGCGAAAAGTGCGTAACGGGTAACCAAATGAGTCATACACAGGTTTCCTAAGTTAATATGCCTTAAATATGTTGTGACATCAGTATGATATCTTCTATTATGCCCCAAATGAATTTAAACTCAAATTATGCCCCGAAGGGGTATTTTGGTCATTTAAAAGGTTATAAAAGAGATTTAATATAAATATGAGTTACAGATCTGATATAATCAGTAAAAATACTTAATTTGATAGGTTATATCAGTAGGGTATTACATATATGTGAAATTTATTATTTATAACCAAACTATGCACTGAAGGGGCATTTTGGTAATTTCACATAAGCTTATAAGGTCAAATCTGGAATCTGACTTTAAAAACTTTTACTTACTGATAGAATATAAAAATGTACTTAATATATCAGTAGGTATCAAGTCTTATATATTAAAAATAGTTTTAATACATACTATGCGCTTAAAACGCGTAAAAATGCGATTTTAAGCGATTTCTGGGTTTTATAAGAAAAGATGATATTTTTATTATTCCAGAAGGTTCAAAATATTCTATTTATCATATTAGATCAGTAGAAAAAGGTTTGGTATCAAAATGATTTGCAAAACTCATTTTATAGCCCAAAAGGGCAAAACCAGAAGTTATGAAATAAAACTATCTTTTTCATGTATACATCTTTGCCCGAAGGTATTCATCCCAATGGATGTTTTGATGTGTACATCATGTTCGACGTTTATTAGCCATGATTCCTATTGATCATTAAGCTAAATAAGGGGTCTGGAAAAATCCTAATATGAAGATGACAAGTGTGATTTTATCGCATCACTGTTGTCAGGAGTGTTAACATGTTTTCAGATGTTAACAAGGATTGGAATTTCTTTTAAACAGGTTTTACCATCGTAGCCATGTCTTTAATGACATTCAAGCTAGGTTATACCTTTTAAGATTCTTTTTAATATGTAAACTGGCAGGAAAGGAAGGATATTTATTTTATTCAGGATTTTCATTATAATTACCCTAGATTTAATTAAAATATAACTATGGCACAAAAGGCCAAGTCACAAGGGCAACTTTAAATTATAAACCATGATTTTGTAGAATCAAGGTATTTAGGCTTGAACGTTGTTCATTGCCTTTTCTTGACAGAGAGTTGTAGGCTACGACTGTCGTTTGTCTTATATGACAATGAATATGGCCCGTAAGCATTACATCCCTAATGGATGCTTAATTCACAAAATAAGAAAGGATTTCGGGAGGATCCAGCATAAGGATGATTTATGCGATTTTATCGAATCACATTGCCAAGAATGTTAACATGTTTACAGATGTTAACAAGGATTTGAATCTTTTGAATAGGTCCTACCATCTTGGCCTTGTCTGAAATGACATATAGGCTAGGTTGTACCTTTAAGATTCTTTTTAATATTTAACGCAGAACAATCCTAAATTGAGATATTAATAGGGATCTGAATCTAATTGAGGGACTACCATCTTGGCCTTGTCTTAAGATGACACATGGGCTAGGTCTTGTCCTTTTTAGATTTTTGCCATTTTATTATAATGGCAGATCTTATAAAAGGAATGACACTTTTCATTTATTTCTTATATTATATTCATATATATTGATAAACTGAAATTTTGATAAAGCATTCCAATGATTTTAAAAGAGGTACAGAATTGCCCTGAACGGGGAATGAAAGGAATAATGTTGTCCATGAAGGGACTGAAAGATAAATATGCCCTTATAAGGACTTACTAAGGAAAAGAGTTTCAGCAAAAGGAGTTTCTTCTTCACTTTATATCTGAATGCTTTCTCCTTGGTTGCACGTTAATCCTAGTCGCAGTACGAAGCTCAGCCTTCCCTAGGCTTCAAATGGGGAGAATTTCCATTATGGCTTCTTTGCTTTGCGACAAATTAAAATATAGAATTGAAGGCAATAATTCTCCGAATAGAGATGAGAGTATTCCTATTGTTAAGTCTAGACTCAGAAGGTCAAGGAATGTGCTACTGTGTCATTGAGATTAAACACAAATGACTAGTGTTTAATTCACTCAATGTTGGCTCTGATACCAACCTGTCACACCCCGATATTTTCACGTATTACCGGTGGGCCCGGTGGGGAGTATCGTGACGTAGTTGATATCATCATAGTCAAACAACACAATTTTAAATGCACAACGGAAGCAAAAGATAGATTTATTTCAACCGAATAAATTGTAATATTAAGTATCACAAAATAGTTGAAATAGATCCACAGGCGGATCAAATAAAAAGGAAACATAGTTCATCAGACTTTAAATGCATCCAAGCTTGCGAGACTCTTATTGATGCTAAGGAGAGGCCAGCCTATTTCGATTAGTACCTGCACTTAATCTTTTTGGGAAAATACGTCAGTTTACACTGGTAAATACAATTAACTGACTCATTTTGAAAAGGTTTAGAAAATTGATTTGAATGCACAAGGCACAAAACATTTTATAACTTGGGATAATTATTTATATATAAACTTGTAAAAGAATTACATGTTCGTTATACGTTCAGTAGCCCGGATTGACATTGGGTTAAAGATTAATAGACACACCACATGATATAGTCCCGCGGCGGGTTATTCCCGAAATCGGCGGTTATACCTTATTATTTATTTATGCACTGTCGGGTGTACGCCTACACTCCGTGCTTAGGTCGTGGCCATTTCTTAAAATGATGCCAAGGATATCCGGGACATGGTCATTAACCCCCAAAGGCTTTAAGCAAACAAAACAATTTAAACGGGTCATCTCAATAAAGTAACCTTCATACGATTAAAAATTCAATGCCCGACCAAGCGGTATTTTATATACTGTACCCCAAGCCCGTATAAGCGAAAATAAGTTAAAAGTATTTACCTGAGCTAAATATAAATTCAATCCCAGCCGTATATCAAATCAGCAAGTACAGATAGCTTTTACTGGGCTCCTAAATCTGGAACGAAAGTTTTTAATAACCTATTAGATTCCTAACGGGTCTTTAATTAAGCCTATGCTTAGACCGGTTAGTTTTAAAGGAGGATACGGTTCAAAACGCATGATTAAGCGAAGACCAAAATGGAATGTGGTTTAGACCCAACAAGCTTGTATACTTGTGTAATAAGGGTAAACTAAACACATTCTGGATTTTGAGATGAAAACGATATGGTTTGACCCGTTTCGGCTAATATATGCAAACTAGTTACATAAGCCGATCCGAACGCGAAAAGTGCGTAACGGGTAACCAAATGAGTCATACACTGGTTTCCCAAGTTAATATGCCTTAAATATGTTGTGACATCAGTATGATATCTTCTATTATGCCCCAAATGAATTTAAACTCAAATTATGCCCCGAAGGGGTATTTTGGTCATTTAAAAGGTTATAAAAGAGATTTAATATAAATATGAGTTACAAGTCTGATATAATCAGTAAAAATATTTAATTTGATAGGTTATATCAGTAGGGTATTACATATATGTGAAATTTATTATTTATAACCAAACTATGCACTGAAGGAACATTTTGGTAATTTCACATAAGCTTATAAGGTCAAATCTGGAATCTGACTTTAAAAACTTTTACTTACTGATAGAATATAAAAATGTACTTAATATATCAGTAGGTATCAAGTCTTATATATTAAAAATAGTTTTAATACATACTATGCGCTTAAAACGCGTAAAAAGACGATTTTAAGCGATTTCTGGGTTTTATAAGAAAAACTGATATTTTTATTATTACAGAAGGTTCAAAATATTCTATTTATATCAGTGGATAAAAAGTTTGGTATCAAAAATTGGGCAAAACCGACGAATCAAGCTTAGAACTCTATGTTATGCTCAGCCTAAAAATAAATAAAAATCTCCAAAAATCCCAAAATATTATTTTATATCAGTGGATAAAAAGTTTGGTATCAAAAATTGGGTTTAGATAGGCTATATGCTAATTATGCCGTTTAATTAATAAAAAGCTTTTCATTTACGCTAATGAGCATAACTCCTAATCTAGACCTCAAACTGATGTCAAATCTTAGGGACAAGTTTAAAATTCAGTAATAAAGGTTTCTATTCTTTTACTTTTTCAAAAATCATGTTTTATAGTCAAAAGGGCATAATAGTCAACATTTAAGCATTTAACGGAAACATGCATATGAATCGGATAACTAATGAACCAAGTTGTATAATCACAGAGGGTTATACTTATATGAAACCTGGTCCTAATAAGGCTCTAAGACATTTCTAAACTATGCTCTAATGGGTCAGAACTGAAAGTCAAAGCAAAAGTCTACTTTTGCGACTTTCGGTTCCGAACCGAGCTTAAACTGAAAATTGTCGAGTTGAACATGTTTAGACATGTTCTTACATTAATTACCAAGTTATACTAATGACAAAACAGGTTGCATAGCTTCTACATTGCTAATTATGCATTTATTTGAAAATTAACTTTCTGTTGACTTTTTAAGATTAACTTTGACTCGACAATTGACCTAGTTAGAGTGGGAATCAGAGGGTGCCTTTTTAAGGGTTTATTGTCCACATAATTACCAACTCATAGGTACTTTCAATTTGAAATTTGACTGGACAAATTAAGATTAATGACGAAGTCAAATCTTAATTACGATGGTTTGACTTTAAGTTAATTAACTAAGCAAAACTGAATTAAGAAAGGTTAAGGACACTTGCTGAAGTCCTATGCACGACTAAGAATGCTTGGGAAGTGCCCTTGAGCTCCAGAAATCTTCAGAACAAGTGTTTGGAAGCTTTCCAAGTGAATTGCTCAAGTGTGAGTTCATAAGTTGCAACAATTGGTCCTATATATAGCCATGGAGGGTCAAGGAGATGGATACAAGTGTTAGGGCATCTCCAGGGATGAATATAAGTGTTATGGGACGTGTTTCAAGGAGCTAGAGGGTGGCAAACTCGTGGATTCGAGCACACATGCAAGCTGCCACGTTAAGGAAGAGTTTGCTGATCTGGTAGTCCGTGGCGCGGTGCCACGGGGAAGGGCTTCAGTGCTGGCGCTACGCCAGCAGGTGGGGGGACCAGCCAAAAGTTTCAAAAAGTGACACTTTCACCCCCTGGACTTTCTAATGCGTAGTTTCTTCCATTTTAGGCACTTTTAACCCTTGAATTTTATATTTCTATGATCCATGAGATAAAACCAATCATCAATAGGTCCAGTTTCATTAAACGATAACCGAAAACACAAGTTTTGCCTCGTTGACGCTTTTAACCCCTCGTACACGAATATTATCATAACTTTCTCATACTTTATCGAAACCTTGTGAAATTTTTATCACTTATTCTCGTGAGCATAATTAATCGTTACAAAGCTTCGGGTTTGCTAAAAGGTCACTCAGAGGTATACTTTAAACATGTTGACACGTTTAACCCCTGTAGTTTGAAATCTCTCACTTTCTTCCACAATTAGCTTCGTATGATCTATAATTTATTCGTTTAAGGGTATAAACATCGTGTAGGGTTGTTAAAAGATATATTTATCCATTGTTGACATTTTGAATCCTTTCATTCACATACTTTCTCTGTTTGTCAACTTTAGTCCTTCATAAGTAATCTTTTACACGTTTAAAGCTCATGACACGTGTCGATACATCATTGGACGTGTTTTTTACGAGGTGTTACATCAATTCCAAAATCCATCCGTGAATTGACCTTTATTTTGATTATTTTCTCTGTTTTAACGTCAAAACTCCCGTTTAACCCAAAATTGATGAGCTTGGGTGATTTAACCGACTGTTAGATCAATTAAATCGGTACCGTAGCTCTGATGCCACTGCTAATCCAGGAACCGACGAGATTGACAGAGCTTCGGTCCCAATACGACGTGTTCAGTTTGTTATTATTACTAAGAAAGGAGTAGAAGATAGAAACGACACCGAGCAGTCACTTATAATCTGGTCTCTATTCATATCTTGACAAGTTACAGCACCATGATACCAGTTGGATAGCATGTCCCCTCTGGGAACCAAAATCTTGTCCAAATGGGAACCCCACATCCATATTTATAGGCAAAGCCTATTCGGTCCAAATGAGCTAGTGTCCATTCGTCCGGATGGTCATCCGTCCGGATGGACTTTACAATTATAAAACCTATTTGACCGGATGAGGTATGGACTATTCTATTGTCCATCTGTCCGGATGGACCTTGACAATATCAATACCGTGTCCAACTGATCCTATTTTATACAATATTCAACACACGCTCTATCTAACTATTCGCACAGTGGTAGACGTACGACATATGCACCAACATTGCGGATGAAAAATTGATGATCTCGGATGAATTGCATTAACAAATGATGACTCGAGATGAATATCTCGGATAGAAACAATGAATCTCGGATTGTCTCTATTGATGAATGATATGATCTCGGATGGTATTTGCGATGATGATGTTGATGTCTGATGTTGTTGTCGGCTGTTGATGATGATGATTATATGATGATGATAATAAAGGCCTGACTTTGACAGATGATGATGACGTTGGATGAATTCGAATGAAACAAAAGTTGAACAGAAGTTGATCGATAATGTAATATTACATATTATGACTATTGCTGATGATGATGATAGTACTGTTGAGAAGATGAAATGATGAATTTTTTTTAAAACAACTTTTTAACAAAAACCAAAAGATCAAGACACCAAAATACACTAGATTTGATAAAATTTTGATGAACACGATGAAGAACGCGAAGAGCACGATGAAGATCACGAAGAACACGATGAAGATCTTCAACCAAAATTCAAAATTTCTTGAATGTTTGATATCTAAATGGCTCTGATACCAATTCTAAGTCCCGAAAATCCGGATCAAACAATGATATCAAACAATCACCAAGGATGGGCGGAATCCAAACTTGATGATCTTCAAGAAATAACCGGAAAATAAGAATGAGATAATCGAGATGAACGATAATGACACGCGAATCACTTTCAAACTTGCATACGATTCTATTACTAATCAATAGCAAAACCGTCTGATATAAGTTCTCTCCCTCTATCTCTAACAATGGAGGCTCCTTCAAGGTTTTGGCAAGGCTTAACCCTAATTACAACATAATGTTCTTTATATATCTAGGGTTTTCCCATGCCCCTCATGGGCTTCCCTTGGGCTTGCCTGGCCCACATGGCCTATGGCATGCCCAAATAACCTATAAAGGTCCAAGACCTAATATAAAACTAAGCCAATTAATCCCAGTTTGCAACCATAGCTTGTTGCGTTAATTTGATGTGTCAGTCTCACACTTTTAGGACCTAACACAGGTGATTCAAAAGCCCAACTTTATTGTTTTTTCGTGCTTTACAAAACCCCGTTGTTACTTTATGCAATTGGAGACCTCTTGAATCCGAGTTGAAATTGTAGGAAACTAGGGTTCTTAGTTTTCTAAATTTGGGGCTTTTTGGTTTAGGATACTAATATGATAAAACTGAACATAGGGTATAGTTTAGGACCATGTTAGAATAGTTTGTATAAAATTTCAGAGTTTGTGGATATCATTCAGATTTATTATTGAACTAGGTTAAAACCCCGTGTATTACACGGGTTGCATAAATATAATTTTATATAATAAATAATAAAAAGATATATCTTAAAAAAACTCGTATATTGCACGTGTTGAAAAAATATAATGTCATATGTTAATAAAAACAGTCATTAAGATTTATTTTTTAAAAAGAGTAAACTTCTGTTTTTGCTCCCTGTGGTTTGATCGTTTTAACGGTTTTGCCCAAATCATTTAAAAATAGCCATTTTCCTCCTGTAGTTTGCTATGTTTTTTTTTTTTCATTTTGCTCTCTGGCATTAACTCCTCTAAAATGTTTGTTAGCTGGAAGGGTATTTAGGTAACTTCAAATATAAAACTAAGGGTATTTTAGTAAAATTACAAATAAAGATTATATTATTATATATATAATATAAGAATAACAAAACCATGCACTATCTTTCTCTTTTTGATGCCCTCTTTCTTCTCTTCTCTCTCTACATTCTCCCTCTTCCCCACCATCACCAACAACCGCACCCACCCGACCACCACCTTGCACCGGCTCCATCGGACCACCACCACCACCCCTACCCGACCATCAACACCTTGCCACCACCTCCCCACCATCACCAAACAACCAACCGCCACCACCTCACCACCACAAAACCACCTCAGATCGATGGTCGTCGACCTCTGCAACCCACCTGCCACCATCACACCACCCAACCCACCTGTTTTGAAAAAGCATTCCCTCATCATCATCCCTAGATCTCAGATCCAAACATTCACCACCATCAGACACCCCTACCCACCTGTTTTGCTTAGATGCAAACGACAATTCAAGCACCACCAACCTACATTGCTCAGATCTCATATCTTTGACCTTAATGATTGTGATGATTTTGAAGGTGAAGTGGTGATTGGTTTCAGCTTTCTGTTTTATGGAGATCGGGTTTGGGGAAAAAGATATGCATTTGGGTATTTTTGGTTGGATTTTGTGGTTCAAGGTTCTGGGTATTTTTTGGTTTGATTTTGAGGTTCAAATTTTGGGGCTATTGTTCTTTGAGGGTGAACACTGAATAACTTTGAAGTAATGGCTAAGAACATCAAATTGGATTTAAGTTTAGCAGATTTGAACAGATTTGGGGCGTAATTTAAATTTAGCAGATTTGAACAGATTTGGGGGTATTTTTATGAGATAGCGGTGGTGGCGGCTGGATGGTGATGGTGGTGGTGGTGGTGGTGGTGGCAGTGCTCGGCAGGTGGTGGAGGTGAGAGAGAGAGAGAGAGATGGGTTTTAATTATGTAGAGAGAGATAGGTTTTGTATTTTTTTAATTCAGTATCAATAAATAAAAAGACAAAACATATTTAAGTAATTAATAATAAATAATTTAGTACTTATATATATGATTACCGAAATACCCTTCCTTTAAGTGTATGATTTAACTGAGCTGATTGGAAAAAACAAAGCAAACTATTGGAGAAAAATGGTTATTTTTAAATGATTGGGACAAAACCATTAAAACGACCAAACCACAGGGAGCAAAATGGAAGTTTACTCTTTTTTTACTCTTTTAAAATGAATATTGATGTACTATTTACTTATAATAACATTTTACTTCGTTCTTTTATTGTGCATAAATGTAATTTATATAATAAATAATAAAAAAAGATATCTGTAACGCCCCAAAAATTTGAATGTTTATATTCACCATATGTTCCTATATGATATATCATGAAATAAATAACTAGGCTATGTAACCTAGTTAAGTGTATGGCAAAAACTATTAAAGAAGGAAAGTGTGCCAATTATGTTTTAGTATCAAACAAGAGGGACTAAAGGTGAAGATTTTGGGGTGGAGTTCTAATTAAAAAGAAAACAAAATGCAGAACATCAATCTTTGATCACCTCTACTTGCTATGGAGAAAAAGAGGGAAGAACACCGTCTAAAACCTAACCACAAATTCAGCAAATTAATGGAGCAATTGATGGTTGATCTAGTGCATGAACATCAATCTTTGATCACCTCTACTTGCTAAGCATAAGGTATGCTACAATTTATGATTTGGTGATTATTGATGAAATGGGTTGTGTTCAATCCGTGAGTTTATGTGAAATTAGAATGATAATGAATTAAAATCATCTCATGAAACATGAATCATGCTCGAATTTCGGATTAATTTGATGCTTTAATGAAAACCCACTTGTGGAAGTAATGTTATGAAGATGATAATGTTGCATGTGCTAAATTGAGTATAGTTTTGATATGTATGAAGCTTGATGTTGTAGATTATTGTTAAATGAATATGATTAGAATGAAAATTATGTGAAAACAGTTGAATATGATGAATGAAAGCAAGAAATAGGTAATAAAGTATGAATGGGTTGTACATTGTGCTTAGATAGTAGTACGCACGCCTAGTGTTTGATGAAATGTCTAGGTGAAGTTAGAATGTGAGATTATATGAAAGAACTTGATAAATATGAATTAAAATGATGTAATTAATAGTAAACTAACATGAATAATGTTGGAGTTATGTTATACTAGTTACCTTGGATGACATTGCCAATTGTAGGATCACAAAGCATTAGAATGTGAAAGTATGTGTATGCGAATGTGTATGTGTATATAATTTGGTGATCATGTAATTGTATATGTCGTACAATACAAGTATGAAATGCGTAGGACGTTAATACAATGGTCAACCATGTTAAGATGAATACATGTTCATAAATCAAAAGTGTGTAAGTAAGACAATTGACTTTCTAAAAGTCAACAATATATGAATATCATGGAATGACCCTTGGACACGTTTGTTAGAGTCGAGAGTCAATGTGTTATGTGCTAGATGATTTATGTGTTATGCATGATGATGGTTGAGTTGTGTGGATTCGAAACGAGATGACTATTAGTATATGTCCTATTTATACGGCATTTGACTAACGAAATTCGATTATTGTATGAATGGAAAGAAAATGAATGTTTGTATGCATGCTTACATAAACTAACAATGTCGTGAACGTAATGATATGTAAGCAAGGAAATCTTGTCAATTGACTCAAGCATGGATGACTATCGGGTCAAGAGGAAGCAAGGAGGCACGCATAAACATGGATGCTAAAGGTAAGTGGTTTCTGGAATCACTTCTTATTTTATAAATGAAGTTTGGTATGTTGTATATAGGGAACCATGTAAGAAGTTACGGGTAAGGGCAAGTACCAAGGTAAGTTCATATGAACTTCGTCTATCCTTAATGTAAATTAAGATGATAGTTTCATCACGTTAATGGAATGTTCATGAGGTTAATGGAATGTTCATCATGTTACTGAAATGTTCATCATGTTACTGAAATGTTCATCATGTCACTGAAATGTTCATCATGTTACTGAAATGTTCATCATGTTACGGAAATGTTCTTCATGTTACTGAAATGTTCATCATGTTACTGAAACGTTCATTATGTTACTGAAATGTTTATCATGTTAATGAAATGTTCATCATGTTAATAGAATATTCACCATATTAATGAAATGTTCATCATGTTAATGGAATGTTCATCATGTTAATGGAATGTTCATCATGTTAATGACATATTAATGAAATGTTCATCATGTTAATGGAATGTTCATCATGTTAATGGAATGTTCATCATGTTAATGGAATGTTCATCATGTTAATGAAATGTTCATCATATTAATGGAATGTTCATCACGTTAATGGAATGTTCATCATGTTAATGGAACGTCCATCATGTTAATGGAACGTTCATCATGTTAATGGAACGTTCATCATGTTAATGGAACGTTCATCATGTTTGTTGGAAGTTGGTCGGTTATGTTTATTTGTAACTGCATCGATTTTTATTGATATGTTTGTAGGTAAGGCTCAACTTTAGATGCTTGAGACGTTCAAAGTTTGATATTTGGATACGAATAAGTGAATGTGACTTGTATGCATGTATGTAGATATGGAGCTGTAGCGTGTGTAAGTAGTGTGAACTTGTATGTACACACATATGAATGGGATACGTATGAATGTACTTAGATATATGAATGTGTATACGCGTGTTGTAATCTAATGATTGTAGATCACTGGTATACGTATATGTGAAGATGTGGGTTTTCAACATGTTTGAGATTACGTATTCCTAACCATGTTACTATTGACAATGAAATGAAGTGTATGTATGGGAACGTCGGACTCTTGAGGAATTGATGTCGGACTCGGGTATATAAAAATTGAGAGGATGGTTCAATGGAATACCTTACATAATTAGAATGTGATATAGCCTTTTAAGTATATGTTTCAAATTATATATGATGTCACCATGTACTAACGTGTTGGTTATATATGGTGACCGCAGGTTAGTCAGATATTCATGATGGACAAGTGAACGAGGGTCGAGTTGAAGATCATAGATTGTACGGGAAAGCGGTCACGTTGATTGTAACTATTTGTTAACCTAGTTACATTAAATAAATGGTCAATGATGTATTTATGTTAAAAAGGGTTGACCTAAATGGTATTCAAGTGTGTTAGAGCAGTTAAAAGAAAGAAATTTTACTCTTCATTTCCCGCTGCGTCGTTTTGGGTAGCGTGATAATGGTCTTACAAGTTGGTATCAGAGCCCTGGTTTGAGGGAAATTAAGTATGAAGAGGTAAATACTTGGACTCAAACCTGTGTGCTCTTGTGACAAGGAACCCGTATAATCCGAGACTCGATCAAGATCTAAGGGTAGAAGCAAAGGTAAGTATGTACATAAGTATGTATTTGAAGAAAACTAACAGTATGTTATGTGTAAGGTAAGCATAATTGCTTGGAGAGGATGATCCGTGAATGCGGTCTAGGACCGGCACCAAGGCATGCGATGAGACAAATTGACCCCAGGTACATAAATTTAACATGTGGGTGCATGTAAAGGTAAAATCTATCCAGTGAAGGAAATTTTTAAAAAGAAATATAATAATAGAATGGTAATGAAGTTTTGAAAATGTTACACGTGCCGAAACCTAATTCTTCGGACATAAGTGACGATTACACGAAGATACGAAACTAGTATGTGGATTGTGTACCTGGCCAGTACACAAGAACGTATGACGTTCGTGAGACCGTGATAATTGTTACAGGTATGTCCGTTAGAATTAGGTAGTAGTTGGGTGTGAGGGTGAAGGGAAATGTAAGACTTTCAGGTTTCGAAACTACCAAATACACATGAGAAAGTATGAATGGTGTGTTAGAATCCGCGAGACGGATTCGAAACATGAAAGGAATTAAAGCATGAATGATATGTTAGAATCCGCGAGACGGATTCAAAACATGAAAGGAATGAAAGTATGAATGATATCTTAGAATCCGCGAGACAGATTCGAAACATGAAAGGAATGAAAGTATGAATGATATGTTAGAATCCGTGAGACGGATTCGAAACATGAAAGGAATGAAAGTATGAATGATATGTTAGAATCCGCGAGACGGATTCCAAACATGAAAGGAATGAAAGTATGAATGATATGTTAGAATCCGCGAGACGGATTCGAAACATGAAAGGAATGAAAGCATGAATGATATGTTAGAATCCGCAAGACAGATTCGAAACATGAAAGGAATGAAAGTATGAATGATATGTTAGAATCCGCGAGACGGATTCGAAACATGAAAGGAATGAAAGCATGAATGATATGTTAGAATCCACGAGACGGATTCGAAACATGAAAGGAATGAAAGTATGAATGATATGTTAGAAACCGCGCGACGGATTCGAAACATAGAATGGAACGAATGATAAGAATAAAAAGTTCGAATGTGTAAGTAATTACAAACTAAGCAAGTAAATATTCTTTAAAAAGCATATATTATCCAAGTTATGTCTTAAACTTATATATATATATATATATATATACACACACACAAATATGTTTGTATGCAAGAATGGTTAAAGAAACGAATGAGTCATGCGGGTCAAATGGTAATCTCCATTTAAACCTTGTATTTAATGTTTTATTTTGACAAGTTTTATGCTTATAGGTAAGCGTAATGAATGGGTATGCATTGTCACAATTGGAAAGGAATAACCATTGTAAGTTATGGATAACGAGTCAAAGGTTTTGATTCGCGCAAGGTATGTACAAAGGTTATGTTTTCTTTTAAGAAGGGGCTTATAGCTCGACTAGAGAGGGATATGCCAGAAATGGGTAGCTGGTAGACATACGGTCAGAATGTATTTTACAATTGGATTCTGAATAGTTAAATAAAGTGAGTGATAGTTATTAAGCAAGTAATAGTAAAAATTAGCATGAAGTATTTGATCTACTATGTAGGTAAAACCGATGAAAGCTATTGCAGTAGTAAGAAACCTTAGTTGAAAGAAATAAGCTTTGAGCAAGTTACGTGATAGATATATTACTAAATGACTCTTGCGGGTCAAAATGAATGACGGGCTACGACCCGAACGATAACTTAAGTATGGACGGGAAGGGTAAGTTTTGCAAGAAGTACTGAAAGGATGTATTAAAGTCCTTGTATGTAAGCATGAATGGCAATAAGTACAATCGTGTACTTCATTATATCCACGATAATTAAGAAACACCAGTTTGATCTTGAAAGGTCAACTATAATGGGTCGGTGAAATAATTAACAAAATGAAAGAATTGTGGGTGTTTAAAACACTAAACCTAATAAATTGGAAAAAATGTAATAATGACAAGTACCGATGGAAAATGCTAACTTTGATGCTAGGCTTGTTGGCCATGTACATTTAAACAAGATATATTTGGAAAAGAATGTACACGATGCGGAAGCTCATCTCATGGATGGGCGAAGTTAGTTTAGTTCAGACTTGACTCATGAAGAAGTGGGCCAATCCGGATCACGGATTGATGATTTATGCAAGAAGATCGAGATTAGTAAAATGTATAACTCATGTTGGATAGGTATGAATTGGTAGATTGAATACGACATACGAACTAAGAAAATGAATGATAGGATAAATATGGTATGGTATGAAGTGTTTGACTTTTAACAGTCAACATAAGGAGAAATTTATGTCATATAAAAGAAATCTCGAAATGCCTCGAGTGAAAATTTCAGGTATTGGTTAAACGCTCGTACGATGAACTTGCACGACATAATTACTTATGTAAAATAAATAGTGCGTGAAGAGGATGGAGAACAAAGTGACATGAATGAAATGATTCGATGTTAAACCTAAGGGCGTGCATAGTACAAGTAATGATAGCAAACGTAGAATGATGCTTAGTTCTCGCATCAAGTACAAATAAGTAAATATGAAAAGGGTAGTTTTGTTGTAGTATTAATAGATCATTGAATATTCATAGTATGCGCATGATGTTATGTTGATCCCTCATATGAATATGAAAGTAAGTAGAAGGAACGTTAGTAATGAAATGTTATGATTCGCTCAAGATTAATGAAAATGAAATAATAACTACCTAGAGGTAGTGACAACCCCAAATGAATGTTGGTAATATGTGAATATACACGGTTTAAATTACCAAGTGCTAATGAAAGTACTCGGAAGGAATGCTAATCATAGAATACCGAAGTAAACTCACGATAAGTAATCATGTGGCAAACGTTAGAATGAAATATCATGTATGGTACACGTGTGAGATAGAAATTATTTGATTCACTATGATTGGCGAATGTATGAAAGTCTGATACTTTGTTAAGAAGATAAGAACAAGACCTATATGGATGGTTATGCATGAATACTACCTCTTTAAGGAGTCACAAATGTTCTCGTGTTGTAGTAAGCATCTTGAATGAATTGATTAAAAAGTAGGAATAGAATTGGTCTATTAAAAAACAAGAAAGGTTTCGGGGACGAAACCTCCTTTAAGGGGGGTAGACTTGTAACGCCCCAAAAATTTGAATGTTTATATTCACCATATGTTCCTATATGATATATCATGAAATAAATAACTAGGCTATGTAACCTAGTTAAGTGTATGGCAAAAACTATTAAAGAATGAAAGTTGTGCCAATTATGTTTTAGTATCAAACAAGAGGGACTAAAGGTGAAGATTTTTGGGTGGAGTTCTAATTAAAAAGAAAACAAAATGCAGAATTTTGTGTGTGTGTGTGTGTTACATGATATGGAGAAAAAGAGGGAAGAACACCTTCTAAAACTAACCACAAATTCAGCAAATTAATGGAGCAATTGATGGTTGATCTAGTGCATGAACATCAATCTTTGATCACCTCTACTTGCTAAGCATAAGGTATGCTACAATTTATGATTTGGTAATTATTGATGAAATAGGTTGTGTTCAATCCGTGAGTTTATGTGAAATTAGAATGATAATGAATTAAAATCATCTCATGAAACATGAATCATGCTCGAATTTCGGATTACTTTGATGCTTTAATGAAAACCCACTTGTGGAAGTAATGTTATGAAGATGATGATGTTGCATGTGCTAAATTGAGTATAGTTTTGATATGTATGAAGCTTGATTTTGTAGATTATTGTTAAATGAATATGATTAGAATGCAAATTATGTGAAAACAATTGAATATGATGAATGAAAGCAAGAAATAGGTAATAAAGTATGAATGGGTTGTACATTGTGCTTAGATAGTAGTACGCACGCCAAGTGTTTGATGAAATGTCTAGGTGAAGTTAGAATGTGAGATTATATGAAAGAACTTGATAAATATGAATGAAAATGATGTAATTAATAGTAAACTAACATGAATAATGTTCGAGTTATGTTATACTAGTTACCTTGGATGACATTGCCAATTGTAGAATCACAAAGCATTAGCATGTGAAAGTATGTGTATGCGAATGTGTATGTGTATATAATTAGGTGATTATGTAATTGTATATGTCGTACAATACAAGTATGAAATACGTAGGATGTTAATACAATGGTCAACCATGTTAAGATGAATACATGTTCATAAATCAAAAGTGTGTAAGTAAGACAATTGACTTTCTAAAAGTCAATAATGTATGAATATCATGAAATAACCCTTGGACACGATTGTTAGAGTAGAGAGTCAATGTGTTATGTGCTAGATGATTTATGTGTTATGCATGATGATGGTTGAGTTATGTGGATTCGAAACGAGATGACTATTAGTATATGTCTTATTTATACGACATTTGACTAACGAAAGTTGATTATTGTATGAATGGAAAGAAAATGAATGTTTGTATGTATGCTCACATAAGCTAACAATGTCATGAACTAATAATATGTAAGGACGGAAATCTTGTCAATTGACTCAAGCATGGATGGCTATCGGGTCAAGAGGAAGCAAGGAGGCACGCATGAAAATGGATGCTAAAGGTAAGTGATTTCCGGAATCACTTCTTATTTTATAAATGAAGTTTGGTATGTTGTATATAGGGAACCATGTAAGAAGTTACGGGTTAGGGTAAGTACCAAGGTAAGTTCATATGAACTTCGTCTATCCTTAATGTAAATTAAGATGATAGTTTCATCACGTTAATGGAATGTTCATGATGTTAATGGAATGTTCATCGTGTTACTGAAATGTTCATCATGTTACTGAAATGTTCATCATGTTACTGAAATGTTCATCATGTTACGGAAATGTTCATTATGTTACTGAAATGTTCATCATATTACTGAAATGTTTGTCATGTTAATGGAATGTTCATCATGTTTATAGAATATTCACCATATTAATGAAATGTTCATCATGTTAATGGAATGTTCATCATGTTAATGGAATGTTCATCATGTTAATGGAATGTTCATCATGTTAATAGAATGTTTATCATGTTAATGGAATGTTCATCATGTTAATCGAATGTTCATCAAGTTAATGAAATGTTCATCATATTAATGGAATGTTCATCACGTTAATGGAATGTTTATCATGTTAATGGAACGTTCATCATGTTAATGGAACGTTCATCATGTTAATGGAACGTTCGTCATGTTAATGGAATGTTCATCATGTTTGTTGGAAGTTAGTCGGTTATGTTTATTTGTAACTACTTCGATTTTTATTGATATGTTTATAGGTAAGGCTCAACTTTAGATGCTTGCGATGTTCAAAGTTTGATATTTGAATACGAATAAGTGAATGTGACTTGTATGCACGTATGTAGATATGGAACTGTAGCGTGTGTAAGTAGTGTTGTAAGGACCTGCAAAAATGTCCCAAAACAACCCGTAAGTAGAAACCCGGACCCCTAAAACCCTAATCCTTGTTGAAAATCAAGAAAATCGAAATTTAAGGGTCTCTCGTGGGCCGCGTAAGACTTAAGGGAAGCTTACGCGGGCCGCAACAGCTGGGTGGTTCGACCGGATAAGCTTTGCGCCACGTGGCGGACTTATGCGTGACACGCTAGCCCTAATCGTAGCATAGGTGGCCCTCGCGGGCCGCGTAAGACTCCCTTAAGGTCTACGCGGGCCGCGAGGAACTTAAAAATCAGCTATAAATTGGGCAGTTCATGGCCCAGGAAATGCCCCCATGGGAGGAGCTAGATCGCAAACTGGTGAATTGTGACCTCATCGGACCTGCCAATGAAAACCTCTTCAATTACCCCGCTGAATCACAACTTCCAGTTAATTTGGAACCTGCTATCCCAGATCCTATTGTCAACCACCAACTTCTACCCGGAGAATTGGAGGAATGGTGGACAAATGACTGGTAGTTTCAGAATTTCATGAATAAACCCAACGTATATTTCCCCCAGTTTGACCCTGAGCCTGCACCAAACCCACCTATGAGCACAGAAAACTTGGTTGAACTCCGTCATTATGGCAAGAAACTGGTGGAGGCAGGAAATAGAATTCGGGATGTGGGGGAGAAAATCACGTGGAAATACGACGAGAGGGAGCGTTGTTTCTGAAGGGCCGGTTACTGGTGGCTGTGTGTTTAATAATAATAATAAAATAATAAAATAATAAAAATATAATCATGTAAAATAACTCAAATAAACCTTTTGTAATATAACGGGTGTGTAACGATGCATATTAATATATATATGAAAATATGAAAGTCGCAAAGTCGACAATTTTATGTGATTGCTTTATTGTGTTTTGTTGTTATCTATTTTGTGGTAATATTTTGCATATATTGTTAATTATTCAGATGGAAAATGCGGAAAACCAACCAGTCAATGAAGTTAATCAATCTGAACAAAACAATGAAGACCACTTCCTTAATAGACAAGACATAGAAAATATCGTTGCCCAGGGAATAGCCAATGCTATCCCGGCAATCGTCGCTGCTGTTAAAGGTCCTGTTGAACCCTCGCAAGCTAACCATAGCAAACGTACTCGCGAAGACAATTTCAGTAACAGTGTAAATGGAGGTGGAAATAATAATAATGATGTGGTTCAAGCCCCATTTCTTAAGAAAATGAAAGCTGCAACACCTGGTTGCCCTTACAAGGAATTTCTTGCCTGTAAACCGATCGAATTTGCAGGCAACGAATGGGCAACTGCTGCACTGCGTTGGTTAGAGAAAACCGAAGCAGTAATTAAAATAAGTAAATGTGCCGAAGAAGAGAAGGTTATGTATGCATCCCACCTATTCAAGGAAGGAGCGTTAGAATGGTGGAACATGCTACTACAAGCCAATAGAAGTGATGTGGCTTATGCCATGAATTGGGAAGAATTTAAGAGATTGGTGGAAAGAAAATTTTGTCCCGAATATGAAAAGGAACAAATGACCAATAAGTTCCTAAACCACCGGATGGTGGATGTTGACTGTCGAGGGTATACTTCGACATTCTTTGAATATGCTAGAATTTTACCAACTCTGGCTTCACCAGAACCGGTACTTATTTCTCGCTATATTTGGGGTTTGATTAGCGAGATTCGTGATATCGTCAAAGCTGCGAGACCCGCACAATTGACGATGCGGTGGAATTAGCCAACACCTTGACTGACGGACTGGTACGCACGCGAGAAGAAAACAGGGAGAAGGAATTGGCTCAGAAAATTACCCAAGGGTTCCGTGGGGGTTATATTTTCAAGAAAAAGGGAACTGGGCAATCTTCCACCCCGCCATTCTGCAGAAATTGTAAAAAGAAACATTTTGGGAGATGTAATGAAGTCTGCAACTTCTGCAAAGCTCTGGGGCATCGAGAAGGGGAGTGCAGGAAGAAAACAAGGATCTTCTACAATTGCGACGAAGCTGGACATTTTAGACCAGAATGTCCTAAACTGGTCAAACCAGCTGACAACAAGGCCAAACCTGTTGAAGGGACTACTAAGAAAAATGCAAGAGCCTTTCAGCTGACAACCCAAGAAGTAGATCTAATTCCTGATGTGATAGCTGATACGTTCCTAGTTCATGACGTTTACGCAAAAGTATTGTTTGACTCTGGTGCAAACCAAAGTTTCATAAATACTTCATTCTGCCAAGCCCTTAAGCAACCTTTAACCAAACTTAGACAAGTTTTTACGGTAGAAACGGCAGATGAAAATTCTGTTAACATAGATAAGGTTTTTGCAAGAAGGAAAGATAGAACTCTTAGGCCATAAATTCTCTGCAAACCTGTTACCTATGAATTTAGCTGGATTCGATGTTGTGTTAGGTATAGATTGGTTAGTAGCCAACCATGCTCGAATCCTCTGTGATAAGAATTCCATAGAAATTCATACACCCACAGGAGAAGTGTTAGTGCATTCATCTGCCGACTTCGTCTTATATCGAGTCTCAGTTACGTTGCGGTTTTGATCAAGACATGATGTCATCCTACTCATTGATGACATCATGAAAATGACATCAATGATGACATCACTACAACATATGCATGTGACAAGAAGACAAAATAGAATTTTATATTGTTATAAATGTTGATTTCTCTTATTTGGACTTTGGGATTTCGCTTATATGGACATATGGGGGTTTCGCTCATATGGTCCTGTGACATATAAGCGAAATCACCAACTCTATATATAGGGTCTTGAGCGAAATCAGTTGTAGATCTCTTGTTTCCGGTACAGAATTGCTGCCGAAGTGCCGTTTGACTTGTAATCAGTGTGAAATCAATATACAAGGCAAGATTTAGTACAACAAGCTGTTTTTTGTGTCCGTTTCTTGTTATTCCGCACCTGAAACGGATTAGAACACCTCCGATTGGCTCATTCGGGTCAGCACGCGATCCTACAAGTGGTATCAGAGCTCAGGACGAGGAGTTCTGCATATATCAGCTTGTTTTCATCTCTATTTCTAACTTCTACACCTTCTTTCATCAGTTCGATAAGATTTCACGGTTAGAATTGGACCAAAATTTCACAGATCATAGAAAATTGGATAATGACAAACCCTTGAAAGTTTGAGACTGAAATTCGGACTAAAAATGGACCAAATTACCTTCGAACATGATTTCGCTTATACGGACATTCATTGATTTCTTTTTTTTGGTCACCTGATTTCGCTCATTTGGACAACCAAAATCCTGATTTCGCTCCAAAAGTCATCAGGGTTTCGCTCTTGTGTCACCAAAATTGAGAGATTTCGCTTTTGAGTACATCAGGTTTCGCTCCATTGTCACATCAAGCAGTAATTTCGCTCCAAGTGCATCGATTGTCTGTTGATTGATTGTCTAGAAGTTATCGTTCACGTGATTAAGAAAGTGTTTTGTAAAGTGTGAACCACTTGATAGTTGCATCGATTTGTGATTAAACAATTAAATGGGTGTCAGCAAAGTGGGATTGGTATTTGTGAGCATGTGAAATATATCGGTTCATGTGATTTGGTATTGAAGTTGTCGGCAAGTGTTCATCAATATTAAAGATTGCATGAGAATTGATAAGGGTTGTCGGCTAAGTGGTGTTGAAAACAACAATTTGCATGTGATATAGTTAGTGGATTATTTGGTCCAATTACATTCACTTAATCCTCGGCCCAAGTTAAAGTTTCAACATTTAAAACAAGTGTGTTTCCCGAAGTACATCAAATTACTAAAGACATGGACGAGGAATTCTACAAGGCGTTTGCTACGCCAGTCGCTCCCATTACTGCTGCCGAAACGTTGTACAGTGAGAATGAGACGGGTACACATCAGAAACCGCCAAAGCTGATGTACATTGAAGATTTTCAGGGATGGAAAAATCGATTTGAGAACTGGGTGCAAGCTTACAAGTTTGATGCATGGTGTTCGTTGGAGAAAGACTATGAGAAACCGAAAAACGAACGTGGTCTTGAAAAGGGTTTCAGTGACTTTACGGAAGTTGACAAATTGAAGTATACTAGTGAGAAAATGATGATCAGTATTCTTCAACAGGCAATTACAGAAGATATATTTGTTTTGCTTCAACATGGTAATACAGCTAAGTCAATTTGGGAAGCATTGATTCAGAAATTCAAAGGAAGCGCATATATGATTAAAAACAAAAAAGGCGTTATTGAAGAAGTCGTTTGATATGTTTTCAGCTTTCGACCATGAAACTACAAAGCATACCATTGATAGATATTGTCATCTAGTCTTGGAAATGAAAAGATTTAACATTGAGAAAGATGATGATGAGTGGGTCGATAAACTAGCTGAAGCACTACCACAACAAAAGTGGGGAACTTATTTGATGATTTTAAAACACACAAGAAAGTCTGAGAATATGAATCTGGCACAATTCATTCAAAAGATTGAAGAGCAGGAGCTGGATATTCAGAAAACTGCTATCATGACAAATCCAAATGCTAAACAAGATGTCAGTTTGTACTACCGAGGAAACAAGTTTGAGGCTACTCCCAGTCCTAGCTCGAAGATTCAAACTGGTTTCAGTGCTGAAAGTTCGTCTGGAACTAAGAGCAGTAATGTGACTCAAAGTGGTGGATATTCTTCATCATTCTCAAGTTTTGATCCAAACAACACAACATCAAGTTCTCAACGACAAAACTCAACAAACCTTCAGTGCAATGTTACCTTAAACATTCAAAATGGCCAGAATCTGTCTCCAGAAATTGCCAAGCAACACATGGCATCACTGGTTGCTATGTTAGAATCTTACGAAAGTTTGATCGGTGGGAAAATTGGGAATCCGATGCTTACCAAAGAAGATTACGATCAAATTGATGCTGAAGAACTTGAATTGATGGATATCAAATGGTGCTTAGCGAGTGCTTGGAGAAGAGCTGAAAAGTTTCAAGAAATTACTGGTAGAGATGAATTTCGAGGAATGGCTACTTCTCAACTGGGTTTTGACAAATCGAAAGTTACCTGTTTCCGTTGCAAAGGAAAAGGACATTTTAAAAGAGAGTGCAAAAGCAAAGAAGCAACCGGGAATCAAGAAAAGAACAACTAATATCAGAAATCAATTTTCCATCAGATTGCTCAACAACCACATACTGCACATTCTCATGCTATTGAAGATGGAAAGAAGAAAGCTTTACTTATTCATCAAGATGATGAATTTGTTGCTGAAGGATTTAGCTGGGATAAATACATTCCAACCGATTCAGGCTTTGTTGCTAGAATTCAGGGTGAAGATGAGACTAATCAGAAAAGAATCCCGATTTTTCCAGATCTTGGAAGCGATGTAGATACCGATGATGAAGATGAACATCTCAACTGAGCTAGAAAAAGGAATTGATCCTGACAGTTTTAATTTCTTCTTTGCAGATAAAATGGAAATGCTAAATCAGAAGAAGATTGCCAGATTGAAGAAAGAGCTGGAAGCAGCAAAAATGCAAGCTGATGAAAAGACAAAGACAGAAGCTGGAGAAGCAAATGTTGATCAAGTGATTGAGAAAGTTGTGGAGAAAATTGTTGAAGTAGAGAAAGTTGTTGAAAAGATTGTTGAGATAGAAAAGGTAGTTGAAGTTGAAAAACTTGTTGAAGTCGAGAAAATCGTCGAAGTTGAGAAGATTGTTGAAAAAATGGTTGAAGTTGAAAAACCATGTGTGAAGTGTTCAGAATCTTGCAAAGCTTGTGAGGAGAAAGATATGAAGATTGCTGAGTTAGAGAAGATAAAAGAAGATTTACTGTGTGATGTGAAGTATGTCAAGGAGTCTTATGATATGCTGAACAATACAGTTGATCGTCTGAAAAGGACGAATACAGAGATTGAAAAAGCAATGGAAAAGATGAGCGCAACATTAATGACAAAGGAGAGCGTCATCAATGAGTACATCGAAGATTGTGCGAAGCTAAAACAGGAAGTGGAACTTGAAAAGATCGAAAGTGAAAGGATTAAACGCTTACTGTTGAGTTACACTACTTGTGATTATTTGATTGATCGTGTTTATCCTACTGTTGCAGGTCTGGAAGCGTTCATGGATAAAAAGACTGAAGATACTGATACTGGTAAGAAACCAAGTGTCAAGTATAACAGATGTCCGCCCCCGATCCATGAAACATATTCTCCAAGGAATCCTAATGAGGAGCGTCTAAAAAAGGCAGTCAACATCAAGTTAAAGTCTGAAATCATTGATGAATTACCAGACAATATTGATGTTACATTCACAGCGTCTGACACTGATCATGAGTCCGAGTTATTAAAGAAAGTGGTCGATCAGGTGTTAGATATGGATGAAGAGTCAAAACCGGAGTCTGAGTCTAAAAGTCCGAGTTCATCAGAAAAGAGTCAGAGTTCGCCGGTTAACAGGGTTTACAATAGAGAATTCCTGTTATCAAAATCTAATTTGAATGACGGGTCAATCAAAGTGGCTTATACTTTGTATGATTCAGACAAATTATATTCTGATGAGGAATTTCCAATAAGAAGTGTAAAAACTGAAATGATCAAACAGAAATTAATATTTCTGAAATAAAAGATTTATATCTTGATGAAAAACCTAAAAAATACACTTCAAGAGTTCAACAAAGATTGAACAAGAAAAAGGGTTACAGTTCTGGTTCAGGTTATCGAAAGAAACCACACCATAATGGTAATCTCAAAAAGAAAGGTCTTGGTTTCATTTCATCAGAAAATTATAAAAATCAGAAACCTTATAAATCAAATACAAAATTTGTTTCAGGAGGAAGTTCAGAAGATGAACAGAGGAAACCGTTCTGGAAGCAGTCGAATCAAGAGTTTCTTGCTCAAGTGAAGAAGAATGTAAGAAATTTTGCTCAAAGAGTTGATAGAAGAACCTGTTTCAAATGCCAAGAAGTTGGACATATAGCTTGGAATTGCCCCAAGACCAACTACCAAAAACAGGAAGTTTCTTCTAACTCTATTTTGAGAAAGACTTGTGTTGATAAGAAAGAAAATGTTAAAAAAATTGAAAATTAAGAAGGAGAAAGTTCAAAACGGTTTTACAAAAGAAGAGGTGATTTGAGTAAACAAAAGTTGGTGGTTAAATCTGAGGGTAATTCTGACAATGAATCTAATTCCATAAAATCAGAGGAGTCATGTGTTGAGAAAAAGATTGATAATTCCGTTCCTGAGATGAACGAGGAAAATTTTCCGTCATTGACAAAAGATTATTTGAAATTAAAAGGTAGGGTTGAGATTTCAGATCAATTCTTTGCTGATAAGAAAGAATTTGATGCTGAAAAGGTGTTTAATGGAAATGTTAAACATATTTTTGGTAAGATGGTTGCAGGAAAAGTGAAAGGTGCTAAAGAATTCTACAAATCAAAGTGCTGGTGGGACAGATGTGTTCCAGAATCTCCCAAGGATGGTCAACCTTGGGGGAAAGTATTTCCAAACTAAAAATCTGACTTGCCGGAGCTCCCAGGTTGGTAAGAGTGGAGCAGGTATCGGCATCTTTCTTAGCATATAATCCTACAAGTGGTACAGTTGGTAAAGTACAGGTGGTATATTTAAATTGTTATATTTTGATGTGCAAGTGGTTATGATTGATAAGTAAACCTGTAAGTGGTTGAAAGAGGTTTTCATTGACAATGTGGTTAATCAAGGTCATTAAGTTGAACTTGATTGGACCATACTTACAAATGGTATTTGATGAACAAAGTGATAAACCCCTAATTTTACAAGTGGTAAAATCAAGCAAACTTATTTTCCGGAAAAATCATTTGATTAAAACAAACTTAAGTGTTTTGAAATCACAATGGGAAAATAGTTTGTTGTGAGGGGAGTTCTGATTGTTTATGCCGAGTGGATGGCGAATTGAAGCGATTTGATATCGGTTGTCACGTTTTTGTATAGTTTGCTTTCAAATTTTATAAAATGTGTTTGCATTTTAGGGGGAGTAAAAATTTTTCAGAAAATCCAAAAAACATTAGAAAATTTGAAAAAGACAAAAACATGACAAAATGTAAAATGAGTTTTGTTATACAAAAGAGGAAATGATAGTACATCAGTGGACGATCACAACACGCTAAAGAATTGGAAAGTTAAATAGTGATAAACGGTCTCACTGATGATATGCCAGTAGGTTTTTACACATTTAGTAGATTGTGACGAGATATAAACCTAAATTCAAACTTGCTTATGTCGTGGGTAACATCTCTCGGATATATGGGTAACCCCCGAAATCTTGTTTGAAGGACACCTCTTTCTGAGATACTAGGTCTTTATGCTTAGTGATATCTGGGGTATTATCCCGGGACTTCTGATTTTGCGGAAGCAATGGCCTAGTCCCCGGAGAATACTTTCTGCTTGCTTGAAATATAGCGCCGCCCTCAGCAAAAATAGACAATAAAATTGCTAATTAATGCTGTTGTAAAAAAAAGATCCTCTAAAGGGGACCCACCAAAAGTCGAGCCGTCATCTCTCTGCTGAACGGAAGTTCTGACCTGAGATCTCACGGTTTCGCAATTTAACCCCTTACAGATATCATCTAGGTATACTCACCTGTAAGACTGAATATTGGGATCTGGATACGGGAGTATATTCTGAGGTGGGACACGCGAATAAGTTTAAGTGCTTAAGACATTAATCTCGTATCTCGAAACAGTTGAACTTTGTGTGAGAATTTAAGTGGATCAGTATACTGACAATCTAAGTGAATCGTTTAGAACTTAAAATGTTTAAAGCTTAACGGTGTTGGTGTTTTGTCTCAAAAACTGATATGATCCTCTTACGCAAACTCACAAAAATATTGAATGTAAATATTTCATTTTTGCATTTCATTTCTGTTATATAAAAAAAAAATCCAACAAGATTTTCGGTATGTTTTAGCATAAATTTTGAAAAATTCAAAAAGATTTTAGACAACTGATGTTGAAAAGCTGATTTTCAAAATTCCGAGTGCTGAACATGACGAACAGGTTTGGGAAAGTTTGTTTAAAAAATGTTTGAAATGAAAATGATATATTTTCATGTGGTTCATCAGAAATTGACATGATAAATCTTTCTATTCAGGGTTGTGTCTTCAAGGGATTAGCAAAGTTTCTGAATTTGTTATATCTTATCTTTTATGAAACTTATGTTTTGGGTAGAGAATATGCAGGTGAATCAGGTTACGATACCTGAACCTGTGAAAGCCAGACTACGATTCCAATACAAGTTGAGGGGGAGTCTGTTAGAGAAAGAGAGTCTGAAGATGCAAGAGCTAGGAGCTAGAGATCCTGAAAGAGAATTGGAGATAGGATAGAGCCAGAAAGAGTTCCTGAAGGAAGCCCAAAGACTGATAAAGACTGAAGATTGAAAAGACTCGACACTTAAGACTCGTCAACATCTGAGGGGGAGTCTGTTAGTGCATTCATCTGCCGACTTCGTCTTATATCGAGTCTCAGTTACGTTGCGGTTTTGATCAAGACATGATGTCATCCTACTCATTGATGACATCATGAAATGACATCAATGATGACATCACTACAACATATGCATGTGACAAGAAGACAAAATAGAATTTTATATTGTTATAAATGTTGATTTCGCTTATTTGGACTTTGGGATTTCGCTTATATGGACATATGGGGGTTTCGCTCATATGGTCCTGTGACATATAAGCGAAATCACCAACTCTATATATAGGGTCTTGAGCGAAATCAGTTGTAGATCTCTTGTTTCTGGTACAGAATTGCTGCCGAAGTGCCGTTTGACTTGTAATCAGTGTGAAATCAATATACAAGGCAAGATTTAGTAGAACAAGCTGTTTTTTGTGTCTGTTTCTTGTTATTCCGCACCTGAAACGGATTAGAACACCTCCGATTGACTCGTTCGGGTCAGCACGCGATCCTACAAGAAGTAATTGTGGTTACAGGAGATAAGCCACGAAAGCAAATGAAATTCATTTCAGTTATGAAAGTGGCCAGTTATGCAAGAAAACAAGGAATCGTGTATACGATTTCTGTAGTTATTAATACTAAAAGTAAGGAACTCAAGGAAATTCCAGTAGTATCAGAATACCCGAATATATTCCCAGAAGAACTACCTGGATTACCGCCTGATAGGAAAGTAGAATTTAGAATTCATCTAATTCCTGGAACTACACCGATAGCTAAGGCACCTTTCGGTTAGCACCTACCGAAATGTTAGAATTGAAAAAGCAGTTAGATGAATTATTAAGCAAAGGATTCATACAACCTAGTTCATCCCCTTAGGGAGCACCAGTGTTGTTTATGAAAAAGAAAGATGGTTCTATGCGAATGTGTATCGATTACAGGGAATTGAATAAGGTAACAATTAAGAATCGATACCCGTTACCTAGGATCGATGATCTTTTTGATCAACTTCAGGGGCTAGATATTTTTCTAAAATAGATTTGCGCTCCGGATACCATCAGTTGAAAGTACAAGAAGAAGACATACCTAAAACTTCCTTCAGAACTAGATATGGTCACTACGAGTTTATAGTCATTCCCTTTGGATTGACGAATGCCCCTGCAGCATTCATGGACATGATGAATAGAATCTGTAAACCATATTTGGATAAATTTGTAATTGTCTTCATCGACGATATACTTATTTATTCCAAAAGCCAGGAGGAACATTGTGAGCACCTGCAAGCCCTCTTAACTTTGTTAAGAAAGGAAAAGCTTTATGCCAAATTCTCGAAGTGTGAATTTTGGCTACAAGAGGTGCAATTTTTAGGACATATGGTGAATCACGAAGGTATTCACATAGATCCTTCTAAGATAGAAGCAATTATAAAATGCAAGGTCCCACAATCAGCCACGGAAGTTAGAAGTTTTCTAGGATTAGCTGGTTACTATAGGCGTTTCATTAAGGATTTTTCTAAGATAGTTGTGTCATTAACTAAGCTAACCTGTAAAACAGTTAAGTTTGAATGGGGACCCAAGCAAGAAGAGAAGAGGCCTTTAGAATTTTAAAGCAAAGATTAAAAAATGCCCCAATTCTAGCTTTACCAGATGGAACAGAAGATTTTGAAGTTTACTGTGATGCTTCTAAACTAGGGTTAGGATGTGTACTGATGCAACGCAAAATGGTAATTGCGTATGCCTCAAGGCAATTGAAAAAGCACGAGGAAAATTATACGACTCATGACTTAGAGTTAGGAGCAATAATTTTTGCTCTTAAGATTTGGAGACACTATCTGTATGGAAGTAAGTTTACTGTCTATACGGATCATAAGAGCTTAAGGTATATATTTGGGCAAAAAGAATTAAACATGAGGCAAAGAAGATGGATGGAGATTCTAAGTGACTACGACTGTGATATTCAATATCACGAAGGGAAGGAAAATGTAGTAGCAGATGCCCTAAGTCGTAAGTATCATGAAAAACAAAGACGAATTCGTGCTCTTAGATTAAGTTTACAATTAGATTTAATGGAACAACTGAAGAATGTTCAGGAAGCAGCAATCAAGGATGATGCTGAAGGAATGAAAGGACGGATAAAGGAACTAGAACAAGGGGCTGATGGAATTTGGAGATTCCATAAGAAAAGAATTTGGGTACCTAAGCAAGGGAATTTAAGAGATAAGATTTTAGAAGAAGCCTATAAATCTAGATATACGGTGCATCCTGGTAATAACAAGATGTACCAAGATTTAAGAAATAATTTCTGGTAGATAGGAATGGAGAAGGACATAGCCAGATATGTTTCTAAGTGCCTAACTTGTTCACAAGTTAAGGCAGAACACCAGAAACCCTCAGGTGTACTGCAACAATTAGAAATGCCAGTATGGAAATGGGAACTAATAACAATGGATTTTGTTACTAAGTTACCCAAAACCAGAAAAGGTAATGACGCAATTTGGGTAATTGTGGATCGATTAACTAAATCAGCCCATTTCCTACCCATGAAGGAAACCTTTAGCATGGAAAGGTTAGCAAAATTGTACGTAAACGAAGTAGTATCCTTACATGGAGTCCCACTCTTCATTGTATCAGATAGGGATAGTCGTTTCACTTCGCAATTCTGGACCAGTTTCCAACAAGCAATGGGAACACGATTAAATTTAAGTACTGCCTATCATCCCCAAATAGATGGACAGAGTGAAAGGACGATCCAAACCCTAGAAGACATGCTCAGAGCATGTGTCATAGATTTTGGTGGAAACTGGGATGACCACCTACCCTTAATTGAATTCTCCTATAACAATAGTTATCATGCAAGCATCGAGGCTGCCCCATTTGAAGCACTGTATGGACGGAAGTGCCGAACTCCAGTTTGCTGGGCAAAAATAGGAGAAAGTCAATTATCAGGTCCCGAGATTGTACAAGAAACCGCCGACAAGATAACTCAAATCAAGGAAATATTAAAAACAGCTCGAGATCACCAGAAGAGTTATGCAGACAATCGGCGCAAGCCGTTAGAATTTCAAGTTGGAGACAAGGTAATGTTGAAAGTCTCTCCTTGGAAATGAGTAGTTCGGTTTGGTAAAAAGGGAAAGCTAAGTCCAAGATACATAGGACCATTCCCAGTGATCTAGTGAATAGGACCAGTTGCCTAGCTGGAGTACATGACGTATTTCATGTATCTAACCTCAAGAAATGTCTATCTGACGAATCCCTGGTAGTACCTCTTCAAGATATAGAGGTGAATGAAAAGTTAAAATTTGTGAAGAAACCACTTCAAATAGAAGACAGAAAGGTTAAGTTTCTCAAGCACAAAAGACTAGTACTGGTCAAGGTCAAGTGGGATTCGAAAAGAGGACCTGAGTACATGTGGGAACTGGAATCGGAAATGAAGCGAAAGTATCCTCACTTATTCTGGTAAATCTCGAGGATGAGATTTTAAATAAGGTGGGGAGGATGTAAGGACCTGCAAAAATGTCCCAAAACAACCCGTAAGTAGAAACCCAGACCCCTAAAACCCTAATCCTTGTTGAAAATCAAGAAAATCAAAATTTAAGGGTCTCTCGCGGGCCGCGTAAGACTTAAGGGAAGCTTACGCGGGCCGCCACAGCTGGGTGGTTCGAACAGATAAGCTTTGCGCCACGTGGCGGACCTACGCGTGACACGCTAGCCCTAATCGTAGCATAGGTGGCCCTCGCGGGCCGCGTAAGACTCCCTTAAGGTCTACGCGGGCCGCGAGGAACTTAAAAATCAGCTATAAATTGGGCAGTTCATGGCCTTTGCTTCTGTGTTCGTAAAACTTACTAAAAGACGAATTATACTGCTCAAAATCATAGTTTCACATAGGGAAACGCTGCTACGAGTACAGGGTATTAACTCGATCACTGCTACGATACAATGTCCGATCGATTGAAACCAATCCGATGGATGTTTAAGTGCTGCCCGAATTCGGGCTATACTTTATCATTCGTCGTGAGGGTTTTGATTTCGTGAGTTTATCGTAAATGTTGCATTAAGTTACTAACCTAGTTTCGTGTGCATTGTTATTTAACTAGGTTTACAAGGCTAAATAAGTAGGCAAGGTTCTGTCCAATTAAACTTGCAATGTGAGTCATTCTCTTTTTACCAAATTGGTTTCCAAAACCCTATTTATTTTCAAAGTTATAATTACAGGGATTAAGTCTTTGTAATCTTCAATTACAGCCGGTATGTGGGGTTTTGTATACATTACTTGATACCCGTCACCATTGGACAACGGGTTAGCCAATGGGTGATCTGACCATAGTCACAGATACGGCCGAGTGACAAATACTGATTTGGGGTAATTGGTTGATAGAAACAATATAATCACCCTTAATACTGTAGATTATAACAATGTGTCATTTTGTACAAATTGAGTGACTAAAAGTATTTCCCCGCTGATAAAATATTTTTTTACATGTTTCAGGTGATTTACTGTGAACTAAGGAAAAAGTGTCGTGTAGCACTACAGCTTGAAGAAGGTGGCTCAGTAAAATAAATAAAATGTTTTGTAAAACAGGGAATTTCCTTGTGAAATTTCTTTATTGTAAATTACGGGGTTTGCCCCAAATTGTGAAATAAAATAATTGGGCATTTTCAGTTTTCACGATCCTGTTAAAATCTCCGCTGCCAAATTAAACATCAATACCACGGGTTTCTGTCCTGCGGCTCCTGAACCGGGTAAAACTGGGACGGGGGCCGTGACAAGTGTGAACTTGTATGTACGCACATATGATGGGATACGTATGAATGTACTTAGATATATGAATGTGTATACACGTGTTGTAATCTAATGATTGTAGATCACTGGTATACGTATATATGAAGATGTGGCCTTTCAACATGTTTGAGATTACGTATTCCTAACCATGTTACTATTGAGAATGAAATGAAGTGTAGGTATGGGAACGCCGGACTCTCGGGGAATTGATGTCGGACTCGGGTAAATAAAAATTGAGAGGATGGTTCAATGGAATACCTTACATAATTAGAATGCGATATAGCCTTTTAAGTATATGTTTCAAATTATATATGATGTCACCATGTACTAACGTGTTGGTTATATATGGTGACCGCAGATTAGTCAGATATTCATGATGGACAAGTGAACGAGGGTCGAGTTGAGGATCATAGATTGTACGGGAAAGCGGTCACGTTGTTTGTAACTATTTGTTAACATAGTTACATTAAATAAATGGTCAATGATGTATTTATGTTAAAAAGGGTTGACCTAAACGGTATTCAAGTGTGTTGGAACAGTTAAAAGAAAGAAATTTTACGGTTCATTTTCCGTTGCGTCGTTTTGGGTCAAAGCGTGATAAGGGTCTTACAATATCTTTTAAAAAAACTCGTATATTGCACGTGTTTAATAAAATATAATACTATTGACATATTATAACATTTTACTTTGTTCAATATGTATTCTTAACTAATTTTTGTTTAAAATTATTATTATTATTATTATGTAATATGATCATAATAAAAATAAACGTTTATCTTCTTAGCTAAATTTTTGTTTAAAATTATTATTATTATTATTAATATTATTTAATATGATCACAATAAAAACAAATGTTTATCCTTATCTAAATATTTATTCTTATCTAATATTTTTATTCAAAATTATTATTATTATTATTATTATTATTATTATTTAATATGAGAGATAAATAGGAAAATAATAAACTTTAATGTACTATTTACTTATTATGACATTTTACTTTGTTAAATATGTATTCTTAACTATTTTTTTGTTTAAATTTGCTGTTGTTGTTGTTCTTGTTATTATTATTATTATTATTATTATTATTATTATTATTATTATTTAATATGATCATAATAAAAACAAATGTTTATCCTTATCTAAATATTTATTCTTATCTAATATTTTTGTTCAAAATTATTATTATTATTTAATATAAGAGATAAATAGCAAAATAATAAACTTTAATGTACTATTTACTTATTATAACATTTTACTTTGTTAAATATGTATTCTTAACTGACTTTTTGTTTAAAATTGTTGTTGTTGTTGTTATTATTATTATTATTTAATATGAGAGATAGATAGGAAAATAAGGTGACAAAGCACCAGAAAATGACACGTGTTCAAAAAAGATTTTCATTTATTAGTATAGGAAGATTTTTAGTATATATATATATATAGAGGGAGAGAGAGGAAGGTTAACGTACATTACGGCTTAACGTACATCACGTACGAAAGGTAATTACGCACGTTCATTTTAAAATCACGCACGTTGTTGTACGTGAAGTACGTTAAGCCGTAATGTACGATATACTTTCTCTCTCTCTCTCTCTCTATATATATATATATATAGATTGAGGTTTCTGTAAAAAAGACCAAAAGTGTGAGAAAGGTAAGAAATAATCTCAGCCATTAGATCTTTTAATCTAATGGTTGAGATCAATAGGGATCAAATTGTAAAATGTTTTTTATTAGTTTGGACTGATTTGAAAATTGTATTGGCAATTGTGTCTTTTACATCCACCTGAAAATAGGACACTGTAAATCAATTCCCTAAAATTACGAATTCTCTTTCTTCTTCCAGAATTCGAATCCTCCTCCTCCTTCTTCCAGAATTTGAATCATCATCATCATTGTCACACCCCAACCGATGGCGGAAACATCAGGGCGCGACACTAGGTGAACCAGATTGCTCAAGAGAATCCATAACAACTATTCATTACCAATATTTTAAAGGTTCATCATCGCATACTAACGAACAAATATTTAACAAACAATTATTATAGATAACGAGTTCTCTTAAACAAAACATGATCCGACAACCTAGATTTCTATTAGTGGAGTTTCTAGACTGCCTATCTTGATTTCAGCATAACATTCCATCAACCTGTCACATACGTTAAAATGAAAGTCAATACATAAAGTAAAGGTGAGTACACAAGTTTGCATAGATAATAGTATGAAAAACGTTTACGCATAACCAACATGTAACACGTAACGGGCGAAGCATGTAACTACCAACAATGATATAACCTAACCAAGAGACTGCGTTGTAGAGTATGCGAGACACATATTCATCGAAGCGAACACATGAAGTAAAGTAAAGTGATCCCTAGCAACCCCTGTCCACGACAGGTGCTGAGTCCAAACTATAGTACTATCGTTGCTAGAGGCGGTCTAGTGTAACACTGTATAAGCATAGTAACAAGCATTCAACAAATCACGTATAGCATGCGGGAGCGATTAGCGTTTATAAAGTGTTTGTGTTGTGTGTTGCGTTTTGATATAGAACGTATGTAACACCCAAAAGTGCGTTAAACGAAAATGGGTTAGAGTATACTCACAACGTGCTTTTAACAAGTAAACACAAGCTGGATTGGATTGAAGGGAGCGCGTCGAGTTAGCCTGTGTATGGAAACAGAAGCATAAGTCTTCTTCAGGGCTGGATGGTCGTAAGCAGAATGTCGGACGGGATAAGTGTTTGACAGGCTATCCGAACGGATGGGTTCCATCCGGACGGATGGTCATCCAAGCGGATGGCCATTCGAATAAGGCGTAATTGTTTACGAAATCGTTAAAATTCGAAGTTTAGTTAAAAGCATTTTAGCAACGAATATTATAAGGGGCATGTCATCCGGTCGGATGGTCATCCGAACGGATGGCCATTCGAGCGGGTGATCTCCGGTTAAAGTTTTTGTAAAATTTTCCAAGTAAAAGTTTGAGTTAACGGAGACGGCGTGACGACGTGTCAAACAACAGAAAATACCAAGTCCAGTGCATTCGGCCGGATGGGTCTAGCCCATTCGGACAAACATGTTGTTCTTGATGAAGATTCATGTTTGACCCATAAATCGATCCATCTCTTGGGTGGAAATCAGTTTTCAAACCGGCTTTCGACTAAGGAATGAGTCGAGAGTCTGATTGAGTCCAGATTCCATCGATATTGTGTGAAAATTGAAGGAAAGTTGAAAACAGATAAAAAAGTGTTGAAATCTTACAAAACTAAGTTGAAAGGTGTAGAAATCCTTTAGATCTAGAACCAATCGTGATTTAATGGTGCTCCTCAATAGTTTGCCTAAGCAAACCGAGTGGAATCCATCTTCAAGAGGCCCAAATCAGATGATTTCGAGAAAAATTTAGTGTTTGTGTGTGATTTTGATGAAGAAGATGATGTAGAAGTGATTAGAGATGAAGATTGTGCAAGATTTGAGGGAAAAAGCTTACAAATTGGCCTTGAATCGCGAAAGAGTCTTGGGGAGCGGATGAGAGTGTCAAAGTCATAGAATGGAGGTGTACGGCGGTATTTATAGAGGTGGGGCGAAGGGTTAAGTCGGTTATGAGTGGCAGTCGTTCGGATGGCTCCATCCGGTCAGATGGTCATCCAGATGGATGGTCATCCGGGCCGATGTCCATTCGGACGGAAGGCCATTCGGACGGCCGAGTTTGCGCAAGTTAGTTTTCCAACTTTGGTTCGTTTGTTAAGCGTTGCGTTGCGTTTAATCGAGTTGCGAGTGAGCGTGTAAGTGTTGCGTTGATAACCCCAGAACATTGAACAAATAATCACACAAATAATACACATAATATAATTAAATCCGCGTTTTGAGTTGCATTGAGTTTGCGTTGTGATAGCGTTTAGTCTAAGTAAGTAATGCGATAAAATGCATTTACATAGCAAGTGTTATAATAAGTGTTTAAATGTGATGACTACGTTTGGCATAATCGTTGTAATATGCGTTTAAAATCACTGAAAAATATAGTTTAGCCCACAGCGTTAATCGAATCCCAAGAGTACAAGTGCTAACGAAAAGAATAACAGCGACAGGTAACGATCCGAAAAGTGGGGTTGTTACAATCATCATCATCAATCATCAATCTGTGAATTTGAAATCAAATAATATTTTAAATCAGATAAGGTGGTTTCCGGACGGAACAGCGGCCTCCTTCTCGTTTTTCCGATGACTGTGGCGGCGACTGTGTCGTTCCGGCGGTGGTTTGGGTGTCCGAAGGGGCAGGGGTTCCGGCAAGGTGGTTTCCGGTGGTTTGGTTCGAGCGATAAAAAGACATCCAGCAAGGTGGTGTCGGGTGGTTGGCCACCTCTACACGACGGTGGCGGAGCGGCAGTGGTGGTGCCGGCAGTGGAGAAGAAGATGATACAGAGATGCAATGATTATTGAATGGTGTTATATATGTGCTGAATGGTGTTATATACTTTATTGAATGGTGTTATATATGTGTTGAATGGTGTTGTATACTTATTGAATGGTATTATATAATTATTGAATGGTGTTATATAATTATTGAATGGTTACATATGTGCTGAATGGTGGTTTTGCAGTGTTATTCATAGTGTTTTTACAGAGATCTTTTAAATGGTGTTATATACTTATTGAATGGTGTTATATATGTGTTGAATGGTGGTTGCAGTGTTATTCATAGTGTTTTTTAGAGATCTTTTAAAAAATCCTGCTCCTATAATTAAGGTGGCGGTTATGGAAAGTTTGAATTAATTGAATTAATGATAAAATTACTTGTTTACCCTTTTGAATTAATTTAAACTGAGGACACATGTCATCTCCACCATATTTCTCAAATTTCTCACACTTTTAACCTTTTTTACAATAACCTTACCCTATATATATATATAGGGGAAGGCGGTGTGTCGAAGGCGGTGGCGGCGGTGAATATGGGTGGAAGGGTGGGTGAGGAGGGGTGTGAACCGGTGAATGATGTAGGTTGTTTGAATGTTTTTTGGATCTGGAAAAAGTGAGTTGCACTTGTTTGAATGTTTTTTGAATGATGCAGGTTGTTTGAATGATGCATTTTTGTATTCTTTGATTCTGTGGGTTTTGATCTGTTGGATTGGGCGGCGATGATGCAAAAAAAAAACGTAGATTTTGATGACGATGGCGCGGCAAGGATGGTGGAGGGTAGGTTTTTGAACCTGCAACCCCACTTTGCAGCCTTTTGATTATCGGGAAATCTGAGACAAACCCCATTTTTTTCGAGATACACATTGTTTTGATGTTGTTGGTTTTTTATATTTTTCCACCAGTCGATGATGATAACAATGTATCTGAGACACCTACTGAGTTTGCGATTTCCAGGTGCGTTCGTTTTGAGTAAAAAAGTTTTTGTAAAAAAAAAAAAGTTAAACCGTAAACTTTTTAACGTAAAACGTAAACTTTTTAACGTAAAACGTAAAAACATAACACGTAAAACCATAACACGTAAAAAGTTTAACGTAAAAAGTAAAGCGTAAAAAGTTTAACATAAAATGTAAAACGTAAAAAGTTTAACGTAAAACGTAAAAAGTTTTACGTAAAACGTAAAAAGTTTTACGTAAAATGTAAAACTAAAAAAAGTAAAACGTAAAAAGTTTAACATAAAACGTAAAACGTAAAGCGTAAAAAGTTTAACATAAAACGTAAAACGTAAAACATAAAAAGTTTAACGTAAAATGTAAAAAGTTCAACGTAAAACGTAAAATATTTAAAAAATCTCTTAAAAGATATGAATTTAAAAACCTTTTAATAAAAAAATTGTTTAAATAAAATAAACTAATATAATAATACAAAAAAAGTAACAAAAAATAATAAATACAAAAAGACAAAAAAAATAATTTTACTAAACTACCCTTTTGCATTAAAATATTAAAAACATAATAAGACAAAAATTATTTTATATTATTTTTAATTACTTTTAATCATGTCCATCTATCTTGTTGATCTAGTGGCTAAAAAGTGGTTCTCTCGGTTCTTACTAGAGGTGTGCAAAAAAAACGAATTAACCGAACTATAACCGAATTAACCGACAAAACCGAACCGAAAAAACCGAACCAAATAAAAAACCGGTGGGTCGGTTAATGGTTTATTTGAAAACCGAAAGTAGCGGGTCGGTTATAGTTATCATTTTTTCCATACCCACCATAACCAAACCGAACCGACATGTAATAAATCTTTGTAGGATTTAGGACTTTTCACCATATTTTTAATATTTGATGTTTTTTACTGAAGATTTTTAGTACTTATGGGTTTTTTCATATCATTTTGTGGTTTTGGTTAAATTTTTATTTGAATTTATTGAATGTATCATATCACTTTATTTGAATATTCGATAATAATAATTGGTATTAATATTATAGATTATATATATATTTTTTAATGCTATGTAATATACTAATATATACAAATATGCAATAACAATTTATTCCATGCTAAAAAAAGCTATTTTTAGCTAAGCTAAATACACGGTTAACCACCCATAACCGACTAGCTATAACCATCAAAACCGAATAACCATAACCACCATAACCGATCGGTTATGGTTATGGTTTTTTGTCAAAACCGACCCAAACCGACCCATGCACAACCCTAGTTCTTACAACTGGAGGTGGTTTGTATTTTAACGGTCCCCCATTTTAGCGGTCCCCTATATATAGGGGACCGTTAAAATAAAAACCACCTCTAGTTGCGAAAACCGTGAGAACCACTTTCCAACCATTAGATCTTGGAGATGGATGGATGAGATTAAAAGTAATTAAAACCTTGCGAAAACCGTGAGAATCACTTTCCAATCGTTAGATTTTGGAGATGGATGGACGAGATTAAAAGTAATTTAATACCATTAAAAAATTCTTTTTGTCTTATTATATTTTTAATATTTTAATGTCA
The DNA here is from genome assembly GCA_030545235.1 of Helianthus tuberosus. NCBI lineage: Eukaryota > Viridiplantae > Streptophyta > Magnoliopsida > Asterales > Asteraceae > Helianthus > Helianthus tuberosus. Next base: position 107,581,257 of record CM060365.1, on the reverse strand, counting down.
AAAGGGTATTTAAATAAATTTGTTTTTTTTATCATATTTATTGTTTCTTATTACCTTTTTTGTCTCATTACATTAATTATTTTTTATTAAAAATCAGATTTTTTGACAAAAAAAATTCCAAGATTTTTTTTACAAAAAAACGTTTTTACGAGCCTTTTTTTACGCCCTCGTTTTTACGCCTCGTGTTTTACGCGCGATTTATTACGGGCCGTTTTAAGCCCCGTTTTTACGCCCTGTTTTTTCGCGCCGTTTTTGCACCTGGTTTTTTACGCCCTGTTGTACGCGCCGTTTTTTAATGCCCCGTTTTTACGCGCCGTTTTTTACGTCCCATTTTTTACGCATCGTATTTACGTGCCGTTTTTTTACACACACGTTTTTATACTTTTTTTAAGGTTTTAAACTTTTTTTACAAAAAAATTTATACAAAAAACTTTTTTTACAAAAAAATTTATACAAAAAACTTTTTTACAATTTTTTTTACAAAGAACAAAAATTTACACGAAATTTTTTTTTATGGTTTTAACGTTTTTTTTTAACAAAAACGTTTTTTACACACACGTTTTTAAACTTTCTAACCGTTTTTACAAAATCTTTTTTTACAGTTTGAAACTGTTTTTTTTACAAAAAAAAATTACAATTTTTTTTACAAAAAACTTTTGATAATGAACAAAATTTTATATACGAATTTTTTTTTACAGTTTTAACCTTTTTTTTACAAAAACTTTTTTTACACACACGTTTTTAAGCTTTTTTTACGTCTTTTACGAAAACTTTTTTTACGATTTAAATTTTTTTATATAAAACTTTTTTTACAAAGAACCAAAATTTATATGAATTTTTTTTTACGGTTTTAACTTTTTTTTTACAAAACTTTTTTTTTCAAAATTTTTTTACGAAACCTTTTTTACGGTTTTAAACTTTTTTTACACAAAACGAAAGCGCCCAAAAATCGCGACTCAGTAGGTGTCTCAAATAAGTTGAACTTATCATCATCGACTGGAAAAAATATAAAACCCAACAACAAAAAATCAAAACAATGTGTGGATCTTAAAAAAAAAGAGGTTTGGCTCAAACTTTCCAATAAACGGGGCTTGAAAAATATAAAACCCAACAATAAAAAATCAAAACTTTGTTTATCCTCTTAGGATAACCTCAGTGTTCCATCTTTCAAATAATTCAAGACTCACTTTGTGGGAAGCAGTTGCAAACTGTGAGTATACTTGACCCTCTTTCGTTTTAAACCACTTTTGGGTGTAACATGTATAACTCATTAAATTCATAACACACACAATTAATATTATGCAAACACTCAATCCATTAAAAACATGCTACTTGTTGTACTTGATGATTATACATGCTAGAATACATTCATGCAACCTATTTGTTATTAACTTCGCGAGCCTACCTTAACATGTATAACACTATAGGAGTAGCACACCGGCCGTTTTGGGGTCATTGTTAAGTAATCATTCTTTATGCTCTTATTCATTGCGATGATAAGATTACGCTAGTGGATAGTTTGGTTTTACCTATAGTTATTGCATGCTAGTATGATATGTAACTTAGTATCCGAATTGCCATGTTGGATTTCAGACATTATATATATGCTATTTAGACAAAACTTGTATGCTCACCGACCCTTTTTGTGTTGACGGATACTTTAATACATGTTGCAGAAAATGTATGATGACGCTCAAGAAATCAACTTAGGGCGAATTAGAAACGCACCCAAACTTTACTTTATTATCAATTAACCATTGGGTGTCAGCCCAATGGCCACAGGCACCTAAGTTAAACCGGTTCGAGGCCTAAAGTGCTCGGGTTCGAATCCTGCTTGCATGCTCTTCGCTCCCCTCGAAACGGCTGGGTAGTCACTGCCAGGCAGCGTTGCCGGGTCGCTAGCTTGGGGAGGGGGATCCCTCCCGCGGTCAGGGGTACAGTGCAATTACCTTTTTTTTTTACTTTATGTATTTCCTTTATGTTAATGATATTAAATTGAAAATTGTTGTACTTTCCTTTCAAGATGATTGTATCATTGAAATTAGCAATGAAATGAAATTTTAATTTTTTAATTATTGTCACATTTTAGAACGTTATAATGTTTTGAGCAATCTCGTCCGTCTCATTCCGATGTTTCCGCCATCGGTTGGTGTGTGACATAAACTTATGTTTAGCTAATTATCATTAACCTTACAAGCCTCACTTAACATGTAATGCACTATAAAATTAGCACACCGCCCATTTTGTGGGTTATTGTTAAGTTATTCTTTACGGTCGTATTCGCTTTGGTGATAAGATTACGCTAATGCCAAACTTTGGATTGATATTTAGGCTATTCATGCTAGTATGTTATACATGATTTAGTATACTTTAAACATGTGGATTTGAGACTCATTCTTATATGTGCTACGTAGACAAACTAGTATGCTCACCGACATAATTTGTGTTGATGGATATTTGTATACATGTTGCTGGAAATATTTGATGATTATATCACAAGAAAATACTTAGGGTAGATTTAGATACTCACCTAGTTTATTTATGCATTTGATGTTTTTAGTTAAGAAATTCCAAATTGTTATATTTCCTTTTGAGACAATGTAATGTTTGTTTTGATGATATGAAATGAAATTTCGAATTTTAATATATTGCCGCAAATTGAGTGTTATATTGTCTTTGAGCAATCTATTACGTCTCGCCTCAATGTTTCCGCCATCGGTTGAGGTGTGACAGTTATCAATATCTATAAAACGCTACCACTTCATTTTAGCCCCTGGATTGTTTTGATCCAAGGGCTGTCAACCGTTCTCATAATTTTCACACTTTAGAGCGTTTTCTCCAAATCCTGCCTTTACACACACACACACACACACACACACATATATATACACATATGGTAAGGGTTTGTTATGAAGTAGCATTTATGATGAGAATCATGAGAACAAGTGTGAACACAACCAAAGCTACCTAAAAAGCTTAAAAAACACACATTTTTTTTATTTTTATAATTTTACATTAAAATCACAAATTTTTATTAATAATTTGTTTCATTAATAAAAAGTCGCAATTTTAATGTAATTTAAAAAATAACTTTTTTAGCATTTACTTTTGGGGTTTAGTCTTTAGCATTTAGCTTGGGTGGGGGGTGGGGTTAGGTTTTTTTTTTAGGTTTTTAGGGGTGAGGGTTTAGTTTTTTGGGTGTTGGTGTGGTGGGGGTTCATTGTTTGTTTTGGGTTTATTTTGTTTGTGTTCATACTAGACCACTAGTTCTCAAGCTCTGTTCTTAAAAGTTTCTGCATGAACCCATATATATATATATATATATATATATATATATATATCCATGCACATGTGCATATGTATTATTACTTCGACAAATTTGGTAATACGTTATCAGGAATAGACAATTGCACTTTAATTTACAATACTATTCGTAATACACTACTTTTTACATTACCAATATTCAAAATGCACATGTGCATCATTAGGTATAACCATGATATAACGTGTTTTGGTACAAAAAGTTTGTGATTTTGAATGGATAAGTAGGCCCATATACATGTTTTTTGGTTAGTTATATCTAGTGGTTGATGGTTTGGTTATAGTTGTCAATTTATTATGTAATATGTTGATTGGATGGTATAAATGGTGTTTACATACATGTAATAAAGTTAAAATATTGGTAATGGTATTGTATTATGGATGGTAGGAGGTAATGGTATTGTATTATGCATGGTATGATAGATGAAAGGGAAAGTGTATTCAAAGTAGTGTACCAAAACACCTTATTTCATGTTGATACATATAAATGCACATGTGCATTTCTAATATTGGTAATGTAAAAAGTAGTGTATTACATATGGTAGAGTAAATGAAAGTGCAATTGTCTAATATGTGTAATGAATTACGGAATTTGTCAAAGAAATGACAAAAATGCACATGTGCATGCTTGTGTATTATGGATGGAATGATAGATTAAAGAGAAAGTAGTGTACCAACACACCTTATTTCATGTTGATACATATAGATGCACATGTGCATTTCTAATATTGGTAACGTAAAAATTAGTGTATTACACGTGGTAGTGTAAATGAAAGTGCAATTGTCTAATATTTGTAATGAATTACGGAATTTGTCAAAGAAATGATACAAATGCACACGTGCATGGACAACTGTGACTCAAAAAAAAAATTGAATTTTTTTTTTATTGTAAACAAAATATAGCGATTTTTACAAAAAAAATAGTAAAAAAAAATTTTGGGTGTTTTTTAGATTTTTTTAGGTATTAATGTTTGTGTTCACACTGGTTCTCGCAATAAATGGTGGTTCCTAACGGATATATCAAAGTAAGTGTTCTTTAGTGATTTTCCAGAAAATTAACCACAAATCTAACGTTAATTTTTTGGAATGATGACATGCGTGTCAAATGGATGTTCAATGTACACTGTAAAACATATGACCTTCATTGACAAACAAACCCATCTGAAATTCGTTTGTGAAGGTGGGGCCCATCCATAATCAGACAATGACACTCGATTAAGAAACCGGGCGCGGGTAAGGTTAACTCTGATGGATTACCATCGAGGGGTCACCGGTTGGATTATCAACGACGATTCATATCGATTGTTACCATGACCCTGTCACCAACAAGTTAGCAACAAAAGTTTTATCGATGGATGTTCACGTTGCAAACGGCCCTCACCGACAAACGAATGAAAATTCTAGGCAACAATCTTTTTAAAAATTGTATCCTTCATTTAGTAATAAATTACCGATGTAGTCAAACCCTTAGATGTGCCCTCATTGACAAACGACTGAAAAGTTGAACGGGAATCTTATCCTCAAATTAACGACGAACCACCAAATGATCACCTATTGGCAAAGAGTTACCGCAAAAAGAACAACCCGGGTCGGGCTTACCTTTGTTGGGTTCCTTGTCAGCGATAGTCTTTTTTTCGTGTTTGTTAGTAATTAGTAATTAATCATTTATGATAGACTTTTTTCTCTTGAGTTATGGTGTCCGTCGATGATAGTCATTTTTTCTTTCTATTGGCATTTGTCGATAATTACTGTGTATCCCCTTCATAACTAACGACTTCTTGTAAGTGATACTCACCACTAAAACTAAACAACAAAATGTACAATTTCATATAGCTAAAGAATAAAACTTTAACTTACTTGAATATTCAACTTATTTTAAAATGTATTAATTATTTTTGTAATATCGGGGTAAATTGCCTGGATGCTCCCTATGGTTTACCAAGATTTCACTCTTAGTCCCCACCTTTTTAAAATTAGACTAAATTACAAGTTTTGTCCTTTACGTTTACACCATTTTGCAGGTGGTGTCCTTTAGCGTAAAACTTGACGAGTTTTGTCCTTAATGTATCAAAATTTTGCACGTTATTCCCTTTGAGCCTAACACAGTTAATTTATTTGGTTAAGTATGGTCATGTGCATGGCACATGAGGGCGTTATTGTCTTTTCACCTCCCCAAGGTCTAATGTGTAACACAACTTATATCAAGGGACTATTGTGTAAAAAATAAAAAGATATTTAAAAAAAATAAAACTCACCACTCTCTCACTCTTATCTTTCTCTCTCTCACCTACCGCCACCTCCCACCCCCATCTGCCGCCGACCACCACCACCCGCCACTCACCGGCAACCGCCCCTAAAACTGCGCCACCTGCAAACGCCCCACGCCGCCCCTAACACCACAAACATGCCACTTGCCCTCGACCTACAACCTCCCATAAAACCACCCCCACAACCACCCCTAACTCCACAACCATGAATTAGCAAAATGTAAATAAGTTCACTAATCACCAAAAGATCACAAGACACTCTAGACAGTAACTAATCAAAATCTTAAACAAGTTCAATAATCTATAAAAACATATTTAAATTTATCATCACAATTTACAAACAATTTCCATAAATGTAAACCCTTTGAGACAGTTCATCGAACATCTTTCTTGCATAATGATAATGATCATATTTGCAATCCCAAACTCGTTTATGTACATGGATTTTCAACTTGAAGCAGACTTTTAAAATTTACAGAACAAACTACATAAAACAAATGCATCACACCCATCAATTGCATGATTTGAATTTTGTATTATGTGAAACAAAAGGAACAAATTAAATTTCAATTCGATGAATATACCAGAATTTAATGGCGTCACCGAAGGCCACAATAGATCGAGAGCAAGCAAAAATGAAGAATTGTTGTGTTGTAATCGTGGTGATCGGTGAATGTCACCAAACAAACGAATGAAAGAAACACACATTGTTAAGTTGAACGTCACCAAACAAACGAATGAAAGAAAGAAACACACGTTGTTTAATTTAAACGAATGAAAGAAACACACGTAGGTGAGTGGCGGGTGGTGGTGGTCGGCAGTAGGTGAGGGCGGGAGGTGGTGGCAGGTGTGAGAGAGAGAGATAAGAGTGAGAGAGTGTTGAGTTTTGTTTCTTATTTATTATTTTTTATTTTTTACACAATTGTCCCTTGATATAAGTTATGTTACATAATAGTCCCTGGGAGGTGAAATGACAAGAATACCCTTATGTACCTTGCACATGACCATACTTAACAAAAAAAATAGATGGGTTAGGCTCAAAGGGCATATCGTGCAATATTTTGATTTGTCAAGGACAAAACTCGTCAAGTTTTGCGCTAAAGGACACTGCCTGCAAAATGGTGTAAACGTAAAGGACAAAACTTGTAATTTACTCTTAAAATTATATGTTTGTTCCCTGTGGTTTACATTTTTCTTACTCGGATACTCCCCTGATTGAATGGACATTAACTGTTCTGGTTAAGTGTACTTGAAATTACTAAACTACCCTTATAAAAAAAACTAAATACATTAAAACAATATCAGATGGGACCTACCTATCATCATCACCACATAACATCCTCAAAATCAAAACCCACATTTTTGTTTGAATCACCATTTTCAATCAAATTTCCCCCGACCTGCACACACCACCATGTTTGAATCAACTTCACAAAATTTTGTTTTTTATGGAATCGAGATTCTTAGCAAGTTTATCCCAATAAAAAAACAGGGTGCAAATAAAGATATCAATCCAAATTTGAGGAAATTATGGAAAACCACAACAGAGGCAGTATGGAGTAAATTATAGACTGTCATCGGCCTTGATTGTAGCGTTGCAATCGTTGGCCACTACGAGCAATTATGGACACCATATCTTTCCATTACATTCCAACGATCATCTTCAAATGAACAACATGAGACACAACAAGCAAGAAAGAAGAAGATCTTAGGAGATGTAATTGAGGATTTACGAAGGATGAAGGGTCAAATTCAAGAGACCTCTATTTGAACCCACCGCCCATGCCGCCGTTGGTAGCACGGTCTAAGGCCACGACATCAGCTTTTCGAGGTATTTTACCTCATTTTGACACGATTGTCGCAGCCCCCAACCCCTACCCCGGGAGCGGGCGCCGCGAGATCCAGATCAGTGGTATCGGTGTTTATTAATTTGGCAGCGGAATACATCAGGACCGTAGTTAGGAAATATTTTTATCAGAGTAAAACACCAAACTTTTTATAATAAAACACTGGGATAAAACCCAAGTTCATTTGACAATACATTTGTAGGGATAAACCCTATTTATTGAAAACAAAAACTACTTTTTATTTAGGTAACTTTTATAGCCACTTTTCCAAGCCTTCAGTGCTCTCCAGCTGGCTTCTATTGGCTTTCACATTGTGTTACCTGAAACGCGTTTTAAAACATTTTTATCAGCAAGAACTACTGGCAAGTACATTCCATTTTGGTAAAACATCAGTTGTTTACACATTACAGTATTGATGGCGATTACAATGTTTATATCTACACAGTTACTCGGTCAGTACTTGTCACTCGATGGATCTGTGACTATGGTCATATCACACATTGGATACCCGTGCCCAATTGTGAAGGTTATCAAGTACTGTATACAAACCACATAATACTGGCAGCAATTATAGAATTACAAAGACTTAATCACTGAATTGTATTTGAAAATATTTGAGGTTTTGGTAAAACATTTTGACTCACAAAAATGTACTCTCAAATAGTGAGCAAAAGTGAATGTACTTACATTGTTGACTTAGGTGATACTAAAGCTTCCTGGTGTAACTCCTGGTTATTATCTATTAAAATTAAACAATGCACATGTGTTAGTAAAATAACCCAAATCACATTAACCGTACAACTCGAGACAAAACTCCAATGACTGAGTCAGGCAGAGCCTTGACATGCATTACGGAGTCCTAGATCAATCGGGTGTAACACGAGACAGAACTCCAATGACTGAGTCAGGCAGAGCCTTGACATGCGTTACGGAGCCCTAAATCGACCGTGTAGGGTAACAGCATGGTTATAGTACTTACAACGAGACAGAGATTCGCTTTATAGTGGGTATTATGCCCGGGTATTATAATAGCCTACATAATATTTGAGAGAGAAAATAGAAATGAACGACTGAACAAATGAGGCCGAAACCCCTTTATATAGGCTGGTCAAGGGGTCCCTCGCGCCCCGCGAGGACCACTTCTTCCTCCGTCGCGGGCCGCCAGAGCTGTAAAGGCTGTTGTAGGCCAGGTGAGTCAAGGGGTAGGCTTGCCACGAGTGACGACACGTGGCTGCATTGTGTGCTGGGCAAGCAAGGGCCGTCGCGCCCCGCGAAGGCATTCCCTTCCTCTGTCGTGGGCCGCGAGCGACTCATAGATTTGCTTTTATTTGATTTTTGTAAGTATAAGGGCATTTTCGGCTCGTTTCACGCATACGGGGTATATTTAGGAACGTTTAGGGTTACGTTAAGGGTTCTAGGAGGGTTGTTATAACGATGAATAAAATCCCTATGATTCTGTTTGTTATCGGTGATCACAGAACACAAATTTATAAATTGAATTTAAGGGCTATTCTAGAGTTTATGATTGTAGCTGAAGAAACACCAAACTAATCTGGTGATTAGTTTGTGGTTTGTGCCTCGACAAATAAGGTTAATCTTCTTTATCTCATCCAAGATGTGATGGTGATGATCCTGCAAAACACTGAACACACCGTTAAGCTCGTTACGAGGAGGGGAATAGGGGGTTTTCCTCGTAACCACCCTCCGGCCTGAGAATAAGTATATGCTTTGAGGATAAAAGTGTGTGATTAAGAGTGAGAGAACAAGGAAGCGATCCCCTTAAACCTGTTGGTGAAGCTCACTATTTATAGCCGGAGTGGTTTGGGAAGAATATGGGTTGATAGGCCTTGGGCCTGTAGTCGACAACACGGAATATCTGTTTTGTCCCCTCTGCCACGACCGTTGGTGCTTTTGGGTGAGAGAGAAGCTGGCGCACGCTGAATGGATCCACGTGGCCTAACTGTTGTCCTTGTTATCTGGTCTGTCATTAGCTGCTAAGTGGAGATCGTGGAGTAGTTGTCGGCGCACGCTGATTGGTGCCACGTATGCGTCCGTGTGTACCCTTTTATCTCCTGATTGTTAATCGTTTGAGCATGATCAGATAAAGCTTATTGGACGCTCATTGGTCCACTACTCTGCCACTTATACCTATGGTACTTGTCCTAGGATTACTTGCGCTTCCTTCCTCCGCGCGACCATCAGGGATATCCCGTGTAGCCAACGCAAGGTCCAGGAAGTAAGGGTTTTCATCCAAGGAGCCAAGTGTGAAATCTAGTCCTGTGTTGGCCCTGACCTCGCGCGCGACCTAGGTTGCTCCTGATTAGCTGACGCGAGGTTGGGAAAGCTACCAAATTAGTCTGATAAGAGTATGGTCTCTCGCCCGAACTAATTGGTCGGCGTAGGATTTGAGACCATACCCCTTCAATAACAGAGGTAAAAGTGACAGGGCTAGTGGTTTGGATTTCGATTGGGAGCTTCGAAGAAAGGAGGGAATATGGTGGGAAGTTATGGTGGTGGTGTGGCAGAGGTGGTGGCAGGTAGTGATGACCAGAAACAGTCGTCGGTGAAGTGGTTGTAGTGCTTCAATCGGAGAGAAAGATATATATTTTTTTCTATTTTTTATTTATTTGCGTAAGTGGGTCCCACTTAATTTCATAAAATGTTTTAGTTATTGAATTTCAATAAATAAGGGTAGTTTGGTCATTTCACATCAACTTAACTTAACTTAACTTAACTGAGCAAACTAACAAACATCCACTCAGGGGACTATCTGAGTAACAAATAATGAAACCACAAGAAACAAACATGTTGTTTTAAACGGTAGGGACTAAAGTTGAAAAAAATAGCAAAATCACAGAGAGCCTCCGGACAATTAACTCTTTAAATCTCCAATCTAATACTTTCATTACAAAATAAAATAATAATAAGATTTAATTGCCCGGATAGTCCCCATGGTTTGTCGTTTTTTCACATTAGTCCCCAACTTTTTAAAATAGCATGTTTCGTCCCTGTGGTTTGCTCACTTGTTATTCGGGTAGTCCCTATACTGGATGGGTGTTAATTTGTTCAGTTAAATTAATTTGAAATGACCGAATTACCCTTTCTTATAAAAAATTAAAAAAACCTCAAATAAATCATTTAAATATGATGCAGGTGTAACACCCCGAAAATATAGATTTTATATTACTAGTTGGGTGCTCGCGCGATGCGGCGGGGCGACACTTTGGATTGCGGCACTCGTTTCTGGTAGTTTTTTTATTTGTATAATATTTATGATAACATTATTGTGGTGGATATATGTCATTAGTGTTACACATATGCAAAATTTTGTTTTTTTTATAAAAATTAATAATCAAAAGACAAAAAAAATATTGTTTTTTTTAAAGAATTAATAATCAAAAGACAAAAAATTAAGTTGTTATAACTGTAAAGTATGTTTATTTTATTGGTTAAATTATAAAGTGTAATTTTATTCTTTAAAGTTCATAACTTTTTTTAAATATCCACATAGTACTCATCCAATCAACTTTAAGTTTAAAATTTTCTTTTTTATAAAGATAAAAAATAGTATTTGACTCGTAAGTACGTTTTAGAGCTTTAACTTAAATTGTACTTTCACATCTTGCTAAACTAGGATGTTAAGAGTTTATATCTTTATTAACTTTATATTTTTAAAAATTTCAGATATAAAAAAATTATATTTTTAAAAAATTTCAAGAAATGTTTTTATAAAAAAATAGGATGTTAAGAGTTTATATCTTTATTAACTTTATATCATACTAAGTTCAGATTTTTAGTTCCTAACTAATCTTATCTATATGAGTCTAGTTATAACTTATAATCCCTAAATATATGCAACACAATCTACTATGTATCTAGTCAAGTTGGTAAAAAATTCTTTTGAAACTGACTAATATTATCTATAACAATATAGTTGAACTTATAATTCCTAAAAATTTGCAACACAATTTAGTATTTATTTAGTAAAGATTGTAAATTTCTGGAGTATTTTATTTATATTACTTGTTACAAAAAATGTTTATAAAAGAATTATTTTTTTATAAAAACAAAATGTTTTGTTTATAAATAAAGTAAAAACTGTTTTACACATGTAAAGTTTCATTTTTTATAAAAAATGATAATCAAATGACAAAAAATAAAAGATAAGTTGTTATAGTTGTAAAGTAAGTTTATTTGTTGGTTAAATGATAAAGTTTATAATTTTATCTTTAAAGTTCATAACTTTTTTTTAAATATTCACATGGTACTCATCCAATAAACTTTAAGTTTAAAATTTTTGTTTTTATAAAAATAAAAAATAGTAGTTGACTTTTAAGTACGTTGTACACCTTTAACTTTAATTGTTAAATTTCGTTTTTATATATATATATATAAATTTTATATTTTTATAAAATTTTAAAAACAGTTTTTGTAAAAAATAGGATGTTAAGACTTTATATCTTTGTTAACTTTATATCATAATAAGTTCAGTTTGTTTGTTTAGCTTTAAAGTTTTTTACTTTATTATTTTTTAATTTAGAAATACAAATTATTAGACTAATATCCAAGAAAAACTGCAATATTTTATAATTTCAGCTTGATTATATCTAACTGCAATATCTATTTATTGCAGCTTTAGGATATTAACTTATATAAGTTTACTGACTTGTAAATTTAGGATACTAACTTTATTTTGAACTTTATTAATATGGTTAATAACTGCATTATATTAACACCAAAAATAAAGTTCAAGTATAAAATAAACTTTATTCATACGTCTAGATCAAACATAACAACTGAAAATGAAAAAACAAAAACAAAAAAACACTTGATAAATTTCATATTAGACTGCATGAAATCTGTTCCGCTTCTGAATTGACACTCGAGGTATTTTTAATCGGGTTTTCTGGTTTGTGCTTGAATCGGCAGTATCTTCTAATTCCTCTTCTTTGTCATTGTCCTCAGAATCGTCTAAAATTATAACCTCACACCATTTCCATTCAGAGAATGTCTTGGATCTCTTCCTTTGAGTCTCAAACTTTCGATCCTTAAAAAGGACAAAAATTGAATACAAAAGTTAAAAAAAGATTAAATAAACCTTAAAATTACATCTTCACTAAATTCACGTTGAAGATTAGACTTGTATGGACTAAGCATTGCACCATAAGAAATAATATCAACACTTTTATCACCATCATCCTGCAATAAAACACACATGTAATAACATAAGGAACATGTTAATATGAAAGATATACGCAAAAATAATACTTAAAAACTAGCAAAATCAATATCTTAGAAGCCTTTTCCACAAATGGGTTGTTTAAATTGGCATGTTCATCATGCAACTGAATCTGAAAAATCAAATAAGTTAACATTCACATAAAAGTAAATAAATGACAACACTTATTCATTGTTGCAATATAACAGAACCGTCCTTAGAATTTTCAATCTCGCATGCTTGGTTTTTCGCAACAATTAAATTCATAACTGGATCCATTTTTAATTTTGTTTAGTAATAGATATAGGGGTGTCCTGCTATAACTATAGAAGTGCATTAGGGTTTAATTTTAGATTTGTCACCCCTTTATTTAGAAAGTTTGTTGTAGTTAGTTTTAAGTTTTTATAAGATATATCTAAGTACATGTAACACCCGTCTCATTTGTTATATATTTTTCCATAAAATTATGCATTATTTTGTAACACCCATCTTTAAAGAATATGGTTTTAACATTTAAAATACGCATTTTATACTAAAAATGCGACTTTACAAAAACTTTTCCAAGTTAACATTTATACATGTTTAAAGTATTCAAAATATAGTGCTAAGTGTCTGCATAATTCACTTTTATCAAAACAAAACAAGATTTAACGCGGAAGCTTCATTTAACATGTGTTCGGTTCATATTCGTCGCTTGATCTTCACCCATCCTAAGTTCAAACACACCTACATTGTAAATTTATCATAAACGTTAGTATATGAGACCTTAGAACCCGTCTAAACGGACCCGAAAGCTCAAAATCATCAAATAAACAAAAATCAAAATTTTTATTAAAAGTCGACCGTAGGCTACGGTTCTCAGACCGTAGCTTACGGTTCCCTTTAATACTCCAACCAGAACTTCTGAACCGTAGGCTACGGTCTAGGACCGTAGCTTACAGTCTGACTGCATGTTTTGCTTGTTTTTCCTTTTTAATACGAAAACCTTCATAACTTTTTATCCGTTTGTCCGATTTGCGTGATTCTTTTTCCTACACACTCGTAATTAAAATGCCAACACATTTTTTATCATTATATTCTAAAAACTCCGGTTCACAGGACGAAAGTCTATATGTTCCTTTTATATTTATTCGACCTTTGTATTTTATATCTTTCACATTTATCAATTATGACTTTTGGACGAATTTACCCATTCCCCGGGCTTGTGAACTTCGGCGTATCATTACCATTCTATGGATTTACGCTTTCCTAACACACAATCTTCAAGTGACAATTAAGTCACTCCTAAACAATCTATACATAATCATCAAGTGACATTCAAGTCACTTCTAGACTGCCTTTTTAAATCCTTGTTTGACCCATTTGGTTGTCTAATCGAATCCACCATTTTAATGACAAACCAAACATACCATAACAAATCTTTTGACCCGTTTCGATTAACTAGTGAACTTCGTCACTTATACAATAAACTACAATCTTTCATATTGTTAATCTTAAGATATTAACTACAATAAAATCAAAGTATAATGTAACGAAACCAAGGTTACGTACTTGCCTAATTCATCAACATTGGTTTCCAACCATGATTACCCATTTCCGGGCTTGTCAACCTTAGCGTATCCCTTCCATTCCATGGTTCACGCTTTTATAACCCAATTTACCGAGTGACGTTAAAGTCACTTCGAACACAACTGTTTCGACCATTATTTGACCCATTTGGTTTGTCGAGTGAGTTACATCACTTCATTGACATTCCAACACGGCTATTAAACAATATCATCAACAAACATATTTATTTAACTATTTTGACCCACCGTTTGGTTGTCGAGTGAGTTACATCACTTCATTGACATACCAAACGCAACCATTTTCGCTATATCAATATTAAATATATCTACGACTAGGTTTATCTACATAAGTGTAACGAGACGACAAGTCGCGTACCTTTCAAAGCATATCCTTCAAGCGCGCGTCCGCTCCGACTTGACCGCTTGAAGATTCAACCACCGTGCCTATAGAGTTCAACTAACACCGTGTTTAGAACTCTTATTATATCATACAATGCATAATTCATCATAATATTCAAATATGCATTTTTGTTCGAAATTTAACATTTTAGCTTTCTCTTAGGCGTTTTAACAAACACCTTATGGGCATCGTTTTACAAAATCAATTATCAAGTTCATGACTAACTATTTAGCCAAATTAAACAGATTTTTGCAAGTTCATTATATCTAGTATGCATAATAACATCTAGATTCACTTCATGTAAACCGACAACACTCGTTTTATAATCAAATTCCTAGTGTTCTTCATCATTCTACAAAACCCATTTAACACTTAGATGGGTGACCAAGAATTTCACAATTATGAACATCAATTCAACAAGTATTTGACTAGGGTTTACTCCTAGACATGTTTTCATTACTAATTTCATCTAAATATCATCAATCAAGTTCAGAATTTTGATTTCTCATGTTCATCAAAATTCTAAGATATAACCAAAAGATGAAATTTAACATGCCTTGTGATTCCTTCACTTAGGTGATCACTAAAATAAGCTTGGATTTCGATTTGGAACTGATTTGGCCTTCCAATTGCTTGATTTTTTGCTAGTTAGGGTTTGAATAAGGAGTTCTTTGGCTCCTCTGGAAGTTTCGACCAGAACACACACTTAGAGTGTATGTTTTGGTGTTGAGTGTTTTATTTAACACAAACTTGTTTCAAGTTTGTCACCTTTGGTCCCTATACTTTACCAAGTTGCATTTATGGTGTTTTAATCAATTTCTTTATCACTACAAGACGTGTAACTAACTAGGTTATTTATTCCTAGTTAGTTTATTTTCTTTATTACCAACATTAAATTTTTATTATAAATATTTATGTTTTCGGGGTGTCACACCCCGTTACCTCGAGCCTTTTATAAGCTTTATTTCCTCCGAGGCCCTTATTCACTTTTTTATTTAATATTAGGCTTAAATATCTAAATCCTAATATTTACCGAGTTTATTTTTACCACTTACGGTATTTTACCCGTTTATTTTCGGTTACTTTAATATAATTAATAAACTCGTTTTTGGGGTGTTACAAGTCTACCCCCTTAAAGAGGTTTCATCCCCGAAACCTTCTTTATGTAGTTCTTTAATTTAGGTCGAACGAACTTAGTTTCGTTTCTATGACCTTCTTTCTTTCCGATATAAAGTTTTCATTCGTATTGACGTGTGCGTCTTTTAGGTATATATCCTCATGGACCGTAACCTTTTATCACCTATTTCCTATTTTCGTTGCCTATTTGACCGAGTTGTCTTTTTACCACTCGGCTACTGAGTCTGTCAACATGTTCACTTGACGCTAATCCTACATTCACAAGTGCTTTACATAGGTCATAACATTAATTTGACTATAAATGGTTTTACCAGCTAGACTAATTAGTCACCGTTTTACCTCATACCTCATCGATCGGGTATACTAATTTGTCGTCATCGGCCCATTGCGTGCTTATAATATCATATCTAGTAACTCACATTACAACGTGGTTGTATTGTATATCACTTTTTGCTTCCGTAATCACATCATGTCATGTGTAGTTTTATGTCGGCTTTTCATTATTAAGAATTTCTCTTTTGTACATAGCGTCTCACACCTATCGGTGTTGAGACCTATATTCTTTAATATTAACTATCTTCTAATTTCTCTATAATATTCATATTTGTTAAACGTCACTTGTCACTAAAACTGAATTTTAGTTTAACGTCTATCTCTTTAACTTATGTCAAATTCTCGTACCCATGAATTGACGACAAGAATTTATTCTTTTCCGCTCTTATATTATGCGAGGAATCGTAACTAATCCCCATGCTTTACCCCAAGTGACTCGTATGTTCTTTTGCTTAACCTCGTAGGTTATTCCGTTAGGCTTTCACCCCTTTTTGGTTTATTTCCTTCTATTGCTGACGCGTGGTTCACTTAGCCCTTTAAACCCTTACCTTGTTTATAGTCTCAAAGGTTATGATGATCCCGTAGATCATCTTTTACTTGTGTCATTTTGTATTCTTAGAATTACACCTCTGGTGTCAGGGCACCCTTTTTAAGCCTTAAACTTATTCTTTTTCATTTTCGAATTTTATCGATTTAACCGTAGTCTAAGGCTATACCCGTTTCCTTTTTGAACTATTCTTCCGACTCTATGACTTCTTCCGTCATTTACACGTCAGTTTGTTCTTCGCTTATCGTTATCCGGTTCATACTTATTGTTCTTTACAGCCCGTCACCCGAATTCTTTATCTTAATCTTTTTAACTCTCCAGTTTCACTGGTTTACGTTTTCCTTTATTTTAAAACATTTTACTTATTTAATCCGAACATCCGTTTTTCTTTTGTTAGCGACCCTTAGGTACGTCTCTTTTATTAATGTCCTGAAGGTCCATTTCATAAGCCTTATTTGATAAAACCACTGTTATTGTTATACGGCGTTTGGGGTTTTACCCATTTTCATTCCAACACTTTTAATACGTTTATTTCACTAATCTTTTATACAATCACACCCATCAGTGTGATCATCCTTCTTCCTCGTAAGGATTTGATTAATAATGTTTTACTTGGGCGGTTATTCATACCCAAGTTTCTAAATCCGCATTTATTGTTACTATATTATTTATAGTAGCGAATAATACTTATCATCCATTTAATTTTCCTGGAGGGTATATATATATATATATATATTTTTGCCCAAGTCTTAATTTCTCATTCATAATCCTAATCCATTATCTAATTGTTACCTAACGTTATTTTGTTGTAATTTTATAACGTGTACCTGCGTTACTCACCCCGATGGGCTTTCTCCCAACTCGTTCATTTCTTCTTTCCTTGCCGCCATCATGGTGACTTGTAGCCCTTCCATGATTCCGGGTTACACGGCTTCAATAGCCTTTCCGACTCCCCCTAGTTCCTTTTTGCACGTCTCCTCAGTCATGAGGGTTAGTGTGTCATCGCCAACTGCGGTTGACATCATTCCATTGTAAGAATAACCAAATTCAACTTATTTCATTTTATTATTCCATGTCGTTGTATGGAATTTACCCACATCGTTTATCAATATAAACGATGTTTCTACGTGTTTTATTAGGTTTAGACAAGTATATAAACTTGTCTTCACCGCTTACTTACTATTACAAATCCCGGGTTCGGGTGTAATTACTCTCCTTCCCAATACGACGTTTGTTCGCTTCATTAAGTTCCCGGGTTCGAGTGTACACACACTCCTTCCCATTATGACACTTATCTTTCATTACATTACCGGGTTCAAGTGTACGCGCACTCCTTCCCATTGCAATATTTATCGAGATTACTTTTACCTCAGTTTCACATACTCACCATTATTTACTTATTTATATATATACATACATAGATATATTTTTTTTTACATAATTCATTCATTTCACTAATCATATATGCCCATCTGCAACTATCGTTCATTGTGTGAATTGTTGCATTCTACTTGTCTTATCGTAATTTAGAACGTGTACCTGATTGATACTCGCCCTGATGTACTCTGTTGTCTCAAGTCATCATTTGATTTAGGTTCTTTGCTAGCATGTTCCTTGTCATGCTTCCGAACCTTCCGCCCTTTAGATTATTTATCCCCCGTCATCTTCAGATGCGGTCATCATATCATTCGAACATTTCCAATTTATTATTAATCTTGCTATTCAATGTTGCCCGTATTGTTATACGAGACATTCAAATATACTTACTTTACAAGTACTTATTTTATATTCAATCTATGATTAGGATTTTTACTACCTAATCATCTTTTATCGACACTAGACTTCTCGAATCTGCAATGTTTATGTCAATTGTTAAACATTTCATTTCATTATCATTTGCATCTTTCACTTTGATTTAGCCAAGTTTGTAACTTGCTTAAACCATTCATGTTTAGTGCACTTTCCGGGTTTGAGTGTATAACACACCCTTCCCATGCACATAAATTCATATTCTTTTCCTAATATTTTGTTACAATCTACTCATATAAATAATTCTTACCGGATGTTTGATCAAGCTTTGAACCGAACACACTTTGTCAACAACCTTGAGCTCTGATTACCAACTTGTAACACCCGTCTCATTTGTTATATATTTTTCCATAAAATTATGCATTATTTTGTAACGCCCATCTTTTAAGAACATGGTTTTAACATTTAAAATACGCATTTTATACTAAAAATGTGACTTTAGAAAAACTTTGCCAAGTTAACATTTATACATGTTTAAAGTATTCAAAATATAGTGCTAAGTGTCTACATAATTCACTTTTATCAAAACAAAACAAGATTTAACGCGGAAGCTTCATTTAACGTGTGTTCGGTTCATATTCGTCGCTTGATCTTCACCCATCCTAAGTTCAAACACACCTACATTGTAAATTTATCATAAACGTTAGTATATGAGACCTTAGAACCCGTCTAAACGGACCCGAAAGCTCAAAATCATCAAATAAACAAAAATCAAAATTTTTATTAAAAGTCGACCGTAGACTACGGTTCTTAGACCGTAGCTTACGGTTCCCTTTAATACTCCAACCAGAACTTCTGAACCGTAGGCTTCGGTCCAGGACCGTAGCTTACGGTATGACTGCAGGTTTTGCTTGTTTTTCCGTTTTAATACGAAAACCTTCATAACTTTTTATCCGTTTGTCCGATTTGCGTGATTCTTTTTCCTACACGCTCGTAATTAAAATGCCAACAAATTTTTTATCATTATATTCAAAAAACTCCGATTCACGGGCTGAAAGTCTATATGTTCCTTTTATATTTATTCGACCCGTTAGTTGTATTTTATATCTTTCACATTTATCAATTATGACTTTTGGACGAATTTACCCATTCCCTGGGCTTGTGAACTTCAGCGTATCATTACCATTCTATGGCTTTACGCTTTCCTAATACACAATCTTCAAGTGACAATTAAGTCACTTCTAAACAATCTATACATAATCATCAAGTGACATTCAAGTCACTTCTAGACTACCTTTTTAAATCCTTGTTTGACCCATTTGGTTGTCTAATCGAATCCACCATTTTAATGACAAACCAAAAATACTTTAACAAATCTTTTGACCCGTTTCGATTAACTAGTGAACTTCGTCACTTCTACAATAAACTACAATCTTTCATATTGTTAATCTTAAGATATTAACTACAATAAAATCAAAGTATAATGTAACGAAACCAAGGTTACGTACTTGACTAATTCATCAACATTGGTTTCCAACCATGATTACCCATTTCCGGGCTTGTCAACTGTCACGACCCCCGACCCACCCTGGACGGAATCGGGAGCCGCGAACAGCCAAGTGGTACCGGTGATTATTTTGAAAAAATATTGCAGCGGAAATTTCATCAGGACCGTGAGTTAGGAAAAATATCAGAGTTTAGAAAACACCGGATTTTATTTATTAAAATAGATGGGATAAACCCACGTTTTACAAAGGTAGATTAAATAAAGATAAACCCAATTACATAAAATAATATTTCTTAATAAAATAAGCCACTTCTTGATGCCTTTCAGTGCCGTATCCATCTCTCACTCCAATCTACTGTAATTACCTGAAACATGTTTGAAAAAGGTTTTGTCAGCGGGAAATACTGAGTGAATCATTCTTTTTATTAAAACGACCCGTTTGTTATAAATTACAGTATTAAGAGAGATTACAATGTTTCAGATATCAAACCAACTACCCACTGTATTTGTCACTCGACCATCCATCGGTAACCTCATTGTCCAATGGAGTCTGTGACTATGGTCATATCACTCATTGGCTAACTCGTTATCCAATATTGACGGTTATCTAGTAATGTATACAAAACCCCACATACCGGCTGTAACTTGGTGATTACATAAACTTAATCACTGTAATTATAACCTTTGAAAATAAACATGATTTTGAAAGTAATTTGATAAAAAGAGAATGACTCACATTATAAGCATGCAGATTCATATGGGCAAAGTTTAGTCTATAGATAAGCCTTGATATATTGCAGATTTATACAGGCAGAGCTTAGCCTATTGATTAGCCTGGTAACCTAGTGCACACGAACTTGGTAAGTAACTAATACAGCATTTACGATAACTCACGAGATTAAAACCCTCACAACGAATGACAAAGTGCAATCACTTAAACATCCATCGGATTCACAACGAATGACAGAGTATTCCCCGAGTTCGGGTGGTACTCAAACATCCTGTCGGAATCACGATTAATGACAAAGGATAGCGCTTAAACATCCGGTCGGATAGTTTAAATCGATCGGACATTGAATCGTAGCAGCGATCGAGTTAATACCCGGCATCGTAGCAGCACCCCGCTATACTAATTAGTGATTTGGAGACTGTTTCTACAATATCTCAGCGTACGTTTTGAATTTTTACGTCGAATTGAAGCCAGGAATCAAGTCCCAGACTCTGCTATTTATACACAAAATTGACACCGCTTACGGACCGTAAGCCTCATCCCTTACGGTCCGTAAGGGACACGAAGAGTTTATAGGCTTGCCACGTGTGTGTGTAGGCTTGCTGAGTCGACGGATCGAAGAATCTCGTATTTTACAACAAGTTATAAGGATAATCGTTAAGTAGGGAATACCCCCCCCCCCTGAGTTTTAGGGGCCCTGATCCTGATTCTGATTGTTATGAAAATTTTAGGGATTGTGCAGGATTACTTGGGTGTCTCAATTAGGGTTTCCTATTGGACAAATAAAAATAATAAATAGAACTTTTGATGAGAGTTGTTATGATTTGGGACAAAAGGAAATAAAACGGTGAGAAAAGAAAATGGACCCACTTTGTAACTTTAGGGTTCAACTAGAAAGTCTCCTGTTATAAATTTTAGGTATAATCTTTTGAGCTATTTAAAAATATATAATGCACTTGTGTTAAGTATGGTACCCCTAATTCAACCTTGTCCCGGTGTTCCGAGACCGAATCCTAATAACTTAGTCGGGCAGAGCCCTGACATACGTTATGAGGCTCAGATCAATCGGAAAGGGTAGCGGTGATCAGGAGTTAAAATAATTAAAATGGGGCATGGCTTCATTGCTAGAAAAAAAAAATATATATATATATATATATATAATTAATTTAACTACTTTATTCATTTGGCGCGTATAACTTCTAAAATATGAAGTTCTAGAAAATAATAAATATGTCTTTAGAACGAGTATATTTTTGTCTATATTTTGAACCAAGTTTTATTGAAAACAGAATAGGTTCAAAATACAATGTATTTTTTTATAATTTAATTATTATACGGTTCCTAGGCCCGTCTAGTTACTTCATATTTCTAACAGTCCACTTACCTGTAATATACCTGTCTAATAATATAAGTTTTTATAGACTTTTATTTTATTAGAAAGGTTACCCATATACAGGCCAATTAATTAGAATAATATTTCAACCAACTATATAGAATAGTGTTTAAAACTATTTGGGTTGAATATTTAAAAATAAACTAGTTACTAGTGGTTAAACCTATAATTCTTATATGATAAAAATAGGAATGTTGCATCAACCTTAGCGTATCCCTTCCATTCCATGGTTCACGCTTTTATAACCCAATTTAGCGAGTGACGTTAAAGTCACTTCGAACACTACTATTTCGACCATTATTTGACCCGTTTGGTATTTCGACCATTATTTGACCCGTTTGGTTTGTCGAGTGAGTTACATCACTTCATTGACATTCCAACACGGCTATTAAACAATATCATCAACAAACATATTTATTTAACTATTTTGACCCACCGTTTGGTTGTCGAGTGAGTTACATCACTTCATTGACATACCAAACGCAACCATTTTCGCTATATCAATATTAAATATATCTACGACTAGGTTTATCTACATAAGTGTAACGAGACGACAAGTCGCGTACCTTTCAAAGCATATCCTTCAAGCGCGCGTCCGCTCCGACTTGACCGCTTGAAGATTCAACCACCGTGCCTATAGAGTTCAACTAACACCGTGTTTAGAACTCTTATTATATCATACAATGCATAATTCATCATAATATTCAAATATGCATTTTTGTTCGAAATTTAACATTTTAGCTTTCTCTTAGGCGTTTTAACAAACACCTTATGGGCATCGTTTTACAAAATCAATTATCAAGTTCATGACTAACTATTTAGCCAAATTAAACAGATTTTTGCAAGTTCATTATATCTAGTATGCATAATAACATCTAGATTCACTTCATGTAAACCGACAACACTCGTTTTAAAATCAAATTCCTGGTGTTCTTCATCATTCTACAAAACCCATTTAACACTTAGATGGGTGACCAAGAATTTCACAATTATGAACATCAATTCAACAAGTATTTGACTAGGGTTTACTCCTAGACATGTTTTCATTACTAATTTCATCTAAATATCATCAATCAAGTTCAGAATTTTGATTTCTCATGTTCATCAAAATTCTAAGATATAACCAAAAGATGAAATTTAACATGCCTTGTGATTCCTTCACTTAGGTGATCACTAAAATAAGCTTGGATTTCGATTTGGAACTGATTTGGCCTTCCAATTGCTTGATTTTTTGCTAGTTAGGGTTTGAATAAGGAGTTCTCTAGCTCCTCTGGAAGTTTCGACCAGAACACACACTTAGAGTGTGCGTTTTGGTGTTGAGTGTTTTATTTAATACAAACTTGTTTCAAGTTTGTCACCTTTGGTCCCTATACTTTACCAAGTTACATTTATGGTGTTTTAATCAATTTCTTTATCACTACAAGACTTGTAACTAATTAGGTTATTTATTCCTAGTTAGTTTATTTTCTTTATTACCAACATTAAATTTTTATTATAAAAATTTATGTTTTCGGGGTGTCACACCCCGTTACTGTAAGGACCTGCAAAAATGCCCCAAAATGACCCGTAAGTGAAAACCTGGACCCCAGAAACCCTAATGTGCATGAAAAACCAAGAAAATCAGATTTTTGGTTTTCAGGCGGGCCGCGTAAACTGTAAGCTTATGCTTACGCGGGCCGCGTCAACTTAAAGTTGACCGGATAATCATTCCGGGCCACGTGTCGCACACGTGGCGGACCTACTGATGACACGCTAGCCCTAGTTGTAGACTAGGTGGCCCTCGCGGGCCGCGGAAGATTCAAGAGAGGGTTTACGCGGGCCGCGTAAAACCCAAAAGTTTGCTATAAATTGCTGGTGCATAAGCAGTTCATCTGTGTTCGAAAATTTCATTCAAAAACGAAGTCTACTACTCAAAATCGAAATTCTAAGTAGGGAAACGCTGCTACGATTACAGGGTATTAACTCGATCACTGCTACGATATAATATCCGATCGATTGAAACCAATCCGATGGATGTTTAAGTGCTGCCCGTATTTGGGCTATACTTTGTCATTCGTCGTGAGGGTTTTGATTTCGTGAGTTTTCGTAAATGTTGTATTAAGTTACTGACCTAGTTTCATATGCATTGCTGTTTAAATTAGGTTACAAGGCTAAATCAGTAGGCTAAACTATGCCCGTCTAAACTTGCAATGTGAGTCATTCTCTTTTTATCAACTATTTTAATCAAATCTCAAAGTGTTTTCAAAAGTTATAATTACAGGGATTAAGTCGTGGTTATCTTGAATCACTGGCAAGTGGGGTATTGTGCACATTACTAATTTCTCACGGTTAGGTTAACAAACCTAACAGTGATAATCATCACTACTTGGGTGAAATGAC
Organism: Helianthus tuberosus; assembly: GCA_030545235.1. Taxonomy (NCBI): domain Eukaryota; kingdom Viridiplantae; phylum Streptophyta; class Magnoliopsida; order Asterales; family Asteraceae; genus Helianthus; species Helianthus tuberosus. Next base: position 107,556,861 of record CM060365.1, on the reverse strand, counting down.
CCAATAGTGGTATGACCATCGTCACCAGGGTGTGACACGGCGCCAGATAAAAATAAGATAGTAGCCATTGTAATCGCTCTTATGCTGTAATTTATAACTATGTGTTATTTTATTGAAATCGAGTGACTCGCCAGTATTTCCCCGCTGATAAAATATTTTTAAAACATGTTTCAGGTGACCTATTGTGAATCAAGGAAAAGTGCTACGGAGCACTAACAAGCTTGAAGTGGTGGCTCAGTAAAATAAATAAACATGTTTTGTAAAACAGGGAATTTCCTCATAAAATTCCTCTATTGTAAATTACGGGGTTTTGTCCCAAATTATGAAATAAAATAATTGGGCAGTTTTAAGTTTTAAAAGATCTTGTTAAACTTCCGCTGTCAACTCAAATAATAAATACCACGGGTTTCTGTCCCGCGGCTCCTGGACCGGGTCACACCGGGACGGGGGCCTTGACAGAAAAATGTGGTATCAGAGCCACTGATTTAAGCCAATTAAGTATTTAGAAATACTTAATTCCTCAAATTGCCACTCTGTGATTCTGTGAAAATTTAACTTGCAATTGTGTGTTTTCTCTGTATCTGCTAAACAGCATGAATGAGTTGTCTGAAGCTCTTCAGAATCTCACCATCTATCCTGCTGACGTAGAAGTTTCTAGAGACTTTTCTGATTATTTGGCCGACACTGAGGAACCTATGCAGTTCCAGGCTTAAGCCCAGGAGAAACCCAAGACGAAGAAAAGAAGGAGGATCGTAGGCTGGTGACGCAGCCGGAGGAAGAAGCCAGCTGCCTAGAGGATTAAAAAGACTGAGGAACCAAAAGACAAAGGCAAGGGAAAGGAAATCGGGGAAAGTTCAGGGCAAGCCCAGGAAATGCTACCCTGGGAGGAGCTTGATCGCAAACTGGCAAATTGTGACCTCATTGGACCTGCCAATGAAGACCTTTTCAATTACCCAATTGAATCACAACTTCCAGTTAATTTGGAACCTGCTATCCCAGATCCCATTGTCAACCACCAAGTTCTACCCGGAGAGCTGGAAGAGTGGTGGACAAGTGATTGGCAATTTCAGAATCTCTTGAATAACCCTAATACCTTTTTCCCCCAGTTTGACCCAGAGCCTGCACCAAACCCACCTATGAGCACTGAGAACTTAGCTGAACTCCGCCACTATGGCGAGGAGCTGGTGGATGCAGGAAATAGAATTCGGGAAGTGGGGGAGAGGATATCCTGGAAATACGACGAGAGGGAACGTCGTTTCTGAAATGCCAACTGACGGGGATCGTATGTGGGTGTGTGTTTAATAATAATAAAATAATAATAACTATAATCAGGTAAAATAACCTAAAATAAAACTTTTGTAAAATAACTGGTGTGTATGGATGCCTACTAAAATATATAAAAATATCAACGTCGCAAAGTCGACAATTTTGGCTATACGTGCTAACATGATTATGTGTGATTAGTTATTGTGACTGATTATTATTTATTTTGTGCCAATAATTCACATTTATATATTGATAATTATCAGATGGAACACGCCGTTAATGAGCCAGTTAATGAAGTTAACCAATCCGAACAAAATCATGAAGATCAATTTCTTAATAGGCAAGATATAGAAAACATTGTTGCTCAAGGAATAGCCAATGTTATTCCAGCAATCCTTGCTGCTGCCCGAAATCCAGTTGAACCTCAACCAATTATTCCCAGCAAATGTACTCGCGACGACAATTTCAGTAATAGTGTAAATGGAGGCGACAACAATAATAATAATGATAATGATGGGATGCAAGCCCCATTCCTTAAGAAAATGAAAGCTGCAACGCCTGGTTGCACTTACAAGGAATTTCTTGCCTGTAAACCAGTTGAATTTGCAGGCAATGAAGGGGCAACTGCTGCACTGCGTTGGTTAGAGAAAACCGAAGCAGTAATTAAAATAAGTAAATGTGACGAGGAAGACAAGGTCATGTACGCGTCGCATCTTTTTAAAGAAGGGGCACTCGAATGGTGGAACACCGTACTACAATCTAAGGGAAATGATATGGCATATGCCATGAATTGGGCAGAATTTAAGAGTCTAGTGGAAAGAAAATTTTGTCCTGAATATGAAAAGGAACAAATGACAAATAAGTTCCTGAACCACCGGATGGTGGATGTAGACTGTCGAGGGTATACTTCGACATTCTTCGAGTATGCTAGAGTTGTACCAACCCTGGCTTCGCCAGAACCGGTACTTATTTCTCGCTATATTTGGGGTTTGATTGGCGAAGTCCATGATATCGTTAAAGCTGCGAGACCTCGCACAATTGACGATGCAGTGGAATTAGCCAACACTTTGACAGATGGACTGGTGCGTACGCGAGAAGAAAATAGAAAGAAGGAAGAAATCCACAATTTGCTTCAACTGTGGAGAAGCTGGACATTTTAGACCAGACTGCCATAAACTGGTCAAACCAGCTGACAATAAAGCCAAACCTGCAGAAGGAACTACCAAGAAAAACGCAAGAGCCTTCCAGTTGACTACCCAGGAAGCAGAACTCATCCCAGATGTGATAGCTGGTACGTTCCTAGTTCACGACGTTTATGCAAAAGTATTATTTGACACTGGTGCAAACCAAAGTTTTATAAATACTTCATTTTGCCAAGCTCTTAACTTACCCTTAACCAACCTTAAACAAATTTTTACGGTAGAAACCGCAGATGGTAATTCTGTTCACATAGATAAGGTTTTGCAAAAAGGAAAGATAGAACTCTTAGGCCATAAATTTTCTGCAAACTTGTTACCTATGAATTTAGCTGTATTCGATGTGGTGTTAGGAATGGATTGGTTAGTAGCCAACCATGCTCAAATTCTCTGTGATAAGAATTCTATAGAAATTCATGCACCCACAGGAGAAATAGTAGTAATTACAGGAGATAAGCCACGTAAGCCACTGAAATTCATTTCAGTAATGAAAATGGCCCATTATTTAAGAAAACAAGGAATAGTGTATATGATTTCGGTAATCATTAACACTAAAGGTAAGGAACTTAAGAAAATTCCAGTAGTATCAGAATACTCAAATGTATTCCCAGAAGAACTACCTGGATTACCACCCGATAGGGAAGTAGAATTTAGAATTCATCTAATTCCTGGAACTACACCAATAGCTAAGGTACCTTATCAGTTAGCACCCACCGAAATGTTAGAATTGAAAAAGCAGTTAGATGAATTGTTAAGTATAGGATTTATACAACCTAGTTCATCCCCTTGGGGAGCTCCAGTGTTGTTTGTGAAAAAGAAAGATGGGTCGATGCGAATGTGTATCGATTATAGGGAATTGAATAAAGTTACTGTTGGGATTGAACCCTACCAGAGGAACAGATAATGTAAAGCCAAAACCAGGTCACAACAGTGGATTCACAATAAGCAGACGTTTACATTAAGCTTTCCCCTTGAAAGTGATTTATAACAACTGATGGTCTTTATCCGCTGTTCAGATACAACTACTGCTGCCCTTTCAACTGCTGATCAAAACCCTGAAGTATCCAACACTGCTGGTCCTATCTACTGATGATAAAGCACTGCCAAGTCAAGGACTGATCAACCTTGAGTAAAGCACTGACATAAAGGGAGAGCAGCTGTTTAGTGAATTATTTGTTTTAGGTATAGTCAGTGGTTGGGTTAGCAGTGTTTGTGTAAGGACAGTAGATACAGGTTATTAGACTGTTAGACGTCGCTTTCATGGTGACGTCAGCTGAGATACCTCAGTGGTTTGGTTTGCCTATAAATGTAACAGTACCCTGTACTGTTACATTTGATTGACTGAGCGGGTTCTTCTCCTCATGTATAATCCTTTCATCTTGTGTGCAACCAACCTTGGGGCATCAGGCTGAGGGGGAGTTTAGTTTGTAAGCATGTATGTAATCTTTTGCTTTGATTTGAAATCTTTTGACTCTATGAGAAGCAAATGCTATCAAACTATTTTCTCCATTGATTGTGTTTACAAAGTTTGTATCTATTTCCGCTGCACTTTACAAGTTTTCATATTCACAAATTGTTCAAAACATACAAACAAACATTATCGTGAAAGCCTCAGATCCTAACAATTGGTATCAGAGCTTGGACAGTCAATTTCGATTTAACAGTCAAATTGACATAACAGTTCGGCTCAAAATTCATTGATACTAAGGTTGGTTGTATTTAGTTGAAAAACAGAGTATCGAGTAAATCATGTTCAAAATGGTTATTCAAAAACTCTGTAAATCAACCAAGATGTCATATGACACACAAAATTAACACAACAAGTGATTTCATGCACAAAACACTCATGGTTTCTAGATCTGAAAACATATCTGTTAAACTGTGAGATCATTTCATATTCTTAAAATTGATTTCAACTGTTGTTTTGATATTTGTGATGTTTTTATTAAAATGCTAAAGTATGAACCTCAGATTAACAAAAACCTATGTTCATAAAACATTAGTGTTTTTGTTAACTTAAAAGGAGGGGAATTATCACTTTAGTCATTCATATCTTATGTGTTGAAAACAGGTTGAGTTCCTCAAAAGGACAAAAACAACTATGTTAAAATACACTAAGTAAATTCACAAAAACTCAGAAGTGTGTCTATCTCAAAACTTTTGAAGACAAAAGAAAAGAGTATAAACATAAAACACTTATGAGTCAAAGTTTAGGGTAATAATGGTCATTAAGCAACTGTGTGCATTCATCTGTTCAGGAAAAGGTCTTGATTCCAGTGAATGAATTCCAAAGAGGACTAGACAAATGTTCAAAAATTTATCCATGTGTTCTCATGATTGCAATCAACTGACAAAGAAAATGGTATCAAACAGTGGTCAAAATGTATTCAGAATGTTCCACAAACTGTTGTCAAACCACTGACCATTTTTAAATAACTTGTGAATGATGTGATTATATACTCTATTGAAATTATACCAGATCCTTTTTGATACTATTCTCAGAGAATCCTTTAACCATTTTTTTTGTTGCGTTCAAAGGATTTTCTCGAATAACCAGGATATATTATTCATATTTTTTTTTGGAATAATATATTTGGAACTCTTGCTTGTTTTTGTTGGCAATAGTTTCAGCTCCTGTCAGGATGTAATACCTTATTTTTGGTGGTATTATTGTCCTCATAAATGGGTCAATAGGAAATGGTACATTTGCCAAGATCATGTCATACTCAGTTTTGCCCCAAAATTTTTAATCGAAGGTTGATTGCAAACTGTGCTTGAATTACTAGGGTACTCATGTTTTAATTGAATATTAAACGAAAATGAGTTGCCTTAGCAAAAAGTTTTCATCATCTGGGGTACCAAACCACTGTCTTTTAAAACTGACATGTGGCAAAACCTTGAATGAAAATTTTCAAAAAACTGCTGCTGAAACACCTGTCCTTCAGTTCTGTACCATTTACCCTAACCACTGTTTTGTTCCAACGTCTGATCTCTAAACACTGTCCACTGCTGAAAGTTAACCACTGATCCCTCATTTTCTTGAAAAGCACTTATGTTCAAAATCAGTGTCTTATCCACTGATATGCTATCCTCTGATAGTAAAAATCATCCACTGCCCACAATTTTTACCGTTGTAACCACTGATGCTTGATACGTCAGGGGCCCTTAAAACAACTGTTCTCCATACTTCATCCATTTCATCAGTGTTTGACACGTGGCCAGTTTTTAGCCCTCAGATCGTAATAACCGCTGCCACATCAGCGATCATTTTTTTCCTAAATAAAACCCTGCCCTAAACCCCAAACAGGGTTTTACACTGTCGAATTGAATTCCAAAATTCTCTTCTCATAGCAATTTCCAACCCTTCTTCTCAAAAACTTCAAAATCATTCTTCGTTTTTATTTGCAAAAATGACGAAATCAAAGTCAAAATCAAAATCTAAACCAAAATCACCATCACCTTCCAAAGAGGTCGCTCAAACGGCCGAAGAACCCATCGAGATACCATACAAACAATCTCACAACTATTTGGGTTTACTCACAAAACCCACAAACAACCATACCTTCGATTCCATTCTCGACACCATATCTACATCAAAGTACAAAACTTTGTTGACAGTAGACGCCCCCATATATCTGCAAACACAGAGAGAGTTCTGGAAAAATGCTACACTTGAAAAACAAGATGATAAAGTAGTAGCCATTAACTCCTCGATACAGGGTACGGCGATTCAAATCACTCCACAGTCACTATCAGAAATCTTCAAACTCGGTGATCAGAAAGGTAAAGCTTCCTTTGATAAAAACGAGTTAAAAGCTGATTTTCTGAAAAGGGGCTATGCAGAACAGTCAAAGGTAGATACCCTACAAAAGGGTTATTTTCCATCTGCACCCAGATTTTTATTTCACACACTTCTGATGTGTGCTTCGAATAAAACAACATCTTTTAACGAAATACCATTGAAAATTCAATGCCTGGGTTACGCTATTTTGAATAATAAGGACTACAACTACTCCCAGGAGATTTTCAATGACATGGTGAAAAACGTTGAAAGTAAAGCATTTTTGTTGTTTCCAAGATTTTTGAGTTATTATTTTTTACAAAAATTTGATAAGAAAAATGAAAATTTGCTTAAACAAGGTGTCTATTTTCAAATAAAAAGCTTGACACCTGAAACATTCACTAGAATGTTGGCACCAATAAAAACAAAAGCAGGGGTACCTGAGCAGATTTTAGCGGTTACAACTGCTCCTCAGGTATCAGCTGCTGAGCCCACTGCTCCAGGTGATCATAGCAGCACAACCACTGCTTTGAAACCCACACCTGACATAACCAAAAAGACCAAAAGAAAAACATCCAGAAAACCCACCAAACCCAAAACAAAGGCAACTCTGGAAGATGAGATCCCAGAGCAACTGCCTGTGACAACACAAAAGTCACCACAAACCACTGCTGCTACTTCCTCACAGCAGTTGGAAGAAAGATCTCAACCCATGCCTAAAACTCCTCCTGCATCCTCACAAAAGGATCAGGTTGTAAGCACAGGGACACCACAATATGAAGCTCTGAATCCACTCGGATCCATCTTCCTCAGTCCTGATCCCAAGGACATGTCTCTTTCAACTCCCATCCCCTCACCAATAATAATGCCACAATCCATGCTACCTTTGTTGCATGCAGCTGCTATAGCTCAGACACAAACCAGTTCCTCTCTATCACCTGTCACTGAGAGTATACCCCCATAGGTGACTGGGTCTGATGCTACTACTTCTGCTATCCCAGCAACATTTGAGGAGGTTACACCCCCTGAGTTACAAGTAACTCTCGGTGGTAGTTCAAGTGGAGCAGCAACTACAACTGGTGGATCAACAGATCCTCAGTTGGACAGTTGTTTCATAAATAAGACTCCCTTGAAGGCAATTTCTTCCATGGCAACTTCGGTAACTACCAGTGAGTTGGATCTAACCACTGGTACCATCAAAGGTTTATCGAGTGCTGAAGAAAGAAGTCCCCAGTACCAAGAACAAGGGGCATCAATGGGTGATTTTTGGGACTCTGTCCCTAAGACACACATTGATATAACCACTGCAGGTGGGGATTCAGATGATCCCTGTAAAATGGGTGATGATTCAAGATATCAGGAATTGACGGGCAGAGTTGAAAAACTTGAAGAATCAGTTTCTGAAATAAAGGAGATGGTGCAAGAGATTTTAAAAGCTCAGAAAGCACAATCCACTGCTGTTCCACCTCAAGCACCTGCTCCACAACAAGCACTTGCTGCAAATGAGCTCTGGAATCTTTTTCAACCTATGCTTGAAAGACAAAAACAAGTGGCTGATCAGCAGCATGAAATGCATATACAAATGTTGACCAATATGGTGGAATCAAGGTTCAAGGATACTCAAGCAGATATCAAGGCTATTAAGGCCAGCATTCAAACTACCACTGGCAAAGCTCCTTCAACTTTGCTGTTCTTTGATGACCCCCTTGCAGATAATGCCAAAAAGGGGGAGATAATGAAGCAAATGAAGAAGAAGGGAATAGAACATGGCCTGTGTGTTGAACCTGAGCAAGCAAAGTGTAACAACTCTCATCAAAGGTCATAATTATTAAATTAATTTGTCTAAAAGGAAACCCTAATTGAGACACCCAAGTGATTCTGAACAAACCCTAAAATTTTCATAATTTTCAGAATCAGGATTAGGGCCCCTAAAACTCAGGGGGGTTAAACCCTATTGACGATTATCCACTTAAAACGTTGGCAGAAAGGAATTTACGAAAACTGTCAAGTCAGCAAGGCTAGTCCCAACCGTGGCAACCCTATGCCTAAAAATAGGTCTCACGCGGCCCGCGTACGGTGAGCTTAAATCTCACGCGGGCTGCCTCAGGGTCAAAATTCACCTATAAATAGAGGGCCTTGGGACTTGAATTCTGGAAGAAAAACGACGTAAAAATTCACTATACACATTGAGTTACGTTCGAATTACTACACAAAAACACACGAATTCCGAATCGCTGCCGCAAAACAGGGTATTAGCACGATCGCTGCTACGATTCATTTTCCGATCGATCAATGTACTCAACGGGTGTTTAAGTGCTGCCCACATTAGGGTGATGCTTTGTCATTAGTCGATTAATTAGACAGATGTTAAGCATAGCACTTTGTCACTCGTTGTGATGGTTGATCTCGTGAGTTATCGTAAATGCTGTATTGATTACTAACCCAGTTTTGTGTGCATTGTTATATAAATTAGGTTAACCAGGCTAATTCATAGACTAGACTCTGTCTGTATTAAATCAGCAAAGTGAGTCATTCTCTTTTTATCAAATTACTTTCCAAATCATGTTTATTTTCAAAGTTATAATTACGGGGATTAAGTCTTTGTAATCACCAAGTTACAGCCGGTATGTGGGGTTTTGTATACATTACTTGATAATCGTCACCATTGGGGCAGCCAATTGGGGGATATGACCATAGTCACAGATTCGGTCGAGTGACAAATACCGTGGGTAGTTGGTTTGATAATAGAAACATTGTAATCGCTCTTAATACTGTAAATTATAACAAATGTGTCATTTTAGTAAATAGAATGATTCACTCAGTATTTCCCGCTGACAAAACCTTTTTCAAACATGTTTCAGGCGATCTGTTGTAATTCAGGAAAAGTGCTGAGAAGCATTTCAAGCTTGAGAAAGTGGCTCATTATAAAATAAAGAAATAAGTTTTGTAATATAACGATTTTGTAGTAAAATCATAATATTGTAAAATATCGGGGGTTTATCCCGAAATGTGAAATAAAATAAATCAGGAAAATTTTAGCTTTAAACGATCCTGATAAATAAACTTCCGCTGTTAAACTCAATTAAATAAATACCACGGGATTTTTGTCCCACGGCTCCTGAAACGGGTCAAACCGGGTCGGGGGCCGTGACAGAAAAAGGTGGTATCAGAGCCACTGGGTTAAGCTAATTAAGTATTTAGAAATACTTAATTTTTCCTGATTACTATTATGTGATTATGTGTGTTATTAACTGATTATTTGTTAGTTACAGTATGGGTAAGCAAAAGCTGTCAAGCATCTATCTTAAATTAGATAGATCATCCAATGAGAAGGGAAGTTCATCCCGAACCAAATCCTCGAATCAGGCTGAAATTCCTGAAGAAGGAATATTTGTGCGAAAGGCACAATACGAGGAATCACTTTCTCCTAGAAGGAGGGAGATAATTATTAAGAAAAGTAAAGAGAAAATCCGAGAAAAGAAGATTAAACGGGAAACTCAGGAATTAATTGATAAATCACCTTGGGAAGATAAGCTAGATGAGAAATGGGCAAATTTATATATGCTAGCCACAGTAGCAGAAAATATAAATCTTTAAAGTTTAGCACCTTACCCTTACAAATCTAGAAACCCTGTGCAATAAATAAAATTTCAAAACCTAAGTGTGTTTTCCAGTTATCTTTGTAATAAATTAAAAGGTTATTTATGAATTTTAACTTAGTATTTCATGCATTTTGCATATATGCTACATCAGCATGAGTGAGATATCTGAAGCCTTTCAGAACCTTAATCTTTACCCAGTGAATATCGAAGTTTCCAAAGAATTTACTGGATACTTTCCTGATATAGAACAACCTGTAGAATTCAATGCTCCACCCTTGAAAAAGCCAAAACCCAAGAAAAGAAGGAAATACGTTTGGGGGAGTCGTATACGTAAGAAAAGGCCAGCTACAAAACTTCCCAAAATAAACAATCCTTTGAAAAAGGGAAAAGAAATTATAACCAGAGAAAGTTCTAAACAGCAGGAAATGGAAACTGAAGACAAGGAAGAGGTTAAGGAGATAGGAATACAGATGGAGGAAGGTACTAAAGAAATAGTAATGGAAGTTGGGCAAGGCTCTAGACCAACTCAGATAGAAATCGGAGAGAGCTCCAATCAAAACCAGGGAAGGACCTTTCAAGATGAGATAGATTTCTTATTGGCAAGCTGTGAAACTATTCAGCCTGTCAATACTAATATTTTTAATTATCCTCTTGAAAACCAACTCCCTATGAATTGGGAACCAGCAATTCCAGACCCAATAGTCCACTCCCAACCCATAGGAATGGACGAATGGTGGACAAACGATTGGCAATTCCAAAATATTGTCAACGATCCTTATTCCTTTCTTCCACAATTCGATCCAGAACCCCTACCTAATCCACCCATGAGTAATGAAAACATGGCTGAACTTCGCCACTTTGGTGAAAAGTTGTTTGATGCTGGAACTAGAATCAGGGAAATAGGGGGGCAAATTGCTTGGAAATATGATGAAAGGGAGCTTCGTTTTTAGGACGACAAGTGACGAGAGATAGTAGGATGGTAAAACGGTGGTTGTATAATAGTAATAGTAAAATTAGCCTGTAAATAACGAATAAAACTCTGTAAGATATTGGTGTGTAATGATGCATACTATACTAGATATAAAATAAAATCAAGAAATCGATTGTTTTGACTATACCTGTATTGTAAAATTTTCTGATTGTTTGTATATAATTGTTATTTAGCAGATACTAATAAAATTTATATATATATTATCAGATGGCAAACAGTGGTAATGAACCTATAAATGAAGTTAATCAGTCTGAGCAACATTCAAGAGATCAATATATGACTCGGCAAGATATCGAAAACATTGTTGCTCAAGGGATAGCCAATGCTATTCCAGCATTCGTTGCTGCTATAAAGAATCCAATCGAACCGCAACAAATTGTCCCTAGTAAACAGATTACTGAAGATAACTTCAGTAATAGTGTAAATGGAGGCAATAATCATGTTAATCATAATAGGGAACCACATCAAGCTCCATTACCCAAGAAAATGAAAACTGCAACGCCTGGTTGCACTTTCAAAGAATTCCTTGCTTGTAAACCCACTGAATTTGCAGGCAATGAAGGAGCAACTGCATCACTGCGTTGGTTAGAAAAAACCGAAGCAGTCATTGCAATAAGTAAATGTGGTAAAGATGATCAGGTCATGTACGCATCAAATCTCTTCAAAGAAGAAGCACTCGAATGGTGGAACACTGTGTTACAATCAAAAGGAAGAGTAATAGCTTATGCTATGACTTGGGAAGAATTTAAGGGTTTGGTGGAAAGAAAATTCTGTCCCGAGTATGAAAAGGAACAGATGACGAATAAGTTTCTAAATCATCGGATGATGGGAGTAGATTGTCGCGGTTATACCTCGACATTCTTTGAATATGCTAGAGTGGTACCAACACTGGCTTCGCCAGAACCGGTACTCATTTCTCACTATATTTGGGGGCTAATTAGTGAAATCCGCAATATTGTTAAAGCTGCGAGACCTCGCACTATTGATGATGCGGTAGAATTAGCTAATACTCTAACCGATGAACTGGTGCGAACAAGAGATGATGATAGGAAAAAGGAACTAGCTCAGAAAATTACCCAAGGATTTCGTGTGGGTAATAATAACAGCTTCAAGAGAAAAGGAACAGGGCAATCTCCAGCTCCGTCATTCTGCAGGAAATGCAAAAAGAAACATTATGGAAGATGCGATATCACTTGCAATTTTTGCAAAACTGTAGGACATCGTGAAGAAAACTGCAAAAAGAAGACCGTAATTTGTTTTAACTGTGGTGAAGCGGGGCATTATAAAACAGAATGTCCTAAATTGATCAAACCAGTAGATAACAAACCCAAGGCGACCGAAGGAGCTACTAAGAAGAATGTTAGAGCATTCCAGCTAACCACTCAAGAAGCTGAACTCATCCCAGATGTAATAGCTGGTACGTTCTTAGTTCACAACGTGTACGCAAAAGTATTATTTGACTCTGGTGCAAACCAAAGTTTTATCAATACTTTATTCTGTCAAGCTCTTAAGTTACCTTTAACCAACATTAGGCAGATTTTTACAGTTGAAACCGCAGATGGGAATTCAGTTAAAATTAATCAGGTTTTGCAAAAAGTCAAAATAGAACTTTCAGGTCATAAATTTGCTGCAAACCTATTACCTATGAAATTAGCTGAATTCGATGTCATGTTAGGAATGGATTGGTTGATAGCCAACCATGCTCGAATTCTTTGTGATAGGAATTCCATAGAAATTCAGGCACCTACTGGAGAAGTAATTATTATTACAGGAGATAAACCACGGAAGCCCATGAAGTTCATATCAGTAATGAAAGTTGCTAATTATGAACGAAAACAAGGAATAGTGTATATGATTTCGGTAATCATTAGCACTAAGGGTAAAGATCTTAAGGAAATACCAGTAGTCTCAGAATATCCTGATGTATTTCCAGAAGATTTAACAGGATTACCTCCAGACAGGGAAGTAGAATTTAGGATTCATCTAATTCCAGGAACTACACCGATAGCCAAGGCACCTTATCGGTTAGCACCCACAGAAATGTTAGAACTGAAAAAGCAATTAGATGAATTATTAAGTAAAGGATTCATACAACCTAGTTCATCCCCGTGGGGAGCGCCAGTGTTGTTTGTTAAGAAAAAGGATGGTTCGATGAGAATGTGTATTGATTATAGAGAATTGAATAAAGTTACAATTAAGAATCGATACCCATTACCTAGGATTGATGATCTTTTTGATCAACTTCAAGGAGCTAGATATTTTTCTAAGATAGATTTACGCTCCGGATATCATCAATTGAAGGTACAAGAAGAAGACATACCTAAAACTGCTTTCAGAACTAGGTATGGTCATTACGAGTTTACAGTCATGCCCTTTGGGTTAACGAATGCACCTGCTGCATTCATGGACATGATGAATAGAATCTGTAAACCGTATTTGGATAAATTTGTAATTGTTTTTATAGACGATATACTTATTTATTCCAAAAGTCAAACAGAACATTGTGAGCACTTGCATGCACTCTTAACTTTGTTAAGAAAAGAAAAGCTTTATGCCAAATTCTCGAAGTGTGAATTTTGGTTACAAGAAGTGCAATTCTTAGGACATATGGTAAATCATGAAGGTATTCGTGTAGATCCTGCTAAGATAGAAGCAATTACCAATTGGAAGGTTCCACAATCCGCAATGGAAATTAGAAGTTTTATAGGATTAGCTGGGTATTATAGACGGTTTATTAAGGATTTTTCCAAGATAGCTGTACCATTAACTAAGCTAACCTGTAAAGCTACTAAGTTTGAATGGGGACCCAAACAAGAAGAAGCTTTTAGAATCTTGAAACAGAAACTAACCCATGCTCCAATCTTAGCTTTACCAGAAGGAACTGAAGATTTTGAAGTATATTGTGATGCTTCAAAATTAGGATTTGGATGTGTGCTTATGCAACGCAAGAAGGTAATTGCGTATGCTTCAAGACAATTGAAAAAGCACGAAGAGAATTATACGACTCATGACTTAGAATTAGGAGCCGTAATTTTTGCCCTTAAGATTTGGAGACATTATCTGTACGGAAGTAAGTTTACTATATATACAGATCATAAGAGTTTAAAATATATATTTGGGCAAAAAGAGTTAAACATGAGGCAAAGGAGATGGATGGAAATTTTAAGTGACTATGACTGTGATATTCAATATCATGAAGGAAAAGCAAATGTAGTTGCAGATGCCTTAAGTCGTAAATACAATGAAAAACAAAGACGGGTTCGTGCTCTCAGATTAAATCTACAATTAGATTTAATGGAACAACTGAAAAACTTTCAAGAAATAGCAATAGAAGATGTTGCTGAAGGAATGAAGGGAAGAATAAAAGATTTAGAACAAGGAGCTGATGGAATTTGGAGATTCCATAAGAAAAGGATTTGGGTACCAAAACAAGGAGAACTAAGAAATAAAATTTTAGAAGAAGCTCATAAATCTAGGTATACTATACATCCAGGAAACAAAAAGATGTACCAAGATTTAAGAAAGAACTTTTGGTGGATAGGAATGAAAAAGGATATAGCTAGATATGTTTCTAAATGTCTTACTTGTTCACAAGTTAAGGCAGAACATCAGAAACCTTCAGGACTACTACAACAGTTAGAAATGCCAGTATGGAAATGGGAACTTATAACAATGGATTTTGTTACTAAGTTACCCAAAACCAGAAAAGGTAATGATGCGATTTGGGTAATTGTGGATCGATTAACCAAATCTGCTCACTTTCTACCTATGAAAGAAACCTTTAGCATGGAAAGACTGGCTAAATTGTATGTAGATGAAGTTGTATCCTTACATGGAGTTCCACTCTCCATTGTTTCAGATAGGGATAGTCGTTTTACTTCCCATTTCTGGAAAAGTTTCCAGCAAGCTATGGGAACTCGACTAAACCTAAGCACTGCATATCATCCACAAACAGATGGGCAAAGTGAAAGGACAATCCAAACTCTAGAAGATATGCTCCGAGCATGTGTAATAGATTTTGGTGGAAGTTGGGATGATCATTTACCATTAATTGAATTCTCCTATAACAATAGTTATCACTCCAGCATTAAAACTGCTCCATTTGAAGCATTATATGGAAGAAAGTGCAGAACTCCAGTTTGTTGGGCAGAAATAGGAGAAAGTCAATTGTCAGGTCCGGAGATTGTGCAAGAAACGACTGATAAGATCACCCAAATCAAAGAAAGACTGAAGATGGCTAGAGATCGCCAAAAGAGTTATGCAGACAATAGAAGTAAGCCGTTAGAATTTCAAGTTGGAGACAGAGTACTGTTGAAAGTTTCTCCTTGGAAAGGAGTTGTTAGATTCGGTAAGAAAGGAAAGCTAAATCCAAGATACGTAGGACCATTTCCAGTGATCCAACGTATAGGACCAGTAGCTTATCGTTTACAACTACCAGAAGAATTAGCTGGAGTACATGATGTATTTCATGTATCCAATCTCAAGAAATGTTTAGCAGATGAATCTCTGGTAGTACCTCTTCAAGACATAGAGGTAAACGAAAAGTTAAAATTTGTGGAGAAACCTCTTCAGATAGAAGGCAGAAAAGTGAAGTTTCTCAAGCACAAACGACTAGTGCTAGTTAAAGTAAAGTGGGATTCAAGGAGAGGACCTGAATACACTTGGGAATTAGAATCAGAAATGAAGCGAAAGTATCCTCACTTATTCCAGTAAATCTCGAGGACGAGATTTTTATTAAGGTGGGGAGAATGTAACAACTCTCATCAAAGGTCATAATTATTAAATTAATTTGTCTAAAAGGAAACCCTAATTGAGACACCCAAGTGATTCTGAACAAACCCTAAAATTTTCATAATTTTCAGAATCAGGATTAGGGCCCCTAAAACTCAGGGGGGGTTAAACCCTATTGACGATTATCCACTTAAAACGTTGGCAGAAAGGAATTTACGAAAACTGTCAAGTCAGCAAGGCTAGTCCCAACCGTGGCAACCCTATGCCTAAAAATAGGTCTCACGCAGCCCGCGTACGGTGAGCTTAAATCTCACGCGGGCCGCCTCAGGGTCAAAATTCACCTATAAATAGAGGGCCTTGGGACTTGAATTCTGGAAGAAAAACGACGTAAAAATTCACTATACACATTGAGTTACGTTCGAATTACTACACAAAAACACACGAATTCCGAATCGCTGCCGCAAAACAGGGTATTAGCACGATCGCTGCTACGATTCATTTTCCGATTGATCAATGTACTCAACGGGTGTTTAAGTGCTGCCCACATTAGGGTGATGCTTTGTCATTAGTCGATTAATTCGACAGATGTTAAGCATAGCACTTTGTCACTCGTTGTGATGGTTGATCTCGTGAGTTATCGTAAATGCTGTATTGATTACTAACCCAGTTTTGTGTGCATTGTTATATAAATTAGGTTAACCAGGCTAATTCATAGACTAGACTCTGTCCGTATTAAATCAGCAAAGTGAGTCATTCTCTTTTTATCAAATTACTTTCCAAATCATGTTTATTTTCAAAGTTATAATTACGGGGATTAAGTCTTTGTAATCACCAAGTTACAGCCGGTATGTGGGGTTTTGTATACATTACTTGATAATCGTCACCATTGGGGCAGCCAATTGGGGGATATGACCATAGTCACAGATTCGATCGAGTGACAAATACCGTGGGTAGTTGGTTTGATAATAGAAACATTGTAATCGCTCTTAATACTGTAAATTATAACAAATGTGTCATTTTAGTAAATAGAATGATTCACTCAGTATTTCCCGCTGACAAAACCTTTTTCAAACATGTTTCAGGTGATCTGTTGTAATTCAGGAAAAGTGCTGAGAAGCATTTCAAGCTTGAGAAAGTGGCTCATTATAAAATAAAGAAATAAGTTTTGTAATATAACGATTTTGTAGTAAAATCATAATATTGTAAAATATCGGGGGTTTATCCCGAAATGTGAAATAAAATAAATCAGGAAAATTTTAGCTTTAAACGATCCTGATAAATAAACTTCCGCTGTTAAACTCAATTAAATAAATACCACGGGATTTCTGTCCCACGGCTCCTGAAACGGGTCAAACCGGGTCGGGGGCCGTGACACAAAGCAAACATCTAAACCACCTCCCACAAAATATCATACAGCTGATACAGCAGTAGTTACAAAAACTGTTTTCAGTAGTCAAACAGCTGCCATTTCATCAACACACACACTTTCAACACACACCACTCTATCACACACCATTACAACCACTGTTCCACCACCATCATCATCTACAATCATATCACCACCACTGCCTCCTGCCATAAAGCAGAAGACAGCAGATGTTACAACATCTGCTGTAATGACAACAGTGATTGAAACACCAGTTGTTTCAACCACTGTCAGTCAATCACAATCACAAACCACTGCTATACAATCTCAAACCATTGATTCATCCAAAACATCATCTGCCCCTTCTTCATTAAAAAAGAGAAGGAATCTCATATCAGATGATGACTCACCACCACCATCACCACCATCAAAAACTACCTCACCACTTCCATCCCCTGCTCAAAAGCAGAAGACAACTGCTGACATATCAGCAGTTGTAATGACAACAGATGTTGAGACACCAGTTGTTTCAACAGTTGTTAGTCAGTCATCCACCACTGCTCTCACCTTTCCTACATCACAACCAAAGCTCTTCAACAGAAAAAGAAAGCTAATCCCTGCCGATGAAGGTATACATGATCCTAATGCTGCACAACATCCACTGGAACTTGAAGCTATCAAAAATGAGATGAGGCAATTCTATACAGAAGAAGATTCTTCAAAAAGAAAATTCTCCTCACTCATAGGCTACATGCCACCAGATGATATGGATGATTATCTCAAACTCAAGGCAAGGCAAGCTAAACTAAGAGCTAAAGTTGAGAGTGAACGTGAACGTTTAAGCGAAGATGGCATTGCTAAAAGACTGGAGTTCTACTTCACAAAAGTAAAGCAGATAGAAGAATTTGCACAAGATCTAAACAAAGAGAAGGCTGAACAAAGGAAAAAGTTAAGAAAACAATATCTAGCCTACATCATGAAAGAGAAATTCTATCCTGCTGAAGAACAACAGTTCGAAGAATGGCCAATAGTCGCTCTAAAGCATGAAGCAGAAAGGATTGAGAAAATCAAGAATGATCCTACAAAGAAGAAGAATGCTCCAAACTGGAGCAAATACAAAAAGCTCATTGCTGACCTAACTGCTGAGTATAAGAGAAAGAAAAAGGAGCTGGTGGATGCAAAAATAGATACTGCTGAAGCCATATCAAAATGGTCAAAACAGCAGACTGATGAAGCCTATGAAAGGCTAAAGAAAAGAAAGATAACTGTTTCAAGCACCTCAAAGAAGCAAGAACAAAGAATGAAGCTTGAACAGCAGATAGAAAACCTCAAAACACTGTTCCGGTCTACCTTTGTAACAAACCAAGAAGAAAAAGAACAGTTGACCAGTGAAGAGGTTAAAGAAAAGGAAGCTGAGTACTTCACAGAAGCCATCAAGAAAATGGGTCTAAAAGAAGAGAGCTCAGAAAAGCTTCAAAACCTTTTGAAGGTGTTAACCAAACCTGCATCACCAAACACTTCAACAGACATGACAGACATTGAAAGACAGGAGATGATTGAAAGAGACACTGCAGAAGATATAGATGAAGCAAATGATGTCATAGAAATGGCTTTCAAAAGAATGTCTGAAAGTCTGCAAGTCTTCTCAAGGCCAATATCTCAAAGCTCATCGATAAATAAATCTCTCCCAAGAAATCCATTGGGTTTAAAAGTACTAAAGTGGCTCTCTGATCAAAAGACCCACGTATTGACTCTGGTCAGATCCAATGGAGAGGTGAAGTATATATCAAGGAAAGAAGCACTAGGCCTTAGTGTTCAAGATTTGCAGGATCTCCTTGAACTTACACTGTGCAGGGATGAAGACGATATAAGTTCCAGAGACTTTGAAGAAGAATTTAAAAGAAAAGCAAGGGAACTTTTGATGAGTAATAAAGATCCAGAATAATGACAGGTTTTGGCATTATCTGTTCCAGGGGGAGATTGTTGGGATTGAACCCTACCAGAGGAACAGATAATGTAAAGCCAAAACCAGGTCACAACAGTGGATTCACAATAAGCAGACGTTTACATTAAGCTTTCCCCTTGAAAGTGATTTATAACAACTGATGGTCTTTATCCGCTGTTCAGATACAACTACTGCTGCCCTTTCAACTGCTGATCAAAACCCTGAAGTATCCAACACTGCTGGTCCTATCTACTGATGATAAAGCATTGCCAAGTCAAGGACTGATCAACCTTGAGTAAAGCACTGACATAAAGGGAGAGCAGCTGTTTAGTGAATTATTTGTTTTAGGTATAGTCAGTGGTTGGGTTAGCAGTGTTTGTGTAAGGACAGTAGATACAGGTTGTTAGACTGTTAGACGTCGCTTTCATGGTGACGTCAGCTGAGATACCTCAGTGGTTTGGTTTGCCTATAAATGTAACAGTACCCTGTACTATTACATTTGATTGACTGAGCGGGTTCTTCTCCTCATGTCTAATCCTTTCATCTTGTGTGCAACCAACCTTGGGGCATCAGGCTGAGGGTGAGTTTAGTTTGTAAGCATGTCTGTAATCTTTTGCTTTGATTTGAAATCTTTTGACTCTATGAGAAGCAAATGCTATCAAACTATTTTCTCCATTGATTGTGTTTACAAAGTTTGTATCTATTTCCGTTGCACTTTACAAGTTTTCATATTCACAAATTGTTCAAAACATACAAACAAACATAATCGTGAAAGCCTCAGATCCTAACAGTTACGATTAAGAATCGATACCCATTACCTAGGATTGATGATCTTTTTGATCAAATTCAGGGAGCTAGATATTTTTCTAAGATAGATTTACGTTCCGGATACCATCAGTTGAAAGTACAAGAAGAAGACATACCTAAAACTGCTTTCAGAACTAGGTATGGTCATTACGACTTTACAGTCATGCCCTTTGGATTAACAAATGCTCCTGCAGCATTCATGGACATGATGAATAGGATCTGTAAACCGTACTTGGATAAATTCATAATTGTCTTCATCGACGATATACTTATTTATTCCAAAAGTCAGGACGAGCATTGTGAGCACCTACATGCACTCTTAACCTTATTAAGAAAGGAGAAGATTTACGCCAATTCTCAAAATGTGAATTTTGGCTATAAGAGGTACAATTTTTAGGACACATGGTGAATCACAAAGGTATTCACGTAGATCCCTCCAAAATAGAAGCAATCACCAAGTGGAAGGTCCGCAATCAGCTATGGAAGTTAGAAGTTTTCTAGGGTTAGCCGGATACTATAGACGATTCATTAAGGATTTTTCTAAAATAGCCATGCCATTAACTAAGCTAACCTGTAAAGCGGTGAAGTTTGAATGGGGATCTAGACAAGAAGAGGCTTTTAAGATTTTAAAGCAAAGGTTAACAAACGCCCCAATTCTTGCCTTACCCGAAGGGACAGAAGATTTTGAAGTTTATTATGATGCTTCTAAACTAGGATTAGGATGTGTGCTGATGCAACGCAAGAAGCTAATTGCGTATGCCTCAAGGCAATTGAAAAAGCACGAGGAAAATTATACGAGTCATGACTTGGAATTAGGAGCCATAATTTTTTCCCTTAAAATTTGGAGACATTATCTGTACGGAAGTAGGTTTACTGTCTATACAGATCACAAGAGTTTAAAATACATATTTGGGCAAAAGGAATTAAACATGAGGCAAAGAAGATGGATGGAAATTCTAAGTGACTACGACTGTGATATTCAATATCACGAAGGAAAGGCAAATGTAGTAGCAGATGCCCTAAGTCGTAAGTATCATGAGAAACAACGACGAGTTCGTGCTCTTAGATTAAGTTTACAATTGGACTTAATGGAACAACTTAAGAATGTTCAAGAAACAGCAATCAAGGATGATGCTGAAGGAATGAAGGGAAGTATAAAGGAATTAGAGTAAGGGATTGATGGAATTTGGAGATTCCACAAGAAAAGAATTTGGGTACCTAAGCAAGGAGACTTAAGAAATAAAATTTTAGAGGAGGCCCATAAATCTAGATACACCATGCATCCTGGTAATAATAAGATGTACCAAGATTTAAGGAATAACTTCTGGTGGATAGGAATGAAAAAGGACATAGCTAGATATGTTTCTAAGTGCCTAACTTGTTCGCAAGTTAAGGCAGAACACCAGAAACCCTCAGGTCTACTACAATAATTAGAAATGCCCGTATGGAAATGGGAACTAATAACCATGGATTTTGTTACTAAGTTACCCAAGACCAGAAAAAGGTAATGATGCGATTTGGGTAATTGTGGATCGATTAACTAAATCAGCTCATTTTCTACCCATGAAAGAAACCTTTAGTATGGAAAGGTTAGCAAAGTTGTACGTAGACGAAGTAGTATCATTACATGGAGTCCCACTCTCCATTGTATCAGATAGAGATAGTCGCTTCACTTCACATTTCTGGACAAGTTTCCAAGAAGCCATGGGGACACGATTAAATTTAAGTACTGCTTATCATCCCCAAATAGATGGACAAAGTGAAAGGACGATCCAAACCCTGGAAGACATGCTTAGAGCATGTGTCATAGATTTTGGGGGAAATTGGGACAACCATTTACCCTTAATCGAGTTCTCCTATAACAATAGTTATCAAGCAAGCATCGAGGCTGCCCTATTTGAAGCACTGTATGGACGAAAGTGTAGAACTCCAGTTTGTTGGGCATAAATAGGAGAAAGCCAATTATCGGGTCCCGAGATTGTGCAAGAAACCACCGAGAAGATCACCCAAATCAAGGAGAGACTGAAAACGGCTCGAGATCGCCAGAAGAGTTATACAGATAATCTACGCAAGCCACTAGAATTCCAGGTTAGAGACAAAGTACTATTGAAAGTTTCTCCTTGGAAAGGAGTAGTTCGGTTTGGTAAGAAGGGGAAGCTAAGTCCAAGGTACATAGGACCATTCCCAGTAATTCAACGCATAGGACCGGTTGCCTATCGTTTACAACTACCAGAAGAACTAGCTGGAGTACATGATGTATTTCATGTATCTAACCTCAAGAAATGCCTATCGGACGAATCGCTAGTAGTTCCTCTTCAAGACATATAGGTGAATGAAAAGTTAAAGTTCATAGAAAAACCGCTTCAAATAGAAGACAGAAAGATCAAGTTTCTCAAACACAAAAGATTGGTACTTGTTTAAGTCAAGTGTGATTCGAAAAGAGGACCCGAATACACTTGGGAGCTGGAATCGGAGATGAAGCGAAAATATCCTCACTTATTTCAATAAATCTCGAGGACGAGATTTTAAATAAGGTGGGGAGGATGTAAGGACCTGCAAAAATGCCCCAAAATGACCCGTAAGTGAAAACCCGGACCCCTGAAACCCTAATGTGCATGAAAAACCAAGAAAATCAGATTTTTGGTTTTCAGGCGGGCCGCGTAAACTGTAAGCTTAGGCTTACGCGGGCCGCGTCAACTTAAAGTTGACCGGATGAGCATTCTGGGCCACGTGTCGCACACGTGGCGGACCTACTGATGACACGCTAGCCCTAGTTGTAGACTAGGTGGCCCTCGCAGGGCGCGTAAGATTCAAGAGAGGGTTTACGCGGGCCGCGTAAAACCCAAAAGTTTGCTATAAATTGCTAGTGCATGAGCAGTTCATCTGTGTTCGAAAATTTCATTCAAAAACGAAGTCTACTACTCAAAATCAAAATTCTAAGTAGGGAAACGCTGCTACGATTACAGGGTATTAACTCGATCACTGCTACGATATAATATCCGATCGATTGAAACCGATCTGATGGATGTTTAAGTGCTGCCCGTATTTGGGCTATACTTTGTCATTCGTCGTGAGGGTTTTGATTTCGTGAGTTATCGTAAATGTTGTATTAAGTTACTGACCTAGTTTCGTATGCATTGCTGTTTAAATTAGGTTACAAGGCTAAATCAGTAGGCTAAACTCTGCCCGTCTAAACTTGCAATGTGAGTCATTCTCTTTTTATCAACTATTTTAATCAAATCTCAAAGTGTTTTCAAAAGTTACAATTACAGGGATTAAGTCATGGTTATCTTGAATCACTGGCAAGTGGGGTATTGTGCACATTACTAATTTCTCACGGTTAGGTTAACAAACCTAACAGTGATAATCATCACTACTTGGATGAAAGGACCCAATAGTGGTATGACCATCGTCACCAGCGTGTGACACGGCGCCAGATAAAAATAAGATAGTAGCCATTGTAATCGCTCTTATGCTGTAATTTATAACTATGTGTCATTTTATTGAAATCGAGTGACTCGCCAGTATTTCCCCGCTGATAAAATATTTTTAAAACATGTTTCAGGTGACCTACTGTGAATCAAGGAAAAGTGCTACGGAGCACTAACAAGCTTGAAGTGGTGGCTCAGTAAAATAAATAAACATTTTTGTAAAACAGGGAATTTCCTGGTAAAATTCCTCTATTGTAAATTACGGGGTTTTGTCCTAAATTATGAAATAAAATAATTGGGCAGTTTTAAGTTTTAAAAGATTCTGTTAAACTTCCGCTGTCAACTCAAATAATAAATACCACGGGTTTCTATCCCGCGGCTCCTGGACCGGGTCACACCGGGACGGGGGCCGTGACAGTTACCTCGGGTCTTCTATAAGCTTTATTTCCTCCAAGGCCATTATTCACTTTTTTATTTAATATTAGGCTTAAATATTTAAATCCTAATATTTACCGGGTTATTTTTATCACTTATGGTATTTTACCCGTTTATTTTCGGTTACTTTAATATAATTAATAAACCCGTTTTTGGGGTGTTACAGTACAGATATTAGGCAGTTTTAATAAAATAAAATGTGAACCATAATATCTTCATTTTATGTTACGGTACTTTTAATTCTTTTTGTTTTTGTTTGCATAGATGGACACATCTTTGTAGATTGGCGCTTTAGATCACAAGTATTAATTACTTGTATGTTAAAGCATTATCGACTTGTACCTTTTAATCCGTGCCTCGATATTGAACAAGACAACTATCGAAACGTCAACAAAAATGTGTAGGTCGTCATGCTATCTTTGGATTTTTTTTAAATAGAATAGTTTATAAGATATGTCAAGAATACGTAAAAAAATTATAAGTTTTTTGTGTATGGGTGAATTGTAACTAATTATCTATAATTTTGTTAAAACCTTAGGGATTTAAGTGTAATAAGTTTAGGGGCTAAAAAATAAATAGTATTTAAAAGACTAAATTACCCTCATTTTAGGGGTCTTTCTATAAATAAAGTGGGGGAAAAGTTCTTATTTTTTGGGTATCTTAAAATACCCCTCCCTCATGCATTACAATATAGTATAGATAAAGTTAAAAGTCGGTAATAGTCAAGATAAAATTACTAGGAATAAATAACCTAGTTAGTCATAAGTCTTAAAATAATAAGAAAAACTTGGTCAAAACACCCTTTATAAAAACTTGATGAAATAGTGGGACTAAAGTTGACAAAAATTAAAATGGCTTTAACTAAATAAACAAAACACCACAACACACACACTTATGTGTGTTCTGGTCGAGATTTCCACATGAGCAAAAAAGGGTTCTTCTAGTTGAACCCTAACTCATACAAATCAATTGAATCAAAAGGGAAAATCAAACCCAAATCGAAAATCAAGCTCAAACTAGTGATCACCCAAGTGAGGAGATCACAAGGTATGTCGAATTTCATCTTTTGGTTACATCTTCAATTCTTGATGAAAACTTGAAATCGAAAATTGAGCTTGAATGATTGAAGTTTGGTGAAATTAGGATGAATCCATGTCTAGGAGCAAACCCTAGTCAATAGTTTGATGAATTAGTCATGATAATCATGAGATTTATGATCACCCACTTAGGTGTTGAATGGGTTTTGTAGGATGATGAAGAACACTAAATTATGATCATTAATTTGGTGTTATTTGATTTCTGTGAAGTGAATCTAGGTGTTGTTATGCTTACTAGACATATGGACTTGTAAATGATGTTTAATCTTGGCTAAATAATTAGTCATGAGACTTGATTGTCGATTTTATAAAATTATGCCCACAAGGTGTTTGTTAAAATGCCTAAACGAAAGCAAATTGTTGAAATTTAGAGTAAAAACGCATAATTGAATTATATGGCGAATTATGCGAAATATATTATGATTAGAGTTCTAAACAAGTCGTTGGTTGAACTCTATAGGCAAGGCGATATAATCTTCGAGCGCACAAGTCGGGGCGGAGGCACGCTTGAAGGAAAAGCTTTGAAGGTACGTAACTTGTAGTTTCGTTACATTATGCATAGACATTGGTTGTAGATTTGCTAATAATGTTGTAGTGTAATATATGAGTTTGGTATGTCATTGAAGTGACGAAGCTCACTCGACAACCAAACGGGTCAAAATAATGGTTAGAATATGTTTGGTATGTTATTGAAGTAATGGTTTTCACTCGACAACCAAACGGGTCAAATGATGTTTTAAAACAATAGTGTTTTGAAGTGACTTGAAAGTCACTCAATAAATTGATATAATGAGTGTGTAAGCCGAGAAACAGACACGCTAAATTGATGTAGTGAACCTTTGTAATTTGGGTCAAAAGTTTAGAAACATAAGGTCGTTAATTTTGCTTAAAGGTGCATGCTTGAATCATAGATAACAAGCATGATGTTATAGCGCACACAAACCATGTGATGGGAGCGAAAATGCTATTGTCGACATGCCCGGGAATGGGTAAAAAGGATTAGAAACAATTCCTGTTAATAGATATATAAAATGTCGCTAAAATGGAACGGGTCATATAAGGGTAAAAAGTATTTACATGCCGTTTGCTTGTAAATCAGCCTTTAATGTGAATCGTGATGATAAATGGATCCGTAATTAAATTACGAACGCATAGAAACAAGAATTTCACGAAATGGATAAGTAGAACGAAAGTTATGAGGTTTTTAAGTTAGAATTTGGTTAAAAATTGTAGCTGGGCAAATGCAGCATCAAAAAGCCAAACATTCTATCGAAATTAAGGTGTCGCATCGAGCGACCAAGACCCGGAAACGCTGTCGCGTAGCGCGACAAGTGTCGCGGCCCGCGAAAACTTCAGCTAAGCCTCTCGCGGCACGCGAGAGGCATGATTTCTGGAATTTTTATTTTATTTTGTTTATTTGACCCATTTATCTTGTTTGAACTGTTATTTAACTATCAAAACTAACATTTAAGTTGGTTTTGATCATAAGTGAATGTCAAGAGTCCCCGGATGAAGGTCAAGCGACGATTAAGAACCGAACACATAACATTTAAAGCTTCCGCGATAATCTTATTTTGTTTTCGTTAAAAGTGAACTTTGTAAACACTTAAAACTATATTTTGAATGTTTCTAAACATGTGTGAATGTTGATATGACAAAAAATTTTGTAAAGTCGCATTTTAGTAATAAATGCGTATTTTAACGTTATAATTGTGTTAAATTGAGACGGGTCTTACAGCAGGCCCCACCATTATATTTGAAATTAAAAAAAATTCCCCCCACCTACCATGTTCTTCTCCGGTGATCTTTAACACCAGTCACCACCAACACTTTTTTTTGGCCACCGCACATTGACGACGACTAGGTGGATTCGCCGGTGGACTAACAACAACAGCAGCAACATATCCAATTCTACTAACAACATCAGCAACATTTCTGCTGTACGGATCCGCCGGTGGACTCCTGCTCCGGCATACGGAGACTCACCTACCATTTTGCAGTGATAGCTTCCGCCAGACCTCACCTACCATTTTCTTCCAGTGCTTAACATTTCAAGAAAGACCTCCAACTATATATCTTCAAATCTGAACTTATCAATCTTTCTCTTCATCAGTTGCTGTGTGTAACAACTCTCATTAAAAAGTCCTATTTATTATTATTATTTTCCCAATAGGAAACCCTAATTGAGACCCCCAAGTGATTCTGCATAAACCTTAAAATTTTCAGAACAATCGGAATCAGGATCAGGGCCCCTAAAACTCAGGGGGGGTAAACCCCAGTCGGTAATATCTAAACAGGTTTACGTGTATAACGAATTTGAAAGTGAGACCAACTCACCTGAGCTACTGGGACACGAGGCTACCCTATGGTAGTAGGGTATCCCTCGCGCCACGCGAGAGGTCCTTGCGCCACGCGAGGGCGCGGTTTTTCAAGTATAAATATAGGAGTCTGTTACATGCAATTGTGCGTTAGTTCGACATTCAAAGTCATTTCGTACGCTGAGATATTGTAGGAACAATCCTAAAACACACACAATTCACGAAGTGCTGCCGCAAAACAGGGTAATAACTCGATCGCTGCTACGATTCAATGTCCGATCGATTAAACTATCCAATGGATGTTTAAGTGCTGCCCACATTAGGGTTTATGCTTTGTCATTCGTCGTTAATTCGATGGATGTTTAAGTATCGCACTTTGTCATTCGTTGTGAAGGTTAATCTCGTGAGTTATCGTAAATGTTGTATTAAGTTACTAACCGAGTTGTGTGCATGTTATTTAATTTAGGTTAAAAAGGCTAATCAGTAGACTAGACTTTGTCCGTGTTAAACTTGCAATGTGATTCATTCTCTTTTTATCAAATTTGTTTACAAAAGCATATTTATTTTCAAAGTTATAATTACAGTGATTAAGTTTTTGTAATCACCAAATTACAGCCGGTATGTGGGGTTTTGTATACATTACTTGATAATCTTCACCATTGGACAACGGGGTAGCCAATGGGTGATATGACCATAGTCATAGAAACGAGTCGAGTGACAAATACCGTGGGTAGTTGGTAGATATCTGGAAACATTGTAATCTCTCTTAATACTGTAAATTATAACAAACGTGTCATCTTAGTAAATAGAATGATTCACCAGTATTTCCCGCTGACAAAACCTTTTTCAAACATGTTTCAGGTGATCTGTTGTGATCCAGGAAAAGTGCCGAAAAGCACTACAAGCTTAAGGAAGTGGCTCAATATAAAATAAAGGAACATGTTTTATAAAATAAAGATTTCTCAGTGAAATCATATATTTGTAAACTATCGGGGTTTATCCCGAATTGTGGAATAAAATAATCGGGAAATTTCAGTTTTAAAAAGATCTTGTTAAAATCTTCCGCTGTTAACTCAAATAAATAAATACCACGGGATTTTCTGTCCCGCGGCTCCTGAAACGGATTAAACCGGGTCGGGGGCCGTGACAGAAAAAGGTGGTATCAAAGCCACTGAGTTAAGCTAATTAAGTATTTAAAAATACTTATTTTTTCCTGATTACCATTATGTGATTATGTGTTTTATTAACTGACTATTTGTTAGTTACGGTATGGGTAAACAAAAGATTTCAAACATTTATCTTAAATTAGATAGGTTGCCAAAAGAGAAGGGAAGTTCATCCCAATCCTCAAGATACTCAGTAGATACCGAGGAGGGAATATTTGTTCGTAAAGCACAATATGAGGAACCACTTTCTCCTAATGCAAGAAGTTTGATTATTAGGAAAAGTCAGGAGAAATTAAAGAAATCACAACCAAAAGAAAAGAGAGTTAATCAAAAAACCCAAGAACTAGGCAGTAAACCACCATGGGAAGACAAGTTAGATGAAAAATGGGCAGATCTCTATATGCTAGCCACTGTAGCAGTAAATGCAAATCTTTAAATACTTTGACTTAAGTTTTAGCAACCTTATCACCTACAAGCCAGAAATATTATCCAGTAAAATAAATAAGTTACAGTAAACCCTGGTGTGTTTTAAATTTTCAATTGTCTTTATGTTAAATTAGTCACACGGTATGAAATAATATTTAAAGGTTATTTATGAAATTTGTTATAAAATTTTAACCTAGAAATTTTTGTGTATTTTGCATATATGCTAAACAGCATGAACGACTTGTCTGAAGCCTTTCAGAATTTAAATCTCTATCCGGTGAAAATAGAGGTTTCGAGAGATTTTAATAGGTATATACCCGATGTAGAAGAACCTATGGAATTTAACGCTCCACCTCCAGAAAAACCCAAGCCTAAGAAAAGGAGAAGATTCGTGGGATGGAGGCGTGTACGTAGAAGGAAACCCGCCACTAGGAAGATTCCCAAAATAGAAAATCCCTTAGACAAAGGGAAAGGGATTGAAGTTAGGGAAGATTCTAGGCAGATGGAAATGCAGTTTGAGGAATATTCTAGACCGATGGAAATAGAGTTTGGGGAAGGTTCTAGACAAACCCAGGTAGAAATTGGGGAAAGCTCTAGACAAATTGAGGAGTTACCATTTCAGGAGGAATTGGATCGTGCATTGGCGAGCTGTGATGTCGTCAGGCCTATTAATAATAATCTCTACCCATATCCTGCTGAAACTCAATTACCAATGAACTTGGAACCAGCAATCCCAGAACCTATAATCCACACCCAACCTCTAGGAATGGACGAGTGGTGGACCAATGATTGGCAATTCCAAAACCTTCTCAACAGTCCTTTTTCATTTCTTCCTCAGTTCGACCCAGAACCTATACCAAACCCACCAATGAGCAACGAAAATTTAGCTGAACTCCGCCACTTTGGCGAGGAGCTGGTGGATGCAGGAAATAGGAGCAGGGAAGTAGGAGAACAGATCTCCTGGAAATACGACGAGAGGGAACGTCGTTACTGAAATACCAACTAACGAGGGATAATAAGGTTATGAAACTGTGGTTGTATAATAATAAAAGTAATCTTGTAAAATAACCTAAAATAAAACTTTGTAAGATAATGGTATGTATTGACGCATATTATAAAATATAAAGATGGGAATTGAGAAATCGATAATTTTGCCTATGTGTGTTGTGAAATTTGTATGATTGTTTTGTGTATAATTGTTATTTATTCAATACTAATAAATTATATATATATTAATTATCAGATGGAAAACGCTAATAATGAACCAGTTAATGAGGTTAATCAATCTGAGTAACTTCCGGAGGATCAATTTATGACTAGGCAGGATATAGAAAATATTGTTGCTCAAGGAATAGCCAATGCTATTCCAGCAATACTTGCTGCTGCCCAGAAACCTGTTGAACCTCAACAAATCATTCCGAGCAAACGTATTTCTGAAGATAACTTCAGTAATAGCATAAACGGAGGCGGTAATCATACTAATCATGATAATGATTCACGACAGACTCCGCTCCCTAAGAAAATGAAAGTTGCAACGCCTGGTTGCACTTACAAAGAATTTCTTGCTTGTAAACCCACTGAATTTGCAGGCAATGAAGGAGCGACTGCGGCACTGCGTTGGTTAGAGAAAACCGAGGCAATAATTACAATAAGTAAATGTGCCAAGGACGACCAAGTCATGTACGCGTCAAATCTTTTCAAAGAAGGGGCGCTAGAATGGTGGAATACAGTACCTCAAGCCAAAGGAAGAAGTATGGCCTATTCCATGAACTGGGAAGAATTTAAGAGTCTTGTAGAAAGAAAATTCTGTCCTGAATATGAAAAAGATCAAATGGCAAATAAGTTCCTAAACCATCGAATGATGGGTGTAGATTGTCGTGGGTATACTTCGACATTCTTTGAATATGCTAGAGTGGTACCAACACTGGCTTCGCCAGAACCGGTACTCATTTCTCGCTATATTTGGGGACTGATTAGCGAAATCCGTAATATCGTTAAAGCTGCGAGACCTCGCACTATTGACGATGCGGTAGAATTAGCTAACACCCTAACTGACGAATTGGTATGCACAAGAGATTAAAACAAGAAAAAGGAACTGGCTCAGAAAATTACCCAAGGATTTCGTACGGGTAATAACAACAGTTTCAAGAAAAGAGGAACAGGGCAATCCTCAACTCCACCGTTCTGCAGGAATTGCAGAAAGAAACATTATGGAAGATGCAATATAACCTGCAACTTTTGCAAAGCTATAGGACATCGTGAAGAAAACTGCAGAAAGAAAACCATAATCTGCTTTAACTGTGGAGAAGCAGGGCATTTTAAAACAGAATGTCCTAAATTGGTCAAACCAGCAGACAACAAAGCCAAGACGGCCGATGGAGCTACTAAAAAGAATGTCCGAGCATTCCAACTGACCACTCAAGAAGCAGAACTCATTCCAGATGTGATAGCTGGTACGTTCTTAGTTCACAACATTTACGCAAAAGTATTATTTGACTCTGGTGCAAACCAAAGTTATATCAATACTTCATTCTGCCAAACTCTTAAATTACCCTTAACCAACCTTAGGCAGATTTTTACAGTCGAAACGGCGGATGGGAATTCAGTTAAAATAGATAAGGTTTTGCAAAATGTAGAAATAGAACTTTCAAGTCATAAATTCTCTGCAAACCTATTACCTATGAAATTAGATGAATTCGATGTTGTGTTAGGAATTGATTGGTTAGTAGCCAACCATGCTCGAATCCTTTGTGATAAGAATTCTATAGAAATTCGTACACCCACCGGAGAAGTACTTAAGATTACAGGAGATAAGCCAAGTAAACCCATGAAGTTCGTATCAGTAATGAAAGTTGCTAGTTATGAACGAAAGCAAGGAATAGTGTATATGATTTCGGTAATCATTAGCACTAAGGGTAAAGAACTTAAGGAGATTCCTGTAGTCTCAGAATACCCAGATGTATTCCCAGAAGAATTACCAGGATTACCACCAGATAGGGAAGTAGAATTTAGGATTCATCTGATTCCCGGAACTACACCGATAGCCAAGGCACCTTATCGGTTAGCACCCACAGAAATGTTAGAACTGAAAAAGCAATTAGATGAATTACTAAGTAAAGGTTTCATACAACCTAGTTCATCCCCGTGGGGAGCACCAGTGTTGTTTGTAAAGAAGAAGGATGGTTCAATGAGAATGTGTATTGACTATAGAGAATTGAATAAGGTTACAATTAAGAATCGATACCCATTACCTAGGATTGATGATCTATTTGATCAACTTCAAGGAGCTAGATACTTTTCTAAGATAGATTTACGCTCCGGATATCATCAATTAAAGGTACAAGAAGAAGACATACCTAAAACTGCTTTCAGAACTAGGTATGGTCATTACGAGTTTACAGTCATGCCCTTCAGATTAACGAATGCACCTGCAGCATTCATGGACATGATGAATAGGATCTGTAAACCGTACTTGGATAAATTTGTAATTGTTTTTATCGACGATATACTTATTTATTCCAAAAATCAGGATGAACATTGTCAGCACTTGCATGCACTCTTAACTTTGTTAAGAAAAGAAAAGCTATATGCCAAATTCTCGAAGTGTGAATTTTGGCTACAAGAAGTGCAATTCCTAGGTCACATGGTGAATCACGAAGGCATTCATGTAGATCCTGCTAAGATAGAGGCAATTACCAAATGGAAGGTTCCCCAATCCGCAATGGAAATTAGAAGTTTTATAGGTTTAGCCGGATATTATAGACGATTTATTAAGGACTTTTCTAAGATAGCTGTACCATTAACTAAGCTAACCTGTAAAGCAGTTAAGTTTGAATGGGGACCTAAACAAGAAGAAGCCTTTAGGATCTTGAAGCAGAAATTAACCAATGCTCCAATCCTAGCCTTGCCAGAAGGAACTGAAGATTTTGAAGTTTACTGTGATGCTTCAAAGCTAGGATTAGGATGTGTGCTAATGCAACGCAAGAAGGTAATTGCGTATGCATCAAGGCAATTGAAAAAGCACGAGGAGAACTATACGACTCATGATTTAGAATTAGGAGCCGTAATTTTTGCCCTTAAGATCTGGAGACATTATCTATACGGAAGTAAATTTACTATCTATACGGATCACAAAAGTTTAAGGTACATATTTGGGCAAAAGGAATTAAACATGAGGCAAAGGAGATGGATGGAAATCCTAAGTGACTACGACTGTGATATTTAGTATCACGAAGGAAAGGCAAATGTAGTTGCAGATGCTTTAAGTCGTAAGTATCATGAAAAGCAAAAACGAGTTCGTGCTCTCAGATTAAATCTACAATTAGATTTAATGGAACAATTGAAGAATGTTCAAGCTACAGCAATCAAGAATGATGCTGAAGGAATGAAAGGACGAATAAAAGAATTAGAGCAAGGAGTTAATGGAATTTGGAGATTCCACAAAAGAAGAATTTGGGTACCTAAACAGGGAGAATTAAGAAATAAGATTTTAGAAGAACCTCATAAATCTAGGTATACCATGCACCCTGGAAACAATAAAATGTACCAAGATTTAAGAAATAATTTCTGGTGGATAGGAATGAAAAAGGATATAGCTCGATATGTTTCTAAGTGTCTTACTTGTTCACAAGTTAAGGCAGAACACCA
Source organism: Helianthus tuberosus (assembly GCA_030545235.1). NCBI lineage: Eukaryota > Viridiplantae > Streptophyta > Magnoliopsida > Asterales > Asteraceae > Helianthus > Helianthus tuberosus. The sequence goes on along the minus strand of CM060365.1, from coordinate 107,523,656 downwards.
GAAACCTTCAGGTCTACTACAACAACTAGAAATGCCTGTATGGAAATGGGAACTCATAACAATGGATTTTGTTACTAAGTTACCCAAAACCAGAAAAGGTAATGATGCGATTTGGGTAATTGTGGATCGATTAACCAAATCAGCTCACTTTCTACCTATGAAAGAAACCTTTAGTATGGAAAGGTTAGCAAAGTTGTATGTAGATGAAGTAGTATCCTTACATGGAGTTCCACTCTCCATTGTATCGGATAGGGATAGTCGTTTCACTTCTCATTTCTGGACAAGTTTCCAAGAAGCTATGGGAACTAAACTAAACCTGAGCACTGCATATCATCCTCAAACAGACGGACAAAGTGAAAGGACTATACAAACTCTAGAAGACATGCTCCGAGCATGTGTAATATATTTTGGTGCAAACTGGGATGACCACGTACCTTTAATTGAATTCTCCTATAACAATAGTTATCATTCAAGTATCGAATCTGCCCCATTCGAAGCTCTATATGGACGAAAGTGCAGAACTCCAGTATGTTGGGCAGAAATAGGAGAAAGTCAATTATCAGGACCAGAGATTGTGCAAGAAACTACCGACAAGATTACTCAAATCAAAGAAAAACTAAAGACAGCTCGAGATCGTCAAAAGAGTTATGCCGATAATCGACGCAAGCTACTGGAATTTCAAGTCGGAGATAGGGTACTCTTAAAAGTTTCTCCTTGGAAAGGAGTAGTTCGGTTCGGTAAGAAAGGAAAACTAAGTCCACGATATGTAGGACCATTTCCATTAATCCAACGTATAGGACCAGTTGTGTTGGTGCACTGAATGTCTGTTGACTACGTCTTATTAAGTCTTATGTCAAAGCTGACCATTTGAATAGGGTCTAGTTTGAACAGGGTCTAGTTTGAACAGGGTCTAGTTTGAAGCAGGCTGTGTCACCTTCAAACTAGAGGGTCACTACTATAAATAGGAGAGTGCTATGTTTATTTCAAACTAGAGGTATGTGTGTGTGAGCGAAGGTGCTGCCGGATTTTTGTCAGAATACATTGTAAAAGCTCACAATCAGTAATATAAAGAAAGTTAAAAGGATACAAGTTGTTTTTGACTTCGTTTACGTTGATTCCGCCCTCGTATTTGAAGATGAACTGCTTTAACTGACTTTAGGGTCACCGACAACGATCCAACAAGTGGTATCAGAGCTCAGGACAAGGAGTTCATACCAAATTCAGCTTGATTCTACCGGATTTTCTATCTTCTACTCACTTTCTTTCATATTTTTCTGATTCGGACATATTTCACGGTTAATATGGTCTAAAACGTTCACATAACAGGCGAAACATATAGATAACAAATCCTTGAAAGTTTTGAACCATAATTCGACTTAAAACTGATCGAAATCAACCTGACCGTTTGAAAATGTTCGCGAAATGCTGATGTCATCTAGTTTGAAACTGACACCTCCCGTTTGAAACTGACACCCTCCAGTTTGAAAATGACACCTCCCGTTTGAAACTGACACCCTCCAGTTTGAAAGTGGTTCCCGTTTGAAAGTGTCAAGTTTGAAAGTGGTTCCCGTTTGAAAGTGTCAAGTTTGAAAGTGTTTCTAGTTTGAAAGTGACATCAAGTTTGAAAGTGTCATCACGTTTGAAACTAGTTTTCGTTTGAAACTTGATTAGTGTTGTCTCAAACGGAATAACATATTTCGTTTGAGAAGAGCCATTTCATTAGAAAAACTATACCCTTTGAACCATTAAGCTTGAACAGATTCAGTTTGAATCTGTCATTTTGCAAAATCAAAAATTTTCTAAGTATTTGTTGATTTTGTAGGTACATTCAAGATGGATGACATATTCTTGAACCCGTTTAGCAACATGTATGCATTCGCTGGAGATTCCAGAAATGATGATTCTTCGTCTAGCAATACGAATGAGAATCCGCCAAAAGAGAAGAAAAAGGAAGCTTGGGAATCTGAAAGTGCCTTCGGAACGTTCAATAAACCTCCAAAGTTAATGGCTATCGAGGAATATAGTCGGTGGTCAAGAAAGTTTGAAGATTGGTTGATGGCATTTGCATTTCCCAGCTGGAAGAGTTTGAAAAACGGTTATGAACATGGAAAGAAATATGGTGAAACTTTAAGAGCAGCTGAGGAAATTGAATCGTTTGTAGATGAACAAAAGTGTGTGGCATTGTTATTTCAGTCAGTCCGGGAAGACATTATTGCCTTGATCGACTATTCAAATGCAAAAGATCTTTGGGAAAAGTTAGAAAAGAAATGTATAGGTAGTGAAGAAATTAAGAAAAACAAAAAGAAACTCCTTAGAAAAGAGTTTGATCTGTTTGGATGTTTAAAAAATGAGTCAGTGTGTAAAATGATAGAAAGGTTTGGTCATCTGAAGCTGGAATTAGTAAGACATGATATCAAAATTTCTGAAGAAGATCTTATCGACAAATTGTTCGATTCGTTACCTGATGAAATGGATTGGAGATATTATGCGCTGATGCTGAAGAATACCATCAAAGAACCAGAAAAGTTGTCATTAGATTTGCTGATTGAGAAACTCGAGAGTCACGAGTTGGAGTTGAAGAAGACATACAAAGTCAATCACTCATCTTACGAGCAGAATTTGGATTTGTATTATCCAAAGAGCATGATGCCAAAAGCAACTTCTCCAAAAACTGCGTTTTCTGCTGAAAATGTGTCGACAGCTGGCAAAGAAAGTCAAAGTACTCAAAGCAGCGGAAGTCACAGTGGTTATCATAGTGGATCTTCATCTTCTGGAAATCATCTAGATGCGAAGAATCGTTTTCAATGTAACATCGCGATAGACTTGAAGAATGCTCAGAATTTTGATGAGGAGTCGGCCAAACAACAGATGATCTTCCTAGCATCGGTGTTGGAATCGTATGAAGGGTTAGTAGCTGGGAAGATAGGCAACACAAATTTGACGAAAGAAGATTACGATCAGATTGATCCGGAGGAAATGGAACTGATCGATATTCGTTGGGCTATGGCAAGTGCTGTTCGTCGTGCACAAAGATTCATGGAAATTATCGGAAGAAAGACAATTGGTGGTGCATCTACTAAGTTGGGGTTCGATAAATCGAAGGTGACTTGTTTCAAGTGTAAGCAGAAGGGTCACTTCAAACGAGAATGCCGAAACGCTTATGCTGATGAATCAGAGAACCCTTTCAGAGATGATTACTACAAGAAGGCAATCTATCATCAGAATAAATCCGAGCCGCCTAGATTGAAGCAGGTTGAAGACAACAGAGAGAAATCTAGAGCTCTTGCGGTGATTTACGATGATGAGGGGTATGATTGGAGTCAAGAGGTTCTACCGGAAGAAGATGCGGTTGGTTACGCATTCATGGCAAAAAACGATGAACCTATTCCGTGGAAAGACGATCGAACTGAAGAGCAGAAGTATAGATACAGAAAAATGATAGCTGAAAACAAAATCATTAGAATATCTCGTATTTTTCTGGAAGCGAGGAGAGCCAATAGATGGGATCCAGATAGAGAGTGCTATCTTGATGAGTATGGAAATATTGCAATTGATGATAGTACACTTGATATTGAAGCCATAATCCAGCAATACAAAGAAGATGATGAGTACTGGCAACACAAATGGTGGGGAACTCCAACAGAGAAAATGAAAGAAGAAGAGAAAGAGAGAAAAGAGAAAGAAGAGATCGAGAAAGCAAAGAAAGTTGATACTGGAGTTATTGACACAACGCAGGAGTTGACTGCTGAAAATCTTGGAGTAATGGCTGACAAAGTGCTGGCTGCTAAGGCACTTGAGGTAGACTCTAACTCCGTGTCTGAGTCAAAAAGCCAGGTCAGTTCAGATGTGTCAACAAATGTGTCAGGTAAGAAAATCGATGGAAATGCTGATTGCAAAAATTGCAACAAAGAGTGCAAGTTTTGTAGCACAGTCACGTATCTCAACGGGAAGAAAGTTGATGATCTGACAGCAAAGGTCAGAAGCGTTGAGAATCAGATTCTTGATCGTGACAAAACAGTTAAAGCTTCAACTGAACGGATAAGAGAATTAACTAAACAAATTGAAAATGATAAAATTGATCATGACAAAATTAAACAAGAAAATGAAAAGTTGATTCTTGAAAACCGTCAGATTTCTGAAAAATTTGAAAAACTCAAAAGCACAATGAAAGATTGTGATGATCGAAATGGTAAAACTTTTAAAGAAAATGAACATTTGAAAGCAGTGCTTAGAGTCAAAGAAGAATCAATTAACCAACAACTGGATGAAATCGCTAAATTGAAACTTAAAGTTCAAGAGGCTGTAATCGAAAACGAGCGAATCCAGTTGAAGCTTAACAGTTACAACTCCGCAAGCTTTGTTTTGCAACATATCATTCCCAAACCCATCGGGAAAGACAAAGCGGGCGAAGATGTGTATTGTGATGGAACTGGGGTGGGGTTTCATCAAGTTCCACCACCTGTTCTTGATAACTACACGAAAAAGCAATCTGGGTTGGTTGAAATTGAGAAAGAAAAAGAAGTTAAACTTCCGGAGAACATTGATGTTACTTTTACATCATCTGATGATAGTGTTCAGACAGAGATTGTTAAGAGCACAGCTGAAAGTGTTTTAATGTCTGATTCAACTGAAGATGATGGGTGTTTCTTGGACAAGTACATTCAGAAATCAAAATCCAAAAACAACTTAAGTTATGAACCGGGTCTTGTGATGTACAAGATGGCTGGATTTGATAAGTTGTATTCGGATTCTGAGTTTCCAATTGAGAATGTTAATGTGAAAAAGTTGACAAATGTTTTCAAATTGGTTGAAGTTGAGTTGTCAGAAGTGAACAGTTTGAGTCAAACAAAAAGGCAAATGAATTTTGAGAAAGATAAAGCTTATTACAAAAAGCCTGTTGTTCCACCACGTTTTTATAATAACAATCGAAACAAATGGTCGGGTGGTTATCGAGGTGGTAATAGTTATCAGAAAAAGAGTTTTCAAAACAAAAGGTTTGCTGAAAAGAAGGTGTTTGTGAACAGTTCAAGTTCACTTTCTGATGAGGAAAATGAAATTTTTTCAAAATCAAATAAAGAGTTTTTTGAGAAGAGGGCTTCACAACCTCAGTCTGAAGGCACAAGTCGAGTTGTTGATACTCGTACATGTTTTAGATGTACACATTGCAAGAAATTGCACCAACTCTAAGCCTAAGACTGAAGTTGTTGATAGACAAAAGAAGAAAGTTGATGTGAAGGGTAAAGCACCAATCATTGTTGAGAAAAAGAATGAGAAAAATGACAACATCAAAATGAAAAATGAACCCGTAAAGAAAGTGGTAACTAAAAACGACAAGTTGTATAAACGGGTTGCATTATCTCAACAAGTTTGGAAACCAAAAACTGAAATGAAAATTTCAACTTCTGAAGTGAAAAAGGTTGAAGAATCAATTTCGGTTGATTATGATGCAAATTTTCCACCTTTGAAGGCTGAAAATTTCAAAATTCAAATTGCGAGAGTCAAGGTTACACCTAAGGCTAATGAGGCCTGGGTGGACACCATGTTCGAATAAGCAGTTTGAATTGCCGGAGCTTCCTTGTTCGCGAAGCATGAATCGGCATCTTTATTAAAGTTGGTTAATTTGAAGTTTGTTATGTGCAGGATCTTCCAAGAGCCATTTCAAGATGGATCATGGATAGTGGCGCATCTCGACATATGACATGAAAAACTGCATTGCTGTATGATGTGAGGAATATCAATGGTGGTTATGTGGGATTTGCAGGTCATGAAGGAGGTAGAATTGTTGGTGAAGGAACGTTATCCAATGGGATTGTAACGTTTGAGAGAGTTAACTACATCACTGAGCTGGAGAACAATCTGCTTAGTATCTCGCAGATTTGTGACAATTTGTATACTACTCACTTCACTGATAAAGAATGTTTGATTTTGAAACCTGGATTTGTTGTTCCTGAAGAATGGATTATCATGAGGGCACCTAGAGTGAATGATTTATATGTGTTAGATATGAGTGTAGCAACTACAACTACTGGTCAAGCACATTGTTTTGTGTCTAGAGCAACTGAGAAAGAATCAAGATTGTGGCATCGCAAGATGGGGCATATTCACCTAAGAAAGATGAATCACTTGGTGCACAATGATTTGGTATTGGGTGTTAATATCAAAGGTTTTCATCTGGAAGGGGAGTGCATTAGCTGTATCAAAGGCAAGCAGAAGAAAAAGTCACACCCTACAAAGCAAGTCAATTCAGTTTCGAGACCTCTGGAAAGACTTCACATGGATTTGTTTGGTCCGGTGAATGTCAAAAGTATTACAGGAGATTACTATTGTTTGGTCGTTACTGATGATTATTCCAGATTTTCGTGGGTTTCTTTCTTGAAGACGAAAGATGAAACATTTGACAGTTTGATGGGGCTGTTCAGGAAGATTGAGAATTTGTACCAAAGGCGTATCAAGAGAATTCGAAGTGATAATGGTACTGAATTCAAGAACAGCAAGATGGAAGAATTTTGTGATGAAAGAGGTATTTTGCATGAGTTTAGTGCTCCGTACACTCCGCAGCAGAATGGAGTCGCAGAACGTAAAAACCGGACACTAATCGAGACGGCTAGAACTATGCTCGCAGATTCAAAGTTACTGATCAATTTTTGGGCTGAAGCTGTTTCCGCCGCATGTTATACGCTCAACAGGGTTCTCACTGTCAAGAAGTTCAACAAAACATGCTTTGAGCTAATCAATAATTGCAAACCGAATTTGAAGTATCTAGAACCGTTTGGATCACCCTGTACGGTTATAGAACCTCATGGAAAGTTTGGTCCGAAGAGCATTGAGGGTATATTTGTTGGTTATGCAAATCCGTTGCGACGTGTCTTCGTTCCATCTGAGAAGCGGATTACTGAAGCTGCATATGTTGAATGTCAAGGTTATACTATGCCGCCACAGAATCCTGGTGATTCATGGCGTTATCATTACGACAAACTTTGGGATTCGTTTGACATGAGAGAAGAATCAGAGGATGATGAAGATTTCTTTGATGAGTTGGATATTTTGCGAGAATATGAGTCGCAGTTAAGGTTTCCAGCTGAGTATTCGAGGAGACCACGGGAAACTTCAAATGACGATGAAGCAGGTCCGAGTAATGCTGGTGAACATGATGATGTCCAACAGAATGAAGTTGCTCAGGATAATCAGTCGGTTCAGAATGATAATCTAGAAGCTGAAAACATGCCAGTATTTGATCATGGTGATTCAGATTTAGATTCTGAGGGGGAGCAAATTCAAATTTCAAGTCAAACAAACCAAGTTGGTGAACAAGATGCAGAACAGAATGTTACTAATCTGGAGGGAAATGTAGATGTTCCAAGTGAAGTGATGCCGCGAACTTTTTCATATCATCCAGAGGAGTTGATCATAGGAGAATTGCAGACATGCGTTCGCACTCGAAATCAGATTGATAAAGGGCTTACATGTTTTTATACAAAAGTTGCTCCTTTGCAAACTGAATTCTCATTGAGTTGTTTTATTTCGCAGGTTGAGCCAAGAACTTACAAAGAGGCGCTTACTGAAGACTCTTGGGTCAATGCAATGCAGGAGGAAATTAGTCAATTCGAGAAATTGGGAGTGTGGAAGTTAGTTGATTTGCCGGATGGTCAGAGAAAGATTAACACCAAGTGGGTGTTCAAGTGTAAGAGGGACGATAGAGGAGTTGTTGTAAGGAACAAAGCTCGACTCGTTGTTCAGGGATTTAGTCAACAGGAGGGGATTGATTTTACCGAAGTCTATGCTCCTGTAGCAAGACTAGAGGCAATCAGAATTTTTCTAGCATTTGCGTCTTGGAAGAACTTCAAAGTTTATCAGTTGGATGTTAAATCGGCGTTTCTTTATGGGAAGGTTAAAGAGGAGGTTTATGTCGGTCAGCCACCGGGCTTCACCGATCCAATCCACAAAAACAAGGTCTACTTATTAGACAAAGCGCTGTATGGTTTACACTAGGCCCCGAGAGCCTGGTACGAGACTTTGTCTCAACACCTACTAGCCAACAAGTTCATTCGTGGAAAAGTGGATGCCACTCTCTTCACTAAAAAAGTCGATGGTCATCTTCTGATAGTTCAGATTTATGTGGACGATATAATCTTTGGGTCGACAAATGAAAATCTATGCAAAGATTTTGAATCAGTGATGAAGCAAAAGTTTGAAATGTCATCAATGAGGGAGATGAAATTCTTTCTGGGATTACAAGTTGAACAACTTCCTGAGGGAATTTTCATTCATCAGTCAAAGTACGTTCATGATATTCTAGAGAAATTTGGGATGTCAAGTTCTACTCCAGCTGCTACCCCACTTGCAACAAATCTTGGGATTCACCCAGATCTCACCGGAGACAGGGCTGATGAAACGTTTTACCGATCCATGATAGGTTCTTTAATGTACCTAACTGCTTCACGTCCTGATATAATGTACCCAACGTGCCTCGTAGCAAGATTTCAGTCTAACCCGAGAGCATCGCATATGATCATTGTGAAGAGGATATTGCGCTACCTGAAAGGAACTCCTTCATTGGGGTTGTGGTATCCTAGGAAAGACGACTTTAAGCTCGAAGGGTATTCCGATTCGGATTTCGGATGCTGCAAAGTCAATTCAAAATCAACAACTGCAGGATGCCAGTTCTTTGGTCCTAGATTGGTTACCTGGCAGTGTAAGAAACAAACGTCTGTGGCGTTATCTACTTGTGAAGCGGAGTATGTTTCTGCTAGCAGTTGCTGCTCTCAGATCTTGTGGATACAGCAACAGATGCGCGACTACGGTTTGCAGTTTCTTAACACACCTCTTTTTGTTGATAATGAGGCCGCTATAAATATAACAAAGAATCCAGTACATCACGCTAAAACTAAACACATAGAAATTCGTCATCACTTTATTCGTGTTTGTTTTGAGAAAAAGTTGATACGAATTGAGAAAATCCACACTGACGAACAGAAAGCTGATTTACATACCAAAGCTTTTGATAAAAATCGGTTTAAATATTTGTTAAAATTGAATGGTATGAAGCTTCTTTCAGTGTCGGATGGCATAATTGGCGTTGATGAGAGTACTGTTGCGGATGAAGATGAGAAACAATCTGCAATGGTTTGTCGATTTTTTACATGTTTTGGTATTTAGGGGGAGTAGATAGTTGTATATAGTTTATATTTTCAGAAAATACAAAAACAGTAAAAAATGCAAAAATACAAAAACATGATAAAATCTGAAAAAAGAGCTTGTGTATATAGGGAAAATGATAGTACATCGGCTAGACGATTACAGTATGCTAAAGATTTGTAAAGTATAAAAGAGTTAAACAATCTCACTGATGATGTGTCGATAGGTTTTCACACATTTAGTAGATTTATTCGGGATATAAACCTAAATTTCAAACTTGTGAATTCGTGGGGAACACTACTTGGATATATAGGTAACCCCTGAAATCTCGTTTGAAAGGTCTCGTAATCTGATATACTAGGTCTTTATACTCAATGATGTCTGGGGTATTATTCCGGGACTTCTGCTGAACGGTGGTTCTGACCTAGTCCTTGGATAATACTTGCTGCAATGCTTGAAACACAGCATTAAACCCTCAGCATGCCGATGAAACAATAAAATTGATAGTCGCTGCTGTTGTAAGCAAAAAGATCCTCTAAAGGGGACATACCGTAAAGTCGAAGCTGATATCTCTCTGCGTATACGGAAGTATCGACATGAGATCCCTCGGCCCTTGCATACCTAATTTATATACAGATATCATTGTAGTATACTCACTTGTAAGACTGATTATTGGGATTCTGGATACGGGAGTATATTCAAGAGGTGGGACACATGAATGAGCTAAGTTCATAATTCATCTAAATCGTATCCTGAGTAAATTGAAATTTGTGTGAGAATTTAAAATGGATCAGTATATCGACAATCGAGGTGAATTGTTTAAGTCTGAGTATGAAATGAAGCTTAACGGTACTTGTAATTTGTCTGAAAAGCTGATATGATTCCCTGACACGCTCACCAAAAATATGTTTGTAAATAGTTTACTTTGTTTACTTTCTGCAATTTAAGTTTTCTGTATTTCATTTCTTAGTTTAGATCACTTTGATAAAATTCAAAAAGATTTTATTTTCTGCTTTATTTTCCGACAAACCAAAGTGGAGAGTTGATTGTTGGATTCTTAGATGTTTGAAGCAGATGCAGGAGATTCTGGACTGAAGAATGAGGAGAGCTTACTTTGATGAAGTTTGAATTGTTTGAAAAGTCGAAAACAAGTTCATTAATTTGATACTTGTTATTTTCAGAAAATGTTTGAAATTGTTGTTTTAAAATCAGTATTGATTCGTCAAAAGATCAACCAAGGTCATTAATTTGAATTTGGTAGATTAATCAGGTGATCAGGGTCATTAACTTGGACCTGAATACTTGAGTGGATTGTTAAAACTGATTGAGTTTGTGTTTTACGGTTGAAAAGATAGAATTGTAATGTTTGTTGGTTGAGTAACAGGTTTGGACTTCATTATTCCCAACGGAAGCTAATTGTCAAAGCTTGAACCAGATATCTCAGATTCTAGCATATCGAGAGGGGGAGTCTGTGAAAGGGGGAGTCTGGATCAACGGTCAAAGGGGAGATTGAAGATGGAGCTAGGTTGAATTCCTGAACCTGTGAAGAAGGAGCTTTACAATGACAAAATTTGGAAAGAGACAAAGACTAAAGACTTGACGCCGAAGACTTCGTCAACATCCAAGGGGGAGTCTGTTGGTGCACTGAATGTCTGTTGACTACGTCTTATTAAGTCTTATGTCAAAGCTGACCATTTGAACAGGGTCTAGTTTGAACAGGGTCTAGTTTGAAGAGGGTCTAGTTTGAAGCAGGCTGTGTCACCTTCAAACTAGAGGGTCACTACTATAAATAGGAGAGTGCTATGTTCATTTCAAACTAGAGGTATGTGTGTGTGAGCGAAGGTGCTGCCGGATTTTTGTCAGAATACATTGTAAAAGCTCACAATCAGTAATATAAAGAAAGTTAAAAGGATACAAGCTGTTTTTGACTTCGTTTACGTTGATTCCGCCCTCGTATTTGAAGATGAACTGCTTTAACTGACTTTAGGGTCACCGAAAACGATCCAACAAGTTGCTTATCGTTTACAACTACCAGAAGAACTAACTGGAGTACATGATGTATTTCATGTATCAAATCTTAAGAAATGTCTATCTGACGAGTCCCTGGTAGTACCTCTTCAAGACATAGAGGTAAATGAAAAATTAAAGTTTGTTGAGAAGCCATTGCAAATAGAAGATAGAAAGATCAAGTTTCTTAAGCACAAGCGACTAGTACTGGTCAAAGTTAAGTGGGATTCAAAGAGAGGATCCGAATACAATTGGGAGCTGGAATCAGAAATGAAGCGAAAGTATCCTCAATTATTCCAATAAATCTCGAGGACGAGATTTTTATTAAGGTGGGGAGGATGTAACAACTCTCATTAAAAAGTCCTATTTATTATTATTATTTGCCCAATAGGAAACCCTAATTGAGACCCCCAAGTGATTCTGCATAAACCTTAAAATTTTCAGAACAATCGGAATCAGGATCAGGGCCCCTAAAACTCAGGGGGGGTAAACCCCAGTCGGTAATATCTAAACAGTTTTACGTGTATAACGAATTTGAAAGCGAGACCAACTCACCTGAGCTACTGGGACACGAGGCTACCCTATGGTAGTAGGGTATCCCTCGCGCCACGCGAGGGCGCGGTTTTTCAAGTATAAATATAGGAGTCTGTTACATGCAATTGTGCGTTAGTTCGACGTTCAAAGTCATTTCGTACGCTGAGATATTGTAGGAACAGTCCTAAAACACACACACAATTCACGAAGTGCTGCCGCAAAACAGGGTAATAACTCGATCGCTGCTACGATTCAATGTCCTATCGATTAAACTATCCAATGGATGTTTAAGTGCTGCCCACATTAGGGTTTATGCTTTGTCATTCGTCGTTAATTCGATGGATGTTTAAGTATCGCACTTTGTCATTCGTTGTGAATGTTAATCTCGTGAGTTATCGTAAATGTTGTATTAAGTTACTAACCGAGTTGTGTGCATGTTATTTAATTTAGGTTAAAAAGGCTAATCAGTAGACTAGACTTTGTCCGTGTTAAACTTGCAATGTGATTCATTCTCTTTTTATCAAATTTGTTTACAAAAGCATATTTATTTTCAAAGTTATAATTACAGTGATTAAGTTTTTGTAATCACCAAATTACAGCCGGTATGTGGGGTTTTGTATACATTACTTGATAATCTTCACCATTGGACAACGGGGTAGCCAATGGGTGATATGACCATAGTCACAGAAACGAGTCGAGTGACAAATACCGTGGGTAGTTGGTTGATATCTGGAAACATTGTAATCTCTCTTAATACTGTAAATTATAACAAACGTGTCATCTTAGTAAATAGAATGATTCACCAGTATTTCCCGCTGGCAAAACCTTTTTCAAACATGTTTCAGGTGATTGTTGTGATCCAGGAAAAGTGCCGAAAAGCACTACAAGCTTAAGGAAGTGGCTCAATATAAAATAAAGGAACATGTTTTGTAAAATAAAGATTTCTCAGTGAAATCATATATTTGTAAACTATTGGGGTTTATCCCGAATTGTGGAATAAAATAATCGGGAAATTTCAGTTTTAAAAAGATCCTGTTAAAATCTTCCGCTGTTAACTCAAATAAATAAATACCACGGGATTTTCTGTCCCGCGGCTCCTGAAACGGGTTAAACCGGGTCGGGGGCCGTGACATTGTGTTTAGGAATCGAGTGAGCATCTCTCCTTTCATTTGTGTTTTTTATGCGTTTAAATTAGGGGTGTGGTCGCCGGTAAGGTGGAAGGGTGTGGTCGCCGGTAAGGTGGAAGGGTGTGGTCGCCGGCAAGGTGCAGTGGCCGGAAAACGTGATGGTGGTTGTCGGGTTAAAGATCACTGGAGAAATACGGGTGGGGTGGGGAATTTTTTTTAATTCTAAATATATATTTGTGGGGCCTACTTTATATATTAAATGATTTATTATTTGAATTTTTTTAATGTTTTAATAAGAAAGGGTAATTTGGTCATTTCAAATCAATTTAACTGAGCAAACTAACACCCATCCAGTATAGAAACTACCCGAGTAACAAGTGAGCAAACCACAAGGACCAAACATGCTATTTTGAAAAATTGGGAACTAAATATGAAAAAACGACAAACCACAGGAACTATCCGGGCAATTAACTCTAATACTAATAACTATACTTTCATCTATACTATATAATAAAAGAAACCAATGGAATGACACATGTCATTCATTGAAGCCATCTATTTTTTACAGATAATTAATATCAATTAAAAGATAATAATAAAATTAAATTTAATATAAATTTAAACAATTCGTATAGGAGATAATCTAATATTTTAAAATATTTATCAGATTTCAAAATTATTTATCCTAAAATTAACAAAAGGTGTACGCTAAATATAAATTAATATAATGTAAATAATTTATTTATTTTATTAAACTAAAGTAGTTAAGGGTATAACTTATTTCAAAAATGTTTATAAGGGGTAAACAAAATATTAATCAATGTTTATTGGTTCTATACTTTTATTTTCGTGTTCAGCTCTCAACTCAAATACGGTAATCACTATGTTTACGTGACATTTATAAGAACCATCACCGCAATCACCTCATCCATCGTATATCAAGTATATTCTTTAGTTTTTTTAAGATATAAATTTTTAATAGATTCAAAATTACATTTATATTTTTTACTATACAAAATTACATTTATGCAACTCGTGTAATACACGGGGTTTTTTAAAATATAACTTTTTTATATTATGTAGTATATAAAAGTAGATTTATTCAATCCATATAATACATAGGGTTTATAAAGATATAACTTTTTATTGTTTGGTATATAAAATTACATATGCTCAACCCGTATAACATATGAGATTCTTAAAAATGTAATGATTTTCATTATTTAATATATAAAATTAAATTTACTCAACCCGTACAATACACGAGTTTCTTAAAAATACAACATTTTTTTATTATTTAATATATAAAATTACATTTATTCAACCCATGTAATAAACGAGATTTTAAATATATATTGTTTTATTATTTGATATATAAAATTACATTTATTCAACCCGTGTAATAAACGAGATTTTTAAAAAAATATATATTTTTATATTATTTGGTATATAAAATTACATTTATTCAACCCGTGTAATACACGGGGTTCTAATGTAGTTAGGGTGTAGGGAGTGGTTAAACACTTTGAGTGGCAAACCAAAAAACCGACCAATCAGAGCGAGCCATGTCAATCAGTCAAAAGTGTTTAAACTTTGGTGAAAAGTGTTGGCAATGGTTTAGACACTTGGTGAAGTGGTAAACTATTTTTTTTTTAAAAAGAAAAAAGTGTGATTGGTTGAGATAGGAATGGACCCCACCCACAATACCCCTCTCTCTCCTTCTTCCCCTCACCGAATGGTAAACTACTTTGCCGCATGTTGCCGATTACAACTCCGGACACCCTTACAAAATAAAATAATAACAATAATAAATAAGTATTTAAATAACCGATCACAAGATGCATTTAACCTCATGTAGCCCAGAGAATCTGATTAAAAAACTAAACCAAAAACTACCAAATCTTATATGATTCGTATCCTATGCGATGATACGACTATACATACATACATACATACCTCCATATAAGCCAACCAACGAACCTACCCACCCCTCATTCAATTGAATTCTTCTGTACAGTGAGTTTTCTCCCATACCCATTTGTCATTTTCTTCGTCTCGCTCTCAAAATGGGTCCAATTAGGGCTAAATAGTTGAACAGACCCTTTATCTTTCTGAATCTCAAATCACGAGTACCCAGTAAGTCTATCAATCTATCTGCATCTAATCTAATCTAATCTAATCTAATCTAATCTAATCTAATCTAATCTGTTGTGTTATAATTGATCAATTATATGCTTAACAGGGTTGACTGAGTGATGGAGAATAGAATACCACCTGGAAGTTACTTCCAGTACTCTCCTACTGGTCTTCATGCTTCACTTCAGAGTGCTTCTTCTCCTTCAGATCGTGAAAGGTTAGACCTTTATTCAAAAGTTTTCTCTCTAGTTGTTTAGTAATTAATTGTCTATGTTGATAGATAGATAGCTTTTGGATCTTCTTGGGTGAGACTATAGGTAGGTACACCACTGACAAATTATACGGGTCGTATGAGGTGTTTTACTGACTCATCATACGGGGGGTATGAGTTGGTGTTCTTACAAGTCTTATGTGTTAGACTGGCACATAAGCGACTTATGGTCATATGGGCCATATAAATGGCCAAAAAGGGTATACGGGGTAGTATGAGGTGTTTTGTTGGCTTGCCATACGGGGCGTATGGTCTTGAGAGCTGTATAAACGGCGAAAAAGGGTATATGGATTCGTATGGGGTTTATTATTGACTCATCATCATACAGGCCAAGTTGTTTATACGGGCGGTATGAGTTGGTGATGTTACATATCATACAGGCCATATGATGTGTTAGACTTATGCACACCATTGACAAATGCCATATGGTGATTATGGTTCATATGATCCTTTTTACTGTTTATACTGCCCGTATGATGATTGGTTTTGTTGTTTTCTGAGATTATTGCTCATCATACTCTTAGCCAACCGATTATTTACTATATTTTAGGAATAGATATTTATCATTATTTAGAGATAATCCTGATGTATTCTTATGTATATCCTTTCCTGTTTTATGTTTGTATTTTTCCCTATGTATAGGGGTATTCATAATCAATAATGATCATCGAATTATTGTACCATAACAAGTTTTTATGGTATTAGAGCTAAGGTTCTGATATCCTTCTCTCTTCTCCTTTATTTTTCTCGATCACCTTCTCAAACCCTAACCGGATTCATCCGGCTGTGTCATCATGACCAAAGACACCGTCGCTGACTCGTCTAACAAACCAGCCCCTCTACATCCCGCGTACCCAGTTACGAATATCCAAACCAAGATCTGGACTTTGGACGGATCGAAGGTAACCTACTCTTCTTGGGTTAAACTTTTTCGCCTCAACGTTGTTGCGTATAAAGTTTCTGATCATATAGACGATACAGCCGACCAGCTGAAAACTCTCCCGAATATGAACAATGGAAAGAGCTTGATGCTTTGTTCCTTCAATGGATTTACAACACAGTTTCGGATGAGCTCCTGAATAGTATTTTAGATACGAATGCAACAACTAAAGCTGCTTGGTCCAAGCTCGAAAAGATTTTCTTGAGCAATAAAAAGGCTCGCGCTAGGGCGCTTGAGACGAAGTTTTGCAACCTGACCCTTACGGTTTGCTCATCTGTTGAAGATTATTGTCAACGGCTTTCGGATTTAGTAAATCAGTTATCCGATGTTGATCAACCCGTTTCAGACTCACGCCTAGTCCTTCAGCTCGTTCGTGGACTATTGGCAGAATACAACACAACGGCTTCTTTGATCAACCAGCAAGGCGTTGATTGGGACCAGGCAATCTCCATGCTTAATGATGAAGTAATAAGGATCGAAGCCCAGAAAGGCGCCCAGGCTACGGTTCTGGCTGCTCCAGCAGCACTGCCCTCTTCCAACACTCCACCAAACCCTACCCAGCAACCGGATGGTTCCCTTACCATTCTAATCGACGTGGTAACCGGGGCCGCAGGGGCTCTTTCAATCGACGGGGCAGGGGCGGCAGATCACAGCAACAGTATTCTCCTTGCCCAGGACAGCAGCCTTTATTCCCTAGTTGGGCCTGGTGGATTCCTCCACTTTGCCCATACCCGACCCAGCAGCAATGGAAGCTCAACCCACAACCCGGCCCGCAGCCTGCTCCTCAGGCACAATATACCGGTTTTTCACCGGCCCAGTTTTCACCCTACCCACAGCCGGGTTTCTCACAGCCGGTTTACAATACTTTCAGTCCATCCGACTTGAGCGCAGCAATGGCTAATTTGCAGGTTAATCCGCTCAACACACATCTTGGACCTCGGATGTCATGGATACTGGAGCCGAGACCCACGTCACAAACGACCAAGGTAAAATTTTACTCCCTCATTCTACTCCTGTTTGTCGTAATATTTTGGTAGGTAATGGCATGTTTTTACCAATTGACGGATCAGGTACGGGCTTTCACCCTTTACCAAACCGAACCTATATACTCCCAAACATTCTTTACAGCCCTCAAATCATTAAAAATCTTATATCCGTTAGACGTTTTACTTGCGATAATCAAGTGTCTGTCGAATTTGACCCATTTGGTTTTTCTTTGAAGGACCTCAAAACTAAAAAGACACTTTCTCGCCACAATCCCAATAGCACCGGGAATCTCTATACGTTCACGCCTCCTCAACTACCGTCTCAAGCCACGTTTATAGCTTCCCACCATTTACCTTGGCATGACCGTTTGGGTCATCCCGGGGCGCAAGTTCTAGATATTTTAAATCGCAATTTTAATTTTCATTGTAATAAGGGCAAAAGTCAACATCTTTGCAATTCTTGTCAACTTTCAAATAGTAAAAGATTGCCGTTTTATTCTTCTAATACATTTACTTTTGCTCATTTTGATACTATTCATTGCGATTTATGGACTTCGCCAACCGATTATTTACTATATTTTAGGAATAGATATCCTTTCCTGATTTGTGTTTGTATTCTTCCTTATATATAGGGGTATTCATAATCCATAATGATCATCGAATTATTGTACCATAACAAGCTTTTACATACTATTTGGGGATTTATTGTTTCATCATACAAGCCATAATATTTAAACAGGCCGCATGAGTTGGTGTTCTCTCAAATCATACGGGCCGTATGATGTGTTAGACTGACACATACATAGTTGTCGATAGCGAATAGCGACAAGGCACCTATAGGCTACGTAGCGAATAGCGACGGCTATTTTATAAATAGCGATTACACTAGAAAAAGATTTTTGAAATTTTTTATATGTATATTACATCAAAATACCCTTGTATATATGCTATTTTACATGTATATTTAACAAAAACTAATATTTAACAAAAAATGAGTTTCTGAACTGGAATTTAATTGAACTCGTGCGTGCCCTGCGGACATGAATGCAGCTCCGAAAACCCGGGCCCGCGTGGGGCAGTTTTTGCACAATTTATTATGCAGTTTTTTTTGTATTAAAAAATGGCCCAAACGAGAGGTGAAAAACTAAAAAAAAATAAAAAATACCCAACTGTCGCTATTCGTCGCTAAGACCCATATAGCGACACTTGGTCGCAAGGCTACATAGCGGTCGCTATAGCCGCTATTAACAACTATGGACACATAAAATGCAGTTTTTTTTGTATTAAAAAATGGCCCAAACGAGAGGTGAAAAACTAAAAAAAATAAAAAATACCCAACTGTCGCTATTCGTCGCTAAGACCCATATAGCGACACTTGGTCGCAAGGCTACATAGCGGTCGCTATAGCCGCTATTAACAACTATGGACACATAAACGAATGATGTGACAATGCACCCCACTGACAAACGCCATACGACCCGTATGACCCTTTTCTCTATTTATACGGCTTGTATGATGATTGGTTTTGTTGTTTTATGAGATTATTGGTTTTGCTGTTAACTGTTTAGTTATTAAATTGTTGATTCACATATATGAGTAGAGCATATTTCCAAATTCACAATGTTCCTTTTAAAATTTTTGTTACAAGCAGTGAGAAGTACGAATATGTTAATTGAAATTCTATTGAGCTTTGGTTCATTTCAAAATGTTGAAATGAATAAACTGTTGGCATATCATGAACAAGATTCTGGTTGCTTGGTCAGCATCATTGCGTTGATAAGTAGGATGCAATTTCTGTATAATAAGAAAGCTGTCTCTTCATGATGTTTGAAAGTCTTATGATGCCATTATCGGTGGGTGAATATGACATTTATCAACACCAATCGATAGTTAAGTCGATTAAAATAATATTTTGATTCAGTCAGTCTTACGTCGTCCATGGTCCTCACATAAGACGTGTTCGCTATTTAAAAGAGTTTGAATAGTCTAAGTTTACAGTAAATAAGGATGTTTCGTATCGTTTTGTTGGAACTATATACGGAAGTCTGTTAATTCTTACTCGTTTTCTAACTATAATAATCAGTATGAAGTGTAATGTAGTAATTTGTAATTAAGGTCTAATGCAATTCTTGATTTTGGTTGGAACTCCACTTATATCACAGGTAAAGATGGGACCTATCGAAAAAAAGTTGCCATATAAGAATAGTGATATGATCATTAAGATCTTAATAGCTATGGTCATTAAGAAGGCAGTTATAATACCAAATAAGTATATACAATTTCTCTTTGCTTTATACTATCAACTATGTTGGAGAGTGGAGACATCATACTTAGATTAGAAGGGCTGGCGTTTAGGTCTCACATTGTCATCGTTTTTTTATCTTCGATGCATCTTTCCTCTTTCATAAAGTTATTGTAGCTAGAAGAGTTAATGTTATCTATTTTAAGTATTTGTTCGCAAGTATCCATTGTAGACAAGTCACAAGAGTAGGGACTTTAGTATAGCAAATTGGATTAAAGGACTTTTTCATGTTTTTTTACATGTTTAGGGACTTTAATATGCCAAAATAATGTTATGGGGCTTTTTCGTGAAAATGAGAAAGTATGTTGGTTTTTTCTTATATTAACCCTAAATGTTTACTCGTGTCATCTGATGTTTTCATTTTGTGGGTTGCATGAGAAGAAGTAACCATGTGATTCTATGCAGTTAATGCAGTAAAATTTGAGATATCGGTTATCACGGTGGGATATCGGTAATTTTAATATCATGCAGAATTTATATATAGCAATTTAACACTAACAATTCATTGTACTCTCCTACTACCATTAACAAGTTAACCTTTTGCAAATTGCAAAACACTAACAATTGTAGCAAGTAGGAATTGATTAAGACTTAAAATACTAACATTTAACACTAACAATTAGCAATTAAGACGCAATTAAGACTTAAAACACTAATAGCAACAATAAGAAGAAAGAAGAATGGTAGAACTAAGAAGAAAAGTACTGATATCGGGAAAATCGGTGATATATCGGTCAATATCGCCGATAATATTGATACCGATATTCTGACCCATATTTGACACCGATATTTTACATGGGGACCAATAACCGATATTAACTGCATAGATGTGATTTTGGATTTTATTTACTTGATATGAAGAGAAATAAAGATGTGACCCACAAAATAAAATGTATCTTTTTTGGTTTTATGTTCTCGATTCTGATTTTTATTTGTACGGTTGGGACTTGGGACGAACAGATATTTGGCAGAATTGCTTGCAGAGAGACAAAAGTTAGCACCCTTTATGCAAGTCATGCCAATATGCAGCAGGCTCCTAAATCAAGGTTTTTCTTAATCCTTTCTTTCTTTCATCGCAAATGGGTTGAATGAGTTGAAATCATTTCTTAATCACGAAATATTTAAATAAGTTAGGTAAAAGGTGTGTCGGGTCAAAGTTCAAACTGGCTCGACGTGTACAAAAAATGACCTATATATACAGTTATACCCGTTAACCCTCTCATTTTGCCGCCTCTAATCTATATCGTAGTCCAATGCATAGTTGTTAATAGCGGTCGCTACGGTTGCTATAGCAAATAGCGTAGCAGAGCGAGAGTTTCCCGGGTCCCGCTATAAGGTGTTTAGCGCCTAAAAAGCGATAAAATAGGTTTTTTCTTTGTTACAAGATTGAAATAAGAAGCGTATATTCTTCCATGTTAACCCTTCCATATTTACCGGAACTTTTATAACATATACATATAAAATATTTTTTAAATTTTCTTCTAGTGTATCGCTATTTATAAAATAGAACCCACGTTGCTATCGCTACATAGTGTATAGGTAGCTTGCCGCTATTCGCTATTAACAACTATGGTCCAATGGCATTGCAAATTTTACACCTCAAGTCAAGAGATTAAGTACCACAAGTAGCATTAGTGGGTCCCCTAATATTTGATATTAATTTGGTTCCTTTGTTTGTCATCTTCATTCAGAGATCATGAAGACCTCTGGACTTGTATCGAACCATAATTTTGTTGACCACGAGAGAATGTTGCGTGATAGATCATATCGATCATTCGGTCAAAAACCAAATGGAGGTCCAATGGATGTGGAGGCATGGCCCACGATGCAATCAGAGGTATCTTGGTCAGATCAAAACTGATATGTAGACCTAAGCGTCTGTATTTTTGTATTGGTGTGCATGTACTGATATTTAAGCTCACTGATAATGGTTGTGTTGGTTTAGGATAACCGATTTCTACAAAGAATGGCTTCTTTTCCGGCTTCTGCTAGGGGTTGGCCCGCATCACCAGGCATGGCGACCCCTACGGTTATAAAAAAAGTTATTAGACTTGATGTTCCGGTAGAGAAATTTCCGAATGTAAGTAAACACAGAGGTTCCAAACTTCCCATTTTTTTTCGTTTTATTCTAATTTTCTAGAGACGTGAATCACCATCGCGTGTAAGGGTAACGGGCCGGAATGGTAGTTTTATGGTATGGGTAGAAGCGGGTTGATTTGACCCGAAACAGTTTGTCTCTATTTTAATTATGAACAACTAGTAATTTTACCCCGCGTGTTGCGCTGGGAATCGGGTTGGTTCGTCACGTTAGCAAGAAAAAAACACGAAAAGAAATAAAAGTAGATGGGATATTAAGCAAAGTTAACTAACAAAAAAACTTTATTAAAGTAAAGGGACTAAGCATGTATATTAGAAAATTTAAAGTAGAAGGACTATACATGTATGTTAGCAAAGCTAAGGGTGTAAACAGAAAAAGAAAAAAAGAGTTTAAAAAAAAGAGCTGCCGCCACATGGCAGCATATTAGTGGGTAGAATGAATAGTAAGAGAGGAGAAGTTGGTTTTTAATATATATAATTTGTGTCAAATATGAGTACAAATTTATATTATTTCAAGAATAGTCTAGTTTTTTAAACAAATTTAGGGAGCCAGGGAAGTTTTATGCATTAAAAAAAAAATTTTAGTCGATTTTTGACCCATTTTCTTTGTTACTTCTTATATAATGCTCGTTAGAAATAATACAATTTTGTTCCGTATTAGTTTGTTCTAACATGGAAGCATGACAGTATAACTTTGTTGGCCGGATTCTGGGCCCACGTGGAAATTCGCTTAAAAGGATAGAAGCCATGACAGAGTGTAGAATATACATCAGAGGTCGAGGCTCGGTGAAGGATTCTGTTAAGGTATGTTAAATAAGGTATTCTAGTAATTATAGCAACACAGCCATTTTAATTTTTTTTTTCATTATTTACAATAATTTCAGACTTTATTTCAGTTTCATGAACCGGATCCACTTTCATTCACAATTTTTTTTTTTTTTTTTTGTTTGTTTTTGGTTAATTTCTTAAATAATCAGAATTTGCCGCTACTTTTTAAATATATGTAACGCTTACAATTTTTAAAGCATCTCTCTTTTATTTCAGTTTCATGAACCGGATCCACTTTCATTCACAATTCTTTTTTTTTTTTTTTGGTTAATTTCTTAAATAATCAGAATTTGCCGCTACTTTTTAAATATCTGTAACGCTTACAATTTTTAAAGCATCTCTCTTTTTGTTTGATAATAGGAAGAGAAGTTGAAAGATAAACCGGGATATGAACACCTCAACGACCCTCTACACCTGTTGCTTGAAGCCGAATTTCCCGAAGACATAATCGACTCACGCTTGGATCACGCGGTTGCACTACTAGAAAACCTCCTAAAGCCAGTGGTAAACAACAATTTCTATGCCATTAATACACATAGATTATCATTGTAACTTGTAAGAGTAAAGTACACCGATGGTTGTGGTGAACCAAAATTTTGGATTAGGTCCCTAGCTTTTCAAAGTACACAAATGGTTCCTGTGGTTTGCACGTTGTAACGCATTTAGTCCCTAGCTAACAAATCGAAAGGTTTTAGCATATCCAAGTTAGGGACTAAATGCGTTGCAAAGTGCAAACCGCAAGGACCATCCATGTACTTTTGGAAAAAGTTGGGGACTAAATGCAGCATAAAAAATGCAAACCATAGGGACCATCCATGTACTTTTAGAAAGCTAAGGGCCAAATCCAAAATTTTGGTCAACCATAGGGATCATCTGTGTACTTTACTTATCATGATAAAGCACATTAGTTATATATAGAGTAAAAAATAAAATAAAATAATATTTGTGGGTTGGCTCAACCCAGGCCTGTTTTGACATGCGCCAAGAAATTATGTGTTTTGACCCGCTACCTAGCACGCCAGCCTTACTAACTCCGTTTATCACCAGGATGAGTCAATGGACACTTACAAGAAGCATCAACTAAGAGAATTGGCTATGTTAAATGGTACACTAAGAGAGGAAAGTCCTAGCATGAGCCCAAGTATGAGCCCGAGTATGTCTCCCTTCAACAGCAATGGGATGAAACGGGCCAAAACAGGAACATGATGGGCCACCATGGCCCAAACACTGGGTTGCGTCAATTTGATCGTGTGAACCGCACACGGGTTTTACCACCGACTATATCCACAAGACGAGACTGGAAATCTTTGAATGCTCAAGAGACGATGGTCTGCTTTTGTGGCATATTGTGACAGCTTCGGGCTAATTCCGGCCCGTAACTTAGGTTTGAAAGACTTGATATTTACTTGTAGTTATCTATTTTTTTTCTTGTGAGTTTGATTATCAATGTTTTTAGCTCATTTTGATTTCTGAAATAAGCATCAATAATAGTATTGCAGTAGTCTAGTTATTGATTGTAACCCAAAGAATCTAATAAGGGTCAAATAGAACTATGTATAATAGTTTGAATAACTCATCAATTCAATAACTTTTGCCTTTTTCATAAAGCTTGGCATTCATTATGTTGACTTTTCATCATTTATATTTTATATATTATTATTCTATCTTTTTTTTTTTGAACGGCTAATTTTTCCCCTACATACTTACACCTCCCAATGATTGAACCTTAGTCTCCCCACAAGAGATAATTTCTCTTGACCAATAGGCTATAGCCTAAGTGACATTACTATTCTATCTTTAACAGATTAAACTAGAGATGCGCAAGAAACCCGGTTCCGGATCCGACCCGAGGGTACAGACTAGTTTCAGACAGGGTTTAGAAAAAGGAATTGAACTGGAACCACTTCCACCTCTACCCGGTCAAAACCTGGACTCGAACCGGTTAAAACCAGGAGAAAAACCCCGCCAAACCGGTCAAAAACCCTAGCGTACACGGAACTAGTTCCTACCTTACCCGCTTATTGACTTTGTCGACCAAACCCGGACCCGGTTCCTACCCGGTTGTAGGTTCTAAAAAAACCCGGTTTGTGCACCTCTAGATTAAACTAATCAAGTCGAGAAAGAGATGGTTGAATCAAAATAATTTTGTTTTAAAGTTCTATTTTTGTTAGAGGGCAATATGAATGTTCTATCAACACACTAAATGGGTTATACTATCTATTCAGTAGGCCAAATTTTTTATTGGAAAATACATTGGGTTGGAGCCGAACCTAGAAAATCAAAACCAAAGACAAGATCAAGGATGGATCAGCCTTTGTTATTTCGGGATAGGTTGGTCTCGGGTTGAGCCATGAACGAATTTAAACTTTTATATGCTAATGTAAAAAAGCAAACATAATTTAAACGTTTGAGTGCACAACCTAGCATAAAACCAAAAGGGTTTTCAATTTTTACCCGGACATGAAGCCAAACCGAACCCGAATTCACCCTCATAAAGGTTAATCATGAGTCGAGTATCAGGGTTACTGGGTTCAACCAGAATCCTATTTTTAAAGTATATAAATCTCCTAAATTATTTATAACTTATAGTTTACAAAAAGCTAACGTTTTTAGTGTTTAGTCAACATATCTTTTAGGAAAATATTTATTTTGGCCCGTTTTTATTCGTTACCCAATCCTGGTTTGCCAGCTGTACTAAAGATCTAAAATAAGAGAAAAACAATAAACTAAAACAAATCCATATCTAGATAAACTCTGGTCTATTACATCAAAAATAATAATTTTGACATTTTTACAAATCAACGTTCTTTAGGTATTCCATTTCCTGCTCTGGGTACTGGAAAAATCCCATTCCATTTACACCTGCTTGAGATAAGCCGATTATTCGTTGATACTCTTATGACTTTTAAACAAAATTTATAAAAAAAAAAATACCAAATAACAAACAAAACATATAAAAAAAAGTTTATTTGGTGCAAATGTAAATTAATCAAATATGATTATCATATCCTTATGTAAGGAGGTAAATAGTATTACTGATTTCCATCATCACATTAGGGTTGGTCGAAACGCGTTGGGTCAGGTTGACTCAGAATCACTTTCTATCCAAAATTTGTATAATTTTTTATAAATAATTAGTTCGCAAAAGATGATTTATCAAATAACATTGATTGTGTTAGGGGTTTTTATGGTCTGGTTTTGATAGCTTTTAGGTCAAACCGTAAGTCAAAACGTTAGTAACGGCTTTTGACTATTGTAAACCAAACCAAACCAAGCTATTAAAAATTAAAATCGTACAAAACCAAATCGATACAGACAATTCGGATTTGGTTTGGTTTCCCGATTTGGGCTTTTTGGGTTTTATAATATAAAAAATGCATAAAAATATGATCAAAATAACGAAGTGGTAATATTCCAATCGTCAAAACTTAAAAAACAAAACAACTCCTTGTATTGTACTGATAAGCAAAGCTACATTGCCCAAAATCAACCGATTTCGAGTATAAACCGTAAACCATACTATTCGTGTCGAAAACAATTTAAAAAACCGACTGCAAAACCAAACCAATGACAAGTTTAGACGGTTTCACGCTTTCAAATGGACCAAAAACACCCTTAAAGTATACCATCGGGCACTAGCGAATAAAACTTTAGGTGAACAACAAAAGTAGAGTTTACCTCCATCACAATGAAGCGGGTCACTCAGAAAGAGCAAGTTCAAATTCAAGCTCATCGTCTTCTTCAAAGAGCTTTAACAGACGAGCATGCTGCTCTTCACGCTTCTTCTTTTGCCATAGTCTGAAAAGGTACGATGACAAACCGACAATTACTGCAAGACCGACACATAGTATGAATATTGTAGATCCCTTTTTGCTCTTTTTCGTATCTTTTGAATCATCAGAAAAGCCTGAAATGATTTATTATATATTATGTTATTAAACTTGTTAAGATGACGATAAAATTTACAAGATTCAAAAACAACAAAATATTCACAAGCGATTAAGATCAAGTCATTCTAATGGCCGATGAAGTGGTAAAACAGACAGGGTTGTGTAACAGGTTAAAATGAGTAGTTTTTAGCAGTGGCGAAGCTTGAGATTTCCGACCAGGGGGTCGGAAGTCACCGGACCTAAGATTATACCTAAAAATTTATAAAACCGAGGGGTCGAAAACGTATATACCTAAAAAAATTCTATACAGTGTCACTCTGAGTCGGATACATATAATTACAACCACAAATATTATCCATCAGGATGTTATAAAGAATATGATAAACACGATTCATCATCATACTCAGTAAATCCCACAAATAGCAAAGCAAAGGTAGGGTCTGAGGAGGGTAAGATGTACCCGTAGGAATAGAGAGGCTGCTTCTAGTGAGACCCCGGCTCGAATGATAAACACGATTGATTACAAACACTATATTATTATTATAGTAGTGATCTTTACATTTTGAAAGAAACGGAATTAGAAAGCTTTTATGCATTTTAATGCAGTTGAGATGAGTTTCAACCCGTTTTGTTTCTAGTTAAGCCCTTAAGCTCCACCGGAAACTTTAACCGGAAAAGGAAAGGCAATTTGTTATATATTTTCAGCTAAGATAAACATTCTTTATCCTAAACTAGTTAATAATGAATATTAGAGAAGCAAGCAAAAGGGGATTTTTATGATATGCAATAATAGCTTAAATTATGTTGAATTACTTGGCCTAAATAAATAAATTAATCCTGATAATCATGGCGAATCGGAACGTAGGAAACATGATCGATTCAAATACAAAAAACCCTAAAACACATGGGATTAAGAAGAAACCGCATGCAATTAACGCTAAATAATGATAGGAGGATAATGAGAATGAAAGGAAGAGAAACGAACCAGAGGGGAATTGGTGCAGGAAAATAGAAATGAAGAGGAAGAACAAGTGCATGAATCTCCGGCGTAAAAAATGAGGAGGAGACATGTTTTATGCCAACCAACGGAAAGAAAGAAAGAAGGAAGCCTACAATAAATACAGGGGAAATCACGAAAATAGCCAAGTCAACGCCGTTTTTTCAAAAATAGCCAGTTGACACCCCATAAAATGCCGTTTCACGGATTCCAACCCGGCTCAAGACAAAGGTTAAGAACTTTCCTCAAAGACCAATCAGGTTTTGACACGTGTACTGTTGTCTCTATCATGTTCCCTCACCCCTCTATCCACTGCACACGTTAACTTTCAAGGCATCACTTTACCTTTCTCTCTCCTCTCTCTCTCCTCTTTCTCTCTCTCGAAAACAGAAACACGAATAACGACCACCGTGCACCCAGCATAAATAAACAGAGGTATACACATATTGTTAGTGTGTGAAGAACCAAAGAATCGTGTCTAGGCCGGAGCCTGTAAACGAGGGTTTGGATCTTATGAGAGAACTTGGGGAACAGTCCTGCAAAACAGAAAACCGTTAGGCTCGCCGCAGAGATGGGAGGGCCTCTCTGCGACCACCCTCCGGCGTGAGGATAAGTATTGGTAGAGAGAGAAAGTAAGGACAAAGGTTCAGAAAATCGTACTTGGCTTTGTACTTGATGGGGTATTTATAGTAGTCAACTTAGATGACATCATCCGTCCAGACGCACTTGAATGGAGGTTCGTCTTCGGAGGTTCTTGATGTTGGACGGACATTATTCGGATATACGTCCAAGCGGAGTCTTGTTCGTCCTGGGAATCATGTCCGGCCTCGGACATGTATCTTCAAGTCCCCCAGTTTGGTAAGTCTTTGTAAAAACTTAGCAAACTATTACTTCAAGTTTTTTGTTCTATTTGGATGACGTGTCGCTACGGGAGTGGTCTGAGTCGATGACGTGGTATGTTTTGAATGGTGATGACGTGGCGTGGGTCACCTACCTGTGACGGTAGTAATTCCTCGTGTTGGAATTCGTGGGAGGTGACGGTTGATGTGACTACCCCGTGACCGACTTAAACCCTTATAAAGTCACTTTTTACCATTTCACTTTTACACTTCTTTTCTCTCATCTTTTTTCCTTCTCTGCTGTTACCCTCTTCTTTTTGAATCTCCTCTTCTTCTTCAAGGTGCGTCCATTTCTTTTACTTAAACTTCTTATTTTATGAAATGGCTCCTGGTAAGGAGAATCTCGCGGAGAGTGTGAGTGTGCTTACCCAACGTCAGTTGGATAAGTTCGTTAGGGATTATCAGATTCCTTTAGATCTTCACCCGATCCTTCCCTCCGAAAGGGAAGCAATATATCCTTTCCGTCAAGGGAAGTTTCCCTTTTATACTCGCGTCTGCAATTTCGCGAATTATAGGGTTCCTTTCTCTCGTTTCTTGATTAGGGTTTTACAATATTTTAGGGTCCATATTTGTCAGGTTAACCCCTTCGGCCTTAGCCGTATTAACCATTTTGAAATTTTTTGCCGAGCCTTAGATCGGAAACCGGACCTGAACGTTTTTCGTTATTTTTACGAGTTTATAACGGCCGGAGATTGGTACACGTTTGCACACCGAAAGAATGTTCCTTCCCCATCTTCTGGCGAGCGGTCTAGCCTAAAGAACTGGAAAGATAATTTTTTCTGGTTGGATGACCGCTGCCTACCGGAGGATATGAGGTGGCGATTCAAAGATCAGACGATGTCCTTTGATGAAGACTTTGTTTATGATGAAAATCTTGTCCGTGCCTTGATTGATCATAAATCCCTCATTCGTCCCCTTCCTGAGCATTTCCTTTGGTTAGGTCGTGTCAGTTTTTCCTGGGCCCAAGGGGATAATGATTGGCCGATTATTCGCCGAAAGAGTGATCGTAAGTTTCGGCCCTCTATGTCCCCTTCGGTACCATTACTTTGTTTATTTTGCTAATTTTCTTTTTTCTCTGGGGATGCAGGTGTCGCGATGTCTCTTCTTGATGCCTTGAAAGTTCCGAGCATGGATGTTTTTGATTTTGATTTTGGAGAGCAAGGCGAGGAGGAGGTTCCTTTTATGAAACAAGTGGCATCTTCGGCCCAACCAATCCGTCCGGAGGCAACTTCTTCTATTCCTCAGGATGTGCCTGAACAAGTGCCTTCTGTTGCGGAGGCAACTTCTTCTATTCCTCAGGATGTGCCTGAACAAGTTGCTGCTGAGGATACTTCTTCCCTTCCATTATCTTTGAAGGATGCTGAGGGTTCATCCGGATCACGAACTGGTAAGAAATCTTTACTTGACGATGTGGATAGTGATCCGGAGTTCCGCAATCTGGACGAGGCTTTACAGTATCGACCTTCTTCTTTAAAAAACAAGGGTGTCACGTCGGGTGTAGATTTGTCAGGCGTTATTCTAAAGGCTCGCCCTCGTAAGAGGAAGAATGAGCCGGTTCAGATTCGTGCTACTGACCCTCTTCCAGCGCCCACGTCGAAGAAAGCAAAGAAGGATTCTCACTCCGAAGGTAATGTAATAGAAGAGCTGAACGAGCATATTACCGGAGGTAAGTTTTCTAGGGAGGAAGCAGCATTGGCACGTTCTAAACCAACTCCTGCATATTCAGGTTTTGTTCCGGATAGTGAGGTAGAGAGCATGGAGATGGAAAACCCGGCGGTTACGGATAAGGAAAAGGGTCATGGTGAGCCAAAAGTGGTTACTTTTTCAGGTACGCATTTGGGCTCATCTTTGGGTCCGGACTGTTTTATAGATGATGAGGAAGATCAAGTGTCTTCGCTTCCTTCATCTTGGTTCGGACCTGAGATGATGTCCTTTTTTCGATATGCAGATTTATTCTCAGATGATATGGAGATTGACCCGGTAACTGCCGAAGAAAAATTCATTCCTGATTGGGATATTCGGAACAAAGACTCGGTGATGGATACTTTGGTTGCCCGGACTATGCTTTTCAACATCAACACTCCGATAGACCATGCAAGGAGTCGGAAGATGAAGAACCCAGATCTTGGTGCTGCGGTTTTGACTAATCAAGCCCAATCAAACATCTTTGTAACGGAGCTATATCGTCGGTGGGTGGAAGCGGAGTCGGAAAAGGAGAATTTGGAGAAGGAGACTCGCTCTCTGAAGCGTAAAGTTCAGAGGAGCCCGGAGGCTGTGAAGAAAATAGCTCAATTGACCCAAGATCTTCAATCTCAGCAGGAGAAGGTTAACTTTTTGATTGCACAGAATCAATCGTCCCAAGCAGCTGCTGCTGCTGCTGCGGAGGACAGAGATAAAATTTCTTCAGAGTTTACAGCTTTCTCGGCATCAACAAGGCAGAAGGACGAAGAGCACAAGATGGTGTTGACGAAGATGGAAGATTCCCTTAATAAGGCTCGTCTTGCTTACGAGAGTATGATGGCCGGTACGTCTTTCTCCTGGTTTACTTGTTTTTTGTTTCTCCTGTTTTTTCTAACATATTTTCCAGAACGGGACGCGCTGAAATCAGGGGAAGCTGACTTAAAAGACCGGATTGAGGAGCTCGAGGCAGAGAAAGCTTCCCTAAAAGCCAAAGAAAAGGATCTTCAAGAAACGAAGGTTTGGATGCTTTCGGAAGGAGCGAAGCTTCTGGCGAAGAATATTCACAAAGGGAAGGAGATGACTGCTGCCGTTGCAGCGGTTAACAATGCAATGAGTGCTGTAGGTATTAACTCGGGTTTGCACGCGGGTTACGTGCATGCTTTGCAGAAGAAAACCGCCTACAAAGAGGTGCCATTGTTAAACCGTAATGCTACGGAAGAATTAAAGACAGCAGTTGCTTGTTTTGATACTCTCACATTTCCAGTGATAGAAGATCTGCCGAAGCTTGCAGACGCGCCTCTTTCTGAAATCAAGAAAGCCCTTCGTTTTGCAAGTGAGTGACTTTTTGAAGAAGGTGGACATGCCCGGCTCTTGGGGTATGCACCTTGGAGGTTTAAAATTAGTTTAGTTTTTCGGAAGGTGGACATGTCCGGTAGTTTGGGGCATGCACCTTGTTTCAGATGAATGTAATGATGTTTTTACTGATGTTTGAACAATTATCCTTAGTATAGTTTTTGTAACTTCCGGTTTATACAAGTCCGGTTGGTTTTTTGATGTAATTACAAGTTTACACATGCGTCCATGTTTTGTTGTTTTTACATTTCTTTTGTTTCCTGAACGTTCATTTTAAAGGCACGGATCCGATTTATTGTACTTAGGATAATTTTTAAGTGAAGGAAAGCACGAACAAGACCAGTTTGTCCTCACCTTTTAGGGTTAGCATCCCTGATTCGGCCGAATATTATACTTGTATTGCAATGTTTTAAGATAGAAAAATTTATTCTATTTTCTTATTCGGAGTTTATACTTCTCCGATTGACATGGTAAAAACATTTTATGAAACCTGTGGGTAAAACCCTCCACAGTTTTTTTGGAATTTATCATTCATTCAGTGCGGGCACAACCATCCGCATTACAGGAAAGTAGAAAAAACAACGGAAGCCGTAGCTTTCGCGTTACAATCTTATTTTAAAATAAGAAACTTCTTAAAGAAAACACTTCTTTAAGTGAACTCCGTTCCATGTGCGTGGTATGATGGTCCCGTCCACTTTTTTAAGTGTGTATGCACCATCGCTTCCTGCGGTGTTAATCAGGTACGGACCTTCCCATTTTGGTGCCATTTTTCCGGTGCCTTCTACCAAACTCGCTTCATTACTCCGCATGACGTAGTCACCAACTTTGAACCGGACCTCCTTCACCTTTGAGTTGTAATGTTTTTCCAACTCTTTTTTATATTTCGCCTCTCGGATCGCCGCGAGCTCTCTCCTTTCTTCGGCTAAATCCAGGTTCAGAAGGAGTTCCTGTTCGTTTTCTTCTTGACTCAGCTGCATGCGGGGAGTGGGAATCCCTACTTCAGCGGGGATAACAGCTTCGGTACCGTATGTTAGGCTGAAGGGAGTTTCCCTATTGCTCGTTTTCGGCATCGTTCGATGTGCCCACAGAACGTGCGGGAGTTCATCCGCCCATGAGACTCCTTCCCTTCCCAAGCGTTTCTTAATGCCCTCCACAATGCTGCGGTTGGCTCTTTCTACTTGCCCGTTGGCTTGGGGATGGGAAACCGAAGCGAAGCTTTGTTCGATACACATTCTCTCGCACCATGCCTTGAACGGTTTCTCGGCGAACTGTTTTCCGTTATCACTGACTATGCACATCGGCATTCCATATCTGCACACTATGTTCTCCCAGGCAAACCTCAGCACTTGCTCCCCTGTGATGGTCCGGAGGGGCTTGGCTTCAACCCATTTTGTGAAATAATCAATGGCTACCAACAAGAATCTTACTCCTCCAGTGGAGGCAGGGAAAGGACCAACAATATCAATCCCCCATTTCTGGAAAGGCCATGCTGATGTTACCGGAACGAGGTTGTTCTTGGCGCGGTGGCTAATGGGAGCGTGCCGCTGGCAATCTTCACATGATTGAAGTTCGCTTACTGCGCTTTGATGCATACCCGGCCAAAAATATCCAGCATTCATTACTTTAGCTATAACCATTCTTGGTCCGGCATGGATGCCGCATATCCCCAAGTGGATTTCTCTTATGACGTAGCTAGCTTCTTCTGGCGTTAGGCATTTTAAGAGCGGACCTAAAAAGGTTTTTCTGTAAAGTTGCCCGTTATGGATCTGATATTGCAACGCTTTCACCTTTAACTTCCGAGCCTGAGCTTTGTCTTCCGGGAGCTTTCCTTCTTTCAAGTAATCCACAATCGGAGTCATCCAAGATTTTTCAACAACAGAGACTGACATGACCGGCTCCATCTGCTGGATGGCCGGGGCTTGCAAAGTTTCAACTAAGACTTCTTTTGATAAATGACAAAATGCTACGGATGCAAGTTTACTCAAGGCATCGGCCTTTTTGTTTTTGCTCCGCGGTATATGTACTATCTTGCAAGAGTCAAAGGAGGAGATCATACTATTAACTTGCTGGAGGTACCGGACCATGTTATCCTCTCGGGCTTCGTACTCTCCGCTGACTTGGTTTGCTACCAACAATGAATCGACATGTGCTAACACAGAGGTTGCTCCGGCTTTGGCTGCGGTTTGGAGACCTGCGAGGAGAGCCTCGTATTCCGCCTCATTGTTTGAAGTTTTAAATTCGAACCGTAAAGCATAAGTGTACTCTATTCCTTCTGGATCTATAAGGATTAGCCCTGCCCCTGATCCTTCTTTACTGGAGGCTCCGTCCGTATATAAGTTCCATACCCTTGGTAGGGCAGATTTTTCTTGGGTGCTTTCCCCGGTCGGAACCTCCGTAAGGAAATCTGCCACCGCCCGGCCTTTCACCGGTCCTCTGGTACGATAGGTGATGTCGAAAGCGCTGAGTTCAATTGCCCATTTCGTGAGACGTCCGGAGACCTCTGGCTTTCTAAGAATTTGTTGGATCTGGAGATCAGTCTGTACCTCTATATTGAAAGCTTGGAAGTATCTTCGGAGGCGTCTAGAGGCGTGTACCAAAGCGAGTGCCAACTTTTCGATCATTGGATACCTGGTTTCATAATCTTTCAGGATACGGCTTACGTAGTACACCGGGATTTGTGCTTGATTCCGTTGTACTACAAGCACTGCACTTATAGCAAAATGAGACGCGGAGAGATATACTGTGACAGTTTCTCCGGTGATTGGAGCGGTTAAGGTGGGCAGGGATCCCAGACAAACTTTCAGCTCCTGAAATGCCGAATCGGCTTCCGGTGTCCATTCTATTTGGCCTTTTCCTGTTCATTTTTTCAACACATTCATGAAAGGAATAGAGCGATCAGCTGCTTTAGAAACGAAACGATGAAGAGCAACGAGCTTTCCGTTTAATGACTGGATTTCTTTGACAGTTCTGGGAGGTTGCATGGAAACTACCGCTTTGATTTTATCCGGATGTGCCTTGATTCCGGACTGGGTTATCCATACACCGAGAAACTTCCCTTCCTCTAAGCCGAAAGAGCATTTTTTGGGGTTAAGCTTAAGATTAACACTCCGAAGCCTGGTGAAGGTTTCGAGTATGTCGTCAATCATGCTATCTTCGGCTTGACTTTTTATAACCAAGTCGTCCACATAAATTTCCAAATTCCTTCCAATCTGGTCTTTGAATGCCTTGTCCATCAGCCTCTGATACGTGGCCCCGGCATTTTTCAATCCAAACGGCATTTTGGTATAACAAAAGAGTCCCTCATTTACTGTAGTTTTTTACTGTATGATCATATGATCATCTGGATCAGTTGTACCATCATACTTTTTTACTTAGTCCCTTTACTCCAAACGGCATTTTGGCATTTTTCAATCCAAACAGCATTTACTTAGTCCCTTTACTCGTGCGGCTCCGTCGAAATCGAACATATGATCATCTGGATCAGTTGTACCATCATACTTTTTTACTGTAGTTGGCATTTTGAGCTTCGGAGGAAGCTTGGCATGTGTGATGCGGGCGCTGAATTTTGACTTAGCAGTCATGGAAACTGGGTGATATGGCTTGGTGAGTTCCGGATCGTTACCTACATCCATCTGTGCGTCATTTCGTATTGCCATAGCTGGCGAGGGTCCGGACGAACCCTGAACATACCCAGAATAAATTTCCGAGGTAACGACTGTGGAAAAAGTAGGAGGGGTAAACATTGTAGGACCCATGGTCCTTATCGGAGCTTCTTCTTGAAACAACCTGGTTCGTAAACCGAGGATTTGTTCATCTCTAGCTTGCTGTGCTTTCAATCGTCGCAGAAGACTTGCATTTTTGGAGAGAAACTCCGCATCAAACTCAGATGTTTGCGAAGTAGGAATTAGAACAAAAGGCAAGGTTGTTCCCGGCCCTGAGCTTAAAGCAGCTGAGGCTATGGAAACAGTACTTGCAGGTGCTGTAATTTGTGTACTAACAGTTGTAGATCCCAGATTCACAGAACCTGAGGCCGCCATTTGTCAGTTCTTTGCTCAAGAAATTCACCAGAGTGAAGGACTAAGAGCTTTGAGATCGGATGGCGCCAATTGAAGAACCAAAGAATCGTGTCTAGGCCGGAGCCTGTAAACGAGGGTTTGGATCTTATGAGAGAACTTGGGGAACAGTCCTGCAAAACAGAAAACCGTTAGGCTCGCCGCAGAGATGGGAGGGCCTCTCTGCGACCACCCTCCGGCGTGAGGATAAGTATTGGTAGAGAGAGAAAGTAGAGAGAGAAAGTAAGGACGAAGGTTCAGAAAATCGTACTTGGCTTTGTACTTGATGGGGTATTTATAGTAGTCAACTTAGATGACATCATCCGTCCAGACGCACTTGAATGGAGGTTCGTCTTCGGAGGTTCTTGATGTTGGACGGACATTATTCGGATATACGTCCAAGCGGAGTCTTGTTCGTCCTGGGAATCATGTCCGACCTCGGACATGTATCTTCAGTGTGAAAAGAGAAATATAAATAAATTTAATAAGCACCGACATGCCTTTTCAAACCAACCCGTTTTGTTTTATCGAACGAGTTGTTTTTTCCATTCATTAAGATAAAAGTCATTTTGGCCAACTGATCTCACCCAGCACCACCACCCTTACCGAGCACCACCACAAATAACGACCACCGTGAATCACCACCGCCATCACTCTTCACCACCTGAACAACCATCAACAGCTACTGCTGTCACCATAACACATACAACCGACACCAACTGCTCCATCATCGACGCATCAATCACTTGCTGCCACTCCCTCTCCACCACCTTTCCTCCGCTGAAATCTTCTCCGGTTAACTTCTCCGGCGACCCTCGTCACCATCATCTCTCTCCGACACCTGCGACCTTCATCATTTATCAACCTTCATCATCATTTCTCCGGCACTGTCGTTACACCACTCCGATCAAACTTCTGAAATGGCTTGCTGAAACGGCTCCGATCAGATGAACCGGCTCGAAACATATACTGAAACGGATCCAATCAGATGAACCGGCTTGGGTCACCTCAGACGTCTCGAACAGTGCCTGTGACGGCTTGAGCACTTGCCGGAAACGGCTCGGCTTGAGCACCACCGTAAACCATCTTGGTGGTGATTTTCATGCTGAACGACGATAAAAGACTTGCACTTCGATCTGCACATATGCTTCAAGGAGGTGAGGGTTGTGGTGGGTGGAGGGTGGTGGTGCTCGGTGAGGGTGGTGGTTGGTTGCACGGTGGTGGTGCTCGGTGAGGGTGGTGGTAGGTTGCAGGGTGGTGGTGGGAGGTGAGGGTGGTGGTGGTGCTCGCCTGCTCGGTGAAGAAGATGAAGATTGGGAGTAGTAGGGTGGTGAAGAAATAAGGAGATGAGGGAGAGAGAAAGAGGACTATCGACTGTGGGAGTGGTGAAGACAGGGAGCAGCAGGTGTAGTGTGCAACAGAAGAAAAGGTGACAGGCAGAAGAAAAGGTGACAGGTGCAGTTAACACGTGTCAAAAAGTGAGTGGTATTTGAGAAAAGTTCTTAAGTTATGTCTTGAGCCGTGTCGGAATTCGTGTAAAGGCTTGGGGAGCCGTTTCAGTTGGCCAAAATTGAAAAAACGGCGTTGACTTGGCTATTTTCGTGATTTCCCCATAAATATATACACACACATTACGGTTAAATATATCTCTTTTAGATTTCACTCGAACGGACCTAACAATCAATCTTATCTTACTATATAATAAAAGAAACCACTTAAAGGACACATGGCGCTCTATAGGAGAATGTCGATTATTAATAATATTAAATTGAAAATCTGTAGAAGATATTTGGGATGAATTCTTTCATCAAATATACATCCGAATATTCATTATCTCTTCTAAATGTTGAAATAAATAAAAATAATATGATATTATCGGTAAACTTAATTTCTAATTGAAGATGAATATTAAGTCTTCTAAATGTTGAAATAAATAAAATAATATGATATTATCGGTAAACTTAATTTTTAATTGAAGATGAATATAATATGATACAATCAATGAGATAATATACCGATTTAGTTAAAAAAAATCATCCCAAATATCTTCTACAAATTTTCAATTTAATATTATCAATAATCGACATTCTCTTATAGAGCGCCATGTGTCCCTTAAGTGGTTTCTTTTAGAGTGTACCTATCCACACACTCATCTCACTATCTACACACTCAAAAAGGTGATTTTTGTCTTTACATGCACACCCTGCAGTGTCGAACTGTGGCCAAAACGAGGCGTTTTGGTCCGATTAACCAGACAAAGACTGACGGGTGTCTGACGGGTCTGTTGACCGGACCAAAACGCTGAGCTTTGGTCGCGATTTGGTCATGTCAACCAGACAAAAGACTGATACCCGGTCTGGTTGACAGGACCAAAACGCGGCCAAAGCTCGGCGTTTTGGTCCGGACAACAGACCCGTCAGACACCCGTCAGTCTTTGTCTGGTTAATCGGACCAAAACGCCCCGTTTTGGCCACAGTTCGACACTGCAGGGTGTGCATGTAAAGACAAAAATCACCTTTTAGGTGTGTAGATAGGCAAAATTGGTGTGTGGATAGTTTGGCCCTTCTTTTATTATATGTATAGATAGATTCTATTAACCAAGTTACATATCTATCTATACATATAATAAAGTTACCAATTTGAGACACATGACGGTTTATGGGGCGATCTCAATTGTCTTTTCCCGCCTAAATAAATAGTTATTATAACTATTTTTCAAAAGAAGAAGTTATTTCTTGCAGTTTATACCCCTGACAATGCTTATACCAAGGCTATCAAGATGTCTAAATTTAAAAAGTTGTTATTGAATTATCATAGAACTAATATATGATACCTAAAACAACAAATTCTAACAAGATATCATCATTAAATTTTTCGAAATCCGTTACGTATGATCTACAAAATAGAACACGGGGCAACACCATTTACCAGTAAAACAATATTTATAAATTTATGAATTCTTTGTATATTATCTTAATATATTTATATTCTTATTGAGTCCGTGCCTTAATTTTAATAAATTTTATGTATCTCGGTTATTGAATTTATGTGTAAACTCAGTTACTTATAGCTTTAAAGTTTATACAAGTTTTATTTGTTACACCCGTGTGTCACACGGGAAATAACCTAGTATGTATATAAAAAAGTGTGACTGACTCACACTAAAATATAGATTTTTATTCTAAAAATGAACACGGTGTTATCCGGGTTTTTTTTTTCAACACGGTATTATTTAAGGGTGTTTGGTCGTGCTTATAAAACTCCTTATTGATTTTTTGGAAAAGTTAGTATAAATTGACTTTTTGAAAAAGTCAATTTTCCTCTTACATACACCCTCATTG
Source organism: Helianthus tuberosus (assembly GCA_030545235.1). Taxonomy (NCBI): domain Eukaryota; kingdom Viridiplantae; phylum Streptophyta; class Magnoliopsida; order Asterales; family Asteraceae; genus Helianthus; species Helianthus tuberosus. Next base: position 107,485,081 of record CM060365.1, on the reverse strand, counting down.
CCAAAAATCATTTTGGAGTTTATGACTTTTAAAAAATCCAATAAGTCAATAATATGTTTCAAAAAGCTTAGCCAAACATGCCTTTAGTTTCCTTAGGGTATGTTTGGCAAAAGTAGTTGGTGGCTGAAAGCTGTCAGCTGGTAGCTGGTAACTGTAGCTTTTTAGATATATTTAGGTGTTTGTCAGAGTAACTGAAGCTTTTAATAAAATGTATAAAATGACCAAAATTGACATAACTAAAAAGTTCATTATCTTTAGAGGTTAAAATAGTCATTTTTTTTTCCCTAAAAGCTTGTATTTCCTTCTAATATCTATGATGGCTTCTTAAGATTTTTTTTTTCCTGTGAAAATATGTGTATGCATATGGATGAATTCTTTCAAAACCAAACATATGTTTAAAACTACGAGAACCACATAATAAATGCATATGAGAAAATTAAAGTAGTGGGAGAGAGAAAATGTTACAGTTAACTCTTATCTATAATATTCACAATAGCACTTGGGTCCGCATTATTACAAATATCTGTAAACACAGCATGGTAATCACATATGCCATTATATATCCTTACAATTACAAAGGAGATGTATAGTAGTTATATTATTAATATATTTAAATTCTATATTCTCAAAATGCTTTTAAAGTCATAAATTTGTACATTAGCTATAATAATATTTTGATAAAAATGCTTTTAATTTTTTCTAAATGAATTTTGAAATTCATACTAGCTATAATAATATTTGTACATTAGCTATAACAATATCTTGATAAAAATGCTTTTGTGTTCGATTCCTGTAGAAAACTAAGCTTTTGTGTTTGATTTCTGTTAGCTAGACAATTTTTCCCATTTTTTTTTGTGTTTTTGTGTCAGCTTAAATAAATAATTCGTTCTATAATGTTATATTATATACATATGTTAACCCTTCTTAAATTTCTTTTATTATTTCTCATACTCCATTTAACCTATTTATACTTATATTTAAAATTCTAAATTAAGTTGTAACTACAAATGTTATTTTTTTGACAATATATTCGTTTTTATGGTTTTTTGCACAACTTTCGTTGAAAACGAAGTAGTATACGCAATAGAGTATCTCTTTTATATGGTAAGCTATTGCGAGTGTTAGTATTATACCGGTACCGTGACGAACGACACTGATACCTTACCAAGAATATCGATACACGTGGATTTCGACTAAACAATATCGATGTTCGTCTCGGTACTATCAGAACCCTTACTGATACACAGATTGCGACGTGCTTATTTTTATTTAAATATATATCTCATTGAAAATGAAGTTTTATTCACAACAAAGTGTTTTTGGGATCGTAAGTTATAGCGAGTGTGAGAAGGGAAAGAAACCGTGACCAACCAAATTAATACCGTCTCAACAATATCGGTATCATGGCAATTTCGTCCGAACAACATTAGTATCGGTATCAATACAATGTGAAGTGTTAGTAATATTCGTTTTTACAATTTTGATCGATGTAAAACACGTATCGCCATCCTTTTGGGTATATAATGACTCTTTCTATTGCTATACCGAGTGTTGGGTACCGTATCAGTATCGTAAGGAATCAAACCGATGTCGACTGAATTCCCGCCGCAACGCGCGAGGACTCTTACTAGTTCATTAATAGAGGCAACTCAACCTCTATCACATTACAAAGACTAGTTGTAAAAATGATGATTACCCTCTCATGGATACATTTTTAGTGAAGACAAACTTTTAATCTATATCAAGGAGTAGATGTAAGGTGTATTAGTTGATATCAGGCGGAATAAATCATTATGTTTGTGTCTTGATAGTTTTTATTCTCCACATATATTAATTTTTGTATTGTAACCAACTAGATAGTTATATTTTGCAAGAAAAAAATATTTCCAAAAATGATCATAAAATCAAAATATCCAATTCACCCTTACTTTAGCTATCAACATCTCCCTGGTACATTTGTATAACAACCACCCTCCCAAGAGTGGTACCCACCCTAGCATCTTTATCTTTAAAGACACATGATTTGTTAATTTTAACCATAACTCTTAGCCTTTGCTATGTCAAAAGACTATATATTATCTTTAAAGACACATGATTTGTTAATTTTAACCATAACTCTTAGCCTTTGCTATGTCAAAAGACTATATATAACAAAGACATCATAACCATTATGTTTCAAGTTTACATTAAGACCAAAACTCATTCGAATACCTAAAAACGCACATATAATACATGATCACAAGTAAAACTGATAATGTAGAGATCGTAAGTTATTCTTCACTTAAAGCACTTGGCATCCAAAAGAGTCTCACCCTCAAAAGGCTCATGATCTTCAAACATCTGATTCACACGTTCCTTTTGTACTTCATCCGAAGGATCCACTTTTCTCCACTCATAAAGCTCCATGTCGTAGCATTCATCCATTACAAACTTTGGGATCTCTGGACCTCGGAATAGCCACAAGCCCTTAACCTTGAATGGGGGCTCATTTCCAATAATCAACATCTTTACAAACGCGTATTTTCTTGCTAAATCCATTCGTTGGAGGAAACCACCAACCTTGTTCATGGTGACAAATGAGACGGTGTTTTCATCATTGTATTTATAGTTACAAAACCAAAGAGAGTAGCCCTCTGGATCAAACATCTCCCAAAAACCTATAAAAAGGTGAACAAATCATGTCATAGTAATGCTTGAACATATTCAAGCACAAGGAGATAGGCGAGAGTACCTTTAATCGCAACCTCGCGAAAATTAGTCTTGGTGTTAGAGTACAACCTCTTCCAATCATCCAAAATCATCTTACTTGGTGGCAACAAATCTAGTGTGTTTTTGGGCTTGGGCTTTTCTTCTTCATGCTTAGAAGAATCTTCTTTTGTTTCTACTATTTTTGGCTCATCCTTTGGCTTAGTATAAGAATTTATTTTATTAGGAATTGGAGGAACAACTTCTGCCTGCTTTAACTCGCCAATTATCTTGCTAAAGTTGGGTTGATCGATCATGGTCCAAAAATACCTTTCGACATGAGGAAACTCGGATGTGAAGGTTTTAGTCATCATGAATCTAAAGCCGGCGTACAAATTGCATGTCATGATGATGTCGGCTAAGGTCACGCCATCACCAACCAAGAAAGTATGTGCAGCAAGATATGTGTTTAGGGCATCAAGAGCTCTCTTTAAAGCAGCAATAGAAGTCTCTTCAATCTTCAATGCATGTTAATAACAAATACTATTTAGTCCTTTACACACATGTCATGCATGATCAACTTCTTATAGGCAATTAAAACAAAACATAATGCGTTATGTAGAACAACATTAGATGATCTTGGAGTATCCAAAACAAAAAAAAAAAAAAAAACATAAGTAATTTGGTTTTTTCGATAACTAACCGAAGCAACATAGTCGTCAAGGCCAAGTCTCAGCCTCAACCATGTCAACAAATTTAAATCAATCTCCATTGAGGCGAAATCAATCCACTGTTCAATTTGGCCCTGTGCAAACACAAACACTTCATTTACAAGAAGCACAACCACTTTGGTAACGAGCAGGAACACGCAAGAATGAAATAGATTACATATTCAATACGTGAAGATCCAAACAGACATGTGTCAGTATTCAGGCGTGCAACTGGAGCAAACAATATACCACAATGTAATGAATAACACGTCGAAAACTAATAAAACGTGGTTATAAAATACAAACAAATGTCACGTGATCACTCTCACCATATCGAGCAATGGCATTACTCTCGAATATAACCCCATCTGGAGTCTCCAAAACTGGAACCTTCATTAACGACACGAAATTGTGTTTAATGAATTGAATAAAGCAATTAGTAGATGGTGGAACTATACATACCTTCCCAACTGGATTCATTTTAAGGAACTCTGGTGTTTTATTTGACACACCCAACTCAAAATGATCAGGGCATTTAACTTCAACACCAACATATTCAGCAGCAATCAATACTTTTAAAGCATTCTTGTTGGGTTTTCCCACATGCATAAACTAAAACAACCTTGTAATTTTAAATTCAAATGTCTAAAACTAGAAGGAAGGAAGGCAACTAACCATTACTACATTAAATTGACTAACATATATGTCAATCTAACATAGTAACATTATAGACACATTTGAACAATAATTCGAAAGTTGTGTACAAAATTATGGGTGATCACTGTCCGGGTTTAACATATTTATGGCCTTATGGGCTGAACCAGTAACTATGGCTTTACAACAAAAAAAAAAAAAAAAAAAAAACTAAATTAGTTGACTTGGTTGGGTCGGTTGAACCCGTTATACCATAAAAAAGGGTTCAGTTTGGCATTTAACTTTCTTTGAAGGACCAACAGAATCAATCCCGAGTGCTTTCGGGGCACCTATTGGATTAAACGGAGTACTCCGAGAGTAACCCGAGTTCACCACCAATTCCGGGGAAAACCCGGTAACCCACCCGCCCGTAGGCACGACGGTAAAATTACCAGTAAAACCCATTTGGCTCAAGGATAGAACCCAGGTTTCCCTGGGTCTCCTATCATTGCCCACCAATGTCTCACTCTGCACCAAGTGGGAGTTGAACTTGCATCTCTCAAGAGAAATGCAAGACTTCCACCACTTGATCTAGATATCATTGGCTGTTTGGCATTTAACTGATTGAGCGGTTGTTTTTCCATTGTTATAATAATCATTAGTTTTCATTTAATTTTTTTAAACTAATCAATAATGTATATATAGTGATATACATAACTTCATAATCAGGGCAGTGCAGGCTCAAGGGGAGTGAAATAAAGCAAGCGCTTTAGGTCCCACTTCTCTAGCCCCAAATTCTAAAGAAAAACATAGTATATGTAGGTGATTTTGACTTTGAGATTGTTGACATTGAGGTTTACGATCTATAATTATGCATAGACAGTGATGATATATGAATCATAGGATCTAAAGCATTTTTTTTTTACGAAAAGGGCCCCAATCTTGTTATCCGCTTTGGGCCTAATATATTTTGAGTCGGCCCTCCTTTATATTCAGAACTTGGAAAATAAATGTTTTTTTCGCTTCAAAGTGTGTATTTTACCGAAAACCTTATATGTATTGAGTCCGGCCTCCCATATTTATTTCTTTAAAATTTTTGCACCCCCCCCCCCCCCCCTATTTAAAAGTTCAAGATCAACCCCTGCCTGTATACTCGGCCGGATCTACTCCATTTAAGAATTTATATCGGTTTATGAACACCCATACACGACTGCTAAATTCAGCCAAAAAGATAAATAAAACAAACTCACCAGTGCCATACTTAACAAGTACACGTTTGTATATCGATCAGGTCTGAAATAACAAAAACACATATACAAACCACAAATTATAACGCGTAGAAATGTGAAAAGACATTTGAGATTGAATACTTCGAACAAGATAGATCATATTGAGAGGATATTTTTGAGTCCACACCCTACAAATACGAGTGGCATACAATCTTTTGAACTTTCTTCACAAATATGATTGGCATACAATCTTTTGAATCTTCTTCAAAGTCTTTCAGTTTTCATTAATAGTGGGCCGGCCCAACTTTATATGCTCACAGCTCACTGTTAGTATTGAGTCAGGCATTTCTAATTTATAACCTTTTGTTTGATATAGAACTAGAAAATTTATCCGCGCCTTGTGCGGATTCGAAATATAAAGTAACTCGAATTTGTGTGATCTAATGAAAACGCATTATATTTGACCCGACTTGTTTCCGAACAAAAGTTACATCAAAACGTAGACAACCTAAAAACGCACATAAAAATAAGCACGGAAACGTATTATATTTGATCCGACTTATTTGCAAATATGTTTAAAATACATGATTCAATACAAAAGTATTGGCGAGTATACAAGTTTAATACATAGCATAAGTATAAAAGATTTTAACAAATCCACATGGCAAACTAAGTTATCAAGATTAACGTAAAACTGGCATGTGAATATTCAAGTCAACCCAAGGTTTAACGCAATGTTTAAAGACTTAATATGACCTCATGAATACGGGTGGTACGTTACTCCTATAGCGCTATACATGTTAAGGGTAGACTCATACGAAGTTAATGACAAGTTTATCACAAAAAGAATAACCCCAGAATAACGAATCAAGTATAACATATTAGCATGCATGTATTGGATTGTTTGTATGATTGCATAAAAGTATGTATGTTGAGTGTGTTTTGTATATGTAAACATATTGCACCAAAAAAGTGTAAAAACGGTAAAAAAAGTGTCGAGTATACTCACGGTTTGCGAAGAAATTTCCACTTAGTGAGTTTGACGAGTCTTGAGTTGTTGGAACACAGAAGTTACCAATTTTGGTTCCTGAACTTTTTGTCCAAAGTTGAAAATCTTGGAGATTTGAGAGAGTTTGGAAGAAATTTGGAGGTGGTGCAAGTGTTTGGAAGGTGTTAGAGTTGGTATTTATAAGAGGGTTAAGTGGTTAGGGTTTAAATGAAGGTGGTTGAGAGTTATGAGGTGGATTTGGGGTATTAAATGAGTTGGTTGGAGGTTAGGACATTAAAGAAAGTGCTTGTATTGTTAGTTATTTTATGCTATAAAGGTGTATGCAGGTATATTATAAGTATGATACATATATGAATGTGATTCTGAGAAAATATAATCTCGATGTATGTCTCGGTTTTAAATTAAAACGTGTATTTCGCGACTGGTTACATATTATGCATGTATGATTAAACAAGGTTGATATAAAAATACGATTTCCATTATGATCAAAATCTCGAGATTACAAGGATTGAAATGAAGTAAGAATACAAGTTTCTAAAAATAAAAATGTGAATACAACTTTCTAAATATGGAAAGTACAGAAAATACGGAGCGTTACAATATGAACTAATTTAAAGATTTTTTCATATTTTTTTATGTAACACAATATTATGTATTAGGTTGATGAACTAAATGGAGGAAGCCAAAGAGGAGATATAGAGAATTATAAGGTCATCACAGAAACTAGAAAGGTATGACAAGCGAACATTACCTCTCTAATTCTATAAATGGATGGTTAATACTAGAGATTTCATATTCGACCCATGAAGTTATGGATTGATCAATTACGATCCCTTAAATATGTCTAAATGACAAGCTAAAAGAGAAACAATTTAAACGGGTTGGAAATTGCTCAAAATATATTATCAATGCTACCTCTGTTTTTATACATGATTCTACTTTTTATTTAAATGTTTATATTGTTTTTTAACCTATGTTTTTAGGATTGACATAAAGTCGGTTGCGAAGGTACTACAATGATGATGATACGGACACTAAGAGTGCCCTATAGGGTTCCTGATGAAGGAACCTGGCAGTGGGTTTATTCAAGGAATGCCCTTGTGAGTACACCTTTTTTTGTTTGTGGCATCCCCATAAGCTAGATGATATTTACTTGTATATGTGTAATATGTTTTGGTGCGTTATCACAAACGCGTTATCTTTGTTGTGCAAAACATGGATGAAGAATTCAGTAACCAAATATTGGCAGCAATGTTATACCTTGATAGCGTTGATAAATTCCAATTAATGGCCCTGTTGGAGATGGGAGCTCTTTCTTATCATAGTGCCTTCAGAAAGTATATTTTAATTTTAAAAAATTTATATGTTAATTTTGTAGCCGGCTCCAAGCATGGCCATTTATGACAATATAAGAAGCTAATAGTCATGATTCCTCGTGGAGCCCGGCCACTTCATAAGTTCATATCTTAGTTACTTTCATCCAAGTGTATTCAAATGCATAAAAACTTCATATTGTTTTATTATATCAACTTAGACTATCCTCGTAATAATGTAGTTGTAATTAGCACATTTAATTAATAGAAATGTGTAAATCGTAGAATGAAGAATCATGTGTTAAGAGTGTTGCTACCTGCTTTGAGGAATTTATATGTTTATTTATGAAACTTTATGGTGAAAATGAAAGAGATTACATAACCATAACCATACTTGAATACTCATTTGATTCTAGAACAGGAAAGTACGAAAGGGTTTGTAACAAAAAAGAAAAAGTAGTAAAAAGTCAACATATTGAGAAGTTTGACTTTTACGAATAGCACTATCCTTTTGTTACATATAATGATATTTCAACAAAAATAATTTGTTTTCTTTTTTAAAACCGTGTTTAACGCGGGCATTAGTCTAGTAAACCTAATAAAATAAGTCACTGATAGACGAAGGTTAAGTGAAAACAAAAATATAAATAAAAAAATAAGGTATATAATTCGGGTAAACGGGTATGTGGTTTCGGATAATCAGGTCGGGTATCACCTAATCCCATACCCATCCCATACCCGCAAAGACTTTTCAAAACTAATCCAATACCCGCCAGGCTTCAGGTATACCCGTCCCTTATGTTTCGGGTATACCCGTTGAGTCCGAGGTTTTTTTTTTTTTTTTGCCATACCTAAGCATACCAAAACACCCATTGATCAATTTGTATGAAAAAATCACCTGGAACATCTAAGAACAAGTTTATACATTAAATTTCTTACCAGTAAACCAAAGCAACGCTGCTTGACTAAGCCATAAAATTACAGGTTAATATTAATAACTTTTCATATATACTATATATTTACTTTTCTAAAATATACGCCCCGCTTGCGGTATGTGCATATAATGTATATATGTGTGGTCGCTCGGGGGTCAAAAGTGAAAGTACACTAATTTTAACGTTATTTTATTAATTTCGTGAAAATATTGTTAAAAGAGGGGGTTGGTTAATCATGCATCATGTGGTGGCGTCGATAGCCGAAAGACATGAAGGGAGTACATGCACTAATTGGCTTTTGTCTTAATTGTCGAGTGTTATGTGTCTTATGTCCAAGATTTGATGCAAAACTATCATCGAGCCGGGGGGTCTCACTAGCAGCAACCTCTCTATTCATACGGAGGACTCTACCTTAGCTTTGCTATTGGTGGGATTTACTTGAGTATAATGATGATGATGATTACTTTTCTAAAATAGAGGATCCAAAACTTTTAAAGGCTGAAAGCCCTTGCTTTATAAAAATTGTGTTTAGGCCGGCCCTAAGGTCATGTAATATCCTTTAGATATTGAACATGACTACATGAGTACTTTTAACTCGTAGTTGACTCATATCATCATCACACACATACTTGATGGGGTGGTGGTCCATCGGCAAAGGCAAAGCCTTTAAAACACCTAGGTTGGGAAGGGGAAGGTCTTGGGTTCAAGTCACACAGACGACAGAGAATTAAAGAAATTAGCCGTTCAAAAAAAAAACGTACTTGATGGAAGTGTTGGTTATTTATGCATTAAAACATACTTAATGTGATTCAAGAAGTATAAGCTACCTTTATTTGCTTGTAAAAAGGCTAGAAGATGCAAGTATATCATACCATACTTTATGCTTAGCTTTTAAGGAATTACCTAGCTGCTCCTCTTCTAAATCATTTCTTTCCTTAACTAATGTTCCAAATGTCGCTTTCTTAAAACCTCATATTTTTCTCCAAAGTTTTGAATTATTGATTGAGATTTTCAAAGTATCTGAAATTATTGTTCTACATAAATGAAATTGTTTCTAACTTTGAGATTGTTGAGATTCAGGTTTATGATCTATAATTATGCATAGACATAGATGATATATGAATCATAGGATCTAAAGCATTCTTTTACTAAGGGGGCCCAATCTTGTTATCCGCTTTGGGCCTGATATATTTTGAGTCGGCCCAGCTTTATATTCAAAACCTGGAAAATAAATGTTTTTTTCATCATAAGAGCGGTTTAGAACAAAATTTCATCATAGTATTACTTAAAAATCTAATCTAATACAATTTATTTTACATGCTCAAAAATAAAATAGAAATCAAGATTATTATTATTACAAGAACAAGAACCAATATGAAGAATTTAGAATCAAAATGAGGGTGAAATGTGGAACTATTCAGAAGGACAAAAAGGCTTGCTAGGATCATCTCTATGGCTAGGAATCCTGAAGTGCCTTAACCTCCCCTCTTGTTTCCTCATATATCCTTCACACAAAAATGCATTAGAAAACTTATCTTCAACCACCCTATTTACATCATGCACAAACACATCAGTCTCTCCATCTTCCCGGTTCCGCGCCATCATCCCAGCCGTATAAATCGCGCTCATCCTCCCGGGCGCCTCATCATAATACCCCGTGGGTGCATCCACCATGATCAAATCCCATGTCGTCTCGTAAACATCACTAGGCAGCCCTTTAAGCGCCAACTGACATACTGAGTGCCTAGGTTCACCAACCGCGGTACATTCTGACCCTTTTCCGGCTTCCATAAGGCTATCGGCTTGGTGCACCTTACTATCATAGGTCACATGATATGACTCTAACATGGGGAACCTTTTCTTGATTTGCTCGATCCATGCCTCGTCTTCTTCTAGAAACACCGTGCGCCCACCATAGTTTAGTGAGCTCCACATTAGGCTATCGTGCCCAAGGCCGAAAACTAGAAAGTTGCAAGGTGATTTCTTGTCTAAAATCTTTTTAGTCACGGATATTTCTTTGATAGTTTGTTGTGGCGTGATGGTAGACGTCGAGTAGTGGATTAACGCTTGCGCTAATGCAGGCGGGATTTTAGTGCATGTTGGTGAGCATCCGGTCGCCTTTTGAATGTTTCTAAATGAATCCGAAACTGCTTTTGGGATGATCGTTTGAGGTATCGTGGATGAAACGTGGTCGTTGGATGACGAAGATGTTGATCGGAATACAAAGAGGAGAAAGAACACAACGATGATCGCGATGATGATATGCTTCGTGTTAATCGGATATTGTGTTCTTGACCTCATTTTTTGGCGAATAAAACCGGTTTTCGATGAAGATATGGAGTTGTATGCAAGTGTGAATGTTTATATACAAATCTTGGATATGGGTATTGTGATACTGCTTATAGTTGAAGTGATCATATAATAAATTATATGATGTAGGACATGAAACCTAAGAATGAAGCAAAAGGGTTGTTGTTATGTTTGGTGTCATGACTTGTAAAGTTGGTAAAAAACATGTAAATCATTTTGTGTGTAGGGGACTGGGAAAGTGACACATGCCATTTTCAACTAATCTGATAGGATGGTTAACAAGTAAAGGTAACGCAAGATCGGTCACATGATTGGAAGCTTGATATAGGTAGATTAGCTAGCGTTTTCAGGTCATTTTCAACGAATTTGATAGGATTGTTATGAAGCAGATAGAAAAGATTGGCACTATGGTGATAATTTGGACTGGTTACCTTAAACATTAGTCGATTATGGTTTATAAATATCTAACGGTTTAAACAAAAGTTTAAAACTTTGCTAAAATGGTTACGAGACAAGTCACTAAAGGATTTGCAAATACGGGTGTAAACGAGACAAATCACTTGTTAACTAAGTGAGATCAGCTTGGTAAAAGGTCAACTCGAGAGCATATTTATGCTAATGTAATAGCTTTTAATAAAATCGCTAGTTCACACACCTTACAAATCTACTCCTAAATCTACATATTTGTCCACCACGAGACTAGAACCCTATAAACATATTTTCACACATCTTAATACCACTAGGATACAAGGCTTTGATATAACTATATTTAATATAACTAGTATGTAATTACAAATAAATATTATGATTAGATACATAATAAATAATTATGTTTTTTAATTAAGAATTCACGGTAGAGGTTCATGTAAAAAAAATGGTTTTTTGTGAGAAAGGTAAGAAAGAATCTACACCATTAGATCTTTGATCTAATGGTTGAGATCATAATGGCAAAATTGTAAATAATGTTTACTATTAAACATATTAATTTTCTAGATTAAGGGTATATATGTAAATTTAATATTTTTAAATTAAGAAACTAACATTAATGCACATGTAACTTCCCCCCGTCTTTTTTAAACGTCAATAACTTTTTATACGTAACTTTTTTTTTAAATTACACCATAATAACGAGCGTTTTTTATCTTTAATATAAGTACCATATTGCTATACTTATATAGAGAAAAAAATATGTCTCGATCAGATGTTTAGTCCATGAATGGTGTTATATACGACTGAATGGTGTTATATACTTACTGAATGGTGTTATATACTTACTAAATTGTGTTAATCTGTTATATATTTGTTGAATGATGTTATATACTTGCTGAATGGTGTTATATACTTACTGAATGGTGTTATATACTTGCTGAATGGTGTTATATACTTACTGAATAGTGTTAATCTGTTATATACTTGCTGAATGGTGTTAATTACTTGCTGAATGGTGTTTATAGAGATCTTTAAAAAAAATCCAGTTCCTATAATTAAGACCATGGGGTATGGGGCGGGGGTTTGGGCGTGGGTTGGGGGAAAACGCCCAAGCCACCACCCCGGGTGGGCTTGGGTTGGGGCGTGGCCCTTGGGGCTTGGGTTTCAAGCCGGGCGTGGGGCGGTCTGGCCAAGCTGACATGGCGGGCTCTCACTGGACAAACCAAAGTAACCGTTGGGCTAGCCGTTGGCCAACGGCTATCTTAAAAAAAAAATTATTTTTCCACTATAAAACTCACATTTTTCTTCCATTTTTTACCACATTCAACCACATCTTCTATAATCATCTTCAATTCTCCTTCTACAAAACGAAAAAATGCATCCTCATAACCGTCCTTTTGACCCGAACAACCCGTATGCATTCCAAGAAAATAATCCTAGCCCACCACCCATTCGTCCAATGCCTCGTCCATTTTTGATACACTCTTCTATGCCCCAAGAAGCGAGTTATGCATCGTATCTTGGGAATTGTTTGTTTACTAACTTCCCACACACCGATGATGCGATACCTACCCCGTTTACACAAACGCCTATCAACCTTTCACCAACCTCCATCGACCTTTCACAAAACGAAACCGTCCCCGAAACTCAACCACCCAACGATGGTCCTTCCGCATCGAAACCCATCAAAAAGAGAAGCCATAAGAAAAAAACCGAGGCGGATAAAGCACTTGAAACCGCTAAGCGAAAACAACTAAAATGGACCGTTCCTGAAGAACTTGCATTGGCGAGGGGTTGGTTTCAACAATCTCAACATGCAACTTTAGGTTTCTTAAACTTTGTTTATATTAATGGTTTTTTTATATAACTTTGTAATATATTAAATTTTGTTTTTATAAAAATAGGAAATTCTCAACATCGAACCCATTTGTGACAAGGGGTTAGTAGAGTATTCTATAAAGAATTGGGAAGAGAGGTTTATCGTGAAAACGATAGCTTATCCTCAAAGTGGAGCGAGATAAGCGGCCAACTTACAAAATATAGTGTTTTTTAAATAAAGCAAAACAAAACCCAAAAAGTGGTGAAACCGAAGCCGACATTGTGATGAATGCACTGGTTCAATTCAAATCAAATGTGGGGACCGACTTCCGTTTCATGCATTGTTGGGAGATTTGTAAGTTCTATCCAAATTGGGCGAATATCACCAGTGGTAGCGAAAGTAACACGTCTTCCAAAAGGTTAAGGGCCTCGTCCCAAACCCAATCTGATGCACGAGATCAAGAGTTTGAGGACCTTTTGGATGATTCGCCAAGCCCAAACCGGCCTGAGTATGGAAGAGATGCCGCAAAAAGGCGTGCTAAAAAATCAAGATCTGGTACGGCATCGCCTTCAGCTGGGAGTTCGGGCTTACGTCGGGGAATATACAGCGACCAGTTGGATGACATTTCATCCAAGTTAGATACATTCAACGTCTTCCAACAACAAAGGGCCGAACAACGAAGGAGCAAAGAAGCTAGAGATGCCGCTAGAGATGCCCTGAGACAAAGACGTGATGATTTGAAAATTTTATCCCAGCCGATTGATCACCTACAGGGTGACGAGTTACAACTAGTCTTGGAGATGAGAGGAGATAAAAAACAAATATAAACATTAGGAATTTTTTTTATGTAATTTTCTTTAATTAAAAATATTAAAAAAAATTAAATTTGTTGTTTAACAAACAGCCCACCAGGTCAGCCCAGCGAAGCCCACCAAACCCACGCCCCAAACCCCTACCCCACCATACCCTGTTTAAATGTGGGTCGCCCCATGTCTGCCCCCCAAGCCACGTGTCAACAAATGCCCCAACCCAAGCCCCACCATACCCCACGGTCTAAGGTGGCAGTTATGGGAAGTTTTTAATTAATTGAATTAATGATAAAATTACTTGTTTACCCTTTTGAATTAATTTAGATTTAGGACACATGTCATCTCCACAATATTTCTCACATTTCTCACACTTTTAACCTTTTTTACAATAACCTTACCTAAGAATTCATTAACAAATTTAAATACTATATATTAGCAACTTTTTTGTGTATAAAGGTGTATCTAATGCTTGGGGTTTTTCAAAAACAAAAATACTTTTGAGACAAAAGTATTTCATAAAACACTTGGAGCCAAAAGTTATATGATTTTTTACTTAAACCCCAGACTTTTCATATTTTCCAATTTAATCTTACAACTTTTGTCTCTATATCTTTCATCTTTTATAGATTTTTCGTTTTACATTTCCTTCTAAATTTTGCGAGTTAATATGACGCAACGTGCATGTATGATTCAACATTTTAACTTCATCTATTTTTTCTCTGTTTGACAGGTACGTCGCAAGTCGCAACGTGTGGGGTCCTGGATCAACTTATTTATTATTTTTATGTTTTGCGTAAGAGTAAACTGCCATTTTGGTCCCTGTGGTTTGGGCACTTTTGCCATTTTAGTCCAAATCTCAAACTTTTTACATCTGGGTCCCTGTGGTTTGCATTTTGTTGCCATTTTAGTCCAAAATCCAAAAACCCTCTATTTTGACTGTTGAAAACTGATTATTTTGTCCTTTTGTGCAGGGGCATTTTGGTCATTTTAATTTTATTATAACATAAATCATCTTCTTCAAAATTCCCAAACCACAAACCCTACCTTTCATCTGCAGACCAGTCATCATCTTCATCATCGGCATCATCCTCATCCACAACCTTTAATGCACCTAACCAAACATATATCCTCCTGAAACCACAACCCTCGCCTCTTCATTACAACAAATCTTCACAGTTGTTCAACGAAACCTTCAAAATCATTCAACAATTCATTACACAATTCTTCAATCAATCCCATGAGGCCTCCGTTCAAATCAAACAACACAATCAGCAACAAAAACCTAACCGATTCTTCACCATCTGATGCGATGTTCAGCAATTTATGGGTCGGAAACCTGACGGCCGATGTTACGGAGTTAGATTTACGCAATTTGTTTGAGAAACACACTGTTGTTGATAGCGTTACGCGTTATCCGACTCGTAGTTATGCCTTTGTGAATATGAGGCGGACTGAGGATGCCAAGAGAGCCAAGGAGTCGCTTCAAGCTGTTGCGTTGCGTGGTGGATCGCTCAAGTTTTAGGGGTTTTGAGGTGGGGTTGTGTTGTTTTCTTGTTTATCACTTGTTTGACTGATTGCATGTGTTGATTGTGGGTACAAGTCTCTGATTTTTTTGTGGGTTAGGGTTTTTTTTGAGGAAGATGAAACGGGGGTTTGGGTTTGTTTGAAGATCTCTCTGATTTTTTTGTGGGTTAGGGTTTTTTTTGGGAAGATGAAACGGGGGTTTGGGTTTGTTTGAAGAAGAGACTTGTATGTTTTGAAGAAGATGATGAGTTTGTTTAAAGAGGTTTGCTAATTTAAGAAGATGATGGGTTTGATTGTTGTCCAGTAACATACAAG
Organism: Helianthus tuberosus; assembly: GCA_030545235.1. Lineage (NCBI taxonomy): Eukaryota > Viridiplantae > Streptophyta > Magnoliopsida > Asterales > Asteraceae > Helianthus > Helianthus tuberosus. Next base: position 107,469,361 of record CM060365.1, on the reverse strand, counting down.
TCTCTGTTTTGAAGAAGGTGGTGGTGCTATAGAGAGAGAGAGGGAGGAGGTGGCGGTGGTAGTGGGGCTATAGAGAGAGAGGAGAGAGAGAGAGAGTTGATCTGGGTTTTATTGCTAAAAAACAAATGAAATTTAAAAAATGACCAAAATGCCCCTGCACTAAAGGACAAGATAATCAGTTTTCAACAGTCAAAATAGAGGGCTTTTGGATTTTGGACTAAAATGGCAACAAAATGCAAACCACAGGGACCCAGATGTAAAAAGTTTGAGATTTGGACTAAAATGGCAAAAGTGCCCAAACCACAGGAACCAAAATGGCAGTTTACTCTTTGCGTAATTTCTACACATTAACACGTCGCAACTCCAGTATTGGTGGTCGCTGACGGTAGTGTGACATTAGCGTTATTTGGCACAGTTTTACACCCTCACCACAACACACGGGCACTTAATACTGTTATAATTAATTAACAAATAATAAACAGGTTGGGCTCTAAATCGTTCTTGAGATTAAAATTTTAGATGCCAAGCTCATGCTTAAAAAAATAAAAAATAAAAAAAAACCCTTTAAACAAGCAGAGCTCAAGCTCATTCTTTAGTCAAAAAAAGCTTGAAACAAGTAGAGCTCTCCTAAGTCAACAAGACGAGTTACTGTTTGATTCAAACTCGTTTACAAATGCATTAAGCTCATGCTTTAGTAAAAAAAAAAAGATTGAAACAAGCCGAGCTCTCCTAAGTCAACAGTAACTCGTTTTGAACCGAACTTGTTCTGACCCGTTACCCTTATATCGATAAGATAATCTGCCTGTACTTGTTCTCATTAGGGCATCTCGCCACCTAACAAAAAGAAAAGGTTACATGAATTGTTGTGTTATGTATGAGCTTACCAGAAGCAGAACTGACCACCAAAGTTTTCCCTAAAATATATTTTTTGACCTTTTAAATTTTAAATTATTTCAACCAGACTAAACCTGTACAAGAGAAAAACCCCCCTGAATCCATATAAAAAAAAAAAAAAAAAAAAAAAAAAAAAAAAAAAAAAAAAAAACCAAAAACATTTGAGCAACTTAGAAGCCGGTTTCAGATCTTCAACACTTGAACTTCTTCACGGTTGGCAAACCGCATGAACAATGGTGTTTATGGACTTAATGAATTCACGCGTAACGCAGTAACGATTCCCTTTGACCATTATCAGCATAGCCCTTTTTGGTCTTGGTTTTGTCAAGACGCGCTTTACGAACAGCATGTTGAATTTGTCTTTCGTGCTCTTTAAGCATTTCATCCATATTTCCGCCTTGCGGGACTAATGGCCCCGAATAATGGATCCGGTTTTTCTTCGGAGCATAACCCTGTAATCAGGACACACACGAGCTTAACCACTTTCTTTTGGTATGTAGTTTGACACTTGAATTTGTGTAAACTAATTATGTGATTTCTATAATTTCAAGTTTTTTTTTGTCGAAAAAACCCACCAATACCCTGCTAACTAACCGGTTGGACCATTTATAGGACTATTTGTATTGTTAACAATAAAAAACGAGAGCAGAATGTCTTTCAAATAGGGGTGTTCAGAATTCGATTCGGATTCAAAAAATTCGAAATTCAACTCAATCTGATTCTATTATCAAGAATTTGAATTCAAGTCCAGTGAATCGAATACAAAATTATAAATTTAAATTCGAATTCAAATTATAGATATTTATTTATCATTTTTATATATAACATACACATAGGATCAAGATCAAGGGAAAACCCTTCCGAGTTGTGAGAACTTAGAGAACTCGGCCTTCCCGTGCGAGTTTTGCCCCCATTTTTTTCACACTCCTAGATTAAAATGTTTGAAAAAACTGCCGTAAAAAAAAAAATTTAAAAATTTCGAAGTGGTGTTTTTGGCCCCTTACAGCAGCTGTAAAAAGCTGATGACATAAGCATGACATCACTTTTTACAGCATTTACGGATGCCGTAAATGAAAAAAAAAAGTAGATTTTTTCTTTCTTTTTTTTGGAAAAGTTGAATTTTTTTAGGATTTTTGGTTAAAAAATTTTGAAAAAAAACTTTCGTAAGGCCGAGTTCTCTAAGTTCTCATAACTCGTATAAGTTTTTATTTTACCCTAACCCTATATACATATAACTTTAATTTGGGCTATAGTATAAACTTATCTATAAATTTAATATATGTCCTAAAATAGCCCATTACCAAGCCCATAGAGAATTGTCATATTTTAGATGAATTTGAATCAAAACGAGTTTATTAGAATTTATCCGTATTCGAATCGATTTTTTAATCGAATACGATGTGGTGTTTAAATTCGAATGCGAATCGAATTGACCAGTTTTTATTCGAATACGAATTCCAGCAGAAAGAAAAATTATCCGAAAAATTCGTTATTCGATGAACACCCCCTACTTTCAAATAAAACAAAAACGAAGGGTAAATATGTAATTTTACTTTTCTTATCAATAATCAGCCAGTCTTTTTGCAACACGTAAGTCGTATGAAACTTAATAATTACTTCAACTGCATGATAATAGAAAAGAATTAATAATACCTTTACGGGTGCATGTTCATGCTTCTTGTAAGAAGAATTCGGGTCATCTAGCATAAGGTGTGATGATGATTCAGCATCGTTTAATTGATGATACTTTCCATTTGGACGATCTTCGGGCCAATGTGCGCTGGTACCTTTGCTATGGTCCAACCGTGAACTACCATGCCAAGCTAATGAATTCGAGAACCGTGACAATTGGGCCCCACGGTGTTTATAATGGTGGGATGAATCCGGCCCGATTTGAGGTTCATCTGATTTTTCTGGTTGTTTAAACCGACTGTTATAGATGCCGTTGTTAAATGATCCTCTGGACGGCTCAATAGGGAACCCTGAACCGCCATCTTCGTCGTGGTTGAATTTCTCACTACTACTTTTAGAGTTTTGTTGTTCTAGCCGCTTCTAAAACACATTAAAAATAATCATCGTTAGATTCTGCTTCGATGTCTCTTTGGGTTCCCAAATTGTTTATTTTACTCGATTTTAGCACAGTAGATTAGGCGTAAATGAGACAAGATGAGTAGGGATTGTAATGGAACGAATATCAGTAATCTCAGTCCCATACCCGGCCCAATACCCGTCATTTATCGGGAATCTGGCATACCCGTTATTTGTTAAAAGTTAACTGTTGGGATTACCATGTACATTTCTTATTTATCAAAATTTTATATAATTTTATTAACTAAGAAAATTAGAAATGTTAAAAGTTAACTGTTGGGATTACCATGTACATTTCTTATTTATCTAAATTTTATATAATTTTATTAACTAAGAAAATTAGAAATATAAAGACTACAAAAGTACAAAGTGGATTATCAAGAAAGTGAAATAAGAAGAAAAATAAAATGTCTACGAGTATGGTTTGGGTAAACAGGTGGTATGTATGTTACATGTTATGCAGTCGGGTATCACCTAATACCATACCCATCCCATACGCGTGAAATTTTTAAAACTAATCCGATACCCGAATACCCATCAGAAATGTTTCAGGTTTACCCGTCGTGGTCAAGTTCATTTGCCATCCCCAAGAGCTCAAGCTCAGCTCATTTCAAGCTCTATGTCTAAAGCTTGAGCTTGATTCATGAGTAATTTTTCAAGCTTGGCCAGTTTATTATATATTTATATACATAATTACACATACAATTACTTTTCATGTATTCAATGGTGGAACAATTTATATGATATTTCCCAAAAGCAAACTTGTACATCGAAATAGAAGGTAAACGGTCAATAAGTTGCGCCACTAGCCCTTTTTAATAGCAAAACTAAGTCTTTTAAAACTACATTGTATTAAATGAAAACTGTTGATGTTAAACTAATAATGGACTCATTTAGGCTTGCGAGCGTAAATGAGCTTGTATATGAAGCTCGTGCTCATTTTTAGCTTTTAGCAAGCCAATCTCATGTAGCTCACGAGCAGGTGACCTCGTTCACACCCCTAGTTTATATTATTGGATCAACTTTAATAAAAGACTTAATTACCTTTATGGACGCATGCAATTCTGCATTAGCATCCAGTTCCGGCTGAGCTCTAGATTCTCGTGTACCCTTTCTTGACGGTTCCACTCCACGCGCTTTCCCAGCCCCCGACTTATTCCTAACACCATTATAGAATAAAAAACGAATAAAACACAAGACAATATCAACAGATCCACTATGCCAAAAGAAACCATTTAAAATTAATGAGATAGTGATAAACTTTACAGAAGCATGAAGATAATGTCGATCACAAATTTACAACATGCCTAGGCGTGTAAATGAACCGAACGAACACGAAGAGAGGCATGTTCATGTTCATTCATTTAACTTTAACCAAACACGAAGACAAACATATAATCGAACAATTTTTTTTGTTCTTGTTCAATTATTAAATAATTGGGCATGTTCGTGTTCGTTTATGTTCGTTTGTTTAAAACCTAAACAAACAGTTCACGAACATAAACAAAAAAAACTTAAACGAACCTAATTTAACAAACAATAAACAACACAAATGAACATAACTAAACAAACATAAATGAACCCATTTTTATTACTAAAAAGCCCCATTACCAATTAGTTATGTTTATATAAGTAGTTAGAAAGTTCCTTTTATGTTAAATATTTATATCAATATATTATGTATTTAAATTGAAACGAATATAAACGAACGGACATAAACATATGTAAATGAACGAACAAAACGTGTTTTCATGTTCGTTCGTTAAAACCTTGTGCTCATGTTCATTCGTTTATACAATAAACAAACATAAACGACTTCCCACCGAACTAGTTCACGAACGTTCATGAACGTTCAGTTCGTTTACAGGCCTAAACACGCCATGACGCCCGCATACTTTAAAAACCCAAAACCAAAAAAGAAATATTACCGTCTTAATTCATCATCCCGCAATTTGGCATCATACTCCTTACTTGGTGGGTACTTGGGCAACGTTGAAGGATGGCAAGGAAACGGCTTTGTTGTGAAGAACTGTGTTTCAAATTCAAAGTCATAATATCAAGTAAGTGGCCCCCACAAACATGAGATTGTATAGATCACCAAATGATAGAAATAAGTGTACCTCGCTTTGCAGTGCAGACGATGAAGATCCCCGATTGTTAGGTTCGACTGCAAGAAGAGAATCCAGAAGCGCCAAAGCCGATGGCGGGAAATCCTTAAATGTGTCGGACACGCAGCGTTTGTAAGGCTGTTGCGGTTTGAAAATTGTAGCGTGTGGCAACCTTGATTTTCTCCAATACTCTTCAGATGGTGAACCGCAAAGTTTAAAAATTTTATGTAGTTGTTCCACCTGTGAATTAAAATAAGTCAGATAAATTAAGAAATTGATATGTAAGTTGAACAAAAACGACGTTCTTGTGAAATAAGCAGATGTGTTAAATGGGTCATGTCTGCGAGCTGGCGAGTAGAAACCGACACGGACCCCAACACAACACAACACGACACCAAACCCAAAAATCGTGTCACACACATGGACTCGAACATGGCACAAGTATTAACCAGCTGACACAAACACAACCAGTTTAACCAGAATACTTTATTTTATTTTTATTTTTTGCATACTAATGCTCCAAAACTACATGTTTACGATAAAGTATACAAATATATGTAATTTTGGCATATAAAAAACCAGTCAGTTTAAGCTATTGACATGGAACAATATTTTTTAAAATAATTATGAAAATAAACAGATTACACGAGTCAGGCAATGAACACGCGAGTTCGACACAAACACATTTATCTAAACGTGTTTGTGGGTTCGACCTAAAACTAATCCGAACCCATTTAGACTAAACCCAAACACACAAATTCAGTGTTAAATCTGCGTCTTCATTACGCAAATTCACACCCCTAACTCGAAGAAGAAAAAAAACTTATTAGATAATTTAAAGTAAAATGCCATTTTCGTCCCTAAGGCTTGGCCATTTTTGCGACTTTCGGCTAAAGGTTTGCTTTTCCTCATCTAGATCCAAAAGGTTTGAAATCTTGTCATTTTCATCTGACACGTTAACTACATCCATTTTTTAACGTTAAGTCGAGGGTATTTCCGTCATTTTATATATTTGTTTTGTTTATTTATTTATACATTTTATATATTTGTTTTGTTTATTTATTTATACTAAAATACCCTTCAAGTTAACAAAATAAACAAACGAAGTTAGTTGGGTGGATGAAAATGGCAAGATTTCAAACCTTTTGGATCAAGATGCGGAAAAACAAACTTTTGGACGAAATTCGCAAAATGGCTACACCTCAGGGACGAAAATGGCATTTCACTCGCAATTTATTTTACCCAAAAGTAATTAGTTTTGTTGCAGCTAGTATACAACTAATATCTGACCCTAAATCAGATGATCAGAAGCAATATCTAAGTACCCAAACATTAAAAACCGATTTAGATACATAAATACCTCTGTTCTTCCGGGCATTATAGGCTTGCCAGCAAAGAGTTCCGCAAGAATGCAACCAGCACTCCATAAGTCAACGGCTACTCCGTAATCGGTCGAACCTAATAAAAGCTCAGGTGGCCGATACCACAACGTAACGACCCGACTGGTCAAAGGTTGTCGGTGATTGCCGTTAAAAATGGTGGCCAGCCCAAAGTCACCGATTTTTAGATTCCCATTGCTGTCGATCAAGAGATTTGACCCCTTGATGTCACGATGCAAGACCCCCCGATTGTGACAATGTTCTAAACCGCAAAGTAACTGATGCATGTAACATTTGATCTGCGTTTAAATTACGTAATTTCTTTGTTAGTGTATAAATATAATCTTTTAACATTCTTACATCAAGTAAATTTCATGGATGGGACCTCTGGTTTACCAAAATTTTGGATTTGGTCCCTAGCTTTCCAAAAGTACACAGATGGTCCCTGTGGTTTGCACTTTGTAACGTATTTAGTCCCCAGCTTTTTCCAAAAGTACATGGATGGTCCCGGTGGTTTGCACTTTGTAACGCATTTAGTCCCTAACTTGGACATGCTAAAACCTTTAGATTTGTTGGCTGAGGACTAAATGCGTTACAAAGTGCAAACCACAGGGACCATCCATGTACTTTTGGAAAAAGCTAGGGATCAAATCCAAAATTTTGGTAAACCACATGGACCATCCATGCATTTTACTCAATATTATATGTGCGCTAAACATTTCAACTTCATTAAAAACATAATAAAAGAATATATTTCAATCATGAGTAAATTGCCATTTTAGTCCTTGAGGTTTGTCCAAATTTGCCATTTTAGTCCAAATAGTTTTTTTTCCCCTCTGGGTCCCTCACTTTTCCCTTTTGTTGCCATTTTGATTACATTCCCTAACTCGGTCTAAAAACCTGGTTAGAACCAGGGGTATTTTTGGCATTAACAAAAAAAGGTTTCTAAATTGCCATTTTCATCCAAAACCATTTTTATATTTTTTTCTTTGAGTTAATTACTGTTTTCGTCCATGTGGTTTGTCAAAAATCACTATCTCAGTCCATTAGTTTAAAATTGTGATTTCAGTCCCTGTGGTTTCACTTTCGTAACCATTTCAGTCCATGTGGTTTCATTTTCATAACCATTTAAATCCATTTATTCTATAAGTACAGGGACTGAAATGGTTACGAGGTGGACTGAAATGATTACGAAAGTGAAACCACAGGGACTGAAATCGCAATTTTTAAACTAATGGACTGAAATAGTGATTTTTGACAAACCACAGGGACGAAAACAGTAATTAACTCTTTTTCTTTTAATCATTTATATAATATAATCATTATTATAATTATAATTAAATCACTTTTATTATTGTTATTAGTATGTATAACATATACACACAGATCTAGCACCACCTAATAAGCTCCCCCTCCTTCACTGCCATAAGCCAACATCAGCCACCACCTAATCACCTCCACCAACCACCACTAGCACCACCTGCTACCACCACATCCCCCAGATTCCTCTCCACCACCATCATCCCCCTTCCCGTCTTCCCCCTTCTTCCCCGACGAATGGCAGGCGGTAACAACTCCGCCGACCAACCTGAAACATCACCACCACCCCATCTTCAATCACCGTTAACCTCCCATCAACCACAACCACACCACTCAGCGGCATCTCCTCCGTGCCACCGCCGTACCACCACCGTCACCATTTCACACTCCCTCAACTCAAATGCACCAAATCTAACCATTTCTTTCAAGTCACAAAAGAGGGTTTCCATTTTCCAACAATTTCTAAACATTTTCAAAGTTGTACATACTGCATAACCACTTGTACGGTAAGCATCTTCTTCTGCGTTGCTCCCATTTCACCTTTTACACTTGTACGCTAACTGGGTTTTCAAAACTTTGATGAGCTTTGGTGAAAAAGATGATGTTTAGGGCTTTGTTGTTAGTGGTTCAATGTTCATTGTTCCTGTTATGGGTCAGCTTAGCTTTATTTTAGTTCAAGAAAGGCATTAAACATGACCGAACAGGGTTTGTCCCTAGTTCTTGGAATGAGGAGTCTATTGACTTCAATGGGTGTCCATCTTCTTGGAATGGAATCATGTGTAATGGTGGTAATGTTGCAGGTGTTGTTCTTGACCGACAAGTTTCCTATAAAAATGGGCCCCTTAAACTCTAATTATGTTTCTTTTATAAATGAGGGGTTTTTTTCAAAATGGATCAAAATGGCATTTGGAAAGATTTAAATTGAAAATCCCCAAAATACCCCTGGTTAAAAATGAGGTTTTTGGATGGAGTTAGGGTATGTGATCAAAATGGCAACAAAAGGGAAAAGTCAGGGACCCAGAGGAGAAAAAAAAAACTATTTTGACTAAAATGGCAAATTTGGACAAACCTCAGGGACTAAAGTGGCAATTTACTCTTCAATCATTTTACCCTAGAATTATGTATAATTACTAAATAGTTATAGAAACTTATTTATTAACAATCATAAATGAAAATAAAGAGAATATAAAACAATATATGTCAACCTTATGTTCATCAACAGAAAGGTATTAATGAAAGATTATAATAATCTATTTTAAAGAAGTTAATATTTATTTTATAAGGTATAGAAATTAAGTCATATAACAAGTAAAAGTTCACTAGTTCAAAGGGTTACAAGTAAAACTGATTTAGCATTAATACACTATGCAGTTAATGAGATATAGGTTATCGCGGTAAGATATAGGTGGGATATCGGTAATTTTAATATCATGCATAATTTATACATATAGCAATTTAACACTAACAATTCAGTATATTCTCCTACCATTGACAAAGTAACCTTTTGGAACTTGCAAAACACTAACAATTGTAGCAAGATTAGACTTAAAATACTAATAGCAGCAATAAGAAGAAATACGAATAGTAGAACTAAGAAGAAAGGTACTGATGTTGGAGAAGTCAGTGTTATATACGTCAAATATCGGTCAATATCGCCGAAAATATGGGTACCGATATCTAACACTGATATTTTACATGGAGGCCAGTAACTGATATGTCACCAATATATCATCGATGTTAACTACATAGTTAATGCAATGCAATGAATACTATTACACCATATTTAGATTAACTTTGGCCATTTTTCAATAATTGTGTACAACGATACATTTAGTGACTATGGAGATGCTCTAACGAATCCTTTCGAGACAAATCATACGAGACACACGCATACATCTGATAACATACACACATATAGATACACTATATATACACACATACATACATTGATACATACACACACAGCACTAATCCACATCTTCACAAAACAAGATAATTAGCAAAAAGAAAAACATTTACCTGCGGTTCAGTAAACTTAACCATAGGGGATGCGGCAAGCCCGGCAAGATCATGGTCCATGTACTCAAATACAAGATACAAGTTTCCCGACACACGGGACGTTAGTAAACCTTCAAGCTTCATCACGTTTGGATGATCTAACCGACGAAGAACAATGATTTCTCTTGCCATAAAACGAACACTTTCTGGATCCATTTTAGCAAAACGTACTTTCTTTAACGCAACAATATTTCCAGTTTCAAGATCACGAGCTCTGTACACGCTGCTGTAAGTCCCCTGCCCAATCTGCATTGAATTCCAAACTTAATGGATACTTTTTATTTAAAATTTAAAAGGTCTTGCATATCGTAGCAGCAGTACATGCAAGAGCGTATATCTAAAAATTCATATACAAGATCTAAATGTGCCAAAGATATCAATCCTAACTCGAACATACTTACAATAGTGTATCCTAAATAACAACCGTTTAACCAATTTATCTAAACGAATCAAATGGGATGGTAGGTTGTAATCAAGTTTAAAACACGGTAAACGGGTTGGCGAGATAATTCAATAGACTATTACTCCGATTTCACAAAAGTGTCATCTTTTATCATTTTATTTTATTTATTAACTCCTTGAAACTATTAGAAATTTGCCAACAAATTATTAGAACTTTAAACACGAAAAGTATATCCGACAATATCTTTCTCATCACGTAATATCGCAGAATTCATAGTTGTTAATACCGCTCATAGCGAGCGCTCATGCATCGCTATCTGATTTTGGTGCCTCCATGGCAAGTAAATAGCGGAATTTCAGGTTTTTATGTTTTTTTGGGTTTTAATATAAATAGTCACAAATATACGAATACAATAGTTAGATTTTAGGTTTTTTTTGTTAAATATATGTATAGAAACACCGTAATTGGATATAACATACATGTAAATATTTCTAAAATTTTCTTCTAGTGTACCACTAAACATAAAATAGTGCCGCCCGCTATTCATCGTTATCGCTACGTAGCTTATAGGTTGCTTGTCGCTATCGTCCGCTATTCGCTATTAACAACTATGCAGCAGATTACCTCAGATAATTCAATATCATAACCACTATCAAAACACACATTCCAACAGAATCTAACTGCTTGATTCTAAAACTATAAGCAATTTATAATCATCAACAATCAACAAAAACATATATATCATAAACAAGATTCGCATACCTTTTCTAACTTCTCGAACGAGTCAGCTCTTCGGGGCAACCATCCTTTGATCGCTTCCCCTGCAACCGCGGTTAACCAAGCTGGCCAACCAGCAGCATCTTGTGCGCCATCAACCCCATTCGCAACGTTAAACACTCTAGATATCTCCGGCACCCCACCGTTCCTACTAGTCTCAACTTTCACCGGTTTTTGACCCGTTTGCACGAGTGGTTGCACCACTGGTTTCTCATAAACCACAACACTATTCCTATTCTTATTCCTCTCACCCTCATCCCACAATGGCTGTCCTAAACTCGATGCAGTTTCTGTGTTACTGTTACCTTCGGAAATAAGGCGAGCAGTCGCATCGTTACCGCCATTATCGACCGTTGCAACCTCATCCCGTCTCGAAGAACCACCCAGAAACCGTTTCGACGATCTCTTTGATTCTTTCTCCACATACTCATTCGCCGAAATCCCTTTCGCGCAAATGCACCCCATTACTAACACTAATTCACCTCAAACCCAATCAAAAAACCATCAAAACCATTGACACACCTCCACTATACATATCAAATATATCAGATCCATAATACCCAAAAACCATAACCAATTCCAAACACCTCAAAACCCGAAGTTCCTAATTGCATTATCAATCTTTAAAACAAAACAATCAAAACCCTAAATTCCAAAATAAGGACCAAAACCAATTCAAGATCCGTAATTACAACAGAAAGAAAATCGGAAACGAAATAAAGACGAATACACAGATCGAAAGTTGAAAACTTTTGTCAAAATTGAAGCGAATGAGAGGGGATTATGGGAGATTCCCACAACGTCAATGGGTCAAGACTCAATTTTTATGAGATTATTATTATATAGTTTGTGATCAGACAAATGAAATGGGGTTATTTGGAATGATGAGTGAGGTGTGCGAGAATAGAGGGATTTTCGGATCTGTGTGAAAAAATGCGATTGATGCAAGTTTTTGGGTGTGAAATTGTGAAGACTGACTGGTGGGAAATGGGGTGAGTCTTTATGATTTGGAATCTTGGGTGACACATGGCATATCTCGGTCACTTTCCTACCTATATGCATAGGGGGTCCTGTTTTGACATCAAGAATCCAAGAGAAAACACTTTGGTTTACTTTTTGGAAGTGTTTTGTGTGAGATTTGTGCACCAAGTTTGGTGCTTTTGGTTGGTATAGTGAATAGTGATCCCTTGTGGCATTTGCATCTACCCATTTAGGAGATACTATTTGTTTCCTCTTTTAGAGGATTCATGTCCTAAGAAAGAAGTAACAATCATGAAGATCTAGAGTCTAGACCTCCCCTCACCCTATGAAATCATCATGTTCACTTAATGATGCCTACCATGAAAAGCTACAAGTTGTGTTGGTGACAAATCGAAAGGAGTTTAGGTGTAAAGGATGTTCACGTGGTAGACATGGACCATATCGTGTGCAATTTGAAAATGAAAGACAATTGGATTGGCGTTGTCGAAAACATATTGAAACGACATATTTATTCATTGTTTGGTGACGTTAGCTCATAGTAGTATAATAGGGTTTACAGAAAAGTTTTTGGAAAGTAACGGTTATTTAATGGCCACTAGTTTTCTTATCAAGAATATTGTTTCCAGTGTAGTGTGACTGATTAAACCACAAACAACAAGAACTTGAGATTGTGCAGTTAAGTTATATGACAAATGAATTATATTAGTTTGATCATTGATGATATGGATCTCCACAATTGTTTGCATTGTCATAACTCACCCCCCCCCCCCCCCAAAGCGGAAAAGCGGGAATGCGACAAATCTTATATCATAACACAACAATAAAAGATAAATACTTAAATGTATTTATTCAAAATGTGTAACGACATACGTTCAACACTGTTAGGGGCTAGGTTTTTATTATTGTGGGTCTCATATTGTGAGGCTTTGCCTGGATAGATTTTCCTTAGGGTGTTAGGAGTGGACGCGGCAAAGTGGTCGGCAAACGGTTTTGCCTAGCGGCAAACACCGCCGCCAACACTTTGTCGTTGCCGACAAACACATGGATCGGGGGTTGCATGCCGACGCGGGGAACGAGGTTCAAACGGCTATAATGTCGTTGGTTTATTAAAAAAAATCATTTTTACCTTTTATAAATTAACTTTTTCAAATCCATTTTCACCAAACATCAATCTCATCCAATTTTACTACATTCCACTCTCTTTTTTTTAATCTTTTCAAAAAAATCGAAGGCTCAAACAAGGGTGAAGGCAAGAAAAAAATGGTAGGGTCCGGTTCGAAGTCGAGGGCTCAAGATAAACGTGGTTCGGGTGGTTCTAGTGTCCCGTTTCATCCGCACCTTGGGTTTGCGAATCAAACCCAACCTCTATTTTATTTTAACCAACCCATGCATCAACCTTTCGGTTATGATACCCAACCCATCCAAAATTGGATGCAACACGGTCCGACGATGACTCGACCCGGTTATTATGATTACTCCCTAGAAGCCCAAAATGCTTTTGACCCGTTTGCTTTTCAAACCCCAAGCTCACTATCACCGAGACCTTTTCAAACCCCAATGTCACAATCACCGAGAGACGTACAAGATGACTCCGATGAGGAGTTCGTACCGGAAACCCAAGAACAAGAGTTAGATGAGGATGAAGATGTTGCGGTTGAAGAAAATCCCGTGAACGAAAATGTAGCCGAACAGGAAAGAAAAGGAAAAGCGAAACGGGAAACTTGGACGCCTAGACAAGAAGAGGCGTTGGCAAAGGCTTTTGTTCATTGCACTTTGAATAAAAAGAAAGGCAACCAACAAAAGGCGGATGGGTTTTGGAAGAAAGTTCTAAACCACTACAATGAAACGGTCGGAGGAAGTAACCGAACCCACCACCAAGTTCGCTCAAAATGGATGACGATGCAAACAAAAATTAACACATTCAACGGTCTATATCATCAAGCGGTAATTTTTTTATACGGTTTATTTTTTAACGAAATATTTGGATTAAGTTGTTGATAATTTATTATTTTTGGATCGTTTACGTCCTAGCGGGAGTGACGATGCTTATGTAATGAAGCAAGCGCTAAAGGATTACAAAAGCAAAGAAAATTTTGATTTTGCTCATATTGCGGCTTGGGAGATTGTTAGAACAAATCAAAAGTAGTCGTCGGTACCTTTGTTGAATGAAGAAAGCTCCGGCTCGGGTCTAAAAAGAAAGTCTTCGAATTCGGGAAATTATACATGAGGATCACCGAATGTCGAAATCTCGAGCGGATTCGAACAAAGGGAAATTCCCGACATAAACGAGGATCCCTCGCCAAGACAAGAAAGGAGAGAAAGGGCAAAGGGTCGTCTTCAAGAAACGAAGACCCAAGAGATATAACACACAAATTCGAAGAGTACAAGGCCATGAAAAAAGAGATAATGGAAATTAAATGTATACGAGATGAAAAATACTTGACCTTGGCGGATGAGCAACGAGAGGCGTTGCGACAAACAATGTTCGACAAGGACTTGGAGACGTATAATCGGCCTACCGACAATGTTCACCCTGCGATGTTGGAAATCACACTCGCTAGAAAACGTGAGATCGCAAAAAAATATGGATGGCCTTGTGATTTTTAGTTTTTTTTTTTTAAGTTAGATTTTATTTAAAATGTAATGCTTTATTTTTATTTATAAAAAGTAGATGTTTTTTTTCCATTTTATCTTTAAAATTAAAAAAAAAAAACAGAAAATAAAAAAAAAAGTTTGCCACTTAGCAAGTGTTTAAACCATTGCCAACATTTTTCGGCAAAGTTTAAACACTTTTGACTGATTGACATGGCGCACTTCGATTGGTCGGTTTTTTGGTTTGCCACTCTAAAGTGTTTAACCACTCCTAACACCCTTAGCGGGTAGAGCAGGGACTCAGAGTATTAAGGATCCTTATCATTATTTATAGTTTCTAACAATTGTTCTCGATGTTTTCTAATGTTCATGTGCAGGATATCAACGAAGTGCACTGAGTCTCAGCTGGAATCTCGGGGATAATTCGTTATGGACACCGCACGTGCTAATTCTACAACGGTCATGGGTGTTAGAGGTTAAATTTTAATACTTATGGATCACTTATCCTTAGACTCGCCTGGATCACTGATCCTTAAAGTCTGATGCAGGAAGTCTGAGGATCACGGATCCTTATTATTTTTATAACTTAACTAACAGTTGTTCCTTGTATATTTTCGTAATGGCTTGCAGGTCATTGGCAATATGGATTGAGTCATGGCGAGAATAACGGACCGGAATCGTTAAAGATGCTGCACATGTGGAAATGGCTCAACGTTAACTTGGTTGGACGTGGTCTTGCACATATTTCGGACTTGTTTGTTATTTCTATCTTAAACGGGTTGATCAAGTTTAGATAACAACAACTGCTATTAGCAGAAAACACACACTCTCTCTCTCGAACATTAGCTCTCAAACACACTTACACTTTAGAAAACATTGTACAACACTTGATCAACTTCCGAAGTTGTAAACTCTTGTTAGTTTAATACATTTAATAGTGATAGTTTTCACTATCCAAGGTTTTTTGTGACGTAGATCACATTGAGATCAAGGGCTTTTTCCTCGTACAAATCCTTGTGTTCATTGTACATTACATTTCACATTTGCTCATTCATTTGTCAAATATTCAAGAACACTACCTCACAAAATCAGATTTGGTTACATTATCCTTTGTTTGATTTTTGAACAAAACAATGGGGAGTGAACGTGGTCATGCAATATTTTCGGACTTAGTTGTTATTGTTATTCAAAAAGGGTTGATCAAATGTTATAGGACACATACACATTTTTGCATACACACATTACAAACCAGAAGCTCACAAACACTCTTAGCAATCAGTTGTAACACATTTGATCAGCATCCGAAGTTGTACTTGTTTTCATTGTTCAATATAGTTGGTCGTGAATAGTTTTAACCACCCGAGGTTTTTATGTCGACGATCTACTAGTGATCAAGGGTTTTCCTCGTATAAATCTATGTGTTCAGTTGCATTTACAACCTTATATTCATATCTATCATTGTTAATCAGAAAAACACTCTACTCCACATTTCAGATTTGGTTACATTATCCTTAATCAGATTTTTTACCAAAACAAACAGGATATTTAAATGTTAAACAAACATGTCTAGTTCCAAATATAACCCTGACAACCAATGTAAATTGTCATTGTTGGGCCCTTGAAGATTTATACATTAGTAATTAGTTAGTATTTGGGCTAGATGTTTAATGGTTGTTTTGGGCTTGTAATGTGGGCTTGGTGGGGGCGATATGGGCCTTAGGTTTAGGGGGAGTTGTGGGCTTAAACTCCCTTATAAATACATGTTTAGTTATTCTTATTTAGTTTGTTGACTCTAAGTGTTTCTGTTGTAACTTGTATCTGACAATCCAATTGTATGCAAGTTAAGCTTTGGTTATAATCATTCTGTTTCATCTAATTTCTTGTGCTTATTACTGAATCAAGTTTGATTGTGTGATTCCGCCACCAATCAAACTAGTTGTGATATCTTTGTTTGATCCGATTTCAGGACTTACAATTGGTATCAGAGCCTGTTGAACCTGTTTCTAAGCTCAGATTGACATCACACAGTTTCTATTTTGATTTCAGAAGGTGCTGGGTTGCTATGTTCAGAGTTTGCTTGGAAGAATAGTTGATTTCGGATAATATGGTTCTAGATAATCTGCTGTTGTTTTCAGAAGAATTTTGGGTTTTTCGGATAAACTGCAAGGGATTTCGGATAAATTGCAAGAGTTTTCGGATAATTTATTTGAAGATTGCCTTGAAGCTTCTTGTGTGACGGATAATCCTTGAAGAATTCGAAAAGGATTGCTTGGAAGATCACGGAAAGTTTGTTACCAAATTTTTTGGGATTTCGGTTACCAAACTTATTAGATTTGAGGGTATTTTCAATAGTTTTTGGATATATCAAAATCCCTGATTATCCGAAAGTTTGTTACTAACAATTTTTGTCTTGCAGGTTTCGAATACACTATTTCGAGTTCATCATTTCAGATACACTATTTCGAAAGGGATTTCTGATAGCTTTGGTTTCGAACAACATCATCTTTTCGGATACACTGTTTCGAAAGGGGTTTTCAAGTGATATCATTTCGAATAGTTCACTGTTCCGAATTGAACGTTTCGGATAGCCATTGTTTCGAAAAGGGATTTCAGATACACTGTTTCGAATCGTTGTTGAGGTTTTTCGAACTAGACTACTGTTCAGAAGACTACTGTTCTGAATTGGGATTTCGAATTGAACTGTTTTCAAGACTGTTCACATTATTTTTAAAATATATCTAAATTACATTATATGGTAAATTTAAAAAATGATGAACACAAACGGAATGATGACTGCTGCGGACCTTACAAATGGTCACCATGGCTGCCATTCAAACTCAAACCTTGGTTCTTCATCAAGAATTAGATCAAATCATCGGCACTGCCACTAAGGTTCCCAAACTGCTATATGGGGATGATTACTATGAATTGAAGTTTCGGTTCGAACAATATTGTAAGGCAAAGGAACCGGGGGTTGGAGGAGTGTTAGAGATGGACCTCGTATTATCATGTATGCTACAGAAGCTGATCCTGTAACTCATATTCCTAAACCTGAAAATTTGTGGACAGATGATGATAGGAAAATACGAGACAATGATGATAAGGCTAAAACGATTCTTTCTATGGCACTTGGTCCTGATATCTCTATTGCGGTTAGAAATTTGAAGATCAAACTCATCATCCAACAACGTTCGGAAGGGATATAGTGATGAAGCTTTGCGGAATATGAGTTATGAGTGCGAGTATTCTACCATGTTGAAGAAGTTATTTCCACAACATGCATGTATGCACATGCATGCATACATACATGCATGCATACAATTATGTTAATACTACACAAGATTTATAACTTTGTGAAAAACTTAAAAAAAACTAAGATACCAAAGTATCAAACCATCATGTGTCATCTCGATATGTGAAAGTAATACTTACATGTGTTGTTAACTATATTTCTTGTAAACTAGGTTTTGCCCGCCCGTGTTGCAGGGCATTAAGCCGAATATTTCTTTCTCATAGCATGTACGTCTGTGTTTCAGTTACTTGTACATACTACTCATAACTCAATCTCAAAAAAAATTACATTGAGTAAACAAAGTAAAACAAAATACTACCATACTTTTGCTAAAAAAACTAAAACGATTGAAAAACTACCGCTTGGCATTACGAATAAAAATTAAATCGAGCCAACCAATTAAAACAAAACACTACCATAATCTTCTAAAAAAAATATTAAAACGAATTTTATACTGGGGCAAAATCGTAAATAAACACAAAAAAATCATGTCGAAATGTAAATCAACCTAAGTTTATATCGACACATAAATAAAAATAAAGACGTAAAACTCGATTAAAAAGTATTTAGAAAGTTAAGGGGTTGTAAGAGTCAATGCTGAAAATTAAAGGGTAAAAGTAAAAAAGAAAAAAAAAGAAAGAAAGAAAAAGAAAAAAAAGGAAAAAATAAATGACAACACCACTCTAGCAAAGTGGTGTTGTCATTTAATATATATAGTGGGAAGGCCAGCGCATTGCAGCGGGTGTCCCGACTAATATCAGATTCAATTATGTCTATTGTGAACCACAACTGATATTCAATACATGAATTTATGTAAGTTTCGTATATTTTCTATTGTGTACCTCAACAATGGCATCAAAGGAAGATAAAAAAATTTGAACTTTTACACATCCATTTTCATTGTAAAATTCTAAATCTCTACTACACCAACTTACATTGAAAGTCAACTGAAGTCTACTAAGATAAAGAATGAACATGCAGATTTGACAAGATCCTCAAAACGTTTCAACTCTTTAACACACTCTGAAACTCTCAAATTGATTCGATAAATAAGGTTCAGATCTCAAGCACACTGACATCCATCTAATTGATATTGACCTGAACTACACATAAAATACTTCTGATTAAGGAAAAATAAAGCATAAAACCCCATATATGAAGTAAATATTAAAACTACAAACTACTACCCACTTTCGAAAAGAAAAATTGTTGAGAAAAAACCTAGACAAATAAACTTAATTCATGATCTCTTTGCAATGGATCAGAAAAACAATGTGCATGTAATTATATCTCCCAGTATGAACAAAATAAAACATTGCTCGCAAAAAGATAACATACAACACATGTTCCTAACAGAATATATATTATATACACATGAGTGTGTTTAGCATTTACTTAAGGGTTTTAACTTCAATATCAGTTACGGCTTTTAGTTTGTATATAGATTAGTGCAAGGCTAAACCCTTCAAATACTAATAGTTAATTTCCTAATCAATTCAATAAATGATGGCCTTGATGGTCATTACTTACTAGTACCCATAACTCTTTGAATTATTTTTATTTAAAAAGGTGTCAAAATCCCTAAAATTCCCCTAAAGTGTCTTAAATTTTTGGACAATATACAAGTTTAGCCCCTCTAAAATAGTTTGGCTCTCTTGTACATGTTGCTTCAAAATATATACACAATGTAAAATTACCATTAGGGTAGAAAACCTATTTATAGTCCATATAAATCTATTTATTATATTTATACATACTATTAAATCATGAAAATCCTAGAGTTTTCATGTCTAACCTTTAATTTAATCAATTAATTCCTTTAATTATTATAAAACTTTAATTTAATTCCTTAATTTAATTCAATTAATGGAAGGCATAAGTGGGCATGGATTTCATGAATGAGATGTCTAGATTGCCCTCAAAGTGTCTTAAAACTTTGGAGAATGTCCAAGTTTTCCCCCTCTAAAATGACTTGCTTCATTTGTACATGGTGCTTCAAGATTCGTACCTATGTCAAAATTACGAAAAGGGTAGAAAACTCAGTTATCTTAAAACTATTATTATAGTGGTAATGCTCCCACGTTGCGGCTAGTGTCTTGAATGATATCCATTACAAACCACAATCCATTTTGGGTTTATATATTTTATTCAATTCAACCAAAAATAGATGTAGAGCCTATAAGGTCATAGACATCCAAAGAAAGTCTAGGAACCATGTTTATTAAACCATAAGAAACCTTCATCAAAAACATCAAAAGTAGGTTTATCTACAACCTTACTAACAATAATATATCAGATGCTAAATGTATCGGCTTATACGCAAACAAAATTTTGTACATGTCCATATACCTTAATCCAATCCCTTTCTCAAACAATATACTTTAGTAATATTAGAAAATTTACAATCCAAATCGACCCATTCTATATTAACTTAATTTTCGAAGAGATAAATTCGATATAAACTCGAATTTGTAATTTTTAAACCGACTGAACCAATATATTATACTGATTACTTTTTATCTGCATAAACAAATACATATATATATATATATATATATATATATATTTTTATTGACGTTATATATAATATTTTTGTTGTTTCTCAAAATTCGATCTTTTTGAATTAATCAACTTTTCGAATTCTGCTTTGTTTAGTCATATTCACTTTTAAAAATTTAAATAACCCAAAATTGATTTGATGAACACATCTTGTTATAATGAAAGATACAATGGGTATTTTAATTTAAATTATTATCGCTATTATTTAAAAAAATATTCATATACCAAAATTTGTTTTGCTAAGAATGGAACATACCAATTTCTCCAAATATATCACTTTTATTTTATACTCCTGTTCTAGTATAGTTTCAAATGTATAAGGTGAGCCAAGACTCAAGAGCAACTGATTTACTGGAACAAGTTCATTTGGTATATTAGGAACAACTAATGTCACACCCCGACCGCGTAAAACAACAAATCGCGGCGGAAACATCGGGGCGTGTTGCAACAGAATTAATGTTTCATAACCATGGATACCAAAAGTGTTTCGTTTTATTAAACATTGAATAATTACATTGTCTGGAAATCTAAATACACAATTTAAACATAGTCTATCATTATTATTGAGTCACTAAGGCCTTGTCCAGTCCTATGTGAGCATGCATCCTATCAATCGATATCTTTCAACAATACCTGAAACATATGTGAAAACGAGGTCAGCAAAGAAATGCTGGCGAGTACATAGGTTTTGTGAAAATAAGATTCATGACTTCTGTTTAAGAAAATGTTTAGTCATGAACCTTGTAATTTGCTTTGTCTTTGTAAATCATTTGAAAAATAATAAGTTCAGGTGATATGTATAAATAGGAGAATAATGCATGATTAAATGAATAACCATGTAAAATGAGTTTGTATAAGATAAGTTGTTTGTAAATAAATGTCTTGTGAAAAGTATGTTACTTGTATAAAATGTTCTATGTCTCAAACTGAAATGATTCAAATAACGCTACAATATGTAATACCATACAAACACTTATATATAGGAAGTACCAGCGGCGTATCCACTGTGCTTGTATCATATTCCACACGCATTGTTACTTAATCACTTAGTCAAACCAAACCACCAAAGTAATGTTCATGCCCAATGTAAATCATGTAATATGTATAACCAAAACCCAATCGTATATCGCTTTGAAGCCAATCGTTTACCCAATCGTTAAAACATCGTGTGAAAACCAATTGTTTACCCAATCGTTAAATTCGTTTTAGGTCGTGAAACTACTTAAATGGTCGTCTCGCTAATAACATTCAAACCTTCTTGACTCGCATTAATAAACCCTTACCAAAGGATAGATTAACAATTCGCATTAATAAACCCTTACCAAAGGATAGATTAACAACTCGCATTAATAAACCCTTACCAAAGGATAGATTAACGACTCGCATTAATAAACCCTTACCAAAGAGTAAATTAACAATTACAGATTCGGTCGCTACCCACAACACCCACACATAACTACGGGTGTAGTAACTAACGGGATTTGTCAGATCCTATGGTACCATAACCTAATACTGGTCGGCTTGATCATTGCTAATGAATGTCATTTGTTATGTAACCCAACCAACAAGTTCGTTCACATTATTGAAATCGTTATTAGTTTTGTATAAATCGTCTTAATCGTTTTTGAAACCATCGTTATAACATCGAAAATCGTTTTGATACCATCGTTAAAACCTTGAAAACATTTAGCACATATGAGTCACCCCAAAACAATTGAAAACAGTAAAATAGGGGAATAATGTACTCGCCTGGGAATGCTTAGAGGTCTTGAACAACAACCAAACAAAGCTAGAGAGAGCACGGAATCAGTCGACAATCTAAAACTATATAAATAAACCGGACTTAAATCGGGAGATCGGATAGGATGAGGCTTGGTAAACCAAATGAGTATTGGAACTCATATGATATGGTTTAACAAGGCCTACATACTACAATGAAACCAAACCTAAGTGCTTTCGACCCATCGCGACCCATTAAGGTAGCTTATGCTACTTTAACGCGTCGTGTGCGTGAAACGCGTTCGGACCGCCTAACTAGTCCTATGACAAGTAGAATATGCCTAAACATGTTACATAATCAGTTATGTGACAAAGGTTTAGGTTACATATGCTTAATTACCAATTATACATGAAAAGGGTATTCTGGTAATTTACCTAAGGCATATAAACTACCTATCATACAACTACTCAAACGATGTGACCATAGGGTATAACCTCGGAAGGTTATTCCCTACCTACTATGGTCACCTAATGTATTTGGTCGGATCCTAATGATCGACCAAATGGGTCGGGTTCGAGGTATAAGCGATTTATCAGATCGCTTACCCTACGACCCTAGACAACGTGGTAATCAGTAGGCATAGTCCCAAGGGACTATAACCAACGTGATTACACTCACGTTGCGAAGTTCAAACGAACTTCGCATTGACCATAACTGGTCAATGTATAAAGTCAAACAAAGTTTGACTTTCAGACTCGAAAGACTCGAAAAGCAATAAAAGAACGAAAGAATACTTACGAAGGGTCCCCGAATGCTAATTTCGATCCGAGAATCTCAGGTATGAAACAATGGTTTCAACTTAGAGTTTCTAAGATCAAAATTCTAGTGATTATGAAGCATGGGGGGTGGGGTATTTATAGTAAAAGGTCCACCGTTAAGATCGTTTCTTGGAAACCGTGCTTTGATCTTGGCCTTACACCTCAAGATAATGGTTTTACAAAACCATGTGAGCCCATGGTATTTTCCAAAACCATGTGCACATCAAAAAAGCCCCTAGTATTGCCCAAAACCATGTGCAAAGGTGGTATAGACCAGATTCAATGTTTCTTCACAGAAAGTTTCAAAAATGGCAGATTTGGTCCCTGTAGTGTAATAAGGCCTTTTCCGACGCGTTTAAGGCCCGTTAACCCCATTTCAAAGCTCTAAAATGAAGTTAAAGTAAAGGGAACTTAAAATGTTCTCAAAAATATCTCGGATGTCGGTTCGTTTAGCCGTACAGTTGCGTTGTTCGGCTAATTACGACGGAATGCGCATAAGCGCGAAAAACGATCCAAATGACGCGACGAATGGATTTTTCTTAAGCCAAACTCTAAAGCATAATATAGTCATGCTTACATAAATTTTTGGATGTCCGGATGTATTCAGAACGTAAGTTATGCGCGAAAGTGCAAACTTGTGCACTTTTTGACACTTTTAGTCCCTGAATGACCCAAAAGTTTATTTTAGCACACCGAACACCTCAAAGCTTATTTATAAGCTATGTAAAGGATATTTATGGTATGTTTAACTTATGGTCATGTTCCGGAATGTCTGTTACAGTTCAAATTGGCATACTTTCGCAGTTTGTCAACTTTAGTCCCTGTAAGCGATTTAACTTGATTTTGCCATACCAAAGCCTTCAAAACTTATTTCTAAGTTATGTAAAGGTTATTTAAGGTATGTTAAGCCTATGTCACTATTCCGGAGTGTTTGTTGCATTAAACTGGTTATATTTACGTATCGGTGCGCGTATAACCTTCCAGAAAGCGATTTAGAGTTTGAAATTGAACAAGAATTGATATGTGCAAATGATACACATATTTTTACAAATCCCAAGTATGAAATATAATATTTCATTGGTTTGGTATTTGTTTGATGGCCGTGGAGGCACAGGTGTTACAACTAAATACAATAATAGTGAACTAATTGCATCGTTGTCTGGCTTTCTTAAGATTTGATAAATATGAACACCACAAAATATGAAAAATTCCAAGAAGTGCATTAGATCCTAATCATAAGTTTATAACAAAGTTTGAAAAATAAAAATTACAGTAAAAGTAAAAGATGATAAAAATCATTAACTAAAGTTTAGACCTATGTGGCGGGAGCACAACACTTAGATTGGTGATATTAGGGGTTGCATGAGTCAGTTCGTTCGGTTGAGTTTTGAGCGTATACGGACAGAATAAGTCAGAATCATTACCTGATAGAAGAGTAATAATACCGACTTGAAACACAAACTTGGACAATTAAATAGTTAACAAC
Organism: Helianthus tuberosus; assembly: GCA_030545235.1. Lineage (NCBI taxonomy): Eukaryota > Viridiplantae > Streptophyta > Magnoliopsida > Asterales > Asteraceae > Helianthus > Helianthus tuberosus. Next base: position 107,444,886 of record CM060365.1, on the reverse strand, counting down.
GATCCACACCCAGATGTCCACTCTTGATAACAACGGCTGCAACAACTTGTGGGCTGGTTCGTGCCTGTGGATGTTTGTGATACCAACGATCAGCAACGAAGACCGGGGGAGTGGTTATGTGTCACTGTACTGGCGTCGACTACTCGAAAAATTAACTGATCATGAAGAACAAATCATTAATTGGTTTCATTGTCGCATAATTGGCATTAAAATGATAAATATGAAGTTCACCTTGATACCGACCTCAACCTCAGTTCATAGATCGTAAACCACAATAAGTTATGTAACAACCCGCACTTTCGTGCGTTGTTACTACTCGATATACTCGTTACGCCTAGCACCAGAGATTCGGATCATAATGTAACTATATCGCATACATCGCTATTCGAAGGATAATCGCATATTTTCGAAATACATTATCACTACATCACATCGCAAACACTAACACTCACGATGACACTGAGTGAGGACCTATTCTACCCTCCTCGGTGGCCGTGATGTGTCGAAACGCAGACAATTAACGCTAACAAAGACTCTCGGGTGAGTGCTATAGCTCCAGTCGTCGTGACGATGATGACAATACGAGTGAGTGGTACCCCGTCAATCTTTGTGGTACAACACACAATAACGTTCACGATGACATCGAGAAATGACCTATACTACCCTCCTTGATAGCCGTGAAACGTCTCTAATAATCGCATACTCGAAACAAAAACCGATTGTTATATCAAAACTTTGGAATATAGATACGTAAATACAACCCCTAGTGGTATATATACATATATAATAATAATATAAACTAACTATAGAAAGCACGTACCCCAAAAACTATCGCAACGCTCGAAAAATGAAAAAGTTCACCGCGCCGGAATGGCCATCCGAATGGACCGGCCATCCGAACGGATGGGCCATCCGGCCCAGTAACTCCCAACTCACTCTGTTGCCTATAAATAGCGTGTCACATCACTTGAACAGTGATGTGACAGCTCCCACTCGACCAAACACGCTTCAGGACCCTTTTCTCTCAATTCCTCGCGATTCCGGTAAGATTTCAACCTAAAAACTTGTACTTCTGTGATCTACACTCAATTCTACATCATTCTGTCTTTCAAAACTCAATTTCTAACTGTGAAATCTACTGATTTGAGGTGTTTTAAGGTGATGTCACCAAGAGTTCATATGAACTTCAAGTTGTGACCTCATCCCACCATAAACGACTCAGATCTGGGTGATTTCCACATGTTTTGATAACAAATCTCACCTAAATCTATGTATTTAACCAAGGAACTGTGCGATTTCGAGTTAACCATGAGAAACCGTCAAGAACGGCCAGATCTGAGGGAACGGGGTGATTCCCGGCCGTAAGAACGGGTCGGAACTGATGGAATTTCAAGTGTTTGTACGAAATTACACTGTCCCAGTAAAACCGCACATATTTCTTCCGAAAACACTCGAAAACAGTTGATCAGGACGCTAAAACAGACGTGTTATCCGACCAGACAACATGTCATCCGAACGGACCACATACCATCCGATCGGATAGCATGTCATCCGATCGGATAGCATGTCATCCGATCGGATAGCATGTCATCCGACCGGATGACTGCCATCCGACCGGACCAGCTCATCCGACCCATGACTGTCGTCCGATCCATATGTCATCCGATCCATGTGTCATCCGATCGGATGAGCCCATCCGAACGGATGAGCACCGTCCGACCGGATAACTAACATTTTGACGCTATTCCCGCTTAATCGTGCATCGTTTACAATACCGCTCAATGATTCAACGCAGACGTACTCGCAACCGATCCAATCAAGTTGTATTCTCACTAAATACGCGCTGTGAGTATACTTGAACCCTTTTTAATCGTATTTTGGGTGTAACATACGCTCCTAACAAATCAAACTTATCCAACGAATTAATCAATCAATCGAATTATCACTTGCGAATAACTGTTATGCATAGATATACGTGATGCTAGTTGCATATGTGCTAGGGCTTATACTCGCGACTTCCCACCATGACTAGTATAGTACTATTGCGCCCGACGGGGTCTAGTTTGCCATCGCATATTCGAGCATCGAGGACTTAGTTGGTAGTATCAGTCTTGTGAGTATATATGTCGTGTGTTACGTTTATGCATGTGGAAATTCGCAACATCTTTTACTCTATTACGCTATACATATCAAACCTGTATACTCGCCAATACTTTTGTATTGACAAATATTTTAACGTATGTTGCAGGTTAGATCGCAGGCTATTTCAAATCAAGCTAGGAAGTCTAGAAACTCAACAAAAATCTAGGTTGTCGGATTTGTATTGTTCGAGAGGACAAGAAATCTGTGATAACTTATGTGTTTGTATTATTTGTTAGTATGGGAAAACGAATGTATTAAATATTATCGCAATATAGTTGTTATGGATTCTCTTGAGCAATCTGATTCCCCTAGTGCCGCGCCCCGATGATTCCGCCATCGGTTGGGGTGTGATAGATTGGTATCAGAGCCATAACTATAGGGAATTAGGCAAGACTCGACCTAGTCCGGGTCGACGTCTTAGAAATTGACCTAGTCTATAGTCTAAGTACCAACAGGCCGACTCGTATGAACCCAGTAGGGTTTGTATCGGGCCTACTTGTTACTTTCATTCAAAGTCGCTAAAACTACTACTTCGCGTGAACACCGCGTACTACAATTCCATGCGAAGAAGCCTTTCCTAAGGCCTGAATATTACTTAGCCTTTCCTAAGGCCAACACAATACACGTGTTTTCGAAAATACTTGCAAAACGAAACCGAGTGATCCAGTCGAGACCAGGTGTGAAAACCCAGAACTCTCAATGAAATCGCTCACTCAGCGCGTTTTTCTAGCACGAGAGCCTTTCATCGAGTTAGGAGTGACATCCACATCTCGACGAAAGTCTCCATTTCGAAATCTAAGTGGGACTCACGAATTTATTCGAAGAGCATAACCACAATTAGGAACGAAGTTGTTAAGTCAGGGGTGAAACCCGTACCTTAATAAGCCGTTCCACTCTCTATAAAACTGGTTTTCAAAAAGCTCTCACCAAGGACTCGACTATCACGATAACTCGAGCCACGCGATGACTAGGAGGACGAATGCCATGAGCTGCATCCCAGTGGAAGCATGAGCCCTCTCTACAACGCTCGTGCACGAACTTGTCAGATGTAGTTGGTTTACCTTGGCCAGTCGACGCCTAAACACCCAAGGCACTCTATCATACAACCCACCGATCTTACAAATGGTTGGAACTTATTTACGTTTTGAAACTTTACGCTTTATCGATTTCTCGATTTAACGATTTTCACTCCCTGCTTTATAAACGCACAAATCTCACAGCCATCGCAATCTAAAACGAAACCCGAATGTTCACAACAAAACTAATGCGTAAGCTATCGCCTTCGCTCTCGCTTTCTCACCTCAACGCGTCCTCGCATATTCTAAGTCGACCTGTATGTGTATGATTACAAATTACAATTATATAAATACATATATATATATATATATATATATACGTATAAACAACAAGTCAATGTGTGAGAACTTAGGAATTTCGTGCTTCCTATGTGGCTCCTATGTGATTCTCATTACTACTATTATACTATCGCATCAAGTTTTGAACACGCTCAATCGCATCGCGAAACTCAAAAATCATTATGATCGAATCTCATTCCAAGTCTCTTCCTGTCTAGATGCCTTCCAACGACTCTACCTCGAGACGAACAACTAGGAGAAGAGCCAAACGAAGTGCCGATAAGAGGATTGCATCACTTGTGACCAAGGAAGTGGTCAAGCTCATTCCTCAAATTGCCGCTCGAGTGCACTCTCTCAGCAACTCTCGAGCCTCGGAAGACTCCAAGACGGAAGCTCCGCAGTCTGCTTTTCTTTACAAACACTTCAAAGCCTGTGACCCGATGGAATTCACGGGTGAAGGAGGTGTGACTCAACTACTTCAGTGGTTCGATTCTATCGAAGTTACCCTTCGTCAAAGTGGGTGTCCCGATAGTTTCCGTACTACTTGCGCTACCGGAGTATTTCAATCACGAGCACTCGACTGGTGGACCGCCGAACGTAACAAACGTGGAATCTCTGCAGCTTACGCTCTCTCCTGGAATGAGCTGAAAGAGCTCATGAAGAAAGAGTACTGTCCTCCTCACGAAATTCAGAAACTGGAAGACGAATTCTGGAAAATCAAGCAATTCGAAAGTGACAACGCTGGCTACGCCTCAAGGTTCAAACAGCTTAGCATAATCTGCCCAAGTCAAGTCAACACTCCAGAAAAAGCCATTTCGAAGTACATTCGCGGCTTACCTGAGTGTGTGGGTGATTTTGTCGAAGCTGCAAGACCTGCTACCATCGAAGAAACCTACCGCTTAGCCGCAGAAATCAACAACAAACGACTCAATGAAGGGTTTTCCTCCAAGAATCCTGTCAAACAAGTTTATCAAGCAATCGCCATCAATTCTTCAGACGATCCTGTCGACGATTCCCCTGATGAATCTGCTGACGATTCTTCTGACGAATCTGCTAACGATTCTTCTGACGAATCTGCTACCGATTCTTCTGACAAATCTGCCGACGGATCTTCTGACAAATCGGACAAAGATTCTACAAGTGAGTCCTCAGACGAATCCTCCAACGACGACACCTCTTTGCAAGACACTGACAAACCTAGCCGCAAACGAAAGATTTCAAGCCTGAGCTCATCAACAACCGAACTGCTGCAACCAAAACCTCTTCAAGCGGTTCCGGTGTTTCCAAAACGAGCTTACACTGGAGCTCATCCTCATTGTTACTCATGTACCTATCATCATCCAATTGGAGCTGACTGTCATTATTGCAAAAACTGCAACCGTTACGGTCACTTCACCCGCAACTGCCGCATTGAACCGCGGACTTGAGTACAACAACAACAGCTCCAGCAAAAGTCTTCAACATCAAACATCTAGCAAGCGTAGGATAAAGTTGTAATGATACGATTTTCGACGTTAATTTCCAATTTTTGAACCTACTCTATTACTCGATGTTGCCATTATGCGTAACATTAACTCTCGTTTTCATTTTCTCTATCACACTCTAGTCATCGCACTTAGACTAGATTCACACACATACTATATACGATATCACGAAATAATGTGTTTTACCCTCACTACACTCTTAGAACGAGATACGATAAATGTGCAAGGAATGATTAATCACGGGTGCACACGGGATTACTTGGGTCAGTGCACGGAGATCGTAGTAAATTCTAAGGTGCCGTAAGCGTTACGACGAAGTATGACACCACACCACGGGATCTAAGTAGTAGGGGTCAAGCAAGGTGTGCTTTATCATACTACCGAAGTTCCGTGAAGAAAGTGCCACGTGGAGTTGAACGTTATTAGACCTATTATACTATTGTGATTATTTTCAACACACTACACTTAATCGCAAGGCGTAACAACTAAATCGCATCATCGAAAGACTTGTCGTAAGTCTGCAAACGCAATGCAATCGCCTCATCAATGGACTCTGGAGAGTCTACCTCGCAGGACAATTGCATCAACGCCAGACTGGTCATAAGTCTGTAGCAACCAATCTCATCAGGTACATAAACGCTCATGACATTGCTAAGTGAGGACCTATTCTACCCTCCTCGATAACCGTGATGCATCGCAACGTAACGTAACGTTAAGCTTATTCGAAACAAAACTCGGCTAATCGCTATTGACTATTATGTGTATCTTGCGATCTCTATCGCATAATATGTGAATCTATATCGCTTGCTGTGTATCAATTTATCGCTCGACACTATCGCTTACCGTTATCTGTGTTAACCCTGTTAAGTTAGCACACATGACCTCGCTTCACGAAACGAAACTCATATGGTTAAAACATGATAAGTATTTTAGCCATATTAGCAGACTTTTGTGGAAAAAGGGCCATGTGGGGTCTAATGTAGGTAAATTTGTGGTGTTAATCAATCAAATCGAACCACATAAATAGCGTATACCTCCATCGCATGCAATACAACAACTGCCGCATGTCGTAATTTGATTATCATCATCATCATTACTAGTGTTGTGTTTGTGTCATTCGCTTAATCATCTAATCGCTTATCGCTTGTCGTGTATCGCGTACCCCTTATCGCTCGTTTGGTGTTCATTGCAGTCTGTGTGGTATTAGTACACATGACACCGCTTCACGAGGCAAAACTAACTTGGTTAAACGTGGTGTTTCACCATGTTAGCAAACTCTCGTGGAAACGTGCCATGTGGGTTTAATGTGGAATCTAATCGAAAACGCGCTATTCGCTTATCGCTTGTCGCTCGACGCCTACCCAGTCACGACACATAAATGTTTTGTGTCATCAGGCTACTCGCGCACGCTGCTACAGCTACGTTCGCAATTCAACTCGCCGGTTTAACCTGTTCGCTTCTATCTTGTACTCGGTCCGACTTCCTATCGATTGGGCCAAGTAAGCGCAAATTCTATCCGTGTCATGTCGGCACACCTGACACCGCCTCATGAAACAGAATTAATATGGGCAAAGCATGGTGGATACGCCGCTGGTACTTCCTATGTAGAAGTGTTTTAAACATATTAACAAACTTTCGTGGGAAAGTGCCAAGTGGGGCTCGGTGATTAACTACCTTTTGGACTATTAAAACTTATTTTTATAAAATTTTGATTTAAAAACCGGTGGACAAGTGAAATTTTCTCAGGACGTGGAGATAACATCGAATCAGTTTAACTCCATGTCCAAGAAAAGTTTCGTAAGTCCAGTTTTCCTTAAAGCTTTTACAAAATCAAAACGAAATCCTTCTTAAGACATTGGTTCGACATCGAGTTCATCAGAACCCATGTCGTAGGAGAGTTTTCGTAACCCCAGTTTTCATCTTCGAATTCCTTAAAATGTTTAAACCTAAACTTCCTTGCAACATTGGTTAACATCGACTCCGTTGACCTCACGTTAAAAGGAAAATTTTCAAGAATTCCATCCAAAATTCCTTTTTTTGAGTATCTAGAAAGGAACGTTTCTTGTAACATTAGTTAACGATCGACTCAGTTAACTTACGTCATGAGAAACCTTTCAAGCTCCAACTCGTGGGATATTACTTTTGTCTTTTATGTCGCCTTCCCGCTATCGCAATCGATCTCTCTTATTCGAAACGCCCTCGCTTGTCAACTCTCAGTCAAATCGCTCGCTGTATCACTACTTATACAGGATCAACTCCCAAAAGTCTACCTGTTGGATTAATTTCGGGACGAAATTTCCTAAAGCAGGGGAGACTGTAACAAACCGCACTTTCGTGCGTTGTTACTACTCGATATACTCGTTACGCCTAGAACCAGAGATTCGGATCATAATGTAACTATATCGCATACATCGCTATTCGAAGGATAATCGCATATTTTCGAAATACATTATCACTACATCACATCGCAAACACTAACACTCACGATGACACTGAGTGAGGACCTATTCTACCCTCCTCGGTGGCCGTGATGTGTCGAAACGCAGACAATTAACGCTAACAAAGACTCTCGGGTGAGTGCTATAGCTCCAGTCGTCGTGACGATGATGACAATACGAGTGAGTGGTACCCCGTCAGTCTTTGTGGTACAACACACAATAACGTTCACGATGACATCGAGAAAGGACCTATACTACCCTCCTTGATAGCCGTGAAACGTCTCTAATAATCACATACTCGAAACAAAAACCGATTGTTATATCGAAACTTTGGAATATAGATACGTAAATACGACCCCTAGTGGTATATATACATATATAATAATAATATAAACTAACTATAGAAAGCACGTACCCCAAAAACTATCGCAACGCTCGAAAAACGAAAAAGTTCACCGCGCCGGAATGGCCATCCGGATGGACCGGCCATCCTAACGGATGGGCCATCCTAACGGATGGGCCATCCGACCCAGTAACTCCCAACTCACTCTGTTGCCTATAAATAGCGTGTCACATCACTTGAACAGTGATGTGACATCTCCCACTCGACCAAACACGCTTCAGGACCCTTTTCTCTCAAACTTGAACAGTGATGTGACATCTCCCACTCGACCAAACACGCTTCAGGACCCTTTTCTCTCAATTCCTCGCGATTCCGGTAAGATTTCAACCTAAAAACTTGTACTTTTGTGATCTACACTCAATTCTACATCATTCTGTCTTTCAAAACTCAATTTCTAACCGTGAAATCTACTGATTTGAGGTGTTTTAAGGTGATGTCACCAAGAGTTCATATGAACTTCAAGTTGTGACCTCATCCCACCATAAACGACTCAGATCTGGGTGATTTCCACATGTTTTGATAACAAATCTCACCTAAATCTATGTATTTAACGAAGGAACTGTGCGATTTCGAGTTAACCATGAGAAACCGTCAAGAACGGCCAGATCTGAGGGAATGGGGTGATTCCCGGCCGTAAGAACGGGTCGGAACTGATGGAATTTCAAGTGTTAGTACGAAATTACACTGTCCCAGTAAAACCGCACGTATTTCTTCTGAAAACACTCGAAAACAGTTGATCGGGAAGCTAAAACAGACGTGTTATCCGACCAGACAACATGTCATCCGAACGGACCACATGCCATCCGATCGGATAACATGTCATCCGATCGGACCAGCTCATCCGACCCATGACTGTCATCAGATCCATATGTTATCCGATCCATGTGTCATCCGATCGGATGAGCCCATCCGAATGGATGAGCACCGTCCGACCGGATAACTAACATTTTGACGCTATTCCCGCTTAATCGTGCATCGTTTACAATACCGCTCAATGATTCAACGCAGACGTACTCGCAACCGATCCAATCAAGTTGTATTCTCGCTAAATACGCGCTGTGAGTATACTTGAACCCTTTTTAATCGTATTTTGGGTGTAACATACGCTCCTAACAAATCAAACTTATCCAACGAATTAATCAATCAATCGAATTATCACTTGCGAATAACTGTTATGCATAGATATACGTGATGCTAGTTGCATCTGTGCTAGGGCTTATACTCGCGACGTCCCATCACGACTAGTATAGTACTATTGCGCCCGACGGGGTCTAGTTTGCCATCGTATATTCGAGCATCGAGGACTTAGTTGGTAGTATCAGTCTTGTGAGTATATATGTCGTGTGTTACGTTTATGCATGTGGAAATTCGCAACATCTTTTACTCTATTACGCTATACATATCAAACCTGTATACTCGCCAATACTTTTGTATTGACAAATATTTTAACGTATGTTGCAGGTTAGATCGCAGGCTATTTCAAATCAAGCTAGGAAGTCTAGAAACTCAACAAAAATCTAGGTTGTCGGATTTGTATTGTTCGAGAGGACAAGAAATCTGTGATAACTTATGTGTTTGTATTATTTGTTAGTATGGGATAACGAATGTATTAAATATTATCGCAATATAGTTGTTATGGATTCTCTTGAGCAATCTGATTCGCCTAGTGCCGCGCCCCGATGATTCCGCTATCGGTTGGGGTGTGACAAGCTAGGTCTTGATTCGGGTTTCTCGACAAATTACAAAACTTGAAGACCTGGCTAAGAAATCAACGGATGTCGGGGCGTGAGTGATATTTTAAAAGACGAGTTTGTTACAAATACACTTAAAACAAGGAATTAGCAAAATACATACCATAAAGAAAGTAAAATGCATAACCATAACTTACATGTTTTACTTACACCTTATAATAGTGCATAGTCATCTTCTGCAAGAGGGCATTTTCTCATTGAGCATGGAAGCAGAGAGCAACAACTGGTCACCTCAAGTCGTTTCCTTGAGAGGAGGAACAAGTATTGAATCGATCTCGCGAAACCGGTGGCATCACTAATTGCCTAGCTCTTTGGTTAAACAATAAAAATACATACCGATGGATTCCTAATTTCCTATCACTGGCTTTGATTTTTCACTCAATGCAACATCAATGACAAATAAACATGGTTTAAAATGTATAGTGGAACTTTATGGCATCATCAATGACGGTTCATTAGTTTAATGGTTTCACTCTATATTCATAACCTCCTCATTTGGAAACCGAAGACCACTTCATATTCTTATTGAAAGTGGCGATTTCGGTCCACCTATAATACTTTTGAGGTTTACAATGAATTCATGTTTGGAGTTCCTCTTATTAATTGAAAAAAAACATGATCTCAACTTTTAATAAATTTAATCAATTAACTTAGACTCTTCATATGTCATCTTAATATTATAGGTTACACATGTGTCAAAATCCCTAAAATGCCCCTAAAGTGTCTTAAATTTTTTAAGAATGGGCAAGTTTGCCCCCTCTAAAATAGCTTGGTTCACTTGTACATGTTGCTTGAAAATGTGTATATAATGGAAAATTACCAAAAGGGCGGTAAATCAAATCATAGTTGTGTTCAGCCTCGGGATTGTAAACCGCACGAGGTTTACATTTGTTATAGTTCAACCGACTAAACACAATGACGTTGTCACCTAAGCGATAGGTTGGATCATCTTCACTAGTGTAGGTATTTCGTTGAGAACCCAACCTAGTGTGAACTGATGCTCTTCGGTGGGAATGTGACTCGTCTCGATGCTCTCGTTGACGACTCCCAGATAGGGTATACTCATATCTCGACGGAGATCTGGAGTATACCTCTGTGTCTTCGATGTGAGATGGGCCCTCACGTTGAGAAGCATGAGCACGAGATCCTGGCCTTCGCGACTGAGTTTGAGGAGCAGCTTGTGCACACAGCTGTGCGTATACTGCATTTAGTGCCCCTTGAGACCTGACGTACCAGGAGATTGGAGTTTCTCTTGGAGGTAGAATTGAATGCACAGGGTTCTCTGGTAGCACCCCTGGAGTGATGGGTTCGTTTAGTCGATTGGATTGAACCTCATTGTCATCTGAGGCCTCCTCTGGAATTCCTTCAACCTGAAGGTTGTTACCGATATTTGGCCGAGGGCCGTTTTGCCGATGAGATGAAGTTTCTTCCATTTGCAAATGGAATCAACAGAGTAGATCAAAAACGAGAGAAAATTGGATGAAACAGAGAAATTGGTGGGCGCCAATGAAGAAACACTAGATAATTGACCGGGATCGAATTATCTAGGGGGTTTGGATATGCATAAAAGGGGGTTGTTCTCTCTCATTTGACTCGATGCTACTGACCTTCTTCTCCGGTAAACTCTGCAAAACAAAGCACCGTTAGCCTCGTCAAAGGGGAGAAGAGGGGTTATCTCCTTGACCCGACTCTGGTGTGAGAATAAGTATATGTTTATGAAGAAGAAGAAATATTGACGAAGTGTGTGTAACTTGAAGTTCATATCTGAATTATCCTCATATTTATTACCGAGAGTTTGGGCGGGAAAACTCGTTGGTGAAATGTTGACGGAAGATGCTAACCCCGTAAGCGGTTACATTTCCTTCCATTAAGCTTCTCGATCCGACGTGAGTGCACACGGATCGCTGTTTAGATCTATGGCTGGGGGTTTGGCACGTGGAAAGTGATCAAATGGAGGTTTCTCTCTAATTACATGCTATCATTGTGATTTCAGGGATGCCTGAGGTGATGACACGTGTCCAGACGGTTGTAACCGTTTAGCGGTGCACGATTGAATTCTTTCTAGAAGATTACTGCTGTAATCTGGTGTGACTCTTTATCGTGTGGTATTAATTGGAGAAATAATATCCAAGTCTGGATATTATTAGGCGGAAGTGTTTAACTTAGGATTTTCATCCTTTGCTTATGGAGGAGAGCGCAAGGATTTATGATTTCCTTTTGGCGCGCAAGTATTGTCTGCTATCTGTCTCTTAAGCCTTCTTTGTAGGACCAGTGCGCGGCCGCGCAAGGTTAAAAAGGGCTAAAAGACGAGGTTGTGGTATGGTCCTAAGTATTTGTTACAAGGTTTTTGGGACCTTACCCCTTCACCTAGTTTTCTTAATAAAGTAGTATAGATATAGATATAGATAATAATTATCATGTAAGGTGACAAAATTGTCAGACTATGATTAGATATTTTATTTATACAGTCTCTTGTTTCATATAATAAGGGTGAGAGGGGCACTCCCCTCTTAGGGGAGTCCCCTCTCTTACGCACACCCAATCAGGTTATGCCACGTCAACTCTCCTCTTAAACTCCCCTCACACCCCAATTTGATGGCGGCACTCCCCTCTTAGGTGACTTGTTTTTTTATTAAAAAAAAGAAAAATAATTGATTGGTTGAAAATGAGGGTGACCCCACCATCTCCTCTCTCCTTCTTCGGTGAAACCTCCCCGATCCCCCTCCCCGCACCGATGGCGCCGGTGTTCTCGAGCGGTGAATTGGGTCACCGCACCCACTCCCCGCGAGTGCCCCGATCACCCTAAGACTTAAATATGAACATATAAGATAATTTGACATTCACATCCCCTTTGCTAACTTCCGCTAAAAAGGGTGATAAAAAGGCTGTGTTCGCGGGTTAACTTGTTAAAAACATACCCAGATAATTAACCAGGATCCGAAAATCTTGTTATAGACATGAACCGAACACGACATTAATACTAACAAACAAAATTTTAATATATAGCATATGCTAAACATTTACATTTAAACTATAAAACTTGATCTTTTTAACCATTAGAGCTAGACACAACCAATTAAGTTATAATATAAAGCACAATTAAAAAGAAAATATGGTATCTAACATGTTAAACGGGTCCCCTCTATAAATCTTTTGCATTTTTAAGACATAGTGATCGGAAGGGAGATTAATTAGAGTAAATTATAAAAATCGTCCTTTATGTATGTCACTTATTACAAAGTGTGTCTTTTGTCTTCAATAATTATAGAAAACGTACTCGATGTTTGCAAACATTTGCAAGTTATGTCCTTTAGCCCTAACTCAAATTTTTGGTGGTTAAATCTGACCAAATAAACCCCACATGAGGGTATTTTGGTCATTTTACTCTCATGTGGGGTCCATTTGGTTATATTAAACCACAAAAATACCCTCATGTGGGGTCCATTTGGTCAGATTTAACCACAAAAATTAACTGAGTTAGGGCTAAAGGACATAACTTGCAAGGGTTTGCAAACATCGAGTATGTTTTCGGTAATTATTGAAGACATAGGACACAGTTCACAATAAGTGACATACATAAAAGACGATTTTTATAATTTACTCTAATTAGTTAAAACATTCATGTCCATTGTAGCCCTAAATGAATCCATTTGTGTACAATGGAATAAAATTTCACACCTTTGGGTGCGATTCTTCAAAGGATTTAAAAAAACTCATTGAAACTGAAATTGTTCCCTTTGAACTTATTCTCTAACTAGTTTTTCCCCGCATGCGTTGTGGGGCACTAAGCCGAATATTTTTCTCTCATAATATGTACGTCTGTGTTTTGGTTACTTGTATATACTACTCGTAACACGTTCTAAACAAAATTACATCGAGTCAACCAATTAAAATAAAACACTACCATACTTTTGCTAAAAACACTAAAACGGTGGAAATGCTATAATTTTAAACCGGGAGCAAAATTGTAATTTTTTATGACAAATGAGCATGTGTCAGGCAGTCGTCTGACACGAAAAAAAAATTACATCGAGTTAACTAATTAAAACAAAACACCACCATAGTTTTGGGAAAAAACGATGACATGACTATAAGTTACACTGGGGGCAAAATCGTAATTTGACAAGTAAAACAAATAAAAAAACGATGACAAAACTGTAAATATGAACTAAGAGCAAAATTGTAATTTAGCTTAGAGGGAAAAAACAAAACCAATAGTAAATCTATAAATTCAAACGAGGCAAATCCGTAAATTGGTTGGACTAAGACCATGTGTAGTGGGGCGTTTTTTAATAAAAATTAAAAAAAAACGCCAAAACACGCCCCCACCCATTAAACCGGGCGTTTTCCGACGTTATATTTGAGAAAATTGCATGCCGGCGTTTTTAAAAAAACGCTGAAGTGGTCAAATGGAATTTGCATGTGGCCAATGGGAGTGGTCCAAGTGTAAGGGGCCTTTTCTTATTATTATTTTTTTTAATCCTTTTCTCTATAAAAAATAATTGTTTATTGATTGGAATGGGCGTTATTGGGCATTATTCCAACTACGTGTCGCAAAACGCCCCATGGTGGGGGCATTATTTGGCTTAACCACTACACATGGTCTAATGAGAAAATGTCAGACAACTGTCTGACACTATTCCCCTTCACGGAGATTGTAGATAACTAGTAGATGCCCCGCCCGCGTTGCGGGGCGATGGCCAAATAATTCTCAATCAATTAAAAAAAGACTACTATAATTTTGCTATGAAAAGATGATAAGACCGTAATTTTTGGCCCAGGGCAAAACTGTAAATTTTCAGGACTAATGAGCCAGTGTTAGGCAGCTAGAGTTATGCGCCGCCCGCGTTGCGGGGCGCTAAACTGAGTATTTCTTAGGTTAATAATATGTACGCCTTTATGCCGGTTAGTTATACATACTACCTATAACACGATATAAAAAAAGATACATCAAGTTAACCAATTAAAGAAAAACAGTACCATAGTTATGATAAAAAAAATAACTAAAACGATGACAAGCGTGTAATTTAGAGTTGGGGGCAAAACAATAATTTGTCAGGACCAATTAGCGAGTGCTAGGCAGCTGTTTGGCATGAATAAAAACAAAAATAAGTCAACAAAGTAAAATAAAACACTACCATGGTTTTGCCAAAGGAAAAAAAAAACATGGCAAGATTGCAATTTTTAGCGGAGGTAAAATCGTAATTTTAAAATGGAGGTAAAATAATATTTTGAACTGAGGGCAAAACCATTTTTTTAAATGGGGGCAAAATCGTAATATTTTAGCTGCGAACAAAATCTTAATTTTTAGCTGAGGGCAAAATCGTAATTTTAAACTGGGAACCAAATCGTAACTTGGCAGGACTCTAGCTGAGGGCAAAACCATAATTTTATTTTGAAATGAGGGCAAAATTGTATTTTTTAACTGAGAGCAAAATCGTAAATTTAAGCAAGGGGCAAAAGCAAAATTTTATTTTGAATGGATGGCGAAATCGTAATTTTACACCTGGGATAAAATTGTAATTTGGCATCACCTTTAAATACCTATTATATGGAAAAAAAAAAACAAAAGTCAAAGTGGCCGCCCAAAGTGGCCAACCACTTGACATTCCTATTCCCGGCTTACGTCAGCGACTTGTTTTTGTATGGGTGCTACTTTCTACACCCCCCCTATTTACTTTTTTCACCCCCTCCTCTCACATACTTACAGGTGGGGCCTGCGTGGGACCGACAGTTTTCCTCTCACAAGGAGGGGTATAATCAGGAGGGGGAGGTGCGTATAGAATGAGCCTTTTGTATATGTTGAGAATGATATAGTAAATGTCTATATGCATCGGATCACAAGAAAACCATCGATGGTCAAATGTTGATGACGTTTCTAAGTTTCTTAGTGAACATAAAAATAACGTTTATTATATTACATTTATGTAAAATATCATATTAGAATTTATTGGATGATTATCCTATTGTTGAAAGAATTTATTGGATGATTATCCTATTGTTGAACAAGTATGATGACCAAGGCCATCAAGGAAAAAAACATTTGAATAGAATTCTTCCTTGTTCATTGAATAGAATGCATCCTAAAATAGAGTCGCCATTCATTTCAAAAAAAAAAAAATGATTTTATCTTTTATACACATCAGATTCTAAAATAATCTAAATATAAGTAGATATCAAAGAATAAGGATTGATGTTGTAATTCAAACTTGTCTCAACACAAATAATTTGAATTACAAAAACACCCATATCTCATACATATTTCTAAGCATAGATTATTTCACACAATCTCATTCAAGACTCAAGAGTACTTAACATATATAAATCACAGCAAGGAGTTGTTTTGATTCACTCAAAATATTTTTAACCTGGTGGAAAGTGAAACCATACAATGCAAGTGAAAAATAGGATTTATTATAGACGACTCACATTTAATATTGACATCTTATTTGATTCTTAACAACTGCTTATTACATTATCCATTTGTTGACACGGTAAGGAACACACCTAACGTGTTTTCTCAATGATGGTAAAAGCCTGAATATTTTTATGATATGTAATTGATCTTCGTATTTTAAACATGGACAAACATTTTTTTGGATGGGATAATGCTTAGGGACCATTAGATCTTGGGTTCGATTCCCACAAAGTGGGAAGGGGGTTTCCCAAATTATTGGGTTTCCTCCTGAATTGGTGTTTAGACATTATTGCCTAGTGGAGATGGATATGATCGGGTAGTTCCACTCGTGGCACGATAATACTCGAGTAGTCTGTCAGTGATCCAAATGTGCCGTTAAAAACAGGCTATCAGCTATAAGGAAGGCTATATGACAAAACTCTTGAAGGATGGGTAGGAGATCAAGAATCCAACTTAAGATCACTAGATTAATGAAGTCTATAAATTAGGTTAATATTAGTACTTGTTCACCTTTAAAAAAATCGAATCCAACTAAAGGAGTATGTGAGATTCGATACATGCTTATACAAATTGACCAACAACCCATGTTCAGCAAGGATGGAACTAGAGTGATAGAAGGGGTAACCTCCGTTGCCCCTTGATGTTTCGGTGACGCTCCGATGGTAGTGTAAATTTTGAAAAAATTTGACGGTTTTTCGATTTCGTTACTCCTTTTTATTGAAATGTTACTTTTATGAGGATCTTCTAGATACGCCATGAAGTTTAGTGTTTGCGTCTAACAACTGCTACTTCCAAGCTATACAATTCTTGAATTTGATATAACATATCATAAGTTTTATTCACCAAGTCTTTTATCTATGATTTTTTATTCGACTTTCATATATAAATATCTTTTAGTTCTAAATATCCGGTTTCAAAACATGATCACATCAACATTTGTTAGTTCTAAAGAAAAAGGAAACGATTTCTTGAAAACGGAAAGAAAGATCATGGTTGCCATAGTTTAATCCATGCAAACCATGATGGATCATGCAAGAGGGTGTAGCCTTATGAATGAATAATTGCTAAAGTTGTACACATTTAACCACAACAACTCACAATAATGAACTTTCCATTAGGATTCTCACCAAAATATTATCATCTATAGCTTTTAAACAATATGATGCCCAAGTAATTAAATAAGTGATTCGGAGGAGCCAACCTCATCACTTTCCATTAGAGGTTATAGGTTGGAGTCGTATTTAATGCAATTTACTTCAGGCGAGCCTTCGGACGATGAGTTTCTCTTGATAGACGAGCCACATCACCACCGCTTCTGTATTCGTAGGGTGTGAGTAACCTTTCGCCAATGAGTTTGGTGACGAGACTTGTACAATGTACATTGGAGGTTAAAAAAGTAAAATTATTTAATTTTCCATTTATTAAAATATAATGAATTAGTTGTTCAATTATTATTATTTATTTGATCCTATTTGTAGATTTTTATTTCTTTGAATGGTGTATTTGCTGGAGACAGGCTGTCATCAACAAAGCCCCCTCTTGCTCTCTATTTGCTTTGGTCCTCCCCTTACCTTACGTTCTCTCTCTCTATCTCTCTCTCTCTAGGGTTTTCATTCGCGATTTTCATTCAAAATCTGGTTTCAGCTCACCCGATCTGGACTTCGACTTTGCACCGTAAGTTTCTTCGCCATTGATCTGCTTTTATCGCTCGATTTCACCGTCAATTGTTCTGTTTTTCTCGGTGAACTGCTTCGTTTATTGTTTTCTAGGGTTTCCAACTCATATTTATGCAATTTAGTTTCGATTTCTAGCCGAATTTGTTGAAGTAAGGAGGTTAACTGGTTAAGAGATTGTTGTTTGTGGATTTTGTGTCTTTTGCTGTAATTGTACACTTTTTTTTTGTGTAATTTGAATTGCTAATTGAAGAGGATGTTAATTGAGTTGTTAGCATGTGCTTAATGAACGAAGGATTTAGGTTTGAATGTGTGTTTGTGTGCTATGTGTTTAAGTTTATGAATGTTGAAAGTTTATGAAAAATTAGGTTTAATTGATGCAAGTTATCCTGTTTGGTGTGTTAACTAGTTGATAATTGTACAGATTGTTGGTTAATATGTTGAGCTTTTTACAGATTTTATTTTCCTTCAACAATTTATAATTTGCTCTTGTTAGTGAATGTTGCTAGCCATGAGAAATTCCTGCCTGATGTTGATTATATGGAACCTTATTGGTCTTAGGTGTCCTTGAATTTAAGTACAGTATATCGTTTTGTCTGCAACCTTAGTTTAAGAGCGCGCTTGTGGCGTGGTGGTTAATGCTTCGGACTGCATTGATTGCATGAGGCAACTG
Source organism: Helianthus tuberosus (assembly GCA_030545235.1). NCBI lineage: Eukaryota > Viridiplantae > Streptophyta > Magnoliopsida > Asterales > Asteraceae > Helianthus > Helianthus tuberosus. The sequence continues at coordinate 107,426,549 of CM060365.1, read as the reverse complement.
GCGCGCTGGAGCGCCGCGTATTGTAGGCAAATTATGTGTTTCTTTAAGGCTGTACATGTAACGTTTTATAGGTTATACACAGAAGTTATTTGCATAATAAATCTTTTAAAGATGTTTTCCTTTTATTGACAAGTCCATAACTATCAGTGCAGGCGGTGATCGTTATATCTGTCAAGTTATCCGGAGGTTTGTTCGGACAGAATCAACCCTCAAGTGGCCATCTTGAATAGTCAGTTTGCCGAAGCTTTGAAAATCGATACCAATAAGTGTATGCTGGCTGCTGGTATCCAAAAACTATTTTCCTCTTCGAGATATGATTAAACTCTGTCTTATTCATGTAGCTTGAACTCCAAGTTACCTGGGGTTTTTATGTATCCATGCTGTCGGAGAGCATGCGTGGAATCTGTCTTTTGGGTGATGCCCCTGACAAAATTAGTTGCTGATGCACTTGGTGTCGTCACAATATCACTCGTAGCTGTTTTGGGTCTTATCGGTTTCCTCTGCATCTTATACTCGTTCTACTTCCGATCTCACATTCGCGGTCAAGGGTATAACCGTCTTGGATATTTTGCGGGCCCGTGGGTCATCCGCGTCATTTTCATATTATTTTCAATTTGGTGGGGTTTTGGAGAAATTTTACGCCTTGAGTTTCTTCGACAAGACGGTCGCGTATTACGTACGCTTAACTCAAAATGGCAAGATATGGTTTGCAAATGCTACATCATGTCAAATCTAGGGTTTGCGGAACCATGTTTATTCCTCACCCTCGTTTTTCTTCTTCGTGCATCATTACAAAAAACCGAGTCGGGCCCGTTGAGTCAAAACTGGAATTTCAAAACCGCCGTTTACGTTCTTCTATGTTGCTCGCCTATGTTTGCCCTTCAGTTAACGGTTGTTCTAGTCGGACCGCACTATAAAACCGACATGCATGTGCACACAAACAAATGGAGAAAATTTTTCAGAATTACGTCTCATAAGCAAAACGAAGTGGCCCGTTGTTATTATCCGTTAATGAGTACCATCTTTCTTGGTGTTTTTGCCACCATGTTGACTCTCTATTTGTTCTTGCTCGGGAGGCGAATCTTAAGTTTGGTTATAAGTAAAGGGTTGCAGAAACGCGTTCTCATATTAATAATTTCCATTTCTAGTTTCTTCCTGTTACGGGTTCTGTTACTCAGTCTATCCGTTTTCTCAAACCCCGGTGAAACCGTTTTTGAAGTTCTCGCATTCTTGGCATTTCTTTCGCTTCTATGTTGTTCCGGGATCGGTGTTTGTATGCTCGTTTACTTCCCGATCGCGGATTCATTGGCGTTGAAGACTTTACAAGATTTAGAGGATAGGAGAAGGATTATCGAAGAACACAATGACACTCTTTCTCTAATTGCTAACCAAAGCCCTCTCGATGATCGCGATCGTGATAATTTGGGAAAGCAGGGGTCAATATCGTTTCGTGCAACGGAGATGAATGATCGTGATCGGTCGGGAGGGTTTGTGGAACTGAGTTTATTTTCGCCTAGTCAGCATTCGACTCCAGTCAGTTCACCTCAGATACTGGGCTGGCCTATGCTCCCCTCGGCCGCAACCTGAATGAAAAAAGGCTCAATTTTGTGGTAAATCAACAGTTTGTAAAGGGTTTTTAGACTTCTTAATAAGGATTGCTGTTTTTATTATTATTATTATTTTTTTTTTTTATTTGTTTTGGAGATTTGAGATATGTATGTTGGTTTGGCTGAAAATCCACCTTGTTTTTGTTTGGTGGGAATTATGATATGTATCTCATTACATTATGCAACTATAAACCCTTGTGAAATTTCTTCTTTCTAGTTACAGTAGTTGGTGCATTCTGTTCATGATTTTTGGGCAAGCGGCTTTCAGTTTTGTGTTGCTGTAATGAAAATTTATAGCCAAATATTAGACTATGGGGTATGGGGCGGGGGTTGGGTACAAACGCCCAAGTCACCACCCCGGGTGGGTTTGGGTTTTGGCGTGGCCCCTTGTGAGGGGGTTTCAGCCCGGGCGTTGGGCGGGCCTAGCGGTCTTCCGTGGCCGGCTGTCATTGGCTGGGTTGGCTAGGTTATAGGGGCTAGGATTTAAATTTAAAAAATAACCGTTTGGCCAAGCCAAACCCATACCCCAACTATTATAAAACCCCTCACCGCCTGTCCACATCGCTACCCCAACCCTTCACTCCACCTACCCGAACCCGCTACCCACACTTGAAAAATGGTCACATGGACGCACGAGGAAGAGATAGCACTTGTAACGAGCGTCGTGGACGCGATGAAGGGCCGCCAACCCGGTGAGACCCGTTACTGGCCGGAAGCTTTCGTTAGCTACCGACACAACGTGGGGAACGACCGGCACAATCTAAACGTGTGCCAACACAAGTGGCGCGAACTACGACCGAAGCTCGACCGTTTTAAAGCCTACTACGACAGCGTCCCAAGCGGTGATATAAGTCACGAAGACCGGGTGGCGGTGGCCAACATCGAGTTCCGGGGCAAGGAGCGGAAGCCGTTTGACAAGCTTGCCCTGTTGGAAATCTACCTAACGCTTAATTAGGGGTTTTTTTATATGTCTAATTATGTTTTTTTTAGATTTGTAATCCTTTTTTTTGTAGGATTTTGTAATTTTTAGGAAATTTTAATAATAATTTTAGGCTTTTTTCAAATTTTTTTTTTATAATAATTGACACGTGGCCAATCCACGCTGGCTAGCCACGCCCCGCCATACCGACCCAACATGCAACTGACCAGCGGTGCCCCTCGAAGTCCACGTGTCAACCCATGCCCCAAACCCCCCCGCCCCACCATACCCCACGGTCTTGGGTGTATTGTTGAAATCGGTTTAACCGAATCAAATTCAATACGGGTTGATTCATAGTTCATTACTTTGAAAACGGGTTTAAGGGTTCAACTGACGGGTTAAAGTTGAACAGGTTATAGTTTTATATTAATAAGTTGATAAAAATAAAGGATGATCCATAGACGTTTTAAGCACTGCCTCACAATTGAAAACGAAGTTGTTTGAGGGTAATTGTGTCGGGTTGATAGATTTCGAATTGACGTGTTGAAGCTTCTACCAACACATGACTCATCTTTTTATTCATGTCAAAGACGTCAACCGTAGTCTACATACACATGAGATCTACATACACTTACACTTGAGATCATGTAACAAAATATATGATAATTTATTAGGGAGATAAATGCTCGGATAGTCCCTGTGGTTTACCCATTTTTCACTTTTAGTCTCTAACTTTCTAAAATTACACCTATAGTCCCCAAATTTTTGAATTTCGTTCCCAGATATTAACTGACGAGAATGGGGGTTAGTTTTTGGTGTTAGGTGCGTGTGAAATGACAAAAATAATTTCCTATCAAATTAATAACTAAAAACGTTAAAACAAATAGAATTAATATTTTATAATTTATGTGGGACCCACCACCCACCCTACCCACTTCATCTTCCCCACTCCACACCACCACCACCACCATCTCCACCTTCAACTACCACCACCACCATCTACCTCTTCCCTCTTCCCACTTCACCGTAACCACCACTGCCACAACCACCACTGCCGCCATCATCACCGGGCGATCTTCAGCAGTGATGTTGGAAAGGAAGACAGGAATTGATGAAGACAATATGTTTCAAAGTGAAGAAGGAAGCACCCCAAGGGGGCATCTTGCTCCATCTCCGTTTGGAGTATTCATTTCAAGAGACATAAAGGAGCACTGTAGCAGCATCGCGATGTTGATAGAAAGCAAACGCAAGTATTTGTCTTTAAACGCAGAGGAATCCTATATAGTAAAACAGGCATGGATACTAGACTTGGTATGAGATCCAGTGCTCCTGCAAGTCTAAATTGTCGAAATACCCTACGGTCATCTAGTTCACATGTTAATAGCACAAGTAGCATAGATGATGAGATCTTGTGGGAAGACTTAATAACTACACAACAGATTGAGAAAGGTAACAAATATCCCGCTTTCGGAATTTAATACATTAACGATAATTGGTAGGGCTGCAAACGAACCGAACAAACACGAACAAGACCTTGTTCGTGTTCGTTTGTTAATAAATGTATGTGTTCGCGAACCGTTCACGAACACTTATCAAACGAGATTTTATGTTCGTGTTCGTTTGTTAAGGAAATGAACTTGTTTGTGTTCGTTTGTGTTTGTTTGTGTTTGTTTGTTAATTTTAGGCAACAAACAAAAACAAACGTTAATGAACACAAATGAGCACAAACTAATGTTCATGAACACAAATGGAAACGAACGAACACAAACAATCGTTCATGAGCACAATATATAATACACTGACACTTATTAGATAATTAATTTATCGTAATTTTGAAGTATTTAAATATACATAAAAACTAAAAACACTAATGAACTATCGAACATGTTACCGAACGTTCACGAACATAAACGAACGAACACGGCCTCTGTTCGTGTTTGTTCATTTGACTAAACGAATGAAATTTCTTGTTCGTGTTCGTTTGTTTAATAAACGAACGAACACAAACGAACTTCCCACCGAACGGTTCACGAACTGTTCGCCGAACGTTTGGTTTGTTTACAGCCCTAATAATTGGTATGTAATACACTTAAGTTTTAACAATTTGGCAGGTTCGTGTGGGATCGGTCTGTGGAATGGATCAGTATGTTCTCCATCTCCTACTCCTTGATTGTTATTCTGTTAGTTGTGCATCACCGGAACAGATAATAAAAATGAAAATTCTAATTTATGCAGGATGTTGCGGTCAAGGTATTTGCATATCAAGAGTTTTCAGATGATGGCGGCGGTGGTGGTTGTGGCAGTGGTGGTTACGGTGAAGTGGAGGGGGGGGGGGGGTGTAGATGGTAGTGGTGGTTGAAGGTGGAGATGGTGGTGGTGGTGGTGTGGAGTGGAGTGGGGAAGATGAAGTGGGTAGGGTGGGTGGTGGGTCCAACATAAATTGTAAAATATTAATTGTATTTCTTTTAACTTTTTAGTTATTAATTTGACAGGAAGGGTATTTTTGTCATTTCACACGCACCTAACACCAAAAACCAACCCCCATCCACGCCAGGGACTATCCGGGAACGAAATTCAAAAACTTGGGGACTATAGGTGTAATTTTAGAAAGTTAGGGACTAAAGGTGAAAAATGGGCAAACCACAGGGACTATCCGAGAATTTCTCTTTATTGGGATATTGGATTTAAATAACCACAATTTTCACCAATCGGCCGATAACACTCCCAACTTTCAACTTGTTTTCCTCTGACACTCCCTAACTGACTAATCCCTAACCCACTTAGCTGATGTCAGATGTCACGTCATCAAAAATGCCACGTCATAAAAAATGCCACGTCATATGCCACATCAGCAAAAAGGGGCCACATCAGATGCCACATCAACAAATACTAACTGGGTTAGGTTTCAGTTAGTTAGGGAGTTGAAGAAACACTAGATAATACTAAGCCATTTAGCCAGATTGTCTCGTGTATGTTGGTTCAATCTCCTTCATTTACTCGACAAATGACTGGATTTTTCCTAACGATCATGCAAAACAAACAACACCGGTATCTCGCTACAAGGAGGAGAAGACGGGGGATTCTCCTTGTAACCACCTTCCGACGTTAGAATAAGCAATCGTTTTGATGATAAAGTGTGTTGATAGAGTGAGAGAGTAAGAGAATCGATCCTTAAACCTAGAGGTTGAACCTTCTATTTATAGCCGGAGAATTGTAAAGGAGAAGGACTGCCAGCTGGTTGTCTGCCAGCTGTTCGACAAGGAGAAATATCCATTCTGTCCCCTCTTGTCACACCCCTTTCAAAGGCGAAAGCACGAGGTGTGATCTGAGTGGTTCTCATTGCATACGATAAGTAAACATACTACATGATATAAAACAAACTCCATCTTGCCATTCAAGTTTGATTATCCAAAATACAGAAATTAGTTTAAAGTTTACATCATAATTAAAAGATAATTGTTTGAAAGTCTACAACACCATTTCAAAACAAAGATCAAGGTTTTACTTCCTATATCACCGCAAGAAGGCGAGATATAGCAAGTAAATCCAACAAAAGATGGCAACGGAGGATGGACACTAAACATCTTGAAAACATGACACTACATCTTGACAAGGAGCCGCAGGCATTATCCACTAATTTCCTGAAATACATGTAAGTTTAAAAATCGTCAACAACAGTTGGTGTGAATTCATGCAGTTTGTGTAAAATGTAACATTTGTAATTGTATAAAAGCATGGTATGTAATTGCAAAATGTAAGTTTGTAAGTTGTAATGAAATGGAATCGAGATCGCTAATGTTTAACTAGGACATTAACATATGTGACGACATAGGAAGCATCCAAACCTAGGCGATTTTTGACATCGTTTACCCTACGACTGTGATCCAAGACACTCCATGACTATGTGTTGTCAAGAGAGTGAGGCTGCCCGGACCTGTTAGATCTAACCCTTGTTCTTTCGGTCTAAATTAGATTGATGGTGCTTACGTATACCATATTCGTGACATGATCTATGTATGATTCCTTTGTCTTAAACATACCAATTGTACATGTATTTTCCCCAAAGTTTAGAAAATAGTAAAAACGTTTAAAAGTGGGGACATGAACTCACTGCTTTGCGTCTTGAGCGTCAAACTTCACCGGCTTCTGCTACTTGAATGTCGTGACCTATAGACGTTCTAAGTATGTTAATCATCTAACTTGTAAATCTCTAACTACAAGTTACTATTTGGATTTAATGTGTCTTATTGTGTCTTACATGTATTGTTTCTTATATCATTATTGTATTTATGTTACATTATATTTAATATTGTATTTGTTATATATATTTTTATTCCAAAAATATATATATTTGTATAAGTAGGATTTGAAAATGTTATATGTTAAAAATAATATATTTTTAACCTTTTCAAATATATGTCACTTATATTGTTTTTCAAAAATAAACATAAGTAATTTGTTAAATAATATATCCAATATTATTTTTGGGTGTAAGTATACTTAGGTAAGTATACTTGTATTTTAAGTGTAAATACTTGTATATTTGTATTAATTAACCAAAAATCAATTCTTTGATTTTTATTACTTTCTAGAATTTTATTTCTTAAAAATAATAATATTTTTAAGGTTTATTGATTATATATATATATATATATATATATATATATATATTTACTTATTTTTGTCACTTGTCAAATTTTATAATTCTTCCATCACTTGTAGTAATTTTTATATAAGTCCATAAATAAGTAAAATTGTCCTATATGTCCAACAATTGTCCAAGTCCATAATTTTGTACGAAATATATGTATATTGATACATATTTTTGTATTTGTCCATGTATCCTCTTTATATGTAATTTTGTATACTTGTATCATTGTGTATTTCTTAAGTATTTGTATGTGTATTTTTGTAGTATACTCCTTGGGAGTATTTGATGTATTTTTCAAGTTCCTAATCATACTAATATATATAATACACATAATATACACTTAGCACATAATCTTGTGACCACTAAATATATATATATTTTTCCCTAAAAATATACATACTTAATATTGTTTTTATACTTGAAGAAATCCTTATTTATCACTTGTAATTTTTGTATAAAAATTAGGAAACCTTGATAAATATTTTTAGGTGAATTTTTGGGGAACAAGTTTCACCAGAACTTATATTTTTCTAAGTGTCAAAATTTTATAAAAATTTTGACATAGTTTCTGTAACACCCGTCTCATTTAATTAATATTTTAGCATAAAATATGCATTTTCAAAAGAAATGCATAGTTTCAAAAGTTATACAAAACGATAAGGTTCCACAACGATAGAAACTTAGTTAACTAACTAACTAACTAGTTTAAACATCAAAACGTTAAGTTAAGTGTCTACAAAATGAGCATTGTCTACATCAAAGTTAGATAAACACGGAAGCTTCAAAACATTGTGTTCGGTTCTTGAATTCATGCTTGATCGCCATCCGGAGTGAGACCAACATCACCTAATGCCAAAACCATGTTAATTTTTAGTTTTGGCAATGTTAAATCATGTATAATCAAGTTATAATACCAAACAATGGAAACGAAACAAAAATTCAGGGATTTGGGTCTGTCGCACCCCGCGACAGATTCTGTCTTGGCTTACGCGGGCCGCGACAGACATCGCGTGACGCGACCTTGAAGATGTTGTGGTGTCGCGCGATGCGACACCCTATTTTCAACAGACTGTTGCTTGGTTTTGTGCTGCATATTCCCAGCTCTTAAATTTAACAAAATCCCAACTTTAAACATTCATAACTTTTTACCTACATGTCCGTTTTAATCGATTCTTTTTCCTACGCGTCCGTAATTTAATTACCGACGCGTCCATCATGATTATTTTGTCAAAACTTAAGTTTACGGACCGAAAGGCTATTAGTCCCCTTTTTATTTATTCGACCCGCATAGTTTTACACTAATTCTACTACTAATAATTTTATGACCTCAAGGCGTATTTACCCATCATCCGGGGCTTACGATCACTGGCGTATGAATACCAACTCTATGGTTTTATGCTCTTGTGATCCACCATCGCCAAAATCTATTCAAAACACATTCTTACTATCTACTAAACAATTATTTGACCCGTTTGGCTCATTTATGGAATCCTCCATTTCCAATGACTACCAAACATTTTCTAATCAAGTTTTTGACTCGTTTATATAATAGTGATCTTCGTCACTTTTACTAACGAATATCTTTTCTCAAAAACACAATTTCAAACAACCGTAATTTCTAATTAACACAATGTAACGGAACAAGGTTACATACTTGCATAATTCATCAATATTGGTTTATAACCATAATTACCCATTCCCGGGCTTGTCAATATTAGCGTATCACTTCCATTCCATGGTTTACGCTTTTATAACTGAGATTTAACGAGTGACGTTTAAGTCACTTCGAACACTACCATTTCGACCATTATTTTAACCCGTTCTTTATCTAGCGAATTACATCACTTTACTTACATTCCCAATATGACTAATTAAACAATATTATCAATAAACATATCTAACCAACTATTATTTTGACCCATTTGGTTTGTCGAGTGATTTCCATCACTTCTTAGACTTACTAAACAATTACAATTTCACTATTTCGACACCATACATATTCCAACTATTTCTCTATAACAACATTCAACATATCTACAACTAGGCTTGTCTACATAAATGTAACGAGACGACAAGTCGTGTACCTTTAATGTGTTCCCTTCAAGCGTGTGTCCGCTCCGGCTTGTCCGCTTGACGACCCGGTTTCCTTGCCTAAAGAGTTCAATCAACGACTTGTTTAGAACTCCTTTCATGTCATATTACGCATAATTCGCAACATCATTCAAATATGCGTTTTGTTCCGAATTTCAACATTTAGCCTTTCTTTTAGGCATTTCAACGAACACCTTAAGGGTATAATTTTACTAAATCAACAATCAAGCTTCATGACTAATTATTTAGCCAATTTTAAACATTTTTCTTAAGTTCATATGTCAATTTTCATATCACATTCTGGATTTACTTCAAGTAATTCAATTACACTCGTTACATAATCAAATCCCTAGTGTTCTTCATCATTTTTAAAAACCCATTAAACACCTAAGTAGTGATTATGAGTTTTGTCAACATGAACACAATTTCAATAGTTTATTAACTAGGGTTTGTTTCTAATCATACATTCATTCTAATTTCACCCAAATAACTATCATTCAAGCTCAAATTTTGAATTTTAAGTGTTCATCAAGAACTTGAGATAGAACAAAATGGTGGAATTTGACATACCTTATGATCACTAATTCATGCTTGGATTTCGATTTGGGACTGATTTGGCCCTTCAATTTGTCAATTTTTGAGCTATTTAGGGTTTAATGTGGGGAGCCCCTGGCTTCTCTGGATAGTTCGACCAGAACATACACTTAAAGTGTATGTTTTGGTGTCTAGTATTTTAGTTAAAACAAACTTGTTTCAAGTTTGCTACAATTGGTCCCTAAACTTTATTCCAAGTTACATAGAGTGTTATATTTAACCAATTTTCTTTATTATTACAAGATAACTAACTAACTAGGTTATTTATTCCTAGTTAGTTTATTTTGTTTATTACTCCTTTAAACTTTATATATAAAAATTTATATTTTCGGGGTGTTACAAGTCTACCCCCCTTAAAGAAGTTTCGTCCCCAAAACCTTCTTTAAATAGTTCTTTGGTTTGGACCAAACTAACTTAGTCTTGTTTTTAAGGCATTCTTTCTTTTGGCAAAAGTTATTCTTTGCCTCGACGCGTGCGTCTTTCACATGTAAGTCCTCACGGACTGCAACTAGTGTCTTGTAATTCTTATTTTGCCACCTATTTGTCCCAATTGCCTCCTGGCCACTCAATAGTATGAGTTCGTCAATATGTTTATTTCATACTACCCTATGTTGACAAGCGTTTTATATAAATCACAACACCATTTTGACCTTGTATGATCTTATCGGCTAGACTGAGTATTCACCGTCACCTCATGTCTTGTTAATTTGAGTCTACTCTTTGCCATATTCGGACTTACGTGAGTTCATGATCTCCTATCCCGTAACTCACGCTACGACATGATTATATTCTGTATTTCTATATCACTTTTGTGACTATGATCGCATCGCATCACGTCATGTTTAAGTTTTTATAAACTTTTCATTATAAAAAATCTTCTTTCAAACATGGCATCTCACACCCATCAGTGTTGAGACCTATTTCCTTTAATATTAACTATTTTCTACTTTATCTATAATATTCATATTTGTTAAACGCCATTTCTCACTAAAACTGAATTTTAGTTTAACGTCTATCTCTTTAACTTATGTCAAATTCTCATACCCAGGAATTGACGACAAGAATTTATTCTTTTCCGCTCTTATATTACACGAGGAATCGTAACTAGTCCCCATGCTTTACCCCAAGTGACTCGTACGTTCTTTTGCTTAACCTCATAGGTTATTCCGTTAGGCTTTCACCCCTTTTTGGTTTATTTCCTTCTATTGCTGACGCGTGGTTCATTTAGTCCTTTAAACCCTTACCTTGTTTATAATCTCAAAGGTTATGATGATCCCGTAGATCATCTTTTGCTGGTGTCATTTCGTATTCTTAGAATTACACTTTTGGTGTCAGGGCACCCCTTTCAAGCCTAAAATTTATTCATTTTCATTTTCGAATTTTATCGATTTGACCGTAGTCTAAGGCTACACCCGTTTTCTTTTGAACCATTCTTCTGACTCTATGACTTCTTCCGTCATTTACACGTCGGTTTATTCTTCGCTTACCGTTATCCAGTTCACACATTTATTTATTTATAACCCGTTACCCGGGTTCTTTTATTCTAATGTTTTAATGCTTCCGTTGTCTGGTCTGCATTTTCCTTTTTATACACTCATTTTACTTATTTGATTCGAACACCATTTCTCATTTGTTAGTGACCCTTCGATCCGTCTCTTTTATCAACGTCCCGAAGGTTCATTTCTTAAGCCTTATTTGGTAAAACCACTGCTACTGTTATACGGCTTTTGGGGTTTACCCACTTTCGTTCCCACACTTTTTAATACGTTTATTTCACTAATCTTTTATACAATCACACCCATCAGTGTGATCATCATTCTTCCTCGTAAGAATTTGATTAATAATGTTTTACTTGGGCGGTTATTCATACCCAAGTTTCTAAATCCGCATTTATTGATACTATATTATACATAGTTGCGAATAATACGTATCATCCATTTAGTTTTCCTGGAGGTTATTTTCTGCCCAAGTCTTAATTTCTCATTCATAACCTTCATCCATTATCTAATTGTTACCTAACGTTATTTTGTTGTAATTTTATAACGTGTACCTGCGTTACTTACCCCGATGGGCTTTCTCCCAACTAGTTCATCTCTTCTTTCCTTGCCGTCATCATGGTGACTTGTAGCCTGTAACGCCCGTCTCAATTAATCAAGATTTTAATAATAAAATACACATTTTAATGCTAAAATATGACTTTACAAAAACTTGTCATACCAACATTCCCATATGTTTACAACATTTCAAAAACATATTTGTAAGTGTTTACATAATTCACTTATAACAAAACAAATCAAGATTTGACCCGGAAGCTTCATTTAACGTGTGTTCGGTTCTTGCTCATCGCTTGATCTTCATCCGGGACTCTCGACATTCACCTATGATCAAAACCAACTTAGAAGTCAGTTTTGATAGTTAAATAACAAGTACAACAAGGTAATTGGGTCAAATAATCAAAATAAACAAAAATTTCAAGATTTTACCCCGTCTCCGCACGCCACGACAAACCCCTTTGGCCGTGGCGCGACGCCACGGCTCCAATTCGACAGAATGTGTTGATGCTGGTGCTGCATATTTGCCCAACTAAGTTTTAACCAAAACCTCACTTCAAAATGGCATAACTTTTGATCTACACCTCCGTTTTACGTGATTCTTTTTCCTACGCGTTCGTAATTTAATTCTCCATCTCATGGAGTAAAAATCCGACATCTGAATTTACAAAATTTTAGATTTCAAGCTTTTGGCTTGCAATTCAATTTTAACACTTTTGACCCGTTCGTGATTTTATCAATCAAACTTGTTTATTACCTTTAAAATACCATGGACATCATGTTATATTCACTTACCAATATCTATGGTTCAAATTACGGGTTTCTTATGAAAACTTAACCCGTTTTGCATATCTACTCACTTTGACCCATTTAAAGTGATTTTCATGCATTTAAGCATCAAACTCGCACTTCTCTTTCTACACTTCGTATTTCCATTTTTAAATAGCCTCTTATATTCCAGCACAACTATTTTGTGGTGGATTTAACATAATGGACCGCTATCCTTAATTTTACCCTTTGGATAGTCATTCTACGCAATTGACCCGTTCTTAGGCATTTGACCCACAAGGTTTATACTTACAACTCTTACATAAATCTAAGAGTTACATAATCATATTACTAGTATCTAAACGACCTCTAAGGGTCGTTTGCCCGATTTACTTATCAAGGGCGCTTTGGTCATTTTTAGTTCCTCATTTACGACGAAGGACTCTCAGTAATTATTTGACCAAAATTGCATGTTTAACTAACAACTTATTTATGCGTACCTGGCCCGGGTTATAATATCGACCCATTACAACCCTTTCACTATTAATCACTAGCTAATAGTAACGCGGGCCTTATGTTAATTCATGTGAATCACAAAACTCAACAAGCGATTGTCAAATGTTATTGTCAAATGGTGTTAACAACACCATTTGACCCATTTAGTCTAATTGACCATTTGTCCGTATGAGATGGTATTTAATTACCATTTCATCCCTTTAAACCTATCCCGGTTTTCTCTTTGAACTCTTTTACTTAAAAGCTGTTTCTTATTTGTTTGTCATTACATGACTTAATTCACCCTATCTATGATTTCTTACCATTTTCCCTTGTTCCGCTTTTCATTAGATCTTATCGGAACATCATATACCAACCACTTAATAGCATTCATATACACTACTTACAATCAAGTCCCGTTAACTCGGGCCTTTTATATACTTTGTTTTCTCAAAGTATTCGTTCTCCTTTTAATTAATATTAGGCTTATGCATTTAAATCCTAATATTTTACCGGGTTAATTTTACCACTAACGGTATTTTACATGTCTTTACTATTAACGTGGTTTGATTACCAAACCCGTTTTTGGGGTGTTACAAGTCTACCCCCTTAATGAGGTTTCGTCCCCGAAACCTTTCTTACGTAGTTCTTTAGGTTTAACTCTACGGACTTAGTTTCGGCAACTACTTGAGCATTGCTCGTAATTAACAACCTTACCAGAAAAGTAGGGTAGTGTGCTTTTGGTTTCAAATCGTACGCGCCTTTTATGTGTATGGCCTCGTAGGCCGACGCATTCATTTTGCATTTCATATTCTAGTCACTTATTTGATCGAGTTGTCATCTGATCACTCGGTTGTATTCATTCTTCAATATTTTTACTTCAAGCTAATCTTATATCGACAAGCGCTTTGTATAAGTCGTAACGCTATCTTGACCTTGAATGGTCTTACCGGCTAGACTGATGAGTCGCCGTCACGTTATACCCCGTCATTCGGGTATATCTTATTGCCAACCCGGCCTTTTGCGTATTTTCTGATTTCATATCTCTTAACTCACGCTACAACGTGGTTATATTCTATATCACTTTTTGTGACCGTGATCACATCACGTCTTGTTTAAGTTTATGTCGAGTTTTCATTATCGAAAATCTTTCTTTCGAATGCGTCGTTTTACACCTGTTGGTGATAAGACCTCTATCCTTTAATATTACCCATTTCCGAGTTCGTCTCATAATATTCATGTTTGTTAAAACGTTGTTTCTTATTAAAACTGAATTTTAGTTTAACTTTTTTCCCTTTAACTATGTCAATTACTCATGTCAAGGCAATTGACAACCCATAATTTATTCTTTTTCCGTTCTCGTTTCACACGGGGAATCGTAACCAGTTCCCTTGCTTTACGCTATGGACCCGTAGGTTCTTTCACTTAGCCTCGTAGGCAATTTCTTTAGATCTTTCCCCTTTTTAAGGTGAGATCCCATTAGTTCGTTTCTTTCTATTTATGACCAAAGGGTCTTCTTGGTCCCGTAGACCTTAACACTACGTTAAATCCCATAGGTTATGCTGATCCCGTAGATCATCTTTTATTCGTGTCAATATTCAAACGTATATATATATACATAAATAGCTTCAAAGCATCTCTTGTTATGTTTGGAATCATTTATTTTTTCTTTTAAACTTTAGTTGACCTTGACCGAAGTCTAAGGCTTCATTCGTTTACTTTCGGACTAATCTTCCGACTTTATGACTCCTTACGTTATTTACACGTCAGTTTGTTCCATGCTTACCGTTTCCCCGTTCGTACTTATACTTTTTTACAACCCATTACCCGGGTTCTTTTACCTTAATGTTTTTAACGCCCAAAATTAATATTTCGCGTTCTTATTTATTCGGTTCGCGCTTACTTACATTAGCAAGCGTCATCTTTTATTAAATTCGTTTGACTTATTCGTGTGAAATTTTATCACTTATGAATGTCAAACTTCATTCTTTATTCGACCCGTTCAACTTCAAAATAGTTGAACGTAATTTATCAAAATTTCTATTTACAGTATCTTATCGTCTTTTATTCATGACTCGAAACCCGAGTCTTTTGACTTTCATCCACGTTCCTGTTTCTCGGTCTACGCATGTGTTTAAATCCTTACCAATGTTGTAGAAATCGGCCTAGGCGGCCGATTAATCGGCGCCTCGGCGCTAGTCGGTGGGTTACTGCCTAACTTTAAGCTAGTTGGTCAAACAAATCGGTCATGGTCAAAATCGGTCAAAGTCGGTAAAAGTCGGACAAAATCGGTAAAAATCGGACTAATCGGGCCCATGTTTTTTGACCCAAAAAACCCAATTTTTGAAACCTGGCCCATGTTTAAAGCCCAAATTTTAGTTAAAAACCTATTTTAACATTTAACCCCCTCTATCTTTTACTAATTTACATATGGTTCCAAAACTTTTAAATTTATTAATAAAATGTATAAAATTATCTCCTAAACTTGTAAATTTATTAATAAAAAAGTATAAAGTTACATATATATATATATATATATATATATATATATATAAATTTGTAAAATTATACTTAAAAAGTACAATCCGATTAATCCCTATTATTCCCAGTTAATCCCGAATAATCCATAGGCGGTACCCCACCGCCCGACTAGCGCCTAGCGCCTTCTACAACATTGATCCTTACCCATCAACCGGGTGTTTTACTGAAGTCGTTTTCATTGCAACCCTTCCGGTATGCATTAAGACTTCGCTTCGGTTTATTTGGTGGTCTTAGCGAAATCCATCGCTTTTATTCAACCATGTCTTTTATTCTTTATGTGACCATCCTTGACGGCCTTATAGATTCTGAGTGACGATTATCATCGTCATCCTTGCTTTACTATGACTAAAGTTAACAACCTTGATTATCTTTTTCGTGTGGGCAATACCTTCGTTTTTATGATCCGGCGGATCATCTATACTTTGGTTTTACTTGCCCATTTTGTCAACCATGGCTCTTTCGTCCAAAATGACTTATTTTCGTGAATTTTCCTCAGGTCATTCATTTATATCGTCATTTACATTGATCTTTGTCCCTTCTCTCGGGCTCATTATTCTAATGTAATACGCTTCCGTCACCCGGCTGTGCGTTTACATTATTATCAAGTATTTTGCTCATTTGTTTCATTTGGTTACTTTTTAATTTGTCCCATTCACCCCGTCCTTACTACATCGGATGTAAATATGTCCATCATAAGAAGTTCATGGTACCACGTGTTCACTACTTACTTGGCCAGAGTAAGCGATCAGCACCTGGTAAACATGACCTTTTTATAATTCACATTACACCCCATGTAAGTAATGCCTCTATTTGTTTCTCTTGGAAACAATATCCCGGATAGGTTTTCTATTCAGCTTTTTCCAAGTTTTCAATCTACATATGCAACTTTCAATCTCTACGTATTTGTTGCATATTACTATTCATGCAATAATTTAAAACGTGCACCTGATAATGCTTGCTCTAATAGGCTCTCCTTGCCATTAACTTATTCGCGATCGTTGCGCGATTTAGGTCCTTGGTGAGCATGCTCTATTAGTCGTACTTTGGACCGTTCCTCTATCAAATCCGCGATTTGTTAAACTCTCGCTATCTTCATATGCGAGTGTCCTTCAACTAAAACATTTACAACAGTTAGCAATTTCGACATTAATGGATGCCCGTATTATAATACAAGGCTTTTCTACTATACGCATCAACGCATGTAATTTCGTTGACTATATCTACTCTATATCGATTTTATTGGTGTAACGTGTATTACACGATAACCATATGTGTTGTTCTCAACACTTTAATCATACTAAACCATTGATATACATGTAATTACCGGATTTGCGATCAAGCCTCGAACCGAACACACTTTATTCTTTAACCCTGAGCTCTGATTACCAACTTGTAATGCCCGTCTCAATTAATCAAGATTTTAATAATAAAATACACATTTTAATGCTAAAATGTGACTTTACAAAAACTTGTCATACCAACATTCCCATATGTTTACAACATTTCAAAAACATATTTGTAAGTGTTTACATAATTCACTTATAGCAAAACAAATCAAGATTTGACGCGAAAGCTTCATTTAACGTGTGTTCGGTTCTTGCTCATCGCTTGATCTTCATCCGGGACTCTCGACATTCACCTATGATCAAAACCAACTTAGAAGTCAGTTTTGATAGTTAAATAACAAGTACAACAAGGCAATTGGATCAAATAATCAAAATAAACAAAATAAAAAAAAATTTCAAGGTTTTACCCCGTCGTCGCGCGCCAGGGCAAACCCCTTTGGTCGTGGCGCGACGCCACGGCTCCAATTCGACAGAATGTGTTGATGCTGGTGCTGCATATTTGCCCAGCTAAGTTTTAACCAAAACCTCACTTCAAAATGGCATAACTTTTGATCTAGACCTCCGTTTTACGCGATTCTTTTTCCTACGCGTTTGTAATTTAATTCTCCATCTCATGGAGTAAAAATCCGACATCTGAATTAACAAAATTTTAGATTTCAAGCTTTTGGCTTGCAATTCAATTTTAACACTTTTGACCCGTTCGTGATTTTATCAATCAAACTTGTTTATTACCTTTAAAATACCATGGACATCATGTTATATTCACTTACCAATATTTATGGTTCAAATTACGGGTTTCTTATGAAAACTTAACCCGTTTTGCATATCTACTCACTTTGACCAATTTAAAGTGATTTTCATGCATTTAAGCATCAAACTCGCACTTCTCTTTCTACACTTCGTATTTCCATTTTTAAATAGCCTCTTATATTCCACCACAACTATTTTGTGGTGGATTTAATATAATGGACCGCTATCCTTAATTTTACCCTTTGGATAGTCATTCTACGTAATTGACCCGTTCTTAGGCATTTGACCCTCAAGGTTTATACTTACAACTCTTACATAAATCTAAGAGTTACATAATCATATTACTAGTATCTAAACGACCTCTAAGGGTCGTTTGCCCGATTTACTTATCAAGGGCGCTTTGGTCATTTTTAGTCCCTCATTTACGACGAAGGACTCTCACTAATTATTTGACCAAAATTGCATGTTTAACTAACAACTTATTTATGCGTACCTGGCCCGGGTCATAATATCGACCCATTACAACCCTTTCACTATTAATCACTAGCTAATAGTAACGCGAGCCTTATGTTAATTCCTGTGAATCACAAAACTCAACAAGCGATTGTCAAATGTTATTGTCAAATGGTGTTAACAACACCATTTGACCCATTTAGTCTAATTGACCATTTGTTCGTATGAGATGGTATTTAATTACCATTTCTTCCCTTTAAACCTATCCCGGTTTTCTCTTTGAACTCTTTTACTTAAAAGCCGTTTCTTATTTGTTTGTCATTACATGACTTAATTCACCCTTTTTACCATAATCTATGATTTCTTACCATTTTCCCTTGTTCCGACTTTCATTAGATCTTATCGGAACATCATATACCAACCACTTAATAACATTCATATACACTACTTACAATTAAGTATTTTGTAAATAATGTAAAGGGGCGTAAGCTTTACTTACCTTGCATCCATGCCACACTTTTCTTTCCGTACTTGCTCCGTTTGACCCTCTTCATCCACAAGCTTTCACCTAGCTTGTTAGGCATCAAACTATCATCATAATTCGTAAGGCGGTTAGATTAGTCATTATCACATACGACTATTTCATCTTACGAATTTTATGTCGAAACTACTATTCGACCTCATCATTGATTAATTTGACTTTTTAAAAGTCAATTACCCTTAATCATATGAGTTGCATATTTGCGTTCAGTAACTTATTTAGGCGATCTTATCAACTATCCGATAGACATTATAATGATGCTACCGTTTTTAAGCTATTTTCTATCCAAGTTCATTACGTTTCCTACACTTCAACTAGTTCAAGCGATTATCAAGACTAATTTATTCATGTATTTTCGCAAGAACTAAGGGTTCTCATTTATAAGTAAAAACCCGTTTTATCATATCACTAGCATTCGTCCGAACACCTAATAAAATCAAGTTCTACATATCAACTAGTAGATATCATGATTTCAAACATCCATGTACATGAATAAAATCACCAATTTCACCATAACATACTTAACCCATTTCATGGCAACTATGAACATATACCTAAACTCATAATTTGTTCAAGTATCATTCCTAATACTACCATCCATGATGGTTTCAAACATGATTATCTCATTAGCTTCATCATATCATCAAAACCCACTTGATAATCTACTTGTTCATCACTTAGAAGTAACCCACATCAAGTATTTCATAATTTCATCATATCTAACGAAATTAGGCATACATAAACATCTAATTTCATCTTTGGATCATAATCCATCAATTTATTCGCAAGTAACCTACTTGTCTCGAATTTCAACTTTAACCAATCTAGATTTTGTGACATACCTTATGATCCCCATGACTCGGTGATCGTTTTTACGTGTCATGCATTGATTTAGGGCTTGAATCGGGCTTCAATTTGATGATTTGTTGAAATTAGGGTTTGAGCTCCCATGGAGCTTTCTGCTGGTCGATCTCCACGCGCACACACACACACACACACACACTTAGTGTGTGTTGTGTTTTATTTATTTGTTTTATTAAAACTAGTTTGCCCACTAGGCAACATCAGTCCCTTGTGTTTTATCTCACTCAAAAGAAGCTATAACTTGCTATTTATTACATAGTCACATATTACTAACTAGGTTAATTTTTCCTAGTTAACTTAATGAGTTCAGGAAATCATAGCCCGTTTTATTTCAAGTCCCGTTAACTCGGGCCTTTTATATACTTTGTTTTCTCAAAGTATTCGTTCTCCTTTTAATTAATATTAGGCTTATGCATTTAAATCCTAATATTTTACCGGGTTAATTTTACCACTAACGGTATTGTACATGTCTTTACTATTAACGTGGTTTGATTACCAAACCCGTTTTTGGGGTGTTACAAGTCTACCCCCTTAATGAGGTTTCGTCCCCGAAACCTTTCTTACGTAGTTATTTAGGTTTAACTCTACGGACTTAGTTTCGGCAACTACTTGAGCATTGCTCGTAATTAACAACCTTACCAGAAAAGTAGGGTAGTGTGCTTTTGGTTTCAAATCGTACGCGCCTTTTATGTGTATGGCCTCGTAGGCCGACGCATTCATTTTGCATTTCATATTCTAGTCACTTATTTGATCGAGTTGTCATCTGATCACTCGGTTGTATTCATTCTTCAATATTTTTACTTCAAGCTTATCTTATATCGACAAGCGCTTTGTATAAGTCGTAACGCTATCTTGACCTTGAATGGTCTTACCGGCTAGACTGATGAGTCGCCGTCACGTTATACCCCGTCATTCGGGTATATCTTATTGCCAACCCGGCCTTTTGCGTATTTTCTGATTTCATATCTCTTAACTCACGCTACAACGTGGTTATATTCTATATCACTTTTTGTGACCGTGATCACATCACGTCTTGTTTAAGTTTATGTCGAGTTTTCATTATCGAAAATCTTTCTTTCGAATGCGTCGTTTTACACCTGTTGGTGTTAAGACCTCTATCCTTTAATATTGCCCATTTCCGAGTTCGTCTCATAATATTCAAGTTTGTTAAAACGTTGTTTCTTATTAAAACTGAATTTTAGTTTAACTTTTTTCCCTTTAACTATGTCAATTACTCATGTCAAGGCAATTGACAACCCATAATTTATTCTTTTTCCATTCTCGTTTCACACGGGGAATCGTAACCAGTTCCCTTGCTTTACGCTATGGACCCGTAGGTTCTTTCACTTAGCCTCGTAGGCTATTTCTTTAGATCTTTCCCCTTTTTAAGGTGAGATCCCAACAGTTCGTTTCTTTCTATTTATGACCCAAGGGTCTTCTTGGTCCCGTAGACCTTAACACTACGTTAAATCCCATAGGTTATGCTGATCCCATAGATCATCTTTTATTCGTGTCAATATTCAAACGTATATATATATACATATATAGCTTCAAAGCATCTCTTGTTATGTTTGGAATCATTTATTTTTGCTTTTAAACTTTAGTTGACCTTGACCGAAGTCTAAGGCTTCATTCGTTTACTTTCGGACTAATCTTCCGACTTTATGACTCCTTACGTTATTTACACGTCAGTTTGTTCCACGCTTACCGTTTCCCTATTCGTACTTATACTTTTTTACAACCCATTACCCGGGTTCTTTTACCTTAATGTTTTTAACGCCCAAAACCCCCTTTACATAGGTTTATTAATATTTCGCGTTCTTATTTATTCGGTTCGCGCTTACTTACATTAGCAAGCGTCATCTTTTATTAAATTCGTTTGATTTATTCGTGTGAAATTTTATCACTTATGAATGTCAAACTTCATTCTTTATTCGACCCGTTCAACTTCAAAATAGTTGAACGTAATTTATCAAAATTTCTATTTACAATATCTTATCGTCTTTTATTCATGACTCGAAACCCGAGTCTTTTGACTTTCATCCGCGTTCCCGTTTCTCGGTCTACGCATGTGTTTAAATCCTTACCAATGTTGCAGAAATCGGCCTAGGCGGCCGATTAATCGGCGCCTCGGCGCTAGTCGGTGGGTTACTGCCTAACTTTAAGCTAGTTGGTCAAACAAATCGGTCATGGTCAAAATCGGTCAAAGTCGGTAAAAGTCGGACAAAACCGGACTAATCGGGCCCATGTTTTTTGACCCAAAAAACCCAATGTTTGAAACCTGGCCCATGGTTTAAAGCCCAAATTTTAGTTAAAAACCTATTTTAACATTTAACCCCCTCTATCATTTACTAATTTACATATGGTTCCAAAACTTTTAAATTTATTAATAAAAAGTATAAAATTATCTCCTAAACTTGTAAATTTATTAATAAAAAAGTATAAAGTTACATATATATATATATATATATAAATTTTTAAAATTATACTTAAAAAGTACAATCCGATTAATCCCTATTATTCCCAGTTAATCTTGATTAATCCCTAGGCGGTACCCCACCGCCCGACTAGCGCCTAGCGCCTTCTACAACATTGATCCTTACCCATCAACCGGGTGTTTTACTAAAGTCGTTTTCATTGCAACCCTTCCGGTATGCATTAAGACTTCGCTTCGATTTATTTGGTGGTCTTAGCGAAATCCATCGCTTTTATTCAACAATGTCTTTTATTCTTTATGTGACCATCCTTGACGGCCTTTTAGATTCTGAGTGACGATTATCATCGTCATCCTTGCTTTACTATGACTAAAGTTAACAACCTTGATTATCTTTTTCGTGTGGGCAATACCTTCGTTTTTATGATCCGGCGGATCATCTATACTTTGGTTTTACTTACCCATTTTGTCAACCATGGCTCTTTCGTCCAAAATGACTTATTTTCGTGAATTTTCCTCAGGTCATTCATGACCTTTTTATAATTCACATTACACCCCATGTAAGTAATGCCTCTATTTGTTTCTCTTGGAAACAATATCCCGGATAGGTTTTCTATTCAGGTTTTTCCAAGTTTTCAATCTACATATGCAACTTTCAATCTCTACGTATTTGTTGCATATTACTATTCATGCAATAATTTAAAACGTGCACCTGATAATGCTTGCTCTAATAGGCTCTCCTTGCCATTAACTTATTCGCGATTGTTGCGCGATTTAGGTCCTTGGTGAGCATGCTCTATTTGTCGTACTTTGGACCGTTCCTCTGTCAAATCCGCGATTTGTTAAACTCTCGCTATCTTCATATGCGAGTGTCCTTCAACTAAAACATCTACAACAGTTAGCAATTTCGACATTAATGGATGCCCGTATTATAATACAAGGCTTTTCTACTATACGCATCAACGCGTGTAATTTCGTTGACTATATCTACTCTATATCGATTTTATTGGTGTAACGTGTATTACACGATAACCATATGTGTTGTTCTCAACACTTTAATCATACTAAACCATTGATATACATGTACTTACCGGATTTGCGATCAAGCCTCGAACCGAACACACTTTATTCTTTAACCCTGAGCTCTGATTACCAACTTGTAATGCCCGTCTCAATTAATCAAGATTTTAATTATAAAATACACATTTTAATGCTAAAATGTGACTTTACAAAAACTTGTCATACCAACATTCCCATATTTTACAACATTTCAAAAACATATTTGTAAGTGTTTACATAATTCACTTATAGCAAAACAAATCAAGATTTGACGCGGAAGCTTCATTTAACGTGTGTTCGGTTCTTGCTCATCGCTTGATCTTCATCCGGGACTCTCGACATTCACCTATGATCAAAACCTACTTAGAAGTTAGTTTTGATAGTTAAATAACAAGTACAACAAGGTAATTGGGTCAAATAATCAAAATAAACAAAATAAACAAAAATTTCAAGGTTTTACCACGTCGTCGCGCGCCAGGGCAAACCCCTTTGGTCGTGGCGCGACGCCACGGCTCCAATTCGACAGAATGTGTTGATGCTGGTGCTGCATATTTGCCCAGCTAAGTTTTAACCAAAACCTCACTTCAAAATGGCATAACTTTTGATCTAGACCTCCGTTTTACACGATTCTTTTTCCTACGCGTTTGTAATTTAATTCTCCATCTCATGGAGTAAAAATCCGACATCTGAATTAACAAAATTTTAGATTTCAAGCTTTTGGCTTGCAATTCAATTTTAACACTTTTGACCCGTTCGTGATTTTATCAATCAAACTTGTTTATTACCTTTAAAATACCATGGACATCATGTTATATTCACTTACCAATATTTACGGTTCAAATTACGGGTTTCTTATGAAAACTTAACCCGTTTTGCATATCTACTCACTTTGACCCATTTAAAGTGATTTTCATGCATTTAAGCATCAAACTCGCACTTCTCTTTCTACACTTCGTATTTCCATTTTTAAATAGCCTCTTATATTCCACCACAACTATTTTGTGGTGGATTTAACATAATGGACCGCTATCCTTAATTTTACCCTTTGGATAGTCATTCTACGTAATTGACCCGTTCTTAGGCATTTGACCCACAAGGTTTATACTTACAACTCTTACATAAATCTAAGAGTTACATAATCATATTACTAATCATATCTAAACGACCTCTAAGGGTCGTTTGCCCGATTTACTTATCAAGGGCGCTTTGGTCATTTTTAGTCCCTCATTTACGACGAAGGACTCTCACTAATTATTTGACCAAAATTGCATGTTTAACTAACAACTTATTTATGCGTACCTGGCCCGGGTCATAATATCGACCCATTACAACCCTTTCACTATTAATCACTAGCTAATAGTAACGCGAGCCTTATGTTAATTCCTGTGAATCACAAAACTCAACAAGCGATTGTCAAATGTTATTGTCAAATGGTGTTAACAACACCATTTGACCCATTTAGTCTAATTGACCATTTGTTCGTATGAGATGGTATTTAATTACCATTTCTTCCCTTTAAACCTATCCCGGTTTTCTCTTTGAACTCTTTTACTTAAAAGCCGTTTCTTATTTGTTTGTCATTACATGACTTAATTCACCCTTTTTACCATAATCTATGATTTCTTACCATTTTCCCTTGTTCCGACTTTCATTAGATCTTATCGGAACATCATATACCAACCACTTAATAACATTCATATACACTACTTACAATTAAGTATTTTGTAAATAATGTAAAGGGGCGTAAGCTTTACTTACCTTGCATCCATGCCACACTTTTCTTTCCGTACTTGCTCCGTTTGACCCGCTTCATCCACAAGCTTTCACCTAGCTTGTTAGGCATCAAACTATCATCATAATTCGTAAGGCGGTTAGATTAGTCATTATCACATACGACTATTTCATCTTACGAATTTTATGTCGAAACTACTATTCGACCTCATCATTGATTAATTTGACTTTTTAAAAGTCAATTACCCTTAATCATATGAGTTGCATATTTGCGTTCAGTAACTTATTTAGGCGATCTTATCAACTATCCGATAGACATTATAATGATGCTACCGTTTTTAAGCTATTTTCTATCCAAGTTCATTACGTTTCCTACACTTCAACTAGTTCAAGCGATTATCAAGACTAATTTATTCATGTATTTTCGCAAGAACTAAGGGTTCTCATTTATAAGTAAAAACCCGTTTTATCATATCACTAGCATTCGTCCGAACACCTAATAAAATCAAGTTCTACATATCAACTAGTAGATATCATGATTTCAAACATCCATGTACATGAATAAAATCACCAATTTCACCATAACATACTTAACCCATTTCATGGCAACTATGAACATATACCTAAACTCATAATTTGTTCAAGTATCATTCCTAATACTACCATCCATGATGGTTTCAAACATGATTATCTCATTAGCTTCATCATATCATCAAAACCCACTTGATAATCTACTTGTTCATCACTTAGAAGTAACCCACATCAAGTATTTCATAATTTCATCATATCTAACGAAATTAGGCATACATAAACATCTAATTTCATCTTTGGATCATAATCCATCAATTTATTCGCAAGTAACCTACTTGTCTCGAATTTCAACTTTAACCAATCTAGATTTTGTGACATACCTTATGATCCCCATGACTCGGTGATCGTTTTTACGTGTTCATGCATTGATTTAGGGCTTGAATCGGGCTTCAATTTGATGATTTGTTGAAATTAGGGTTTGAGCTTCCATGGAGCTTTCTCCTGGTCGATCTCCACGCACACACACACACACACACACACACACACACACTTAGTGTGTGTGTTGTGTTTTATTTATTTGTATTATTAAAACTAGTTTGCCCACTAGGCAACATCAGTCCCTTGTGTTTTATCTCACTCAAAAGAAGCTATAACTTGCTATTTATTACATAGTCACATATTACTAACTAGCTTAATTATTCCTAGTTAACTTAATGAGTTCGGGAAATCATAGCCCGTTTTATTTCAAGTCCCGTTAACTCGTGCCTTTTATATACTTTGTTTTCTCAAAGTATTCGTTCTCCTTTAATTAATATTAGGCTTATGCATTTAAATCCTAATATTTTACCGGGTAAATTTTACCACTAACGGTATTTTACCTGTCTTTACTATTAACGTGGTTTGATTACCAAACCCGTTTTTGGGGTGTAACATAGCCCTTCCATGATTCTGGGTTACACGACTTCAATAGCCTTTCCGATTTTCCCATAGATCCTTTTTGCACGTCTCCTCAGTCATGAGGGTTATCGTGTCGTCGCTAACTGCGGTTGACATCATTCTATTGTAAGAATAACCAAATTCACCTTATTTCATTTTATTATTCCATGTCGTTGTATGGAATTTACCCACATCGTTTATAAATATAAACGATGTTTCTACGTGTTTTATTAGGTTTAGACAAGTATATAACCTTGTCTTCACCGCTTACTTACTATTACAAATCACGGGTTCAGGTGTAATTACACTCCTTCCCAATATGGCGTTTATCTTTCATTGCATTCCCGGGTTCGAGTGTACGCGTACTCCTTCCCATTGCAATATTTATCGAGATTACTTTTACCTCGGTTTCACATACTCGCCATTATTTATTTATTTATTTATTTATTTATATATATACATACATATATATATTTTTCTGTTACATAATTCATTCATTTCACTAATCATATATGCCTATATGCAACTATCGTTCATTATGTGAATTGTTGCATTCTACTTGTCTAATCGTAATTTAGAACGTGTACCTGATTGATACTCGCCCTGATGTACTCCATTGTCTCAAGTCATCACTTGATTTAGGTTCTTTGCTAGCATGCTCTTTGTCATGCTTCCGAACCTTCCGCCCTTTAGATTATTTATCCCCCGTCATCTTCAGATGCGGTCATCATATCATTCGAACATTTCCAATTTATTATTAATCTTGCTATTCAATGTTGCCCATATTATTATACGAGAGATTCAAATATACTTACCTTACAAGTACTTATTTTATATTCAATCTATGATTAGGATTTATACTACCTAATTATCTTTTATTGACACAAGACATCTCGAATCTGCAATGTTTATGTTAATTGTTAAACATTTTGTTTCATTATCGTTTGCATCTTTCACTTTGATTTTGCCAAGTTTGTAACTTTCTTAAACCATTCGTGTTTAGTGCACTTTTCGGGTTTGAGTGTATTAACACACCCTTCCCATGCACTTTAATTCATATTCTTTTCCTAATATTTTGTTACAATCTACTCATATAAGTAATTCTTACCGGATGTTTGATCAAGCTTCAAACAGAACACACTTTGTCAACAACCTTGAGCTCTGATTACCAACTTGTAACACCCATCTCATTTAATTAATATTTTAGCATAAAATACGCATTTTCAAAAGAAATGCATAGTTTCAAAAGTTATACAAAACGATAAGGTTCCATAACGATAGTAACTTAGTTAACTAACTAACTAGTTTAAACATCAAAACGTTAAGTTAAGTGTCTACAAAATGAGCATTGTCTACATCAAAGTTAGATAAACGCGAAAGCTTTAAAACATTGTGTTCGGTTCTTGAATTCATGCTTGATCGCCATACGGAGTGAGGCCAACATCACCTAATGCCAAAACCATGTTAATTGTTAGTTTTGGAAATGTTAAATCATGTAAAATCAAGTTCTAATACCAAACAACGGAAACAAAACAAAAATTCTGGGATTTGGGTCTGTCGCGCCCCGGGAGAGATTCTGTCTTGGCTTACGCATGCCTCGACAGACGTCGCGTGACGCGACCTTGAAGATGTTGGGGTGTCGCGCGACGCGACACCCTATTTTCGATAGACTGTTGCTTGGTTTTGTGCTGCATATTCCTAGCTCTTAAATTTAACAAAATCCCAACTTTAAACATTCATAACTTTTTACCTACATGTCTGTTTTAATCGATTCTTTTTTCTATGCGTCCGTAATTTAATTACCGACGCGTCTATCATGATTATTTGTTCAAAACTTAAGTTTACGGACCAAAAGGCTATTAGTCCCCTTTTTATTTATTCGACCCGTATTATTTTACACTAATTCTACTACTAATAATTTTATGACCTCAAGGGGTATTTACCAATCATCCGGGGCTTACGATCACTGGCGTATGAATACCAAGTCTATGGTTTTACGCTCTTGTGATCCTCCATCGCCAAAAGCTATTCAAAACACATTCTTACTATCTACTAAACAATTATTCGACCCGTTTGGCTCATTTATGGAATCCTCCATTTCCAATGACTACTGATGTGTGCGAGTGTGTATATATATTTAAGTACATTTTAAGCCCTTTTTACACGTTAGTCAAGTTTTAAATTTATAAAACACGGTATTTTACTAACACCAAACACACATATGGGCAAGTGCACCCATCGTGAGCGTAGTATAGTGTTGGCAAGATACCGAGGTCGTCCAAGGACACAAGAGCTTTTAATACCGGTTTATCCTCAACGTCTAATCAAATCAAAAAGTTAGAAAAATGTTTTTAAACTAGAAAAATAAAAACTAACTAAAATGATGAAAATAAAAATAAAATAAAAACAGATAGACAAGATGAATCACTTGGCTCCGACTCGTGTTTAGTGTAACCTTTGATTATTTCCGCACTTTTGCACTTTTTAAGAGACTATCTTAGTTATTGTAGTAGGCCCCTCTTTTGAAGGTGACGTTACCCTCAACCCAGTAGTTTGAGTCAGCAAGGATACAATCCTAAAGGGTCGGATTATTGAAAGATAATTAATTAAGTTGTTAATGCATATTATGGTAGGCCCCTCTTTTGAAGGTGACGTTACCCTCGGCTAAGTAGTCTGAGTCAGCAGGGATACAGTCCTAAGTAGCCGGGTTAAAGTATTAATAGTAGCTTACATATGAGGGGATCAAAGAGTTTGGACCCCCGCCATCCAATACCGGTTGGTATTGAAGGAGATCCTACTAAATTTGACCCAGGTCCTTGCAGGATCTATACACTGAACAAGGCAAGACTCTTACCAAACCGTTCCCTTAACCCCCGACCAGGTAGCCAACATATCTCCATATAGACCATGGAGATATGAATGGTGAAAATCTTTTATTTTATATAGACAGTAAAATAATGCCAAGACACCACGGACAAACAATAAGGAAGAATCACCTTCAACATAAGAAACTAGTTATTAAAGTCATTAATACATAACCAAATAAAAAGTGCGAAAAGATTAAAAATAAAAAGTATCACACTAGACACTTGTCTTCACCAAGTGATGTAAGAGACTTAGGCAAACATGGCCTTTGATTGTCAAGAACTCTTACAATCAATCTTGGATCCCGAGACGACTCACACACTCTATGATGGATAATGGATGATGGTAGTGGATGATGGTGTTGTGATGGTGGTGGGTGAAGTGTGAGAGAGGTGGTGTGCTAAGGGATGGTTTGCAAATGAGCCAAGCACCCCTATTTATAGGCTGAACAGAGGCTCGGGCACGGCCCCGTGTCCCCCTTCCTTCTCTTTCTTCATTAATGCATGAACACGTAAAAACGATCACCGAGTCATGGGGATCATAAGGTATGTCACAAAATCTAGATTGGTTAAAGTTGAAATTCGAGACAAGTAGGTTACTTGTGAATAAATTGATGGATTATGATCCAAAGATGAAATTAGATGTTTATGTATGCCTAATTTCGTTAGATATGATGAAATTATGAAATACTTGATGTGGGTTACTTCTAAGTGATGAACAAGTAGATTATCAAGTGGGTTTTGATGATATGATGAAGCTAATGAGATAATCATGTTTGAAACCATCATGGATGGTAGTATTAGGAATGATACTTGAACAAATCTAGTTAAAGACATCCTACGTTGATGTAGTTAAATATTTCTCTTGGGTAGTTTAGCTGAAGAGATTGTTCGTTGATCTAATCCTTTGGTGACCTAGTTAAAGAGACTCTATTTCAGTCAAGTTAAATCACCACAGGATTATTCGTTTGATTTTTTTCCCATACGTATTATGAAATGAACTGTGCGGACTGTGCAAGGAAGTACGTAATTATGGAGGCCTACATAATTATGGAATTCAGTGCACAGAAACCACAGGAAGTTTTGTCATGTGTAAAGACCAATAATGGCAAGAGTAATGATACGGGAGAAGTCTTGGACTTTGACCGATGTCATTTTATCTTACACTTCCCAATCATGAATTTAAGTTTCCTATGATAAGTCTTCATGGGAAACGTTCTCCTATCCATAGTTTGAAACTCCATGTTTTGCTGCTACAAGGACTTCACTTTGAGGGATTGACAATTTCGCTAAGAACCTTATCATGGCCCAGAGTTCTACTTAGGGTTCAAGGGGTTCATTCAAAGCAAAAACATCACCGTCGTCTTCACAAGTTTCTCCTAAAATTAAATTTCGGGACGAAATTTCCTAAAGTAGGGGAGACTGTGACACCTGTGTCACTTCAACCATCAAACAAATGCCAAACCAATGAAATATTTTATTTCATACTTGGGATTTTTAAAAATATGTGTATCGTTTGCACATATCAACTCTTGTTCGATTTCAAGCTTTAAATCGCTTTCTGGAGGGTTATACGCGCTCTGATGCGTAGATATAACCAGTTTAATGCAACGAACACTCCGGAATAGTGAAATAGGCTTAACATACCTTAAATAACCTTTACATAACTTATAAATAAGTTTTGAAGGCTTTGGTATGGCAAAATCGAGTTAAATCGCTTACAGGGACTAAAGTTGACAAACTGCGAAAGTATGCCAATTTTAACTGTAACAGATATTCCGGAACATGACCATAAGTTAAACATACCATAAATATCCTTTACATAGCTTAGAAATAGGCTTTGAGGTGTTCGGTGTGCTAAAATAAACTTTTGGGTCCTTCAGGGACTAAAAGCGTCAAAAAGTGCACAAGTTTGCATTTTTGCGCATAACTTACGTTCTGAATACATCCGGACATCCAAAAATTTATGTAAGCACTAAAATATTTTATTTTAGTGTTTGGCATAAGAAAAATCCATTCTTCGCGTCATTTGGATCGTTTTTCGCGCTTATGCGCATTCCTTCGTAATTAAGCGAACATCGCGTTCGTACGACCAAACGAACCAACATCCGACATATTTTTGAGCATGTTTCATGTCCACAATGTTTAGGCATCCTTTCGGAGCTTGTATTTGGGTTTGACGGGTGTTAGAAGTGCCGTTACGCAATGAAACATGTGCAGGGACCATTTCTGCAAATTCTGCAGAAATAAGGGCTAGGCGTGATGCGAGGGGTCTAGGCGTCACACGAGGCCCCTTCTGGACCAGATTCAGTGTTTAAACAGCTGGTAACAGCCCTTCAACTCCCCAAAGGCCAATGCCACTTGTCAAACTCTTGTGGTGGGGGCAAAATGAGCTACCACAACATTCCGACAAGTGTACGGGCGAGATCATTCCCTCTTCTCCAAGAAACGATCCTAACGGTGAACCGAAATCTATAAATACCTAACAACCACTTCATTCATTCCTCACACCTTTGAAATCTAAGTTTGCTCTCTAAGTTGTTGTGTTTAACACTTCATACCTGAGAGTACTCGGATTCAAACCTTCCATTCTTGGACCCTTCGTAAGTATTCTTTCGTTCTTTTATTGCTTTTCAAGTCCGAAAGTCAAACTTTGTTTGACTTTCTGCATTGACCAGTTTATGGTCAATGCGAAGTTCGTTTGAACTTCGCAACATGAGCGTAATCACGATGGTTATAGTCCCTTGTGACTATGCCTACTGATTACCACGTTGTCTAGGGTCGTAAGGGTAAGCGATCTAATAAATCGCTTATACCTTTGAACCCGACCCATTTGGTCGATCATTAGGATCTGACCAAGCACATTAGGTGACCATAGTATATAGGGAATAACCTTCCGAGGTTATACCTTATGGTCGCTTCGTTTAAGTAGTTGTATGATAGGTAGTTTATATGCCTTAGGTAAATTACCAAAATGCCCTTTTGACGCCAAAATTCATTTTAAGCATATATAACATAATCTTTGGTATCTAAACTGATTTGGTAACAATATTAGACATGTTAAGGCATATTTTACTTGTCATAGGACTAGTTAGGCGGTCCGAACGCGTTTCACGCGAACGACGCGTTAAAGTAGCATAAGCTACCTAAACGGGTCGTAATGGGTCGTAAGCACTTAGGTTAGGTTTCATTTAGTATGTAGGCTTTGTTAAACCATGTTACACGAGTCTCCATACTCGTTTGGTTTACGAACCCTCATTCTATCCAATCCTCCAATTTAGGTCCGGTTTATTAACATAGTTACCTATATTAGGTGCCGTTTGATATCCGCGATCTCTAGCATTGTTTGGTTGTTACTCAAGGACTACTAAGCAATCTCAAGTGAGTACATAGACCCCTCTTTTACTGTTTTCCAAACATTTTGGGGTGGAACACATGTGCCTACTTGTTACTTTCATGCTTTCACATCATATACCTGCTATGTTCATTAGTACATTTATAGTCATGATTTCATTACATTTTATGCTATGTATGCCCATTGTGTGCGTACTTAGTACATTGCCTTACATTACATGCTATGTATGCCCATTGTGTGCGTACTTAGTACATTGCCTTACATTACATGCTATGTATGCCCATTGTGTGCGTACTTAGTACATTGCCTTACATTACATGCTATGTATGCCCATTGTGTGCGTACTTAGTACATTGTTTTACATTACATTTTATGCTATGTATGCCCATTGGGTGCGTACTTAGTACATTGTTATACAATACACTTTATGCTATGTATGTCCTTTTTTGCATACTTAGTACATTTGTTATTCATCACATGCTTACATTTTTGGATACACATTACATGATTTACATCAAACATGAACATTTTACTTTGGTAGTTTGGTTTGAGTAAGTGATTAAGTAACGAGGCGTGTGTAATATGATACAAGCATGGTGGATACGCCGCTGGTACTTCCTATATATAAGTGTTTGTATGGTATTACATATCGTAGCGTTATTTGAATCATTTCAGTTTGAGACATATAACATTTTATACAAATAACATACTTTTTACAAGACATTGATTTACAAACAACTTATCTTATACAAACTCATCTTACATGGTTATTCATTTAACCATACATTATTCTCTTATTTATACATATCATCTGATCTTATCGTTTTTCAAATGATTTACAAGACAAAGCAAATTACAAGGTTCATGACTAAACATTTTCTCAAACATAAGTCATGAATCCTATTTTCTCAAAACCTATGTATCTCACAGGCATTTTTATGCTGACGTACCTATTTTCACATGTGTTTTCAGGAGATGATGCATAGGACTTATCAAGACATACTTAGGCGGACTTGTGCCTTAGTGACTTAAAACGAAACAAGAACTAGTTAATTTTTGTTATGTACTCTTTGTTTCTTGTTTAAAACAATGTAAACTCTCATGTTTGATTAATAAAACGAAACTTTAATTTTCCATGGTTGTGAAACATTAATTCTGTTACAACACTCCCCGACGTTTCCGCCACGTTTCGTTGTCTCACGTGGTCGGGGTGTGACACATCTGGCGGTGAAAACCGTGGCCTTGGGATTTTAGATGGAGGTGTTACTTGGACGGTACCAGATGCGTTACTTAAACCGATCACAAGGGCCTCCCGTGTACCTCGGCATTGACAGAGCTAAATCAGTTAATGGCATCACTGGAGGGAACTTTAGGATGATTACGACTATGAAACTTGAATGTGCACGAGCTTTGCAGCTCACTATTGACTCTAACTTACCTGGTCAGACTCGCCCTGTTCAAACTGGAGAACTGAACGAAGAGGATTTTCAAATAAAACCCATGCGGGGCATGGAGAAGCAACCTTTTACAGGTCGGACGATACTCGTTACCTCATGGAATGAATGTGGGTCTCATTATACGACAACTGTAGGGAACTCGTGTTGAGCAAAGCACACCGGCTTCGATATTCTAGCCGTATGGGTTTTGATGAGAGGCATTAGGATTTATAAACCTTGTACTGGTAATCGGGCATGAAGGCCCACCTAGCTAGGTATGGGAATGATGTTTGACTTGTGGGAAAGTCAAGGTGAAGTGTTAGCAAACAGAAACACCTATAAGGAAAGCGAAAACAGACTGCCATGGAATTGGTCGCTAGTCTACTTACAACTCGAAACGGAAACAATGTCACCTGGATGATCGTTGACCATCTCACGAAGTCAGCGCATTTTCTGGCAATCAAGGAAACAAATAAGTTTTCGCAGCTTGCAGCAGTTTATCTTAAGGAGGTGGTTTCTAGGCACGGGGTGCCAACTTCTATCATCTCAGATCGAGATCCGCGTTTCACTTCTGAACTATGGCAGTCTATGCATAAGTCGTTCGGTTCACGTCTCGATATGAGCACTGCTTATCACCCACAGATGGATGGTCAGAGTGAGCGCACCATTCAGACATGCTGCGGGCATGTGTGATTGATTTTGGGAAAGGATGGGAGAAACATTTGCCGCTGATAGAGTTCTCGTACAACAACAGCTACCACACTAGTATTCAGGCAGCTCCATTCGAGGCACTGTACGGGCGAAAGTGTCGTTCTCCTCTCTGTTGGGCTGAGGTGGGTGACAGCCAGATCACCGGTCCTGAGCTGGTACTTGAAACCTCAGAAATGATTGTTCAGATCAGGAACCGTATGGCAGGAGCACGTGATCGTCAGAAAAGCTACGCTGATGAGCGTAGGAAACCGTTAGAGTTGCAGTGGGTGATCGTGTTATGTTGAAAGTTTCGCCGTGGAAGGGTGTTGTACGCTTCGGGAAGCGTGGCAAGCTTAACCCACGTTACGTTGGGCCATTTAGAATTCTGGAGCGGATCGGTAAAGTTGCTTACAAGCTTGAGTTACCTGCTGAGTTGGGTAATGTTCACGATGTTTTCCATGTTTCACAGTTGAAGAAGTGTTTGGTTGATGAAACACTAGTTGTACCATTCCAAGAGCTGAAGATCGACGACAGGTTGCAGTTTGTCGAAGAGCCCATTGAGATCATGGATCAGGAGGTCAAGGTACGTAAACATAGTCGTATTCCGATCGTTAAAGTTTGTTGGAACTCTAGACGTGGACCGGAATTCACGTGGGAGCGTGAGGATCAGATGAAGCTTAAATATCCCCAACTCTTCCCTGCTGACCAGTCTAAACCCGGTGAAACTAGTGAATTTCGGGGCGAAATTCCTCTTCAAGTTGGGGATGATGTGACACCTGAGCAAAATCCGCAACAATCTTGATTCCTCGCTTCACTCCTTCATGCCTACTTGCTAAATTTCGGGATGAAATTTCCTTCAAGTTAGGGATGATGTGACAACCCGTATTTCTGAGGTTAGTGCTGCTTAAATTCCGCCAATCGTCAGCGTGTGTTCTGCGTTAAATCACTCATCTTGTGCACCATAGATTGCTTATGTGTGTATGTTTTCGCAAAACCGCTAAACATTATTACGTGTCATTTATTTAACCTTGAAAACCAGTTTAGATGAACTGCAAACATGTTTCACACTTGTTTAACACTCACATGTTTGGACCCTCGGGCCTGTGGCCACATTCTGCTCACCGTAGGCCCATATAGATAGAGCCCAATCTAAATCTGCATTCACTTTAGGCCGTAATCCCTTGGGCCGGCCAACAAGTACTCGATATCATACATGGTCTCTTAGGTACAACGTTTAACTCGTATCACAGGCCCAAACCAAACCGAGCCCACCCATCCTCAAGGAAATAGGTTTTGCATTCTAACTATATTTGCTTATCATGTATACGTAACTCCTTCCCTACTTCCCAATCATCACATAATAAACCCTAATCACCTATTGTGCGACGGCAGTGGTCAAGGACCCCCCCCCTCTCGTAACATTATATTAGCGGATCAGTGGCTGGTTAGTAATTTCTTTTGGTTGATTTGTTTTGTTAATCATGTTGTGTATATATGTGTGACCTCGATTGCATGAACCTGATGTGATGACTTTGTAGGTTTGAAATCCATAATAAATTGTGATGATAACTAGCTGTAAGGGTCCACTAGAATTGTGGGTATCTAATTTGATAAGTTTGGATATATGACAACCCATGTGTTTGTAACTTTGAAATCACCAAATCATGTGCATCCTACGTATGTGTCAGAATGGACAAGATGTTAAATGATGATGTTTGTCATGTGAGTTAATGAATGTGTTGATTGTTTATTTTGTTCTTGTGTGAGGATAGTTTAATTATTGGTAATAGTGTGATGCATGACTCTAGGGTTATACAAGAATATATATATATATATATATGTAATGAGGATTCAGAAATTATAGAGATATTTGAATGAAGATAATCTTTGCTAAATAAAGGGCTATGGCACGAATCAGGAAGTAATTATACTTATTATTTTGAATTGAGCATGCCATGATAAAAGAAGATAGTGTTTGATACTAAGAACGTGCTTGTTAGTGAGGCAAGGGTCTCGTATAATTGATGCTATGTGCTATGATAAATATGGAGGGAATGATACGTTTGGATTGGGTATTACTGATCAATGATGGATAGGAGGGTAAAGTAGTATGTTGATTGTCAAGTAATTGATCGATAAGGTTGTCAAAACGGGAAGCATGATTTAGATTAAGTCTAAGAGCTGGGCCACACACACACACATAAATATACACGAATGAAGTGTGGGCCGCATGGATATCTCGTTGTGATGTTGGGCCGGTTGTAACATTGGGCTGTCCTAGACCTATTAAGCACACACACATATGTTTTATTCAGTAACATGCATGTAGCTATTCAGTATGTTGAACTTGAATGTTTATCCAGCCGAACCTGAGTAATGAATTCTTATACTTTGTGCTTAACTGGATAAGTTGGTATACGGATTGACAAATGTTACTACATGTATCTGATGTGTACTGTTTGATGAATAAATGTGGAGTGACACGGACCGAGCTTGTATGCATACTAACCGTTATATGTGCATTAATCATAGGACCTGATTGATTGTTTGGTTAAACGAGTAGTTAAGTCTACCGAGCACTCTAAGGTGAGTTCACTACATTTGAGCATGCGTCCCGGTGGTTGGGACAGTCAGTGGGTATCCCGGGGAGGGATAAGTCTTTTGGGTAAAACTGGTATATTGAATAATATTCTCATCCTATCATTCTTAAGTCCCATTCATTGTTACCGGGGAGGTAACGGGTATTAGTTGGTAGCGCTACTTAGGTTTGGCACCCTCACGCCGTACCGGGGAGGACGGTTGTGAACTAATGACCCAGTCGGGCCCAGTGCTTTGATAGGAGCACTGGGGAAAGGGCAAAACATACATCAGGAGCCGTCTTGTTCAGAAATGAGATATTATCAATATTACTTGCTTTTGTTAATGAACTGTTTTAAACACTTGATAACAAACGTTTTCATAACTGTGAACTCGCCAGCTTTGTCTGATACACTTGTTGCATGCTCGCAGGTCGTTAGATTTCTTGGATG
The DNA here is from genome assembly GCA_030545235.1 of Helianthus tuberosus. Lineage (NCBI taxonomy): Eukaryota > Viridiplantae > Streptophyta > Magnoliopsida > Asterales > Asteraceae > Helianthus > Helianthus tuberosus. Next base: position 107,388,813 of record CM060365.1, on the reverse strand, counting down.
TGGAACTTGCTGTTTGGAGCGGCTTGAGTGGTCATGGTTCGTGTTGATTGGACACACTTATTGGATTATTGGTTTTCGTACTTTTGTTTTGAGAATATTTAAAATATGGTTTTCGCTAATGCTTCCGCTGAACACATTGGTTATTCGTGTAACTCATGTTGGGATTTTATATTTAAATTGAGAATGTTATTTTGAAACTTGTGAGTTCAATGTAATTAGTGGCTCATTGTCAGTTAGTCACACTCCTATCAGGGATACTCCCTAGGTGGTATTTGGGGGTGTGACAGTTTGGTATCAGAGCCACTGGTTATAGTGAATTTGGTTTTAAAAACGTTTCTATAAAACCAGACTATAACCGAACAGATCCGAAATCGACCATGACACTCAGCTCTGTTAGGCCCTAAAGTGTGAGACTGACGCATCAAATTAACACAACGGGTTATGGTTGCGAACTGGGCCTTACCGGGTTAGTTTATATTAGGTTGTGGACCTTTATAGGTCACTTGGGCCAAGCTTTAGGCTATGTGGGCCAAGCAGGCCCAAGGGGAGCTCATGTAGGGAAGTGGGCTTGTCTATGTATATAAACAAGTTTCTAACTTGTTTTAGGGTTGGAACCTCCTAGTTACAGAATCCTAGAGAAACAGAGAGTGGGAGGCGATTTGGTTGTGAGCACTTGTACTAGACGGTTTTGCTTTTCAAGTAATAGAATCGTGTGCAAGTGTTGAAAGTGATTCCGGTATTGTTCTTCGTTTTTCATACTTTTCGGTTTATCTTGAATCACATCAAGTTTGGATTCCGCACAAACTTGGTGTTGTTTGATATCATTGAAAGATCCGATTATACGGGACTTACAAGTGGTATCAGAACTATTAAAACCTTTTTCTAGGCTCGGTGTAATATCAAAGATTCAAGATTTTCGTTATTTTTGGTTCGGTGTTCTTCGCGTTCTTCGTAGTGTTCATCGAAATTTTATCAAAAATTACTATATTTTGGTGTTTTGATTTTGAAAAAGGTTGTTAAAGGATTAAATATAATCTCTTTATTCTTTTTCCGAAAAAAACTTTAATGTCAATCATAATCCTTTAATTTTGAAAATTATCTTGATTTCAAAGTTTCCAAATATCTCGGGCTATAGCTGTCAATCACATTCAAATTCAATTTCAAAAGGTCTCGAGTGGTCTCGACTTATCATCACCTCACATTGTCTCGAGTCACTGCTTCAATTTCAACAGGTCTCGACTCAGCAACTTCAATTTCAATTTCACAGTTTCGAGTCCCAACCACCCTTCCGATTCGCAACCGAGATCTCGACTCATAAACATCTTCACGGTCACGACTCGTTAATCATCATCATTCTCGGTCTCGACTCATCAACATCTTCACAGTTTCGACTCTACAAGCTTCACCGTCTCGAGTCGCAATCACGGTTTCGACTTCACATTTTTCAAACGGTCTCGACTCTTCACGGTTTCAAGGTCTCGAGTCGCAACAATTGTTTCGACTGAGGTCTCGAGTTATCTCTCCACGGTCTCAAGTCGCAACCACGGTTTCGAGTCTCATCTTTTCCACGGTTTCGAGTCACTTCAGTCTCGAGTCGCAACCACTATTCATCTTCTCCGACGACATCCTCCTGACTACCATCAACTCGCTCATCATCTAACCTGCAACTTTCTGCTACACAACACAACCATTAACAACCACCACTATCACGATCATCTCCGTCATACGCCGACCACCTCCGTTCTTCTTCCACCGCACCACCGCACCATCACCGTCCTCACCGTGTTCCGTTCATCACCGGTCCTCGTCATCTTCTCTGCCTATCATCCTCTACCTCAGTACACCTCCGTTCATCAGAGAACTATCTGGGTGGCAGAAGTTAGAAAATAGGGTTTCGGGGTTATGTGTTACGAAGAAGAAGACATAACAGTGTTTCTCATTTGAATATTTATAATAACAATCATTAATTATAATATTTTAATATATTAATAATAATAATAAGGATTCTTTTATAATAAATATATATATTCTTATTAAAAAAAAAACAAGGAAAAAGTTTGTTTGGTTGTGAAAAGTTTGACAGGTTTTGAGGAGCGGTTCAGCAAGCGGGAACATTCGCTTGCAAAGGGTTTGAGTTAGCGAGTACACGGGTTCTTGTTTGGTTTGTGTTTTGAGGAGAAGAACAAAAGTATCAACCATCCGCTGAAATTATGGCATTTGTGTTTCACAAACCCGTGGCTCAAGAAATTACTCGTGAAGAGATACTTTCTGTTTTCTGTACTCCTGAGTGTAGGGAAAGGGTTGAAGCTTACAGAATACACAATGCTGAGCTAATTCAAGATTATCAAGATATAAAAAATAAAAATTTCACATTGTCGAAAAACAAAAAACTTTATAAAGAAAAGATTGAAGCTCAGCGAAAAGACATCATCAAACTCAAAGATGATGTAAGTGTAAAAACAGCCCATTTTCTAGAAGCTCAGGAGAAAGTATGTATTTTAACTAAGGAACTGGAAGATATCAGAGATAGATATCAAATAAATAAGCTAAACATAAAAAATTTTGATTCTTCTAGTAAATTGGTCAAAAATTTGTGTGATCAACAGCTCGCATACAAGGAAAAGAAAGGGTGTGGTTTGGGTTTTAATAAGGCTCCTCCTCCTTATAATGACAATTATACTTACTTACCTATGACTGAGGAGGAGATGATAAATGAAAGTCGAATGACTTATGGTCCCAAAAACAATAAGTCATCATTTAATGGCAAACCAGTTGGGAAACAGAAGTCTGATCCAATAAGTTTTGTTTCTAAAGGCACAATTGATCCTAACATTTCGTCTTCATGTGCAGATAAAGTATCTGAAGTAAAATGTGAAGAAGTTCTTGGGAGTGAACCAGTTGTTCATACTAATATTTCTGAAAATTATTTTGAACAAACTGAATCTGCTATTGCTTTTGGTCGGTCTTTATTTGCGTCATTTTCTGCTTATGTTTCGTCTTGTGAGCCTGATATTTTGGGCAAAACTGATAATGTTTGTGTTGAACCTTTGAACAATATGTCTGATGATGGTTTTTCTTCAGTTAATGATTGTGAATCTGATGTTTCTAACCCTTTGGTTGATGAAAGTGTTACAGGTGAGGTCCCTCAGGATACATTCAGTGAAACCACTGAAACTTCTTCCCAAGAAAATCAAGAATGTCCTGATTCTTCTTCTGAATCGGCCTCAGTGGACATCCCTAATGTTGAATCTAGTGGGACCACATTGGAAACCGTGACTGAAAGCAGACCTCAAGTAGATTCACATGATACATGTGTTGATGAAACACGTGTTGATGAAACTTCATCTTTTGAAATTAAAAATGAACCTGATTTTGTAAAAGAAGAAACAGGAGTTTAAATAAATGAACAGTCACAGACAAATGTTTCTGAAATTAAAGTTAAAACAGAAACTAAATCGTCTGTTCAAAATGATCATGATAAAATTGTAAAATACGAAAAACATCATCCGTCTGAATCTCATACTTGTGCTAGTTCTGATCAACAGGTACATAAGAACTCAGAAAAGGCACATAGAACACATGCAAAGCAATCAAAGCAAGCTCGTTCATCTAAACCAATCAGATCAGCTACTGCTGCTAGCTCTTCGAATCTCCATACATTGAAGCGACAAACATGTTTCAACTGTGGAATTCCTGGACACATTGCTAGAAATTGTGTTCATCGTCCAAAAGTGCAAAAAAAAGCCAACACTCACTCTTGTGCTGATGTTTGTGAGCCGGTTCACAACAAGCGGAATGAGCCAAAACGAGCAGATCAAAGTCGGGGGTATACGAAGTCTGCTCATCAAGGATAATCACGATCCCATAAGGCTCATGACAAGGTGATTGAAAGCTCCAATCAGGGAGAAAAGACGAAGAACGGTGCTCAAAGCAACAAGACTTCTGCAAACAACAAATACAAGCACCCCAATTCGTCTTCGTCTAAGAGAAATGTGCAGGCACATCCAGCGCAAAAAGGACCGGTTTGTCCTTCAGGACCTGCTAGAGCGAATCAAGCTGCTCAAAACGTCTTTCTGATGAAAAGACAAACTTGCTACAACGGTGGCATTGCGGGTCATATTGCTAGAAACTGCACACGGCGTCTCCATGAACTGTATTATGCTCAAAATCAGAGGGTTACACCTAAGGATAACTACCATTCCAAGCCGATGAAGGTATCATCACCTAAGGCAATGAAGAATGTGAATCCCAAGGTTAAACCTTCTGATGGGGATTGGAATGTTGCTAAAAACAAACGGAAGGCTGCTCAGGAACAAAAATGTTTTTCTAAAACTAACAAACCTGAAACAGTTAAAGTTGCTCAACCGACGGCAACAAACATGTTTGTTAAACCGAAACAGATTTGGAAACCCAAATCTAAAGCAGCAACGTCTCCAATCCTTGAAACCAAAGGGGACCTATGTTTAAAAGAAGTGTCTTATTTTGATGCTTTAGGAAATCCCAGGACCACGATGGCCTGGGTACCCATGTCTTACTAATCTCCTTACTTTTCAGGAACAACTAAGGAGGAGTTGTTGACAATCTCTGGAATGTTGATAGCGGTTGTTCCAGAGATAAAAAACGGGTAACATTTCACTGTTGCAAAAAGTTCAAATTTTTTTTTTACAGATGATATGTTTCCTTTGGAGGAGATTAGGGAAGTAAGATAAGATCAGCAAAAGGTACCGTTTAAATTCAGTATTTTGATTTGAATTTGATTAGTCTTCAATCTAATGACAGAACGATTAAACAAAAATATTTTTTTTCTCTTTCTTAGTTCATTACTTTGTACATAATGTGTCCTTTCTCTATTAAATGGTAAATTTGCGCAAAAATACAAGATTTATGCACAAATTTAGGGGGGAGAGGAACATATAGATAGATATAGAGTTTAGGAGGAGAAAACTCAGAAAATACAAAAAGAGTTTGCTGTAAATATGTATTGTTTTAGGGGGAGAAAATGAGAAAAATACAAAAACATTTGAAAAATGAAAAAGCCAAAAAGAGAAATTGCATGATATGGGAAGTGAAATAAATGTTTGTGTTAAAGGGTTTGACTAACACATGTAAGGTGCCATAGCTGAAAAGACTAGGATCTACTGCGATATGTCGATAGGCTTGACGCTTGATGTGTGTAAAATGCAACATATAAATTACATCAAATGAGGCATAAAACTAACCCTTTTTAAGTACTAATATTGGAAAAATAGTGTTTTTGTCTTCCTTTTGTATTTTCAGGATTAAATGAGCTCAAAAACACAAAAGAAGCAAAAAGACAGCTAAATCCAACATAAATACAAGGAAAGGAACATTAGTGGACTGCCCGACCCCTCAACGGCATCTTCCCAAGCAAAATAGAGAAGGCAGAACACTGAACACGCCCCGTGCTCAGCCAGCACGGGGCCGTACCCAAGAAGCAGCAGAAAAGACAAACCTATAGAAGCTTCTATTGCCCACCACGGGGCCGTGCCCAGTGAACACGGGGGCGTGTCGAAAGTACAGCAGGCGCATTAATTGTAATTGCGAATTACAATTAATGAGGAGAGAGAGTGTCAGACAGGCACGGGGCCGTGCCCAGCGGACACGGGGCCGTGCCCAGCTCTCTGTTCAGCCTATAAATAGGAGTGCTTGGATTCATTTCATCTCATCCCTTGGCACACCACCTCTCTCACACTTCATCCACCACCCACCACCATCACAACACCATCATCCACCACCATCATCCATTGTCCATCGTAGAGTGTGTGAGTCGTCTCGGGATCCAAGATTGATCGTAAGAGTTCTTGACAATCAAGGCCATGGTTGCCTAAGTCTCTTACATCACTTGGTGAAGACAAAGTGTCTAGTATAATACTTTTTATTTCTAATCTTTTGCACTTTTTATTTGGTTTTGTATTAATGACTTTAATAACTAGTTACTTATGTTGAAGGTGATCTTTCCTTATCGTTTGTCTGTAGTGTCTTGGCATTATTTTACTGTCTATATAAAATAAAGGATTTTCACCATTCATATCTCCACGGTCTATATGGAGGTATGTTGGCTTCCTGGTCGGGGGTTAAGGGAACGGTTTGGTAAAGGTCTTGCCATTGTTCAGCGTTTAGAGGTCCTGCAATGGACCTGGGTCAAATTTAGTAGGACCTCCTTCAATACTTCACGGTATTGGATGGCGGGGGTCCAAACTCTTTGATCCCCTCATAAGTTAACTACTATTAATACTATAACCCGGCTATTTAGGACTGTATCCCTGCTGACTCAGACTACTTAGCCGAGGGTAACGTCACCGCCAAAAGCGGGGCCTACCACAATACTGCATTAATAACTTAATTCATTATCTTCCAATAATCCACCCTTTTAGGATTGTATCCTTGCTGACTCAAACTACTGGGGTGAGGGTAACGTCACCTTCAAAAGAGGGGCCTACTACAATAACTAAGATAATCTCTTAATTATGTGCAAAAGTGCGGAAATAATCAAAGGTTATACTAGATACGAGTCGGAACCAAGTGATTCATCTTGTCTATCTGTTTTTTTTTATTTTATTTTTCAGCATTTTAGTTAGTTTTTATTTTTCTTAGTTTAAAACATTTTTCTAAACTTTTATTTTGATTAGACGTTGAGGATAAACCGGTACTAAAAGCTCTTGTGTCCTTGGACGACCTCGGTATCTTACCAACGCTATACTACGCTCAACGATGGGTGCACTTGCCCATATGTGTGTTTAGTGTTAGTAAAATATCGTGTTTTATAAATTTAAAACTTGGCTAAAATAAGTGTTTAAAAGAGCTTAAAATATACACCTAATATCAATGTTGTAGAAGGCGCTAGGCGCTAGTCGGGCGGTGAGGTACCGCCTAGGGATTAATCGGGATTAATAGGGATTAATCGGGATTAATCGGAATGGGATTTTTATATGTATTTTTTCAAAATTATATATATATACCCAATAATATAAAAATAATACTTCAAAATTCACATAAATACTTCAAGTTTCAGATAGTATGGTTCGATTTTGACCGATTTTGACCAATTCTGACCGCCTAGGATCGATTTTGACCGATATTGACCGATTAATATAGTCCGATTAATCCGATTTTTGGCCGCCTAGGACCGATTTTCACCGCCTAGGACCGCCTACGACCGACTTTGACCAAAACCGATTAATTCCACCGACTAGCTTAAAATTAATCAGTAGCCAACCGCCTAGCGCCTAGGCGCCGATTAATCGGCCGCCTAGGCCGATTTCTGCAACACTGCCTAATATATATAACACTTCACACGCATCAAGTTTTTGGCGCCGCTGCCGGGGACACAAGGATTTTAAGAAAGTTAGGAATCAACGGCCTAATCATCTTTTATTTTTCTTTTTAATTTTTTTTAGGATTTTCTTAGTTTTTCAGCTTCTGCAGAGCTCAGCACGGGCCGTGCCCGCTGAACACGCCCCCGTGCCAAATCATTGGAACTGGCAATCCTGTTTTACGTCAGACAGTAAGCTGAACACGGGGCCGTGCTCACCCAACACGCCCCCGTGCCCAAGATTCACTTACTGAAAACAAAACCGTTAGATCCCGGCGGTTGGTAATTTCTGACATAAACATGAGTGATAGTAATTGTTTTTACTTTCGGCACTCTTGTGGTACGTGGTGTCAATTATGTGGTGGCAAACATGAAGAAGTAAAATGCTACTTTCTAAATTAAAGGCCCCACTACATGGACCCACCGACTTCTTACAACCTTAAGAGGGGCGAAAGTAAAAATAAGCACTATTTCTCCCTCGAATGCGCCCGGCCAGATATTCTAGGGGAAATGCTCCTTGATGAGTTATTTCAACTAGAAAAGCTAATTCTGAATTGGTTAAAAGAGCTTAGGAAGGATTTTATTAATCCACCCCAAGACGATGACCATGACGAAATACTGGAACCGCATTCCGACAACCTCGTTGCTCCCGAAAATACCTTCGTACCTAGCAAAGACTTGGACGATAGTCGTCCCTGTGTCGATTGTGCCGTGAAGGACTCTCCATCGACTTCGTTCGGTGCATACATAGACCTGAGCGATTCGGCATACACCTTCTTTAACGAGAGCCCGGGAAAGGGTTGGACTTGTCCACCTAGAATGAAAATAGGAATTACCCTCACCGACAACCTCTTGCGTTCTCGCCTTAGTCTAGGACAATTAAGGTATCTTAGGCACTTTGGGGTTGTTCCAACCAGTCAGAAGCCACCCGATACTAACAGGTTCCTTAAAAACTAGGCAACTTCATAAAACAGTCCCTCGACACGGGGCCGTGTCCAGCCAACACGCCCCCGTGTCCATCAAAAGATTCCATTCTGATCAGTACGTCAGAATACGGACAAACTGTGTCAGAACTCCACCTGCACACGGGGCCGTGTCCAGGATGCTGTCGTTTTCTATAAATGCAGCCAAGAATTCTGCACATTTGGACCAACTTGGGGCAGAGATTTGCAGGAATCTTCTCTCAAACTATCCTAGGTAAGTCTAAAAGAAGGTTCCAACAACCCATCTTGTCCTTTCCTCTTTTAGCCATTTCCTTCTTCTCCATCTTTCTTCAAGAACTACCATTAAAAGTTTGAATTCTTCCAACTTTGTGGTAAGGATTAATGAGTTTTGTTCAAGGAATCTTGGTAAAAACATGTTATGTAGCATTGTTTTAAGTTATTAGCAACTAAAAAGACCCCACAAGTTCAGAAAATAACTTAAAATCCAAGTTTCCTTGCTCCAAAATTCTGCAGAAAGATGAACACGGGGCCGTGCTCATTGAGCACGGGGCCGTGTCCGGTAACTGTTTCATTAAATAAACTTTTTCAGTTTATTTTTCGTAGAATGTCGAGTGAAAACAGCGAAACATCTTCTGTGCATTCGTCAAACAGCCGAAGAGGAAGAAGACCCTCCATTGAAGCTACACTTGTGCATTATGTGATAGCATTAAGGGAGGCTCTCGACGAAATGACTTCAGTAGAGGAGGTCCTAATCGACCGTATTAACGATCGTACGATGGGACTTGAAAGCAGCTTCCAAGAAATTAACCTCTTGCACCAGAGGTTAAATATTCTTGTAACACCCCCAATGGAACCAGTCCTTCCTCAGCAGGATTGGAACCTGGCACTCGGAATCAACAACCCTACCGGGTGGGAAGACTTTCCGGCGGAACCTCCCATGGAACACCAACAAGAGATCCCAGTGGAAGTTGAAACTCCTCAAACTAATGCCAATGAGCCTTCTTTTCTCCTTCCAAGGGAGGTGGAAGAATGGCTCGCCGACATTTGAGGAGAACCGCACGCGGAAGAAGGAGTTCAAAAAGGCCTTGTTTAACCAAGATTAGTTACTTCTTGGAAATTTTGCTAATTAAAATAAAGTAGAGGCTAGAACTCCATGGTTTTTTTTTATCTAAATTTTATCTTAATTTAGGATTATGTAAGTTCTCTCTATGATGAAATGAAATGATGGTTTTAAAGTTTGGATGGTTTTTAATGAATAAAACACACTCATGGTGGTAAGGGATGAAAAGGGGAACGAGAAAAATGAACTCATGCACAAGAACAAGGCAACCCGACAATTCTCTCCATTTCAGAAGGTTCAACACGGGCCGTGCCCAACCAACACGGCCCCGTGCTGAACCACTTGCAGAAAACGCCCAGTTCAGGTAACTGGACACGGGCCGTGTTCACCCAACACGCCCCCGTGTCCAGACTTCTGCTTCTCTTATTTTAATCTTGTTACTGGCACTTGAACACGGGGCCGTGCCCGGACAACACGGGCCCGTGTTCAGCGACCAGTAACAGAAATTTTTTGCTTTTTACACCATTTTACACATCTAATCAACCTAAAAATTTATTTTTGGGACACATTGAGGACAATGTGTAATTTAAGTGTGGGGGGGAGGCTAAAACCTTGAAATTTGCAAGTCCTAAATACAAGCCTTACACAAAACTCTATTGGAACCGCTAATCACCCCACATTTTTTCAAAAATTTCATTTTTTTTACTTGTCTAGGTTTAACTCGGGAAATTCAAGTTCTCAAAAAGGTTATATTTTTACAAATTTACAACCGATAGCGTAGTGATAAAAAGAACCAACATAAGAAAATTATGAAAAGGCATGGCAAACTTAGTTAAAATTTGATTATATATACTTGATCACATAAAAACCCATTCCCACAAAAGTGAGTTTTGAGCCTTTATTGAGCACAATTACATATCATTAAAACTAAATGCTCATTTTTCGTTTCTTGTGTGAATAGCCGCTTGGTTCTTACGACTCTAGAACTTTCCATGACGATACATTCCCGGTCCTTATCAACTTAAACCCGAGTAAGTAAATGATGGAGCCATTAGGACTAACCCCTTTTTATTTCTACACCATTATTTTTCTTTTTCTTTTACCACCTACAAAAACAAATCCCCCTAGTTAACCCCTTTGAGCCTAAACCTTTTCATTTCATCGCCCAAACCAAAAACCCTTTTACCCACCAAAACTTTTTATTTTTATTTTTAACCCTTTGTTTTAGTAACAAGTTCGGTTTTTCGTATGAAAAAAAAAAAAAATAAAAAAAAAATGTGTTGATGATGAAGCAAAAAGAAAATAAACAAACAAGTTCATCAAAAATAACTGTGTTTGAATAAAAGCTTCATCAAAATAAAAAGTTGCAAAAATAGAAAATCTTACGAAAACCGACACTTGTTACGCTTTTTCGCCATTTTTCTACTAACCACTATCCCAACCACCTACCTTTAACCCAAGCCTAACCCTTAACCCACAAAGTCCTCTTGATATTTACAAAGGTATAAAAGTTAAAAAGAAGGAGGATTGATTGCTTGGCAAGCTTATCGTAGGAATAAGTTCCATGCCGCTCTCGAGTGATTCACTAAAAATACACCTTCGGCCGAGTGTGAGTGATTTCTCCCGTAAGGTATGTGAACTTGTATATAAATGGAATTTTAAAAAGGCATGTTATGCCCAAATAAGTAATTTCTCCTATGAAAAGTTCTAAATAAATCATTACGAATAGGATTGTAAATAAATAAAGATAAAACCCCAAAAAGATCTTGGATTCCCAACACTCTACGACAAGCCAAAAACCTTCTATTCTACCCATTCCATTTGGGAGTGTAAGCCACATGTTAAAGAGTTTTGCTTGAGGACAAGAAAAAGTTCAAGTGTGGGGGTATTTGATGTGTGTAAAATGCAACATATAAATTACATCAAATGAGGCATAAAACTAACCCTTTTTAAGTACTAATATTGGAAAAAGAGTGTTTTTGTCTTCCTTTTGTATTTTCAGGATTAAATGAGCTCAAAAACACAAAAGAAGCAAAAAGACAGCTAAATCCAACATAAATACAAGGAAAGGAACATTAGTGGACTGCTCGACCCCTCAACGGCATCTTCCCAAGCAAAATAGAGAAGGCAGAACACTGAACACGCCCCGTGCTCAGCCAGCACGGGGCCGTGCCCAAGAAGCAGCAGAAAAGACAAACCTATAGAAGCTTCTATTGCCCACCACGGGGCCGTGCCCAGTGAACACGGGGGCGTGTCGAAAGTACAGCAGGCGCATTAACTGTAATTGCGAATTACAATTAATGAGGAGAGAGAGTGTCAGACAGGCACGGGGCCGTGCCCAGCGGACACGGGGCCATGCCCAGCTCTCTGTTCAGCCTATAAATAGGAGTGCTTGGATTCATTTCATCTCATCCCTTGGCACACCACCTCTCTCACACTTCATCCACCACCCACCACCATCACAACACCATCATCCACCACCATCATCCATTGTCCATCGTAGAGTGTGTGAGTCGTCTCGGGATCCAAGATTGATCGTAAGAGTTCTTGACAATCAAGGCCATGTTTGCCTAAGTCTCTTACATCACTTGGTGAAGACAAAGTGTCTAGTATAATACTTTTTATTTCTAATCTTTTGCACTTTTTATTTGGTTTTGTATTAATGACTTTAATAACTAGTTACTTATGTTGAAGGTGATCTTTCCTTATCGTTTGTCCGTGGTGTCTTGGCATTATTTTACTGTCTATATAAAATAAAGGATTTTCACCATTCATATCTCCACGGTCTATATGGAGGTATGTTGGCTACCTGGTCGGGGGTTAAGGGAACGGTTTGGTAAAGGTCTTGCCATTGTTCAGCGTTTAGAGGTCCTGCAATGGACCTGGGTCAAATTTAGTAGGACCTCCTTCAATACTTCACGGTATTGGATGGCGGGGGTCCAAACTCTTTGATCCCCTCATAAGTTAACTACTATTAATACTATAACCCGGCTATTTAGGACTGTATCCCTGCTGACTCAGACTACTTAGCCGAGGGTAACGTCACCGCCAAAAGCGGGGCCTACCACAATACTGCATTAATAACTTAATTCATTATCTTCCAATAATCCACCCTTTTAGGATTGTATCCTTGCTGACTCAAACTACTGGGGTGAGGGTAACGTCACCTTCAAAAGAGGGGCCTACTACAATAACTAAGATAATCTCTTAATTATGTGCAAAAGTGCGGAAATAATCAAAGGTTATACTAGATACGAGTCGGAACCAAGTGATTCATCTTGTCTATCTGTTTTTTTTATTTTATTTTTCAGCATTTTAGTTAGTTTTTATTTTTCTTAGTTTAAAACATTTTTCTAAACTTTTATTTTGATTAGACGTTGAGGATAAACCGGTACTAAAAGCTCTTGTGTCCTTGGACGACCTCGGTATCTTACCAACGCTATACTACGCTCAACGATGGGTGCACTTGCCCATATGTGTGTTTAGTGTTAGTAAAATATCGTGTTTTATAAATTTAAAACTTGGCTAAAATAAGTGTTAAAAAGGGCTTAAAATATACACCTAATATATATAACACTTCACATGCATCAACGCTCAAAATGATAAAAGATACTAAGTGATATAAATATAATGAACTATGTACCATGTGGGTAACATACCAACGGCGTATGATTTTATGGTCTTAAATCTTGCGTTGATAGATAGCCAACATCTGAGGTTTCGGGTCTTTATATTGTTGAATCATCCGGGGATATCTTGGCTGTCCTTCTGTTCAGAACTAAAATTGTACATGAACCTAGGAAAGAAAGTCACTTGGAATTAGCTCATTTCTATTTGAATGTCTGTATATTGTCCCGATACACACAATTTTGATCTGATTCTGAAATCTTCTCTGAAAAAGTCGTGTACCTCCTCTGCTGTATCCAGATATATGCTGACCTGGAGGTGCTAGGCAACGTCAGCTTCTGCTGCATCCAGATACATGCTGACCTAGCTGTACGTTGTCGTGTTATAGATCTAATACACCCGAAAGAGGCCCTCAAGTGCCCAAAAGAAACCCAAGAAACCTATATCAAACTGAGAAAAACTCATTTGATCTGTATATTATATCATCTCTGCTTAAGATCTATTCTGTTCTCTTCTCAACCTATTCCCAGTTAAGATTTCAGAAATCTTGATTGGACTTGTGAAATATGTGGTAGGGAAGATACTTGCATGATAGAGTGTGCTGTTTATATTTCCAGGATTTGATTAGTATTTATTTGGGTGTTCATTGTTAAGAAATCAAAACATGATAAAACAGATTATATGCAGACCTAGACACAGTCAGGATATCTTAAAGGATGACATCAGTATACTCACCTGCTACGATGAATCGTTGTGCTTACCTTGATCGTGGGGGTATGCCTTGGAATGGGACACACGGGTATAATAGTATAATATTACCTTAAGCATATCACAAAGTTGAAAAATTGAAAGTTGAGCGTTAAAGTTTAAGTGGACAAACATATTGGCAATCGCATAGACCAGTTTGATTAGGCTTGTACTGAAAAGTGTTCCTTAGTCTGCCTGAGAACGAATTTTGATCCCATTGCAATTGTAATTGTATATTATGGTAGTTGTTTATATTTTGAGTTCTTATTTGTTTCTTTCTCTTAAAATAAAAAAAATTATAAAATCAAAAATCCAAAAATAGAGTGTTTATTTGTTCTCTTAAAATAAAAAATGTAACCGTTCTTGAAGATTTGACTGATCATTAAAAGTTGAAAGAATTTAAATTGTGAAATCCGAGTATAAGTACTTGGATGTGCCTAGTGTTCATATGGTACGTTCCTCTGTTGCATAAGAAATGTTTGCTTATGAGTTTGTGAGCATGTGCAGAACTTGATTTCAATCAAGAACAGGGGTTGATGAAGACTAAGATGCTATTAGTTGCTGAAGAAGCCTGAAGCAGCACAACAACAAGATGTACCTGAGTCAGAAGAACTGGATACGAAATGCCGTCTGACAATGAAAGTACATTTGAAGAAGTACCATGAATCTGCTTGAAAGACAAAGATTGAAGAAGAAAAGAGCTGCTGAGAATCCTCCTCTCACATTCTTTTTGACAAGATTTTCAAGCAAATGCTGATCGTGATCCTGATATGAAGCTAACCATAAGAGCTGAAGAAAAGAGACCCAGTGCTGAGAGTTCAGAAGTCAAGAACTTCCACAACATCTGCAGCATAGAGACAATCATAGACTTCGTTGAAGACGTTGCTGATTTCATGTTATGAAGACAATTTGATGGCATCAGTCTAGGGGGAGATTGTTAGGCCCTAAAGTGTGAGACTGACGCATCAAATTAACACAACGGGTTATGGTTGCGAACCGGGCCTTACCGGGTTAGTTTATATTAGGTTGTGGACCTTTATAGGTCACTTGGGCCAAGCTTTAGGCTATGTGGGCCAAGCAGGCCCAAGGGGAGCTCATGTAGGGAAGTGGGCTTGTCTATGTATATAAACAAGTTTCTAACTTTTTTTAGGGTTGGAACCTCCTAGTTACAGAATCCTAGAGAAACAGAGAGTGGGAGGCGATTTGGTTGTGAGCACTTGTACTAGACGGTTTTGCTTTTCAAGTAATAGAATCGTGTGCAAGTGTTGAAAGTGATTCCGGTATTGTTCTTCGTTTTTCATACTTTTCGGTTTATCTTGAATCACATCAAGTTTGGACTCCGCACAAACTTGGTGTTGTTTGATATCATTGAAAGATCCGGTTATACAGGACTTACAAGCTCCAGACTGCAAGGTTCGTCTCTCGTTTACTTACTGTACTGCATAACTAGTGAACACTTACATATGATATTGCATGTGATTGCACGTTTGGCACAACCGTATGAATTCATTACTTGCATGTGTTATGTGATGGGTAGTGTGGTGTTTCCTTAGACATTCATGACTCGTGTTTTATGATGTTCTTTGCTTGCTACTTGAGTTTGAGGAACCATTTGACATGAGTTAGGAGGAGCTAAGATGAGCATGCAAATCAATATTATTGTGGGTGCACACATAATAATAATGTGGGGTGCATGCGAGTCCCAGTGAGGCTTAACAAGTGAAAAAGGGGTTCCGTTCTGTTATTTGATTTATGTGAAACACAACAGTCTACAAGAGTCATAGCAGTGATTGTCTCTTACTTGAACGTGATCTTTTCACTCCACTCTGAATCCTTACGAATCTCGATGCTATCGAGTATTACCTGAACGCCCATCTGAACGCCTAGCGAACGGTGTAGAATGTTAGGTGCTGGTACGAACATCCCTGAGTTGGATGTTGCAGCGTCGAATGATTGGACTATACCTTTTCACTCTTTTTCATTGGTTGGAACTTAATGTACCGACGTCTTAGACCCCGGAGTGCGACCACTTCTGCAACACTCTAGAAACATATCGTGTATTACTCAGTCAACTTGCAAGAACGAGGGACAAGAGGATGAGCGTAGTGCCTTACCAACCTCAGTATTAGAACGACCTTGATTACCAGCAACGAACTCCAGCAGATTGACCTCAACCGAATCCTTAACCCTAGTAAGCAACTTATGGGAGTCGACTCTTACGAATCCATCGGGATACGGAATGTGTAACTTCCCATGCAGTGAGTAATGCCTTAGGACGCGACACGGGATGGGACAAGATGGACCCTGTTGTTGAAAGATCGTAGGCCCTGTTTTAAGCAATGACAGTAGAGGCGACGGTCACGGCAACATCAAGGAACTCGTAATCATAGCTTATAGTATGGAAACAAAGTTGACCTCGACAAGGATTGACTGTGTTAAGTCAAAGTGCCAACATCCAAGCGAACAAAGACGGTACTAAGAGTTCTCGCAACGAAAACAACAACACTGGAAATGATGCCTACGGAAGGGCATTTAGAATTGGCGTGGGCGACGCCAGGACTTTAGCAACATGGTAGCTAGTATGCGTAGCTAATCGCTCCGTCTCTGTTCCGTTTGACCCTGATGCTCCTTGAATTTGAACCTGTTGTGGGATCAGCTGACGGCAAGCAATTGAAATTTCATATGTTAGTTAGGATGCAAACTCGACCTTGTGGGACAAGCGTTCGACATCAATCTTCTTTCTGCTATCCTCGATGGTTTGAAGCAGTAGTTGGAATGGATTGGTAATCCATACATCGCGCAGATATACCCTGTGAGAAGAAAACTTTGCATATCCCTCCTCCCAGTGGAGAATCGTCATCTGATTCAAAGTATCAGAATTGTGCAAAGGTTAGCGTCAATTCTGCAATGGAAGCCCGGAAGTGTCCTTGGAGGGACTACCCCGCTATGTTGGCAATCGTTACTAACATTAGTACTAAAAAGGGTTAGTTTTATGCCACATTTGATGTAATTTATATGTTGCATTTTGCACACATCACTACCAAACATTTTCTAATCAAGTTTTTGACTCGTTTATCTAATAGTGATCTTCGTCACTTTTACTAACGAATATCTTTTCTTAAAAACACAATTTCAAACAACCGTAATTGCACACATCAAATACCCCCACACTTGAATCTTTGCTTGTCCTCAAGCAAAACTCTTTATTTTGTGGCTTACACTCCCAAATGGAATGGGTAGAAGAGAAGGTTTTGGGTTTGTCATAGAGTGTCGGGATTTCCAAGATTCTTTATTAAGTTTTATTTTTATTTATTTACAATCCTATTCGTCATGATTTATTAAAAACATTACATAAGATAAATTACTTATTAGGGCATAACATGCCTTTTTAAAATTTCATTTATATACAAGTTCACATACCTCACGGGGGATCACTCATCACTCGGCCGAAGATGTATTTTAGTGAATCACTCGATAGCGGCATGGAACTTACTCCTACCATAGGCTTGCCAAGCAATCAATCCTCCTCCTTTTTAACTATATACCTTTGTAAATATCAAGAGGACTTTTGGGTGAAGGGTTAGGCTTGGGTTAAAGGTGGGTGGTTGGGTTAGTGGTTAGTAAAAGGGCGAAAGGCGTAAAAAGCATCGGTTTTCGTAAGACTTTTTATTTTTGAAATTTTTATTTTGATGAAGCCATTGTTCAAACAAAGTTATTTTTGATAAACTTGTTTGTTTATTTCTCTTTTGCTTCATCATCATCATCATTTTTTTTTGAAAGTCATAAGAAAAACTGAGCTTGTTACTAAAACACAGGGTTTAAAATGAAAAAAAGGGTTTTGGTGGGTAAAAGGGTTTTTGTTTTGGGTTAAGAAATGAAAAGGTTTAGACTCAAAGGGGTTAACTAGGGGGATTTTGGGTAGGTGGTAAAAAAAAAAAAATAATGGTGTAGAAATAAAAAGGGTTAGTCCTAATGCCTCCATCATTTACTTACTCGGGTTTAAGTTGGTAAGGACCGGGAATGTATCGTCGTGTCAAGTTCTAGAGTTGTAAGAACTAAGCGGCTATTCACACAAGAAACGAAAAAAATGAGCATTTAGTTTAAATATATGTATTTGTATGCTCAATAAAGGCTCAAAACTCACTTTTTGTGGGAATGAGTTTTTATGTGATTAAGTAAATATAATCAAATTTTAAATAAACTTGTCATGCCGTTTCATAATTTTCTTATGTTGATTCTTTTTATCACGACGCTATCGGTTGTAAATTTGTAAAAATATAACCTTTTTAGAACTTAAAATTCCCAAATTAAACCTAGACAAGTAAAAAAATGAAAAATTTTTGGGGTGATTAGCAGTTCCAATAGAGTTTTTTGTAAGGCTTGTATTTAGGACTTGCAAGATTCAAGGTTTTAGCATCCCCCCCCCCACACTTAAATTACACATTGTCCTCAATGTGTCCCAAAAATAAGTTTTTAGGTTGATTGAATGTGTAAAAAGGCGTGAAAAAGCAAAATTTTATGTTACTGGGCGTCTGGACACGGCCCCTTGTCGGATGGACACGACCCCGTGGTCAGAGTGCCAGTAACGAAAACTTACAGAAGGTGGACACGGGGGCGTGTTGGCTGGACACGACCCCGTGTCTGGCAAAAGTCTGCAGAATTAAACAAACAGCAGGTCTGGGGAAGTGGGCACGGGGGCGTGTCGGCAGGACACAACCCCATGTAGACAGTCTGCAAAGGTGAAAAACAGGTTTCTGGCTTCGTTTTTCCTGCTCCGGCTTTAGTAGCACTAATGTTTAGTGCTTTAAGCCTCGTATGTACCTGTTTTATCGATAAACACTACACCAAACCATAGCAAACATCCTAAATTACCATAGTTCAACATCCACATCACAAAGTTAAAAAGAAAAACAAATGTAGAAAGTAAAAAGAGTTAAAGGAAAGTAAATTGTTCAACACACGGCACGCATGCCGGAAATTGTTCAAGATAAAAGAGGGTTAACCTGTGGGACCTCCTACCAGCTGCTCCTGCCTCTACTCCACCCGCCTAGTCCATGTCCTCATCCTCATCATCACCTCCTCCTCCGTGCCCCGCCATGTACTCCCGGATGTTCCCAATGTCATCCTGAATGTCGGATATGTTTCTCTCAATTGCTCCGACCCGGGTGTACGTGTTGCTCGCCATGTTGTAGGTGTTCCTGGTGCACATGAGGTTTTCCTGCAATAAGTCATGTAAACTTTGGAAGTTAGGAAAACCGCCTCCTTGTGAGGAGGATTGGCCCAGATCACCGTGGGGCTGGTACTGGTACTGAGGAGGTTGTTGAAACTGTGGAGCGTGAAGGACGAGTGCCTCTTGCGGGTTCCATGCATGCCCTTGGACTCGTTGGAAGCTAACCGACTCGTCTTCAGCTTCATAGATCAAGTTCATGGAGCGGCAGATGTGTATGTCCACTCTTCCCGACCATGGGCTCTTTCGGAAAGACCTGGGCATGTTCACGAAGTGCTTGAAGAGACGGTATATCCACCCCCCGAAGAAGATAGGGGTTGGTGGAGTAGCAAGCCGGTTCCAATGCATGTTGCGGAGCAGGAGGTACGGAACATCGAGTTGTCTGCGGGTATGAATGCAATGAAGGACCACCAGATCTCTCAACCCTACAACGCCACTGCTGTCATGCCTTTGACTAAGAGAGTAGGTGAGGACCCGATGAATGTAACGGTAAAGAGGGTCCCTCAACCTAGTGCTCTTAGTGCTGCTTGGGTTGTAGTGCCCATCTCCTATTTGAGCCCAAGCGGCTTGGCGTTCGTTTTTTGATAATTCTCATAACCCTCCGGTGTTTTCTTCATTACCCGCATCTTCTTCCGCATACAACCCCACCATCGACCCAAACTGTGCCATCGAAATTGAGTACTTGGTTCCCCCACATCGGAATTCTATCCCCTCATTATCAAATGGGCTGCACCTTGAATTGAACACGAATGTGCTATAGAATTCCAGAGTATATTTGGGGACCGAGCGAAGGCGATTAGTAAGGGCGACTCTCAGCGGCCCGGTGACTAGGTTGTTGAAGCGGTCCCATTGGTTCACTAATCCCAAAAGACCCGTGCACACTTGTGTTGGGTATTCCTCCGGTCTGGTTCGAAGTACGTCGTATCTTGCTTTGGCATCGAGCTCATTTGCATTGAACCTTGTGAATTTCTTCGACATCTGAAAGAATACACCAAAAGTTAGCACGAAACAGTGAAATTTTCGGACAAAACTAAAAACAGCTAGTTGGACACGACCCCGTGTTCAGCGGACACGACCTCGTGTCCAGGCGTCTGTTACTCAAAAACTTCATTTTTCGACCCGGTCTCGAAAACTTGAAAATTTTTGGTCCAGTAGGTGCGGTTTCCCCCGAAAATGAAACCCCAAGTGCCGTTTTTCCCAAAACAAACCGTTTACCCCTTCAATTTCATCTTTTTCGGTTCAGAAACGAGGGTTTGGGGGTTTTTGTGAGAAATCGGGCGAATCTATGAACAATACAAGTGGATTTACTTCCTATAACATTAATCTAAACTAATGCTAACAGATTTATGCAAAAATTTGAGGTTCGATCTGGATGAATTTCAAGAACCCTAGATTTTCCCCAAATTTTTGATGTTTTAACTACATGCAAGTGCTTAATCTAATTACTAATGATGATAGAATCATACCTTGATGTTGTTAGAAGTAGAGGAGACATCAAAATTCTGCGGAAAATTCGCCTGAACCAGAGAGTTTTCGGGGAAATGGGGCGTGTGGAATGAAGAAACTGTTTGAGAAAAAGGGGTTTTATCCCGACAGTTGCGCGGACACGACCTCGTGCCGAGCAAAGTTTTTTAATTTTTTTTTAAGTGCTCGTGTGAGTGCCCTTGTTTCCCAAAAACTTGGTTAGAAGACTTACCGATTTAGATGTCAACCCATTCGTTCGTAACTTACCATGTATGATGTTGATGCTTTCATTCTTCGACCGTTTGAAGCGAGATTTCTTCCTCAATGAATTCTTGGTAGAGTTTCAGCCGTTGGCCATTGACTTTGAATGAAATTCCATTCCGAGATTTAATTTCTACTGCACCGTGTGGGAAAATATAGGTGATGGAAAAAGGTCCTGACCACCTAGACTTTAATTTTCCAGGAAATAATCGAAGTCGTGAATTAAACAATAGAACTTGATCTCCTACTCGAAATTCATTAGGTTTAATGTGTTTATCATGCAAAATTTTCATTCTTTCCTTATAAATTTCCAAGTTAGAGTATGCATAATTCCTTAATTCGTCTAATTCATTTAATTGACAAAATCGATTTCTACCCGCAAATTCTAAATCTAAGTTTACATTTTTAGTTGCCCAGTAGGCTTTGTGAGCTATTTCTACTGGCAAATGACAGCTTTTTCCATAGACGAGCTTATATGGGGTTGTACCTATTATTGTTTTATAAGCAGTTCGAAAAGCCCATAAAGCATCATCTAATTTATCGCCCCATTCCTTTTTATTTAACCCTACGGTTTTTTCAAGTATTCGTTTTAAACCTCTATTAGTCACTTCGGCTTGTCCATTTGTTTGAGGATGATATGCTGTTGAGACCCGGTGATAGACCCCATATCTTGTTAAAATTTTTTCAAGTTGATGGTTGCAAAAATGGGTACCTCTATCACTTATTAATGCTTTAGGTGTTCCAAAACGAGAGAATAATTTTTTCAGAAATCTTACCACGACTCTTCCATCATTTGTTGGAAGTGCCTCGGCCTCGGCCCATTTAGACAAGTAATCTACTGCCACAAGTATATATTTGTTTACTTTTGACGGTGGGAAAGGTCCCATAAAGTCGAGTCCCCACACATCAAAAATTTCACAAACAAGAATGCCATTTTGTGGCATTTTGTTTTTGGAAGAAATATTACCTGTTCTTTGGCAAGCATCACATGTCTTGACAAGACTTTGGGCGTCTTTGTAAATGGTTGGCCAATAAAACCCTGAATCAAATACCTTTCGTGCGGTACTAGCGGCACCATGATGTCCTCCGTATGGACCTTCATGACAATGGCGGAGAATTCTTCGTGCTTCGCTACCATGTACGCACCGTCGGATGAGTTGGTCGGCACACATTTTGAAAAGATAAGGATCTTCCCAAAAGTAATGCTTTACATCAGCAAACAATTTCTTTCTTTGGTGACGTGGCCATCCTTTGGCGACTATACCGCTAGCTAGGTAGTTAGCATAGTCGGCGTACCATGGTTCTTTTCTGTATTCCACCATTTCTAGGGACTCCGTTGGAAATTTTTCGTTGATTTACTCGTCCCTGGTTGCCTCCAAAGCTGGGTCTTCTAAGCGTGCAAGATGATCCGCTGCGGTGTTTTCAGCTCCTCTTTTGTCTTTGATTTCAATATCAAATTCTTGGAGGAGTAAAATCCACCGAATCAAACGTGGTTTGGCGTCCTGCTTTTTGAAGAGATATCGAATGGCTGCATGATCTGTATATACTATTGTTTTAGAAAGAACAAGATAAGAACGAAATTTATCAAAAGCAAATACCACAGCTAGTAATTCTTTTTCAGTTGTTGTGTAATTTTCTTGTGCATCGTTAAGTGTTTTACTAGCATAATAAATTGGGTGAAAATGCTTTTCTTTTCTTTGTCCCAAGACTGCTCCAACTGCAAAGTCACTTGCATCACACATGATTTCGAAAGGAAATTTCCAATCAGGCGCTATCATGATAGGTGCATTGACTAGCATTTCCTTTAGGGCTAGAAATGCTTGATTGCAATCCTTGTCAAAGATGAAAGGGGCATCTTTTTCAAGTAATTTTGTTAGAGGTCTTGAAATTTTAGAAAAGTCTTTGATAAACCGCCTATAAAATCCGGCATGCCCTAGGAAACTTCTGATTGCTCTAACAGAGGATGGGGGTGGTAATCGAGAAATAGTGTCTATTTTGGCTCGATCAACCTCCATTCCTTCGCTTGAGATTTTGTGACCGAGTACTATTCCCTCCATTACCAAGAAATGGCATTTTTCCCAATTAAGGGCGAGGTTAGTTTCCTCACATCGGGATAACATTCGTTCAAGGTTATCGAGGCATTGGTCATATGAATCTCCAAAGATAGAAAAGTCGTCCATGAAGACTTCCATTGTCTTTTCTATCATGTCATGGAAGATGGCTACCATGCAACGTTGGAAGGTTGCGGGGGTATTACATAGACCAAATGACATGCGTCGATAAGCAAAAGTTCCATAGGGACATGTGAAGGTTGTCTTTTCTTGGTCTTCGGGTGCTATCGGGATTTGAAAGTAACCTGAAAAACCATCCAAGAAACAGTAAAATTTATGACCGGATAATCTTTCTAACATTTGATCAATGAAGGGCAAAGGAAAGTGATCTTTCCTTGTTGCTTCATTTAACCGTCTATAATCTATACATACCCTCCATCCTGTGACGGTTCTCGTTGGTATTAATTCATTCTTTTCGTTAGTTATTACCGTCATACCTCCTTTCTTTGGAACTACTTAGACGGGACTTACCCAAGGACTATCGGAGATAGGATAAATAAGTCCGGCGTCAAGTAATTTGATGACTTCGTTTTTAACTACTTCTTGAACATTTGGATTTACTCGACGTTGTGGTTGTATTACCGACTTGTAGTCATCATTCATTAAAATTTTATGCGTGCACATGGAAGGACTTATTCCTTTAATATCTACAAGCTTCCAAGCGATCACATTTTTGTGTTTTTTCAAAAGTTTAATTAATTTTTCTTTTTCTAAACTACTTAATTTAGACGGAATAATTACAGGTGATTTACCATCTTTGTCTAGAAAAACATATTCCAAACCTTTCGGAAGTTCTTTGAGCTCAAGAGGTGGGTCTTTAGGAGACTCCTTATTTGGTTGCTCATTTTGATCAAGAACTTTAAAAGTTTGTTCTATGGCGACCTCTTCTTCAACAAAGTGGTCAATCTTTTCACTTATATCGGGTGGTTCATCTTCATCTTCAATTAGGGGGTCATTATTGCCGAATGGATATTTCATTGACCGCTCTAGATCGACACTCTTTTTAAATGCCCCTAATTGAATAGATAGATTGTTGTACTTCCGGTTTTTCAAAGCTTCGTGAGTTTTTACAAAGGGTCGTCCCAACACTAGAGGAGCGTCATCGAGGATGACAAAGTCGGTTGGGATTACCATTTGATTTGTTTGAACCAAGACATCCTCAACTACACCGATTGATTTTATTACTTTCCGATTAGATAGAAAAATGGGTATTTGAAGTGGAGAAAAATCATTAATACTTAATTTTTCGAAAATGTAAATAGGCATTATGTTAACACAAAGATCTTTATCAATTGTGACATTACTTATAAATGAATTTTGAAAAAAACATGGAACCAGTGTAATGTTGATTTAAAATGGGTCTTCTTTTATTAGCGAGGTTTGATCATTAGTTAACTTAATGCTTACCGTTTCGTCAATTTTAGTGTTAGTGTTTAACTCTTTTAAAAACTTAGCATGATTGGGTACTAAACAATGATTTTCAAAAGAAGGCGACAAGAGATTAATTTCTTCAAAATTAGACTCTTCTTGAATTTTTACGTTAACGGACTCACCTTTTTCGTTGTTTAACTCATGTGTCGGTTTTTCACTTACTTGTTCTTCCATTTTTACCTCTTCAATTACCTCTTCTTTATTACAAGTTAATTGTTCTCTTGCGCGAGATTCTTTTATGTATCGCTCGATAGTTTTAAGGTGTTCTAATATCCTATCGGTCACTTCGGTGATAGAGTAAGGATCGGGATTTTCAAAGCTTGAATCCGGTTGTTCGATCCTTTGTTCCTCATAATACCCATATGAAGTAGATGGTTCACACCATTGTTTTTCATTGTAAGTATATGATGGGTAAGGGTCGTAATTTTGTTCTTCATAATACTCATATGAGGTGGGTTGTTCACGCCATGGTTCCTCATAGTAAGCATATGAAGGTGGAGGCTCATATCTTGGCTCCTCAAAGTATGAGTATGAAGGCTCATACCTTGGTTCATCAAAATATGAGTATGAGGGAGAAGGTTCATACCTTTGGTCTTCATAGGATGTGTATGAAGTCGATGGCTCGTACCTGGGCTCCTCATAGTAGGTGTATGTAGTGGACGGTTGAAATAAGTTACAATATTGCACCGAGTGCGGGTTACCACAATTAGTGCAATAGTCTTCCCTATAATCATCCTCCTCATAGGTGTAGTTGTAGCCTCCTGAGTATTGATCCATAAGAATCACTCAACAGACCACAACAGAGTCTCGAGACCAGAAAACAAAAATAAAAACAGAAACAGAGGCTGGACACGGCCCCGTGTCCAGTGGACACGGCCCCGTGTACAGAATCCGTATCTGGGCGTTTTAATTAAAGTTACTGATTTCGTTGAGCACGGGGCGTGTTCAGTGAGAACGGCCCCGTGTTCAGGCTACTGTAAATGCAAAATCTAACTAAAATGCAGAAAAAAATGCGCGCGTTTTAAAAAGGTTTTGAAAAACTGATTAGGCCGTCGATTTTAAGCTTTCTTAAAATCCTTGTGTCCCCGGCAACGGCGCCAAAAAGTTGATGTGTGCGAGTGTGTATATATATTTAAGTATATTTTAAGCCCTTTTTACACGTTAGTCAAGTTTTAAATTTATAAAACACGATATTTTACTAACACCAAACACACATATGGGCAACTGCACCCATCGTGAGCGTAGTATAGTGTTGGCAAGATACCGAGGTCGTCCAAGGACACAAGAGCTTTTAATACCGGTTTATCCTCAACGTCTAATCAAATCAAAAAGTTAGAAAAATGTTTTTAAACTAGAAAAATAAAAACTAACTAAAATGCTGAAAATAAAAATAAAATAAAAACAGATAGACAAGATGAATCACTTGGCTCTGACTCGTGTTTAGTGTAACCTTTGATTATTTCCGCACTTTTGCACTTTTAAGAGACCATCTTAGTTATTGTAGTAGGCCCCTCTTTTGAAGGTGACGTTACCCTCAACCCAGTAGTTTGAGTCAGCAAGGATACAATCCTAAAGGGTCAGATTATTGAAAGATAATTAATTAAGTTATTAATGCATATTATGGTAGGCCCCTCTTTTGAAGGTGACGTTACCCTCGGCTAAGTAGTCTGAGTCAGCAGGGATACAGTCCTAAGTAGCCGGGTTAAAGTATTAATAGTAGCTTACATATGAGGGGATCAAAGAGTTTGGACCCCCGCCATCCAATACCGGTTGGTATTGAAGGAGATCCTACTAAATTTGACCCAGGTCCTTGCAGGATCTATACACTGAACAAGGCAAGACTCTTACCAAACCGTTCCCTTAACCCCCGACCAGGTAGTCAACATATCTCCATATAGACCGTGGACATATGAATGGTGAAAATCTTTTATTTTATATAGACAGTAAAATAATGCCAAGACACCACGGACAAACGATAAGGAAGAATCACCTTCAACAGAAGAAACTAGTTATTAAAGTCATTAATACATAACCAAATAAAAAGTGCGAAAAGATTAAAAATAAAAAGTATTACACTAGACACTTGTCTTCACCAAGTGATGTAAGAGACTTAGGCAAACATGGCCTTTGATTGTCAAGAACTCTTACGATCAATCTTGGATCCCGAGACGACTCACACACTCTATGATGGGCAATGGATGATGGTGGTGGATGATGGTGTTGTGATGGTGGTGGGTGGTGGGTGAAGTGTGAGAGAGGTGGTGTGCTAAGGGATGGTTTGCAAATGAGCCAAGCACCCCTATTTATAGGCTGAACAGAGGCTCGGGCACGGCCCCGTGTCCATTGGGCACGGCCCCGTGTCCCCCTTCATTCTCTTTCTTCATTAATTGCAGTTTGTCTGCATTAGTTGACCACGCCCCCCGTGTCCGCTGGGCACGACCCCGTGTGCAGAAGCGTATCTGTACTATCAAGATTTCCCCAGATTCTGCGAATCTTAGAGTTGACCACGACCCCGTGTCCGCTGGGCACGCCCCCGTGGTGGGTGATAGAAGCTTCTACAACTTTGTCTTTTCTGCTGACACTTGGGCACGCCCCCGTGCTCACTGAGCACGGGGCGTGTTCAGCCTTCTGTTCTCTTGTTTTTGCTTGGGAAGATGCTGTCGGGGGGTCGGGCATGCCACGTTTGTTCCTTTTCTTGTATTTATGTTAGATTTAGCTGCCTTTTTTGCTTCTTTTGTTCATTTGAGCTCATTTAATCCTGAAAATTCAAAAGGAAGACAAAAACACACTTTTTCCAACATTAGTACTAAAAAGGGTTAGTTTTATGCCACATTTGATGTAATTTATATGTTGCATTTTGCACACATCACTAGCAAACATTTTCTAATCAAGTTTTTGACTCGTTTATCTAATAGTGATCTTTGTCACTTTTACTAACGAATATCTTTTCTTAAAAACACAATTTCAAACAACCGTAATTTCTAATTAACACAATGTAACGGAACAAGGTTACATACTTGCATAATTCATCAATATTGGTTTATAACCATAATTACCCATTCCCGGGCTTGTCAACCTTAGCGTATCACTTCCATTCCATGGTTTACGCTTTTATAACTGAGATTTAACGAGTGACGTTTAAGTCACTTCGAACACTACCATTTCGACCATTATTTTAACCCGTTCTTTATCTAGCGAATTACATCACTTTACTTACATTCCCAATATGACTAATTAAACAATATTATAAATAAACATATCTAACCAACTATTTATTTTGACCCGTTTGGTTTGTCGAGTGATTTCCATCACTTCTTAGACTTACCAAACAATTACAATTTCACTATTTCGACATCATACATATTCCAACTATTTCTCTATAACAACATTAAACATATCTACAACTAGGCTTGTCTACATAAATGTAACGAGAGGACAAGTTGCGTACCTTTAATGCGTTCCCTTCAAGCGTGTGTCCGCTCCGGCTTGTCCGCTTGAAGACCCGGTTTCCTTGCCTAAAGAGTTCAATCAACGACTTGTTTAGAACTCCTTTCATGTCATATTACGCATAATTCATAACATCATTCAAATAGGCGTTTTGTTCTGAATTTCAACATTTAGCCTTTCTTTTAGGCATTTCAACGAACACCTTAAGGGCATAATTTTACTAAATCAACAATCAAGCTTCATGACTAATTATTTAGCCAATTTTAAATATTTTTCTTAAGTTCATATGTCAATTTTCACATCACATTCTGGATTTACTTCAAGTAATTCAATTACACTCGTTACATAATCAAATCCCTAGTGTTCTTCATCATTCTTAAGAACCCATTAAACACCTAAGTAGTGATTATGAGTTTTGTCAACATGAACACAATTTCAATAGTTTATTAACTAGGGTTTGTTTCTAATCATACATTCATTCTAATTTCACCCAAATAACTATCATTCAAGTTCAAATTTCGAATTTCAAGTGTTCATTAAGAACCTGAGATAGAACAAAATGGTGGAATTTGACATACCTTATGATCACTTCACTGAGATGATCACTAATTCATGCTTGGATTTCGATTTGGGACTGATTTGGCCCTTCAATTTGTCAATTTTTGAGCTAGTTAGGGTTTGATGTGGGGAGCCCCTGGCTTCTCTGGATAGTTCGACCAGAACACACACTTAAAGTGTGTGTTTTGGTGTCTAGTATTTTAATTAAAACAAACTTGTTTCAAGTTTGCTACAATTGGTCCCTAAACTTTATTCCAGGTTACATAGAGTGTTATATTTAACCAATTTTCTTTATTATTACAAACAACTAACTAACTAGGTTATTTACTCCTAGTTAGTTTATTTTGTTTATTAATACCTTTAAACTTTAAATATAAAAATTTGTATTTTCGGGGTGTTACAGTTTCCCCTAAATATGGAGGTTTCCCATGTTTTTAAAACATGTGTTTATTTTCTTTTCATCATCAAAATAAATTTCCAACAAATTTTACAAGTAACATACATAGATCTTCCAAAAACAAGCGTTCTTGTTAAATTTTAACAAACTTTTTATGAAACTTTAACATACTAAATAAACCATCCATAAGTTTCAGGGTTTGAAAACAATGAACAACATATTTTAAAACCATTTTTATGTTCATTTTAAAGATCTTTATGTTCATCATCAAGTTTCATCATGGATCTTTCAAGATCCATGCTTAAACTTGTTAGATCTAAGCTTCTAACAAGCTTACACATGATGGATCTAACCAAAAACACAAGATCAATGTTCACAACTTCATATCATACACCAAACAACTTCATAACAACTTGTTTTCACTTAGATTATGTTAGATCTTTAAGTTACCATCTTTAAAAGTTTATGTTCTTAGATTATGTAACTTGTACATAGCATGAACATGGACTAAAAATGAGTGTAAGAGACTTACCACTAGCTCTTGTGGCTAGGGAAGTGGCAAAGAGCACAAGAAGAACAAAAATGAAGAAAATGAGTGGATAAAAGCTCTCCAAGAAGGTCCTTAAACTTCCTTCACTTGTAGCCTCCTTAGATCATCTTCATACACCTTGGAATCACCTTAGATTGCCTTGAATGATGAAGAAAATGGAGATGTATGGGTGGTGTGTGGTGGCCGTAGGTAGAGAGGAGAGAAGAGAGAAAATTTTGTGAAGTGTTTGAATGAGAAATGAGAAATGAGGTCTTTAGGTTAAAACTTATAATCCACCAACATCTTATTACCCATTAGTTTCCTTGTCCCATATCAAGCTATCATACATAGTATTTTAATGGGAAAGGGTGTGGGCCACCCTTGGGGCCGGTTATGGCATGGGGGGAGGGGAATATGTAAGTTTTCAAAGTTAAAGGTGTAAAGATGTAAATTTAAGTGTTAAATGGAAGGTTAAGTGTTTTTATGTGTTTTTATGTGTTTTTATGATTTTTAAGGTGTTCTAGCATTATAACTAACTTTATATCACTAAAACAATGCTTCTAGTCTATTTTTGGTGTTTTGGGTAGTGTCCGGTTATTCGATCGGTTATCGGTTCGTTAAAGTGTTAAATAGCGCAGTTTTGCAAGATATGAAGTACCTTTTGTGACAGTTTTCATTCCCGACACTTTACAAGTTTTTCTGGACATTCAAAACCTTAATTTTGCATAGTATTTTGATCTTAAATTGCTGTTTTTGCTGAATTTCTGCAGAATTCTGCATTTTAAGTGCATTTTGGGTACGTTTTAGTGTCGGTTTTAGCTTCCGGAAAGTGTTTATATTAATCTTTGTTCACCTTCTTAGTGTTTAATGTATTTTTGATATTGGACCTACTTCTAAGTCCTAATTCTATTGTTTAGTTGTATTCTACAGTTATGCTGACGCAGCTTGTCTAACCGGTGAGCTTACTAACCATTTTGACGCAACGCTTAAAGTATAGTATAATGTGACAGTTAATATATGGAACATGCATGAATTCAATTGCATATCAAATAGGCACATAATGTTGACGTGTAATCACATAAATGCAGGAAATAAATATTAATTAAAATAGTACGGAAATTACCGGTTTTGGGCCAGTTGTCACACCTCTGACGTAACCGGGCATGGTATTGTACCGAAGGTGACGTGGCGTACGGATATTCGCTCCAGCTCAGCATCCTTTTGTACCTGTTGTCGGTCTGTCCCATGAAGAACTTGTGACATATGTTGGTGCCTTATAATTGGTGCCACTTGTCGTCCTTTCCTGTCTGCTAGGAGCATTTTCCTGTGGTCAGGTGTTTCCTTCTAGAAACTTCAAGATCTCCTTGTGTGGCGAGATCACATGTCTGGAGTGGTGTGGTCCCGTTAACACGTGTCTGCGCGCGGTTTGGGACTATACCTCTTCAAGTCCACCAGTCAAGTGTGGCTTTCAGATGATTTTATCAACTGGGAGCAACTCTGGACTCATAAAGTGTTTTTTGTGTTTTAGGGGTATGTGCTCAAGTTAGTTGGATCAACATGTGCGACCGGTGTACAATAATGAGCCAAACTAGCGCATGGGATTTGCCGTACAAAAGTGAGCCATATCGGCGCATGGGATTTGGCGTACAGAAGTGAGCTAGGTTGGCGCATGGAATTTGGCGGAGGTTTCTTCAAGGTGAAGTTTTCTTTCTAAGGGTGCATGTTTTGGTTGGTGAGATTAATGTCTGACATTTGTCACTGTAGCGCTGCCAGTTGAGGTGGTTGTCGCATTGGGGAGTGGAGCAGTCAATTTTTGCAGGGGTATGTCAGGGTGTCAGGTGCTTTTTACGGCGATGTCAGGCGCGTGGCGGCCACACGCCCTTATAAGACGTTGTTTCTGTTTCTCCCGCCTGACATGTTGCCTTCTTATTGGTTGGAGTTCCCCACTTTTCGGTACGGTTCCCCATCGCATTAAATGCAATGGGTATAAATATCCGGAGATCCATCGTAGCAAACCCTATCATCCCAACTTTGCCTTGGCGATTTTTCCTCTCTTTTATTCATTCTTCCTTCTTACATCTCATAATCTTTACTTGCAGTTCTTTGTTTTTTGTAAATCATATCGACTTCATTTAGACTGGAGGGCTCTCGGAAGGGGAAGAAGTCAAAATCTAAAGAACCTTTGAGGGCATATCAAGCCATTATCAACTGGAGAGAAGAGGAGTTTCAACAAATCTGCCAGAATTTCTAATTTCCGGTTAACTGGGGTGCACAGTATCCTACTCCGGGAAGTACTGCGCTTGACACTCCTCCCGGCTACATCACTTTGTATGGTGCCTTCTTCTAGGAAGGTAACTTCCGCTTGTCGATCACCAAGTTTCTCGGAGAAGCTCTTACTCGCTATGGACTTCATATTTCTCAAATTAGTCCCGTTGGCATGCCCCAGATTACTCACTTTGAGTTTATATGCCAGGCACAGCATTTAATTTCGTCGGTTGACATGTTTAATGTTTTTTACTATGTCTTTTGCACTGGTGGTTTCTATTCTTTCAACTCGCGTACCGCGGATGATTCACCTTGCAGCAAAGACCCACCCAAGAGATGAAAAGTGGTTGTAAAAAACGCCGTGGGTGCCAATGAAGAAACACTAGATAGCATTAAGCCATTTAGCCAGATTGTCTCATATATGTTGGTTCAATCTCCTTCCTTCACTCGAAAAATGACTGGATTCTTCCTAACGATCTTGCAAAACGAACAACACTGGTGACTCGCTACAAGGAGGAGAAGATGGGGGTTCTCCTTGTAACCACCTTCCAGCGTGAGAATAAACAATCGTTTTGAGGATAAAGTGTGTGTATAGAGTGAGAGAGTAAGAGAATTGATCCTTAAACCTCGAGGTTGAGTCTTCTACTTATAGCTGGAATATTGTAAAGGAGAAGGACTGCTAGCCGGTTGTCTGCCAGCTGTTCGACCAGGAGGAATATCCATTCTGTCCCCTCTGACGTAACCTGGCCTGGTACTGCACCGAAGGTGACGTGGCGTATGGATATTCGCTCTAGCTCAGCGTCCTTTTGACCTGCTGTCGGTTTGTCCAATGAAGATCTTGTGACAGGTTTTGGCGCCTTATAATTAGTGCCACTTGTCGTCCTTTCCTGTCTACTAGGAGCATCTTTCTGTCGCCAGGTGTTTCCTTCTAGAAACTTCTAGATCTCCTTGTGTGGCGAGATCGCATGTCTAGAGTGGTGTGGTCCCGTTAACACGTGTATGCGCACGGTTTGGGACCATACCTCTTCAGGAGTGTTAGAGGAAAATAAGTTGAAAGTTGGGAGTGCTGGTTTATAAATTGAAAGTTGGGAGTATTATCGGCTAATTGGTTAAAGTTGAAGTTATTTAAATCCTATATGCCTAATTTTATTTATTTATCTAAACATACTGATGACTTAGTGGTATGGTGCTTGTCTCATAATAGTGGTGTGAGTTTAAATGCTTACCAATGCAATGTTAGGTGTTAAAAATTGTTGTTAATTTTTTTTAGTCTATACGGGTTCATGAGTAGTAATCCATTTGTAAATGTGATAATCAGATTGATGAGTATTAAAAAAGGGTTAACGGGCCGACCTGGTTAATTAAACGGGTTAAACAGGTAAATCCAAGCACAACCTATTTTTTAGATGAGTTAGATATGGCAATACAAAATCTAACTATTAATTTCGTGTAGTGTTTCATGAGGTGTATTTCATTTCATTTCGTAAATAAATAATTGTTAACAAAAGCACATACGGGTTAGCGATATCAAGGTGTGCTGGAGTTTGTTTGTCCCATTTTTAGATGTTCAAATCTCATTATGTACAAACGTGCAGATTTAGAAGTAGAATAATAGCGTGCGGAACATAATCCAGATTTTGGTGTATACTACCTTACACTTGTTTGCTCAATGAAGGAGATGTTGATGATCTCGGCTTTGATCCCCAATTCTAAGTATTTCAAGAAAAGTACACGTGTGATAATTTTGACAACCTTACGGGAGATATGAGAAGCCATAAGCGAAAGAACCTTCAACATATGATCGCATCCAGACAAAGTGGTAGAAATCATAAATGCGAACTCCTTCTTAGACTTTGTGTTGTGATGAATGTTAAATGAGAAAAAAAAAACGCCTCACGAAGGCGGTGAACGCTTCACATTTCACAAGTGCATGTGTTGTTGAGAGGGTAAAATGTAGCAATGTATTAAGGTGTCTAAATATGGCTGGGTTAATGTTATTTAGTATTAAAAAAATTAATTATGATCCCTCACTTCTTCCTGTCACGCACCGTAGCCCCACGCCCTTGCTCCCACACCTTTCTCACACCCACGGTGTGGCGGTGTGTCGTGCCCCGACTTGCAACCGTAACCGGTTCAATAGTTTTTTAAGGTATATATATTTTTTAACATATTAAAGTCACTTTGTATATGTATATATTTTTGATTTCATTAGTCTTAAGGTATTTATTATTAGACTATGGGGTTGTGGAGAGGCTTGGGTTGGGGACATTGCTCGACACGTGGCGAGGGTGAGATCCACAAGCTAATACTAAAAAACTAGGGGTGTGGTGGGGCGTCGTTTAGCTGGACGTGACTAGCCGTGTGGAATTTTTTTAAAAACTACAAAGAAATTTAAAAAAAAACCTACATTGAACCAGCCAACCACAGCCCATTATGTCACCCAGCCCCCGCCTCACGCCAGGCATAATCTCCACGCCAAGCGGGCAACAAAAACGCCAACCCGGGGTGGAGCACCTGGCGTTAAAGGGCCAAAACGCCCAAAACCCATGCCCACACCCACCAGTCTTATATTATATTGAGTTAACTTCCATTTTGCTCCCTATGATTTGGCAATTTTAACGGTTTTGCCCCAATAGTTTAAAAATAGTAATTTTCCTCCCTGATTTTTCTAACTTATCGTTATTTTGCTTCCCACCTCTAACTTCATCCAAAAAAATCCATTAACTAGAAAGATATTTTGGTAAATTTATAGATAAAAGCAATGACATGTAAGTCTTTTCACCTAAATAAACATATAACTTGTTTATTTACATGTACATAAGTAATTCTTTTCTGATCCCCCATCTTTCCAACCACTCTTTCTACCGGCCACCACCATCCACAACCATCCACTACCACCTGCAACTACTACCTGCCGACCACGACTTTTAACTAAACGTTTTAGTTGAGTTAGAGTCAGGGAGTAAACTACCGAAATACCCCTACTTTTAATTGAACGTTTTAACTGAGTTTGAGCAGGGAGCAAACTGGCGATAAACTCGAAAGATGAGAGAGGAAAATGACTATTTTTAAACTATTGGAGCAAAACCATTAAAATAACCAAACCACAAAAAGCAAAACGAAAGTTAACTCTATTATATTTTATACTTGCTAGTTGGTAAATGAATCCGAAGTAAACCATTAGAGCTTGCTCCTGTTTTCGCCTATGGTTTTGAAAACACTAGTTTTTTAGTAAAAAACCAACTCTCAATAAACCCACCATGTGACTAGCACAGCAGCTGCAGCAAACAAAGGAGTCTATGGAGTCATTTGAAGAAGGCGATGCTAAAGCTGGTGAGAATGTTTTCAAAACCAAGTGTGCCTTTTGCCACACCCTCCAGAAAGGCGCCCCCCACAAGCAAGGTTATTATTTCCTCATAATCCTCGTTTCCAATTGTTATTCTCTAATTGTTTCGATATTAAGCTTTTACTAAAACGGAGCTTCTGTGCATGTCTATTTTTTAGAAATGTGTGTTAATTTATTTTAATTTTTGTTCTTCATGCGATCAATATTTGTAAAAGAACATAAATAAAAAAGCTAACGAGCCGGCTCGATTGGGCTTGAGCTAGTTTTTACGAGTTTTCATCTCGATAAAATTAATGAGCCGAGCCAAACTGGCTAGTTTAAGTTCGAGCTCGAGACCTGGCTTGGCTCGACTCGACTTGATTATAGCCTTAGTCAAAATGAGGGTCTGTAGGAGGTTAATATGTAAATGTATGAGAGATATGCAGCTTGCTTCTGCTTGTAAATAAAAGTTATTTGTTGGACACAAAAAGTCAAAAAACAAATATCAGAAACCCTTGAGGTGCAGTCTTTTTAGCGCTTCAGCCTCTCCGAGGCGCACGTACAATAGAAACCCTCTGAGGCGCGCCTCAGAATCGTTTTTTGGGCATTTCTCCTTGAGGCGCGTGCCTCAGGATCGTTTTTTGGGCATTTCGCCTTGAGGCGCACGCCTCAACCGTTTTTTAAAACCATGGCCATGAGTTATTGGTAGTCTATGGTGTCAGATTGAGGGCGTACCATAAGTTACTACTGTTAGTGATCACAATCTTATCCGAGCTCTCGAAAGCTACATGCCTTGATTCTAGCACGTTGCTTTTGGCTCGCTTGACAAAAATATCCGAGCTCCTCTGGTGTTGGGACATAGTTTTGTGATATTCTTAATTAGTGACGGAAACTAAAATTAATGCCGAACTGTTATTCCACTAAGTAATTCGATTTTGAAATTTAGATTGATGCAACTTGGTGAGTATGTATGGCTGGTTTGATCTTTCTTTAGAGTAGGGAATAACTCCAAATAAGCTACTTTATTTTTCATAATAATTTCCTCTCATAAAAAGTGTAGTTGCTATTGCTTCTGGTATTTTTTCGTCTGTTTCATGTGTTGACCGTTGTAATTCTGCACATGTGAAAATCAGGGCCGAATTTGAACGGTCTTTTCGGAAGGCAGGCTGGTACCGCAGCAGGGTATTCTTATTCTGCTGCCAATAAGGATTCGGCTGTTGTCTGGGGAGAGAATACACTCTATGAATACTTGTTAAACCCAAAGAAGGTATAACTTTTTTGTATCTATGTTGCTCTTTTTTTGAAACATTTGCGAACGAATTGATTTGGGCATACCCATGAATGAGGACAGATCCTTTTCTTAACCGGACTGATCCATGACTCGACCAGTATAATAAGCATTATATTTTCACATGATTTGTTTTACTGTTGCCCAGTACATTCCTGGAACAAAGAAGATGTTTCATGGACTGAAGAACCCGCAGGATCGGGCAGATGTTATCGCGTATTTGAAGCAGTCAACTGCTTGATTTCATCGAGCTTTTTCAACGGATCTTACTGCCTTGTGGCTCAAGTCAACGGATGGTCCTTTTTTTCCCAGTAAATAGGCCCAAATTAACACTGTGTTCCCGAGTTAAGTTAAGGAGAGAAAAGAAAGGATTCTCTCCTTTTCTTTTCTTTCTCTCCGTTTCTTTCCAAATTGGAAAGATTAATTTTAGGCAAAAAATCTCTTATTTTCTCTCCTTTAATGAAACTCTGGAACACAACTAAAAATACCAAGAAATCAGACTTTTACTAATTTATATTTGATAAACTAAACTGCTTAATTTAGGATTTTGGGTTGTATAAGCTACTGGTGACCTCTTGTGCTTATCTTAAATTTAATGGATGAAATTATGATATTACATATTGTATATTTAGCTACTTTGATCTCTGTTAGCACTACCCTGCTACATCGTTGAACTTATAGGGAGCGAAAATCAAACTAGAATTAGTGATATTCATAAGGTATAGTGAGCGTCCTTCCATCTGTAGCGCAGTGGTTGTGACATCCGGGTGAAGGCTCGGCTCGGGATTCAACCCGGGTTCGAGTCCAACAGGGGTGTGCTACACTTTCTAGCGGTGGTCGAGTAGTCGGCCTTTGGACATAGCTCCGAAAGAGTGAGTTTACACATGGAAAACAGTTAGCCGTAAAAAAAAAGATATAGTGAGTGATCAAGACCCAATCTGATTCACCGTGAAGTTATAGTAGGAGACCGGTGATTTTGAAAACCAGTAAAATGGGTTGGATTAGATAGTGTTAGAGGTGTAAAAAAAATCGGTTTTAGAACCGAAACCGGAAAAAAACCAAAACCGGTTTTTTTTAACCGGTTTTTTTTATAACCGG
The DNA here is from genome assembly GCA_030545235.1 of Helianthus tuberosus. Taxonomy (NCBI): domain Eukaryota; kingdom Viridiplantae; phylum Streptophyta; class Magnoliopsida; order Asterales; family Asteraceae; genus Helianthus; species Helianthus tuberosus. The sequence continues at coordinate 107,351,701 of CM060365.1, read as the reverse complement.
TTCGGTTTCGGTTATTGTTTTGGACTTGAAAAACCGGTTAGTAACCGAAACCGGTTATAAAAAAAAACCGGTTTTCGTTTTGGGTGAAAAAAACCGGTTCGGTTAATAACCGAAACCGGTTTTTGAAAAAAACCGATTTGTACACCTCTAGATAGTGTTGGGTTCACCTCTTAATTATCTCTCTTTGTTCTTAAAATTTCAACATTTTTCATAATTAATAAAATAAAATATGAAATTGTTTATGGATGAATTTCGTATCAAAGCTATTAATTATTACAAATAAAAGAACTAATAGATAACCTAGTTAAAAAAAAAAAATCCCCTCCTCGTGTCCCAGTGGGTAATTCCCATGGGGTTAAGTTGGCCGGCTTCCTCCTTGGAGGTCGCCGGTTCGACTCCCACTTGTGGTCTTAGTGGGGGGGGGGGGGGGGGGGACGTCCCAATGATGGATCGTATCCTACCGAGGCATGGTGCGGTCTTGAGGCCAACCCGGTTTTACCCAGCTGTTACCTCAGCGAGTCTCTCGTGTGGGGGCAGTATGGTTTCCGGGCGGAAGTCAGCTTGCGCGCCGGCCGGGGCCCGATCGAACATCGCGTCCGGAAGAGCGGGGCTGACGGAGAAATGTCTTTGACATGACCCCAGAGGCCAATCGGTCTTGTACAGAGAAAGTCTCCTTAAAAAAAACCTAGTTTAAAAAAAAAACGCACCTAGACGAGAGGCTCCCTAAGGCGTAGCCTAGACAAGGCACGTCTGCACGACTAATGCACGAAGAGGCGTGTTTTTTTTTGGCAAAAAATCCCCCTGAGGGCAGGAGGTTGTTGTACAACATGCTTTTTGGGTTGTACATGTATGTAATTGCAACATTAAAACATATATAAAACTTATTTGTGTCTAGATATTTAGTAAATGATGCTAGAAACCTATAGGAAATATATAAATCATATAATTATTTGCGCCTCAAGTACGAAAAGCAGTGCACTTTTGCCATTGGTGCTTCTCGCCTTAGTTTTAGACCTTATCTTTTTTTGTGGTTCTCGGTTTTTTTTAAAACAATGTAAATAACTATAACAAATCGTAATACTAATCAAGAGATAAGTGGAAACTATAGAACTCGCAGTTGTCGTAACAAAGTATACCTCTTTTGTTACCTCTGATTCTCCAAAATGGGATTGGTAAAGTACTCGTACCCAATAGTGAAGTTCGAGATTTCCGACTGGAAGGGGGGGGGGGGGGGGGAGTCACTAGACCTAAAAATTTCTATAAAACTGGAGGCTCGAAAACGTATATACACAAAAATTTCTATACGAAAACTACATACTCTCCACTACTGAGCGAAAAGGGGGTCGGCCGCTCCCTCCCGCCCCTTAAAAGCTTCGCCCTTGCTTGTACCTGTACTCATACCGGTACCGAATTTGAACAAAATTGGGTACCAAATACCGTACCAAATATATTGGTATGGTACGGGTATTTTGGTACGGTACCCACTTTGGTACAACGTTTTATTTTTATTTTTTTATTTTACTTTTTAAGCACTCGTACGGGTACTATACAGGTAAAATTGACATGAATACCAATATAGTACAAGTACCAAATAGCTAAAATCAATACGACTATATAAATACCATAATATGAAATAAAATACAATATAAAAAACTTTTACGGTGTGTTCCCGAGTTAAAAATCCCTCCCCTTCCCTCCATGTCTTTCCAAATTGGAAAGACTATTTTCAGCAAAAAAAAACCCCATTTTCCCTCCCCTCCCCTCCCCCTGTTAAATGGATCTCTGGAATACAGCCTTAAAGTTCTATATAAAAATCGGCACTAGTACCTTTTTTACCCGTACCCAGGGGCGAAGGATAGTTGCTGCCCGGGGGTGCCCTAATGTTTACAGCTTGCCCCAATGTTTCATCGTAAGCCTAGAAATGCATGGTCTTCAGTATACCATTGGGAATCTTCTTGACCAAAGGAATTGTCTTCTCTTTGTAAGTCGGTGGCCACGAGACAATCTTCATTCTTTTGTTCGTACGTGGGTCTCTAATACCAGCCTACCAGGAGCAGGAGTCACAATGGATTCAACAGTATGCATGGAAGGAAATCCACGGGCAACCTCTCTCTGCAGTCTCTCAAAAAACATATATCCACGTCCACCAAGCTTATCATCCACATATGGTGAGTTCGACAATATAGTCAAATCCACTTTAGTGAATGTTTGAAATTGAGCTGGATTCTTGTACCATTCAACAAGTCCAACTTTCCTTTTGATCCACCACCTATGACGATCGTGATCAAAACCCCAGCTTATAATGCCTGAACGGTTCCCAACCTTATCATAATAACTTTCACCGACATCCATCAGATGATGAGTGACTTGAACATCTGGATCAGCAGGATTGAGATTTTTATTCTTCAGAATCACATATTCTCTTTTCTGCTCTAACCTTGTCGCCTTTTCTTTGTCAGCTTCTTTATTAGTTACTCTTCTAAAGTAGTGATCCATTGCTGCAGCTCTTTTAGCATCATCCTTCGCAAAAGCCATGGCTCGATCCTCTTCAGTTTTTCTACGTCTCTCCGTATCAGTTAGATCAACAAACTCATCACCAAACTTCTTTTCTAGTTTTCCACGGAGATCATACACCATGTTGAACAACAAACCAACGTCGCCTTGCAGTTGATCAATTTGCTGATTCTTTTGCACAATCGTGTCTTGAAGCTGAATAATCTTTGCATCTTTGTGGATCGAGTCTTGTTCAAGTACAACAATTCTCTTTTTCAGTTCTCTAACACTGATAAACTCATCATCATCACTTGAATCGTCAACAAACGGCACCCTCAAAGCTTCTTCAAGCTGTTTCCCTTTAGAACTGCATGGTTCATCATGGATTGCACCAGGCGAACTTCCAATTGTAGCAGTAACTAAAGGTGTTGACTCGGTGACTGGTGTTTCAAGTGAAACAGAAACAGTAGCAGTAACATGAATCTCTGTAGAATCTGCATCCACATCCATTCTTGTTTCATCAGCTTCAAAATCAAATCCTATTTCTGTAGCAGTGGCAGTAGCAGTCGTCTCAAAATCAAATGGAGTTTCAGTCGTCTTCTTAGCAGTCTCAAAATCAAACTTATACAAACCATCTTCATCTTCATCAGCAATCACATGTTGATCTTTACCTTGTTCAATAAACACTCCAGGTCGAGGATTCCTTCTTCTCCGCTTTACTTGTTGAGAATCAGGATCCTTTGGGTCTTCAGCAGTTTGCTCTTCACTTTGTACTGAAGAATTGGATGGAGTATTTCCCATCTTTTCAGTGACTGACTTTATCAGTTGAGCCAAACTCTCAGCAGAAATCACAGGTTGAACGGTTGACACAGCAGAACTAACTTCAACTTCAGGAGGAAGCTCAACATCATCATCTTCATCACAACTTATCTCAATGCCTTCATCGTCGGAGTTTATAGTCAGTATCTCTGTCTCAGGCTCTTCGTCAGCAGCAACTTGAACTACGTGCTCTTCAGCAATCACGGCGTTGACAGGAACATTTACTGGTGCAACTTCAGGTTGTACAGTCGCCGGTTCAACCACCACTTCTTCTGTCTCAGCAAACTGACCAAACTTCTCTAACGCAATTCTTCCTTCAAATTTGCTTGTTGTACCCTTCTTTGGAGTTAGGGCACCAAAACACCTTGGACCCATTGGTTTCAAATCCAAAGTGTTACCAGTTCTCTCCAAATCAGAATAACGAGCGTTGAAAATCATCTGTAGGAATCTAGGATACATAACAAACTTATCCTTGCACACACCAATGACATTCCTCTTCATTCCCTCGAACACGTACTTTGAGTAGTTGTAAGCTTGGTTCGTTATCAAACAATCGAATGCTGCAGACTGTGTGATACTCAGCTGATCCGTTCCCCCTCTTTTCTCAGTCATACGCATCATAAACATGTACATCAACAAACGCCAGTACAAATGCACGAACTTCTTCATAAGAGAGGGATACGTTCCTTCAAAACTCAAACGAGGCAATATAGCTTCTACAGCCCCAGCCGGAAGATCAATTGGATCTGTCTCTTGATCGTTAAACTATAAAACCTCCCTGATAATTTATTCAGTCACATTAATGTTCTTCTTCTGAATCACCGCTTCAATCGATCCCTTACCATCTCCCCCAGTTCATCAAATCTTGCCGTCTTCCAAAATTATTGAACAAGACTTCCATATACAACTGGATTTTATCGAAGGGCGTGAACGATTCGACAACTATTGAGACCCTTGATCAATGAAGTGTAAAGCTTCTTATGTTTCTCCGGAGGTGGTGCTAGATACCCCGCTTGATTGTGTCCCGAGATGACTTTCAAATCCATGATCCTTGTGACACTCTGGATTTTCCCGAGCAACCTTCTTGTTTCAGTATTGCGTGTACATATTATTAAAGGAAAGTTTGTGATTTATCTTGATGTGCTATGTGTTGATAATGTGTACGTATAATGTATAGTTATGTATATATAGGTATGTAATGAGCCGAGACCATGAACCCGACTCAAGACCACTCAGTCTCGAGTAAACAGTAAACAGTTGGGCCGGTTGGGCCATGCACCCGAGAAACCCACTCGAAAACCCATTAGGGTGCACCAACTCGGAACGGGTATAAAACCCATGAGGATGACCAACCTTGCCACTTTTCACCATTTGCAAACATTCCCTCACACTCACTCCCACACACTCTTATCCACTCTCTCAACAAAACCCTAACCACATCACCCCCCTCTCTCTCTCTCTCGGATTCAACCGGTAGCATCAAGACTCTCGGATCAAGCTCATTACCCTCACTCGGAACTTCCTACACCGACCCTCCATACCCTCCATATTCAACCGGTTAGTGTGTGTGTATGGCTTTATGATAACTAGTGCTATAGTTGCTTATCTGAAATGATTTATGTGAAACAATGTGCTTCTTATAAACCAAACGAATGATTGGAATGTTGAGTAATACGGATAAGCTTAGTGTGTCTCGAATAATGGATTCATGCTAGAAAGTGTAAGAAAATATTGTTTTCATGATGTTTTGCAAGATTGCCTTGATAGCTAGATTATGTGTTTTGATTCTTGAATGCATGATGTGTGTTGTGATATTAAAAACCTAGGAATATGAGAGGATGTGGTCCATTGAATGAATCTAATGAAAAACTTATGAGTGTGTGGGATGAACATGTTGATTGAATATGAATGCCTAAATGATGAACTGTTGGAAGATGTGATGAATATTTGAAATGCTATGATTTGATCTGTTTTAATTAGAATTTAGACAAGAAAACATGTTTGTGTGTTTTGGTTGGATAGTACACAATATCATGAAATCGAAATTCTATTGGATAATACAATGTTGCAGATGTTCTAGAATCAGCAGGCGATGCGAGTCGAGACCCTTGGTTTCGACTCGAGACCATTTATGCTACAACTCGAGACCGCAGTGGTTGCGACTCGAGACCATCAAGTAACAACTCGAGAATGGACTCGAGACCCCTGAGGTTGCGACTCATGCCAACACCACTCGAGACTAGAAGTTCATGACTCGAGATCTCCTGGTTGCGACTCGAGACCGCATGATCTCGAGTCGAGACCACCTTGTCTCGACTGGGCTGCCTACCTGGGTTATTGGGCCACCATGTGTTTTGTTTGGGCTGCCTGTTCGACTGGACTATGTGTTAACTGTTACTGTTTGACTGTGCAATTATTAGAGTAGGCCCAATAACTCAACAGATAATTGTATGCATACTATGTGTTAGATACGTGTAGGATATACGTGACTTCTTTACACCCAAACCTGACCTATACTGGTAACCATGTTAGGACGTGGTGACCAACGCGTTTGACCAAGTAACTAATCTGCCGAGAAACCCAAGGTGAGTTCACAAACTACTAAAGCATGCGTTCCCGGTGGTTGGGAAACGGAACTTATAACAACACTATCCCCTTGAAGGGATACAAACCTACTTTTCTCCCCTTATGCGGGACTTTTAGTTAATTACTGTTTATACTGGATGCAACAAGCAACACTAAACGAAATTCTATCACTCAAGTCCTCACTTCTTAATACCGATTAGTCGCCGGGGTCTGGCGAACGGGTTATTAGTTGATAGCACTATTTAGGTCTCACCAACCTCACACCGTGCCCGTGTATGGGATCGGGCGTGAACTAATGTACTCTGGAAAAACCGTCAATGATGATAGAACATTGACAAACGGGGCACTCTACGGAAACGTACGGATGAATAGTATTCGGTATTGTAAAAACAGTTTAGTAGCTTACTTATGGGGTAGCTCCCCATGGCTTGTATAAATGAGTAAATTAACAAGTGAAACAAGTTTTTGGAAATTAAAAACTAGACAACTCGTGAACTCGCCAACATAAATGTTGATACCCTACTGCATGCTTTGCGGTCTTTATGGATCTCATGAACCGAGTGTGCAAACCCTACCTCGACAAGTTCGTGATTGTGTTTATCGACGACATCTTAATCTACTCGAAAAGTCAAGAGGAGCATGAACAACACCTGCGTCTTATTCTTGAACTCCTTCGCAATGAACAACTGTACGCCAAGTTCTCGAAATGTGACTTCTGGCTTCGAGAAGTCCACTTCCTTGGACACGTGGTCAATAAGGACAGAATACACATCGATCCAGCTAAGATCGACTCTATAAGGAATTGGCCTACACCTAAGAATCCGACCGAAGTTCGCCAATTCTTGGGATTGGCAGGGTACTATCGTAGATTCATCAAGGGATTTTCAAAGATCGCCCAACCTCTCACGACTCTCACTCAGAAGGGTATTGCTTACAAGTGGAACGAGGCTCAGGAGTCTGCCTTTCGGAAGTTAAAGGATAACCTGTGTAGTGCTCCTATTCTCTCGTTACCTGAAGGTACCGAGGACTTTGTGGTTTGCTGCGACGCGTCTATCCATGGGCTCGGTTGCGTGTTGATGCAACGCGAGAAAGTTATCGCTTACGCTTCTCGACAACTTAAGATTCACGAAAGGAACTACACTACGCACGACTTGGAGTTGGGAGCAGTGGTTTTTGCTCTTAAGATATGGAGACATTACCTGTACGGTACCAGGTGCACCATTTACACCGATCACAGGAGTCTCGAGCATATCTTCAAGCAAAAGGAGTTAAACATGCGACAGCGTCGATGGGTTGAGCTCTTGAATGATTACGAATGCGCAATCAAGTATCATCCGGGCAAAGCCAATGTTGTGGCGGACGCCCTCAGTCGAAAGGACACTACACCGAAGCGCGTGTGAGCGTTACAACTTACCATCCAATCTAACCTCCCTACTCAGATACGAGATGCTCAGGTTGAAGCATTGAAACCAGAGAACATCAGGGCGGAGTCCCTACGCGGGTCAAGGGAGCGATTAGAACAAAAAGAAGACGGTGCTTACTACGTAACCGGGCGTATATGGGTCCCACTTTATGGGAACTTACGCAAGCTTGTGATGGACGAAGCACATAAGTCCCGTTACTCAGTACATCCTAGTTCGGATAAGATGTACCACGACCTAAAACCTACATACTGGTGGCCTAGCATGAAAGCCCACATAGCAACTTATGTCAGCAAATGTTTGACTTGTGCGAGAGTCAAGACTGAGTATCAGAAACCATCGGGCTTACTCCAACAACCAGAGATCCCGAAATGGAAATGGGAGCAAATTTCCATGGATTTTGTTACTCGCCTGCCTAGGTCTCAACGCGGAAATGACACCATTTGGGTGATAGTGGATCGATTAACTAAGTCTGCACACTTTTTGGCTATTAAAGAAACAGACAAGTTCTCTACCTTGGCAGAGGTTTACTTAAAGGAAGTGGTTTCGAGGCACGGAGTGCCAACCTCTATTATTTCCGATCAAGACGCGTGTTTTACTTCTGAGTTGTGGCAAGCTATGCACAAATCCTTTGGCTCACGTTTAGACATGAGCACTGCTTATCATCCACAAACGGATGGGCAGTCTGAACGCACCATCCAAACACTTGAAGATATGCTTAGGGCATGTGTAATCGATTTTGGCAAGGGCTGGGAAAAACATCTACCGTTAGTGGAATTCTCCTAAAACAACAGCTACCACACCAGCATTCAAGCAGCACCCTTTGAGGCGTTGTACGGTCGTAAATGCCGATCTCCCTTATGTTGGGCGGAAGTTGGCGAAAGCCAAATTACCTGCCCGGAACTTGTAGTTGAGACTACGGAAAGGATTGCCCAGATTAGACAACGCATGGCGGCAGCTCGTGACCGTCAGAAAAGTTACGCTGATAAGAGTAGGAAACCACTAGAATTCCAGGTCGTTGACCGGGCTCTAATTAAAGTCTCACCCTGGAAGGGTGTAGTTCGTTTTGGAAAACGGGGCAAGCTTAATCCGTGATATGTCGGACCATTCGAAATTACCGAAAAGATCGGTAAGGTTGCTTACAGATTAAATCTGCCTGAAGAACTGAGTGCGGTGCACAACGTATTTCATGTGTCTAATCTGAAGAAGTGTCTGTCAGATGAAACACTCATCATTCCTTTCAAGGAACTCACTATTGACGAACAGCTACACTTTACTGAGGAACCGATTGAGATCACGGATCGAGAAATCAAAACCCTCAAACGTAGCCAGATACCTATCGTACGAGTTCGTTGGAACTCGCGCCGTGGCCCAGAGTTTACCTGGGAGCGGGAAGACCAGATGAAGCGCAAGTATCCCCAGTTGTTCCCAAATGAAACTCCCAGCACTGAAGCTACAACCGAATTTCAGGACGAAATTCCAAACTAACGGGGGGATAATGTGACACCCCGTTGAAACGTTCTCACCAGCTTGACAGTGGCTGCCTTAACTTTCGGGATGAAAGTTCTTAAAACTTGGGGATAATGTGACACTCTGGATTTTCCCGAGCAACCTTCTTGTTTCAGTATTGCATGTACATATTATTAAATGAAAGTTTGTGATTTATCATGATGTGCTATGTGTTGATAATGTGTACGTATAATGTATAGTTATGTATACATAGGTATGTAATGAGCCGAGACCATGAACCCGACTCAAGACCACTCAGTCTCGAGTAAACAGTAAACAGTTGGGCCGGTTGGGCCATGCACCCGAGAAACCCACTCGGAAACCCATTAGGGTGCACCAACTCGGAACGGGTATAAAACCCATGAGGATGACCAACCTTGCCACTTTTCACCATTTGCAAACATTCCCTCACACTCACTCCCACACACTCTTATCCATTCTCTCAACAAAACCCTAACCACATCACCCCCCTCCTCTCTCTCTCGGATTCAACCGGTAGCATCAAGACTCTCGGATCAAGCTCATTACCCTCACTCGGAACTTCCTTCACCGACCCTCCATACCCTCCATATTCAACCGGTTAGTGTGTGTGTATGGCTTTATGATAACTAGTGCTATAGTTGCTTATCTGAAATGATTTATGTGAAACAATGTGCTTCTTATAAACCAAATGAATGATTGGAATGTTGAGTAATACGGATAAGCTTAGTGTGTCTCGAATAATGGATTCATGCTAGAAAGTGTAAGAAAATATTGTTTACATGATGTTTTGCAAGATTGCCTTGATAGCTAGATTATGTGTTTTGATTCTTGAATGCATGATGTGTGTTGTGATATTAAAAGCCTAGGAATATGAGAGGATATGGTCCATTGAATGAATCTAATGAAAAACTTATGAGTGTGTGGGATGAACATGTTGATTGAATATGAATGCCTAAATGATGAACTGTTGGAAGATGTGATGAATATTTGAAATGCTATGATTTGATCTGTTTTAATTAGAATTTAGACAAGAAAACATGTTTGTGTGTTTTGGTTGGATAGTACACAATATCATGAAATCGAAATTCTATTGGATAGTACAATGTTGCAGATGTTCTAGAATCAGCAGGCGATGCGAGTCGAGACCCTTGGTTTCGACTCGAGACCATTTATGCTATAACTCGAGACCGCAGTGGTTGCGACTCGAGACCATCAAGTAACAACTCGAGACTGGACTCGAGACCTGATGGAGAGTGTGAAACATGGGTGTTAAACGTGCTTGTCTTACGTGATTTAATCCGTTTTACGTGATAATATGCTTGGAATATGTTAATTGCGAGTGTTTGTGCTTTTGCAGGTAAAACGCGTAATTTGGCGAGGTAAACGGTGATGTTTGGGATGTGTGTCGGATCATAAACCATCTTTAATGTGCAAGAGATATAAAAGCTTGACTTGGAGGGCAACGATTTTATGCAACCATGTTGGGGAGATGTTTCATTTTGACGGCTGACTTAGGAGGGTATCTTTATCAAATTGTCATCATCTTATTGTTTAAAAGCTACTAATTGAAAAGAGGCATTAATTGAGAGGGGACATCATCACATGGGTACACAAGAGCCAACAACATTAATATTCTATCATCATCACCATCGAATGAGGTGACACTTTGTGAGTTTGTGGATTGTTATTATAATCATCACAAAAGCAACATCATGAGAACTTTTGGCAGCACATGTCACGAAAGGAGGCAGCCAACATTAATTTTTGGTGGGCTTCCATTATCTCGATCTTGGCAGCAAATCATCATACGAAAGGCATTGGATTGGCAGCAACTTTATTAGAATTTGGTGGGCTTTACATAACACAATCTTGGGCCGTGGACCTCCACTATCATCGATTTGGGGGATCAATTATTGGCAGCAAGATCCATGAAAGATTGGAGCCTATTATCATTTATTAGTGGGCTTTTACAACAACTTGGGACTTCTTTCCATCCCATCGATCATAGGCAGCGGAGACAATTGATTTTTCGGTGGCAATAGTGGGACGGTTACGGTTAAAAAGAAAAACGCAAGAGGGGTCTCTAAACTTCATCACTCAATAACATCCATGATGATCGACCATCACACATTCCCACCTCTCAACAAAAAAATCGATCACGCCTTCAATCTCATCTCAAGCCGGTGATCGCGTCCACCCAACCATGAACGGCTAGTCTCTGCGGATTCACCCCGGTGTAGGTAGTTGTATTTTCTAGGGTTTATACATTTGTTCTTTGATTCGACTTTGTGACAATTTGTATTGATTTTTGAAACCATTGACAATAGTGTTACATTTGTTTCGTATTCGTAAATTGTCGAACGATGTTAAAAGTTATGACTTTACGAAATGGTTATGTGTAGTTGTGCATTGTCGTGGTTAGGTTTTACTTGTGTTGATTACAAAGTGCATTCTTGTCCGTTTCTCGAAACGTTGATAGTTATTGGCACCTAAGTCACGGTACACTAAATCCGCTAATCGTATACAATTGAGTTGAATCTAAAACTTGTAGGAACCCTAGGACTTACAATTACCGAAACTGGGTGTGATCCGTATTATTAATTCCTGTTTTCAATTAAGTAGTTTAGTTTACAAGCTTAGTTAATAAATCATTGTTTTAAATAATAGTCATTTGTCGGTTCACCCGATTTCTTTTCAAAACAAATAAACAAAATAAAATTAGCAAACTTCATAATCACTTTGTACATTGTTTGTAAATAGTCTAACTAATCGAACGGGTCGTGGGATACTGACCACCTGCTCTTCGTGGATACGATACCCGACTTACCCTAGCTACCTAGGTTTAATTGGGTTTTTGACTGATCGGGACGACACGGTCACGTCAAAATGGCGCCACTGCCGGGGAGCTAGTGCGCTTAGTATTTCATTGCTTGTTCGATTTTAGTTTAGTTTAGTTTTTCTTTCTTGTATATTCGTGATTTTACTTTGGGTGGTCGAGCTTGTTTGTGCAGGTACATGTTTTGCAGGTACCATCTTTCAATATGAATTGGGTAGATGATGATCCGTGTGAGTGTTGCGGAAGCGGAGAGCACTATTTAGAGGATTGCTCTGTTTTCTATGAAAAAGTTCAAGCCAACAAGGAACGGGAAGACTACCTCAGCGGATTGTTTGAATATAGGAGGACGGATTATGATGATTTCAATGGTCCATCCTCATATTATCCATACGATAATCCACCACCACCATATTATCAAGAGTACTACTATGAACCCGAATTGCCACATTTCTCAAGTTACCGGGAGGTGTATGATGATTATTGTAATGAATACCCTCAACCGGCATACGAGGAACCTCAAGACTCAATAAGTTCCAAGCTCGATGCCATCATGAATGCCATCACCACTTCAAATCAAGAGATTAAGATGGAATTTGAGGCGAGAGATAAAGCTCATGAAGCCTTGGCAAAGAAAGTGGGTCAACTCGCCGAAGAATTGGCTCAACTTAGACGAGACCGAGAGGTGTTGGCTAGTGGTACAATTGTGGATGGTGATGTGGTGGAAGAGGCTATTGATCTTCCCGAGCAAGAAAATGAATGTTTGAACCAAGCGGAAGACATCATACCGCGAGACGAGTCGGATCCGAAAGATGCCCACGTTCATATCCATCCTTCTCCCATACTTATCACTCCAACCAACAAAGTTGGGGATGCGGGTTCGGGTATAAGGATTCGAAGGGTAGTCTTGCAAGACATTGGACATTTCATCAAGAAACCACCCCAAAGTAGCTTACTACGCATGCCGCATAAAATAAAAAGAGAATGGATCCGGCATGCCAACTACCGAGCGTATGTTGGAAACTCGGTAGGCAAATGTGCACTTCGACCACCATGAGAGGTAAATCAGGTATGATTGTTGTAGAGTTTGTATTATTATTTGTTTTTTTTAGTAGTTGAATGAACGTTGTGGGTGTGTTCCCTATATAACCCTCACGAGACCTCTCATCCTCCCAAGCTATTGGGGGGTTTAAAAGGGCTTGTTGCATAAGCTAAATGCAACCGTGATTCCTACGAAAGTGAGTTAGGCTTGTTATTGTTGTAAATTATTTTTCCACATAAATCAAAGTAAATTAATGTATGACTTGGTAATGTTTTCATAAAAGTGGTAGAACTAGTTCACTAACAAATTTTGATGGTTGTGAGAAGCATGCTTCTACACAAGGGTTAAGATTTGTAGGTACATTGAGTTCGGGGGGACAACCGCTTTCTTGAAGAGAAGAAGAGCACACGAGGAATGAGCTTACACAAAAAAAAAAAAAAAAACCAGGTGCATACGTTTCTTTTAACTTTTGATTTTAGTTATAAAATAAGTGGATTGTAAAGTGTATATTATTTTTCCGGGGTGAAATTTTGGGGAGGTTAGTCATGTCACATCCCTTGTGCGTTTAATACTCTAGTTCTTACACATTGAGGACAATGTTTGCCTCAAGTGTGGGGATGGGGGAGTTAGTAAAAGTTTTCGATTTTTGACCCGTTCATTTAAACACTACACATTGAGGACAATGTTTACCTCAAGTGTGGGGATGGGGGAAAAATTTTCAAAATTTTTTCAAAATATCTTGTTTCAAAAGCGATCTTAAAAGCACAAGTAACTAAGTCAACGATGGATGTCACAACCCATTTGGTCTTTTGTCATGGTCAAGTTCAAGTTAATAGCATGACGAGTATTTAGCGGGTGGTTATTTGGGAATAATTCGCCTAAGGAACTAGCAATTTATGCATATCACATATCATACCCTTATACGTGAGGTTTGAGCCACTTTTATATCATAGATTTACATTTACATGTTTCTTTGTTTGAGTGGACCATTAGTCGCGTATTGTAGAACTTGCAACTTTTGATACGTTTGAGACCATAGACCGAATACAAGCACGAGAATGATTAAGGCATTAGGTGAACCTTTTCCTTTAAAACCAATTATTTATCCTTACCCAAACAAATCCCCTAGTCGCCCACTTTGAGCCTAAACCTTTCGTTTGACAACCCGTTTAGCCCATAACCATTAAACCTTTTCTTTTAAACCCGTGTGATGAAAATTCGATTGTAGGAGTATATGTTTGTATAGTTGTGATTTATTTATTCAAAAAAAAAATCAGAAAAGTTGTGGAAAAAGAAGAGAAAAATTGTTGAGAAAAATACAAAAATATGAAGTTAGTAGTTGTTGAATAAAAGGCTAAAGTTGTTGCCTTGTAGTTGATGTTTATAGTTTTGTTTTGTTTAGAGTAGTCGTTTGTAATAAAAATCGAATTTTTCATCACCTTAGCCACTAAAAAAAAAAAAAAAAAAAAAAATCCTATTCCATACCCTTAACCTAGCCCTGTTACAACCCTCCAAAGACCTTTTGACTTGTGCTTAGTATTCGTGTTCGGTGGTGGAGAATGATTGAGTTGCAAGCCTATGCGGGTACGTGTTCTATTCGGTTTTGAGTGATTACTTTAAAAGTGCTAATACATCATTAAAATTAGCCAACTTGTAAACCGAGTGGAGTGAACATTGTGAGGGATGTGCATGACTTGTTAGTTTTACGAGCGGGTTAATCTCGGATAACCATTTTATATGGGATTATTCACTTTTCCGTTAAATATTTCGTAAATTGTAAAAAAGTTTGAACCGGGTATGACATTAGACCTTAACCTTTGTCTCGGGAATGGGACGTGTGTTTCTCGTTCGACCCACGTGAAAGTGAAAGACAGATTTGCTTGAGGGCAAGCAAACGACAAGTGTGGGGATGTGATGGAGAGTGTGAAACATGGGTGTTAAACGTGCTTGTCTTACGTGATTTAATCCGTTTTACGTGATAATATGCTTGGAATATGTTAATTGCGAGTGTTTGTGCTTTTGCAGGTAAAACGCGTAATTTGGCGAGGTAAACGGTGATGTTTGGGATGTGTGTCGGATCATAAACCATCTTTAATGTGCAAGAGATATAAAAGCTTGACTTGGAGGGCAACGATTTTATGCAACCATGTTGGGGAGATGTTTCATTTTGACGGCTGACTTAGGAGGGTATCTTTATCAAATTGTCATCATCTTATTGTTTAAAAGCTACTAATTGAAAAGAGGCATTAATTGAGAGGGGACATCATCACATGGGTACACAAGAGCCAACAACATTAATATTCTATCATCATCACCATCGAATGAGGTGACACTTTGTGAGTTTGTGGATTGTTATTATAATCATCACAAAAGCAACATCATGAGAACTTTTGGCAGCACATGTCACGAAAGGAGGCAGCCAACATTAATTTTTGGTGGGCTTCCATTATCTCGATCTTGGCAGCAAATCATCATACGAAAGGCATTGGATTGGCAGCAACTTTATTAGAATTTGGTGGGCTTTACATAACACAATCTTGGGCTGTGGACCTCCACTATCATCGATTTGGGGGATCAATTATTGGCAGCAAGATCCACGAAAGATTGGAGCCTATTATCATTTATTAGTGGGCTTTTACAACAACTTGGGACTTCTTTCCATCCCATCGATCATAGGCAGCGGAGACAATTGATTTTTCGGTGGCAATAGTGGGACGGTTACGGTTAAAAAGAAAAACGCAAGAGGGGTCTCTAAACTTCATCACTCAATAACATCCATGATGATCGACCATCACACATTCCCACCTCTCAACAAAAAAATCGATCACGCCTTCAATCTCATCTCAAGCCGGTGATCGCGTCCACCCAACCATGAACGGCTAGTCTCTGCGGATTCACCCCGGTGTAGGTAGTTGTATTTTCTAGGGTTTATACATTTGTTCTTTGATTCGACTTTGTGACAATTTGTATTGATTTTTTAAACCATTGACAATAGTGTTACATTTGTTTCGTATTCGTAAATTGTCGAACGATGTTAAAAGTTATGACTTTACGAAATGGTTATGTGTAGTTGTGCATTGTCGTGGTTAGGTTTACTTGTGTTGATTACAAAGTGCATTCTTGTCCGTTTCTCGAAACGTTGATAGTTATTGGCACCTAAGTCACGGTACACTAAATCCGCTAATCGTATACAATTGAGTTGAATCTAAAACTTGTAGGAACCCTAGGACTTACAATTACCGAAACCGGGTGTGATCCGTATTATTAATTCCTGTTTTCAATTAATGTCACACCCCGACCACGTAGAACATACAAAACGTGGCGGAAACATCGGGGAGTGTTGTAACAGAATTAATGTTTCACAACCATGGAAATTAAAGTTTCGTTTTATTGATTATAAGTGTTACAATGTCTTAACAAACAAAGAAATACAACATAATTTACTAGTCATGCATCTTTTATTGTCACTAAAGCCCAAGTCTGCCTATGTGTATCTTGATCATCTTATGCAACAGCTCCTGAAAACACATGTGAAAATAGGTACGTCAGCATAAAAATGCCTGTGAGATACATAGGTTTTGTGAAAATAGGTTTCATGACTTATGTTTGAGAAAATGTTTAGTCATGAACCTTGTAATTTGCTTTGTTTTGTAAATCATTTGAAAAACAATAAGTTCAGATGATACGTATAAATAAGAGAATAATGCATGGTTAAATGAGTAACCATGTAAAATGAGTTTGTATAACTTAAGTTGTTTGTAAAACAATGTATTGTGAAAAGTATGTTATTTGTATAAAATGTTATATGTATCAAAATGAAATGATTCAAATAACGCTACGATATGTAATACCATACAAACACTTATATATAGGAAGTACCAACGGCGTATCCACCATGCTTGTATCGTATTACACATGCATCGTTACTTAATCACTTAATCAAACCAAACCAAACAATGTAAGATGTCTATGTTTAAACCAATAGTCAAAAGTCCTTGTATAAACCATGTCAAATGTTTATAATCCAAAAGTAGTCAAGTAATGTAAAATCAAAATGATATGTATGGTAAGTAAAATTTAGACTACTTAAACCATAAGTAAAAATGTACAAAACAAAGTATTGAAGTAAAACTTGGTTTAAATCAAAGTTATGTTTTGTAAAATATATGCATGCTATACTAAATATGAACATTTATGCGGTATTGTGAAAATTCATACATCCAAGCCTTGAGACAGACGGATAACTATGTAAAAGTGAGTTATCAAGAGAATATGTATTCGGATTCGGTCATTCCTTTCATCCCCTTTCCCTGGGATGTCCGGAACGGGATTTGTCAAGTCCTATGGTACCACTACCTACTAACGAACGGCATGATCGGTGTTAATGAATGTATAGTATAGTTTAAACAAACCAAATGTCATACCAAAATGTAAGCATGTTTTATGAAGATAATGTACCTAGTATGCTAGAGTAAACATACAGGGTAGAGCTGTAAAACAATGTGTCCATATGTTACTGGAACATATGCAACAGAGATGCAGTATAAAACAATGTACTAAGTATGCAAAGTCATCATACAAAATAGAAAAGTCATGTAAAACAATGTACTAAGTATGCAAAGTCATCATACAAAGCATAGAACACCATGAAATCATGTACTATAAATGTACTAATGAACATAGCAAGTATATGATGTGAAAACAGGAAAGCACGAAAGTAACAAGTAGGCACATGTGTTTCACCCCAAAACAGTTTGGAAAACAGTAAAAGAGGGGTCTATGTACTCACTTGAGATTGCTCAGAAGTCCTTGAGTAACAACCAAACAATGCTAGAGATCGTGGATATCAAACGGCACCTAGTATAGGTAACTATGTTAATTAACCGGACCTAAATCGGAAGATCGGGTAGCATTAGGGTTTGTAAACCAAACGAGTGTAGAGACTCGTGTCATTTGGTTTAACAAAGCCTACATACTAAATGAAACTTAACCTAAGTGTTTACGACCCATTACGACCCGTTTAGGTAGCTTATGCTACTTTAACGCGTCGTTCGCGTGAAACGCGTTCGGACCGCCTAACTAGTCCTATGACAAGTGTTATATTCCTAAACATGTTACATAATCAGTTATGTGACAAAAGTTTAGGTTACATATGCTTAATTACCAATTATACATGAAAAGGGTATTCTGGTAATTTACCTAAGGCATATAAACTACCTATCATACAACTACTTAAACGATGTGACCATAGGGTATAACCTCGGAAGGTTATTCCCTACCTACCATGGTCACCTAAAGTGTTTGGTCGGATCCTAATGATCGACCAAATGGGTCGGGTTCGAAGGTATAGGCGATTTATTAGATCGCCTACCCTACGACCCTAGACAACGTGGTAATCAGTGGGCATAGTCCCAAGGGACTATGACCAACGTGATTACACTCACGTTGCGAAGTTCAAACGAACTTCGCATTGACCATAACTGGTCAGTGTAGAAAGTCAAACAAAGTTTGACTTTCAGACTCGAAAGACTCGAAAAGCAATAAAAGAACGAAAGAATACTTACGAAGGGTCCCCGAATGCTAATCCCGATCCAAGAACTCAGGTATGAAACAATGGTTTCAACTTAGAGCTCTCAAATCAGAATTCTTGTAAGAAATGAGGTTGGGGTGGATGGGTATTTATAGGAATACCCGAACCGTTAGGATCGTTTCATGGAAACCGTGCCTAGATCGCACCCGTACACTTGTCGAGATGTTATGGTGACTGAATTGGCCACTCACCATAGGGTATCAACATGTGGCAAGGGATTAAGGAGTGGAGAACAGCTGTTAATACGTCGAATCCGGTCCCGAAAGTGAAAAACTGATGTTTCTGCATGTTTTCTGTCCAGCATAGGCAGTCGCGTAGCGCGACGGTAAAGGCCCTATGCAGTCGCGCTACGCCACCATGCACCAGCTTCAGAAAAGTTTCAAAATTGACAGTTTTGGTCCCTGTGGTGTTTTAAGACCTTTTTCGATGCGTTTGAACCCCGTTAACCTCATTTCAAGGATCTAAAATGAAGTTAAAGTATAGGGGACTCAAAACATGCTCAAAAATATCTCGGATGATGGTTCGTTTGGTCGTACGAACGCGATGTTCGCTTAATTACGACGGAATGCGCACAAGCGCGAAAAACGATCCAAATGACGAAACGAATGGATTTTTCTTATGGAGAACACTAAAATATAATGTAGTCATGCTTACATAAATTTTTGGATGTCCGGATGTATTCAGAACGTAAGTTATGCGCGAAAATGCAAACTTGTGCACTTTTTGACACTTTTAGTCCCTGAATGACACAAAAGTTTATTTTAGCATACCGAACACCTCAAAGCCTATTTCTAAGCTATGTGAAGGGTATTTTTGGTATGTTTAACTTATGGTCATGCTCCGGAATGTCTGTTACAGTTCAAATTGGCATACTTTCGCAGTTTGTCAACTTTAGTCCCTGTAAGCGATTAAACTTTGATTTCACCACACCAAACCTTCCAAAACTTATATCTAAGTTATGTAAAGGTTATTTAAGGTATGTTAAGCCTATTTCACTATTCCGGAGTGTTCGTTGCATTAAACTGGTTATATTTACGCATCAGTGCGCGTATAACCTTCCAGAAAGCGATTTAGAGCTTGAAATCGAACAAGACTTGATATGTGCAAAAGATACACATATTTATACAAGTCCAAAGTATGAAATACAATATTTCATTGGTTTGGAATTTGTTTGATGGTTGAAATGACACAGGTGTTACAATTAAGTAGTTTAGTTTACAAGCTTAGTTAATAAATCATTGTTTTAAATAATAGTCATTTGTCGGTTCACCCGATTTCTTTTCAAAACAAATAAACAAAATAAAATTAGCAAAATTCATAATCACTTTGTACATTGTTTGTAAATAGTCTAACTAATCGAACGGGTCGTGGGATACTGACCACCTGCTCTTCGTGGATACGATACCCGACTTACCCTAGCTACCTAGGTTTAATTGGGTTTTTGACTGATCGGGACGACACGGTCACGTCAAGACCCCTGAGGGTGCGACTCATGCCAACACCACTCGAGACCAGAAGTTCATGACTCGAGATCTCCTGGTTGCGACTCGAGACCTCATGATCTTGAGTCGAGACCACCTTGTCTCGACTGGGCTGCCTACCTGGGTTATTGGGCCACCATGTGTTTTGTTTGGGCTGCCTGTTCGACTGGACTATGTGTTAACTGTTACTATTTGACTGTGCAATTATTAGAGTAGGCCCAATAACTCAACAGATAATTGTATGCATACTATGTGTTAGATACGTGTAGGATATACGTGACTTCTTTACACCCAAACCTGACCTATACTGGTAACCATGTTAGGACGTGGTGACCAACGTGTTTGACCAAGTAATTAATCTGCCGAGCAACCCAAGGTGAGTTCACAAACTACTAAAGCATGCGTTCCCGGTGGTTGGGAAACGGAACTTATAACAACACTATCCCCTTGAAGGGATACACACCTACTTTTCTCCCCTTATGCGGGACTTTTAGTTAGTTACTGTTTATACTGGATGCAACAAGCAACACTAAACGAAACTCTATCACTCAAGTCCTCACTTCTTAATACCGATTAGTCGCCGGGGTCTGGTGAACGGGTTATTAGTTGATAGCGCTATTTAGGTCTCACCAACCTCACACCGTGCCCGTGTATGGGATCGGGCGTGAACTAATGTACTCTGGAAAAACCGTCAATGATGATAGAACCTTGACAAACGGGGCACTCTACGGAAACGTACGGATGAATAGTATTCGGTATTGTAAAAACAGTTTAGTAGCTTACTTATGGGGTAGCTCCCCATGGCTTGTATAAATGAGTAAATTAACTAGTGAAACAAGTTTTTGGAAATTAAAAACTGGACAACTCGTGAACTCGCCAACATCTTTGTTGATACCCTACTACATGCTTTGCAGGTACCCAGTGACTCATTAACCCCCCAAAGACTTAGAATAAACAAAACCCCCCAAAGGCTTAGTTGTGGCCATTTTAATGAATGAGCCGAGGATATCCAGGACATGGTCATTAACCCCCCAAAGGCTTAGAATAAACAAAACAGATTAAACGGGTTATCTCAATGATTTAACCTTCATACGATTAAAAATTCAATTCTCGACCAAGCGGTATTTTATATACCGTACCCCAAGCCCGCATAAGGGAAAATAAGTTAAAAGTATTTACCTGAGCAAATTATACAAATTTATCCCAGCCGTACAAATCAGTAAGTGCAAATATCTTTTACTGGGCTCCTAATCTGGAATGAAGGTTTTAATAACCTATTAGATTCCTAACGGGTCTTACTTAAGTTTAAACTTAGACCGGTTAGTTTTAAAGAAAGGTATACGGTTCAAAACGCATGCTTAGCGAAGACCGGATTAGAATGTGGTTTAGACCCGACAAGTATGAAGACTTGTATAATATGGGTAAACTAAACACATTCTGGATTTTGAAGTGAAAATGATAAGGTTTGACCCGTTTCTGTCAATTTATGCAAACTAGTTACATAAACTGTACCGAACGCGATAAATGCATAACGGATAACCAAATGAGTCATGAACAGGTTTCCTAAGTTAATATGCCTTAAATATGTTGTGATATCAGTAGGATACCTTCCATTATGCCTAAAACGAATTTAAAATCAATTTAAGCCCCGAAGGGGTATTTTGGTCATTTTAAAGATTGTAAAAGAGGTTAAATAATAAAATGAGGTTCTGGTCTTCAATGATCAGTAAAAATATTTATTTTTGCAGGTCATATCAGTAAGGTATTGCATATATGTGAAATTTATCATTTATAACCAAACTATGCACCGTAGGGGCATTTTGGTAATTTCACATAAGCTTTATAGGTCAAATTTAGAATTCTGAGTTCACAACTTTTGCTTACTGTTAAAGTATAAAAATTTACTTAAAACATCAGTAGGTATTAAGTCTTATATGTCAAAAATAGTTTTAATCCATACTATGCGTTTAAAACGCGTAAAAAGTCGGTTTTAAGCGATTTTTTGGTTATATAGGGAAATCTGAGTTTTTGATCAGTTTATAAAGTTCAAAATATTTTATTTATCATATAAAATCAGTATCAAAAAGTTTGGTATCAAAATGTTATGTAAAACTCATTTTATTATAAAAAAGGGTATAACCGACAATTACAGAATCAAAGCAAGAACCCTATGCCATGATCAGTTTAAAAATAAATAAAAATCTTCAAAAATCTGAAAATATTATATTACATCAGTGGGTAAAAGGTTTGGTGTCAAAATTTGGGTTTAGATAGGCTATATGCTAATAATGCCGTTTAATAAATAAAAAAGCTTTCAAATTACGATATTGAGCATAACTCCCAATTTAGACCTCAAACTGATGTCAAATTTTTAGGACAAGTTTATAAATCAGTAATAAAGGTTTTTGTCCTCTCACATTTTCAAAAATCTCGTTTTAAGGTCAAAAGGGCATTATGGTCAACATTTAAGCAATTAACGGAAACATGCAAATGAATCGGATTAATTAGGAACCAAGTTGTACAACCTCAGAGGGTTATACTAACCTATAACCTGGTCTTAATGGAACTCTAAGGCATATCTAAACTAAGCTAAATCGGGTCAGAACTGAAAGTCAAAGCAAAAGTCTACTTTTGCGACTTTCGGTTCCGAACCGAGCCTAAACTCAAAATTGTCGGGTTGAACATGCTTAGACATGTTCTTACATTAATTACCAAGTTATATAAGTGTTAAAACAGGTTTCATAGCTTCTACATTTTAATTATGAGTTTATTTGCAAAATAGCTTCTTGTTGACTTTTTAATATTAAGTTTGACCCGACAATTGACCTAGTTAGAGTGGAAATCAGAGGGTGCCCTTTTAAGGGTTTATTACCCACATAATTACCAACTCATAGCCACTTTCAATTCGAAAAAAGACTGGACCATTAGTGATTAATCACTAAGTCAAAGCTTAATTACGACGGCTTTGACTTTTGGTTATTAGACTAATGAAACTTGAATTAGAGAGGTTAAGATTGCTTACAAAGGCCCTTAGCACGAATTAGGAGCTTGTGAAATCTTGCTTGAAGTCCAGAGAGCTCCAGAGAGTGTGTTTTGAATAAATTTTGAAAGGTGCAAATGAACTAGCAACAAACAAGTTCTTATATAGGACATTAGAACTCACAAGATCAATCCAGCAAGGTCTACACATGTTTCCTGATCATCCCAGGTGTCCCCTATGCATGAAATACCATTGGTGCAGCCCCTGAATTCGAAAACCATGCATCTAAGGCGGCGGAACAGGCTGAACAGGCACCTGTCAACATTTTTTGGAGCTGGCAACTTCTACGCGGGCCGCGTAGACTCTTTAGGAGTCTTACGCGGGCCGCTTGGCTCCTGTTTGACCGGATTCCATCTTTCAGTAATTGCAGTTTTGGTCCCTGGTCCTTCTAAACTCATTTTAACTTGCGTTTATTGCACTTTTAACCCCCAAACTTGACCTTTAAGGGTCTTGAATCATTAAACATTTATCAATTGGCTTCCGGTTAGTTACGAGGTCACCCGAGTGGTCCTAAATTGCAATGTTGACGCATTTAACCCTTAATACTTGTAATTTACACTTTGATTATTTAAATGCGTCGAAACTTTACGAATTTAATATCCGTTATTCTTGGGATTAAAATAAATTACCACAATGTTTTTGGGATCATTAAAAGGTCACTCAGAGGTTACTTTCAACATGTTGACACTTTTAACCCCTATGTTTCACAAGATCCTTATTTTTAACACAAACGACTTCCAATGTTCGATTAATTATTCGTTTAAGAATACGAACGTCGTGCGAGGTCAATCAGAGGCATAAGAATGGGATGTTGACAATTTGGATCCCTTTATTCACATCTTTACATTGTTTGACAATTTTAGTCCCTTGGGAATAATTTCTTACACATTAAAGCTCATGACACGTGTCTTCATTATATTGGTCGTGATTTTACGAGGTGTTACATCCTCACCCCCTTAAAAGAAATCTCGACCTCAAGATTTACTGAAATAAATGAGGGTACTTCTGTTTCATTGTGGACTCAACCTCCCACGTGTATTCGGGACCTCTACGGGCATCCCATTTAACCTTCACAATCGGTACATGCTTCTTTCGAAGCTTCTTAACCTGTCGGTCCTTAATCGACAAAAGTTTTTCAACAAACTTTAAGCTTTCATCTATATGCACATCCTTATGTGACATGGCTAGCGATTCATCAGCTAGACACTTTTTCAAATTGCAAATGTGAAACACATTATGAATCCCACTGAGCTCTTCAGGCAGGTTTAAGTTGTAAGCCACTGTTCCGACACATTCGATGATCTCGAATGGTCCTATGTATCTTGGGCTTAACTTGCCTTTTTGCCAAATCGCATTACCCCTTTCCAGGGTGATACCTTAAGTAGAACTTTGTCACCTACCTCAAATTTTAGAGGTTTACGCCTTTTATCTGCGTAGCTTTTCTGTCTATCCCTGGCAGCTTTGAGACGATCTCGTATCTGTACAATCTTATCTGTCGTCTCCAGGACTATATCAGGACCTGTTAGTTGGACATCTCCAACTTCTGCCCAAGAAACGGGCGTCCTGCACTTTCTTCCATACAAAGCTTCAAAAGGTGCAGCTTGAATACTCGAATGATAGCTATTATTGTATGAAAATTCAATCAACGGAAGGTGATCATCCCAACTTCCACCTAAATCAATAACACAAGCCCTTAATATATCCTCCAGAGTTTGAATTGTACGCTCGCTCTGACCGTCCGTCTGAGGATGATAAGCAGTGCTGAAGTTTAATTGAGTGCCTAGGGATTGCTGAAAGCTTTTCCAAAAATGCGACGTGTACCTCGTATCCCTATCAGAGATGATAGACACTGGCACTCCATGAAGAGATACAATCTCGTCCACGTACAACTGAGCTAACTTATCTGAGCTGTGTGTTTCCTTAATAGGTAAGAAGTGGGCTGACTTAGTCAACCTGTCAACTATAACCCAAATAGTATCATTTCCTCGCTTTGTCTGTGGTAACTTAGTGATGAAATCCATAGTTACCATTTCCCACTTCTAGGTGGGAAGTTCAGGCTGTTGCAGCAAACCTGACGGCTTCTGGTGTTCGGCTTTAACCTGAGCACATGTAAGACATTTGGCCACATAAGTGGCTATAGACTTCTTCAAGCCTATCCACCAATAATTTGCCTTCAAATCCTGGTACATCTTATCACAGCCAGGATGAACAGAATACTTGGAGTTATGGGCTTCTTGAAGAATCACATCCCTAAGTCCTCCATAAATTGGAACCCATATTCGTCCTTTCAATCTTAGGATTCCATCCTTTCCATATGATAACTGTTCCGCAGTTACACCCAACTTTTCATTCGGATAGTTGGCTTCTAATACAGCTTCCTTCTGAGCGGCTAGCAATCTTTCATTCAAGCTGTTCTTCAATTCAATGCTCTTGGCATTGATTCTAATGGGCTTAATCCTTTCCTTCCTGCTGAGAGCGTCAGCTACAACATTCGCTTTGCTTGGATGGTAGTGAATTTCACAATCATAATCATTTAAAGTCTCCATCCATCAACGCTGTCTCATGTTCAGATCCTTTTGATTGAACAAGTGTTGAAGGCTTTTATGATCAGAATAAATCACACACTTGGTACCATATAAATAATGCCTCCAAAGTTTTAGTGCAAACACAACGGCACCCAACTTCAAATCGTGGGTGGTGTAATTCTTCTCGTGCACTTTTAATTTTCGGGAAGCATAGGCAATAACCTTGCCTTTTTGCATGAGCACACATGTGCGATGCGTCACAATAAAGCACAAATTCCTCGATTCCTTCTGGCAGTGTCAACACAGGAGCATTGCTCAACTTTTGCTTAAGAATCTCAAAGGATTCTTGTTGCTTAGGACCCCAATCAAACTTTATATTCTTCCTAGTCAACGAAGTTAGGGGTGCAGCAATCCTTGAGAAATTTTCAATAAAAAGCCAGTAGTATCCTGCCAGACCCAAGAAGCTGCGAATCTCTGTGGGCGTCTTCAGCTCTTGCCAATTCATGATAGCTTCAATCTTAGCAGGATCCACCTGGATACCACGCTCACTAACCATATGTCCAAGGAATTGGACTTCACGAAGCCAAAATTCACACTTTGAAAACTTGGCGTAGAGCTTTTCTTACTGAAGAAGTTTAAGAATACAACGAAGATGCGTCTCATGATCAGCCTGATTCTTCGAATAAAGAAGAATGTCATCAATGAAGACAATGACAAACTTGTCCAAGTAGGGTTTGCAAACGCGATTCATGAGATCCATGAACGCTGCTGGTGCATTAGTGAGCCCAGACGGCATCACTAAGAACTCGTAGTGACCATAGCGAGTTCTGAATGCAGTCTTATGCACATCTTCATCTCTAACCTTCAGCTGATGATAACCTGATCTCAAGTCAATCTTGGAGAAGTAACTTGCTCCTTGAAGTTGATCGAACAGATCATAGATCCTGGGCAATGGATATTTGTTCTTGATTGTAACCTTGTTCAACTCTTGATAATCAATGCATAAATGCATTGATCCGTCCTTTTTCTTCACAAACAGGATCGGTGCTCCCCAAGGAGATGAGCTAGGCCTAATAAATCCTTTTGCCAACAAATCATCCAACTGAGTTCTCAACTCTTTCATCTCAGTTGGGGCCAACCGGTAAGGTGCTCTTGCAACAGGTGCTGCTCCAGGTATAATGTCGATTCTAAACTCTACTTGCCTACCTGGGGGTAAACCAGGTAGTTCCTCAGGGAATACATCAGGGTATTCAGAAATGATAGGGATGTCTTCAATCTTTGGCTTTGGTTCATCAATTGTCACTTGTTCCATATAGATGACACAACCTTTCTTCATGCACCTTGATGCCTTAAGCATAGACACTTGCTTAGGAAACCCATGCTGAGTGTCTCCTTGTATGGTAAGTGGCTCACCGTACGGAGTCTTGATAACCACTTGTTTCTTGTCACAAACAATCTGGGCTTGGTTATGAGATAACCAATCCATGCCTATCACTATGTCGAAACCAACTAATTTCAAAGGAAGCAAGGATAACGGAAAGGAGTGGTTCCTAATGGATATAAAACATCCATCTAACACAGTTGAAGCAGTTTCTATGGTACCATCGGCCAATTCTACCTCATATTTTATGCTTAGGGTTTTAACAGGCAGATTTAATAACTTACAAAACTTATTATCTACAAACGACTTATATGCACCCGAATCAAACAATACCCTTGCATAAACATCATTGATAAGAAAGGTACCTGTTATCACGTTGTCATTTTGGATCGCTTCTTGGGCATTCATTTGGAAGACTCGGGCATTGGTCTTCTTGCCTTCTTCAGGTTTCTTTGCATACTTTGGGCAGTTGGACTTGATATGCCCTTTCTCGTTACAATTGTAACAAGTTGCATCCTTAATCTTCTTACAATCCAATGTCTTATACTCAGAAGACTTACAGATCCCACAAGCTCTTGGCTGTGATTGGGACTTTGATTCATACCTGCACTTTCCCAAATGGCGCTTCTTGCAGGTCTTGCATTTGGGCTTCTCACCCGACTGTTGGTCCTCTTTCTTGAACCCTGAACTCTTCTTGTGATCAGAGTTGCCTTTGTGCTTCTTGTCTGAACGGTGAGAGTTATCATCCTCACGTTTTCTCTTCCCAGCATCAGAATTCCTAAGCGATCTCTGCCTGACCGCATCAAGGGTAAGAGATAATGACAAATCAGCTACTGACCTAAATGCAGTAGGTCTTGATGCTTTCACACTCGCTTTGATCTCCGGGGCTAAACCCCCAATGAATCGGGCTATACGCTTTGGTTCCGGTGTCACCAAGTATGGAACCAATCGAGACATGGTATTAAAGCTCGTGAGATATGCCTGACAGTCTAAGTTCTTCATAACCAATATCAGAAAGTCAGTCTCGATCTTCGCAACTTCATGTTGAGGACATAAATTCTCTTTGATTAAAGCAACAAACTGATCCCATGTCAGATTATACAACGGGATCTTACTAGTAGCTTGGATCAATGACCTCCACCAAGCTAGAGCTTCTCCTTTAAACGATTGTGACACAAACTTCACGACGTCTTGCTCTGCACAACCACTAATATCAACCACAGTGTCCATCTCGTCGAGCCACGTCATACAATCGATGGCTCCTTTCTCCCCTGTGAAATCCCTGGGCTTGCAGGAGACAAAATACTTGTAAGAACAGCCCTTAATGCGTGGCTCTTGATTGAGCACAACTTTCCTAGATGGAACACTCCTCTGATTCGATGAGTGATGAGAATCACTCTTGCGAGCTGAATGAGTCTTGGAGGGTGGTTTTGAATGTGGTACAGACTGAGTTCTAACGCGAGTTCTACTCGATTCATTAAATTGTCTGTCAAGAGCTCAAGTAACGACATTATCTATTAATGCCTGCAATTCCGCGCCCGCTACATTAACTCTGGAAGTGTCATGATTCTCCCTCGGGTGACTATTGACTTCGTCTGACCCAACCATTTAGCTTGATTCCTACATAAAATAATGACAATGATTTATTTAGAAGTCCATAACAGAATTGTCACCTTGATAATTCTATTAACCATGGTATTAATAAACCATATTGGTTAATTTATTAAGCATATTCATTCAGGATTTTTCATTATAATTTTCCTCAGTTATAATTTATTAATATATTATAATGGCACAAAAGCCAAGTCACAGGGACAATTTAATTTATAAGCCATGATCTTATAGGATCAAGGCATCAAGTTATTAAATCATAGTTCATTACCTTTCTTGACAGTGATTCATAGACTACAACTGTCTTTTGTCTTATATGACAATGATTATGGCCCGCAGGCATTACATCACTAATGGATGTTTAAAAAAAGAAAGGAATTGGAAGGATCCAATATAAGGATGACTTATGTGATTTTATCGAATCACATTTGCCAGGAGTGTTAACATGTTTTCAGATGTTAACAAGGATTTTGAATCTTACAAGGAATTACCATCATGGCCCTGTCTTAATACGACACATGGCTAGGTTTTGCATTCAAGATTTTCTTTAATATATAATGGTAGAATTAATTTTTAAAAGGAATGATATTTTAATTTATTTCATATTTTATATTTATGCATATAATGAAAAAAATGAAATTTTTAATTAAACATTCCACTAAAATTAAAAGAGTACATATTTGCCCTAAACGGGACTTTAACAGAAATGACTTGTCCATGCAGGGGCTAAACTAAAAATATAAGTCCTCGCAGGGACTGAGTACATAAATAGATGTCCACCCAGGGACTTGATTGAAATAAGGAAATTACAATACAAATAAATAAATAAGGAATCTTCAAAAATCCCTTTTCTTCTTTCCCTTGATTAGATTCGCCAGACCTTTGAGAAATCCTCGGTGGCTCCTACGCTCTTCTTGAACCTCCCGCTCCACTTGGCTCAACCTCTGAAGAATCTCCTGTTGTTGCGGTGGCGGTATCTGCGGCGGCTGCGGCTGCTGATGCTGCGGAGGTTGAAGAAGTGGTGGGTATTGGTACCCATAGGCCGGGTACCCAGTCTGATATGGGACTCCATAGGGCCCCTC
Source organism: Helianthus tuberosus (assembly GCA_030545235.1). NCBI lineage: Eukaryota > Viridiplantae > Streptophyta > Magnoliopsida > Asterales > Asteraceae > Helianthus > Helianthus tuberosus. The sequence continues at coordinate 107,322,306 of CM060365.1, read as the reverse complement.
GGGATGAAGAGCATTGTAGTTCGCAGCTACAAGGTATGGGTCAACTTCGGCGTAGTTGTAGTTAGTATGCGCTAGATGCTCAAAAGGGTTATACGCCGTTGTACCGGCGTATGAAGGAATCAGGTTATCATAACCCATTGGTGGTGGTGTGACTGGCGCAGAGTCCACCTCAGAAACGGGGTTTGAAGGCCCACCCATCTGTGGGTCTTCATATAGTGGCGGGTAATGACTGCCACTTGCATGCTGAGGGGTGCTGAAATGGAATCCCCCTCGGACGGACATCTATGCTCCTGATCTCCTACGCCTCGGTGGCTCTGGAGGGGGTTGCTGCTCTGGCGGCGGTGGTGGTGGTGGTGGCGGTGGAGTGACCGCTACAAAACGTGAATCCTCTGAGGGATCCTGCTGCTGCTGAGACGGGTTGTAAGATGGAGTAAACACCCAGTCGTATTGGGTAAACCTTGCCTCATAGCTGTCTGGACCACGATAAGGTGATCCATGAAAAGACGACCCATCCGAAATCTCGATGGGGTGAGTAGGTGTCCCAGATGGTGGTTCGGCGGGATCCGGGTGATCATCCATCTCCATGTCCTGAGCTTCAGGGAAATGGTCTTCGGGGCCCAATGGGTTATGACCCTTTGGTTCTTCAATCTGATTTGCCAGGTTAAACCGGCTCTGGAAATACGGGGTCGGGTCTTGAAATGCGCGGTGTGACCCCGACCGCTGCAATGGTAGGTAGGAATGGCGCGAATCATTGGTCTCGTTTTCCGATTGCGGCCCAAAAGAATGATGGTAAGAGGGTGATGAACTTAGCGAGACAGATCGCCTCGTGGGCTCCAAATATGTCCTCCAATCCTCTTGAGGACTTGTGCTCATTGTTGCAGACGGAGTTCGCCGGTGGGAAGGTCCGGCCTCATGATCGTTGGGGGCGTTGAATGACCCCTTTCCTCGTCGTCCTCTTCGGAACCTTGGTGGCATTTTGTTGAACCTGTCAAAACAAACAACAAAGGAAAACAATAAAGGACAAAATAAAATAAATTAGGATTAGTCCTAAGTTCTTTGTCTAGACTCGGAAGTCGAGGAATGTGCAAACTGTGTCATTGAGATTAAACACAAAAGGCTAGTGTTTAATTCACTCAATGTTGGCTCTGATACCAACCTGTCATACCCTGATATTTCCACGTATTACCGGTGGGCCCGGTGGGGAGTATCATGACGTAGTTGATATCATCATAGTCAAATTATCACAGTTTAAATGCACAGCGGAAGACTAAAGATAACAACATTACAAACCAAATGAAAGTAATATCAATTATTACAAAAAACGGTTGTAAGGGATCCACAGGCGGATCAAAGTTAAAAGGAACATTGTTCAACAGATTTATAAACATCTAAGCTTGCAAGACTCTTTATTGATGCTAGGAGTGGCCAGCCCATTTCGATTAGTACCTGCACTTAACCTTTTTGGAAAATACGTCAGTTTTCACTGGTAAATACAATTAACCGACTCATTTTGAAAATGTTTAAGAAAATTGATTTGAATGCACAAGGCACAAAATATCTTTTATGACTTGGGATAATTATTTAAAAATAAACTTGTTAAAGAATTACATGTTTATTATACGTTCAGTAGCCCGGGCTGAAAACCGGGTTAAAGATTAATAGACACACCACATAATATATACCACGGCGAATTATTCTCGAACAGGTGGGTACATTATTTTAATTACGCACCGGCAGGTGTATGCCTACACCCTGTGCTTAAGTCGTGGCCATTTTAACGAATGAGCCGAGGATATCCGGGACATGGTCATTAACCCCCCAAAGGCTTAGAATAAACAAAACAGATTAAATGGGTTATCTCAATGATTTAACCTTCATACGATTAAAAATTCAATTCCCGACCAAGCGGTATTTTATATACCGTACCCCAAGCCCGTATAAGGGAAAATAAGTTAAAAGTATTTACCTAAGCAAATTATACAAATTTATCCCAGCCGTACAAATCAGCAAGTGCAAATATCTTTTACTGGGCTCCTAAATCTGGAATGAAGGTTTTAATAACCTATTAGATTCCTAACGGGTCTTACTTAAGTTTAAACTTAGACCGATTAGTTTTAAAGAAAGGTATACGGTTCAAAACGCATGCTTAAGCGAAGACCGGATTAGAATGTGGTTTAGACCTGACAAGTATGAAGACTTGTATAATATGGGTAAACTAAACACATTCTAGATTTTAAAGTGAAAATGATAAGGTTTGACCCGTTTCGGTCAATTTATGCAAACTAGTTACATAAACCGTACCGAACGCGATAAATGCATAACGGGTAATCAAATGAGTCATGAACAGGTTTCCTAAGTTATTATGCCTTAAATATGTTGTGATATTAGTAGGATACCTTCCATTATGCCCAAAACGAATTTAAAATCAATTTAAGCCCTGAAGGGGTATTTTGGTCATTTTTAAGATTATAAAAGAGGTTAAATAATAATCTGAGGTTCTGGTCTTAAATGATCAGTAAAAATATTTATTTTTGCAGGTCATATAAGTAAGGTATTGCATATATGTGAAATTTATCATTTATAACCAAATTATGCACCGTAGGGGCATTTTGGTAATTTCACATAAGCTTTAAAGGTCAAATTTAGAAATATTAGTTCAAAACTTTTGCTTACTGTTAAAGTATAAAAATTTACTTAAAACATCAGTAGGTATTAAGTCTTATATGTCAAAAATTGTTTTAATCCATACTATGCGTTTAAAACGCGTAAAAAGTCGGTTTTAAGCGATTTTTAGGTTATATAGGGAAATCTGAGTTTTTGATCTGTTTATAAAGTTCAAAATATTTTATTTATCATATAAAATCAGTAGCAAAAATTTTGGTATCAAAATGTTATGTAAAACTCATTTTATTAGCAAAAAGGGTATAACCGACAATTACCGAATCAAAGCAAGAACCCTATGCCATGATCAGTTTAAAATAAATAAAAATCTTCAAAAATCCCAAAATATTATATTAAATCAGTGGGTAAAAGGTTTGGTGTCAAAATTTGGTTTTAGATAGGCTATATGCTAATAATGCCGTTTAATAAATAAAAGAACTTTCAAATTACGATATTGAGCATAACTCCTAATTTAGACCTCAAACTGTTGTCAAATTTTTAGGACATGTTTATAAATCAGTAATAAAGGTTTTTGTCCTCTCACATTTTCAAAAATCTCGTTTTAAGGTCAAAAGGGCATAATGGTCAACATTTAAGCAATTAACGAAAACATGCAAATGAATCGGATTAATTAGGAACCAAGTTGTACAACCTCAGAGGGTTATACTAACCTATAACCTGGTCCTAATGGAACTCTAAGGCATATCTAAACTAAGCTAAATCGGGTCAGAACTGAAAGTCAAAGCAAAAGTCTACTTTTGCGACTTTCGGTTCCGAACCGAGCCTAAACTCAAAATTGTCAGGTTGAACATGCTTAGACATGTTCTTACATTAATTACCAAGCTATATGTAACAACCCTCGGAAAAGATCCATAAACAAAATCCGAAGTGTGTACGATAAAGCTTCAAAACCTTGTGGTTGATAAACCAACCCGCACAAAAGTACCTTTATTAGACTCGCAATTATAAACCAAATCAACTGGAATCAAGACCCTAACATACGCAGTAAGTATCGGCACAAAAATCGAGGAAAAATGCATGATTGGACGAAAAAGTGGCCAAGGACACGCGTCACGCGAAGACGACACGTGTCAGACCTACGTGGGACACGTGGCGACAAAAGCCATGCCAACCATCCCCGCGCCACGCGCCAGGGACAAGGGAGGCCAGCGCGCCACGCGAGGGGACCCAAAAATCAGCTATAAGAAGGCAGCAGTGGGACTGAAGTCTGTGCACCAGTTCGATCAAATTTTGACGAACTTACTCTCTCGTATCTCTGTTTCTTTGCACAACACCCCTAAACCCTAAAACTCTGCTCGTAATCAGAGTACTAACTCGAATCACTGATACGATACCCTATCCGATCGATTGAAACTGATCCAACGGATGTTTAAGTGCTTCCTGTGTACGGCTATACTTTGTCATTCGTTGTGAGTTTTGATCTCGTGATTATCGTTAAAGTTGAATTGGGTTAATACGCTAATACGAGTTCCATTGTATCTAGAAATTAGAACTCATAAAATTGTTAAGATAGAATACTTAACAGGAAAGTAAACTTAGCAATTAAGTAAGTAAACTTAATGGTTATATAAAACTTAGCAATTAAGAAAACTCAATAGCTAAGAAAACTTAACATTTAAGCAAGCTGAGTAGGGTGATTAATCTGCTAATTAAGCTAAGTAATCGACTAAGCAAATTATAAAAGTTAAGATAAATTAATCAGTTAAGTAGTTAAGTCAGTTAATTATTTAATTCGTTAAGTAAGATTAATTAAGCTAAGCAGGATTAATTAAGCTAAGCAGGATTAATTAAGCTAAGCAAGATTAATTAAGCTAAGTAAGATTAATTAATCAGCTAAGTAAGTTAATTAGTTAAATGTCTAAGTAAACTTAATGGTTAAGGAAACTTAATGGTTAAGGAAACTTAATGATTAAGTAAACTTAGTAGTTAAGACAACTTAACAGTTAAGTAAACTTAGTAGTTAAGAAACCTTAATGATTAAGAAAACTTAATGGTTAAGTAAACTTAATGGTTATATAAAACTTAGCAGTGAAGTAAGCTAAGTAAGTTAATCAGCTAATTAAGTTAATTAAATAATCGGCTAAGTAAATTACCTAATTAAACAGTTAGGAAAATTAATCGGTTAAACAGCTAAGTGGGATAATCCGTTAAAAAGCCAAGTAAACTTGATAGCTAGAACAATTAAGTAAACTTAATAGATAAGTAAACTTAATAGGCAAGAAAACTTAATCAGTAAGAAAAACCTAATAAATAAAGGAAACTTAATAATTAAGAAAACTTCCTAGCTAAGAAATGAATCTGCCTTACCTATAAATAGGAGCCTAGGATTTCATTCTTCCTTGCTCATTTCTTCTATTCTTCTCTCTATATGTTGGTGTTCTAACCAATAATCACCAATGCGATATTCTGTCCGATCGATTCGGGAACCAACTAACGAATGCCAAAGTGCTGTCTAAACAAGACTATACTTTGTGAATTTCGTTAAGATTTTGAAACGAATGCCAAAGTGTTACTTTGTGAATTTCGTTAAGGTTCTAATCTCGTGACTATCGTTAGGTTTGATGTGGTTTTACACTAATACGTATTCCACTCTGTTAAACTATATGTTTAACTACCAGAGAAGTCCGCACTCTACACTTACAATCAAATAAGATAACTAATCATCAGAAGATTCAGAACTATAAAGGAAATGCTTAGTTATCAGAAGGTATAGAATCAGGAGGCTTGTTTAATCAAAGACTATATGCTAACAAGGTGAGTCATTCTCTTTATCAAAGTGCTTTACAAAACCCTAAATGTTTTCCAGTTATATTTTGCAGTGATTAAGTCTTTGCTAATCTTTAATTACTGGCAGTATGTGAGAGCCTAATTAGTGATATGTCTACAGTCATAGATTTGGTCGAGTGACAACTGAACCAGCTAATTATATGATAGGGGCAAATATAAAAACCCTTAATGCTGTAAATTATAACAAAGTTATAATTGCAGTGATTAAGTCTTTGCCAATCTTGAAAGAGCAAATGTAAAAACTCTTAATGCTGTAAATTATAACAATGTGTCGTTTTGTACAAAAATGAATGAACTCACCAGTATTTCCTGCTGACCAAACCTTTTTAAAACGCGTTTCAGGTAAATGACAGTAGATTGGAATAAGAATGATGATACGGCACCAAAATGCTTAAAGAAGTGGCTTATTTTATCAATTGAATTAAATAAGAAAACATGGTTTCATATATTCGGGTTTATCCCTTATTAAAGCTACCTTTGTAAAACATGGGTTTTATCCCATCTATTTAATAAATAAAATCCGGTGTTTTCTAAACTCTGATATTTTTCCTAACTCACGGTCCTGATGAACATTTCTGTTGCAATATTTTTAAAATAAACACCGGTACCACTTGACGGCTCGCGACTTCCATCAAGGGTGTGAATGGGGGTCGTTACATTATATAAGTGTTAAAACAGGTTTCATAGCTTCTACATTGTTAATTATGAGTTTATTTGCAAAATAGCTTCCTATTGACTTTTTAATATTAAGTTTGACCCGACAATTGACCTAGTTAGAGTGGAAATCAGAGGGTGCCCTTTTAAGGATTTATTACCCACATAATTACCAACTCATAGCCACTTTCAATTCGAAAAAAAGACTAGACCATTAGTGATTAATCACTAAGTCAAAGCTTAATTATGACGACTTTGACTTTTGGTTATTAGACTAATGAAACTTGAATTAGAGAGGTTAAGATTGCTTACAAAGGCCTTAGCACGAATTAGGAGCTTGTGGAATCTTGCTTGAAGTCCAGAGAGCTCCAGAGAGTGTGTTTTGAATAAATTTTGAAAGGTGCAAATGAACTAGCGACAAACAAGTTCTTATATAGGACATTAGAACTCACAAGATCAATCCAACAAGGTCTACACATGCTTCCTGATCATCCCAGGTGTCCCCTATGCATGAAATACCATTGGTGCAGCCCCTGAATTCGAAAACCATGCATCTAAGGCGGTGGAACAGGCTGAACAGGCACCTGTCAACATTTTTGGGAGCTGGAAACTTCTACGCGGGCCACGTAGACTCTTTAGGAGTCTTACGCGGGCCGCTTGGCTCCTGTTTGACCGGATTCCATCTTTCAGTAATTGCAGTTTTGGTCCCTGGTCCTTCTAAACTCGTTTTAACTTGCGTTTATTGCACTTTTAACCCCCAAACTTGACTTTTAAGGGTCTTGAATCATTAAACATTTATCAATTGGCTTCCGGTTAGTTACGAGGTCACCCGAGTGGTCCTAAATTGCAATGTTGACGCATTTAACCCTTAATACTTGTAATTTACACTTTGATTATTTAAATGCGTTGAAACTTTACGAATTTAATATCCGTTATTCTTGGGATTAAAATAAATTACCACAATGTTTTTGGGATCGTTAAAAGGTCACTCAGAGGTTACTTTCAACATGTTGACACTTTTAACCCCTATGTTTCACAAGATCCATATTTTTAACACAAACAGCTTCCAATGTTCGATTAATTATTCATTTAAGAATACGAACATCGTGCGGGTCAGTCAGAAGCATAAGAATGGCATGTTGACAATTTGGATCCCTTTATTCACATCTTTACATTGTTTGACAATTTTAGTCCATTGGGAATAATTTCTTACACGTTAAAGCTCATGACACGTGTCTTCATTATATTGGTCGTGATTTTACGAGGTGTTACACTGGGCCTTTGGTTTTGGGCCGAGACCATGATCTCGAGTCGAGACCATCATAAATTTCAATTTCAGGATTTTAATAAACATTTTTAATTAATTTTTAAAATCCATTTAAAACAATAATTTCTTAGATAACCATTTAACCTCCCAAGCACGTTTTAGAAGATTAAACCCTACAAACATAAAAATAAATAATATTGAACAATTATTTACAAAAATAAAATAGGAAATATCGTAATTGCTCAGGGATCAAATCACGAGGTTTTGGGCTTGACTTCACTTATCAACACTGATCTACTACTGAATGATCCGAACGATTGCCAGTATATTTGTACACCTAAACTCACCTCCCTAGACCTTTTCCATTGTTAGTACAGTATGTCTATCGCCTCCGTCATCTCAAGACCGTAGCTGAAACAGTTTAAAACTAGCCTTATATTGTAATATCTAGAGTAAAAGGCAAGGTGGCAATATTGTAAATAAGAGGAAAGCTCTTATAAGCCTTGGCCTATAAATATATGTGTTAGGGTTAGAGTTGAAGACTTTTGGCCTTTTGCACTTTGGAGAGCTTTAGTGTTAGAGAGAGAAAGCTAGAGAGAGAAAGTGCTGTGTACGTGATTCAAGGTGCTGTACGTTTTCAAATCTTTTATAGAATCACAGTTATAATTACTGTTCGTGTGTTCGGTCAAGATCGTGTACGGATTCCGCACGTCGCACGGTCGATTCGCAATCGAAACGGAGTCAAAACCGGACCTAACAAGTGGTATCAGAGCAGGAGCTCGATTGCACGGATCAAACGCACGATTTCGCACAGAAATTCATCAGATTCAGAGTCAAATTCATACATATTTGTCAAAAATTCTTCATCTTTTCATCTATTCACGTTTTTATCTGAAAAACGCCAAATTAAACGACTTTTTACGGATAAAAATTGCTGATTTTTGGATATGTTGTGCGAAAACAATTGATCTATAAGCCTATAAATTTTCAGAACTTAATTCGAAGCCGTTTGTGAGAAATCTGAATTTTTGTGGTTCGAAGTTTGTTGAAATATGTTGAATGTTGCTGCTGTTGTTCTTGATGTTCACCGCACGGATGGCAATTCGTGCGGATGACCAATCCGTATCAAGTCATTCTCATGCACAGTTCATTAATTTGTTGACTTGTTGACTAGCTATCCGCACGAATAACAATACAACTCAAGATTCCATTTCATTAAAAAGTGTTGACTTGTTGACTGATTGTTCGCGCGGATAACGGACACTTGTCCGCACGGATAACATCATTTGTTTCATCCGAATAAACCACTCGTGCAGATAACTTGTCCGCATGGATAAAACACTCGCGCGGATAACTTGTCCGCACGAATAAACCACTCGCACGGACAACTTGTCCACACGAACAACAATCCGGGTCATAGCAATCCACTCGCACGAATAAACAATCCGGGGCAAAGTCTTGTTGACTGGTTATTCGCACGGATACCCATCCGCACGGATCCCCATCCGGATACTATCTCACCCGAATGGATACAATCCCACCCGAACGGACAAGCGTTGTCACGAGATTATTTTCACAGTTGACTTGTGTTGACTTATTCGATCGGATACCCGTCCGATTCATTTGTTTGATATTGTTTAAACTCATTGTGTTTGTTTGTTCGTGATTCAGGTGATTAAAAGGTGCTGTTAATCGAGAAGATCATATCATGGCTGAAGAATTTTTCAATACTTTCTACAAAGCGTTTACCTCGGATACAGTGGAAGGTTCAAACGATACACCCAAAGCGATAACGAAAACCATCAAAGACAACATTAACAATGACAACTTTTATGGAACCTATTCAAAACCTCCGAAGCTGAATAACATTGAGGATTATGTTTGGTGGAAGGAGAGGTTTGTCAATTGGACGAAGGCATATGCACATGAGAGTTGGTTTTGTTTGAAGTTTGGATATGCTAACCCAACAAATGACAAAGGAGAAGAAATTCTGATCAAAGATTATTCAGAGGAAGACAAAAAGAAATTTTCATATGAACAGAAGATGATTGCTTTGATTCAGCAAGCAGTTTGAGATGACATATTTTCTTTATTAATACATGATGGGTCATCAAAGTCTGTATGGAAAGCTTTGAAAACGAAAGCTAAGGGGGGTAAACAAATTCAGAAAAACAAAATCGCGTTATTAAAAAAGGAATTCGCTCTATTTGATAGTTTAAAGGGAGAGACAGTAAGGCAAATGATTGAGAGGTTTTGCCATTTAAAAATTGAACTTGAAAGATTTAAAATTGTGAAAACTAGAGAAGAAATTGTTGATAAAGTAATTGAAGCGTTACCACGAGCTGATTAGTGGCAAACGTTTGTTTTTATCTTGAAAAATGATGATAAATTTGATACAATTTCTCTTGATGCATTGTTAGAAAAGATTGAGAGTCATGATCTGGAGCTACAAAAGCAAAACAAGATGAGTGGTTCTTCGCATCATCAAAATGTCGGTCTTTATTACAAAGGTAGCACACCTTCGGTGAAAGTTGGTGAATCACCAAAGACCGGATTCAGCGTTGAAAAGATGAAAGAACCACAAACAAGCTCGTCAAGTTACAATCCAGGATACCATTCATCTTCTTCAAAAGCAAGCCCTGAAGAATCTGAAGAAGTTCTCTGCAATATTGCTCTCAAACTGAAGAATTCTCCTGCAATGAGCATCAATGCAGCTAAGCAGCAAATGAGTTTTCTAGCATCTGTTCTGGAATCATATGAAGGTCTTGTAGCTGGTAAAATTGGAAACTCAGAATTAACCAAAGAAGACTACGATCAGATTGATCCAGAAGAAATGGAGCTCATAGACATTCGCTGGTGTTTGGCAAGTTGCATTCGAAGAGCTCAAAGATATATGGAGATTACCGGGAAGCAATCATTAGGTGGTCCGTCAAGGAAGCTTGGATTCGACAAATCCAAAGTGACCTGCTTCAGATGCAAGCAAAAGGGTCATTTCAAAAGAGAATGTAGAAATTCTGAAGTTGCTGAAACGGAGAAATCTTTCAATGATGATTATTATCGAAAGGCGATTTACCACCGTAGCAAAGAAGAGCCAATGATGATAGAAGATAAACGCAGAGAGAAGTCAAGAGCTTATGCAGTAATTCATCATGATGAAGGATTTGATTGGAGCCAGATTTGTCCAGAAGAAGATCGTTTGGAAAATATTGTAACAGCTCATGGCAGAAAATCATCAAAAGCCCAGCATCATGTTCTTGTTGTTGAAATTAGTGAAGAAAACAAAGAAGAAAATGTTGCTGCTGAGGTCAAAGAGAAAACTCGAGAAGAGATTTTGAAAGAAAAAACTCCAAGAGAAAGATTCATTGTAGGGTGCAGAATGGAGAAAATGCAGGAAGAATACGAGAATGCTGTTGCAAACAAAAGATGGGATAAACAACAAGAATGTTTTGTCAACAAACAAGGTGAACCGGTTGTTCCCAGAAGTGACATAGTTCACGATGATGTTCTTCTAGTAATTCCTCGATCTGGCGAATATTACTCAAATGTTTCAAAAGACAAGACATATGTGAAAAGGCTGGATAAAATCATCAGGGATGCTATGACGATAAAACTAAGGAAGAGGAATGAAGAAAGAATGAAGAAGAATGTTGAAGAGATGGTAAACAATATGAAGAAAGCTGCTGAAGAGGTTAAAGCAGAAGCAGTTAAAGAAGAAGATGTGAAGATTGTTGAAGAAGTGAAAGAAGAAGTGGTGGTGAATGTGGAAGTTGTTAAAGAAGCTGTTACTGAAGAACAGCAGGTTGGAGAAATTGAAAAGAAGATTGAAAGATTAGATGAAGTGAAGGATGAGAATTTGAAGGTTGCTGGTGATGTTGGTGTTGATATTGAAGATGTTGATCAAAAGCAGACAGAAGTTGCTGGAAACACCGAAGTGCTAATCACTGAGGTATATTTTGATTCTGAAACTCAAATTAAAATCGATGAACAGTGCAAGAAATGCATGGAACCATGCAGTGCTTGTACTGAAAAAGACGAAAGGTTCAGAACAAGAGATCTTGAGTTTACTAAAATCGAAGAAGTTTTTAAAGGTAAATTCAAAGAAATGTTTGAAAATGAAAAGGTTTTAAAAGAAAATAATGAAACGCTTTCAGAAAAATGTAGAAAGTTAGAAAAAGAAAATGAAGTTTTGAAAGAAAATGTTTTGAAAAAGACAGAAGAATGTGATCAAAAAGAGAATGCTTTTCAGGAAATGAAAAAGGAATATGATTCAATAAAATTGGCTTATCACATTACAAAAGAATCATATGAAAAGGTAAAAAGTGAAGTGAAACTTGTTCAATCAAGATTGAAATATTGTTCTGAAACAACTAATGAGTATAAACGAATGTATGAAATAAAGCAACAAGTTGTTAATTCTTACATTGAAGATGTTGCTAAGCTAAAGCGTCAGATTGCTGATTTAGAACAGGATAATAACAAGTTAAAAAGTTATCACGCGTCGTCATATGTGCTTGAACGTATTTTCAATATAAAACCGGAGGATGGTGAGTCTGAGCAAAACATGAAAGGCATTGGCTCATAGTTTTATCAAGTTCCACCACCGGAAAAGTTTGTGTTTTATGATGAGGAAAAGGTCGAAAAAGCTTTCAACATGGTAGATCAATTGCCAGATAACATTGACGTAACCTATTCCAAATCTGATGATTCTAGTGATTCAGAGGTGGTAGGTAAGGTCGTTGAAAGTGTGTTGAAAGAAGAGTCAGTTGATACAGGTAAATCTGAATCACAGGATGAAAATGAAAGTAATTTTCATGATGGATATCTGAAAAACACAAAATCCGAGAAAAATTTGAATGATGATTCAAAAGGATTGGTTTATACCATGATTGGATCAGACAAATTATTCTTAGATGTTGTATTCCCAATTCAGAATGTGATTTCAGAAAAGGTTGATAAAGTTTTCAAAATGGTTGAAATTGAAAAATCTGAGATTTCAAAGTTTGCTGGTAAAGGTCACAAAACTTTTTATAACAAACCTGGTTACAAAAAGAAAAACATGAAGGCTGGGTTGGGTTATAAGAAGAAACAAAGTTGGAAAAGAAATGAAACACCAAATTATCAGGCAAAAATGAGTTTTGTTCAAGGAAGCAGTTTAGCAGAAGAAAAAGAGCTCAAAATGAGACAGTCTAATGATGAGTTCTTTGCTAAAAAGAAAAAGCAACAACCACAGGTCAAAAATGTATCCATGAGAACATGTTTCAAATGTGATCAAAAAGGACATCTTGCACGTAAGTGTCCAAATCTGAAACCTGTGGATGTTGACAAAAAGAAGATTGATGCTGAGAAACAAAAATCTGAGAATGTGAGACTAAGGTCAACCAGATTTGATTCTAAACAAACTTGGAGGTACAACACAAACAAGTTTGCTTCGAATCAAAACTGGAAATCAAACTCTAACAGGTTCGATTTGAGACAGACCTGGAATTCTCACACACCCAGAGTCAGAACAATTCAAAGTTGGAAAACAACTGTTGATATGACAAAACCACAAGAATTTTGGAAACCAAAAGTTGTTCAAAAACAAAATGTTCAAAAAGAGTCTCATTTTTATAAAAGAGGTATGCCAAAAGGTCAAACGTGGAGTGTTAAGAAACAAGTGAATTCGGTAAATGATGAAAAAGTTGAAGTTAAAATTGAAAAAGTCTTTGTGCAAAATGACAAAGATTTTCCGAAGTTAAGTGATGCATATTGTGTTGAAATGCCTAAGGTCAAACAGACCTGGGCTAAATTGTTTAAGTGATTGAGTAAGTGTAAATGTGCAGGTGCTCAAGAAAACTGAAGACTGTGAGAATGGAAGTGGAAGCAGCCTGGCACAGGAGGAGAAGGCTGCTGAACCCTGGTTTGGTTGAACAGGGAGTTTATTTGTTTTCTGTAAATAAATAAACAATATTTCAAAAACCCTAAAAATTGAAAATTTAAAAACCAAAAATATGTTTTGTTTTTGTCAAAAATATTCAAAAATACAAAAATATGTTGATCGAATACGCCGAAACCCTCACGGCTGAACAAACATGATTAATTTCACAAGATTGAAAAACGGTTTTCAAACTGTAAAAAATCAATGTGTTGTAAATCATGGAGGTACGTTATATTTTCTGCAAATTAGTGCATGAGAAGCAGAAAATGGATGGCGAGACAAAGCTATCAGTATTGGTTGTCAAATTTTCTTTAGAATGATTTTGCATTTTAGGGGGAGTAATATTGTTAGAAAATCCAAAAACATTAGAAAATTTGAAAAAGCCAAAAACATGATAAAATTCAAAAATGAGTTTTGTGTGAAAAGAGGAAATGATAGTACATCAGTAGACAGTTACAGTATGCTAAAGAAATGTAATGATTTTATAGCGTTAAACAGTCTCACTGATGATATGTCGATAGGTTTTTATACATTTAGTAAACTTTTTCGGGATATAAACTTAAATTCAAACTTGCTTATTTCGTGGGGAACACTACTTGGATATATAGGTAACCCCTGAAATCTCGTTTGAAGGACCCCTCTTTCTGAGATACTAGGTCTTTATGCTTAGTGATATCTGGGGTATTATCCCGGGACTTTTGATTATGCGGAAGCAATGGCCTAGTCCCCGGAGAATACTTTCTGCATTGCTTGAAATATAGTGCAGCCCACAGCAATTTGACGAAACAATAAAATTGATAGTCATTGCTGTTGTAATACAAAAGATCTTCTAAAGGGGACACACCAAAAGTCAAGCCGTCATCTCTCTGCTGAACGGAAGTTCTGACCCGAGCTCTCACGGTTTCGTACTATAATTTATTCCCCTTACAGATATCATCTAGGTATACTCACCTGTAAGACTGAATATTGGGATCTGGATACGGGAGTATATTCAAGAGGTGGGACACATGAATGAGTTTAAGTTCCTAATTCACCTAATTCATATCCTGAATCAGTTGAAATTTGTGTGAAACTTTAAGTGGATCAGTATATCGACAATCTAAGTGAATTGTTTAATTCTTAATGTGTAACTAAGCTCAACGGTACTTGTGACTTGTCAAAAACTGATATGATCCTCTGACGCATACTCAAACAAAAATATTGTCTGTAAATATGTTTGTACATATTTGTTTACTGCTTTATATTTTCAGAAAAATACAAAAAGATTTTTTATTCTGCTTTATTTTCGACAACCGATGTCTGGGAAGCTGAGTTTCAAAATCTAAGTATGCTGATTGTGTTTCTGAAAATAAACAAGTTCATTAATTTGAAACTTGAAATTTTTAAAATCAAAAATCAAAAACAGTTTGTGATATCTCCAAGGTCATTAATTTGGACTTGGATGATTAACTGTGAGGGATTTGGATGCTTATACTGTTAAAATCTGTAAAAGAGCCAGTTTCCGATCCGGTTCGTTGAAACTGCCAAATTCATGAAGATTGTTGATAGGGGGAGTGGTATCAAGTAATCCTGGATATATTTCATATTATTATATCTTAGTCCCAGGATCTTGATTTAGAAAGTTTAATAGAGCCAGGTTACGATACCTGGACAACTGAAAATGTTTTCACTGTAAAATGTTTTACTTATAAATGTTTGAGGATTGCAGATTCCAGACTACGATCCCGACAGCCGAGTCTAAGGGGGAGTCTGAAGACGAGCTCAATGCAAGAGGAAGCGTGGATTCAATGAGCCAGGAAACTGTCCTGAAGGAGCTTGTATCCAGAAAGCCAGGTGTCGATCCCAAAAGCACGAAAGCTTGACGAAAGGGGGAGCCTGAAGAATCTACCGAAAGGAAGAAGCTGAAGCTGAAGACAGATCCACGTGGATTCTGTTCAAGATAGAGAGAGAGAAAGAAACGATGCTACGAGTCTGACTAAATGTTTGAGATTGACTGCGGCAATATCCAAGGGGGAGTCTGTTAGTACAGTATGTCTATCGCCTCCGTCATCTCAAGACCGTAGCTGAAACAATTTAAAACTAGCCTTATATTGTAATATCTAGAGTAAAAGGCAAGGTGGCAATATTGTAAATAAGAGGAAAGCTCTTATAAGCCTTGGCCTATAAATAGATGTGTTAGGGTAAGAGTTGAAGACTTTTGGCCTTTTGCACTTTGGAGAGCTCTAGTGTTAGAGAGAGAAAGCTAGAGAGAGAAAGTGCTGTGTACGTGATTCAAGGTGCTGTACGTTTTCAAATCTTTTATAGAATCACAGTTATAATTACTGTTCGTGTGTTCGGTCAAGATCGTGTACGGATTCCGCACGTCGCACGGTCGATTCGCAATCGAAACGAAGTCAAAACCGGACCTAACATCCATATGACTGCCTATGATTAATTTTATCATGTTTTGATATTTTAACAATGAACACCCAAACAAATACTAATCAAATCCTGGAATTTTAATCAGCACACTCTATCATACAAGCAGTTTCCCTACCACACATTTCCACAAGTCTGTTCTAGATTTCTAAAACCTTGACTGAGACTAGATTGAGAAGAGAACAGAATAGATCATAAGCAGAGATGATATAATATACAGATCAAATGAGTTTTTATCAGTTTGATATAGGTTTTTGGGTTTCTTTTGGGCACTTGAGGCCCTCTTTCGGGTGTAAATTGATCTATTAGGCGACAGGCGTAAAACTAGGTCTTTGCCTACGCAAAACAGAAGCTAACATTGCCTAGCACCTCCAGGTCTTTGCTCACGCAAAACAAAGGAGATACACGACTTTTTTAGAAAAGATTTCAGAACTAGACCAAAATTGTGTGTATCGGAACATCACACAAGCATTCAAATAGATATGAGCTAATTCCAAGTGACGTTCTTTCTTGAGGTCATAGACTAATTTAGGTTCTGAACAGAAACAACCAATGTTTCTAGCCTTAAGGATAGAGCCTACCAACATATCATTCTAGAGCCAAACTATTTCGATACTGGTTTTACATGAGTCAGCCCTATACCACAATGTAAAAATTCATTTCATTTCCCACGTCATGCAATGTCACTTTTTCTATTTTTCAAAATTTTCAATGGTTTTGTATTTTTCGAAATTTTTGTTTTTGTATTTTCCAAAATTTTCAATGTTTTTGCATTTTAAAAAAATTTTCAATGTTTTTGTATTTTTCCAAATTTCCCCCCTAAATTTATGCATAAATAAAAAACTACCTAAGAATAGAAAACTTTATGAACAAATTTACCAAAAAAAAAAAAAAAACAAAAATATGCTCAGTCGGTGTACCGGATCATTTTCAGAAAATTCTCAAGCACTTGGAATTTTGAGCTGCTGAAAGGTTTTGTGAACAAATAGGCAGCATTTGCATCTGTGTCGATTTGCTCCAGTTTGATAAGACCTCTGTCAAAACAGTCTCGTATAAAATGAAATTTAATATCAATATGCTTGGTTTTTGAGTGGAAGACAGGATTTTTCACAATTTGAAGAACATCATCATTATCACAGTAAATGGTAGTGTTAAGATAAGTCAAACTGTAATCCTGCAATTGATGTTGCATCCACACCACTTGTGAGCAAGACGCAGAAGCAGCAACGTATTCTGCCTCAGCTGTGGAGATCGCCGCCGTTTGCTGTTTCTTGCATTGCCAAGAAATGAGTCTGTCACCCAAAAATTGACAACTGACTGATGTGGATTTCCTGTCCCTATTAGTGCCTCCAAAATTGCTACCAGAAAACGCAAACATGTCAAAATTGGAATCCCTCGGATACCACAAGCCAAACAGAGGTCTGCCTTTAAGATCCTGAAAGATTCGTATAACAGCAGTAAGAAGAGAAAGTTTAGGGTTAGCCTGATACCACACGCAGTTGCAGACAACAAACATGATGTCTGGACGGCTCGTGGTTAGATACATCAGAGATCCGATCATAGACCGATAAAGGCGCTGATCAACAGGGGATCCTTTAGCATCTTCAGTCACCAAAGGTGTTTCTGCCATAGGTGTTTCGTCCGATTTTGCGTCAGTGAACTTGAATTTTGCCAGCACATCGTCCACATATTTTCCTTGATGAATAAGAATGCCTCAAGAATCCTGTCGGACTTGTAGACCCAAGAACATAGTCATCTCCCCGAGAGCACTCGTCTCGAATTTCTTCTTCATCACTCTGATACGTGGTCGAAAACCGGTGATTGTAATTGCTTAATTTGATGTTTTTACACAAGTTTTAATTTCGAATAGCCTACTTTTGATTAGATATTTATTTTGCAGGTCTAGCGGAGTTAAAGGAGCTTTTCGGGAGCTTTACGGGTCACCGGGATGAAAAACAAGCCACCGGGGAGCTAAACGGGTCAACCGGGAGCAAGGAACACGAAAAACGGAAGTCAAGATTTCCAGGCACCGTCGCCGACGCCCATATGGGCCGTCGCCGACGGTCGTTGCTATGTTCCGTCGCGTGGAAAGCCCGTAGACAGTGAGATTGGCCGTCGGCCATAATTAAATTTCAACACACCGTTGCCGACGGGGCTTCAAGCCGTCGGCGACGGCTCCCCTATGTTGCCGACGCGAAATGTTGATTATTTGGGTGTTGAATGATCTAAAAAACGTGTCAGCCATCATTATTCGGTAGTTACACTTTGTGGGGAGTTTGAAACTTGTTCTTGGAGCCATAATTCACAACAACTTCACTTCCAATCCATCTTCCATTACCAATTCATGAACCATCATACCTACAACCCGAATCGACAACCGAATCATCATCAATTCCATTCCATAACCCTAATCATCATCTTCACTTCAATCCATTCATCACCACCAACTATTCCAAACCCTAACCACCATTCTCACCACTTCAAAGCTTCAAAATGATGATGTTCAAGTTCTCAACTTCCGGTGATAGCGTTCGTCCTTCCATGAGCAGCTAATTTCTTGAAGGTTTCACCCCGATGTAGACTTTTGTAATAATTAAAGTTTATTATGTTTTGATGTTTGTTTTGTGACAACTTGAATTACATTTGAATCTTAGACAATTGTCCTACGTTTGTATTGAATTTGCGAATTGTCGAGTGAATGATTAAATTTGATTTTGTGAAATGAATACACGTATTTATGCCTTGTCTCTTGATAGGATTTGCTAGTCCAAAGTAACGAAGTGCATCGTGGTCCGTTGTCTATGACGTTGATAACGATTGGCACCTAAGTTTTGTGATTGTGACCCGTTAATGAATTATTTCGAGTAAAGCGAATTAAAACACATAATAACCCTAAGTCTTGCATTTGTTGAAACCGGGTGTGAGCCTTGTTTTCCTTATACTGTTCAAACAATCAATTTCATTTTGTGCAACTTGCTAATCATTAGTAGTTAATCCATTCAATCACTTTAGTAATTTTAATTCACATCTTTCAATCAAACAAAAATATAGAAAAACAAGATAGCAAGCTTCATAATTTGTGACTCATATTTCAATTCAATCAAATCCACTCGCAAACCACATACTCTTCGTGGTTCGACCCCTTGCTACCACTAACTATTTGTTAAGGGTAATTTGGGACTATAAATATTATATTTGACCGGAGCGCGACACTCCGATCAAATTTTGGCGCCGTTGCCGGGGAGTGCGTGCGCTTTGTGTTTGGATTATTGTTTGAATTTGCGTGATTTTCTGTTTAATTTGTTTAGTTTCTTTTTGTACTTTGTCTTTTTCCTTGTTACACGGGTGTGTTACTTGTGTAGGTTAAAGGTAGTGCATGCATACGCGAAACTCCGGGTGGACTTCACCATTAGTCTACGAACCGAAAATCGAAAGAGTAGCAAGAAGTAACCTAGCAAGCCGGTTAGAAGCAACTCTTGCTTCTAATCAAACCAATCAAACACCACAATTCACACCGACCATTGAAACCGATTCAATGGCAAACCAAAACTCCAATCACCCAAACCTCAACCAAAACCAATTCCAATCCCGAGGAACCTTTCACCCCGCCCAAAACGTTCAACCTATACCTCAAGAGCGACCGGGTGGTAATAACAACTCTGGACCACCCACACCACCTTTTCAAAACCAAAATCCCAACAATACCCAAAGAACACCCAAACAGCAAAACCTTGATCGACACAATTCCTTACCCATCAACCTTGATGACCAGAATGTCAATTCCGACCGTCGAGGCAATCGAGATCGTGGCAATCCCGCGAATCAAGACCCGTTATTTAACATAGACAATTTGAGGAACGCCATCCCCGATGACGAACCATATAGTGTTCCCGGTTATCAATCACCGGAACATGTGAGTGTTCATACGGAAAATTCGGACGATGGGGGATATTATGATGATCGGGCTAATGATGATGAAGATTGGGGGTATGTGAATCAAGGTAACATCTACAATGCAAGAGGGTTTGAAGACGATGAGTATGGCTACCAAAACGCCAACTTTGTGGGGAATGATGACTACGGGTACGGGGATAGGAGAAATGACGGTTACGAAAATAACCGCCAACCACGAAACAATAACCAAAGGAACCGGAACGATGGGTTTTACAACAACAACAACAATGCTAACCCTAACCGGATTCCTCGTTTTGTGGGAGGGGGTAATCAAAGGGGTAACCAAGGTGGAAACTGAAGAGGTGATAGGGGAGGTGATAGAAGAGATAATCGAAGACCGGTGGAGCAAGAAGTTAACGGTCCGCATCGTCGTCAACAACCTCCAAGGGGAGTAAATGACCGTTTTAGACTGGTGGTTACGGATAATGACTCTCCCATAGTTTGTGAAAGGAGAATGTTCGACTGTAAGCCCCATTATATCAATTTACTTCCCCACTTTAATGGGAGGTCTAATGATGAACCGTACACGCATTTGGCGGAGTTTTCCTCCATTTGTAACACTATTGGGGGGCATAACTTCGCATTAGAGGAGGTCAAGCTTCGATTATTCCAGTTTTCGCTAAAAGACAAAGTGAAGCAATGGTTTCTTACACTTCCGGCGAATAGCATTCGAACATGGGGTGAGATGCAACAAGTTTTTCTTGATGAATACTATTCGATGGCGAAGACCGATGACGCTAGAGATGAAATTAGGTCCTTCCGCCAACTATCAAGTGAATCGTTGCACGAAGCATTTACAAGGTATAAAGAATTGATCCGGAAATGCCCACATCACCAAATAGAGAAGTGGGAATTGGTTAAGTGTTTTGTACGTGGTTTGGATGATGCAACGTGGAATCGCCTCGAGTCAACGAGCAACGGAACCTTACTGAGAAATCATGAAGATGATGATTGGGAATTCCTCGAGCGGATGAGCAAGCGGTCTAAAGAAAAGGAATCGGCCGATAGGGCCAAGAAACATCCCGTCTCCCGATCACTTCCCGATCTTGATTCTAAGGATCGCATTTCTACTTTAGAACGGGAAATGGCTCGTATGAAAAAGAAGGAGGTGAATGCGGTACAATTCGCGGTGTGTGAAGATTGGGGTGATATCGGCCATAGGACCGATCAATGTCCAACGGGGCCGGGAGAGTACACCGAGGAGGTAAATCAAGTGTATGGAGATCAAAAGCAACACGATATGAATTCCAACACTTACCATCCAGGGTTGAGAAATCACCCTAACTTTCGGTATGGTAATGCCTCGAATCAAATGAACCCGAATTTTCAATCGGGTAATCAAGGTGGTCAAGGTGGTTCCTCGTATAACAATCGTCAAGGTGGTAACCAAGGGGGTTACCAAAGGAATTATAATCAAGGGGGTAACCAAGGGTATCAAAGCCGAGAAAGCAATTATCAACGGGGTTACAACCAAAGTGGAAATGGGGGTAGTGCTTCAAACTCCCAAGGTGATGACTCGATAAATTCAAAATTTGATGCCATCATGAATGCTGTGAGTAATATTACCAATTCATATCAAGAGTTCAAAGCCGAAGTGAAGATAGAGTTGGAAGTAAGAGATAAATATCATAAGGCGTTGGAGAAGCAAGTGGGGCAACTTGCTCAAGAGATGGCTCAAATTCGTGGAAGTGGAGGAGGACTTCCAAGTGACACTACGGTGAACCCTAAGCATCAAGGGTCAAACTGGAAGAACACACGTGAGGTACCAATAAATAAAATTTCTTTACATAGTGGTCGAGTGATAGATAACGGTGTTAAGCCACGACCACCCGAGTTTGTTGAAGGGGTGGTGGAAGATGCGAGTGATGATGAAGGTAATAACGGTCAAACGGGTCAAAATAAAAATGATTTAAAAATTAATAAAAATACACCCGTTGTGACCGTTCCCGTCCCAAAGGCTAAGGAAAAGGGTGTGGAGGTTAATACCGCCCTTATCCCGAAGCTTTATTGGGACCATCTAAGAAAGTGGTAAATAAACGAGGCCCACACCAAGAAGAAATGTGGGAAATTTTTAAACAAGTTAAAATCAATTTACCACTGTTAGACACAATCAAGCAAGTACCTTCATATGCTAAATACTTGAAAGATTTATGCACCCAAAAACGGACTCACAAGTTTCCTAAGAAACTTGATTTAACTAAAAATGTGAGTTCAATTCTTTCGGGTGCACTTCCACCAAAACTTCAAGATCCGGGGGCACCCATTATTTCAATACAAGTCGGTGAATTTAAAATGACCCGGGCACTTTTGGATCTTGGGGCAAGTGTGAGTATCTTTCCGGGTAGTTTATATGACCAATATGATTTTGGTCCACTTCAAGTGTCGAACACCACCATGGTGTTAGCCGACTTGACCCCTAAACTACCCCGTGGGATAGTCACGGATGTAATAGGCAAGGTCGAGGACTTTTACTATCCGGTGGACTTTCTTGTATTAGATTATGTTTCTTTAGACCGAACCAAGCAACCAACGGTGATCCTAGGTCTACCATTTTTGGCAACATCGAATGCCCAAATTAATTGCAAATCAGGCACGGTCGACATGACTTTTGGTAACCGGCGGTTGCGGTTAAATGTCTTTTCAGGATTGACGGATTCTCTAGTCAGTGATGAATGCTATATGGCGGACATTTTTGACGAGTGTATACCTCTATGCGACATTAGTGTCGAAGAGGAAAACACAATAGAGGAATGTTTCATGTTTGACAGGTTACAAGGAGAGACGAATCGAAGCATGGATGAAGAGGTGAAAGAGTTGGAGGTCTTAGCGGCAAGGGAAGGAAGGCCCACTTGGACACATCAAGTGGAAAGCCTTCCAGAAAGCATCGACACAAAGTTAAAGCCGTCATTGGAAGAGCCTCCGGTGGTAGAGTTGAAGGCGCTACCCAAGCATCTTAAGTATGCTTATGTGGGTGAGGGTAGCACGCTCCCGGTTATCATTGCATCTAACTTGACCGGGGAGCAAGAAGAGAAGTTGATGAGAGTTTTGGTCACTCATAGAGCCGCTATCGGGTGGACCATTGCAGATTTGAAGGGAATTACTCCCTCGGTAGTGATACACAAGATCATCACGGAAGATGGCATGAGTCCTTCTCGCGACACACAACGGAGACTAAATCCGAACATGCGAGAAGTGGTTAAAAAGGAGGTACTGAAGTGGCTAGATGCGGGTATCATATACCCTATTTCGGATAGCCAATGGGTTAGCCCGACACAAACAGTTCCTAAGAAAGCGGGCATTCAAGTCGTCACAAATGACGCAGGTGAAGAGGTCGCCACTCGGCCGGTAACCGGGTGGCGTATTTGTATTGACTATAGGAAGTTAAATGCTGCAACTTCCAAAGATCATTTCCCTTTGCCATTTATTGACCAAATTGTTGGGAAATTGGCCGGACAAAAATTTTATTGTTTTCTGGATGGTTATTCAGGATACAATCAAATTGTTATACATCCGAAAGACCAAGCAAAGACTACTTTTACTTGTCCATACGGTACCTTCGCATTTAGGCGAATGCCCTTTGGACTTTGTAATGCCCCCGCCACCTTTCAAAGGTGTATGATGAGTATCTTTTCAGATATGGTGGGGAGTCTTTGGAAATCTTCATGGATGATTTCTCAATATTTGGGTCATCATTTGATACATGCCTTGACCAACTCGAAAAAGTTTTAAAAAGATGTGTTGAGAAAAATCTAGTTTTGAGTTGGGAAAAGAGCCATTTTATGGTTCAAGAAGGGATTGTGTTGGGGCATGTCGTCTCGAGTCGTGGGATTGAGGTGGATAGAGCAAAAGTGCAAGTCATACCCATTTTTCCTTATCCCACAGGTGTTAAGGGTATTCGGTCATTCTTAGGACATGCGGGGTTTTATAGGCGGTTTATAAAAAGTTTTAGTGATATAACAAAACCCCTATGTAATTTGTTGTTAAAGGATAAAACTTTTGATTTTGATAAAATTGCCAAAATGCCTTTAACGTGTTGAAGAAAAAGTTGGTTGAGGCCCCAATCTTGCAATCACCGAATTGGTCTTTACCATTCGAAATTATGTGTGATGCAAGTGATTATGCGGTGGGGGCCGTATTGGGTCAACGGGTAGACAAGAAACCGGTTGCCATTTACTACGCAAGTAAGACTCTCTCGGATGCATAATTAAACTATACAACTACCGAGAAAGAGCTACTTGCGGTGGTATATGCGTTGGATAAATTTCGTGCTTATATATGGGGTACTAAGGTCATTGTATATTCTGACCATTCTGCAGTTAGGTATCTCATGGACAAGAAGGGCGCAAAGCCAAGATTGATTCGATGGGTTCTCTTGCTACAAGAATTCGATTTGGAAATTCGGGACAAGAGAGGGAGTGAGAATGTGGTTGCGGACCACTTGTCCCGATTGGTTGTGGAGGAGGATTCTTCCCGTGAAGAGATTAATGAGAACTTCCCAGATGAGCAAATTTTAAAGGTTTCAATATTACCATGGTATGCTAATATTGTTAATTATTTGGTCACAGGTGACTTGCCGGCTCATTGGGATAGAAGGAAGAGGTTGCACTTCCTATCTCAAATCAAGTACTACACGTTGGAAGAACCGGACTTATTCAAGATATGTCTGGATCAATTCGTTCGAAGATGCATACCCGACTAGGAGATTCCTAGCTCCTTGATGCACTTGCATTCATTTTCTTGTGGGGGCCATTTTAGGGGTCACAAAACCGGGCACAAAGTGCTAAATAGCGGTCTTTATTGGCCGACTATTTTTAAGGATGCCTTTAATTTCGCTAAAAATTGTGTTGAATGTCAAAAGTTAGGGGGTATTTCTAAAAGGGATGAAATGCCCATGCAACCGATCCTCATTGTAGATATTTTTTATGTGTGGGGGATCGATTTCATGGGCCCATTCCCTAATTCGCATGGTAACCTATACATCTTGGTGGCGGTCGATTATGTATCCAAGTGCGTCGAAGCGATTGCCACCAAGACGAATGACCATACCGTTGATTGCAATTTTGTACAAACAAACATAATTTCTAGATTTGGGATTCCCCGAGTGATTATTAGTGATGGGGGATCTCACTTTAAGAATTTCAACTTTGGCAAACTCTTGAAACGGTATGGTGTTGACCATCGAATAGCTACCCCTTACCACCCACAAACAAGCGGTCAAGTGGAGGTTTCCAATAGGCAAATAAAAGAAATTTTGCAAAAGACCGTTCGACCCGACCGAAAGGATTGGTCGACGAAGTTGAATGATCTTTATGGGCTTATAGAACGGCTCATAAAACGCCTATTGGAACTACACCTTATCGCTTAGTTTATCGTGCTTGGTGGGCTATCAAAGAGGTTAACATGAAATATGATGATGCAGGAAAAGAGCAAAAGTTAAAGCTTTGCGAGTTGGAGGAGCTCCGGGAAGAAGCGTATGAGTGTGCCTCGAAATACAAGGATGATATGAAGAGGACACATGACGCGAAGTTGAAGCCAAAAGAGTTCGAAGTGGGTCAAAAGGTGTTGCTCTACAATTCAAGGCTTAAATACTTTCCCGGTAAGCTCAAGAGAAAATGGATGGGCCCGTACGTGATTACACGGGTCGGAAAACTTGGAGATGTTACCATCGAAGACCCGAAGGATGGGTCAAAGCAAACGGTTAATGGCCATCGCCTTAAACCGTTTCTTGACGGTAACAATGTTAAAAAGGATGAGAATGTGGAGTTGGTGAACTTCGTGGTAAGTGTGCCAACTTATGAGGTCAACTGAAAGGACCGGTAACGAGTTTTGTAAAGTTATGTACAATTTATTTAATTGTTTGAGTATTTTTGTGGTAATCGTTCTCATTCCGTACTAACCCTTGTGATTATGTGAAGTCCGGACATTCCGAACGGGTCTTGAAGACAAAAGGTATGTTTTTAAACTTATTTGTGTGTATTAGGGACAATACACGACTTTTCGGGGGGTGGTAGGGCCGTTAACGGTTTTCGTGTTTTAAAAATTTAACTTATAAAAAATCACAAAAAGATTTTTAATAATTTTTAGAAATTTTTAATGTATATAGTTGCTTTATAAAAAGTTCATAAAATTTTTCATAAAAAAAAATTAATAAAATTCAAAAATAAAAAAGTTGACTTTCTACATACCGTCGGCGACGGTAAGACTACCCGTCGCCTACGGTCCCCCCAAAATGTGCGTCGCTACAAGTTGTCCGTAGACAGCGACTTAACCCGTCGCCCGAAATCACGTTTTTCCACTACCGTTGCCGACGGAGGTAATGACCGTCGCCGACAGTCCATGTTTCTTTGTCCGACGCTGCACGTTGCCAAACACCCTAAGATCGAACCCAAAACCCTTTTTAACCTTTGAAACTCAAACAAACTTAGTTTTGACCACACACAAGACCTGATAACCTTATCACTTCACCTACTTTCATTCAATTCCATTTACCATACGTTACCTCTCTCCTTCAATCTTCATCTTCTTCACCAAACACCTCAAGAACCCTAATTCTTCTTCTTCTCATAACTCCTTCAAATCTCCACCAAATCCACTGATTTTTGAGCCTATCTTGTGTATTTTTTCGAGAGGAACAAAACCCCCATAACGGTTTTCATTAAATCTTGCTGGTTTGTAAGATTTCTGAAGTTAAAAATTCGGGTTTTGAAGGGTTTTCATCAAAGTCCTTTGCTTTGCACTTTTCTTTAGTTTTTCTTGTTTATCTACACTAAAGGTATGAAATTTCTTTTAATTTATGTATGATTATCATATGAAGTGTTGATTTCTTCCGAAATTTTAAGCTTATTGCTTAAGAGTAGGTTATTTATCTTAATGTATGATGTTTTAGCATGAATTTAAGAATGATTACTTGATTTGGGTGGGATTTGAACATGCTCTAGTCTTAGTGATGTGATTACACTAGTTAGTTGCATGATTGAACATAGTTGTGATGTTGAATATTGTTGAAACCATGAAACTTTGAGAAATTTTGTGAATAAACATGTTTAATTGATATGTAGATGATAAGATGTGCGACTTTGGAAGTTTAAAAAGGTGATTTTACATCTAGTTATTGATTGAAATTCAACATTGCATATTATGTTCAAAGTTTGAGATTGTTTGAAGATTCAGGTATGCTAATTGTTGTTTTGTCTTTTGATTGTAGCTATGTTCGGAGGAAGAAAGAAAGAAAAAACTTCCGGGCAAGGTTCGTCTTCTGGAGCCGGTTCAGGCTCGGGGCAATATCAAAGGCATTGGGAACAGTTAAGTAATGTAGAAGAAGGTGATGGGCAACTCTATAGACAGGATTGGGATTGGGAGGAGGCCAAGAATAGTCGGTCGGCCTCAGTTTGGAAAGACGAAAAACAGAAGGCTCTTTCCCGGTACCGAAACAAGAAATTAGAGGCGAAGATGTGGAAGATGAAGATGGTCACGGGTGTTTCAAAGCCCGTACCCGATAGAGTAGTATGTGAGCGTACGGTGAATGTCGAAGAATTTAGAAAAATCGGCATAGTTCAAAGGTTTGAAAAGATTGGGTGGGAACGAGTACTAGATTGGTGTGAAGATATCACCACCCGGGTCTATTTGGGTGCGGTTTGTGAATGGCTGTCTACTTTACGGTTTGAACATTCTGATGGGCCGGCTCCTATGTGGCAGTTAATCGGCAATATTGGCAAGAATCAAATGATTATGCCGTTTGAGCACATGAATGCCATCGCGAGGTTTGATTCGTTGGGGGTTGAAGGATATGATTACTATGACTACGATCAGTTTCTGGATAACAAGGCAAACACGGCTGATCCGGATCAAATGCTAGCATCGGTATTGCCAGGTTTTGGGGGTGCAGGGGAATCCGGAAATGATTTGTCTTTGGAAGGTAAAATATTACAAGGCATTTCATTGGAGAATGTTATGGTGCGGTTTGGGGACCGCGGGACAGTGAAGGCACCCGACTGCCGGGTTTTACATTCAAGGCTATCATGGCGCCAAATTGTGATGATAAATACATGGGATACAAGGGAATCATTCAAACGGAAGATGATCCCTTATGTGAGATTGACCAGTGCGATGATTTTGCAGCAAAATGCATTGCCTCAGGAGTCGCTGTGGGTGTCTAAACCCATCGATCAGTTTAACTTCGCGTCCATGAAGAAGCAAATGGAGGAACATCAATTGCAACAAGCGTTACAAAGGTCACAAATGGAACGCATGTTACTATTGCAAGAGGAAGATAGGGCCCGAAGACGGGCATGGGAGGAAGATGAGGCGAGGCATCAAAATGAACAAAGAGAATTGGAACGACGCCGATGGAGTGCTTTATGTGTTTCTAATCAAATGGCTATTAATAATGCCAAGGTCCTCAACGATCAGGAGCGACATCAAAGAGACTATGAAGCCGGCCTCCCTTATGCCGAACACTCGGGGTGGACCGATTACCCCAACCTCCCCCATCCACGAGGCCCATCCGATCCAACCCCCACTGGCCCGAGGCAGTTGGGTCCAGCTTCATTCCTATACCTTACCAGCCACCACCTCAAGGAGAGCAAGGGCCACTCGATAACTATAGGGAGATGTTTGAGGCCCTCACTGGTTATCAATACCAGCCAAACCCGCCAGTTAACCCTAACGAGAGATATCAGCGGTAGAGGCAAGGTATGTTTTGTGTTGTTGTTGTTGTATATTTTTGTTTTCTTTATTTCTATTTTGTTATTATTTATTTTTGCCTAGTTAAATGAACGTTGTGGGTGTGTTCCCTATATAACCCTCACGAGACCTCTCGTCCTCCCAAGCTATTGGGGGGTTTAAAAGGGATTGTTGCATAAGCTAAATGCAACCGTGATTCCTACGAAAGTGAGTTAGGTTTGTTATTGTTGTAAATTATTTTCCACAAAAATCAAGGTAAAATTAACGCATGATTTGGTAAAACTTTCATAAAAATGGTAGAACTAAGAGTCTAACAAATTTCAATGGTTGTGAGAAGCATGCTTCTACACAAGGGTTCAGATTTGTAGGTACACCATGTTCGCGGGACAACCATTTTTGTGAGGAAAAGAAGAAGATAGGAGCATCTAGCGACAAATATCAGGTGCATGCGTTTCCTTTTTACCTTGATTCTTAGAGTAGTAATAAGTGGAGTGTAATTGTATATTATTCTTCCGGGGTGAAATTTTGGGGAAGTTAGTCATCTCACATCCCTTGTGTGCTTTAAAAACTCTAGTTCTTACACATTGAGGACAATGTTTACCTCAAGTGTGGGGATGGGGAAAATTTCAAATTTTTTTTCAAAAATATCTTGTTTCAAAAGCGGTCTTAAAGCACAAGTAACTAAGTCAACGAGGGATGTCACAACCCATTTGGTCTTTTGTCATGGTCAAGTTCAAATTAATAGCATGTCGGGTATTTAGCGGGTGGTTATTTGGGAATAATCCGCCTAAGAAACTAGTGTTTTATGCATATCACATACCATACCCTTATACGTGAGGTCTTGAGCCACTTTATATCATAGATTTACATATACATGTTTCTTTGTTTGAGTGGACCATTAGTCGTGTATTGTAGAACTTGCAACTTTTGATACGTTCAAGACCATAGACCGAATACAAGCACGAGAATGATTAAGGCATTAGGTAAACCTTTTCATTTTACACCATTTATATATCCTTACCCAAAAATCATCCCCTAGTAGCCAACTTTGAGCTTAATCCTTTTGTTTGACCCCCCTTTAGCCCATAACCATTAAACCTTTTATTTTAAACCCGTGTGATGGAAATTCGATTATAGGAGTCGAGTTTGTATAGTTGTATTTGATTGTTTGTATAAAAAAAGGGAGAAAAATCAGAAAATGTTATGAAAAAGAATTGAAAATCATTGAGAAAAGAACAAAAATATGAAGTTAGTGGTTGTTGAATAAAAGGCTAAAGTTGTTGCCTCGTAGTGATGTTTAGAGTTTAGTTTTGTTTAGAGTAGTCATTTGTAATAAAAATCGAATTCTCATCACCTTAGCCACTTTAAAATATCCGATTTCCTACCCTTAGCCTAGCCCCGTTACAACCCTTCCAAAGACCTTATGACTTGTGCTTAGTATTCGTGATCGGTGGTGGAGAATGATTGAGTTGCAAGCCTATGCGGGTACGTGTTCTAATCGGTTTTGAGCGATTACTTTTTGAAGTGCTAATACATTATAAAAGATAGCCAATTTATGAACCGAGTGGAGAGAACATTGTGAGGGATATGCATGAGTTGTTGGTTTCACGGGCGGGTTAATCTTGGATAACCATTTTATATGTGAATTCACTTAACCGTTAAATATATTGGAAATTGTAAAGAGTTTGAACTTTAGCATGACAATTGACCTTAACCTTCGTCTCGGGAATGGGGAGTGTATCCTTTGTTCGACTCACGTGAAAGTGAAAAACAGATTTGCTTGAGGGCAAGCAAAAGATAAGTGTGGGGATGTGATACGTGGTCGAAAACCGGTGATTGTAATTGCTTAATTTGATGTTTTTACACAAGTTTTAATTTCGAATAGCCTACTTTTGATTAGATATGTATTTTGCAAGTCTAGCGGAGTTAAAGGAGCTTTTCGGGAGCTTTACGGGTCACCGGGATGAAAAACGAGCCACCGGGGAGCTAAACGGGTCAACCGAGAGCAAGGAACGCGAAAAAACGGAAGTCAAGATTTCCAGGCACCGTCGCCGACGCCCATATGGGCCGTCGCTGACGGTCGTTGCTATGTTCCGTCACGTGGAAAGCCTGTAGACAGCGAGATTGGCCGTCGGCCACAATTAAATTTCAACACACCGTCGCCGACGGGGCTTCAAGCCGTCGGCGACGGCTCCCCTATGTTGCCGACGCGAAATGTTGATTATTTGGGTGTTGAATGATCTAAAAAATGTGTCAGCCATCATTATTCGACAGTTACACTTTGTGGGGAGTTTGAAACTTGTTCTTGGAGCCATAATTCATAACAACTTCACTTCCAATCCATCTTCCATTACCAATTCACGAACCATCATACCTACAACCCGAATCGACAACTGAATCATCATCAATTCCATTCCATAACCCTAATCATCATCTTCACTTCAATCCATTCATCACCACCAACTATTCCAAACCCTAACCACCATTCTCACCACTTCAAAGCTTCAAGATGATGATGTTCAAGTTCTCAACTTCCGGTGATAGCGTTCGTCCTTCCATGAGCGGCTAATTTCTTGAAGGTTTCACCCCGGTGTAGACTTTTGTAATAATTAGGGTTTATTATGTTTTGATGTTTGTTTGTGACAACTTGAATTACATTTGAATCTTAGACAATTGTCCTACATTTGTATTGAATTTGCGAATTGTCGAGTGAATGATTAAATTTGCCTTTGTGAAATGAATACACGTATTTATGCCTTGTCTCTTGATAGGATTTGCTAGTCCATAGTAACGAAGTGCATCATGGTCCGTTGTCTATGACGTTGATAGCGATTGGCACCTAAGCTTTGTGATTGTGACCCGTTAATGAATTATTTCGAGTAAAGCGAATTAAAACACATAATAAACCTAAGTCTTGCATTTGTTGAAACCGGGTGTGAGCCTTGTTTTCCTTATACTGTTCAAACAATCAATTTCATTTTGTGCAACTTGCTAATCATTAGTAGTTAATCCATTCAATCACTTTAGTAATTTTAATTCACATCTTTCAATCAAACAAAAATATACAAAAAGAAGATAGCAAGCTTCATAATTTGTGACTCATATTTCAATTCAATCAAATCCACTCGCAAACCACATACTCTTCGTGGTTCGACCCCTTGCTACCACTAACTATTTGTTAAGGGTAATTTGGGACTATAAATATTATCTTTGACCGGAGCGCGACACTCTGATCACACTCCCTCAAACTCCTTGCGTAGATCCTCACTCGTCGATCCGAAGATAATATCGTCGACATAAATTTGAACCAAGATCAGATCCTTGCCCATTATGTTGATAAACAGCGGCTGATCGATTGTGCCACGAGTGTATCCATGAGCCAAAAGGTGCTCAGTCAGAGTAGCATACCAAGCTCTTGGTGCTTGGCGCAATCCATATAATGCCTTATCAAGCTGGTAGGCATATTCTGGATGATCTGGATGAACAAAACCCGGTGGTTGCTCAACAAAGATTTCTTCCTTCACGTCTCTATATAAAAACGCAGTCTTGACGTCCATCTGATAAACAGTGAACCCCATGTAGGAAGCGTAGGCTAAGAAGATCCGGATGGCTTCAAGTCGTGCAACGGGGGGCGTAAAATTCATCATAATCCAGACCCTCTATCTGTCTGAATCCCTGGACCACCAATCTTGCTTTATTTCCCACAATAACTCTAGCAGAATCTTGCTTGTTTCTGAACACTCATCAAGTTCCTAGTTTGCGTTTCCCTTTCGGCAACTTAACAAGCTTCCATACTCCTAGCTTCTCAAACTGGTTCAGCTCTTCATGCATAGCATCCACCCAGCCTGGTTCCTGCAAAGCTACATCAATTGTTTTAGGTTCTATTTGAGAAATTCAGCATGAGTACAAGCAAGTATTAATGGTTCCTGATTGGCTCCTGGTTTGAATTCCTGCAGGACCAATCACATTCTCAATTGGATGATTTCTTTGAACACTCGTTGGAATTGCAACTTCAGGTACGGTCACATCTTGAGTTGAATTGGTGTTACTCGACTCCCACTCATTAGATGTTGCAGTACTGTTAACTACAGAAGTAGTAACCGTACAGTCTTTAGGAATGGGGCTAGGAAACAGTGCAGATTCTGAACCATTAGAGATAGCACCACCTGGTGATGCACCTTCAGGGGAATGATGGGACGTTTGTTTAGACGTAGGGTGCTCTGTAAAGACCATTCCTGGTGGGTCTATGATGCGGTTTCTTGAGCTCCCTTCAGCTTGTTCATCTTCTTCAGTATCACCAAATGAAATCGGTTGTTTCAGAGTGGACACACCTGCATCTGTAGGAACACTAGACAAAATGTTAAAAGATTTAAACAAATCAGCATAATCATATAACCAGTCTGGACCAACTCTAGCGTCCGTAGATTTTTCTTCGAGCCATTCAATGTTGCACGACTCGACAACCTTCTTAGTTACTTTATTGTATACTCTATAGGATGATCCTTTAGCGTATCCAATAAAGAAACACTCGTCCCCCTTGACCTCAAACTTCCCATTAGTGTCCATAAGTAATAGTACACATGGACAACCAAAGATACGGAAGTGTGAGACCGAGGGTTTACGTCCTTCCATTATCTCATAAGGTGTTTACATATGGCGTTTATTTACTAAAGCATGATTCTGGATGTAACAAGTCGTGCTGACTGCTTCAGCCCATAAGAAACTAGGAAGCTTCGAGTCGGCCAACATGGTTCGTGTAGCCTCTATAAGAGTACGATTTCTTTTCTCAGCCACTCCATTATGTTGTGGAGTTCATAGTGCACTATACTGTCGATTGATTCCCTTTCAGCGCAGAATGTATCCAAGGTAATATTCTTGAACTCTGTCCCATTCTCTGATCGAATAGCCTTCACTCTTGCACTTGCTTGATTTTCAACCAGAGTGATGAACTGTTTGACTAAACCCGCAGTCTTATTCTTGTGACCTAGGAAGTAAACCCAGGTGTCACGTGAGTAGTCATCAACTATCACAAGACAGTACGACTTCTTGCCAATACTTAGTACGTTCACAAGACCAAAGAGATCCATGTGAAGTAACTCGAGCACAGCTTTGGTCGAGGGTGCAGACTTGGATTTATGAGGCTTTCGATGTGCTTTTCCTTTTGCACAAGCAGCACATTTCTCTACCAACATGAAATCCTTGATTGGTAGATCACGGACCAGTTGACCTTTGGCAAGTCGATTCAAATTCTTCATGTTCACATACCCAAGGTGACGATGCCACAATAGACCGTCATGTTCTGAAATCTTCGAGAAAAGACAAGTAATTTCTTCACAAGGTTTCTTGTTCATATCGATGACATATGCATTTCCTCTTCGCTCAGCAGTCATCAGAAACCAATCTTCAGGTATCACGATCCCTGGTTTCAACACGTAACATCCCTTCTTTGTAAAATGGACTGAATTTCCTCTATCACAAATCTGTGAAATGCTTAACAGATTATGTTTCAGTTCGGGGACGTAGTTCACATTTTCGAAGCTTAGTACGCCGTTTTGCACTGTTCCTTTTAAAGTGATTCTGCCAGATTCACCTCCCACAAAAGCGACATATCCTCCATCAAATTCTTTAATATTGACGAGTTGGGACAAGTCTCCAGTCATGTGCCTGGAACAACCACTATCCATGTACCAAAGTCGCACGATAGTCCTCCATAGATGTTCCTGCACGATCAGCGGGATCAGTTAGATTTAGGAACCCAGCCCATAGTGGATCTGGGTGTTCCTTGTGCATCGATATATGTCACTCTCTGCCAAACTAGATTGTCTTTATTCAAAAACTTTGAAGGTCTTTTATTGGCAGATTTTTGTTGAGATGTCGAAGATTGGGCAGCCTTGGCTTTGGGTTTCCAATGTTTGTATGACCATTGATAATTATAGTTACCAAAAGCTTTATGTTGATTACTTTGAAAATCATTTTGTCTATTTTGATTTCTTCGTTTGGCTGCATTCCAATCTTGATCAGAAGGTTTAGCCTTGCGAGAGTTATTCTTCACTGTCTCAGACTTTGCAGTCGTCACTTACTCTGAACAACGTGATCGGTTTGGCTTGACCTTCTGATTTTCTGCACTTTTACGCTTCGGTTGCACACTTGGGAAATGAACACAGTTTTTGGCAATGTGTCCAACAATTCCACAATTGAAACATGTTTGTCATTTCAATGTGTGGAAATTCTAATGCTTCGTAGCAGAAGCAGATCTGTTGGGTTTTGAAGAATGAGCTTGTTTAGTTTTCTTTGCTTGTTTTGCTTGTGCCTTTTCTGAGCGTTTAGATACCTGCTGATCAGAACTAGCACAAGCATAAGATTCAGACGGATGATTTTTTTCGTCTTTTATAATTTTATCAGGATCATTTTGAAAAGACGATCCAGTTTCCATTTTAATTTCCTTTTCAGAAACATTTTCTTGTGACTTTACATTTAATGTGACCTCTTCTTCCTTTTCCAAATCTGGTTCAATAATTTCAGAAGATATAGAAGTTTCTTCAACACATGAGTCAGGTGTGTTTAATAGTGGTTCCCTTTCAACTTCGGTTTTCAATGTGGTCACACTAGATTCAACATTAGGGACTTCCACTGAGACCGATTCAGAAGAAGAATCAGAACATTGTTGATTTTCTTGAGAAGAAGTTTCAGTGGTTTCACTGAATGCATCCTGAGGGACCTCTCCTGTCACACTATCAGTAGCTGTAAGGTTAGAAGCATCACAATCATTAACTACTGAAAAACATTCATCATCAGACACATTATTCAAAGGTTCATCACAAGCATCAACTGTTTTGCCCAAAACATTAGGCCCAAAAGACGACACATAACTATGAAACGAATTAAGAAAATTTTGTCCAAAAACACATCCAGAATCAATTATACACTTAGAAACAAACTTGATCAGAGGAGACGCTCGTTTTTCAACTGGTCTGCTGTTGATTGATGACTTATCAGTTTTTGGACCGTAAGTCATCTTGTCCTCATTCATCAATTCCTCCTCAGTAAAGGGTAAGTAGGTGTAGTTATTATTGTATGGAGGAGGAACTTGTTTAAAACCCAAACTACACCCTTTCTTTTTCTTGTACTCTAGTTGGAGGTCACATAGATCTTTGACCAATTTACTGGAAGATTCATAACTTTTAATATTGGTTTCATTAATTTGATATTTTTCTTTATTGTCTTCCAGTTCCTTGGTCAAAACACATACTTTTTCTTCGACCTCCAAGTAGTGGCATGTCTTTACACTTTTATCATCCTTAAGTTGAATGATGTCCTTTCACTGAGCTTCAATTTTTTCTTTATAAAGCCTTTCATTTTTATTAAAGAAGAATTACATCTTTTAATATCATTATAATCTTGGATTAGCTCAACGTTGTGTAAACGATATGTCTCAACTCTTTCTCTACATTCAGGAGTGCAAAAGACAGAAATTACCTCTTCAACAGTGAGCCCATGAACAGGAGCTGACATGATTTGAGTCATCAAAGCAAGTTATCGGTAGACGTCTGATCCTCAGGTGCTGAAGCAGATGATTTATCCTCAGGTGCAGAAGTCATGAATGCAATATTGTCTGAGGAAGTCTGATTCTCTGGAGCTGAAATATTCAGTCGTTGAATCTCTGAGTTCCAATCAAATGTAGCATTAGGCTGAACCAACAGGGCTGAGCTTTGAGTACTCCCACTAGCAGCAGTTGTGGTGTTGGTTGTAGTAACAATAGCTCTCTTAGTGTTAGGTGGAGCAGGTTGTGCTGGAGTTTGATTTCTATTGACTGAGGGCTTGGTGCAATGCCGTGCCAAATGTCCTGGTTCATGACAATTGAAGCAACGCATCTTCTCAAACGGCATCCTAGTGGGTACTGAAAAGGTAAGACCTTACCACTTGTTTCTCCTTGTTTTTCTCATGAAATTCTTTGCCCTAAATGCCGCCATAGCCATTTGCCATGTGATATCCATTTCTTCAACATTCTCGGGATGCATTTGATCTAAATCATCCATAGAGAACTTCGGAGGTTCTAGTTTACCTGCAGCAAAAGCATTCTGACAATTTATAACAGAGGCAACAATGTCAAGATTTTCTTTGGACTGTTGAGAGAAGAAAGCAATCATCTCATTCTTGTCAGCTGGATTAGTTGACACAGCAGCAACTGTGGATGAGGTGACAGATAGAGCTGGATTGCCAGAGTAATGAGCATTTGCAGGTGTTGGAGTAGCCTTAGCAGATGCCGAACTGCTAAACATTTGAAACCCACCTTGTTGCATGAGAGCAACATTGTTGTTTGAAGCAGAGGATGTAGCCGAGAATCCAGCAGCCAACATACTATTCTTGTAATTTGTTTTCCTCTCTTTGTCATCTAGCTCGTATGCCTTGATATGAGAAATCATCTCTGACAAGCTGCATCTGGCAAGATCTTTAGTTTTCTTGGTAATGGCTACATGATGATCCCAACTTTTTGGTAGGGCATTTAGAAGTTGTCTGTTGGTTGTAGCATTTATCAAGTGCAGTTCTTCCATGTTCATTTGAGTAACCAGCTTAACGAATCTCTGAATTTGATTTTCAACAGTCTCCCTATAGATATGGTTGAAGTTGTTGAAGTTCTGACTTAGAAAATTTCGTCGACTCTCTTTCATGTCCTCATTTCCCTCATAAACGTCTATCAAGGATGCCCACATTTCTTTGGAAGATTTGCAAGTACGAAAACCAATAGCCATGTCTGGACCCAGAGCCATAGTCAGGTATGAGAGTGCTCTCTCATCTTCTTCGACAATAGCAAATTCTTCCTCAGTGTAGAGTTCCGCAGGCTTCTTTACTTTTACACCAGGTGAACCTTCTCTATTCATTATTATGTCCCTAGGACCTCTCAAAATACTTCTTGAAATCTTAGCATCCTTAACCTTCACATGTTGCTCGAACCTCCACTTCCACTCAAAAAATCATCACCATTTAATAATCTGGGAACACGAGTGGTGGTCCCTATGATGGGGTCCAATTTCTGATGTTTGTTCATCGCAGCCAGGTCAACGGTTTGTTTAGTTGTAGTCATTATTTACTAATTTTTAAGTCCAAAATTCCGAAAGTCAAATAAGTGTAAAATCAACGTTGAAATTTGTCGTTGCGAGTTGAAACAATGAGTCGAAATAACGAGTCAAAACTATGAGTCGCAACCACAATTTCGAGTAGTGAGTCCTTGAGTCGAGAACACTTGTTGCGAGTCTAGATCTCCAGTCGAAACAAAAGTAGGCTTGTCTGAATGACGAGTCGAGACCAGAGTCGAGACGGGAGTCGAGATCACAGTTGAGATCTTGGTTTCGAGTGCAAAAGCTACAACTCGAGACCACAAGTCGAGACTTGAGTCGTGACCTTGAAGAGGTAACTCGAGACCACAGATGATATGTTGAGTCGCAACCAGAAAGAGACAACTCGAGACCTCAGAGGTTGCGAGTCGAAACCTGCAAAACAACTGATTAGATAGACTTTGACTCGCAATCCCGAATTTCCAACACTTGCAAAATTTCAAAATATTTTCAAATCTTTTGAATTAACCAGCAACCAATCTCTGAAAAATCAGAAAACATATTTCTTGAATCAATTCAAACCAAAAGCAGCAACTTTTGATGAATACTACAAAGAACATATGAACACCCCGAAATCAGCAAACTAGCAATAACTTGAAATCGCTAAAAACACTAGCAAATCAGATCAGTAAAACAAAAACAACCTTCTTGAATTTGAATGATATCGACCGAACCAAGACAGAGGTTTCTTGGCTTTGATACCAATTGTAAGTCCCGAAAAGATCTTTCAATGATATCAAACTTGATCTTGTGTCAGTGTGGAAAATAAACACAAGATGATTCAAGAACTATAATAAACCAAAACAAGAGATAATCAAAACAAACCAGAATCTTGCATTCAACGATTAACGAAGACTGATAATAGACTTGTTCTTGGTTTCAGCTAGCTTAGGTTTCCACAAACTAGTCAACCTCAAACAAGTAAATGAGTTTTACTTATATACTAACCAAGTGGGCCGAAACCCCTTAGAAGCCCAACCGAAACCCTTAGACCCAATACAAAAGATTTTGACCCAAAACATAAATAAAAAAAAAGTTTACACAATCAACCCTGATCTATTAGTAACCCTCTATGCATAAACATTCGGGTTTCAGAAGGAACGCTAATTCTCTCTCTAGCATGGCGATTTTCCTTCTACATGCAGCCTTCGATTTTTCTTCTTGATCTTTGTATAACAGTCTGATCATTGGATTATTGTTTGTCAATACATCTAATTCGAACTAGTTAGCAAAGGGATAGAGTTAAATTTAGGGTTCTGCTTTTGTTTTTGTTTCCAATCGCCGCCCTAGTTCTTGTATTGATCTGATTGTATAGAGGTGTGGGTTTGTCATATCTCGACTTACTAATTCCTCTATCTGATTTTGAAATATACATGGGTTAGGGTTAGCTAGTTTAGGGTTTTTGTTTCGTTGTCTGTCGATTTGATTTTGGTCTCGCTGGTTTTATTTCGTGCATGGTTGTCTGATTTTTGTGATTATAGAGAGTCGGTTTTCTTAGCATGGATGGTCATTATAAATCTGGGAATTTTCAACATGATTGCCGTCAAAACCCTACTCTATCTTTCAAGAGTCTTGCGGATAGGGTTTTGGATATTGATGGTAAAACTTTTATTCCACGTAGAGGAACGGTCGTAAATGAGAAGGCGGAGGGAACAAGCATTAATGTGATCGATGAGTTGCTGAAAGTTACGGTTCCAGTTAATTCAGATGGTGTGCAACCGGTAACTACGGCAGTGGAGAATGTGAATGCAGGAGGTGGTGTGATGAACGGTAATCAGGGTGATGGGGGAATTTCGAAAACTTTGTCTTATGCTGAGTCAGTTCTGAATAATAACTCTAAAAAGGTAAACTTTCGGAATCTTGCTAGTGTTGAGAAACAAGATGGATGTGATGTGGTTCTTCCCCGGGATTCAGTTAGGGCTGTTCAGGAAAAGCTTGCTAATACTTTATATGGATACTTTTTGGGTGATCGAGAAGCCTACCCGGTTGTAGAGTACTTTGTTCGTAATAATTGGAAGAAATTTGGATTGTAGAAATCAATGATGAATGCGAATGGATTATTCTTTTTTCAAGTTTGCGGATCAATCAGGCATGATGAGTGCTTTGAAAGCTGGCCCGTGGATTATTCGGTCACAACCCTTATTTTTAAATGTCTGGTCAGCCTCTACAAAGCTAGAGAAGACGGAAGTTAAACAGTTACAATTATGGATTAAGATCCATGATGTTCCCATTGCTGCTTACACGGAAGATGGTTTAAGTCTTATAGCAACGGCGATAGGTGAACCGAAAATGTTAGATTCGTATACTACGAATATGTGTATGGATGCTTGGGGGAGAAGTAGCTATGCTCGTGCTCTTATTGAGATTTCCGCTGAAAATGATTTTAAAGAGGAGTTAGTTATTGCTGTTCCAGATCTGGATGGGGATGGGTTCGTTAAACAAAAGTTGTATGTTGAATATGAGTGGAGTCCATATCGATGTAGTCACTGTTGTATTTTTGGTCATTCTGACGAAGGATGTCCGAAACAAGTCAGGACTAATTTGAAACATGGAAACATGGGAAATACTGTAAAGAAACACAAGGAGGTAGCTAAAAATCGTGGACAGGGGAAGAACATGGTTGATGATGATGGTTTTACAACAGTGGACGATAAAAAGGCAGCAAAGAGATCGGGTTTTCCAGTTAATAAACAGAAATCAAAGTTTGAATATAGACCTATTGGAAATAAATCGGATGGAGGTACCAAGAAGGTTGATAAACCGCCTACTTTTGTGTCGAGCAATCCTTTTGATGCTTTAAGGGATGATGTTGGGGAGTCGAGTAAATCTGGTCGGGACATGGGGGATGGGTTCGAGAACTTTGATGATGAGGAGGTAAGGGAAGTATACAATGAAACTAATGAATTTCTTAAGGAAGAACCAGCTCATGATGTCAATAAAAAAGGGGCAAGCACTCCTTCTCCCAAGGTGATTAAATGATTAGTTTCGCTGTTTGGAATGTTAGGGGTTTGAACCGGCCGCTAAAAGGTTCGTCAGGTGGTTAAAAATAATAAGCTAAGTTTGTGTGCAATCTTAGAGTCTCATGTGAATATGGACAATCTTCGCAAAGTTTGTAACATGGTGTTTAGGAGATGGGATTGGACATCAAATGGGGGTTGTTGTAATAAAGGCGCTCGTATAATTTTAGGGTGGGATCCTAGGGAGGTGGATGTTATGGTTATTGCTCAGACGGATCAAGTTTTACATGCTCAGGTTTTGTGTAAAACTAATAAGAAAATGGTATTTTGTTCGTTCGTCTATGCTGCAAATTATTATGTTGATCGTAGGGTTCTTTGGCATAATCTTCGTGCACATAAGGGCCTAGTTCATGACAAGCCTTGGGTTATTCTGGGAGATTTTAACTCTGCTCTTAATCTTGAGGATAGATCTTTTGGTTGTTCCTCTGTTTCCTCAGGTATGCGTGAATTTAAAGAATGTGTTGAGGATATTGATGTGTTTGATATCAAACGAACAGGTTTTCACTACACTTGGACCGAAAAACCTAAGAGGGGTATCGGTTTACTGAAAAAGATTGATAGAATTTTGGGTAATGCTTCTTTTGTTAGTTCGTTTCCTCAATCAGTTGCTGTGTTTTGTCCTTGTGGTATTTCGGATCATTGTTTATGTGTGTTGAAGATGTTATCGGCTGAAAAGACTAAACCGAAACCATTTAAGTTCGCTAATTTCTTAGTGCATAAGCCTGGTTTTCTGGATCTTGTAAGCTCTAAGTGGAATGTTAATGTTGATGGGGTTCACCAGTTTCGCCTTGTTAAAAAACTTTCTCTAATGAAATCCCCTCTTCGAGCTCTCTTATTTCAACAGGGGAATCTTCATGATAAGGTTGCGAATTTAAGAGGAAATTTGGAGGCTATCCAGCGTGACATTGATAGGGATCCGATGAATGAATCTTTGCGTACTAAAGAAGCAGTTATTCTTCGTGATTTTCAGGAGGCATCGCTTGATGAGGAAAGATTTCTTAAGCAGAAGTCCAAAGTTGAATGGCTTCGTGCTGGTGATGCTAATACGGCTTATTTTCACACATCGCTGAAGTGTAGAAATCACATTAATCGGATTGAGGCTATTTCTGATTCTAGTGGAAACTTGTTTGAGGGTGATAAGGTGGCGGAAGCTTTTGTTAATCATTATGAGCACTTTCTAGGATGTGAAGGTCAAATTACTTTGGTTCCTTCTCCTGATCTTTTTTGTAATAAATTGAATACGGATAGTGCTAATCATATGGTTCGGCCGGTTACTTTGGAGGAAATTAAGTCTGCTATGTTTTTGATTGGGAATGATAAAGCTCCGGGGCCGGATGGTTATACGTCTGCTTTTTTCAGGAGTACTTGGCAAATAGTGGGGAGTGATGTTTCGAACGCTATTATGGATTTTTTTAACACGGGGAATTTACTTCAGCAACTTAATCACACGTTAGTCGCTTTGGTTCCCAAGGTGTCATCTCCTACCTACATTACTGATTATCGTCCTATTTCGTGCTGTAATGTTATATTTAAATGTATTAGTAAGGTGTTGGCGGATCGGTTGAAGGGTTATTTGAATGAGATTGTCAGCATTAATCAATCAGCTTTTGTTCCGGGTCGGAAAATCTCCGATAATATTCTTCTTACACAGAAATTAATGCATAATTACCATCGTGATTTTGGGCCTCCAAGATGTGCCTTTAAAGTTGATATCCAAAAGGATTATGATACGGTGGAGTGGAGTTTTCTTAAAACTGTTTTACTTGGGTTTGGGTTTAATAGCATTATGGTTCAATGGATAATGTTATGTGTGTCTACAGCATCTTATTCGGTTTGTGTTAATGGAAATGTTCATGGTTACTTCAAAGGTAAAAGGGGTCTAAGGCAGGGTGACCCGTTGTCCCCTTATCTTTTTACCCTAGTGATGGAAGTCTTGACTTGCATTCTGAATCAAGTGACAAGAATTGATACTTCTTTTCGGTTCCATAATAAATGTGAGAAGCAGAAAATTGTTAACTTGTGTTTTGCGGACGATTTATTCCTTTTCGCTAGGGGGGATGTAGCTTCGGCTAAGTGTGTTATGCTTTCCCTCACAAACTTCACTCAAATGTCGGGATTAGTCCCTAGTATTCAGAAGAGTACAAGATTTTTCTGTAATGTCCCGAATCATGTCAAAAGAGAGATTTTGAATATTTTGCCGTTTGTTGAGGGTACGTTGCCAGTCAGATACTTGGGGGTTCCACTTATTTCTTCTAGGCTTTTATACAAAGATTGTAGCATTCTTGTGGAACGGCTTGAATGTCGGATTGATAATTGGAAGAATAAAATGTTGTCTTTCGCAGGTAGACTTCAACTTATTATATCAGTTCTTTCAGCGCTTCATGTTTACTGGTCTTCGGTTTTTATATTACCAGCTAGGGTGGTTAAGGAGTTGGAAACTAAAATGAGGAATTTTCTTTGGGCTCAATCTTCTTCTAAGCGTGGTAGGGCGAAAGTTTCATGGAGTTCTGTGTGTGTGCCGAAAACTGAAGGGGGTTTGGGGATTCGACGGATAGCTGATTTTAATAAAGCTCTTATGGTTTCGCATATTTGGAGTATTCTAAGTAATCGTCATTCGTTATGGGTTTCCTGGATCCACTCTTATCGTTTAAAAGGGCGGAGTTTTTGGGACCATAAGATTCCGGCTACTTGTTGCTGGAGCTGGAAAAAGATGGCCCAACTTCGGCCTTTGATTCGTCAACATGTTTGGTCTATGATTAGAAATGGGAGAAGTACTTCAGCTTGGTTTGACACATGGAGTAGTATTGGTCCGTTATGCAATTTTTTGTCACCAAGAGTTATTACCCGAGAAGAATGTTCTCTAAGTGCTACAGTTGCGGATTTGTCTCCTAATGGGTCTTGGCTTTGGCCGATTGCTTGGAGGGATTTGTTCCCAGTTCTTATTCAGCTTGATAACATGCAACGGAATTTAAATGCACAAGATCGTCTCCTTTGGAAAGATGGGGATAGTGTGGCCGATTACTCTTCTACTAGAGTTTGGAATTCTGTTCGAGCAAGGGAGCCGGAGGTGGATTGGGCTGCTTTCATTTGGTTATCTCATTGTATCCCTCGTCATGCTTTCCTGATGTGGCTTATTGTGCGTCGTAAGTTACTTACTCAAGACAAAATCTTGCTTTGGAATCATACACGATGTAACAACATGAACATGATGTGCTGCCTGCTATGTTATGAGAATATTGACTCGCATGACCATTTATTCTTTGAGTGCAAACTATCCACGCAAGTTTGGGATATGGTTCGTGCTAAAGCTGGTATGGAGAGTGTGGATTCAAAGTGGAGTGATGTGTTCGATTGGCTAGCTATTCGTTCTCGGTCAAAATCAGCATCAAATATGGTTGCTAGGTTGTTGATTGCAGCGCTGGCATATACCATATGGCAGGAGAGAAATAACCGATTATTCAGGAACCATACAAGGCCACAGGATGTTTTAAGTCAGCTTGTTATAGAAAGTGTTAGATATAAGTTGATGGGGCTCAGATTCAAGAACACTGCTAGAGTTCGGGGTTTAATGGAGAAGGGGGATATTCATGGAGCTGACTTACTCATGGATAATGGTTGAGTTCGGATAGTTAAGGAGTCTTTTTGTTCTAGAAAGTTTGTCTAGTGGTCGTTTTCTTGGTTTTACAGTTTGTTGTTTAGTTTGGTTTTACTTTCATGGGGGTATGTCCCATGTCTGAACTAGTAAGGATGTTACCTTACTACTTGTTTTTATTTTTGTGAATATATAGAATCACCGGGGTAACCCTTTACCCAAAAAAAAAACATTCGGGTTCCAACATATATATACTATAGTATAATGTATGAGGGAGGGGCATTTTAAGATACCTAAAAAAATAAGAACTTTTCTCCATTTTTATTTATAAAAAGACCCCTAAAATGAGGGTAGTTTGGTCTTTTAAACATTATTTATTTTTTAGCCTCTAAACTTATTACACTTAAATCCCTAAGGTTTTAACAAAATTATAGATAATTAGTTACAA
The DNA here is from genome assembly GCA_030545235.1 of Helianthus tuberosus. NCBI lineage: Eukaryota > Viridiplantae > Streptophyta > Magnoliopsida > Asterales > Asteraceae > Helianthus > Helianthus tuberosus. Next base: position 107,277,775 of record CM060365.1, on the reverse strand, counting down.
TTCACCCCACCACAACAAACTTGTATTTTTTTTATATATTCTTGACATATTATATAAACTATAATGTTTAAAAAAATCCAAAGATAGCATGATGACCTACACATTTTTGTCGACGATTCAGCAGTCTATTGACGGGTGGTCTGTAGGACAACCCTTAAAAGCTAAATATACACGCGTCTCACACTTTATACGGTTAATTGCTAGAACTTGTGAACTACTAGTGGTTTGGTCTTGCAGGTAATAAAGAGCATAAGAAGCGATTTTTATGGAGCTTGGATGGAAAGTGAAAGTGGCGGAAGCAAATTGGTGATCGAAGAAATTACAAAAAGAAAACAAAAATTTTACTACAGCTACCACCGTAACCTACGGCCCTTGCCGTAGGTTACGGTCATCATTTGTGCCAAGTGTCTCCGCCGTAGCCCAGTTCATAAGCGCCGTAAAGAATGATGGGTACCGTAACCTACGGCACCATGTTTGACTTCGTTGACCTACTGACTGCCGTAAGCTACGGCCACTGGCGTAGCTTACAGTGGCCGTAGCTTACGGCGCCGACTGGAGTGGTTTTTGTAACTCTTGCATTAATTAGCATCTTGATGGTGTTTTATGTTCTCTAATCATGCATTTTCGGTTATCTATCATCTAGAGACGAGTTTGGAAAGTTCTTGGGTGGGCTTGAAGACAATTTCTAATCAATGTTTTTTATGTTGAATTTGCTTTTGAACATTAAGACTTTGTTGATGATGTTTATTCGGGCCATGAGTGGCTAAACTCTTGATGACTATCTTTGGTTGAAGGTTTGTATTAGACTTTATGCTTTGATTTCGTATTTCTAGAATGATAAACTTAATCTATGTTTTGTTTATTATGGTGTGTGTTTATTTGCTTGTAAATTGTTGATTGTTATGTTAATCAAATTTGAAACCATACGTTCTTGGTGCCGTTGACAATCGAGATATCATGGGTAGAATTAGGATTGGCTAATGATTGATTGGTTATCGGGTAACAACCTCACGTTCTAGGAATCTGAGTACTTAGTTCCCTTTTATCACAACAAGTAATCACACATGAACTATGTCTATGTAGTTCTTTCTAGTAAATGATAGCATAAATATCAAAGCAAACCGGAAACTAAAGATGGTCATTTGTCTCTAAATTGTTTACAAACCAAACTTTCATTTTGCAATTAGAATAGTAATCTTAGTTTTTAAAACTCAATCAACCAATCCAACTCTTTAAATAGCACATATTCCACAAACTCCCTGTGTTCGATACCCACTTACCACTAACTATTAGTAGTATTTGGATTAAATTTGATTGTGACCACGACATCACGTCATCTATATACTATATTATAATGCATGAGTGAGGAGTATTTTAAGATACTGGTGCTTGTCGAGTGTGATATATTTTTATTGATATTTTAAGCCCATTTTACGCATTAGTCAAGTTTTAAATTTATAAAACCCGATATTCTACTAACACTAAACACACACTTGGGCAAGTGCACCCACCGTGAGCGTAGTATAGCGTTGGTAAGATACCGAGGTCGTCCAAGGACACAAGAGCTTTTAATACTTATTTATCCTCAACGTCTAATCAATCTAAAATTTTTGAGAAAAAGGTTTTAAACATGAAAAATAAAACTGAAAATGCAGAAAAAAATAAAATAAAAACAGATAGACAAGATGAATCACTTGGATCTGACTCGCCTTTTAAGTATCCTTTGATGATTTTTTCACTTTCGGACTTTTTAAGAGATTATCTTAGTTATAGTGGTAGGCCCCTCTTTTGAAGGTGGCGTTACCCTCAACCTAGTGCTTTGAGTAAACAAGGATACAATCCCAAAGGGTCGGAATATTAAAAGATAATTAATTAAGTTATTAATGCGAAAAGTGGTAGGCCCCTCATTTGAAGGTGACGTTACCCTCGGCTAAGTGGTTTGAGTCAGCAGGGATACAATCCCAAGTAGCCGGTTTAATGTATTAATAGTAGTTTACATATGAGGGGATCAAGTCATTCGCACCCCCGCCATCCAATACCAGTGGGTATTGAAGGAGGTCCTAGTAATCTTGACCTAGGTCCTTGCAAGATCTATACACTGAACAAGGCAAGAAACTTACTAAACCATTCCCTTAACCCCCAAATAGGTAGCCAACATACCTCTATATAGATCGTAGAGATATGAATGGTGTAAATCTTTTACTTTATATAGACAGTAATGCCAAAACACCACGGACAAATGACAAAGAAAATTCACCTTCAACATAAGAAACTAGTTATTAAAGTCACTAATACAAAACCAAATAAAAAGTGCCGAAAGATTAAAAATAAAAGTAATACATAAAAGACTTGAATGTGTTTCTTGGAATTATGCAAGAATATGGAAGCATGTATAAGTCTTAATCATCACCATGCTTTCCCTAATGGATACAAGTGTCTCATTGAATGAATCAAGAGAATTTTGGCAGCCCTATGTACCACCACATATCCCTCTCACACACACAATTTTATATACATACATATATTATATGTAAATTAGTGCAAAAACAGGTATTTTACTGAATACAGGGTATTTTATCTAGCGTTTTAACCCCGTTTTAGTGCGTTTTAAATTATTTTTATCACTTTATAAAAATAATCACATAAAATTATTACTGAAATAATTACCAGTTGCCTTGACTGGCTGCGTTGACAGTATTTTGCCTAATCGCGCAGTATCGCGCGACACGCGCTCAAACTCGAAAAAATAGAGTTTCTTAGCGTTTTGAATTATTTTTCCTCACAGATATAATTAAAATTACTATTCTAATCATAACGGACTATTTTTAGGATTTTAACACTGATCGGGTGGTCACCGACATTCGTTTCGCATTTTAATCATTACGCGATAAGCGTTTATTTTATCGTTGCCAACATAATTTTATAAATGTTTGGATTCACCAATACATTAAATATCATATAAAAACATTATAATCAGTCACATACAGCCTTTTATCTAATCACTACACATGTTACAATCGTACGGTACGGCCTGAAAAGCCTGGTGTCATAGTCTCCCCCTGTTTAGGGAATTTCATCCCCGAAATTCTACTTCACATGTTTAGTTGTCGCACTCGGTGGGAAGAGATGAGGATATTTTTGTTGCATTTGGTCCTGTCATTCCCAAGTGAATTCAGGTCCACGTGTAGAATCCCAGCGGACCTTGACCAACTTAATCCTACTCCTCCCGAGTTTCTGGGTTTTCCAATCCAGAACCTCCACTGGTTCCTCGATAAACCTTAGTTTATCGTTCACTCGGACCTCTCCAGGGGGTATAATCAGCGTCTTATCCGATAGACACTTTTTCAGGTTGGAGATATGAAATACATCATGAACTCCACTCAATTTCGAAAGGACCTATATAACGCGGGCTCAGCGTTCCCCCTTTCCCAAACCTCACAACGCCCTTCCATGGAGATACCTTCAACATGACTCGATCACCGACCTGAAACTCTAGCGGCTTCCTTCGGTTATCTGCATAACTCTTCTGTCGATCCGCGACAGCCTTCAACCTATTCTTAATCTGGACAACTTTGTCCGTGGTCTCCTGGATAAGCTCGGGTCCGGTCAAATGCTTCTCGCCGACTTCAGCCCACCAAAGTGGTGATCGACACTTCCTATACAGGGCTTCGAACGGAGTGGCCTTAATACTAGCGTGGTAACTATTGTTGTAGGAAAACTCTGCCAAAGGCAAGTGAGTATTCCAACTTCCACCGAAATCAATCGCACACGCTCTCAACGTATCCTCCAACGTCTGAATGGTCCTCTCACTCTGACCATACGTTTGAGGATGATATGCAGTACTCATATCACAACGAGAACCCAGCGATTCTTGGAGAGATTGCCAAAACCTAGAGTCAAATCGTCCATCTCTATCCGAAATGATTGACACTGGTATTCCATGACGGGCTACAATCTCGTTAAGGTATAACTGCAATATCTTCTTTTTACTGTCTGTTTCCTTAAGCGCCAAGAAATGAGCAGACTTTGTCAATCGATCCACAATTACCCATATCATATTGTGTCCACGCGACGTACGGGGTAACTTGGTGATAAAGTCCATCGTAAGATGTTACCATTTCCACTTAGGAATCTCTGGTTGCTGCAGAAGCCCAGACGGCTTCTGATGCTCAGCCTTAACCTTAGAGCACGTCAGACATTTACTCACGTAGATCGCAATATCTCTCTTCATCTTCGGCCACCAATAAAACTCCTTAATATCCTGATACATTTTGGTAGAACCTGGGTGAATGGAATACTTGGATTTATGAGCTTCATTCATAACCAATTCACGGAGGTTACCTCTAAGCGGAACCCAGACTCGGTTCATGAAGTACATTACTTCATCCGCTTTTGGTATCAGTTTACATTCCAAACCCTTCAAACCTTCTCTTCTCAGACCTTCATCCTTCAAAGCTTCTCGTTGTGTATTACGAATTCGATTGGTCAAACTCGTCTGTATGGTCAAACCCAAAGCACGCACACATAGAGGTTTTTCCCGTTCCTTTCTGCTGAGCGCATCTGCAACAACGTTTGCTTTTCCCGGGTGATAACGGATATCACACTAGTAGTCATTGAGTAACTCTACCCAACGTCGTTGTCGTAGTTGAGCTCCTTCTGATCGAGGATGTGTTGGAGGCTCTTATGGTCTGTGTATATCGTACACTTCGTGCCATACAAGTAGTGTCTCCAGATCTTCAGGGCAAACACGACAACTCCAAGCTCCAAATCATGTGTTGTGTAGTTATTTTCGTGCACTTTCAATTGTCTGGATGCATAGGCTATCACTTTGTCTCTTTAGATTAGAACGCATCCAAGCCCCAATCGTGAAGCATCACAGTATACAGTGAAATTATTACTTCCCTCAGGAAGGGAAAGAATAGGTGCACTGCAGAGCTTTTCCTTCAACATCTGAAAAGCTTCCTCCTGCTTCTCCATCCAATCAAACTTCCTCTCCTTCTGGGTTAATAGCGTCAATGGCTGCGCTATTCTGGAGAAATTCTCAATGAATCTCCGGTAGTACCCAGCAAGCCCTAAGAAGTGTCGCATCTCCGACGGAGTCTTTGGCGCTTCCCAATTCTTAATCGCTTCGATCTTAGACGGATCCACATGTATAACTTTCTCATTTATGACATGTCTAAGAAAATGAACTTCCCGAATCCAGAATTCACATTTAGAGAACTTGGCATATAGCTTCTCTTCCTTCAATAACTCCAAAATCAACTTCAAATGATCTCATTATCTTCTTTGGTTCGCGAATAGATAAGTATATCGTCGATGAATTCTATCACAAATTTATCCAAGTAGGGTTTGCATACCCTGTTCATGAGATCCATGAACACAGCTGGCGCATTAGTTAGGCCAAAAGGCATGACTAGAAACTCATAATGGCCATATCGTGTTCGAAAAGCTGTCTTCAGAATATCTTCGTCAGCAACCTTCAACTGATGATACCCTGAACGTAGATCAATCTTTGAGTAATAGCTGGATCCATGTAGCTGGTCGAACAAATGGTCAATCCTCGGTAAAGGGTACCGATTCTTGATAGTCAACTTGTTCAGCTCTCTGTAATCAATACACATTCTGAAGGATCCATCCTTCTTCTTCACGAACAAAACAAATGCACCCCAAGGCGAAAAGCTCGGTCGAATGAAACCTTTATCTAGTAGCTCTTGAAGCTGATTCGACATTTCTTTCATTTCAGACGGTGCCAATCTATAAGGAGATTTTGCAATCGTTGTAGCACCAGGTACCAGATCGATTCGGAACTCGATCTGTCTCGCAGGGGGTAATCCAGGTAAGTCTTCAGGAAAAACTTCTGGATAGTCACGAACAATAGGAATCTCTTCGATCTTCCTACATTCGGCCTTCGTATCCACCACGTTGACTAAGAACTCAGGATAACCTTTTCGCAACATCTTGAGCATCTTCACAACACTGATGACACTCGACACTCGACTTGATCGATCTCCGTGTACCACTATCGCTTCGCCACCACCAGGACGAGGTATCCGAACTTGCTTCTCCGAGCAAATAATCTCCGCTTTGTTCTTGGACAGCAAATCCATTCCCACAACTACGTCGAAGCTTCCCAGCTCCACTGATCGATCTCAGTTTACCATTTGCGAGTTCTATCGAGTACTTCTTACTTAGCTTACTTGTTGGTGAACACAAAAATGGTTCAAAGTTTTTTGAGACAAAACTCAAGTCAGCTCCGGTATCAAAGAGTACGAACGCAGAATGGTTATTGATCAAAAACATACCAGTGATAACAGCAGGATCGTCACGTGCCTTCCCAGCGTTTAGCTCGAATGCTCTACCCCTGGCATTCTGACCCTTCGCCTTAGGACAATCCTTCTTGAAATGTCCCTGTTCCCCGCACTGAAAGCATCCCTCAAGCTTCGTTCCTTCCAGAGTACTTTTGGCATAGCACTCGCGGGCAATATGTCCATTTCGTCCGCATCTACGACACTTCTTCTACTCATCCTCGTGAGTCTTCCTCTCAGAACCGCTTCGGCTATCTCTGGTGTTATCATTTCTAGAGCTGCTAGAACTAGCTACATACGCCTTCCTCGAACTGCATTTCCTGTCGCGTTTCTCATCAATTTCCTTCCTCGAGCTCTCGGACTTGCGCTTCTTCGAATCTTCTGTCTTAGTCTCAGAACGCCCCGACCGTTCAGATTTCGCGTCTGTTTTGGCCTTGCCCGATGACTTCCCGGTTTCCTCCTTTTTATCAAGACCACTTTTGCGTGCAGCGTCGTCTGCTAACGATTTTGCCAATGTAGTAGCCTCTAGGTAGGTGGTTGGTTTCGCGGATGTGACCATGCTGCGAATCCGTGGCGACAATCCCCATATATACCTCTCTACCTTCACATATTTAGGAGTAACCATTCGTGGAACTAACCTCGCTAAATCGTTAAAACGAGAAGTGTAAGCTCTGACATTCAGACCTTCCATGGTTAGGTTCCAGAAGTCGGTCTCGATTTTCTGAATTTCGTAGCGCGGGCAATATTCTTTCAGGAGCATCTCTTTAAGTTCATTCCAGGTTAGACCGTAGGCAGCGTCTTCACCCAAAATTTGAACTTGCGAGTTCCACCAAGACAGGGCTTCATCAAGAAAAGAACAAGAAGCATATCTCACCCATTGATCAGCAGCACAACCACTGATTGCCATGACAGATTCCATCTTCTCAATCCATCGGGTGATGTCTAAGGGTCCTCCGGTAAAAGATCGTGGGTTACAGCCCTGGAATGTTTTATATGTACATCCATGCACTGTTCAATAATGTTAATGAAAATCAGGAATACGTTCCAATGATATCGTAACACATGAACTACTAAAACTTTCTGATCATATTTTACCTGGAGGGTTTCCAATATGTGCCCCACCAAAACCTTGCCCGTGTGCACCACGTCCACGTCCCTGACCATTATTTTGGTTAGCATTGAGCTGTTCCATGGCAGTATTAACGTGTTGGGCAATGAGTTGAGCCAACTCTTCCGGTGTGGTAGGTAATCCAGAACCCTGTCTTGCTTTTGGCGGCATCTCTTCGTTTCTATTATTACAACAATAATATTCACATAAGAAGATAACCAAAAATAATTCAATCATTAAATGTTAGTGGACCAAACATTGCGCATGTATAATATCCACATATTAATGAGAACAACTTTTAAACCAAAAGTAAATCATTGATATTCATTATAGAAATTTATTAAACTTGTTTCTAGTACAAATTGACTATCCTTGGCATGTCTACGTCGACACCCATAACAAGTTCGCACAAAATTCCCACATAACATCCAAAAATGAAACTGGCACGCAGGCCCCAAACAAAAGAGTATCAAAAATGTCTAACAATACAACCCATCAAAAAAATAACAAACAAATATCACTGTTTCAAACCTAAAAATTCTAACATCTCCTTGACAAGTTTCTCTAGATCCACTATCCTCCAATACATCTGATCTCTTGCAATATCATCTAAAACCTTCAACTCCTCGTGTCCATCCATCTGTCCCTCGAGGTCCTTCGCCTTACCCTTGGCTGAGTCCAGATCTCTGCGCAGAGAAGTGAGCTGTCGGTCTCAGTGGCAATATCAGTCTACCCTATCTCCTTTCTGCTACTTGGAAGTAGATACCGTCTCAGCAAATGACATAGATGTGATATCCCCAGCAGGCCTAGTCCTCTTTCTACGATGATAATAAACCAGAAGAGGCATAGTTGGAGCGCGTGACTCTAAGACAGGTAAAGAAGACTCATACAAAACAGGTGGAGGGATCTCAGCGACAGGCTCGATCACAGCAGCAAGTGGGACGACTGATGGCTCTAATGGTCGAGCCGTGACAATAGTGGCGTCCACCACTGGTGCGATACTTTGAGATCCTCCGGCAATAGGGACAGCTCTAACACACCACCGATAATTGGTACAATGCCAGATGATCATCCTGTCTCATGGATTGAGTGAGGATTATCATCGTCATCATCTATCCCCCCGTTGCTTGTGAAAGCGTATCGGGGGTCTACCTGGCTGGCAAAGGCAGCAGGGTCGACGTGGAAAGATGAGGTAAGCTCGGTAGTACCAACCATCTATGGAGTCGTGATAGGTATCTCTGGTAGAATAGATCTGGGTGAAGTCTCGAAATCTGGCTCGTAACCTGAGTCATGGATCTCGATGACCTCGTGTTCGTGCGACATCTGTGACACATGTAACCGTACAAGTAAGTGTGTGTTCAAAATGAATAGTAACACATAAGGCCAAAATAACAGGAAATCACGTATGCACATAAACTCATAATGGTTTTCATACATGCTAAAATTTTCTATATTTATTTAAAAATTTTGGCTTCGAGAATTTTGGACTTTATATCTCAAAATTCTTTGGTTGAAGTCTAGTGTTTTCTCCCGAAAACATCTAGTTCGCTAACAACCATTGGCTCTGATACCAACTTCTGTCACACCCCAAAAACGTCGCAGCGGAATATTAAATGTAGTGGTGACGGAAGTTGGTGCCCATTTATATCTTGTTGAATGATGCACTTAATTGTTGGACATATTGACTTATTTAAAACATAAGTTATTAAGCATTACATTTTAAAACACGACACAGCCACATTAGTTAAGTTGTCTTTGATACTCGCGGATCTTATTACATTTGTCCCAGAAAGTTTAAAAAGTTAGTCCAACATTTTTAAGTAACACAACATGCATCATCAAACACAAGATACGCCATGATTCCCGAAGCCGAACTCAAGTACCTGTAGAACCCATTTAAAATCAAGTGTCAACACAAAGGAAGGTGAGTTCACATATTCAAATTTAAACAATTTGATCCTAAGGAAAAACTTTCTAATTATGTGTTTATTGTAAAACATCCATATAATTTTAGAAATTCCATTTATTTCCTTAATAAAATCTATGGGTCATTTGTCGAATTTTGAAAACTCGACATCAAGGCATTTTCCCAAGTGTTATATATTAAATTCATAGCGTAAACATTCAGACTCGTATGTTAGCTAGACAATACGAACTATATATTTACCATGTAGGGATAATCAATGCTAGACAATAACCAGAATTTAAATTCATCGTTTGACTTGACACGGGGCGACCGGTCACGACGGGGTTGTCAATCCGATAGATCTACCAACAATTCATCGCGTGTAATACTTAAATGATTAAACGACACCATTGGCGCAGGGTCCATATTGAGACCATATATGATGTCTGCCTCACGTACAATATATATATCCTACTAATATGACAAATTTAATATACGATGTTGTATGAATCCCCTGAAATCCCCACTGAAATGTAAGCCTATGCTGTTACTTACTCTCTTGAGAGCAAGCAAATTCGTTCCAACTATACGGTTGTTTCCCCCCAAACATATATTCATCAAAAACGTTTTATCTCGAAATGTATAATTTATCAAACTCCATATATTTTCAACGAAAATATATAACTTATATTAAAAGGTATGTTTTAATCCAAAAACATTATTAAACCCTTTTTGGCGTGTTCTACCTCCAAAACATATACAAAACAGTAAAAAGAGGGGTTTAGTGACACTCACCTTTGGGTGCGTATTTTTAAATAACGCAATCCCACAGATTGATTTCTACACGTCCTATTATATGTAGGAAAGATTTTTAAATCAATATATATCACAATAATCCTAAGTTTCTCTGTTTCTTAGAATTGTCACATAACTTTGAGATTTTCTCGAAAAGTTATCGTTTTTTATTATGTTGGCACGTTAATATATATATATGAGTCCATATATATATATATATATATATATATATATACTTTTAAGGTTTTGCGACTTGAACGATTTTGTAGGTGACCGTTATCATGTAAATCCATTATCACTCCCGTTTATACGTAATATATCTACGATTTGCACGTCGTAATATATATACATAAACGTTCACATAAATTATTATCGAAATACGCGTAATTTCGTTAAATTATCTATTTTGTCCTTTTTAAGGCAAATATACATAAAATATCTTTTTTGCACCACATCTCATGCTCGACAAACAAGTTACACATTTAACGCGATTTTTACCGTTTCTATCATATAAAACATACAAGTATACATGCATAATCTAAATTTCCAATATCATGTTTGTGACAACTCGAACCCTTGATCCTGATCATTGAGAGACGAGCATTTTATTAATGCTCGTGTTCACCACTATTATTTATTTATTATTATTAGTATTAGTATCGCCATTATTTAATAAAAATTACAATAATCCGTGACGAGAGGTTTATTCGCTTATTTATTTGATTACCCTTATATTAATTAATGAAATCGGACCTATTCGTTTAAGCGAGACACACAATCGTTCAACGGGTTCACGCATATTGGGCTAGGCCCAAGCCAACCTATCTAAACCTAAAACCTACCATATTTAAACCTTCTAAACCCTCCCCAAATCATTTTTCTCTCAACCCTAAAACCCTACAAAGATAATGCAGCCGCACACACACTCCCAAACACACTCTTCGTTCCTCTCCACTACTCCGGCGACCGGAGCTTTTCCGGCCAACTCTCTGGCGTTGTTTCACGGCAAGTCAAACACCCCCTTGAAACCCTTCTTCCCTCTTGCACCATCTTACTCGCATCCATTCCTGTACTGACGATATATCCAACGAACGGGAACGTTCTCCGGCCGCACCTACTCACCAACACACCCTCTCTTCACTATCCTCTCTGTCTCTTGAATATACAGCAGACCACCACCACCGTGAACGGCGGTGACGGCGACGCGATGGTGCCAGGTAACGACATCAGCAACATCAAACATGGAAGCTCCGACGACAAACAAGAGTTCCAGCGGAACTCCAGGACGAACCTGCTAAAGACAATGGCGGGATGAGGTTGCGGCAATGACGACGTCATAGTGACGAACCCTCGGATGACAGCAGTACGGTGGTTGTTCTCGTTGGATTTGAGTTTTGTCTCGGGTCTTAGTCATGTGAAATCAGTGGAGGAGAAAAACCCACAGCTGTGCATCACACCTAATCGTCTCTAAAACTCTCGGTCGGGTAAGGTTGACCAACGTAACACGAGTAAATTGTCAACCGAGCAAAGCAAAGGTGAGTTCACTACTTTTTACTTAAAGCATGCGTTCCCGGTGGTTGGGAAACGGAACGAAACACTTTTCCTGGTTTGGGATTGCTTACTATCTCCTTGTGCGGGATACGGTATTTCTATCTCCTTGTGTGGGATACGGGTAACAACGCTATCCCCTTGTGAGGGATACAAACTACTTTTCTCCCCTTATGCGGGACTCTTAGTTAATTACTGTTTGTACGGAAATGCAATGAGCAACACTAAACGAAACTCTATCACTCAAGTCCCTACTACTTAATACCGATTAGTCGCCGGGGCCAGGCGAACGGGTTATTAGTTGATAGCGCTATTTAGGTTCGACCAGCCTCACACCGACCCTTGTTAGTGGGAACGGGCGTGAACTAATAGACTCAGGCAAACCGTCAATGATGATAGAACATTGACAAACGGGGCACTGCGGAAACGTACGGTTAAGTAAGTATTCGGTATTGGAAAAACAGTTTAGTCGCTCACTTATGGGGTAGCTCCCCATGGCATGTATAAACGGATAAATTAACTGGTTAAAACAAGTTTTTGGAATTAAAAACTGAAAAACTACAAACACGTGAACTCGCCAACGTTATGTTGACACTCTACTGCATGCTTGCAGGTTGCTCGATACAATTTAGGACGGACGTTGCAATCGGATGGAGTGCGTGGTTTGTAAGTTTCATGATAATAAACTTGTGGTTTCAATTATGATGCGTCTTCTTTCCCTTTCCGCTGTGAACTTAAACTATGTTTTGAAAAATTTAAATTAGGTCACTAATTATGCTAATGTTTATAACAATAACTAATCCGTTGAAAATAATTAGTGGCTAAGATCCTGGTCAGTCACGCCTCCAAGCGGTGGTACTCCGCGTGTGGATTTTGGGGGTGTGACAGATTGGTATCAGAGCCATTGCTTATAGCGAACTAGGTTTTAAATATAAAATATTTTGGTTTGAGAAATAAATATTTTTATATATGAAAACCAGACTATAACCCTTCCTTAATAAAAACCACAACGACACCACACTCCGGATTGCAAGGTTCGTCAACCTCAGATGCTCACCTGGTAATGGTAGGCTAACGGCATTTACTTGTGCATAACTTATGTGTGTAAACCCACATGTGTGTTTGTGTGTCATTAGCATTTATATATGTTAGTATGTGTGCGTATATTTAGTAATTAACACCGTGGATCATACGAAGGCTAGGCTAGCATGTTACGCGTTAAACAGGAGCGAGTCCTCCTAAACCTGGTTCGAAACCATGATACACTAAGGGCAAGGAACCAGTTGTTCCAAGCCCTTGTCCATGTATTCCTTGGCATCATCCCTGGACTGTAAACCGACACGAGGGACATATACTCGAAAGACCTGCCCAGAAAAGGTCTACTACGAAGCACATAGAGAAGTTACGAGAACGAATCGACGAAGGGGAGCCACCCCTATATCATGGGATATTAGAAGGAACGACGACGTCATTCGCATCCTTTTTACTTGCATATTTCTTTTCCCAACTTAAGTAGTGAGACTTGTTCCCTCATACGACCGATCACCTGGATTCTTGAAGCATTCTGGTAAGTCTACACTTTTCGGGCTTCTGTTTGCACATCTCGAACACGAAAAGCATGCGTGGTGTATGCTTCTCATTGTAATGCCAGCAACCGTATCACCTATACATCGACCACGAAGTTATTACCCCTAATTTCTCGTTACATGGTTAACCCCTATTCAAGTACAACCTTATACCTTAACATGCTCCAAAACCCAGCGAATTGATAACTTTCTTACAAACCGGCGTATTTGGAAGCGTGGCTAGACGAAGACACGAGCCAGTCAACCCACCGACGAGTACGGTGACCTTGATGCTTACCCTATCCTTCATTTGTCAGAACTGTTATTGTTTGACGACTTTCCTGATTCTGTGAATCCTTTCGCCAGCTTTCGTACGAATCCGCGTTTATTGCTCAGATGGTATCCCCGCTTCTATCGTTTCTTTATCACGACATCGACGTTTCTTCGTATAGAAACCTTGACCAGATCTCTCTTCAGTTTGGTGAATTCAACAAACTCGACCTTTAGTCAGCAAACTTTTTATCCCTTGAAATTCAACAATGTGTTACTTCAATCGTACTTTCCTGAAAACCTGTTTTCACAGTTTCACATCGAAACCCCCCCCCCCCCCCCCCTCATACTGAGACCTTGACCAGATTTCCCTCTAGTTTGGGGAAATTCAGCAAGCTCGACTGCTAGTCAATAAACTTCTTGAATCTTAAAAATTGTGACGTGTGATCCAAACGTATCCTTTCAGACATGTTTTTATTTCCTTACATGGAAGCCTTTCGACGACACAAGCACTACTTCGGACTCGTCCTCACGACTTCGGTAGTCTATTCAAATTTGGTTACTTACCGGTTTGGGAGATCACAAACTCGTTTTTCGCATACAGCTCAGCTCAGAACATCTTGTTAGACGTTTTAGTGAACCTAAACCCCCCCCCCCCACGACCCATACGACGACTGTCCTTCTCTATCATTGGTTCTTGTTGTGCCATCCATACTGACGTAACACCTCTTATCGGCAAAACGACGTTCTTTATCCTAATCGCCCACGGCTTATGTACGACCAGCTACCTCATCGACACCAGATAAATCCTTATTGCCGACCACCAAGCCTTTTATGTTTTGTCTCAAATTGAACGCACCAATGTTGACTACCCTTCAAACATTACCTCGCTACTCGTGTTATGATATCCCTGATTCTTATCCTACTCTATTCTGCACAATTCTCCGTTTGGACGAAATACTTCCTACGAATGTTACTCGTTGGGGCAATGAGCCAAGGATACCCCGGGGGTAACGGGTATCGCAAGCACTGTTCTTCGAACTCGATACGATCAACACCTAGTCACGACACTCGAATTTATTCCATCCTGTCAATATTCGACACTTGTTTCTTTCGGTGACGCCCGAACCTCTTCTGAAAGTCAGTGGGGAATCCAAACGACTCCTACGCTTTACCTTGGAACTTCTATGACGCAAAACCGCCTTGCGCTAAGTTTTCAGTACACGACTTTTAACGCCACAAAGCCCGCATTTCTCGACCGTATACGCAACCTCTCACGATTTGAACTCAAAAGGGGCATCACCTAGCATTCGAGAGATCCTCAAACAATCCGCAACTCCAGCAACTGGAAGATAATCTACGAAGTGCTTCTATCTTGTTCTATCATGTCCGGGGCATCGATAACATGTCTGCTGGTAACAACACGCGACCAAAGAAACCGACAAGTTTCCGAACTTGCAACCATCTACTTGATAGAAGTAGATACTAGGCACGAGATGCCAACTTCTCTTTTACCTGATCGTAACCCACGTTTTGCATCCGATTCTTCACAAGGCTGTGCACGAAAGACTTTTGGGCTCACTGTTAGGCATGAGCACCGCTTATCGCCCGCAACCTGATGACTGGGCCAAACGCACCATCCAAACACTCAAAGGCATGCTAAGAACATGTGTTATCGACCCTTGGATACGAGTGACACTTCCCTTCTATAGAATTCTCTTCCAACAACTGCTACCACACTAGCATTCAGGCAGCACCATTTGAGGCATTGCATGAACGCAGATGCCGGTCACCTCTGTGTTGGGCGGAAGCCAAATTACCGGCCCAGAACTTGCACTTGACACAACGGGTGGGATTGCCCAGAACAGACAACGCATGACGACAACTCCAGACCGTCAGAAAAGCTACGCGGATAAGCGTAGGAAACCTCTAGAATTCCTAGTCGGAGACTGGATTCTACTTAAAGTTCCACCCTGGAAGGGTGTGGTACGTTATGGCTAACGAGACGAGCTTAATCCGTGATATGTTGGACCGTTCGAAATTTCCGAAGGGATCGGTAAGGTAGCATACTGACTAAACCTGCCTGAAGAGCTGAGCGCGGTACACAACGTCTTTCACGTGCCTAATCTGAAGAAGTGTCTGTCAAATGAGACATTCGTTGTCCCTTTTTAGGAACCCATGATCAACAACTAACTACGCTTCGTTGAGGAACCGGCTGAAATCAGGGATCAAGAAATCAAAACCCTCAAGCGTGGTATAGTAACAACAGACCGAGTCCGTTGGAACTCGCGTCGTAGCCCAGGGCTTACCTGGGAACGGGAAAACTAGATGATGCACAGGTATCCCCAGTTGTTTACAAACAATACGTCCAGCACTGAGGCTACAACTGGATTTTTGTAAGAAAATTCAAACCAACAGGGGATGATGAGACATCCCACGAAAACGTTTAAACACACTAGCCTGTCAGTGGCTGCACTCTAAATTTCGGGACGAAATTTCTTGAATTTGGGGATAATGTGACACTTCGGGTTTTCTTGTACGTTTCTTGGATGTTATAATTAAAAATGGGACGAAATTCTATACTATGTAAAATATGTACTAATCTTGTGGACCTTATGCTACGTGATTTTTCGTGCTATGTGATCTTATGTGCTATGTGACTTACATGTTCGTTTAGTGGACTTTCGTGAAACTGCTTGTATTTGTGTGTGTGGTAATGGAGTCTATGTATACATATGGAGCGAATCGTATGACTTTTGCTAAAATTTCGAGGACGAAATTCCTGTAACATGGAGAGAATGTGACAACTCGAACCCTTGATCCTGATCATTGAGAGACGAGCATTTTATTAATGCTCGTGTTCACCACTATTATTTATTTATTATTATTAGTATTATTTTCGCCATTATTTTATAAAAATTACAATAACCCGCGACGAGAGGTTTATTCGCTTATTTATTTGATTACCCTTATATTAATTAATGAAATCGGACCTATTCGTTTAAACGAGACACACAATCGTTCAACGGGTTCACGCATATTGGGCTAGGCCCAAGCCAACCTATCTAAACCTAAAACCTACCATATTTAAACCTTCTAAACCCTCCCCCTCTCATTTTTCTCTCAACCCTAAAACCCTACAAAGATAATGCAGCCGCACACACACTCCCAAACACACTCTTCGTTCCTCTCCACTACTCCGGCGACCGGAGCTTTTCCGGCCAACTCTCCGGCGTTGTTTCATGGCAAGTCAAACACCCCCTTGAAACCCTTCTTCCCTCTTGCACCATCATACTCGCATCCATTCCTGTACTGACGATATATCCAACGAACGGGAACGTTCTCTGGCCGCACCTACTCACCAACACACCCTTTCTTCACTCTCCTCTCTGTCTCTTGAATATACAGCAGACCACCACCACCGTGAACGGCGGTGACGGCGACACGATGGTGACGGGTAACGACATCAGCAACATCAAACATGGAAGCTCCGACGACAAACAAGAGTTCCAGCGGAACTCCAGGACGAACCTGCTAAAGACAATGGCGGGATGAGGTTGCGGCAATGACGACGTCATAGTGACGAACCCTCGGATGACAGCAGTACGGTGGTTGTTCTTGTTGGATTTGACTTTTTTCTCGGGTCTTAGTCATGTGAAATCAGTGGAGGAGGAAAACCCACAGCTGTGCATCACACCTAATTGTCTCTAAAACTCTCGGTCGGGTATGGTTGACCAACGTAACACGAGTAAATTGTCAACCGAGCAAAGCAAAGGTGAGTTCACTACTTTTTACTTAAAGCATGCGTTCCCGGTGGTTGGGAAACGGAACGAAACACTTTTCCTGGTTTGGGATTGCTTACTATCTCCTTGTGCGGGATACGGTATTTCTATCTCCTTGTGTGGGATACGGGTAACAACGCTATCCCCTTGTGAGGGATACAAACTACTTTTCTCCCCTTATGCGGGACTCTTAGTTAATTACTGTTTGTACGGAAATGCAACGAGCAACACTAAACGAAACTCTATCACTCAAGTCCCTACTACTTAATACCGATTAGTCGCCGGGGCCAGGCGAACGGGTTATTAGTTGATAGCGCTATTTAGGTTCGACCAGCCTCACACCGACCCTTGTTAGTGGGAACGGGCGTGAACTAATAGACTCAGGCAAACCGTCAATGATGATAGAACATTGACAAACGGGGCACTGCGGAAACGTACGGTTAAGTAAGTATTCGGTATTGGAAAAACAGTTTAGTCGCTCACTTATGGGGTAGCTCCCCATGGCATGTATAAACGGATAAATTAACTGGTTAAAACAAGTTTTTGGAATTAAAAACTGAAAAACTACAAACACGTGAACTCGCCAACGGTATGTTGACACTCTACTGCATGCTTGCAGGTTGCTCGATACAATTTAGGACGGATGTTGCAATCGGATGGAGTGCGTGGTTTGTAAGTTTCATGATAATAAACTTGTGGTTTCAATTATGATGCGTTTTCTTTCCCTTTCCGCTGTGAACTTAAACTATGTTTTGAAAATTTTAAATTAGGTCACTAATTATGCTAATGTTTATAACAATAACTAATCCATTCAAAATAATTAGTGGCTAAGATCCTGGTCAGTCACGCCTCCAAGCGGTGGTACTCCGCGTGTGGATTTTGGGGGTGTGACAATGTTAAAACTTAACATATTTTCACATTCACATGTTTAAATCACATCACACATCTTAACACATAAGGTTCACCAAAAAAATTACCCATACTAGTGTTCATTGAAAAATGCGTATTTTAGCGATTCGGTAACGTTTTCGGGCGTCGGAAGTCACGTATGACAAACCAAACACCAAGTAAACTTAAAATTTGTTAAAATACTTGTTTTTAAACTAAAAATATCAGTTTACTTACTGATCTAAATCAGTTTTATAAAAATTATTCGAAAAGCCGGTTTTTGACTGTTTTAACGCATAGTTTTGCGTTAAACATTACTATAATCATCCCAACTCGGAATGACTTGATATTTTAACATAATAAATTTTATTTATTGATTAAAATAGTGGTTATAATCAGATTAGTGCAGTTTTTTGTGTAAGTCACATAAATCATGCGATTTCACGTATTTTACAACTCCTAAAGCAACAAGTACAACATACAAGGCTAGTAAACATTATAACAAAGTTTTATATCATTGAACACTTCAAAATAACCTTATTTTAGTGTTTGTAATCTGATCAAAATAGATTTTTTTTTAAATCATACTCATATAATCATTTCATGCCTTCATATCATCACATATGTTCACATTTAAGATTATTTGACAACTTTTACATGCATGCATACATTTTTACATATATATATATACGAAATATATACATATAAACTTCCAAAATTTTGCTTTTCAACATATCACTTTCAAATCTTAAATTACTTTTTAGAACATTCTTATGCAACACATAGTGATTCCTTCATGCATCATACTTTTCAAGAAATCAAATAAATCGAGAAATCTTTCAACAAAAATCAAAATACAACATACACACATACACACACACACACACACACACACACATTCACGACCATACATACATACATATATGCATACACCCATTTTTTTATTTTATTCAAAAACCCATTTGTTTTTAGTTTTAAGTTAGTGTTTAGATTCAAGAACAAGAGAAACTTTCACTATCATCTTCATCACTATGAATCAAGAACAAGATTTAAAAGAAAATATGTTATACCTTCAAGATTCTTAGTGGGTTTTAAGATTTGTGATGATGTGAAGCCTTGTTCTTGCTCAAACCTCCTTGAAATCACTTCTAAACCTTCATGTAAGCTTGAAATCACTTTGAAATGGACATGATTCTTCTAGATTTGGGTTTAAAAATGAAAATGGTAGTGTAATAGGGGGTGTTCGGCCGTGAGTGTTCAAGAGAGAGTGAGAGAATGATTTTGAATGTGTTTCTTGGAATTATGCAAGAATATGGAAGCATGTACAAGTCTTAATCATCACAAGTGTCTCACTGAAAGAATCAAGAGAATTTTGGCAGCCCTATGTGCCGCCACATATCCCTCTCACACACACAATTTTATGTACATACATATATTATATGTAAATTAGTGCAAAAACATGTATTTTACTGAACACCAGGTATTTTATCTAGCGTTTTAACCCTGTTTTAGTGCGTTTTAAACTATTTTTATCACTTTATAAAAATAATCACATAAAATTATTACTGAAATAATTACTAGTTGCCTTGACTGGCTGCGTTGACATTATTTTGCCTAATACGCGAAGTATCGCGCGGTACGCGCTCAAACTCGAAAAATAGAGTTTCTTAGCGTTTTAATTTATTTTTTCTCACGGATATGATGAAAATTACTATTCTAATCATAACAGACTATTTTTAGGATTTTAACATTGATCGGGTGGTCATCGACGTTCGTTCTCATTTTAATCGTTACGCGATAAGCGTTTATTTTATCGTTGCCAACATAATTTTTATAAAAGTTTGGATTCACCAATACATTAAATATCATATAAAAACATTATAATCGGTCACATACAGCCTTTTATCTAATCACTACACATGTTACAATCGTACGGTACGGCCTTTAAAGTCGGGTGTCACACCAAGCACCCCTATTTATAGCCTGAACAGAAGCCCGGCCACGGCCCCGTGTCCAGCGGACATGCCCCCGTGGCCATCTCTTTCTCTTCCTTCATTAATTGCATTTGTCAGCATAGGGCTCCACATGGCCATGTTCGCTGGGCACGACCCCGTGGGCAGAAGTGTATTCTTCGTATCTTAGCGTTGACCACGCCTCGTGCTGAGTTGGGCACGCCCCCGTGGTGGGCGTAGAAGCTTCCACAGCTTTGTCCTTTCTGCAGACACCTGACCACGCCCCCGTGTCCAGTGGGCACGACCCGTGGTCAGCCTTCTATTTTTGTTTTTGCTTTTGGGGATGCTGCCGAGGGGTCGGGCGTATCACGTTTATTCCTTTTCTTTGTAGTTATGTTGGTTTTTGCTCTATATTTGTTCCTTTTGCTCGTTTAAGCTCATTTGGTCCTGTAAATTCAAAAGGAAGACAAAAACACACTTTTTCCAACATTAGTACTAAAAAAGGGTTAGTTTTATGCCTCATTATATGTTGCATTTTGCACACATCAATACCTAATAAATAAGATTTTTCCCCCTTTTTATTTATAAAAAGACCCCTAAAATGAGGGTAGTTTGGTCTTTTAAACGCTATTTATTTTTTAGCCCCTACACTTATTACACTTAAATCCCTGAGGTTTTAACAAAACTATAGATAATTAGTTACAATTCACCCCTCCACAACAAACTTATAGTTTTTTATATATTCTTGACATATTTTATAAACTATAATGTTTAAAGAAATCCAAAGATAGAATGACGACCTAAACATTTTTGTCGACGTTTCGGTAGTTGTTTGTTCAATATCGATGCACGGATTAAAAGGTACAAGTCGATAATGATTTATTGTACAAGTGATTAAAGATGAAAATAACAACTAATCTATACTATATTATAATGCATGAGGGAGGAGCATTTTAAGACACCCAAAAATATGAACTTTTCCCCTCTTAATTTATGAATAAATCTCTAAAATGAGGGTAGATTGGTCTTTTTAAACACTAATTATATTTTAGCCCCTCATCTTATTACATATAAAACCCTTAATTTTCACAAAATTATGGATAATTAGGTTATACTTACACTTTTCCCCCTCTACTATATTTTTTATGTATTCTTTTCATATATTTTAAACTATGACGTTATATAAATATCGGAAGGTATCGTGACGATCTGCTCATTTTCGTCGACGTTGCGGTGTTTGTCTTGGTAAACATTGACGTGCAGATTAAAATGTAAAAATAGATAATGCCTTAGTGTACAACTGATTAAAGCCCAAAGTACTTACTTAAAACATCAAAAGTTTTAAACATAGATTTGAATCCTCACTTTTCAAACACTTTGAAATTCCCAATTAAATTTCAAACACGCCTTTATCTTTCTTGGATCCTTCCGCTTCAAACACATCTTTGAAAACCCTAATCCCAAATCAAAATTCAAACACGCCCTTCTCTTTCTTGGTTCTCTCTCTCAAATTCAGATAATCGAATGTCATTCAGCCTCACTGTAACCTTTCCATTTTTATCATATACGAGTTATGGGTTTGTTTAAATTTATTAACCACTAGTAACTAGTTTTATTTTTAATATAATTATTCGATCCATTTTATTCTTATACATTTTTACATAGTTTAAAAACTATTTTATATATATTTGGTTGGAATGTTATACTAATTAATTGGCTTGTATATATATATATATATATATATATGTGTGTGTGTGTGTGTGTGACATTTCTATTTTTATATTAAAATAAAGTATACAAAACTTATCTTATGAAACAGGTAGATTACGGGTAAGCTGACCGTTAGAAATATGAAGTACCTAGATGGCCCTAGGAACCGTTTAATAATTAAATTATAAAAAATTACATTATATTTGAACCTATTCCGTTTTTAATGAAACTTGGTTCAAAATGTAGACAAAAATATTCTCGTTCTAATGACATATTCATTGTTTTATAAAACTCCATATTTTAGAAGTTATAAGCGCCAAATAAGTGAAGCAGCTGAATTAATTATTAATTATAATATATAAATAATAAAATAATAAATAAAATAAACAAATGTATCACATTTAGGTTGCAGTGTACGTGTATCATTGAATTTAATTCATGAGTATACGTGTATGAATCAAAGTCAAAACTTTTTTGTGCACTTCAATTCTAATTATAGTATAAAAGCAGGCATTCTGTTGCTCACACCCTTTTCTTTTCTGTCCATCCTTCTCGCTATCTCCCTCTATGTCTCTTCATCTATTCTTTATTTTTTTTATTTCACTAATAATAATAGCCCTGCCCCGTTTTAAGTGTTCTAACCCCTGATCACTAAGTCGATACCCTGTCCGATTGATATAGGCCCCGTAACGCATGTCAAGGCTCTGCCCGACTAAGTACGTTGGGGTTCTGTCTCGGGTCGTATTGATAAAGTTGAATTTGGGTTATTATACTTAATGCGAGTGCATTATATATTTTATTAAATAGCTTAGGAGTTATACCCAAGATTATACCAGGAGCCTTTTAGTTGAACCCTAAAGTTACAAAGTGAGTCATTCTTCTTTTTATCACCTTTTTGTGATACAGTTATATTTAAAAATGCTTTCCAAAACCCTAAATGTTTATCAGTTATACTTACAGTAATTAAGTTTTTGTATTCTTTAATAGCTGCCAGTATATGGGGTTGTATACATTACTTGACACTCGTTACTATTGAGCAAAGAGTTAGCCAACAGTAGCACAAATATGGTTTAGTGGAGGCATGAACATTCAATGCCATATATTAGTAATAATATATTACAACCTTTATTTATGGCTTTGTTATTTAAAAATAGTATTATATTTAATGTTTAAATATGGTTTAAATATTATATTTAATTTAGTATATTATGGTTCAAATATTATATTTAATTTTTAATATAGTATATACTTTATATACACAACTAGTTCAGAGTAACTAGTTGAGAGAATGATCAACAGTGATATGACCAATATCATTAGTTGAGAGAACGATCAACAATGATATGACCACAATCACTAGTTGAGTGATATGACCAGAGTCACTAGTTGAGAGAATGATCAACAGTGATAGGACCAAAGTCACTAGTTGAGAGAACGATCAACAGTGATACGACCACCGGCACTAGTTGAGAGAATGATCAACAGTGTTGTGACCACAATCACTAGTTGAAAGAATGATCAACAACGATTTGACCACCGTCACGGGAACCGCCTAGTGACAGATACCTTTGAATAATAGTAAGATATACTATATATTTATAACTTGATAATCTGCACTATTGGACGAAAGTTAGCTAATGAGTGATATGACCATCGTCACATCGGAACTGCCACCATGTGACAAATACTGATTGAGTTTGGGTAAATATAAACAAATATAAAAACCCTTAATGCTGTAAAGTATAACAATATATTTTTATAAAAATAGAATGAACTCGCCAGTATTTATTACTGATAAAATGTTTTCAAAACACGTTTAAGGTAACTTGCTGTAAAGATAATAGAAGCCAGCTATGGAGCACTGGAGGCTTAAATAAAGTGGCTATAAATACCTGAATAAAAGAAGAAATTTATATTTTATTTATTTGGGTTTATCCCTATAAAAACAATTGAATGAAGTATGGGTTTTAGCCCATTTGTTTAATATTAAAATTTTGGTGTTTTAAAAACTCTGAAATTATTTCCTAACTACGATCCTGATGAAAATTTTCCATTGCGTATTTAATAAACACCGATACCATCTGACTGGTTCACGGCTCCCGCTCCCAGGGTGGGGTCAGGGGCTGTGACACTCACCCTCTCTCGTTACTCTCCATTGATCGTAGGAGTATGTGGTGCAAGATTTCACATCGCCTTTTCTGTTTGACATGGAAGGTTTCTAATCAGATTTTATAGTGGATACCCAAATGGGTGGAGAATCACTTTTCGCTCCCTCATCGCCATCCCTACCTCTCCCTCTACTGAAAAGTTAGGGTTTTTTTTTCAACTTCAATTCACCCAAAACCCTAAAACCTCCAATGTGCTCTGATTCATGAAGGAAATCTCAGCTGATGGTTCCTCCTTACATTGTACTAAAGGTTTAATTTGCTTATTTTTTGTTTCTGCTTTTCGCCTGTGGATAAAATGAATTTAGTTGGTGATTTTGAAGCTTAAAGTGGGTTTAGTTTTCTTTATTGTTGTTGTTAATATCTCCTGTTTGGGTTTCTTCCTCTAAGATGCAAATTGACTTAGCTTCACACATTTTTCGGGTTGTGTCGACTTTGAAGGTACTCTTCTATAACAAGAACTTATTGCCTGAATATATATATATATATATATATATATGTATATATGTATTGCGTTTATTAGAGTCACACAAAAG
Organism: Helianthus tuberosus; assembly: GCA_030545235.1. Lineage (NCBI taxonomy): Eukaryota > Viridiplantae > Streptophyta > Magnoliopsida > Asterales > Asteraceae > Helianthus > Helianthus tuberosus. The sequence continues at coordinate 107,253,245 of CM060365.1, read as the reverse complement.
GGAGATGGACTAATTTGATGTTTTTTATTTGTGAGATAAACATGCGGCAAATTACTAGCTTCATAGTTATGTATTTTTATATTCTTGTCAGGGTTCAATGTAGTGTTTTACTACAGGAGCTTATTTAATCTTACTTCATATGAATTGCAGGCTCATGAATTCATTGATGAGACAGGTATTGATGCTCTAGCAGTGTTTATCGGTAATGTTTATGGAAGTACTCTGCAGGCGGGCCAAAACTTCTGCTTGATTTGCTAAAGGTCGGTAGAGGATTTCTCCTCACATTCACACTGAAGTTACTTTTGTAACTCTTATTTTTTGCTTTTGACCAGATGCTCTATGAATTGGCTTGAAAGAATGGAATCATGGAGCCTCTAGATTACCTAAAGAACTTATCCAGGTATGCGTCTATAATACTGTTAGAATTTCTAGGGTTTTACTTGAATGAATGATACGTTCATAAAATGAATTGATAATTTTGTTCGTACATGAAATAGGAATATATATACATGGGGGCGATTAGTATAACCGCTACTAACTTAGGTTATAATAAAATAAATAATACATGTCACACTATCTAGCTTATATAATATATATATCTATGTCTAATACCATCCCGTAAGCTAGATGGTTTCCATATTAAGTCGAGTTTTCAATCTTGAGAAATCCTTACATTGTAGTGCTTTAGTCATAATGTCTGCAACTTGATCCTTTGTTGCACAAAACAGTACTTCCACTTCTCTTTTCTTGATCAGATCTCGGATGAAGTGGTACTTAACTCTAATATGTTTACCTTTGCCATGATAAACTGGATCTTTGGCTAGACAAATTGTTGACTTGTTGTCACAATAAATTGGAATCGGATATTCTATCTTTCCTTGAAGCTCGTCGAGTATTCCCTTGATCCAGATTGCTTGACATCCGGCTAATGATAAGCCATATATTCTGCTTCTGTTGATGATAATGCAACAACCTTTTGTTTCTTGGATTGCCATGAAATGGGACTTGACCCTAGTTGAAATATATATCCTGACATACTCTTGCTGTCATCCACGTTTCCTGCATAGTCACTATCGCTGAATCCCATCAGTTTTCCTTGTCCTCCCTTTGAGTATATGACTCCTTGATCCAATGTTCCTTTAATATATCTAAGTATTCGCTTGCCAGCTTCCCAGGGGCTTTTCTTCGGATGTTCCATGTACCTACTGATCTTAGTTACAACATATGTGATATCTGGCCTAGTGTTAGTAAGATACATGAGACTTCCAACTAGGCTTCGATATATTCCTTCATCAGCAAAAACATCCGGATCTTCTTTTGACAGTTTTATCCCAAATTCCATGGGAGTAGAAACTGAATTACATTGAGTCATTCTATACTTTTCTAGTAGGCCTCGCATATATTTTCTCTGTGAAAGAATTATATTTCCATTGTCATATGAAACTTCCATTCCAAGAAAATAGTGTAGCTTTCCCATGTCGATCATCTCAAACTCCTTTTTCATCATGCCTTTAAAGGCATCAATTAAATTCATTGAGTTGCTTGCTATAATCAAGTCATCGACATATAAACATATCACTAACTTTCCTTCCTTGGTGTTCTTAATGAATAGAGTATGCTCATATGTGCACTTCTTGAAACCATGCAACCTAAAATAATTGTCTATTCGACTGTACCAGGCTCTAGGAGCCTGTTTTAAGCCATATAAGGCTCGTTTAAGTAGACATACCTTTTCTTCTTGTCCTCTCTTAACGTATCCTTTAGGTTGTTCCACATATACCTGCTCATTTAAATTTCCATGGAGGAAGGCCGTCTTTACATCCATTTGATGTAGATACCAATCATTTCTTGCAGCTAGTGCTAGAACAAGTCTAACTGTTTCGAACCGAATCACAGGAGCAAAAACTTCCTTATAATCTATTCCATGTTTTTGCTTATATCCTTTCACTACTAATATAGCTTTATATTTGTCCACGTTACCATGCTCATCGAATTTAGTTTTGTAAATCCATTTTACACCAATAGGCTTCTGATTTTCTGGAGGACTTACTAACTCCCATGTTTATTTCTTATGTATGGACTCCATTTCTTTGTCCATGGCTTCCAACCATCTAATGTCTTTACTTGCTTCTTCATAAGATGTTGGATCTGTTTTGGCATAGAGCACAAAATTAACCGATTAACCTTCACCATATTTTTGAGCTATTTCTTCTTCAGTGAGTGCTCTTGTGTCTCTGTAAATACCTCCGATACTTCTGGTATTGATGACCTCGTTCTCAGAATCTGTAGAAGAGGAATCGTCATTATGATGGACTGTGGAGCTTGAGTTCGATGCATGTTCTCCCATTGAATTTTCTGCATGACCATGACTGTTTCTTGTTTCAGAGTTCTCGGCTGCAACTCCATTTTCACAAGAAGCTTCGGTAATTATTTCTAGATTTAATTGTGATCTAGTGTCTGAACTACTTCCATCATTCATTATGAATGGTATCGAAGAGGGACCAGACTCGGCTACCCAAGTTTTACTTTCATCAAATATAACGTCTCGGCTGATTATAGTTTTATTTGTGAGAGGATTATATAACTTGTATCCCTTCGTGTTTGTACTGTATCCTACGAACACCGTCTTTTCAGTCTTGACATCAAGTTTGCTACGAAGTTGTTTCGGAACATGTACATATGCCAAGCATCCAAACACCTTAAAATGTTCAACACTTGGTTTTCGTCCATTCCATGCTTCATAAGGGGTCATATTTGGCCTCGTTTTAGTTACTGTATGATTCAGTATGAAGGTAGTACAGGCCACTACCTCGGCCCAGTAACTATTTGGCAATTTCTTCATGTTCATCATGTTCCGACTAAGTTCCATTAATGTTCTATTTTTTCGTTCAGCCACTCCATTTTGTTGAGGAGTGTAGCTATTCGTTAGTTGATGATGTATTCCGTTTAACACTAAATATTCTTGAAATGCTTTACTACAGTATTCTCCTTGTAACACCTCATAAAATCACGACCAATATAATGAAGACACGTGTCATGAGCTTTAAACGTGTAATGGATTGAATATGAGGGACTAAAGTTGACAAACAAAGAAAGCATGTGTGTAAAAGGATTCAAAATGTCAACATTTGGATAATTATACCTTTCAACAACCCTACACGATGTTTATACCCTTAAACGAATGAATTATGAATCGTATGAAGCCGTTTGTGGAAGAAAGTGAAAGTTTACAAAACCGCAAGGGTTAAAAGTGTCAACATGTTTAATTTATACCTCTAAGTGACCTTTTAACGAACCCAAAGCTTTGTAACGATAAATTATGCTCACTAGAATAAGTGATAAAAGTTTCACAAGGTTTCGATATCGTATGAGAAAGATACGCTAACATTCGTAAGTGAGGGGTTAAAAGCGTCAACGTTGAAATTTAAGAATTTTCGGTAATCGTATAACTAACTGGGGACTTAACAAAGTTTATTTATGACTTGGAGTCCTTAAAAGTCAAATTGGAGGGTTAAAAGTGCAATAAAATAAGTTAAAACAACTATTAGAAGGACCAGGGACCTAAATTGCAAACCTGGGAAACTTGGTGACCGAATTTGGGAGCCATACCAGCCGCGTAAGACCTCCCAGGACTCTTACGCGGGCCGCCTGAGAACCACCAGTGACCAAAATGCATGACAAGTGCCTGTGCATCCTGTTAAACCGACTTATTTGCATGGTTTTTGGATCCATGAGCGTGGCCAACAGTTTTGCATGCATAGGGACACTTGTTATGCATCAGGGATCATGCATAGACTTTGTTGTAAGCATCTTATGCAATCTAATTCACTATATAATGAGCTCTTGGTTGCAAACATTGGACTTGCACTTTGAAAATCATTCTAACTTATTTTCTGGAGTCTCCTGGAGCTCAAGACCATTCCCTAAGGATCATTAGTCGTGCTTAGTACTTCAGTAAGCTTCCTTAACCTCTTTTAATCGTGTTTTATTAGTTTAATGGCCTAAAGTCAAAACCGTCGTAATTAAGGTTTGACTTAGTGATTAATCACCAATGGTCCAGTCAATTCTTGAATTGAAGGTAGCTTTGAGTTGGTAATTATGTGGGTAATAAACCCTTAAAAGGGCACCCTCTGGTTCCCACTTTAACTAGGTCAATTGTCGGGTCAAACTTAATTATAAAAAGTCAACAGAAAGCTAATTTCCAAATAAACGCATAATTAGCAATGTAGAAGCCATGGAACCTGTTTTATCACTTGTGTAACTTGGTAATTAATTTAAGAACATGTCTAAGCATGTTCAACCCGATAATTTTCAGTTTAGGCTGGGTTCGGAACCGAAAGTCGCAAAAGTAGACTTTTGCTTTGACTTTCAGTTCTGATCCAATGTAGCATGTTTTAGAAATGCCTTAGAGCTCTATTAGGACCAGGTTATAGGTTAGTGTAAGCCTCTGAGGTTATACAACTTGGTTCCTTAGTTATCCGATTCATTTGCATGTTTCCATTATATGCCTAAATGTTGACCATTATGCCCTTTTGACTTTAAAACGAGATTTTTGAAAATGTGAGAGGACAAAAACCTTTATTATTGATTTATAAACTTGTCCTAAAAATTTGACATCAGTTTGAGGTCTAGATTAGGAGTTATGCTTAATATCGTAATTAAGAAGCTTTTTATCAATTAAACGGCGTAATTAGCATAAAGCCTATCAAAACCCAAATTTTGACACCAAAATTTTTATCCACTGATGTAATATAATATTTTCGGATTTTTGAAAATTTTTATTTATTTTTAAGCTGAGCATAACATAGGGTTCTTGCTATAATTCGGTAATTGTCGGTTATACCCTTTTCTTGAATAAAATGAGTTTTACATAATATTTTGACACCAAACTTTTTGCTACTGATTTTATATAATAAATAACATATTTCAAACTTTATAAACTGATCAAAAACTCAGATTTCCTATTTAAACCCGAAAATCGCTTAAAACCGACTTTTACGCGTTTTAAGCGCATAGTATGGGTTAAAACTAATTTCGGTATATAAAACTTAATACCTACTGATGTTTTAAGTAAATTTTTATAATTAAACAGTAAGCAAAAGTTTTGAACTCAGAATTCTAATTTTGACCTTTAAGGCTTATGTGAAATTACCAAAATGCCCATACGGTGCATAGTTTGTTTATAAAAGATAAATTTCACATATATGCAATACCCTACTGTTATGACTTATAAAAATAAATATTTTTACTGATTATATCAGACCTGAAACTCAGATTAATATCTAAACTCCTTTATAAGCTTTAAAATGACCGAAATACCCCTACGGGGCATAATTTGAGTTTAAATCCATTTTGGGCATAATGGAATGTATCCTAGCGATATCACAACATATTTAGGGCATATTAACTTAGGAAACCTATTCATGACTCATTTGTTTGCCCGTTATGCATTTTTCACGCTCGGTACGGTTTATGTAACTAGTTTGCATAAATTAGCCGAAACGGGTCAAACCTTATCATTTTTATCTCAAAATCCAGAATGTGTTTAGTTTACCCATATTATACAAGTATACAAACTTGTCGGGTCTAAACCACATTCTAATCGGGTCTTTGCTTAATCGTGCGTTTTGAACCGTATATCTTCTTTTAAAACTAACCGGTCTAAGTTTAGGCTTAATTAAGACCCGTTAGGAATCTAATAGGTTATTAAAACCTTCGTTCCAGAGTAGGAGACCAGTAAAAGACACTTGCACTCGCTGATTATGATTTAAACTTGCTCAGGTAAATACTTTTAACTTATTTTCCGTTATACGGGCTTGGGATACGGTGTTATAATAATACCGCTTGGTCGGGTATGTAACTGTTTTAAATCGGATTGTGATTAATATATTTGCATAACCTGTTTTAATCTGTTTTGTTCGTATATGGCTTTTGGGGGGTTAATGACCATGTCCCGGATATCCTTGGCATCATTATTAAGAAAAATGGCCACGACTTAAGCACGGGGTGTAGGCATACACATGACAGTTGCGTATGTATAAAAAGGTACCCCCACAATAAGGAAAATTTCTTGTGGGTATTATACCTGTGGTGTGTCAGTTAATCTTGTCCGGCTCTTCTAACCGGCCCTGGCAGACGGCAAACATTTAAATCTGTATACAAGATTATTTTTAATAATTGTCCCAAGTTATAAAAGATATTTTGTGCCTTGTGCATTCAAATCAATTTTCTTAAACATTTTCAAAATGAGTCGGTTAATTGTATTTACCAGTGTAAACTGACGTATTTTCCAAAAAGGCTAAGTGCAGGTACTAAACGGAATAGGCTGGCTACTCCTAGCATCAATAAAGAGTCTTGCAAGCTTAGATGTTATAAATCTGTTGAACAATTGATCCGCCTGTGGATCCTTTACATTCCGTTGTAATACTTTGATATTACTTTTATTCGGTTTATAATGATTTTATCTTTTGACTTCCGCTGTGTATTAAATTGTGAAAATTGTCTATGATAATATCAACTACGTCACGATACTCCCCACCGGGCCCACCGGTAATACGTGGAAATATCGGGGTGTGACAGGTTGGTATCAGAGCCCACGTTGAGTGAGTTAAACACTAGCCTTTTGTGTTTAATCTCAATGACACAGTTTGCACATTCCTCGACTTTCGAGTCTAGACAAAGAACTTAGGACTAAATCTGACTTATTTTGTTTTGTCCTTTATTGTTTCTTTTGTTTGTTTTGACAGGACCTACAAAGAATGCCGCCAAGAATCCGAGAAAGAGGAAGAGGCAAGGGGCCATTCATTGCCCCCAACGATCACGAGGCCGGGCCTTCACACCGGCGAACACCATCAGACACTTTAAGCACAAGTCCTCAAGAAGACTGGAGGACCCATTTAGAACCCGCGAGGCGTTCAGTCTCGCTGAGCTCCTCACCTTCCTACCTCAACTCTTTCGGGCCTCAATCGGAGAACGAGCCCCACAACTCACAACACTCTTTCATACCCCTCCAACGCCCCAACTCACACCATTCCTTCAACGACCCAACACCCTACTTTTAAAGTCGGTTCAACCCGGCAAACCAAATTGATGAGCCAATGGGTTATAACCCGTTGGGACCGGAGGACCACTTCTCCATGGACATGGAAGAGGATCCGGAACCTGCCCAGCCGCCATCTGGGACACCTACTCACCCCATCGAGATTTCAGATGGGTCGTCATATCATGGATCACCTTATCGTGGTCCAGACAGTTATGAGGCAAGGTTTTCCCAATACGACTGGATGTTTACTCCCAGTTACCACTCGCAACAGCCGCAGCAACAACAGCAGGATCCCTCGGAGGATTCGCGTTTTGTAGCGGTTACTCCACCGCCACCACCACCGCTTGAGCAGCAGCTGCCTCCGGAGCCACCGAGTCGGAGAAGAACAACCGCACGGATGTCCGTGCGAGGGGGAATCCGTATCAGCACCCCTCAGCATTCAAGTGGCAGTCATTACCCGCCACTATATGAAGACCCACAGATGGGTGGGCCTTCGAACCCTGTTTCTGAAGTGGAGTCTGCGCCAGTCGCACCGCCACCAGTGGGTTATTATAACCCAATTCCTACATACGCCGGTACAGCGGCATACAACCCCTTTGAGCAGCCTGCCTACCCGGGGTATAACTACTACAATGCCCCCAATGTTGACCCATACCTTGTAGCAGCCAACTACAATGCCCTTCATCCTGAAGGGCCTTACGCAACCTCCTACCAAACCGGGTACCCACCTTATGGGTATCAACACCCACCACCTCCTCAACCTCTGCATCAGCAGCCACCACAGCCGCCGTTGATTCAGCCCCAGCAGCAACAGGAGATTCTACAGAGGTTGAGCCAGGTGGAACGGGAGGTTCAAGAGGAACGTAGGAACCACCGGGGATTTCTCAAGGGTTTGGCAAGCTTAATCAAAGGGAAGAGCAAAAAGGATCATTGAGATTCTTTGTTTATTTGTTTGTTTTGTATTTCTTTAATTTTTAATCAAGTCCCTGCGTGGACATCTATTTCTGTATTCAGTCCCTGCGAGGACTTGTAGTTTCAGTTTAGCCCCTGCGTGGGCAAGTTATTTCTGTTAAAGTCCCGTTCGGGGCAATATGTACTCTTTTAAATTTTAGTGGCATGTTATAATTTAAATTTCATTTTTGTCATTATATGCATAAATATAATATATATGAAATAAATAAATAAAAAATATCATTTCTCTTAAAATAATCTACCTCTTAAATATTAAATAAGAATCTTAAAAGGTATAACCTAGCCTGCATGTCATTATAAACCTGGCCATAATGGTAAAACCTGTTTAAAAGGATTCAAACCCTTGTTAACATCTGAAAACATGTTAACACTCCTAGCAGATATGATTCGTTAAAATCACACATGTCATTCTTATATTGGATTCTTCCAATTCCTTCTTTATTATTTAAACATCCATTTGTGATGTAGGGCCTACGAGCCATAATTATTGCCATATAAGACAAAAGACAGATTGTATTCTACGACTCCCTGTCAATAAAAGGTAATGAACTACGTTCAAACCTTAATACCTCGATTCTCTGAAATCATGGTTTATAATTTAAATTGTCCTTGTGACTAGGCCTTATGTGCCATTAATAATACCCTTAATACTTTATAATTAGGATAAATTATGATGAAAATCCTAAATGAATACGTTTAATAAATTAACCAAGTATGGTTTATAGTTACCATGGTTAATGAATTGCCATAAAAGACAATTCCATAATGAACTTCTGAATAAATCCTATCAATATTTTATGTAGCAATCAAGCTACATGGCTGGGTCAGACGAAGTCAACAGTCACCCAAGGGAGAATCATGGCACTTCCAGAGTTAATGTAGCAGGCACGGAATTGCAGGCATTAATAGATAATGCTGTTACGCGAGCTCTTGACAGATAGTTTAATGAATCTAGTGGTACCCAAGTCAAAACTCAGTCTGAACCTCATTCAAAACCACCCTCCAGAACTCATACAGCTCGCAAGAGTGATTCTCATCACTCAACAAATCAGAGGAGTGTTCCGTCTAAGAAGATTGAGCTTAAACAAGAACCACGTGTTAAGGGTTGTTCTTGTAAGTATTTTGTCTCCTGCAAGCCTAGAGACTTCACAGGGGAAAAAGGAGCCATCGATTGTATGACTTGGCTCGATGAAATGGACACGGTGGTTGATATTAGTGGTTGTGCAGAGAAAGATATTGTGAAGTTTGTGTCACAATCATTTAAAGGAGAAGCACTAGCGTGGTGGAGATCACTGATTCAAGCTACAGGAAAAGTCCACTTGTATAGCATGTCTTGGGAGCAGTTCATTGCTCTAATCAAAGAAAATTACTGTCCTCAACACGAAGTTGAGAAGATCGAGACTGACTTCTTGACCTTAGTCATGAAGAACTTAGACTTCCAGACTTACCTCACCAGTTTCAATACCATGTCTCGATTGGTCCCATACTTGGTTACACCGGAACCAAAACGTATCGCTCGTTTTATTGGGGGTTTAGCCCCGGAGATCAAAGCTAGTGTGAAGGCGTCTCGACCTACTACTTTTATGTCAGCAGCTGATTTGTCTTTATCCCTTACTCTGGATGCGATCAGGCTGAGATCGCTTAAGATTTCTGAAGAAGGAAAAAGGAAACGTGAGGATGATAACTCACGTCGTTCTGACAAGAAGCATAGGGGGAACTTAGACCACAAGAAGAATTCTGGGTCTAACAAGGGTAACCAGCAAGTAGATGAGAAGCCTAAATGTAAAACCTGCCAGAAATGTCATTTCGGGAAATCCAGGTTTGAATCAAAGTCGCAGTCGCAACCGAAGCCGATTGGTTGTGGGATCTGCAAGTCCAAAGAACACAAGACTTTGGATTGCAAGAAGTTGAAGGATGCGACCTATTATGGTTGCAATGAAAAAGGGTATATCAAGACCAATTGCCCAAAGTATGCGAAGAAGCCTGAAGAAGGCAAGAAGACCAATGCTAGGGTTTTTCAGATGAATGCACGGGAAGCAGTGCAGGATGATAACGTGATAACAGGTACCTTCCTTATTAATGATGTTTATGCAAGGGTATTATTTGATTCGGGTGCGGATAAGTCATTTGTCGATGATAAGTTTTGTAAATTGCTAAATCTGCCTGTTAAAACCCTAAGCATGAAATATGAAGTAGAGTTGGCCGATGGTACCATAGAAACTGCCTTAACTGTGTTAGATGGATGCTTTATATCCATTAGGAACCACTCCTTTCCGTTATCCTTGCTTCCTTTGAAATTAGCTGGTTTCGACATAGTGGTAGGCATGGATTGGTTATCTCATAACCAAGCCCAGATTGTTTGTGACAAGAAACAAGTGGTAATCAAGACTCCGTATGGTGAGCCACTTACCATACAAAGAGACACTCAGTATGGGTTGCCTAAGCAAGTGTCTATGCTTAAGGCATCAAAGTGTATGAAGAAAGGTTGTGTCATCTACATGGCACAAGTGACTATTGATGAAACAAAGCCCAAAATTGAAGACATCCCTATCATTTCTGAATACCCTGATGTATTTCCTGAAGAACTACCTGGTTTACCACCAGATAGGCAAGTGGAGTTTAGAATTGACATTATACCTAGAGCAGCACCTGTTGCAAGAGCACCTTACCGGTTAGCCCCAACTGAGATGAAAGAGTTAAGAACCCAACTGGATGATTTATTGGCAAAGGGATTTATTAGACCTAGCTCATCTCCTTGTGGAGCACCTATTCTGTTTGTTAAGAAGAAAGATGGATCAATGCGGTTGTGCATTGATTATCGAGAGCTGAACAAGGTTACAATTAAAAACAGATATCTATTGCCCAGGATCAACGATCTGTTCGATCAGCTCCAAGGAGCAAGTTACTTCTCCAAGATTGACTTGAGGTCAGGTTACCATTAGCTGAAGTTTAGAGAAGAAGATGTGCACAAGACTGCATTCAGAACTCGATATGGTCACTATGAGTTCTTAGTGATGCCTTTCGGGCTCACTAATGCACCAGCAGCGTTCATGGACCTCATGAATCACGTTTGCAAACCCTACTTGGACAAGTTTGTCATTGTCTTCATTGATGACATTCTTATTTATTCGAAAAATCAGGCTGAACATGAGAAGCATCTTCGTTGTATTCTTAAACTTCTTCAACAAGAAAAGCTCTACGCCAAGTTTTCAAAGTGTGAATTTTGGCTTTGTGAAGTCCAATTCCTTGGAGATATGGTTAGTGAGCGTGGTATCCAGTTGGATCCCGCTAAGATTGAGGCTAACATGAATTGGCAAGAGCCGAAGACGCCCACAGAGATTCGCAGCTTCTTAGGCCTGGCAAGATACTACAGGCGTTTTATTGAGAATTTCTCAAGGATTGAAGCACCCCTAACTTCGTTGACTAGGAAGAATATAAAGTTTGATTGGGGTCCTAAACAACAAGAATCGTTTGATATACTTAATCAGAAACTGAGCATTGCTCCTGTGTTGACATTGCCTGAAGGGATTGAAGAATTTGTGGTTTACTGCGACGCATCACACACCGGCATGGGATGTGTACTGATGCAGAAAGGCAAGGTGATTGCCTATGCTTCTCGACAATTAAAGGTGCACGAAAAGAATTACACCACCTACGACTTGGAATTGGGTGCCGTTGCGTTTGCACTAAAACTTTGGAGGCATTATTTATATGGTACCAAGTGTGTGATCTATTCTGATCATAAGAGCCTTCAACATCTGTTCAATCAGAAGGATCTGAACATGAGGCAGCATCGATGGATGGAAACTTTAAATGATTATGATTGTGAAATCCGATACCATCCAGGCAAGGCGAATGTGGTCGCCGATGCCTTAAGTAGGAAGGAAAGGGTGAAGCCCATAAGAATCAATGCCAAGAGCATTGAATTAAAGAATAGCTTGAATGAAAGATTGTTAGCCGCTCAGAAGGAAGCCATATTAGAAGCTAACTATCCAAATGAAAAGCTGGGAGTCACTGCAGAACAGTTAGCATATGGTAAGGATGGAATCCTAAGATTAAATGGACGGATATGGGTTCCAATCTATGGAGGACTTAGGGAAGTGATCCTTTAGGAAGCCCATAGTTCCAAGTATTCTGTTCATCCTGGCTGTGACAAAATGTACCAGGATTTGAAGGCGAATTATTGGTGGATAGGCTTGAAGAAGTCTATAGCCACTTATGTGGCCAAATATCTGACATGTGCTCAAGTTAAAGCAGAACACCAGAAGCCGTCAGGTTTGCTACAACAGCCTGAACTTCCCACCTGGAAGTGGGAAATGGTGACTATGGATTTTATCACCAAGTTACCAAAGACAAAGCGAGGAAATGATACTATTTGGGTGATAGTGGATAGACTGACTAAGTCAGCCCACTTCCTACCTATTAAGGAAACACACAGCTCAGATAAGTTAGCTCAGCTGTATGTGGACGAGATTGTATCTCTTCACGGGGTACCAGTGTCTATTATCTCTGATAGAGATACAAGATACACATCACACTTTTGGAAAAGTTTTCAGCAATCGTTAGGTACTCGATTGAACTTCAGCACTGCATATCATCCTCAGACGGATGGTCAGAGTGAGCGTACAATTCAAACACTAGAGGATATGCTACGAGCTTGTGTTATTGACTTAGGAGGGAGTTGGGATGATCATCTTCCATTGATTGAATTCTCATACAACAATAGCTATCATTCCAGTATTCAAGCTGCACCTTTTGAAGCTCAGTATGGAAGAAAGTGCAGAGCGCCCGTTTGTTGGGCAGAAGATGGAGATATCCAACTAACAGGACCTGATATAGTCCTGGAGACAACGGATAAGATTGTACAGATACAAGATCGTCTCAAAGCTGCCAGGGATAGGCAGAAAAGCTACGCAGATAAAAGGCGTAAACCTCTAAAGTTTGAGGTTGGTGACAAAGTGTTACTGAAGGTATCACCCTGGAAAGGGGTAATGCGATTTGGCAAGAAAGGAAAGTTAAGCCCAAGATATATAGGACCATTCGAGATCATCGAATGTGTCGGAACAGTGGCTTATAAGTTAAATTTGCCTGAAGAGCATAGTGGTATTCATAATGTATTCCACATCTGCAATCTGAAGAAATGTCTAGCTGATGAATCACTAGTCATACCACATACGGATGTGCACATAGATGAGAGTCTGAAGTTTGTTGAGAAACCTTTGTCGATCGAGGATCGACAGGTTAAGAAGCTTCGAAGGAAGTAGGTACCAATTGTAAAGGTTAAATGGGATGCCCGTAGAAGGGGGTGAGAATGTAACACCTCGTAAAATCTCGAGGTCGAGATTTCTTTTAAGGGGGTGAGGATGTAACACCTCGTAAAATCACGACCAATATAATGAAGACACGTGTCATGAGCTTTAAACGTGTAATGGATTGAATATGAGGGACTAAAGTTGACAAACAAAGAAAGCATGTGTTTAAAAGGATTCAAAATGTCAACATTTGGATAATTATACCTTTCAACAACCCTACACGATGTTTATACCCTTAAACAAATGAATTATGAATCGTATGAAGCCGTTTGTGGAAGAAAGTGAAAGTTTACAAAACCGCAAGGGTTAAAAGTGTCAACATGTTTAATTTATACCTCTGAGTGACCTTTTAATGAATCAAAAGCTTTGTAACGATAAATTATGCTCACTAGAATAAGTGATAAAAGTTTCACAAGGTTTCGATATCGTATGAGAAAGATACGCTAACATTCGTAAGTGAGGGGTTAAAAGCGTCAACGTTGAAATTTAAGACTTTTCGGTAATCGTATAACTAACTGGGGTCTTAACAAAGTTTATTTATGATTGGAGTCCTTAAAAGTCAAATTGGAGGGTTAAAAGTGCAATAAAATAAGTTAAAACAACTATTAGAAGGACCAGGGACCTAAATTGCAAACCTGGGAAACTTGGTGACCAAATTTGGGAGCCATACCGGCCGCGTAAGACCTCCCAGGACTCTTACGCGGGCCGCCTGAGAACCACCAGCGACCAAAATGCATGACAGGTGCCTGTGCAGCCTGTTAAACCGACTTATTTGCATGGTTTTTGGATCCAGGAGCGTGGCCAACAGTTTTGCATGCATAGGGACACTTGTTATGCATCAGGGATCATGCATAGACTTTGTTGTAAGCATCTTATGCAATCTAATTCACTATATAATGAGCTCTTGGTTGCAAACATTGGACTTGCACTTTGAAAATCATTCTAACTTATTTTCTGGAGTCTCCTGGAGCTCAAGACCATTCCCTAAGGATCATTAGTCGTGCTTAGTACTTCAGTAAGCTTCCTTAACCTCTTTTAATCGTGTTTTATTAGTTTAATGGCTTAAAGTCAAAACCATCGTAATTAAGGTTTGACTTAGTGATTAATCACCAATGGTCCAGTCAATTCTTGAATTGAAGGTAGCTTTGAGTTGGTAATTATGTGGGTAATAAACCCTTAAAAGGGCACCCTCTGGTTCCCACTTTAACTAGGTCAATTGTCGGGTCAAACTTAATTATAAAAAGTAAACATAAAGCTAATTTTTAAATAAACGCATAATTAGCAATGTAGAAGCCATGGAACCTGTTTTATCACTTGTATAATTTGGTAATTAATATAAGAACATGTCTAAGCATGTTCAACCCGACAATTTTCAGTTTAGGCTCGGTTCGGAACCGAAAGTCGCAAAAGTAGACTTTTGCTTTGACTTTCAATTCTGACCCAATGTAGCATGTTTTAGAAATGCCTTAGAGCTCTATTAGGACCAGGTTATAGGTTAGTGTAACCCTCTGAGGTTATACAACTTGGTTCCTTAGTTATTGACGGGTGGTCCGTAGGACAACCCTTAAGTGGTTTAAAAAGATTAAAATTCCATGCTTTACTTGGTTATTTGCTTGAACTTAGTAACTACGAGTTGTTTGGTTTTGTAGGTACTTAAGTGCATAAAATATGTCTTTATGGAATTGACTTTTGAGAAGCACATCACGTGGAGGATTGATGCCATCAAGTCTTGATCATCACTAACATTAATTCATCATCATCACCCATCATCATTCTCATAGAAGACATCATCCAAAGTCACAATATTCACGTGTACACACATATTATTCTAAAGTGAGGGGATTTATTTGGAGATTATTAATTGATCATGAGAACATCACGTGGATTTCTAGGGAATTGAAAAAGGCAGCGGACATAAGGGTTTTTGTGGAGATAATTATTGTGATTTTCAACAATATTATTCACCATCTACGCAAGCGGTTGGGCCTTGTCAACAAATCATTATCATCAATTGGGCCAAATAGGGGGGCGGCACATGGGCTTTGACGGCTGACTTTTGGAATTGTTTGGATTGGGCCGCCACACAATGGAGAGGACATCATCACATTGGCGGCGATATACAAGGTTTTTGGGAAACACATCATCATTAATAGAAAATATTGAGAGAGGAGGCACATGCAAACTACATGGCAGACTTGGAGAGCATTTAATAAAAATAACATCATTCTCTTTGAAGTCACGTGAATAGGAGAATTGATATTGAAGTGGCGGCATACATCGGTCCAATACCAATTAACAATGTCATCTTGGCAGATCCTGGGCTATGGGATTCAACCACACAATTCACAAGTCAACAACATAATAATTATCATTCATCTTCAAGTAAAAAGAAAGGCACATGTGGTGGGTGTTGACTTCTTGGGACGCAGACAAAGGGGGAGCTGCACATGTTGTTGGAGTATGGGCCGATATATGAGACTTGTGGGCTCGTAGACTTGTGGGCTCTCTTTTCAACAACATCATCATTATTGGGGAGCAGTAACAGGCACATGCACATGAGGGTCTTGACGTTTGGATTGGCCTGATCTCCACCGTAAAGCAGACAAATATCACCGTAACATATTGATGTTCACCGTAAATTACGGTGAGACCGTAATTTACGGTGGTAACTGGGAGAAAATGTGTAACTGCCTCTTTAAATCAGTTTTATTGTGTCTTTTCAAGTAATTCTCATCATTGACGGTTTTGGAGCAGTGGAGGGGCGATTTTTGGCTCTCCTAAGGTGTTCTTGAGTGATCTAAACATGAAGACTTTGTTTTTGATTCCAATGGACAAAGGTTCGATTGTGATGATGGTTCATAACACTATGAGCGGCTAGGTTTGCTTGGTGATCGTCTCGGATGTAAGGTTTTATTTGTGACAATTATGCTTGTTCTTTAATATCTGGAATATTAGACTGTGCATGTGTTGTTAGTTTATTATGGTGTTTGATTGGTTGTTTGTAAATTGTTGATGTGTGTTTGATCATAGTTCTAAACCATACGTTCTTGGTGCTGTTGGCAATCGAGATATCATGGGAGGGATTAGGGTTGGATATGTGTTGATTGGTCATCGGGTAACAACCTCGCGTTCTAGGAATCCGAGTACTTAGTTCCCTTTCATCACAAACAATTGATCTTACATGAGCCATGTCTATGTGGTTCTTTCCAGTTGAACATGAACGTTAGTTGTCACTTAAAACTTGAAACTCGGGATGATCACTATCCTCTTATCTGTTACAAAACTTGACTTTGATTTGTATTCTAATTTAGTAATTCTAGATAACTAAAACCAAACAACCAAATCCGTGAATTTACTTTTCTTGCAATTAGTTTAATTTTAGGTAATTAGATAAACTTTCAAATAACACACATTCCACAAACTCCCTGTGTTCGATACCCACTTGCCACTATCTATATAGTTGTTATTAGGATTAAATTTGCGTGACCACGACAATCACGTCAAATTTTGGCGCCGCTGCCGGGGAGTAGTGCGCAACGTGTGTTATCTTGTGTATTAGTTTGAAAAAAAAATTATTTTAAAAAAAAATTAAAAAAAAAAAAACCAAAAAGATTTCTTTTATGTTCATGATTTACACTTGGTAGTTGAGTTGTGTTGTGCAGGATGACAGGGCATTACACAAATTTCAGCTTATTTACGTGTAGATTGTGCGGGGGTCCACGACATCCATGTATTGGTTGCCACGAGGCTCACTACAGGAGGGCACATGGAAAACCGGTGTCTTATGTTTCACAGCTTCCACCTCCATCATACGTTGACGATTATGAATCAGAAATGGAGGATGACTATTATTCATATGGATACGATCGGGACGAGGAAGTTTATTATGAGGCAAGGACGGATGGTCTATGTTTTTGTTGCGGTCGCGATCACACTTATGATTATGATGTGTGCCCGGTGTATTCGAAAAACCCGAAGTATTGGAATAAAAAGATGATGGAAGCGCGCATCTATAGACCGTATCAGGGATATCGACAATATCATCCCGAAGAATATTCTGAGCCCGAGGGTGTTTATGTTTATGAGACCGAGGAGGAAAAAGAGCTTGCTGTATTGGAAGTAACTTTGTCCAAACTCGAGCAATATTTAGCAACACCCAACCTGTCCGATGAAGACCGAATCAGCTGCTTAGTCTCTAAGTGTCATACTTTAAAACTGAAGATAGAGATAGCAGAACGCCTCTCACCATTACCTGACGATATTAGAGATTATTCTCACATGAAGGAGGAGGTTGTGGAGGATAATACCACACCAATGAGTCATTTATCTGATGAAGAGTCACTTGTAGATCAGATGATGTGTGCAGATTATGAGGTAGAGCAGGCTGATGGGATGAATATGTGTACCGAACCTCCTCCCATATCAATGATTCAAATTAACAAGTGTGGGGAAGAGGGTTCGAGAAGCAAGATGAGAAGGGTGAAACTACCAGACATTAAGGTACATGTCATGAAGTGGACTAGCAAAGCCCGCAGGAGCAGCTTTAACATGCCAAATATACTGACAAATTTATGGAGATGGCATGTAAATTTCCGAGCATTTGTTGGAAATGCTGCAGGTAAGTGTGCATTAAGACCACCATAACGCATATCAGGTATGGTCTGGCTGAAGACCTTTAAACTTAGCGCTCTCGGGAGGCAGCCCGAGGATGTAGAGTATTGTATTTGTGTTTTGTTTTGCTTTGTTTGGTTTTGTTTTGGTGTTGTGTTTGTGTTTTGGCAGGTTATTACGTTTCAACCCTCGCGGATGCAATGATTCAAGTGTGGGGATGTTTGGCAACATCCCTGTTGAGATATCGGCGAATCTAAGAGATGTTTTTGAACCGGTTCGATCACCGTAGCTGCATCACTACCAACACTGCTGATTTACTAATCAGGTCGTGTCTTGTTCTCATCTTGTGCCCCTTTGTATATATTCATGTTTAAGTTTTTGGTTGGGCGGTTGGGTGGTGTTTTGATGTGTTTAGTTTATGGGTTGTGAAGGAATTGGTGGTGTTTTTAATAATTAAAATAAAAAAAAAAGAAATTTGGGGTTTGAGAGTATAAGCAATTGTTGATGTTCTTGGTTAAAGCGATCTTTTCCTCAAAACCATACATTGGGACAATGTATCCCAAGTGTGGGGATGGGGGAATTTTTGAGAATTTTAAATTTTTTGTAAATTCAAGCGAAAAGTGTAAAAATTTGAAAGCTTGATATTGTTCCATTTGACACACCGACACCCATTCCTAGTCTTTTCTTGGTGAGGATTTGAGCCACACATGATTGTTATTGATATTTCATTGTTTGAGTGGTGGTGTGTGTTGTTGTGTTAATATAACTTGTGTGTGAATACTTGTTAAATCCTAGAATTAGCATGCTTTTGAAAATGATAGGGAGACTTTTAGGAAGCCTCGTCTAGATGTGTGAGAGTGCGGGATTGGTGGGTTGGACCTCATACGTTACATATATGAGCTTGGTATTGTGAGGGGTGGGGGTTTGGTCCTTAGAAAGCCATGTTGAGCCTTAGACCATTCGATTGTGATCCAAACCTACTTCCTACAAAATTTTACCTATTGAGATGACCCAGTTTAGGAGATTTAGTTTGTAGTATTGATGTTCTTGTATATATTGTTGAGTTTGATGTGTTATGAAAAAAAAAAAAAAAAAGAAGAAGAAGAAAAAAAAAGAGAAAAATATGAAAAATACAAAAAGAAGTATTTAGTTGCAATAGAGTTGAGAATGTCAAGAAGCTTTGTATTTATTTTTGGTGTTTGCTTCGTAGTGGTAGAAATAAAAACCGGGTCAAATCAATTAGCTCTTTCATATGTATTTCACCATTTTCCTACCTTGACACCTAGCCCCGTTACAACCCGCAAGTCCCTTTTGATTCTAAAGCATGTTAGATATTTGTTAGGAGGAAACTTGATTTGTATACAAGCTTATTGTCGCATACACACACACACGCATTGAGTGGTTTAGCATTATGCTAATAATTCTTGTCACCGAGAGTTCTTATGAGTGGTGTGTCTTGTGGTATGATTGAAGGTTAGTAGAAGGACGACATATTTTAGCTTGGTTTGCATGTTGATCGCTTGTGGTTTTGAAATAATTTTCGAATGGGTTGCTTGGGACAAGCAACGGGTAAGTGTGGGGATGTGACGGGTGGTCCGTAGGACAACCCTTAAGTGGTTTAAAAAGATTAAAATTCCATGCTTTACTTGGTTATTTGCTTGAACTTAGTAACTACGAGTTGTTTGGTTTTGTAGGTACTTAAGTTCATAAAATATGTCTTTATGGAATTGACTTTTGAGAAGCACATCACGTGGAGGATTGATGCCATCAAGTCTTGATCATCACTAACATTAATTCATCATCATCACCCATCATCATTCTCATAGAAGACATCATCCAAAGTCACAATATTCACGTGTACACACATATTATTCTAAAGTGAGGGGATTTATTTGGAGATTATTAATTGATCATGAGAAGATCACGTGGATTTCTAGGGAATTGAAAAAGGCAGCGGACATAAGGGTTTTTGTGGAGATAATTATTGTGATTTTCAACAATATTATTCACCATCTACGCAAGCGGTTGGGCCTTGTCAACAAATCATTATCATCAATTGGGCCAAATAGGGGGGCGGCACATGGGCTTTGACGGCTGACTTTTGGAATTGTTTGGATTGGGCCGCCACACAATGGAGAGGACATCATCACATTGGCGGCGATATACAAGGTTTTTGGGAAACACATCATCATTAATAGAAAATATTGAGAGAGGAGGCACATGCAAACTACATAGCAGACTTGGAGAGCATTTAATAAAAATAACATCATTCTCTTTGAAGTCACGTGAATAGGAGAATTGATATTGAAGTGGCGGCATACATCGGTCCAATACCAATTAACAATGTCATCTTGGCAGATCCTGGGCTATGGGATTCAACCACACAATTCACAAGTCAACAACATAATAATTATCATTCATCATCAATTAAAAAGAAAGGCACATGTGGTGGGTGTTGACTTCTTGGGACGCAGACAAAGGGGGAGCTGCACATGTTGTTGGAGTATGGGCCGATATATGAGACTTGTGGGCTCGTAGACTTGTGGGTTCTCTTTTCAACAACATCATCATTATTGGGGAGCAGTAATAGGCACATGCACATGAGGGTCTTGACGTTTGGATTGGCCTGATCTCCACCGTAAAGCAGACAAATATCACCGTAACATATTGATGTTCACCGTAAATTACGGTGAGACCGTAATTTACGGTGGTAACTGGGAGAAAATGTGTAACTGCCTCTTTAAATCAGTTTTATTGTGTCTTTTCAAGTAATTCTCATCATTGACGGTTTTGGAGCAGTGGAGGGGCGATTTTTGGCTCTCCTAAGGTGTTCTTGAGTGATCTAAACATGAAGACTTTGTTTTTGATTCCAATGGACAAAGGTTCGATTGTGATGATGGTTCATAACACTATGAGCGGCTAGGTTTGCTTGGTGATCGTCTCGGATGTAAGGTTTTATTTGTGACAATTATGCTTGTTCTTTAATTTCTGGAATATTAGACTGTGCATATGTTGTTAGTTTATTATGGTGTTTGATTGGTTGTTTGTAAATTGTTGATGTGTGTTTGATCATAGTTCTAAACCATACGTTCTTGGTGCCGTTGGCAATCGAGATATCATGGGAGGGATTAGGGTTGGATATGTGTTGATTGGTCATCGGGTAACAACCTCGCGTTCTAGGAATCCGAGTACTTAGTTCCCTTTCATCACAAACAATTGATCTTACATGAGCCATGTCTATGTGGTTCTTTCCAGTTGAACATGAACGTTAGTTGTCACTTAAAACTTGAAACTCGGGATGATCACTATCCTCTTATCTGTTACAAAACTTGACTTTGATTTGTATTCTAATTTAGTAATTCTAGATAACTAAAACCAAACAACCAAATCCGTGAATTTACTTTTCTTGCAATTAGTTTAATTTTAGGTAATTAGATAAACTTTCAAATAACACACATTCCACAAACTCCCTGTGTTCGATACCCACTTGCCACTATCTATATAGTTGTTATTGGGATTAAATTTGCGTGACCACGACAATCACGTCAGTTATCCGATTCATTTGCATGTTTCCGTTATATGCCTAAATGTTGACCATTATGCCCTTTTGACTTTAAAACGAGATTTTTGAAAATGTGAGAGGACAAAAACCTTTATTACAGATTTATACACTTGTCCTAAAAATTTGACATCAGTTTGAGGTCTATATATTAGGATTTATGCTCAATATCGTAACTAAGAAGCTTTTTATTAATTAAACGGCATAATTATCATAAAGCCTATCTAAACCCAAATTTTGACACCAAACTTTTTACCCACTGATGTAATATAATATTTTGGGATTTTTGAAAATTTTTATTTATTTTTAAGCTGAGCATAACATAGGGTTCTTGCTATAATTCGGTAATTGTCGGTTATACCATTTTCTTGAATAAAATGAGTTTTACATAATATTTTGACACCAAACTTTTTGCTACTGATTTTATATAATAAATAAAATATTTTGAACTTTATAAACTGATCAAAAACTCATATTTCCTATTTAAACCCGAAAATCGCCTAAAACCGACTTTTACGCGTTTTAAGCGCATAGTATGGGTTAAAACTAATTTCGGTATATAAAACTTAATACCTACTGATGTTTTAAGTAATTTTTTATAATTAAATAGTAAGCAAAAGTTTTGAACTCAGAATTCTAATTTTGACCTTTAAGGCTTATGTGAAATTACCAAAATGCCCCTACGGTGCATAGTTTGGTTATAAAAGATAAATTTCACATATATGCAATACCCTACTGTTATGACTTATAAAAATAAATATTTTTACTGATTATATCAGACCTGAAACTCAGATTAATATCTAAACTCTTTTATAAGCTTTAAAATGACCGAAATACCCCTACGGGGCATAATTTGAGTTTAAATCCATTTTGGGCATAATGGAATGTATCCTACTGATATCACAACATATTTAGGGCATATTAACTTAGGAAACCTGTTCACGACTCATTTGTTTGCCCGTTATGCATTTTTCGCGCTCGGTACGGTTTATGTAACTAGTTTGCATAAATTAGCCGAAACCGGTCAAACCTTATCATTTTTATCTCAAAATCTAGAATGTGTTTAGTTTACCCATATTATACAAATATACAAACTTGTCGGGTCTAAACCACATTCTAATTCGGTCTTCGCTTAATCGTGCGTTTTAAACCGTATATCTTCTTTTAAAACTAACCGGTCTAAGTTTAGGCTTAATTAAGACCCGTTAGGAATCTAATAGGTTATTAAAACCTTAGTTCCAGATTAGGAGACCAGTAAAAGATACTTGCACTCGCTGATTGTGATATAAACTTGCTCAGGTAAATACTTTTAACTTATTTTTCGTTATACGGGCTTGGGATACGGTGTTATAACAATACAACTTGGTCGGGTATGTAACTGTTTTAAATCGGATTGTGATTAATATATTTGCATAACCCGTTTTAATCTGTTTTGTTTGGTATATGGCTTTTGGGGGGGTTAATGACCATGTCCCGGATATCCTTGGCATCATTATTAAGAAAATGGCCACGACTTAAGCACGGGGTGTAGGCATACACCTGACAGTTGCGTATGTATAAAAAGGTACCCCACAATAAGGAAAATTCCTTGTGGGTATTATACCTGTGGTGTGTCAGTTAATCTTGTCCGGCTCTTCTAACCGGCCCTGGCAGACGGCAAACATTTAAATCTGTATACAAGATTATTTTTAATAATTGTCCCAAGTTATAAAAGATATTTTGTGCCTTGTGCATTCAAATCAATTTTCTTAAACATTTTCAAAATGAGTCGGTTAATTGTATTTACCAGTGTAAACTGACGTATTTTCCAAAAATGCTAAGTGCAGGTACTAAACGGAATAGGCTGGCTACTCCTAGCATCAATAAAGAGTCTTGCAAGCTTAGATGTTATAAATCTATTGAACAATTGATCCGCCTGTTGATCCTTTACATTCCGTTGTAATACTTTGATATTACTTTTATTCGGTTTGTAATGATTTTATCTTTCAACTTCCGCTGTGTATTAAACTGTGAAAATTGTCTATGATAATATCAACTTCGTCACGATACTCCCCACCGGGCCCACCGTTAATACGTGGAAATATCAGGGTGTGACACTCCTCCACGATCAGATCTTAGAGTTTTTATTTTGTGATCTGATTGTTTTTCAACAAGCGCTCTAAATTTCTTAAAATAACTTAAAGCTTCGGACTTGAGTTTGAGAAAATATACCCAGGTTTTTCGAGAAAAATCATCGATAAAAGTAATAAAGTACCTACACCCACTGATGGATTCCGTCTTCATGGGGCCACATATATCCGAGTGAACGGTTTGCAAAGGTGTATATGTCTGCCACGTTGACTTCTTTGGAAATGGTTTTCTAGCGTGTTTACCCGAAATGCATCCTTCACAAACATTTGAACTCTTTGTGATTTTCGGCATACCACGGACTAACTCTTTGTTTCCCATATCAACCAAGGTGTCGAAGTTCACATGCCCAAAACGTTCGTGCCAAAGGGTAGAGGTATCATTTGTCGTCATAGTTAGTGCAAGTGATATGTCATTCTCGGGATTCAAAGGAAACATCTTATTATTAGTCATTTTAATGACTCCTATAACTTTTTTATTTACATCTTTGATGATGCAACGTTCCTTTAGAAACTCAACGTTGTAACCCTTCTGTAATAATTGACCCACACTTAATAATTTGTGTTTTAAACCCTTCACATAAAAGACCTTTTGAACCTTCTTGTTCTGACCCTTTATTGATATCATCACTTCTCCGATTCCTTGAACTTCCAGCCGTTTATCATCACCCGTTCTCACTTCCTTCTTTAGTGATTCATCCAACTTGACAAACAAACTCTTGTTGCCTGTCATGTGATTGCTGCACCCGCTATCCAAGTACCAACAATCTTCCTTAATCATTTCTTCCATGTTAAAAATCATGAACATGGTATCATCTTGTTGCTCATCTAATTCATCTTCTTTATGAATTAGTGCATTGTCAGATCTTTCATTCCCATCCTTCTTCGGACAAAACTTGGCTGTGTGTCGAGTTTCTGACAATTAAAACATCTTATAGAGCCCCAAGATCTTCCTTTGTTTCTGCCACTTCCTTTCGCTTGCCCAGATCTGTCCGGGTTTGTGTTTTGTACTTGAAATGCATGTTCCATAGGAACATCATCGTATAACTTCATTCGTAATTCATGAGACTGAAGTATACCCATCAGTTCTTCGGTGGACATGTTCTCTAAGTTTTTCGTTTCTTCCACAGCAATAACTACAGACTCGAAATTTCGAGTCAAACTTCGTAGAATTTTCTCTACTACTCGCTATTCACTAATTGTCTCTTCATTCATTCTTAATTGATTTACAATTAACATTGTTCTGTTGAAATAATCTTCAACAGACTCACCCTCTTTCATTTTTAAAGCATCGAAACTACATATAAGGGTTTGTAGTTTTACCGTTTTTACGCGATTTTCTCCTCTGTATGATTTGTGTAGAATGATCCACGCATCTTTTGATGATTTCGCCATGGCAACGCGTTCAAAAACAGTCTCATTAACCGATTGGAAGATAATATGTAATGCTCTCTTGTCTTTCTTCGTTGATTCCCGGTATGCAGCGATTGCATCTTCTGAGGGATTTGTTCCTAATTCTTGATATCCATCTTCCACAATATTCCACAATTCTTGTGATTCCAGTAGAACCTTCATCTGAATATGCCAGTGATAATAATTTTGCCCAGTGAGTTTTGGAATTTGTGTTTGAATTCCGGTCGCTGGATTCATCTTAATTGGAGAAAGAATCTGATAAAAATCTGGAGTTCGTGTTTAATAGGATTTGATCGATGCGTGTGGCTCTGATACCACTTTGTTAGAATTTCTAGGGTTTTACTTGAATGAATGATACGTTCATAAAATGAATTGATAATTCTGTTCGTGCATGAAATATGAATATATACATGGGGGCGATTAGTATAACCGCTACTAACTTAGGTTATAATAAAATAAATAATACATGTCACACTATCTAGCTTATATAATATATATATCTATGTCTAATAAATACAAGAGACCCATCTGCAATTCTTTCCACATGTCTTGTTTCTGCAGCCCCCTCTAGGTGTGTTTGATGTTTTATAGCAGTATTTACACAATTAGATCATGAAAAAGAAATTATATGTTTTGCTCACCATTGTTTTAGTCAAATCTGTTTTCAGTTTGATCCAACCATGCGTTACACTTGTGCTGTAGGTTCTTAAAATGTAATATCTGTTTGCATTTGTGTATATTAGTGTAGCAACTATCACATATGGCTCTCAATTTGCAGCATATTAAGCTGGTCAACACATCTATCAAGGAGCTCACTGTGTTTCAGATTATAAGCTGGTGACCCGGGAAGGACTTTGTAATTCCATCTGATGTGAACTTGGTAGGTGTACAACAGGTACATCAGACGAGAAAGAAGATCATTGAGTGACGATAGAATTCAATGGTTCATCGATCCACTGACAAATTTTCTCATTGAATCCCGACAGGTTCTGATCGCTTAACTTTTACTTATTTCATTCATTACTATTTGAAATTGATTTGTGTTTTTCGTTATGCCAGCTTGTCACTCTTTGCATGGCCGGCTCTAAGAATTCGTGTACACTGTTCGAGCTCGAAAAGATGTGCCCTTAGAGCATTCACATTCTAACCATCAAATTATGTGAGGAGGGGTTTTTATATTATAAAGGGTATAAAAAGTGGTTGTGAGTAGAGGAGAGAGAAAATGTTACTGTTCATCTGTATATTTGGGGGGACACTGTTCACCCGTTATAATTTTTTAATATATTTTGAAAGTGGTTGTGAGTGGAAGTGAGAAAAAAATGTAATGATAATATTATTTAATTGAAAGGAGAGAGAAAAAGTATTTGTTTTTAGTGGAAATATATTTATATAGGAGTTGTTTTTTAGTGGAATGTATGTATAATTTGATGGTTTGGATGTGAATGCTCTTAGGCCTTAACGAAATTGGGTATGGGCTCACTAAAGGTCTAAAATTAATGCCAAATAGGTTAATAACTAATCTAAACCATAAGAATAGTTTCATAAGAGGGCCTATGTTGGTGTTTGTATGGGTGTACCCTATTAAAAAAATATTTTACATATACATATCAGGTTTCTCATAAAAAAACGTGCCCCTTAAAATATTAGGCCCTGGCCGGTGGTCCTCCCCGCCCACCCCCAGGGCCGGCCATGACTCTTTGGTACAAGATTCGGTCGATTTGTGCTTTTTAGCTTACGAGATCTGCTTCATTTGCATGGATTCACTCAAGGATCCAAAAAAAGAAAAGGTGTTCATGCCATTATTCTCAATGCTCTATGGTGTTTGTGGTGTATGCGAAACGATGTCCTTTCCGAAGGTGGTAGAAGAAGTCAAAGAATTGATAGAGTGTTCATCATTTTCAACGTAAGGTGATGTGGTGAATTGTTTTCTGTTCTTGTTGGTGTTGGTTTTTCGCTAGATAATTTTGGTAGTTGTAATGTTTTTTTTTTTTTTTTTTAAAAAAACCTTGCTTTGCTGGGGTTTTAATAAGATTTGTCGGATCCAAGGGACTTTAGGGGCTAGGTTTAATTATTAGAAGTGTGAAAGCGTTGTATTTTGTTAGGTGAGCAATGTGGGATTCTCAATTTTTGGAATGAAAATTAAATATTAGTACCCAGAAGATAAACCTGCCCGATATGTCGTAAAGCTTGTATGGATAAATACGGAGAGCACGCAGTGCATTGTAAAGAGCTCCCTGGGTTCAAATATAGGCATGACTGGGTGCGAGATGTTTTGTGGGACATCCTGAGAAGAGCTGGGATTTCGGCTAAGAAAGAGGCTCCTGTGAATTTCCTTACAGACCCTATGGAAGGGAGATCTACTCTGCGACCAGCGGATCTTCTCGTCTTTGGTTGGGCTAGGGGGAAACATGCTTGTGTAGACCTCACGGGGGTTTCCCCTCTGGTTG
Organism: Helianthus tuberosus; assembly: GCA_030545235.1. Lineage (NCBI taxonomy): Eukaryota > Viridiplantae > Streptophyta > Magnoliopsida > Asterales > Asteraceae > Helianthus > Helianthus tuberosus. The sequence continues at coordinate 107,225,763 of CM060365.1, read as the reverse complement.
GTTTAAGGGAAAACGGGTTTGTAGCTGGACAAGCAGCAACAAAGGCAGAATCGAAGAAAGTTGATAAGCACGCTAAAGCTTGTGCAGAGAACCAACATGTTTTTGTCCCTTTTGCCTTTGACACATTTGGCTCCCTAGCCCCAGAAGCTATCAAATTCCTGACCAGGGTCCAACGGGTCATCCACAACAATTGCTCAGCCTCAGGGAGACGGGGTTTTGTCTTTGGTAGATTAGGGTTTGCAATTCAGAAAGGGGTGGCGGCGCAACTTGTTGCCCGTCTACCTTCTGTTTTGATGTAACTTGACAAGTATGAATAAAATCTAGATTGTTGATTAAAAAAAAAAAAAATATTAGTATTATGGGAGTAACAGATTTATAATGTAACTTTTTAGAGGTTTTAAGTTAAGATCTTATAGTCTTCTTATTTAGGAGTAACGGATATATAATGTAACTTTTTAGAGGTTTTAAGTTAAGATCTTACGGTCTCCTAATTTAAAGTGATTTTTGCTAACCAGCTCAGCTAGATTGAAAATGGCGTTAGGGTTCTGAACATCAGATATTTGTAGTAATTTAATCAAAGATTACAAGAAATTTTCATCTCCAAAGAAAGCATGTTTGATATTTTTCAACTATAAAACAATCATGATCTTAGATGAAAAGCTATAAAACAATTACGAACGAGACGAACAACATTTAATATAAATTTTTATTTTCAACTAAATCAAAATCCAATTTCAATTTTTATAATATACGTTTTAATCTATTTAATTATCTAACAATTAATCTATTTAATTATCTAACAGTTTGTTTTCCCTATGAATAGTGGGAATGCCCGCACGTTGCAAAGGGTCTCCCGACTGATATCAAATTCAATTATGATGTTGGTTACAAATGTTGACGTTAAGGATTATGTTACCCACAAAACCTAACCCTTCACTCTAACCTTACAAAATATCGTCTTTGTAGTTTTGTTAATGTACAACCCGTCTTTAAACATCTATTTGTTGAGGTGTCGTTCTTTTTGTTGAGGGTCATGTTTATAGGTCGAATCCAACGGGAACCCAAAAACTTGGTCCAAACCCGAAACTGTACCAGACACATGAAGACAAACACAACATGAGTTTTTGTGGTTTGGTATTAACACAACCCATTAAATCAAAGTTCTATATGTTTTTATTAACATTTTAAAATTATTCCTACAACAAGTTTTGTTATGAGAACAGATATACCATAATTAGTACCACATAAAGTGTGCAAATCAATGTTAATTGTAAGTAATGGTTTAGAAAATAACTTGAATTAAAGGATATCACAAGCATTATCAATCAGTCGTCCTAGTTTATTTAAAAAACAGAGCAAATGTGCCCTATGTACAAGCTCAGCCACTTCCTGTAGCAAAAAAAAAAAAAAAAACATCTTTAGTTTAGGTACAGTTGGATGGGGATTCTTGATCTATTTTTTTAAAATCAGCTATGTTCTTGACCAAAATAACTTTTAACATTAACCTTTCTTTTCTTCGGCAGATTTTGTTTTTCATATAACCTGGAAGGTTATTTTCGAAGAAAACTGGGATTTAATCCATCTTCCCAAGAGGCTATGTGAAACCCATAATTCCATCATGGTGGTATATGTTACAAATAAAGCTAGATATAATGTCACTATTCAGTGGTACAACTATATAATCTTTGAAAGTCTATATATAAATATATTATAAAATTATTAAATCGTTTTCGTTCAATCTCATTAACATTATTTATTTATTTATGTTTGTGACTTTAAAAGCATCGTGTTACATAACTACTCCAGAAGTGAGTTACACATTCCGGTTCACAATTACTGATAAAAAAGGAACAATATGAGGGCATGCACATAGCTCGTGGATTTGAATCATTCACCCACAACAAGGATACTCCTACCCATTCCCTATGCCACGCCATGAATCACTCATTACTCTTGGTATAATTTATTCACATAGAAAATGTAAATTTTGCAAAAGCTTAATATTATTACATACCTGATCTAATATGATGATGGCGGACAAATGGTGGGATACAAACCACATAGATGTAGTACGAAAAGCCACAAGAACAGGTGCAGCTCCAAAATGTTATTGATGGGTATACCATTAATGGTCAACCTGGTGATCTTTATACATGCTCCAGCAAAGGTTTGCTTTTACAAAACATAGTGAATTTTTATATTTTTTTTATAATGTTAAGAATATGATTTTATGTTTTTTTATGAATAGAAACGATCAAAGTACTCGTTGATTCGCGAGAAACAAGCCTATGTTGCCTAAAATCAACAACTATTATTCATCATTTCATCATTGCTAACCACAAACTTACAATACAGTGTTGAAAGTTGATGCTTCTTGTGTAGAACCCTTCACCACCAGGGTCCTCATGCTTGGGCTGGGTAAGACAACCAATGTCCTCATGACAGCCGACCAACCGACAGGGCGTTACCACATTGTTGCACGAGCATATGCTAGTGCACCATTTGACAACACACCACTACAGTCAGTTTGGAGTACAAATCTGCAACTTCAAAGCAAATTATGCTGCCTCTCCCGGCCACTGATCTAATTCAATTGTGAAAAGACCAAAATACCAACCCACTGATCTAATTCAAAAACAATGATTTGATGTATAAAACTACAACAGAGTTTGTGCCATTTTACAATATTTTGGCATGTTAGACGTTAAAAACACGCAGGAACTTTGGAAAATGACTAAAAAAACCAAGGTAATACACCAAATATTGATAGATTGACGCAAGCGTATACTTGTCTATTAATAAATGGTACCTTTGAAACCGAATGTAGCAACAAATAACATATAAAGATAACACGAATACAATAAGCCAATTTACCATGATTAGAGTTTTTGTCATCGCCTAAACTCCAAAGGTGCATCGCGAAGCATGATCAAAAGATACCTACATTATACATTAAGGTTGTGTTAATAAAAGTTACTGCAGCATGCAGATTTTTGTTATTACAAAACAAACCACTTTCATATTTGTGATGAGTAAAAACAATATATATGTTATTTGTGATAAGTTCCAGAAGACGACACCAAGAGAGCTCTGATTGGCGCAATTATGACCACTGCGAAGGCATGCAACAACAAACCTATCGACAAAGCCTTCGGATTTATGTCCCCAAATGCGTTTAATACAGCTTTTGCATCATTATCTATGTTCTAGTTTCGTTAATTACTTGTATGCAGGGGCGGATTTAGAGGGAAACACCGGGTTCCCAGGAACCCAGTCTTTTTGGAAAAAAAAAACGTTTTTTTGTAGTGTAAATCTTGTATGATTTGGAAAAAACGTTTTTTTGTAGTGTAAACCTTGTATGATTTGGAAAAAGGAACCCAGTGATTTCTCCGGCTGGATCCGCCACTGCTTGTATGTTGCACCATCTTCACATCAAGTCAACAACCTGCGTACCCATACCGCGGCCAAAGACGGCCACCGGAAATACGTCCGGCTTCCACCTTTTAACTTTCTCTTCTCTCTCTTTAATTGTTTATCAGATGTGTGTGTGTGAATATCAAATGAAGGAAAGGCTGGATGGATTTTCGGGAAGGTTCATTTGAATGCGTTTAATTGTAGAAAGATAAAAGGTTTCATTGATCAATTTCAGTTTTAAAACAATGGCTATGGGAAGAAAGTTTGGAAGATACAATGACGACTCCACTTAAGATTTGGAGAGAGCAATATTGGGAAGATAAATTCCAATCCCAGGTATGTTTAATTTGATAAAACACAATGATAGGGATTAAGAGAGAACAAATTAGCTTCAAATCATATGAACAACAAATCACCATTTTTGGAAGGAGAGATCGACAAAAAATTAGGGACATGGGTTTAGTTGTAGCAGAAACAAAAATGCAACATAATCAAATTAAGTGGCGAAACAATTGAGTAACCGTACCTCTGAAAATTACCAAACGTAATCAAACCCAAAAGCATACCTCTGGAAGTCTCAATGGTGGAGAGTTGGGAGGAATCCAGCACAATCTGGAATCAGAAGATGATGATGTGCTTTATCAACTCTTTGTTTTTGTACGTTAAGATGATGAAGGGTTTCACAATTACTAACATTAATTCGTAAACGGAAAAGAAGATGTAAAGACGAATTATATGAAAGCATCACTGATTGCTCCTTCAATCGTTGTATTGAATGAGGTAACTGACGGCTCTTCAATGCGAACAAATACTCGGAACGGATGTGGAAGAGATAATAACGATGGGATGTAATCCAGAATTCCAATTATAACCTTAAAGTGTCTTAAAACTTTGGATAATGTGCAAGATTAGCCTCTCTAAAATAGCTTGGCTCTTTTGTACATACTGCTTAATAACTTGTACCTATGGCAAAATTACCAAAAGGGCAAAAAACTCAGTTTCCTTAATAAAGGTATATTGATATTAGTTTTATGAATATGTTGTTGTGTCTAATTATTTTTTCATAACATTCTTATACAATTATTTTGAAAACAATGTTTTGTTTTTCTCGAGTACTTCGACTCTTTTTCATAACATTCTTATACAATTATTTTGAAAACATTTTCACCGTGGGGTATGGTGGGTCGGGGGTTTGGAGCATGGGTTGACATGTGGATTATGGGGGCACTCAATACACAAACCCAAGTTCTAGAGGTATGGTGGGCGTGGCTAGGCTGGCGTGGCCAAGCCACATCAATTTTTTTTAAATGTATATATAACCATTAAAAACTACATAAACATACATAATAATTACAAAAAACATAGTATCAAAATAAAAAACAATCATTCTTCGTCGTCTTCGTCGGTTTCGAACACAGGAATCGTTGAAACATGATCCACCAAATCAGATCGAAGGTTGTGATGTATATCCCTTGACTTGATCAAAAATTCATTTGACGCTTTATCTTCGTCTGTAACTGTTACGTTACTTGGTTGGGGGTCATCGTCATCATAGTAGGTAACGACCGCTCTACCTTCATCCTCCAAAATCATGTTGTGAAGAATGATACATGCGTACATCACGTTTCCAATCTGATCCTTGTCCCATAGTCGACAAGGCATTGCAATATTCGCCACCTTTTCTTCAAAACACCGAATGCTCGCTCGACGTCTTTACGTGTAGCCATTTGGACCCTGTTAAACTTTAATCTCTTTGGATCTATGGTACCGTGTCTTGTGAACGATTTTATGAAAACCCCCCACTCTGGGTAAATCCCATCAACTAGGTAGTACCCATACACGTACTCAACCCCGTTTACAAAGAAAGTTCCTTTGGGTCCTATACCATTTACCCGATCATTGAAAATGGGCGAGTGGTTTATGATGGTAATATCGTTATGTGAACCTGACATACCAAAGAACGCATGCCATATCCAAAGATCTTGGGACACAACCGCTTCAAGCATGATGACTGGCATCCCATGAAATCCACTCGTGTGAGCGCCTTGCCATGCGGTTGGACAAAGTTCCCAAGGCCATTTCATACAATCTAAACTACCTAGCATCCCGGGTAGCCCATGATAATCGGCGTGATGTTCCAATATTTGTTGCATGTCACTAAACGAGGGCTTTCTCAAATATCTTTTCCTATAAAGTTGTAAAATACACGAACAAAAGTTGTGAAGACTTTCTCTAGCTACACGTGCAGACATTTTTAAATAGTCATCCATAATGTCCGAACTATTGCCGTACGCTAACTGTCTAAGTACGGCTGTGACCTTTTGCCACGTACTAAATCCTAATTGCCCGGTTACATCCGGTTTTTGTTGGAAATAAACATACTTCTCCTCAAGATCTCTAGATATCCTTAAAAATAAGTTTCTACTCATACGAAAACGACTCCTAAACATTTTTTCATCATACTTAGGTTCTGCTGAGAAGTAATCGCTTACCAACAAATTGTTAGCGGTGTGCCATTCACGAGCGATGTACCTCCTCCGTTTAGGTTGCAAAGTCTCTTCCTCATCGTCTTCCACGATAGCTTTCACCACCGTCGCGATCGTTTGTAGAAATATTTCCGCACCATCGTCAGATGATGATGACGATTCACTTGAACTTGAAGAACTCATGGCAAGATTGTGTTTTATGTGTTTGATATTGTGTAAGAAAAATGTTAAATATGGTAAGGTATTTATAAAGGAAAAAATGTTTTTTTTTTTAAATAATACTAAACGGCTAGCCCAACGGCTAGTTTGGTTTGGCCATTGAGAGCCCGCCATGTCATATTGATAGACCCGCCCCACGCCCGGCCTTAAACTCCCGCCCCTTGGGCCACGCCCAAACCCAAGCCCACCCGGGGTGGTGGCTTGGGCGTTTTCAGCCAACCCACGCCCCATACCCCATAGTCTAAGGTAACTTCTTTTGACCCAAGTTAAATTTCATTTACAATCAAAACTGTATCGACCCAATGTTCATAACCGATTAACCAATACCAGAATAATCGAAAACGATCGGTTATTATTGATATACCTTAACCGAAAATTTTGGTTTTGGTTATGGCTCAAAACCGAACCACACCGTACACATCCCTAAAATTACCAACCTAAGTATTGTGTTCCCCGCTGCATCGCGCGGGCACCCTACTAGTGTGTGTGTATATATATATATATATATATGTGTGTGTGTGTGTGTGTGTGTATGTGTGTGTGTGCTGTATAGAGGCAGATCGATGGGCAACATAGGGCATCTCAATGCTTACTCTTAAAGTTAGAAGAGTTAATTACACCGTTAGTCCCTGTGGTTTGTGAAAAATAGCAACATCAGGTACTAATAGTTTAAAGTAAGTGTTTGAGGTTTTAACGTTCGATTTTGTAACAACCTAGGGCCTTAAGGCTAACATTTGTTAAATACTAATTGAAAAGTTATGGTATTTTCATCATTTCAGAATTTAGTACCCAACCTTATTACTTAGGAGAAACCACAGGGACTAACCCCGAAATTAACTCTTATAATATTTAAAACACAATTTTTATTTTTTTCTCTTTTTATTTAACCAAGTTTTTTTTTATTATTTAACTAAACAATTTTTAAAATGGTGAAAAAGTAATATACTTTAACATATTATATTGTTCTAATTATTTTGTAACACCCGCATCCTAGGATAAGCTCTAGGGAGCGTTACACATCGGATATACAAAACACATAGTAACCAGAGAATTCACAGCGGAAGTTTTGAACTTTAATTAAACATTAAAGTGTGTTATGCATCTATCATATTACACAATAATATTACATCAGTTTAACTATAATAGCGATCTAAATCTTCAGCAGCACTCTAGGCCTCTATCTCTTCATATGCTAGTTTCAATGTCTGCTATTCCTGCAATCACATGGCACCTAGGATGTGTGCTCGAAAAATATTTGGGACTCAGTATAAACTAGTGAGTTCATGAACATAAATGATTTTATTCAAAACATATATTTATCGACTATAACATCAAGCAGATATAATCATAGCAAACAAATAAGAAAAGAGTAAGCACAATATGTTCACATAACCAGGCTATGTATATAAACTCTACTGGCTAAATCAGATACATACAATCAGCCCTCAATCATCCTATCAATCATTGCCACATATCACAGATGCTATACATAGTCGATTCTATAATTATTACCAATAAGATAGAACATCAAATCCCGTTTTAGAAACGGTTCAGAGGAACTCACCTTACTAGCTTGTAGTTCTCGAGCCTTAAGCTTCTTATAAGTCTATAGTCCTGGTTCTAAGCCTCTTAATTAACAGTATGTTTATAACTCCAAGTCTTCTAATAATTAAGCATCTACTACCAGTGAATTTAAATCTTCTAATTCTAACCCTTATTTCACAGAATGTAATCCGCACTAATGTATAAACCCAACTCGAACTTTAACGATAATTACGAGATCAAAAACTCAATGTAGTTAACAAAGTATAGCCTTATCCAGGCAGCACTTTGACATCCGATGATGGGTATCAGATCAATCGGACAAGGTATCATTTCAGGGATTATGGTTAAGTACACTTTCTACGGAGCAGAGTTTCGAGATTTAGGGGTTCGGGAAAAGAAAAGTAGAACGAGGGAGTGTTTGATCAGAGAATTCGATCGAACAGGTGCGAATGTTTCTGTCCTAGACTGGCCTTTATATAGCCCATCTAGGATTCACAGAAGCGTTGCGGAAGAAGACAATGTCTCTTCCGCGTGTTGCCAGGAGGGTCAGCCTGGCTTAGGTTGCCACGTGTCCAGCATAGGTCTAACACGTGGCGAGACGTCGTGACACGTGTCCCATTGCCGCCTTTTTCGTTCAATTGCGCGTTTTTCTCGATTTTCATGCTGATACTTATCACGTATTCTCGGGTCTTGATCCCAATTGGTTCGGTTTTTAATTGTGAATCTAATAAGGGTACTTTTGTGCAGGTTGGTTCACCGATCGCAAGTTTTCTTAACCGCTAAGTTTTCTGTGCACTTGGGGTTTTGATTACGGGTTTATTCGGGACATTTGGATTGTCTTGACCTGAGGGTGTTACATATTTAAAACTAGCTTTAATAAAATGTGAACATAAAATAATGTCTAATTGTTATTTTTTTAACATAAGAATTTTTTTATAAAAACTAGTAGAAATAACTTAATACTAGGGACTTATGTAACAGTTTACACACACACACACACACACACACACATATATATATATATATATATATATATATGGAAGGTTATGTTGAGAACGCTAAATATTGCGAGAATCCTGAGAAATAAAATTATTAATCAAAATCATTTTTTAACACAAATCTCACTGTAATTAAAATACAACATAAAAAAGAATTTGCAACATCAAATAGTTCATTTCTTTTCTCAAAATCACGCTTGTTAGATTTTTTACACATGTGTAAATATAACATGTATACACATGTGTAAATGGCTAACTTACACATGTGTAATTTTTTTTATTTACGAATTCACGTAATTAAAATGTGTAAAATTAATTTCTAATATTGTATTCGAATAATAACAATAATACGTGTAATGTTTTTTAAATTTGAATTGTTTTTTACAAAGTTCTCTTGATTTTTCTTTTGTTTTTATGATTCTCACAACATTTGGCGTTCTTATTTAAACTTACCCCTATCTATTATATATAATAAATGAAAATATTTGGGCTGAGGTGTCATTACCTTAGAGCATCTTAGATGGCTTTTTGGCGGGAAAATAAGATGGATCATTTTCTTGCTCGCGGATCTCGTTTTTAGCTACCCAATCAAATTAGTTCGGATCCTATATAATCCACAAAATTAGGCGCTCTACCTAGAAACCCTAATTTTTATCTCATTGTTCTGGCCGTTCACTCCATTTGGCAAGGAACACGACCACCAAGAATCGCATCAACAATCAACCTAATATGGTGTTATTCATTGATTCTTGCTACCAATTTCTAATTCTCGGTATGTTTATTCAACTTTTACAGTTTTTTTCAATGACGTTTAGAATTTTGCTGTAATTTTTTTCGATTTACAAACCCTAAATCGATTTTTTGTTGATACTTGAAGATCCTAGACCGATTACTTCTCTGTTTGATTCTTCAAAATGCTTTAATCATCCAAGAAGTCTGCCTCTAAGGTACCGTTAAGTTTTGGATTTTATACATGTATTTGATGATTTATAATGTCTATATATGATTTGTACCTTTGTGACAAATCGGTTCTGATGTCTTTCATGCGTTTTTGGCATTTGGGGTTTTTAGGGTTCTGATGTTATCATCTCCAATTGAGGCTATCGGAAGTTGACGAGTCACCGGTGTCTACTGTAGTTGTTTTGCTTTGTTGCTTGCATTACTCATTGCACTAGGTATTTCGTTACAGTTTAATCTAAGTATTTGGGATTCCAATCCGGTTCGGAGGAGGTGTCAAACCGAATGGCAGAGAATACTATGTTGAGTCTGGTCAACTGGGTTGCGTATAGTCACTGAGTCCATAATTGAATTGCTGGAATCTCATTCCATAATTTCAATGTTTGTCTGTTGGATGATGATTTAAAGATGGACCAGACAAACTCTTCAAAGTCTTCAATTCCATAAATATTTTTTTATAGATGGACCAGACAAACTCTTCAAAGTCGCTTAGGCCCTAAACCAACATGAACATCTGTTTCAAATCTATATTTGCAATTGTGGAGATATTGCTGCTGCATAAAAAACTATACAAAAAGGCCATGCGCAGTAACACGCGCACCGCACCATCCGGTTATAATGACGCTCTTATGCTTTTCATTGATTTGTTTTTTTTTTTTGTTGATTTTTGTTTCTGGAATATGCAGGGGCAATTGTCCGAGGAAGAACGACGAGAGACGGAGGCACGGAAGCTGGTCGTCGGCGATAATGAATGTTGAAGAAGTTAAATCAACATAATCTTTCCTTTATTGGGTAAGTTTCTGGTCATTAGCAACTGTTACTACGGTTCCAATGATCGCTAATTGTTGCAGTTTGATTTCAAACAAACTGATTTTAATTTAAACCTAATTAGCATTGATTTTTGTTGAAATTGTTACCGTTGGGTAATGGATCAAAATGAAAGATCTTTTGTTGGAGTAAGAGGATTCGGGTCAACCCGCTTCCATTCGACCCACACAAAAATAAACTATTTTGATACACCCATCCCCTATTTTGCTGTTTATTTTTCTAAAATAATTGATGTCATGGTTCATATGTCATTTTTTGTGCACATATGTATTATACTAGGTATCTAACACGACATTTGATAAGTATTTCAAATATAACTTTTATTGGAAGAATATTCGTTTTCTAAGTTATAATTTTTTTATTCATGTTAGCATTTTTTTTGTACATACTAGGCGACTAGCATGGCGTCCCACAGCAGCAATTTCGGTTGATGATTTTTATTCACTTCTTTAAGAGGTAACAGTATATCAATCTTTGAATGTCAAAGAGGCTGTGATAACTGAACTCTAGATTTGAGTTTTCACTAGGTTGATAGATTTATTTTATTTTGAAATGTTCAGTCATCCATGGCTATTATATTTATGATGTACAGTAATATATTAAGAGAGAACTTCCCCAAACTGGTTAGATTTTTAAACTACAACATTGGTCCGAACAATAGGTATGGCAAATTGAAAAAAAAAATAGTTATGGTTCTTGAATTGTTTTTCCAGATTTTAGATTTTATATGGAGGACTTACAATTGAGTGGTTTACCTTCGTAATATTTTGTAGCTTTGATTGTTTGGGAAGAGAGGCCTCATAGGGTTTCTATGATTGGGGTTTAGTCAGGTGCAGTGGAGGGCCTTACAGGATTGTGAAACCAGGTTTAATTGAGTGTGTGATTACAGAGGTTTGATGGAAGTATAAAGCCCATCATGTCTTTGAAGCAAAGTCAAATAGTATGATGGAACCAGCATCATAGGGTTGTAGTCAACCTGCCATGTTTTTTAAATGATAAATAGGTATAATTTCCGGCTTATGTTTTCATTTTTTTTTTCTTTTCAGCAAAAAAGAAGAAAAAGAAGAAAGTTAACAATATGCCTACAAGTGGTAAGAGTTTGGATTATTGTATTGTGTTTCAAGTGTCATTTTTAAATTAAACATACCTAATAAGAATGTTTATATAATGATCCACCATAAATAATTGTAAATGGCCTACATTTTTCTTTTCTTATTCTTGCAGCAGCAGAGTTGCAGTAGAGGGCCTCACATGATTTTGTGCCTATGAACTAGATGCCTCAAGGTCCTAATCCTTACAATTCTTATTGGCACAGAATGCAGTCTGGAATGGATCCATTTATGGGCCCATATAGCAGTGGCATGCCATATATGGGTGGTTACGGGATTGGGCCCATGGATGTTCCTTTTGGAAGCATGTTTCTCCAAGATCAATTTTGCGCACCAGGAGGGCTCATGATGCCTCCTTTTATTCCAACTAAAGTATTCATAGTTGTTTCATCTTGCATTTTAGTATATGATTAAGTAATTATTTATTTTTATTATTGTGACATAACTGGAGCAATTAATTATAACAAAAAAATGTTACAACGGGGATCTTGCAGAGTTGGGAATGGGCATGAAGGGGAGGTGGGCCTCTCATAAGTAGAGAAGAATTTGAAACATGTAGAGCTGAATTAAAGTGGAAACGTGATTCAGAGATACGTGGTGGAACTGGAAAGTAGTCATGTAATTGCAAGACCTGAGTTATATATTATAATTAATTGATGTATTAAATATGATTCGTATGCTATTACAATAATAACTTGGATTATGGGTAACATTGTCATAATATCTTAATATCTGATGGTGAAGAAACCTTGGAAAGAACCTTAACGTATTCTTTCTTTGCATTGTTCTTTCTTTGGAAAACTGAATAGAGGTGTTTCAGAATCCTTCATAATTTCTTTTGTTTTGTCCGGTTGGTAAATTGATTGTTGATTTAGATTTAATTTTGGTGTAATGTGTAGGCTTTGAAGCTGTTGGGGCCTCCTGAAGCTTTATAGTATTCGGTCTATGAACATTGGGATGTCGAGGATATATTGAAGACCTGGATATGTTTGCCGTTTCATGTTTTTAAATAAATGTGTTTTTTACAAGGATTTGCTTAAAGAGAGGTAATGTTCTAGATAGGTTAATTTTGTAAATGTTCTTGCTACTTATAGTCGACTGGAAAAAGCTGTAATGAATCACATGGGGTATGTACGATAAGGAGGTTTCACACATCAAAAGTACATTTTCGGATAATCGGATGTTAACAACACTACCTTATGTTTACATTACGTGTAATGTTTGGCTTAATCTATACATTTATTTAGATCAGTTAATTTTAAAATTTTTGAAACAATTCTGAAACTTGAATGTTTTTATTAGTTAGAAAAGAAGAGTAATTTTAGTAAAATATTACATATTATGATATTATTCCAGGTGTCTAATTTTCAAACTACCTTACTTGTGTCAAAAGTTGGTCAAAAGGGATTCACATTCCTTTAGTCCAAGTGGTAACAAAGATGTTTAATTCCTAAGTTTACATAAACGATATTTGTCTTTTTCTTGATGTTTTTGTACACGGCTTCTAAAGAAAACTGTGTTACCATTTTATGTAATGTCATTTGATTTGCATTACTTTTATCGACACACTTATGAATAACGTAATTTAAAATTTCCTACCCGGGTTTCTACCCGGGTGATAACCTAGTATATATATATATAGGGAGACAATCATGACAAAACTACTTAAATGTGAGAAAACTAAAAAAACTCACTCATAACCACATAAAAGGAGGGGGAAAAGACTTTTAATGAAGGAGGGTCAAAATTTGAAAAAAAAATATATAACTTTTTAAACATTTCTATCTTCTTCATATGTTGTTATCTTTTTTTTTAAAAATGCACCATAAGACAAAATTTTTATTATCTTTCATTCGAGTACATTCGCGCATATTTTTTCGACACAAACAAAAGATTTAACGTGTTCTCTTTTTTTCAATACTATTATTGTAGTAGTGCACATGTGTAACATAACATGTAATTTAGCATTAAGGTTTAGGTTTTTGGTTTATTTTAGCTTTAGGGTTAGGTATTTCGGGGGTTTAGGTTTCGGGTTTAGTTTTTAGGTGGGGGGTTAGGTTTTTTGGGGGTGGGGTAGGGGGCTTAGGTTTTTTAGGGTGGGTTATTATTATTATTTTTTTTTTGGGGGGGGGGGGGGTGGGTGGGGGTTTAGGTTTTAGGGGGTGGGCGTTGGAGGGTTTAGGTTTTTGGGGAGGGGGGGTGTTAGGTTTTCAAAAAAAAATTTGGGCGGTGGTAGGTTTTTGGGGGTGTGGGTTGGGGGTAGGTTTTTGGGTGTGGGGTGGGGGTTTAGGTTTTTTGAGGGGTTCGGGGGTGGGGGTTCGAGGGTTTAGGTTTTTTTGTAATGTTGCACGTATGTAGTAATAAACAGTAGTATTGAAAAAAGTACGACATCTTAAATATTTTTTTACGTCATAAAAATATAATCGAATGAAAGATAAGAAAATTTGTAATCTTATGGTGCAATTTAAAAAATAATAATAACACATGAAGAAGATAAAAAAGTTTGAAGTATATATATATATATATATATATATATATATATATGAGTGGGGATCCTACGGAAAGTGTGTTTTTCCTAGAAAGTCTAGGAAGCGATATGGGCTATCCAATGGGTGTGTTTAATGGTTAAGTTCATCTTGGTGGCATTTTGGTAATATGTGTTTCTTAAAAATAGGATTATTTAATTAATCAGGGTTAGATATGTCATTTAGCTTGTTTTAAATATGAAAATAATTGTCATTCCATAACCACCCCACATTTCTTGCGATTTTTTTCTCTCTCTCCCTTTCTCTCTCTTCCTTCTATCCTTCATGAAGAAACACATCAAGAAAACACATCGTATTAATCTGCTTGCTGTTAAAACACAGCGTCAAGAAATCCTACAGCATTACCAGCATGGATGGTAAAAACAGCGTATGAATCTGCTTGCTGTTAAAACACAACTGTATGAATATGAATGCTAAAACATAACTGTATGAATCTGCTTGCTGTTAAAACACAATTGTATTAATCTGAATGCTAAAACACAACTGTATGAATTTGCTTGCTGCTAAAACACAACTGTATGAATCTGAATGCTAAAACACAACTGTATGAATCTGCTTGCTGTTAAAACACAACTGTATGAATCCAAATAATAAAACACAGCGTCAAGAAATCCTCCAGCATTACCAACATGAATGCTAAAACACAACTGTATGAATCTGAATGCTAAAACACAACTATATGAATCTGCTTGCTGTTAAAACACAACTGTATGAATCTGAATGCTAAAACGCAACTGTATGAATCTGCTTGTTGTTAAAAACACATCACCAAGAACAAGCTGATGGTTTTGCAGTTAAATGTTAATAACCATATCCACAATCAACAAGTGTGTTTGAAGCCGTGATTTTTCTCTCTGAAAAATTTATTGAATACGAACACTGCTGGTGAAGAAGAAAACGATAGAAAGAATTGTATATACATATGATTTGAATGAGATTTTGTAACACCCTTTAAATTAAATCAAGGTTTAACGTATAGTTTACGAAAAGGATCATGTAATTAAGTTTACATATACATCGGAAATACGGGTTTATTAAAACTTTTTACAATTTAAAAGTTTACAACGTAATGTAATTAAGTTCGTCATTTAAAAGTAACAACGAGACGTTGTGCGGAAGCTTGTTTCTTGATCGTGTTCGGTTCTTCATTGAGCTTGATCGTCCTCCGGTACTAGAAATATACCTACAACTCATAAAACATGAGTTAGATTAGTCATACGTAGCTTAAAACGTATTTAAACGGGTTCGCAATGCATATAATATTAAAATAAACATTTTTCGAATTCTTGGAACCCGTTGCGTCGCGCGACGGCTCCTTGCTTTTGCCGTCGCGTGGCGCGACGCCCTGCTTTGTCCAGAATTGTTTGTTGCTGAACTACCGATTCCCAGCTCAAAATCTCAAACTTATAATTCACAAAAACGTGCATAACTTTTGTT
Organism: Helianthus tuberosus; assembly: GCA_030545235.1. NCBI lineage: Eukaryota > Viridiplantae > Streptophyta > Magnoliopsida > Asterales > Asteraceae > Helianthus > Helianthus tuberosus. The sequence continues at coordinate 107,210,224 of CM060365.1, read as the reverse complement.
CTACTTATCCGATTCACGTGATTCTTTTTCTCACGCGATCGTAATTTAATTCTCCATCTTATGGAGTTAAAAATCCGACATGCAAACTAATAAAATTCTAGAATTTTAAGCATTCGGCTTATTACCCAAAATCAACATTTTTGACTCGTTTGAATTTAAGACCTCCAAACTTGTTTCTAGTTAATCATAAATCATATATCAAAGTGTTTAACTCAATTCTCTATCTCGGATTCTTAACTTTTGTGAATTATGCGGCAAACACCTAAGTTGCGCGCGTAATTTATTTTGACCCAAAATCGTACATATAACTAATATCTTATTTATGCGTACCTGGCTCGGTCAACGTATAGACCCGTTTCATTTTTTTTATACCTTGATTTTATTAGCCGCTAATTCAAAGCGACGCAATCATTCCATTTCTGTTCAATCCTGTGAACATATAACTTGACAAACAAATGTTAGTCGATATTTCCAAATGGTGTTATCATCACCATTTAGCCCGTTTGGCCTATATGACCAAACATTTACATACATAACAAAACATGGTTTTCAACTACCAATTCGCCCATCCGACCCATTTCGGAGTTTACCATTAGATCCTCCCTTTTTTTTACTAACCAAGGTTTTTCATCATCTTATATGTTTCGTATTGTTTCATGTCGGAAACATATTCCGGGTATAGCTTTTTATCGTACTTACAATCTATGGATAAATACATGTCTAATAAAAGGGTGTAAGCTTTTACTAAACTCGCATCCAAATTACGCTTTCCTTTTTGTACTTGCTCTGTTTGACCCGCTTCATTCCCAAGCCTCCATTGTCAAGAGTCAAACTATCATCATAATTCACAAGGTGGTTAGATTAGTCATTATAACCAGGACTATTCCACCTTACGTATTTTCTATGTCAGAACTACTATTCGACTCCGTCCATGGTTAGTTTAACTTTTCAAAAGTTAACTACCCTTAATTATATGATATGTGCATATAAACTAAATCGACTTCATAATTAAAATTTGTATTACCCCACATCACACGTAATTAGTCAAACTAGGAAATTACGCGTTTGATTCATAATTTCAGCATATGAACATTGTGGGCATGATTTATAACATCAACAATAAAGTTTCGTATCACTGAAAATAGGTTGTTTTTGGTGACCTGTTTAACCTGTTTACAAGTCTTCAAAAATTATGATTTTTTTATGTGACGTACCTCTCGGAGGCTTAGGCCTTGTGTTAAAATTTCAAGATCTAACTCTTTACCAAGAATTCGTAAAAATTCATTTACTAAGCTGCAATCAGATTCGTCACTTCTGACAGCAACTTACGGAAAAAATCATTTAAAATTTCTCGTTTATCTGATTGATGAAATTCCAATTGGCGATTATTTTAATCGTTTGAAACTTTCTACAGTAAAAATTTGAGATCATAACTAAATTCCTAATAGTATGCTCTGCTTGTCATACGCGATTTAAGTCCTTAATGAGTAAAAATTTGAGATCATAACTAAATTCCTAAATTCGTAATAGGCTGCAAATTCTTCCAGAAAACGCAGCTTGAACCTTCGATACGGAAAATTCATAATACGCTCAATTTTCCTCAAAAAAAATGCGATTCCAGTGGAGTTTTAAAGATATTTCCTAGAATTACATTTTAGACTCAAGAAACACATGTTTTTGCCTCTTTTTGTCCATGTTACAGCCAATACAAGTCGGCTGTAAATTCTGATCAGGAGCTATTTGAATTCATCTTTCAATTAAAGCATGTTCTTGACATCATAACACTATTTTTAGCAATCAAAACCGTAAAAAAAACTCATACATGAATTTAGTATCAACAAAATCTGAATTTACTTGAGCTAAGCATGATTTCAACATATACTTGTCTAGGGTTTACTCCTAGACACTACTATGTTCCTATTTCATCCATATAACAATCAAGCATCAACAATTTCCGAATTCTCTAAGTTCATCAGAATTTCAAGTAGAGATTTTCTATCAAATTTCACATACCTTATGACCCCTTGCAATGGAGATCACCAATCTAAGCTCGGATTTCGTTTTGGAATGGATTTGTGCCTTCAATTTGTGAATTTTTGGGTGAGTTAGGGTTTTGAAGAAACCTGGTCGCCCCCTTCTGTGTTCTAGTCGATCCACACACCAGTGTGTGTGTTGGATTTTTCTTTTATTTGTTTTTAATAAAACTTGTTTCATACTTGGCACTTTTAACCCTCTTACTTTCATGAGGTTTTTATTTTGGGTGTTTCTAACACTCTAATTTATTATCACTAAACTCTTATCAAACTAGGTTAGTTTTATCACTAGTTAGTTTATCTCGTTAATATCAACGTCGGATTTATAATAAAAGGATTTATATTTTAGGGGTGTTACATACACCCCGTTACCTCGGGTCTTTTATAAGCTTTATTTCCTCCAAAGCTTTGATTCACTTTTTAGTTAATATTAGGCTTACTTATTTAGATCCTAATATTTACCGGGTTTATTTTTATCACTACCGTGTTTTACCCGTTTATTTTCGGTTACTTTATTATAATTAATAAACCCATTTTTGGGGTGTTACAAGTCTACCCCCCCCCTTAAAGAGGTTTCGTCCCCGAAACCTTATTTACGTAGTTCGTTGGTTTAATCAAATGAACCTAGTTTCGTTTTCAAGGCACCCGTTTCTTTTGGTCAAAGTTTTCATTTATATTGACGCGTACGTCTTTCATGTGTAAGGCCTCGTGGGTCGTTACTTTCAGCTCGTGTCCTTTATCGTTATTAATTATCTATTTTGGCGGTTAGACTTGTTAGTCGCCGTCATCTCATACCCCGTCACTCGGGTATTCTATTACCAACCGCCCCTTTGCGTGTTTTCTGATTTCATATCTCATAACTCACGTTATGACGTGGTTATATTATGTATCACCCCCCCCCCCCCTTTTTGTGACCGTGACCACATCACGTCTTGTTTACGTTTATGTCGACTTGTCATTACCGTAAATATTTCTCTCGAATGTATCGCCTTGCACCTGTCAGTGTCAAGAATCTTTATTCCTTGATACTAATCATTTTCCGAATTCATCTCATAATATTCATATTTGTTAAAGCGTTGTTTCTTACTGATACTAAATTTTAGTTTAACGTTTTTCTCTTTGACTATGTCAATTACTCATGTCAAGGAAATTGACAACCCACAATTTATTCTTTTTCCATTCTCGTTTTAGACGGGGAATCATAATCAATTCCCTCGTTTTACGCTATTGACCCGTAGGTTCTTTCACTTAGTCTCATAGGCTAATTCTTTAGATTTTTTCCCTTTTTAAGGTGAGACCCAACAGTTCGTTTCTTTCTATTTATGACCCAACGGTCTCCTTGGTCCCGTAGACCTTATCACTACGTTTAATCCCGTAGGTTATGATGATCCCATAGATCATCTTTTATTCACGTCTATATTCAAATGTATATTTATACATATATAGCTTTAAAGCATCCCTTGTTATGTTTGGAATCATTTAATTTTGCTTTTGAACTTTAGTTGACCTTGACCGTAGTCTAAGGTTTCATTTATTTACTTTCGGACTATCTTTCCGACTTTACGACTTCTAACGTCATTTACACGTCGGTTTGTCTTACGCTTACCGTTACCCGGTTCATACTTATACTCCTTTACAACCCATTACCCGGGTCCTTTTATCTTAAAAAATTTTTTAGCTTTCCGGTTTCACCGGTTTGCGTTTTCCTACTATATTAAGCGTTATTCCTTAATTGAATCGTTTGAATCATTTTGGGTGAATTTTCATTACTTATGAATGTCAAACTTTATTCTTTATTTGACCCGTCCAACTTTGAAATGGTTGAACGTAATTACCAAAATTTACGTTTGCGAAGATTCTTGTCATCTTTTAGTCATGACTCATATTCCGAGTCTTTTGACTTTCTATTTCACGTTCCCGTCTCTCGGTTTACGCATTCACCCACAATCCTACCCGTCCATCGGGTATCTTTACCGTAATCATTATCAAGTAACCATTCTTATATGGTTTTAGACGTCATTTTAATTTATTTGGTCGTCTTAGCGAAATCCATCGATTTTATTCAATCAAGTCCTTTATTCTTTATTTAATTCGTTTGACTTGTCCATGTGAATTTCATCACTTATGACAGTCAAACCTTTATCCCCATGCCTTAGCATTCTCATTAGTTGGTTTGTATTTTCATTTACTTCAATCTTTGTCCCTTCTCTCGGGATCGTCATTTTAACGTAATACGCTTCCGTCATCCGACTTGCGTTTATGTTTACTATCAAACATCTTATTTATTTGATTCATTTGGGTACCATTTAAGTTAGTCCCTTTCACCCCATCCTTACTACATCGGACGTAAATGTGTCTGCTACAAAAAGTTCATGATATCATATGCCACTACTTACTTGGCCAGAGTAAGCGATCAGCACATGATACACATGACCTTTTTATGGTTTTCACATCACACCCTATGTAAGTAACGCCTCTATTTATTTCATATCTCTTATTTCATTTAGTAAAACTTTATTTAATTGCAAAACAACAATCATTAGTTTTACTAGTATTACTTTTGAACATATAAAATGTTTTTCTTTTCTATCGAACTATTATATAATCACATTCGTTAATGTGATCGCTACTTTTCTCAATAGTATTATATTGAGAGTTTTCCACTTGGATAATTACCCCCCGTCCAAGTTTCCATATGAACTAATCCTATTATTTCTTTGTTATTCATCATCGTGAATAACACATATTTCTATTAAACTTCTCTTAGAAACATCATCCTGAATAGATATCCTATTCAAGTTTTATCAAATATATGCAACCGTTATCCCCTACGTGTTTGTTGCATATTACTACTTATGCGATTAAATTTAAAAGCGTGCACCTGGTAATGCTTGCCCTAACGGGCTTCTCTTGCCGTTATCTTTGTTCGCAATCGTCACGCGATTTAAGTCCTTAATGAGTATGCTCTGCTTGTCATACCTCGGACTGTTCCACCGTCATGTCCGTCACTTGTTACACTCTCGCCATCTTCAGGTGCGAGTATCCTTCACTAAACATTTACAAAAGTTAGTAATTTCGACATTAATAAACACCCGTATTGTAATACAAGGCTTTTTACTATATGTGTCAACGCACGTAATTTCGTCATCTATATCAATCATTTTAATTGGGGTAACGTGTATTACACGATAACCCTATGTGTTGTTTACAACACTTTAGCATGCTAAACCATTAACATACATGTACTTACCGGATTTGTGATCAAGCCTCGAACCGAACACAATTTACTCTTTAACCATGAGCTCTGATTACCAACTTGTAACACACTTTAAATTAAATCAAGGTTTAACGTATAGTTTACGAAAAGGATCATGTAATTAAGTTTACATATACATCGGAAATACGGGTTTATTAAAACTTTTTACAATTTAAAAGTTTACAACGTAATGTAATTAAGTTCGTCATTTAAAAGTAACAACGAGACGTCGTGCGGAAGCTTGTTTCTTGATCGTGTTCGGTTCTTCATTGAGCTTGATCGTCCTCTGGTACTAGAAATATACCTACAACTCATAAAACATGAGTTAGATTAGTCATACGTAGCTTAAAACGTATTTAAACGGGTTCGCAATGCATATAATATTAAAATAAACATTTTTCGAATTCTTGGAACCCGTCGCGTCGCGTGACGGCTCCTTTCTTTTGCCGTCGCGTGGCGCGACGCCCTGCTTTGTCCAGAATTGTTTGTTGCTGAACTACCGATTCCCAGCTCAAAATCTCAAACTTATAATTCACAAAAACGTGCATAACTTTTGTTCTACTTATCCGATTCACGTGATTCTTTTTCTCACGCGATCGTAATTTAATTCTCCATCTTATGGAGTTAAAAATCCGACATGCAAACTAATAAAATTCTAGAATTTTAAGCATTCGCTTATTACCCAAAATCAACATTTTTGAGCCGTTTGAATTTAAGACCTCCAAACTTGTTTCTAGTTAATCATAAATCATATATCAAAGTGTTTAACTCAATTCTCTATCTCGGATTCTTAACTTTTGTGAATTACGCGGAAAACACCTAAGTTACGCGCGTAATTTATTTTGACCCAAAATCGTACATATAACTAATATCTTATTTATGCGTACCTGGCTCGGTCAACATATAGACCCGTTTCATTTTTTTTATACCTTGATTTTATTAGCCACTAATTCAAAGCGACGCAATCATTCCATTTCTGTTCAATCCTGTGAATATATAACTTGACAAACAAATGTTAGTCGATATTGCCAAATGGTGTTATCATCACCATTTGGCCCGTTTGGCCTATATGACCAAACATTTACATACATAACAAAACATGGTTTTCAACTACCAATTCGCCCATCCGACCCATTTCGGAGTTTACCATTAGATCCTCCCTTTTTTTTTACTAACCAAGGTTTTTCATCATCTTATATGTTTCGTATTGTTTCATGTCGGAAACATATTCCGGGTATAGCTTTTTATCGTACTTACAATCTATGGATAAATACATGTCTAATAAAAGGGTATAAGCTTTTACTTACCTCACATCCAAATTACGCTTTCCTTTTTGTACTTGCTCCGTTTGACCCGCTTCATTCCCAAGCCTCCATCTAGCTTGTCAAGAGTCAGACTATCATCATAATTCACAAGGTGGTTAGATTAGTCATTAAAACCACGACTATTCCACCTTACGTATTTTCTATGTCAGAACTACTATTCGACTCCGTCCATGGTTAGTTTAACTTTTCAAAAGTTAACTACCTTTAATTATATGATATGTGCATATAAGCTAAATCGACTTCATAATTAAAATTTGTATTACCCCACATCACACGTAATTAGTCGAACTAGGAAATTACGCGTTTGATTCATAATTTCAGCATATGAACATTGTGGGCATGATTTATAACATCAACAATCAAGTTTCGTGTCACTGAAAATAGGCTGTTTTGGTGACCTGTTTAACCTGTTTACATGTCTTCAAAAATTATGATTTTTTTATTTGACGTACCTCTCGGAGGCTTAGGCCTTGTGTTAAAAGTTCAAGATCTAACTCTTTACCAAGAATTCGTAAAAATTCATTTACTAAGCTGCAATCAGATTCGTCACTATTGTGTCGCTTTGTACTATAAGAAAAAACCCCTATAGGGACGACACCTATAGGGATAATACAACTTGTCCAAAACCATTTTCTGAAATTTCTAGGCATGTAGAGTGCAGAAAGCTTTAAAAAAATAAACCATATCTTGTAATAGTAATATAACTTTAAAAAAAAGAGTAAATTTCAAAGTTCGTCCTTTATGTATGTCTAAAATATCAAAGTATGTCCTTTGTCTTTAATATCTTCAAGAAACATACTCGATGTTTGAAAAACCAATCAGGTTATGTCCTTTAGTCATAACACAATTAGTTTTCATGGTTAAAGTTGACTAAGTCAATCCCACATAAGGGTATTTTAGTCATTTTATCCTAAATATTATAATAAATATTATATATGTGTATATATACTGTCTTCTCCCTCTCTTTCTATTTATCCTACCCCCACAACCACAACCCACCTGCCACCGCCACCACCACCGCCGCCACCGCCACCGCCGCCACCGCCCACCTGCCACCACCACCACTTCGGAGCCAATTTCGGAGTATACCCACCAAGAAAAAGACTGTTGCTGCTCAGAAATCTTCAAGAAACAAGAAGTTTGAATGGGGTTCTTGTGAGGTATGTTGTTTTGATGGATTTCGGAGGTATGCTGCTCAGAAATCTTCAAGACCGCAACCCCCACTACGGCTCCCACTACTCCTCCCTCTCTCCTCGACCTCACCTCCTTCCTCACCTCCCAAACCCTAAATCCCCAAAATTCCGGCACCGAAGACGCACCGGATCACACCACCGCTGTCACTCGCACTATCTATTCAGATATCGAGATCTGTTTTATGGTGATTCAGTTGCAGAACGATGGATTTGGAGTGGTGAATCTGGTGTGGTGAATCTGTTTTATGGTGATTCAGTTGCAGAACGATGGAGTTGCAGAACGATGGATTTGGAGTGGTGAATCTATTCAGATATCGAGATCTGTTTTATCGAGATCTGTTTTTATGGTGATTCAGTTTTATGGTGTTCGTCAGTTTAGAAATGGAAACCCTAATTGGTGGAATATGAAGTGGTGAATCTGGACCGTTGGTGACGAATTTGTTGAATCTGATCGGAGGAGAAATCGACGGCGATGTGCAGAGGGGGCGGAGGAACAACAATGCGATTGGAATCTGGAAATTTTTAGAGAGAGAAAGGGGGAGTTTTGTTATGTGGCAATTTTGAAGTGAACGAATGGTGTTTGATGTAAACTCGATAATTAGAGAGAGGAGACAGATTGGTGGTGGCAGGTGAAGTGGTGGTGGTGGCAGATCGGTGGTGGTGGTGGTGGTGGGGGTAGGTGGTGGTGGTAGGATAGTTAGAGAGAGAGAAGAAGAAGTGGGGTTAATAATGTAGTGTTTTATTTATTTATTTTAATATTTAGATAAAATGACTAAAATACCCTTATGTGGGATTGACTTAGTCAACTTTAACCATGAAAACTAATTGTGTTATGACTAAAGGACATAACCTGATTGGTTTTTCAAACATCGAGTATGTTTCTTGAAGATATTAAAGACAAAGGACATACTTTGATATTTTAGACATACATAAAGGACGAACTTTGAAATTTACTCTAAAAAAAATAAACCATATCTTGCGTGTTATTAATCCTTAATTAACTTTAAAAAACTCACGTAAAAGTAATATAATATATTAATTTTAGTAAATGTTTTCTCTTTATTTGATGTGATGTTTTTTCTTTATAAATTATGAGGTGTAAAAGGATGAAGAAGGTGAAAGAGACTTGTGGGGTGTGATGTGGTAAATGATCTTAGGGTGGTTCAAAAAATATAGATGATCTAGAGGATTATAAATTCCTACGTTTAGATTGTATATCAAACTTATTCAAAATGATTAATATATACGGTGTAAATAAAATATATTTTTTGGTAAAGTGAAAAGCTTTAACAGACATATCTTAGAAGTTAGAAATAAAAGATATAGGAGAATTATTTTTGGCATTGCATCTCTCTGAATATATATACCCACACCTATTTGAGAAATTAATGTACGAAAGTATTTGGGTTTCCTTATCTTTTTTGTATGATAATATTTACGTTCGGTTTAAAGTTTGTGAGTGAATATCCGATAATGCGTGTGCATGGTTCGGTTTAAAGTTTGTGAGTGAATATCCGATAATGCGTGTGCATCAATATAATCCAAAAAATCAAGATTAAATTGTGTATAATTACTGGCTTTTTCACATTTCTTTAAAAACTGGAAATCAGTATACGGTTATAACATGAGGTGATGATTTGTACAAAATATTTATTTATTGCAGTATTATAACATGAGGTGATGATTTGTACAAAATAGTTATTTTCAGTTGTTGATTAATACCCATAAATTTCCAAAAACACAAGGTTGGAAATTATATATCTCAAATACAAGAAAAATAAAAAAATTAAATATAACAAAAAATTAAGTATAACAAAAAAATTATATATCTCAAATACAAGAAAAATAAAAAAATTAAATATATCATGTGTAGTTTTATACGTGGCGTAGTGTATTTTTTTAATTAAATATAACAAAAAAAATTAAACAAAATTTTGTAAAGAAAAATAAAAATTGAACTGCAAGCAAAAAATTAGTTCCTGTGTATTAATAACCAACTGAACTTCGAACAAAAAATTGATGGGTATTCATGATATACTATGAGATTCCGTAATGAATAACATATACAAACAACAAGATTATTTTTTATTTGATGGTATCACATCAGTGTAAATTTCAGATTATTGCAACTGTGTAACGGTTTTTATTTTTTTTAAATGCAAATCTGGATCTAAAACTAACAATTTAATTCAATAATATGTACAATTTTTAGTTACCAGCTAATTACTGGCTGGTAACTTACATATCTCAAATACGGAAATCAGTATACGGTTATAACATGAGGTGATGATTTGTACAAAATATTTATTTATTGCAGTATTATAACATGAGGTGATGATTTGTACAAAATAGTTATTTTCAGTTGTTGATTAATACCCATAAATTTCCAAAAACACAAGGTTGGAAATTATATATCTCAAATACAAGAAAAATAAAAAAATTAAATATAACAAAAAATTAAGTATAACAAAAAAATTATATATCTCAAATACAAGAAAAATAAAAAAATTAAATATATCATGTGTAGTTTTATACGTGGCGTAGTGTATTTTTTTAATTAAATATAACAAAAAAATTAAACAAAATTTTGTAAAGAAAAATAAAAATTGAACTGCAAGCAAAAAATTAGTTCATGTGTATTAATAACCAACTGAACTTCGAACAAAAAATTGATGGGTATTCATGATATACTATGAGATTCCGTAATGAATAACATATACAAACAACAAGATTATTTTTTATTTGATGGTATCACATCAGTGTAAGTTTCAGATTATTGCAACTGTGTAACGGTTTTTATTTTTTTTAAATGCAAATCTGGATCTAAAACTAACAATTTAATTCAATAATATGTACAATTTTTAGTTACCAGCTAGGGTTTCGTACACAATCAAGCATCAATTAAAGGTCAACAATCGAAAATCAGAACAGACAACAATGAAAGATGAACAACAAATCTTACACAACAAATCAAATCAACTAATAAACTCAAATCGATGAGTAGAAGACACACAACAGAATCGCTAAATTAAACTATCGAAAATTACATCAAAGAATTCAGAAATAAAATACATATTGCAGTCTATTTCACAGATCCATGTCAAATACACTTTCACCAAATCCAGATTTATGACTTTCATCTATTTAACCGTAATAGCATTTAACTAAAAAAATTACCAAAAAGTCAGTGCCTCCACATAAAAACTGTTAATTCGAATACCCACAAATCATAACCAGTTAATCATGGGAGATATAATCATGGGATAATATCAATTACAAAAGGTCAAACAAATACGAATTCAGTTTGTATAGAATTTTCGATAAATACACATTCAGTTTGTATCAAATCTGGATCTAAACAATGCAAGAAATTTGATAGAACTTACAACAATGCAAGAGGGAGATGTGAAAAGCCGACAAAAAATTTAAAACCTTGATGTGAGAGCCGAGAAACAACGCAAGATCCAGATGCAAAGAGTCGATATATTCTGAAATCGAAGTAAATAGAAGTTGTTAGGTTGATGTTTTGAAAGTAGGATTAGTTCAACTGAGATAAACTTACAATTTCAGCTGAGTGTAGTTGAGGGTTTGTAAAGTGTTTGTAGAGTGATACATTTGAATTATTTATAGAGACTGAAGCAAGCTGAAGCAAGCAAGCATGCTGTCTTTCAAACAGTGTTTGTAGAGTGTTGATACATTATAGAGACTGCAGCAAGCAAGCTGTCTTTCACACAACAGTAAAATGTTGCTTTTTCAGCAGTAGATTGTACTTCCCTGCTGTGGGCCCACCGGAACAACCATTTATTTTGGCATCCATTTTTGTCTGTAGTATATGTCAAATGGGTTAAAATATTTATAAAAAAAAATTTAAAAATATGTCAGAAAAGATATAAAGTTGCTCAAAAGAGCTATGTAAAAAAACCCGGTTTTTTTACATATATACATTTTTTGGATTAAAACAAACAATTTACTAAAAAAATCACTTAAAACTTATAAAAACCAGTTTTATTTAAACTGTAAAAAACCAGTTGTTTTTAAATATGATATTTAACCAAATACAATTATAATATCATCTCTAAATCTTTGCATAAAATGAGAATTTACTGTAACAAATATGAAAATGTTGGTAAATATGATATTGTTATTATTATGATGCAAGTGATATATGAATTTATTCCGCTAAACAAACCGCAACATAACACATACACTATGCGAAGTGCACTCGAAAGGGAGCTTCTTGTGAACGATAATAGGATGGTGAAGTTACTCGTTTGTTTACCTTTCGCCTCTTGAACACATACACTATGCGAAGTGCACTCGCGGGCTGAACTTCGGTCTAAAAGGCATACGGTTACTCTGCACTAAATGCCCCCGGCTCTTCTCTGCAATTTTTCAGCCTGCAAAAAAATGGCATTCATTGATTTCTTTAGCTTTAATAATAACTATAGGATTCTACTAAATTTTCTAAAAAAAAAAAGCAAAAACTTCCTTAGGCTTATGGTCCTCCCCAAGCGACCCATGATATCAAATATTACTTGTGGTGGCCCATGATATCTACATATATAATGTGGGTTTTATCAATTTAAAGTATAAAAGTATATTCAAATAAAAAAGTACCCAAAATGTTTGAGGGTTTGATCAGACCGCGACTGGCCAGGTTAACCAACTTGACCCACTCACCAAACAGCCCCCCAATCGCATCCAGGCTTCTTATGATATTTTCCAATGAAGAAATCTTATGGAAACAAATAAACTATATCAAATTACAATCAAATTAGAATGTCAATTAATAAAACATTAACAAATGGATCCAAAGAGAATATAGTCTCAACCTTCATGAAAAACTGTAATAGATACCAAATAAGAAAATGTGAAAATGAAAGCATTGTTGATCAGAAAATGTGAAAATGAAAAACTAAAATTGACTTACTAATCGAAGCATTGTTCCTGGAGCATTGTTCCTGGAGCAGTTGGACTGATAAAAGCATGCAAATCATTGACAAACTGCATAAAATTTGATAATTTTTACAAAAATCAGATTCATTATATGCATAGAATTTGATTATTTTGACAAAATGATACCTTAAAAAGACGGAAAACTTTCGTAGCCAAGCTAGTTGACTTGTCAACATTTTGGGCAGTGCCTGGCTTGCCATTACTTACGAACTTTGAACCGTATTGTATTGCTCTGCATATCTTGTCCGGGTTTCAGCTTTGTTCAAATACAAAACAGCTAGAGCAAGTTCCATTCTCGCAACATCAAGAAAATAATCAATCAAACAGCAATAAATGTCCCTCCAAACTCATATAATTTCCACAAATCTTAAGCATGCAAATCATTGACAAACTGCATAAAATTTGATAATTTTTACAAAAATCAGATTCATTATATGCATAGAATTTGATTATTTTGACAAAATGATACCTTAAAAAGACGGAAATCTTTCGTAGCCAAGCTAGTTGACTTGTCAACATTTTGGGCAGTGCCTGGCTTGCCATTACTTACGAACTTTGAACCGTATTGTATTGCTCTGCATATCTTGTCCGGGTTTCAGCTTTGTTCAAATACAAAACAGGTAGAGCAAGTTCCATTCTCGCAACATCAAGAAAATAATCAATCAAACAGCAATAAATGTCCCTCCAAACTCATATAATTTCCACAAATCTTCAAGTGTAACCATAATATTTCATTTACAGTCAAAAGTATTGATTCAACAGAAGAAGTAAATTGAAAGTGTATTTAACAAACTAACAACAATTTAATTCAATAATATGTACAATTTTTAGTTACCAGCTAGGGTTTCGTACACAATCAAGCATCAATTAAAGGTCAACAATCGAAAATCAGAACACACAACAATGAAAGATGAACAACAAATCTTACACAACAAATCAAATCAACTAATAAACTCAAATCGATGAGTAGAACACACACAACAGAATCGCTAAATTAAACTATCGAAAATTACATCAAAGGTTTCAGAAATAAAATACATATTGCTGTCTATTTCACAGATCCATGTCAAATACACTTTCACCAAATCCAGATTTATGACTTTCATCTATTTAAACGTAATAGAATTTGATTATTTTGACAAAATGATACCTTAAAAAGACGGAAATCTTTCGTAGCCAAGCTAGTTGACTTGTCAACATTTTGGGCAGTGCCTGGCTTGCCATTACTTACGAACTTTGAACCGTATTGTATTGCTCTGCATATCTTGTCCGGGTTTCAGCTTTGTTCAAATACAAAACAGGTAGAGCAAGTTCCATTCTCGCAACATCAAGAAAATAATCAATCAAACAGCAATAAATGTCCCTCCAAACTCATATAATTTCCACAAATCTTCAAGTGTAACCATAATATTTCATTTACAGTCAAAAGTATTGATTCAACAGAAGAAGTAAATTGAAAGTGTATTTAACAAACTAACAACAATTTAATTCAATAATATGTACAATTTTTAGTTACCAGCTAGGGTTTCGTACACAATCAAGCATCAATTAAAGGTCAACAATCGAAAATCAGAACACACAACAATGAAAGATGAACAACAAATCTTACACAACAAATCAAATCAACTAATAAACTCAAATCGATGAGTAGAACACACACAACAGAATCGCTAAATTACACTATCGAAAATTACATCAAAGATTTCAGAAATAAAATACATATTGCTGTCTATTTCACAGATCCATGTCAAATACACTTTCACCAAATCCAGATTTATGACTTTCATCTATTTAAACGTAATAGCATTTAACTAAAAAAATTACCAAAAAGTCACACAACAGAATCGCTAAATTAAACTATCGAAAATTACATCAAAGATTTCAGAAATAAAAACATATTGCTGTCTATTTCACAGATCCATGTCAAATACACTTTCACCAAATCCAGATTTATGACTGTTAATTCAAATACCCACAAATCATAACCAGTTAATTCAAATACCCACAAATCATAACCAGTTAAGTACCTTTAGGGATCTCCATTCAAAAACCATCCATTTTGATAATGCAGTATCGCCTACGCCAACTGGGGAAACCTAGATCTGCAACTTTAGAGCAAAAAGAAAAAATCAAATTCGAGATAAATTGAAAGTGTATTTAACAAACTAACAACAATTTAATTCAATAATATGTACAATTTTTAGTTACCAGCTAGGGTTTCGTACACAATCAAGCATCAATTAAAGGTCAACAATCGAAAATCAGAACACACAACAATGAAAGATGAACAACAAATCTTACACAACAAATCAAATCAACTAATAAACTCAAATCGATGAGTAGAACCTACCTCAACCACCATCTAAAACCGGAACCGTAGTCGTCGGATTTAACACTATACACCACGCCGTCTTTAGATCTTGTGAAATCTTGCTCATACATCACCGAACACCCCCTAACAACAATAATCTTTCATTTAGCATAATAAAAAGACATTGAGTAGAATAAAGGCCATACCTTGCTCATACGTCACTGATTGGCAGATCAAAACCCCTGACCACCTTCAAACTCAGTCGATCATCAAACGGATCTGGAAACCCTAGTTCGCCGAGAGAGAGAGAGAGAAGAGAGAGAGAAGATCTGATGTTATTTTGTGAGATGTGTGAGGAATGAGAGAGAAAGCAATAGGTGATCCGTGTGAAGTCAAATGGACGGTTCAGATGATGATCCGTGTGAAAAGGTGAGAAACATCGACGGTTGTAGATGATCCGGGTAAAGGGTAAGTTAGTTTGTGTTTTCTTGTGCTTAAAGTGTTGTACATTGTGCTTGAAGTGTTTTTTCAACACCTTGTTGAATTACCATCTTGTCCTTTGGATATGCTTATTAAAGTAGTATATATATATATATATATATATATATATATATATATATATATATATATATATATATATATCTATACTACTTTAATAAGGATATATGAAGGATAGAATGGTAATTCAACAAGGTGTTGAAAAAACACTTAATGCACAATGTACAACACTTAAAGCACAAGAAAACACAAAGAAATTACCCTTTACCCGGATCATCTACAACCGTCCATGTTTTTCACCTTTTCACGCGGATCATCATCTGGACCGTCCATTTGACTTCACACGGATCACCAATTGCTTTCTCTCTCATTCCTCACACATCTCACAAAATAACATCAGATCTTCTCTCTCTCTCTCTCTTCTCTCTCTCTCTCTCTCTCGGCGAACTAGGGTTTCATGAGATCTATCACCAGATCCGTTTGATGAGCAGATCTAGGGTTTCATGAGATCTATCACAAGCTTTATCTGGCAACTTGGTAAGAACTGATACCGTTTAATGAATATATGTGGCAAGTTATGATGTTTCACGGTAGTTTCTATATGCTTTTCAGATGTCGAAGGCACCAAGGGATCCACAGATTTGAACAAGGGATCCACAGATTTGCTGGAGAATGGCTACCCTGCTGACAGTGGCAACTGTCCCAAAGGTAGCAATTAGTGTTTATGAAATTTTAATAGTTTAGTCATGAATGTTGTACAGGATTGTTTATGGATATTGGTGGCACCACCTTCTCAACTGTAAATTAATTCGGTAAGCTTAAGATTCTGTTTTTATTTTATTTTATATTCATTTGCAAGCCGATTGTTCTAAATATTTGAAATATGTTATCAGGCTGCAAACCCACCATCTGAGAATATGTATGGAGAAGTAGATTTGACATTATCTGCTTCAGCTCTTTCTGTTAACACCACATTATCTAGCCCTTTAATTTGTAAATTTGACATAGTCCTGGGTCTTTTGGACACAAAAAAAATCCAGACTGGGATAAAGTTATGTTGATTATAACTTGTAAATTTTGAATGATTTGTGGATTGTAGGTTTATTATGTTGATACAACCTGTTAATGTTGAATGATTTCGAATTCGAATGATTATGTTGATAAAAAACTTGTTATATTTGAATGATTATGTGGATTGTTGGTTTTATATGTTTTTGTTAATTTTGAATGATTTGTTGTTGTTCCTGAATGATTTTGAATAATTTTGAGTGATTTGTGGATTGTAGGGAGTAGAGAAGCTGATTGCGTCGAAGATGATGTTGCCTGGATCTAATCGTAGAATTCATTCGGTGCATCGTCATTCTGGGATGGTAAATTTGAATTATGTTTCAGTTTGTTCATTGTTGTGTTGTTTCTGTAATTGCTCATTTTAAAGGTCTGTTATGTGTTTTCATGACTAATTATGCAACTCAAATGTATTGAATGATCAGTATGCTCAGCTAAATATCATTTAGGTTTTTGAAATGCTTATAATAGGCAAGTAAAAGTATTGATTGCTTTTGAAATACTTCCAATAAGCAAGTAAAAGTGTTTGAATTGATGTTACTTGCTGCAGGGTGTAGCTGGATTAGCTGCAGATGGGAGACAGATTACAGCTCAGCAAGGTTCCTATCTTGCTGATTGTTTCAACCGCATGGAAGAATGCACGAAAAATCTCGAAGGTTCTATTCGTTTCAGAGAGTCTGGCAGGCATAGATTCCGTCCCTTCAGGTTTGATCTTGACATCTTTGACTATTAAAAGTCAATATGAAGTCTGGGTACACTCTGGGCAAACTTCAATGCCTTCAAAGCATTTCCTTTTAAGCTATTTTCTTTGTTTATCCATTAGACCTGCTCGATCCATTTGCTAATAAATGGTTCAGTCCAGGTTATATTTAACTAACGGGTCAAAAATAACCAAGATTTTTCCAAATAGAATGATTGAAGAGGTTTTATGCCAAAAAACTAAAGTTGAACACACTTCGGCTAGATTAAATGCCATCAAAGCATTTATTTTGAGCTATTTTCTTATTTTATCCATTTGACCCATTACAAGTAATACTAAAAACCATAATCGACCCGTTCATAAGTAAATGGGTTGAAATAACTAGATACCTGCACGGGAGGGAACAAATCTGCCTCCATGAAAAGCCTTTTTGGTAGATCCATCTTTGCAAGTTGGTTTGCCAGAGCATGCATATCCAGCGAGAGAAATGAAGCCTACACATGTAAGAGCAAAGGTACCCCCCCCCCCCCCAAATACCTGAGGGACGAAAATGGCATTTCACTCTTAAATTAATCACTAAGCTATAGTTCTCTTTTTGCTAATGCGGTTTAGTGATGGTTTCGCAGGTTACAGCTCAGCAAGGTTCCTATCTTGCTGATTGTTTCAACCGCATGGAAGAATGCACGAAAAATCTCGAAGGTTCTATTCGTTTCAGAGAGTCTGGCAGTCATAGATTCCGTCCCTTCAGGTTTGATCTTGACATCTTTGACTATTAAAAGTCAATATGAAGTCTGACTTTGGGATCGAACACTTAATGCCTCATGATTTATTATGCAAGTACAAGCATCTTGGTCAGTTTGCTCCGTTAGGAGGATAGCAAATAGCAGCACAACTCCCCGATGATTGGGTATCTATGGTTACTGCTCTCAGTGGCTTTTGTACTCTGTGTATGCAAGGTACCCCCCCCCCCCCCCAAAAAAAAAAAAAAACCTGAGGGATGAAAATGGCATTTTACTCTTAAATTAATCACTAAGCTATAGTTCTCTTTTTACTAATGCGGTTTAGTGATGGTTTCACAGGTTACAGCTCAGCAAGGTTCCTATGTTGCTGATTGTTTCAACCGCATGGACGAATGCATGAAAAATCTCGAAGGTTCTATTCGTTTCAGAGAGTCTGGCAGGCATAGATTCTGTCCCTTCAGGTTTGATCTTGACATCTTTGACTATTAAAAGTCAATATGAAGTCTGACTTTGGGTTCACACATGCTTCTCCCACTCTCTTCAATGCAGGGACACCCAGGCCTCAGGTATAAATAGTAACGTACAATTGGCCTTATCAAGTATATTGCAGTAAGTGTTTGCTTCATGAAGATGTTCAAAGCTTTACGATTTATCTATCAGCTTTGATATGATTTTCTCTAAGTGTTATGTGCAGAGGAGGAAGGGGCATGTTTGAGGAAGCATTGGCCATTTGCAGATGTTGCTTTGATTACCCTGACGTGAACTTAAGCTCTGATTCCAATTGCTGCACTTATAATCACACTTTCGGCTGATCAGATGGCGCTATTGTTTTGTCAAGGGATTACAAATTACCAATAGTTGAAACCATACAATCCCTACCACAACATCAACAGGTACTATTTTCCTACCTTTAAAACCAAAGTGGTCTTGCTAAACAGTTGCATTTAGAGGTGGCAGCCTCTGTCTCTCTGGCCCATTTACATATGGAACGGATCAAATTAATATTTTCTGCTAAAAAACTAATGGTTCGAATGGGTCTAAATCCTTTTGTTCGTAGATCAAGAATACTATTTGTTTTAACATTGCATTATAAACATAACTTAACACATTTTTACTTATGAAGAATGGTCAAAACAAAGTTAGTGGGTCGGCTGTGAACACGATATTCACTTTAAAGTAAACTAATTTTCTGGCGTCTCTTTGGTGTAGGCGTGTAGCTTGTACAATAAAAGGAACTTTGAATGATAATATAACTATGGAACAAACTGTTTGTGACTGTATGTTCTGATTCTAACAAACACAGTTCGATGGGTCGGTTGGAAGGAACGTTTATTTTTTTGGTTGTGCATCTAGACAGTTTCGATAAGATTGTTCATGTTGAAACTTTTTCTTTTTTTTACATGCGGTTCAAAACGGGTTGGATTGGGTTAATATGCGTATGCTTTGTTCTTTTTACAATCTTTTTTAAATGGATTATAAGATTTTTACGCTAAAATTACACTCTGGACGACGTCTGAGTTTTTACCCATGTGTTGTGCCTTAGACTTTTTCTAAGAGACAGACGAAATGTAGCAGTTAGTTTTATCTGACCTATTTAGTTTTTGTTTAACGTTTAAACTTTGATGATATGTGTTTATGTTGTGTCAGCCTCAGAATGCGAAAGTGTTTAATTGAGTGAGCGATTTAGTCATCAAAATTGTGAAAGAGGTGAAAGAGAACTCATTTGAGTGGATCAAACATCCTTCCAAACTGAAGGATACTGGATGCATTAACTGGTGGAACTTTGGCAGCTTGGTGTATTTAGAAAATTATGTTTGATGTATGGGGAATTAATTGTTGTATTACTGATGTATGTTATAAGACTCTAAAGCACCTTTAAACCTTCATTCACTAATTAATCTTTTAAATATGCATATATGGTTTAGGTGATGGAACCACCATCTGAGAAAGAAATAATGGAATTGGGGTTTATATTTTAAAATTTATCATAAGAAGGGTAATTAATTTAGGTTTTTCATATGAACTTAACAAATTTATTGAGTTCCCGACCACGGATATGAATTCTGGTTAAAACTGATACTTCATAAAAAGGTGGGTTTTTTAAAATTTTTATGAACTTAACATATTTATTGAGTTCCCGACTAATATGAATTTTGTTAAAAAATGATAAAGTGATACTTCATAAAAAGGTAGTTTTTTTAAAAAAAAAATTAGATTAAGTTTAAGTAAATATTTTTTAATAGTTTTAAAATGATTTTAACAAATCCCACACACACCAAAACCCTTTTAAGCAATTTTTTTCTTTTCATTTGCTATATCAAGTGCATCGGAAACCGATCCCGTTCTCGCTGGGAATAATTACTAGAGTTTGATGTTATCATCAATTTCCCAATGTGAGGCTTTTTTAAATATTTTATGAACTTAACAAATTGTGTTAGTTTAATGTTTCTAAAATGGTAAAAAGAGATTCTCTCTCTCTTTCTTTTATCATAAAAAAATATATACATAAATGGTTCAACAATTTATCTCTCGACCCGCTTGTTTTGACCCATATCAAAAAGTCTCATATGGTCCTTCCTACTTTTACTTCAGATTTTAATATATTTTGTTCAAAACGTCTCATAATGTTCTTCCGTTTTTTTAGAAATGTGTTGATTTGCGTTGTTAGTACTCCCACCTCCACCTTTGCCGTCATCTCCACCCGTGCCACTGCCAGTGATCGTCATGATAACAAATATAGCCGGTGATCGTCATGATAACAAATATAGCCGGTGAACCCATTTTAATATGCTTTTTCTTAACAGACCCATTCAGTTTGGTCATAACATGTTCGATGACGTATACTATGTCAAATTGCTATTCAACACTTGTTTGTATTTTCAGTTTGAAGACATCGGTTCACACAGGACAAAGATAATCATATACAACTTATGGCTCAATGACGAAGGCCTTTCTTCGTAACACCTTCTTCATTTGTTAAGGGTGATTATTTATTTCTAAAAACTTACATATGTTCAACATGTTTTTAATTTGGCGTAATCACGATATATAATGATTTTGTTTTTCTGGCATACGCTTCTATGTTGTACCTTAGAAAGTTCAACAACTTCAAAATCATCTTGAGGGGGAAGCCCGTAGAGCAGCATACTATAGTAAATGACTTAAGAAACCCGCAAGTAACCCTCTACAGGTCACACGTTTCATCTTTGTAGGGCGAAGATAGGTGCTTCTCTCCTAGGGCATACAAGATTGGCGACAGCGCGCCATATTTAACGTATAAAAAAACTTTATATGATAAATATGGCGGGTTCCCGCCAATAACATGTGTCTTGTATGCCCTTTGGCGGTTTTACGATTTGAAACCGAACAATGATCACCCCTACAATATATAACGAAACGACTGATAAACTAACGGTAAACGAGTATCCGATTGAAAATCGCTCCGCCGCCGCATCGCGCGGGTAGAAAGCTAGTATATATATATATATATATATATATATATATATATATATATATATATATATTCTCGCCAATTTTACCCCTCTTTCTTTAAAGTTCTCTTCCCCTATTTTTAGTGGTTTTCATGAAGATTTTTAGTTTTCTCATGATGCATCCCCTATATATATATATATATAATATACAAATAGAAGTAGATAAAATCACTGATGCCATATATATATATATATATATGTGTGTGTGTGTGTGTGTGTGTGTATAGGCCAGTTAACGTACAATACGTCTTAACATACATCACGTACGACAAATAATTACGCACGTTTATTTGAAAATCACGCATGATATAAATTAAAAACCAAAATCACGAATGTTGGAAAACATTAATCACGCATGATGAAAACATTAATCACGCACGTTATACACATAATCACGCACGTTGTCGTACGTGATGTACGTTAAGCCATAATGAATTCTACTCTTTTCCTATATATATATATATATATATATATATATATAGGGAGAGGATCATGAGAAAACTACATCTAAATGAGAAAACTAGAAAACTAACTAAAAAAGCCTAAAAAAAAGCTAAAAAACATACCAATTTTTTTTTACAATTTTTTATAAAAAAATCACTAATTTTTACATATAAATTTTTTTTTGTGTACTGCACATGTGCATTATATATTCATTATATGTGTACTACACATGTGCACTATATCCGTAATAGTGCACATGTGCAATACAACAATTTTTTTTTATTTTGTAGGATCGTTGTGAGACCCAAATGAGTCGATCAGAAGAGTTTTTGATCAAAACGAGAGGCGGAAACAGACGTTTTGAGTTATTTCAGCTTGTAATGCACTAAAATCACTTTAACTATCTCTTGTATTGATTTGATGACGTTTACAGACCTGGAGATACCTCGGCAGAGCTTCGCTACCGGAATCCAAAAGTTACAAATGAAATCTCAAGTTACCTATTTATAGGATTTCCATTCCCCACGAAACCGTCATGTCCATTTCGTGTGGAATGGCCTGTCATGTCCATTTCGTGTGGAATGGCCTGTCATGTCCATTTCGGGTGGAATGGCCATTTCGCATGAACTGGACATGTTCCATTTCGTGTGAAATGGACAACCTTCTCTAAAACTCTATTTTCTCGAACTTTGTGACTTGATCTATCTAATCTATTACAAGACTCGATACAAGACGAAGTCGACATACATATGCTCCAACAGACTCCCCCTTGGATGTTGACGAAGTCTTCGGTGTCGAGTCTTCGGTATGTCACATCTTCAGTCTTTATCAGTCTTCTCGCTCTCTCCAAAATATCTGACACTGTAAGCATCCTCAATCTTCTCTCTTCTCTTTATTAGTATCAACAGCTATATTCCCCTTGGATGTTGATTCCATAAATTCTTCAGTATCAGCAGCTTCTATCTCGTGCTTTGTTCCAAGATCTGAATCTGGCTCTTATGTCCTCAGACTCCCCCTTTCGATAAGCTGGGATCGCAGTCTGGAATTCACTATCTGCAAAAAATCTACCTCAAAATAAATTTCACAAATTTAAAAATTTGACAAATTTAGAGACCACTTGTAGATATCGTTCTATCATCAACAATTTATATCAAGTTTAAACTTACTTTTGGGTAGACTTATTTATAACAATTTTCATTTCAAAACAAACTCTCCCAACCCTTTTGTTGTCATGTATAGCACTCGTAATTTTGAAAATCAGCTTTCCAACATCAGTTGTCAAAAATCTTTTTGTATTTTTCAAAAATTTATGCTAAAATCATAATATTTTTGGATTTTTGTTTTTAATGAAATGTAATAAAGAAATATTTACAAACGATATTTTTGTGAGCTTGTGTAAGAGGATCATATCAGTTTATGACAAATCACTAGCACCGTTGAGCTTTAACACTTTAAGTTCTAAACGATTCACATAGATTGACGATATTGTTGTCCTCTTAAACTCAATCTAAAAACTTTCGAAATGCTTACCGATACGTTAAGATATATTAATTTTGCACTAAATTCTTATGGACCCCACGATCTCAGCATATCCCCTCATCATGCAATACACTGACTCAAGTAATGCCTTTAAACTTTCATCAAATGTGATATGTGCGAAAACAACGCAGAATGTTTAAACATTAACAATCAGGTCGATCTTTCGATACGCTGAGAAAGTCCAATGTTTAAACAAAATAAGAAATAAAAACAAGTTGAATATGTTTAGATCTTAACCACCAGTTCGACATTCACATTGATGCGTGTGTGGTGTGATATATATTTAAGTATATTTTAAGCCCTTTTTACACGTTAGTCAAGTTTTAAATTTATAAAACACGATATTTTACTAACACCAAACACACATATGGGCAAGTGCACCCATCGTGAGCGTAGTATAGTGTTGGTAAGATACCGAGGTCGTCCAAGGACACAAGAGCTTTTAGTACCGGTTTATCCTCAACGTCTAATCAAATCAAAAGGTTAGAAAAAATGTTTTTAAACTAGAAAAATAAAAACTAACTAAAATGCTGAAAAATAAAATAAAAATAAAAACAGATAGACAAGATGAATCACTTGGCTCCGACTCGTGTTTAGTGTTGTAACACCTGTGCCTCCACGGCCATCAAACAAATACCGAACCAATGAAATATTATATTTCATACTTGGGATTTGTAAAAATATGTGTATCATTTGCACATATCAATTCTTGTTCAATTTCAAACTCTAAATCGCTTTCTAGAAGGTTATACGCGCACCGATGCGTAAATATAACCAGTTTAATGCAACAAACACTCCGGAATAGTGACATAGGCTTAACATACCTTAAATAACCTTTACATAACTTAGAAATAAGTTTTGAAGGCTTTGGTATGGCAAAATCAAGTTAAATCGCTTACAGGGACTAAAGTTGACAAACTGCGAAAGTATGCCAATTTGAACTGTAACAGACATTCCGGAACATGATAATAAGTTAAACATACCATAAATATCCTTTACATAGCTTAGAAATAAGCTTTGAGGTGTTCGGTGTGCTAAAATAAACTTTTGGGTCATTCAGGGACTAAAAGTGTCAAAAAGTGCACAAGTTTGCACTTTCGCGCATAACTTACGTTCTGAATACATCCGGACATCCAAAAATTTATGTAAGCATGACTATATCATGCTTTAGAGTTTGGCTTAAGAAAAATCCATTCGTCGCGGCATTTGGATCGTTTTTCGCGCTTATGCGCATTCCGTCGTAATTAGCCGAACAACGCAACTGTACGGCTAAACGAACCGACATCCGAGATATTTTTGAGAACATTTTAAGTTCCCTTTACTTTAACTTCATTTTAGAGCTTTGAAATGGGGTTAACGGGCCTTAAACGCGTCGGAAAAGGCCTTATTACACTACAGGGACCAAATCTGCCATTTTTGAAACTTTCTGTGAAGAAACATTGAATCTGGTCTATACCACCTTTGCACATGGTTTTGGGCAATACTAGGGGTTGTTTTGATGTGCACATGGTTTTGGGAAATACCATGGGCTCACATGGTTTTGTAAAACCATTATCTTGAGGTGTAAGGCCAAGATCAAAGCACGGTTTCCAAGAAACGATCTTAACGGTGGACCTTTTACTATAAATACCCCACCCCCCCCCCCATGCTTCATAATCACTAGAATTTTGATCTTAGAAACTCTAAGTTGAAACCATTGTTTCATACCTGAGATTCTCGGATCGAAATTAGCATTCGGGGACCCTTCGTAAGTATTCTTTCGTTCTTTTATTGCTTTTCGAGTCTTTCGAGTCTGAAAGTCAAACTTTGTTTGACTTTCTACATTGACCAGTTATGGTCAATGCGAAGTTCGTTTGAACTTCGCAACGTGAGTGTAATCACGTTGGTTATAGTCCCTTGGGACTATGCCTACTGATTACCACGTTGTCTAGGGTCGTAGGGTAAGCGATCTAATAAATCGCTTATACCTCGAACCCGACCCATTTGGTCGATCATTAGGATCCGACCAAATACATTAGGTGACCATAGTAGGTAGGGAATAACCTTCCGAGGTTATACCCTATGGTCACATCGTTTGAGTAGTTGTATGATAGGTAGTTTATATGCCTTAGGTAAATTACCAGAATACCCTTTTCATGTATAATTGGTAATTAAGCATATGTAACCTAAACCTTTGTCACATAACTGATTATGTAACATGTTTAGGCATATTCTACTTGTCATAGGACTAGTTAGGCGGTCCGAACGCGTTTCACGCACACGACGCGTTAAAGTAGCATAAGCTACCTTAATGGGTCGCGATGGGTCGAAAGCACTTAGGTTTGGTTTCATTGTAGTATGTAGGCCTTGTTAAACCATATCATATGAGTTCCAATACTCATTTGGTTTACCAAGCCTCATCCTATCCGATCTCCCGATTTAAGTCCGGTTTATTTATATAGTTTTAGATTGTCGACGGATTCCGTGCTCTCTCTAGCTTTGTTTGGTTGTTGTTCAAGACCTCTAAGCATTCTCAGGCGAGTACATTATTCCCCTATTTTACTGCTTTCAATTGTTTTGGGGTGACTCATATGTGCTAAATGTTTTCAAGGCTTTAACGATGATAACAAAACGATTTTCGATGTTATAACGATGGTTTCAAAAACGATTAAGACGATTTATACAAAACTAATAACGATTTCAATAAAGTGAACAAACTTGTTGGTTGGGTTACATAACAAATGACATTCATTAGCAATGATCAAGCCGACCAGTATTAGGTTATGGTACCATAGGATCTGACAAATCCCGTTAGTTACTACACCCGTAGTTATGTGTGGGTGTTGTGGGTAGCGACTGAATCTGTAATTGTTAATTTACTCTTTGGTAAGGGTTTATTAATGCGAGTTGTTAATCTATCCTCTGGTAAGGGTTTATTAATGCGAATTGTTAATCTATCCTTTGGTAAGGGTTTATTAATGCGAGTCAAGAAGGTTTGAATGTTATTAGCGAGACGACCATATAAGTAGTTTCACGACCTAAAACGAATTTAACGATTGGGTAAACAATTGGTTTTCACACGATGTTTTAACGATTGGGTAAACGATTGGCTTCAAAGCGATATACGATTGGGTTTTGGTTATACATATTACATGATTTACATTGGGCATGAACATTACTTTGGTGGTTTGGTTTGATTAAGTGATTTAGTAACGATGCGTGTGTAATATGATACAAACATGGTGGATACGCCGCTGGTACTTCCTATATATAAGTGTTTGTATGGTATTACATATTGTAGCGTTATTTGAATCATTTCAGTTTGAGACATAGAACATTTTATACAAGTAACATACTTTTCACAAGACAATTATTTGCAAACAACTTATCTTATACAAACTCATTTTACATGGTTATTCATTTAATCATGCATTATTCTCTTATTTATACATATCACTTGAACTTATTATTTTTCAAATGATTTACAAAGACAAAGCAAATTACAAGGTTCATGACTAAACATTTTCTTAAAACAGAAATCATGAATCTTATTTTTCACAAAACCTATGTACTCGCCAGCATTTCTTTGCTGACCTCGTTTTCACATATGTTTCAGGTATTGTTGAAAGATATCGATTGATATGATGCATGCTCACATAGGACTGGACAAGGCCTTAGTGACTCAATAATAATGATAGACTATGTTTAAATTGTGTATTTAGATTTCCAGACAATGTAATTATTCAATGTTTAATAAAACGAAACACTTTTTGGTATCCATGGTTATGAAACATTAATTCTGTTGCAACACGCCCCGATGTTTCCGCCGCGATTTGTTGTTTTACGCGGTCGGGGTGTGACAGAAAGATGGTATCAGAGCCAATGGTTATAGGGAATTAGGTTATTAGTAATGCTTTGACCTAGTCTATAACCTTTCTAGGACCCTAACGCGAGTTTACTTGCGTTTAGTCATAAAACAATACCGTCACCTATCCTTAGGCGACGACCACAACAAGAACATAAAATTCAAAACCGCTTTGAAAACTAATCATTTGTTCTAGGATGATTGATTACAAGGTTTTGAACCCTCTATTGTAAGGTTTTGAACCCTCTATTGTAAGGTTTTGAACCCTCTGTTATATGGTTTTGAACCCCTTTTAAATTTTCAAAATCTCGACAAGGTTTTGGGTTTTAAATAATGTGAACACGTGCAAACTGGAAGGGTGAATGCCTGTATTCTGGGTTTTCTGTCTAGGCAAGCACTTCGTATACATCTCATCAGACGCGAGACCAGTTGTGCTTACCTGGGAATTCTTGGGATGAGTGTTCACTTATAGGCGAGCATGTCTTCGCGATACATTATTTTTGACCCATTTACTTTGATTAGTTCTGTGTGTCGTTTGTTGCTTTTTAGTAACAAACAAATGACCACTATCCTTGCTTTCATCAGATTTATTCATCTCATTCTTTTCGTCCAATTCCCTCACTCGTTCATTTCATGTTTCCTCTTTTAGACAATGCCTCCTCGACGCGATGCTCAAACCGATGCTCGGACTTTAACTATTGAAGAACTCGCAGCCCTGATCTCTCAGCAGGTGGCTGCTGTGCTTCCCGGGGTTGTAACCCAAGTCCACGAGATATACAACAACGGCAATAATAACAACAACAATAACGCACAGTGTAAATACAAGGATTTTAACCAGGCTAAACCACTCAAGTTTAGTGGTTCTGAAGGAGCGACTGGGCTTCTTCAATGGTTCGAGAGCATTGAGAATACCTTCCGCCACGTGCAGTGTCCTGACAATCGCAAGGTCGAGTTTTCTTCGAGTGTGTTTCAGAAGAGGGCTCTCACATGGTGGAACGGGGTTATGAGGGATCGTGGTGCAGAAGTTGCTCTAGCACAGACGTGGGCTGAACTTAGGGCCCTTATGATGAGGGAATTCTGTCCTCGTCATGAGCAGCGAGCTTTGGAGAAGGAATTTGATGAGCTGAAACAAGATAGTGGTGAGCACAGGGCGTATACTGATAGGTTTGAGGAGTTGAGTCTGCTTTGCCCGACAATGGTTACCCCACTCGACAAGGCTATCGAAAGGTACATTGACGGCCTACCTGACACGGTACAAGACATCCTTACTGGTAGTAGCCCTACCACACTCCGTCAGGCGATCGAGTTAGCTGCGACATTGACTGAGTCGCAGATTCGGAAGAATAAGTTACACAGAAAGGGTGACAAGGGTAAGAAGCAGGAGTCTGACAAGGAGGATAGCAAGAAAGGTCAAAACAAGAAGGATAAGGAAGTTGAGACTTCGAAGAAATCAAAGAAGCGGAAGGGTGCCCAAACTTTTGCTGTTACAGCACAGACTGCTCATAACTTGCAAAACCCACCGGCACAGCCAGCTGCAAAGAAGGCATATGCTGGTACCGCACCACATTGTGCCCGTTGCAATGGTCATCACGTTGCACAACAAGATTGCAAGAAATGCACAACGTGTGGTAGACTTGGGCATTTGGCCAATATTTGTCGTCTGGGACAAAATCAGGCTGCTCAGGTTCAAGCTCAGGTTCAAGGGAATGCTGCGAGATTCCCACTGGGTTCATGTTTCAATTGCGGAGAGATTGGTCATTCCCGCCACAACTGCCCGAGACTGGTGAATGCAAATGCTAACGCAAACCCGAATGCGAACGTCAATGTAAATCCAGCACGTGGACGAGTGTATAACATCAATGAGGCAATCAATGATGAAGAACAAGTAGAATTTTGAAATTTCTCTGGTTGTTATCTTGTGACATTTAAAGACAATGCGGTTGTTATATAAATAAAAATTTGTGGTTTTTATTTTTTTTCAACTAATGCAATTGTATGAATGTTTGATCCAACCTTATGATGTCACAAAGACGAAACTATTCGTGTGGTTCTGTCATTTTTATGATCACTTATGATCTCCCTAAGAACCTCAAACACTAGTTTCTCTTAAATCTAAAGTATCTTATCATCTTGCACCGTTCGAGATGCAAGAATTATCAAAACAGCTTCACGAGTTGTCTGATAAAGGATTCATCCGTCCGAACTTTTCACCTTGGAGAAACTCCTGTCCTCCTTGTGAAAAGAAAAATGGATCTTTTCGAATGTATATCGATTAACGTAAGCCTAGTAAGCTTATCATCAAGAATCGATATCTCCTACCTTAAATCCACGATTTCTCCGATCAACTGCATAGCGTTTCATATTTTCCGAGATCGATTTGCGTTTTGGGTATCATCAACTTTGTATTCTCGAAGAAGATATTCCCAAAACGGTTTTCTGCACGAAGTATGGCCATTACGAGTTTACAGTCATGCCTTTTGGGTTGACAAATACTCCAGCCATCTTCAAGGACTTAATAAATAGAGTCTGCAAGCCTTATTTGGATCAGTTCGTCATTGTTATTAATGACATCTTGATCTATTCATGTCCCGAGCCGATCACGATCAACACCTTCATTGACACTGGAACCCTTAAAGAAGGAACAAACTTTTCGCTAAATCCTCCAAGAGGAAATTTTGGCTTAAAGAAGTTCAGTTTTTGGGCCATATAGTCAACAAACAGGGTATTCATGTGGATCCATCCAAATTGATGCAATTAAGAATTGATTCCTTGTATGCATTAAATACCCGTGTCCAAAGATAACAAATTTAAAGGTCAATTTAAACAATTATGCGAGTATACGATTATGCGATTATGTGATATGTAACATGTGTTCTCCTCTATGTTTTTGTGTGGTAAACGATTTTCAAATCCTCATAGAATCTTTTATATCTTCATATGAGGGATTCATAGTAGGATATTAAAAAGGTACTACCTTAAATCCTTATGGGCTTCTACGTGGTAGTTAAGACCCTTGGGTTATATAGTACCATTCCAGGATTCAATGATAGACCCTTGAGTGGTCTAGTCTAAAAGATTGATTCATAATTTGGTTAAAGAACGACATCTAGTGATGTAGCTGAACAGACTCCTTGATAGTCTATTTAGATCATTTATTGATTAAATTAAAAGGACTCTATGGCGGTCTAGTTACACGCATCACAGGATTGTTCATTTGGTTTTACCCTACACATTATAAAATAGACTGTGTAAACTGTGCAAGGAATTGTCTAATTATGGACGCGTACATAATTATGAAATTTAGTGCACAGAAACCCAGTAAGATTTATTATGTGTAAGAACCGATTGTAACAACAATAACAAAATGAGAACGATGTAATGGAGGTACGGTGGACGCACCAATGACGCTTCATATACTTGTATATAAGTATCCCTCTTACATTGCAATCATGATGTTATTAAAGGTTACTAGAAGTTCAGAACCCTAATCAATATTGTTCGATCTTTTCAACTTCATGTTTTCAAGCTCTCACAAGTTTCCTCTAAATAAATTTCGGGACGAAATTTCCTAAAGTAGGGGAGACTGTAACACCTGTGCCTCCACGGCCATCAAACAAATACCGAACCAATTAAATATTATATTTCATACTTGGTATTTGTAAAAATATGTGTATCATTGGCACATATCAATTCTTGTTCAATTTCAAACTCTAAATCGCTTTCTGGAAGGTTATACGCGCACCGATGCGTAAATATAACCAGTTTAATGCAACAAACACTCCGGAATAGTGAAATAGGCTTAACATACCTTAAATAACCTTTACATAACTTAGAAATAAGTTTTGAAGGCTTTGGTATGGCAAAATCAAGTTAAATCGCTTACAGGGACTAAAGTTGACAAACTGCGAAAGTATGCCAATTTGAACTATAACAGACATTCTGGAACATGACCATAAGTTAAACATACCATAAATATCCTTTACATAGCTTAGAAATAAGCTTTGAGGTGTTCGGTGTGCTAAAATAAACTTTTGGGTCATTCAGGGACTAAAAGTGTCAAAAAGTGCACAAGTTTGCACTTTCGCGCATAACTTACGTTCTGAATACATACGGATATCCAAAAATTTATGTAAGCATGACTATATCATGCTTTAGAGTTTGGCTTAAGAAAAATCCATTCGTCGCGGCATTTGGATCGTTTTTCGCGCTTATGCGCATTCCGTCATAATTAGCCGAACAACGCAACTGTACGGCTAAACGAACCGACATCCGAGATATTTTTGAGAACATTTTAAGTTCCCTTTACTTTAACTTCATTTTAGAGCTTTGAAATGGGGTTAACGGGCCTTAAACGCGTCGGAAAAGGCCTTATTACACTACAGGGACCAAATCTGCCATTTTTGAAACTTTCTGTGAAGAAACATTGAATCTGGTCTATACCACCTTTGCACATGGTTTTGGACAATACTAGGGGTTTTTTTGATGTGCACATGGTTTTGGGAAATACCATGGGCTCACATGGTTTTGTAAAACCATTATCTTGAGGTGTAAGGCCAAGATCAAAGCACGGTTTCCAAGAAACGATCTTAACGGTGGACCGTTTACTATAAATACCCCACCCCCCCCCCCCCATGCTTCATAATCACTAGAATTTTGATCTTAGAAACTCTAAGTTGAAACCATTGTTTCATACCTGAGATTCTCGGATCGAAATTAGCATTCGGGGACCCTTCGTAAGTATTCTTTCGTTCTTTTATTGCTTTTCGAGTCTTTCGAGTCTGAAAGTCAAACTTTGTTTGACTTTCTACATTGACCAGTTATGGTCAATGCGAAGTTCGTTTGAACTTCGCAACGTGAGTGTAATCACGTTGGTTATAGTCCCTTGGGACTATGCCTACTGATTACCATGTTGTCTAGGGTCGTAGGGTAAGCGATCTAATAAATCGCTTATACCTCGAACCCGACCCATTTGGTCGATCATTAGGATCCGACCAAATACATTAGGTGACCATAGTAGGTAGGGAATAACCTTCCGAGGTTATACCCTATGGTCACATCGTTTGAGTAGTTGTATGATAGGTAGTTTATATGCCTTAGGTAAATTACCAGAATACCCTTTTCATGTATAATTGGTAATTAAGCATATGTAACATAAACCTTTGTCACATAACTGATTATGTAACATGTTTAGGCATATTCTACTTGTCATAGGACTAGTTAGGCGGTCCGAACGCGTTTCACGCACACGACGCGTTAAAGTAGCATAAGCTACCTTAATGGGTCGCGATGGGTCGAAAGCACTTAGGTTTGGTTTCATTGTAGTATGTAGGCCTTGTTAAACCATATCATATGAGTTCCAATACTCATTTGGTTTACCAAGCCTCATCCTATCCGATCTCCCGATTTAAGTCCGGTTTATTTATATAGTTTTAGATTGTCGACGGATTCCGTGCTCTCTCTAGCTTTGTTTGGTTGTTGTTCAAGACCTCTAAGCATTCTCAGGCGAGTACATTATTCCCCTATTTTACTGCTTTCAATTGTTTTGGGGTGACTCATATGTGCTAAATGTTTTCAAGGCTTTAACGATGATAACAAAACGATTTTCGATGTTATAACGATGGTTTCAAAAACGATTAAGACGATTTATACAAAACTAATAACGATTTCAATAAAGTGAACAAACTTGTTGGTTGGGTTACATAACAAATGACATTCATTAGCAATGATCAAGCCGACCAGTATTAGGTTATGGTACCATAGGATCTGACAAATCCCGTTAGTTACTACACCCGTAGTTATGTGTGGGTGTTGTGGGTAGCGACTGAATCTGTAATTGTTAATTTACTCTTTGGTAAGGGTTTATTAATGCGAGTTGTTAATCTATCCTCTGGTAAGGGTTTATTAATGCGAATTGTTAATCTATCCTTTGGTAAGGGTTTATTAATGCGAGTCAAGAAGGTTTGAATGTTATTAGCGAGACGACCATATAAGTAGTTTCACGACCTAAAACGAATTTAACGATTGGGTAAACAATTGGTTTTCACACGATGTTTTAACGATTGGGTAAACGATTGGCTTCAAAGCGATATACGATTGGGTTTTGGTTATACATATTACATGATTTACATTGGGCATGAACATTACTTTGGTGGTTTGGTTTGATTAAGTGATTTAGTAACGATGCGTGTGTAATATGATACAAACATGGTGGATACGCCGCTGGTACTTCCTATATATAAGTGTTTGTATGGTATTACATATTGTAGCGTTATTTGAATCATTTCAGTTTGAGACATAGAACATTTTATACAAGTAACATACTTTTCACAAGACAATTATTTGCAAACAACTTATCTTATACAAACTCATTTTACATGGTTATTCATTTAATCATGCATTATTCTCTTATTTATACATATCACTTGAACTTATTATTTTTCAAATGATTTACAAAGACAAAGCAAATTACAAGGTTCATGACTAAACATTTTCTTAAAACAGAAGTCATGAATCTTATTTTTCACAAAACCTATGTACTCGCCAGCATTTCTTTGCTGACCTCGTTTTCACATATGTTTCAGGTATTGTTGAAAGATATCGATTGATAGGATGCATGCTCACATAGGACTGGACAAGGCCTTAGTGACTCAATAATAATGATAGACTATGTTTAAATTGTGTATTTAGATTTCCAGACAATGTAATTATTCAATGTTTAATAAAACGAAACACTTTTTGGTATCCATGGTTATGAAACATTAATTCTGTTGCAACACGCCCCGATGTTTCCGCCGCGATTTGTTGTTTTACGCGGTCGGGGTGTGACAAGTGTAACCTTTGATTATTTCCGCACTTTTGCACTTTTTAAGAGATTATCTTAGTTATTGTAGTAGGCCCCTCTTTTGAAGGTGACGTTACCCTCAACCCAGTAGTTTGAGTCAGCAAGGATACAATCCTAAAGGGTCGGATTATTGAAAGATAATTAATTAAGTTATTAATGCATATTATGGTAGGCCCCTCTTTTGAAGGTGACGTTACCCTCGGCTAAGTAGTCTGAGTCAGCAGGGATACAGTCCTAAGTAGCCGGGTTAAAGTATTAATAGTAGCTTACATATGAGGGGATCAAAGAGTTTGGACCCCCGCCATCCAATACCGGTGGGTATTGAAGGAGGTCCTACTAAATTTGACCCAGGTCCTTGCAGGATCTATACACTGAACAAGGCAAGACTCTTACCAAACTGTTCCCTTAACCCCCGACCAGGTAGCCAACATATCTCCATATAGACCGTGGAGATATGAATGGTGAAAATCTTTTATTTTATATAGACAGTAAAATAATGCCAAGACACCACGGACAAACGATAAGGAAGAATCACCTTCAACATAAGAAACTAGTTATTAAAATCATTAATACATAACCAAATAAAAATTGCGAAAAGATTAAAAATAAAAAGTATTACACTAGACACTTGTCTTCACCAAGTGATGTAAGAGACTTAGGCAAACATGGCCTTTGATTGTCAAGAACTCTTACGATCAATCTTGGATCCCGAGACGACTCACATACTCTACGATGGACGATGGATGATGGTGGTGGATGATGGTGTTGTGATGGTGGTGGGTGGTGGGTGAAGTGTGAGAGAGGTGGTGTGCCAAGGGATGGTTTGCAAATGAGCCAAGCACCCCTATTTATAGGTTGAACAGAGACTCGGGCACGGCCCCGTGTCCACCTTCCTTCTCTTTCTTCATTAATTGCAGTTTGTCTGCATTAGTTGACCACGCCCCGTGTCCGCTGGGCACGCCCCCGTGTGCAGAAGCGTATATGTACTATCAAGATTTCCCTAGATTCTGCGAATCTTAGAGTTGACCACGGCCCCGTGTCCGCTGAGCACGACCCCGTGGTGACTGATAGAAGCTTCTACAGCTTTGTCTTTTCTGCTGACACTTGGGCACGCCCCCGTGCTCACTGAGCACGGGGCGTGTTCAGCCTTCTGTTCTCTTGTTTTTGCTTGGGAAGATGCTGTCGGGGGGTCGGGCATGCAACGTTTGTTCCTTTTCTTGTATTTATGTTATATTTAGCTGCCTTTTCGCTTCTTTTGTTCATTTGAGCTCATTTAATCCTGAAAATACAAAAGGATGACAAAAAACACACTTTTTCCAACATTAGTACTAAAAAAGGGTTAGTTTTATGCCACAATTGATGTAATTTACATGTTGCATTTTGCACACGTCAACATATACGCAGAGGTGATCCAAGATTTAAACGAAACACCAAGAAAAATAAAGCAGAACGTTCAGGCACTAACATCCAGTTCGATACTCACGTATACGCAGAGGATGTCCAATGCTTAAACAAAATAAAGAAATCAAACAAGTTTAAGTTTTTGCAAAATGAAATGCACAATCACAGTGACTTTTTCAGCAAGTTGTGAAAGTTCACAAACTGACCGGTTTTTATGCTCTTTTTGCATTCAACGATTACTAAGTAGGTACACAGTCACGAAGGATAAAACTAAGTACTATGCTTTCAACCGTGTTTCACACTAGAACTAGGCTTGTTCATTTAAGTTTGTATCGTTATCGCAAATCTACTAGTCTAGCTGAGTCTATCGTCACATCTTTAGTGAGACCGTTTATCACATTTTAACTTTCCATTTCTTTAGCGTACTGTGACAGTCTAACTGATGTACTATCATTTCCTCTTTTTTCACAACAAAACTCATTTTTGATTTTACGAATGTTTTTGGCTTTTATAGATTTTATCATGTTTTTGTATTTTTCAAATTTTCAAAATCTAAATTTTCTTACTCCCCCTAAAATCAAAATATGTTTCAATTTTGATTTTCTGGGAAAATTTTAAAATGAAAGCAATAAACTGTACAAATAACATGACAACATGATGTGAATTACTTCAATTCGCCATCCACTATAAACAATCAGAACTCCCCCTGACAACAAACTATTTTCCCATTATGATTTCAAAACACTTAAGTTTGTTTTAATCAAAATGGTTTTTCCGAAAAAAATAGTTTTGTTGATACCATTTGTAAGATCGGGGATATCATCACATTGTTTTCTCATCCACTTGTATGAAAGTTAACTCAAGTTCAACTTAATGACCTCGATTAACCACTTGAAGGTTCACGTGTAGAACTTATCAACAATACCACTTGTAAATCGAAATATGACAATATTAAGTAATCAAGAAGGATGCCGATTCCTGCTCCACGATTACCAACTTGGGAGCTCCGGCAAGTCCAGATTTTACTCTGAATAGGTTCTATCCCATGTCGATACGAACATGGGTGAACCATCTTCATCTGGTTTTCTCTTTTTCAATTCATAAAATTCCTTCACCCCTTTGACCTTGCCGTCAACCATTTTTCCAAAAATATTTTGAACCTTGGGGTTAAAGGCTTTTTCAACATCAAATTCTTTCTTTTCAGAGAAGAATTGATTTGAAATCTCAACTTTTCCAATTTTTTGTTTAAAATATTCAGTTCGCAATGGTGGAAAGTTAACGTCATCCATTGGCGGAACTGAATTTTCTTCTTTTAGCTCAACTTGTGGCTCCTCTGACTTTGACGAGTCAGATTCATCGCCAGAAAATAGCTCCTCTGATTTTGATGAATCAGAATCATTGCTAGAACTATCATCTGATTTCTTAACAACCCATCTTTGGTTGTTAAGATTCACCTTTCTTTTGTAAAACCTTTTTGAACACTCACCAACCTCAAATTTTGAATTTTTGAACACTATAAATTGTTCGGTTGGTGGTTCATTTTCTACCATCTTTTCTTTGAGTTTTTCAGATACTCCCTGTTTTGTGTTGTTTGCCTTTGGACAGTTCAAGGCAATGTGACCAACTACTTTGCATTGATAACAGGTTCTTGTCTCCTTCTTCTTCTGAGTAGCTTCATTCTTCATTCCCTCTTGCTTCTTAGCAAGGAATTCTTTGTTCGATTGCTTCCAGAATGAGCTCTTTTCTTCTTCCTCCGAACTTGCTCCTGAAACAAATACAGTTTTTGGTTTATAAGTTTTTTCATTTTTATGATTTTCTGGTGGAATAAAACCTAGACCTTTCTTTTTGAAATTACTGTTATGGTTTGATTTCTTTTGGAAACTCGAACCAGAACTGTAACCTTTTTTCTTGTTTAACCTTTGTTGAAATCTTGAGGTGTACTTTTTAGGTTTATCAGTAAGATTTACATCTTTTATTTCAAAAATATTAATTTCTGTTAATTTGAAAACCTTGCTAATCATTTTAGTTTTAACACCTCTTATTGGAAATTCTTCATCAGAATATAATTTGTCAGAATCATTCAAAGTATATGCTACTTTGAATGTTTCGTTATTCAAATTATTTTGTGATAACAGAAAATCTTTATTGTAAACCCGTTTGCCCTTTTTGATTGTTGGACTTGACGTGTCAGACTTTGACTTTGACTCTAACTCCTCCGTTTCATCTTTATCCAACACCTGATCGACCACTTTCTTTATTAACTCGGACTCATGATCAGTGTCGGATGATGTGAAAGTGACATCGATGTTGTCTGTCAAGTTATCTGAATGCTCAGATTCCCACTGTAAGTTGGTTGCCTTTTTGACTCTTTCTGAATTTGGATTTCGTGAAGAATATCCATTTTCAAGCGGAGGCGGACACTTGTTATAGTTAGTACTATGTTTCTTACCAGAATCCTTCACTTCAGATGTCTCTTCTTCAAACGCCTTCATGCCTTCGACTGTTGGGTATATCCTGTCAATCACATAAGAAACACATGAGTAACTTCTCAATAATATGTCAACCCTTTCAGTTTCTATTCTCTGGGTTTCCAATTTTCATTCAAGTTCAGCACATTTCTCAATGTAATGATTTATGCCTTTCTGCTTCGTCATGAACGCTCCTTGAAGTGTCTTCATAGCTGTTGCTTGTTCACTACTTGATTCGTTGTATTGATTCATAGCTTTATTCAGAACGTCATAAGATTCTTTCAGTCTGTTCATGTTATGAATCAATGTGTTGTTTTGCTTTTTCACAGTCTCACAATTTTCACATTTCTCGGGCATCTTTTCTGCATCAGCTTTCTTTTCAATCTTGAAAGCTGGAATTTCTTTCACCTGCTTCTTTATCACTCGGACATTTTCATCATCATTGTTATCTCTCTCGGCTAGATATCTTAAGTACTCTTTCATTCTTTCTGCATAATAATCATCAACACTATCTTTAACGATTGGTGTTTTTCTTGAAGCCCTTTTTACTTCCTCAGCAGTTGAATCATCAAAGATTTGAGCAACAAATGCTTTAGCCTTTAAGAAATTTTCATCCGGACAATATTTGTCCCAGCTAAAACCTTCTGGCAATCTTTCATCCTCTTGATCTATTATACCATAACAAGCTTTCTTTGAATCTTCAATCTCTTTTCTAGCATGTGAGGTTTGTGGTGATTGTTGTTGATACGGCTGTTGAGCAACTTGATGATAAATCTCTCTCCGATAATAATCATTGTTTCCGAAAGGATTTTGAGCTCCACTTGCTTCGCGGTTTGTGCATTCTCGCTTGAAATGCCCTTTTTCCCTGCAACGAAAACAAGTAACTTTAGATTTATCAAATCCTAAAGTAGAAACATTTGCATCACGGAAATCATCTCTTCCCGTAATCTGTTTAAACTTCTCAGCTCTTCTTAACACACTAGCCAAACACCACTTTATATCCATAAGTTCCATCTCCTCAGCATCAATCTGATCGTAATCCTCTTTTGTCAACATTGGATTTCCGATCCTTCCTGCAACTAAACTCCCATAAGACTCTAACACAGTCACCAACAAAGACATATGACTTTTGGCTACTTCTTCAGAGTAATTTTGATCATTCTCAAGATTTAAAGCAATGTTGCATTGGAGTACTTTGCCATTCTTTGTTGCTGAAAAATTTGGATCGAATGATGGGTATGAAGAGAATCTAGTTTTGTTGATTGATCCTTGAGATGATTCTCCAGAAGAACTTTTTGCATTGAAAGCAGTTTCAATCTTTGGTGCAATGTTGGTCTTATCACTAGTACCTCCTTTGTAATACAAACCAATGTCTTGTTCACCATCAAAGTCCTTCATTCTCGCTATCTTTCGTTGTTCCATCTCATGAGCTTCGAGTTGTTCAATAAACGTGCTCAGCGTTAGATTGTCAAATTCAGGTTTAATTTTTCAACATCATAAGATACCTGCCTAAACATCTTGTGGCATCGCATCGGCCAACTTTTGTAAGGCCCTATAATTGGGTAGGTTTACGCTTATCTTTATCAAACACAATTATAGGCTATTGGGCTTAGCCTTATAGTGGGTTAGATAATATTAGAATAAGCCATGTGGGCTAATAAGTGATTTGGGCTTGTTTGGTTAGTAATAGTTGTGCATGTGGGCCTGGCCCAGTCTGTAACTAGGTCACCCTATGTAACTATAAATAGAGTGAACCTAGTTCATTATTAGGTTAGACATTTTTAGTGAGGTTCTTCATAATTTTCGATTTCTTGGTGGGTGTACCAGACGGTTCTCTAGAAACCGTGTGCACTTTGGTTTATTCAATCATTCAAGTTCTTGTTCTTATCACTTTTCTCAGTATTCCGCGCTTTGATTAGTGATTTTGATATCCGGTTGTTGTTTTGGGACTTACAACTTTTCAATCAATTCTTCATTATCTTTCGTGATATTCAATCTCTTCATGTTCATCACCAAATTGCAATATCTTTCTATAATCTGCTTGGTGTTTTCAGTTTTTAATCCACGAAATAGATCAAATTCTTTCTTTAAAAGCGACATTTTGTTCTTGATCATCTCTTTACTTCCAAAAAAATTCGATTTTAGTTCTTTCCATATTGAGAATGCACTTCCGTTGTGTTGTAATAAAACCAAAATTTCTTCCTTAATAGCTTGCTGCAAGAGACTAACCATCATATTTTCACTTTTGTACTTCTTTTTCTCATCAACACTTAAATATTTAATAGCAACCTTCTCTCCATTGTCAGTAACCGATCTAATATATCTATATTCAATACATTCCCACGCATCTAAGTAATTTGCTTGAACCCAATTTTCAAAACGTTCCTCCCATCCACTATACTCCTCAATACTCATGAGCTTAGGCGGTTTTTGCATGGTGCCCATTTCATTTTCTAGCATCGTATTCTGAGTAACAGTAATCGGAGTAGCAAACGCGTTGTAGAATTCGTTCTCCATGATTCGGTATCAAAAGTTCACAAACTAAACACTTTCAAACGAACTGGATTGGTGCGTACTGGTTCAAACGTACTGGTTTGATGCAAACTGGTTCACCTCGTGAATCACCTGGAGAATAAAAAAACAAATGATCAGTTTAAACGAACTGAATATGTGAACATGTGTGACGGTTGAATCTATCTAGGACTCGTGTCGAAGATTCGCGGACTCGTTCAGTGTATTTCGGGTATAATCACTGAATGAATGGGCCGGTGATTTGTTTCACAAGCAAACTGATATTGATGGACTTTTGACAAACAATTGGACCGTTGAAATATATTGGGCTTCAACAACACATGTTCACACGCACACTTTAATGAGCCGACACTCTCTAAATGATATCACAAAATTCGATTAGACCAAAATCCCACTAAGCCGACAACAGTGATGTTTAACTCAATCAGATTGGACCTCAATATATAAAGTCAATCTGAATCACATGCAATCTGATTACCCTTTTCGAACTTGGCCGACAAACTTTGATAATAATCAATTTAATTGAACCGACTTATTGTATAATGGGCTGACACATGCAATCCTTGGGCCTCTACAATCACATGGGCCGGTGATTTGTATCATATGCAATTACTCAATATTCATTGGACCTCAATATCCATTTAATCAACTTCTGATTGTTAAAAACATCTGATTGGGCCGCTATATACGGATCTGAATAATGATTGGCCGAGATATTTATTCAGTCAACGCACATGGGTTATTCCAAACGACCTGAACCTGATTTTCAAACGAATTGGCACTTTTCAAGCGAATTGATACACTAAATGACCAATCCGCGCGAAATGGAGCAGATTTGGTGCGACCTGGGTGCACTTCAAACGAAATGGAAGTCCAATACATACGAATTGATGTCTTTGGTGCAAAATGGATTTTTTGATGCGATCTGGTGGGCTATTTCGTGCGAAATGGACGATCTGAATGACCAACTCGTGCGAAATGGTGCTGATGTCACACTAATTTCACACGATCGGACGGGTTTTTGACAAAATTGATCAAGTTTTAGTTCGATTTTAAGTCTAATTCATTCAAGGATTGTTTAAAACAGTGTTTCGCACGTTATAAGTGAAAATCAAGCCATTTTATCCGTAAAATCTCAGTTAATTTTGAAAATTGTGAAAAAAGTGAGTAGAAATCAGAAATTATGATGAAATCAAGCTGAAATCGGTAAGAACTCTTCAACCTGGCTCTGATACCACTTGTAGGATCGTTGTGAGACCCAAATGAGTCGATCAGAAGAGTTTTTGATCAAATCAAGAGGCGAAAACAGACGTTTTGAGTTATTTCAGCTTGTAATGCACTAAAATCACTTTAACTATCTCTTGTATTGATTTGATGACGTTTACAGACCTGGAGATACCTTGGCAGAGCTTCGCTACCGGAATTCAAAAGTTACAAATGAAATTTCAAGTTACCTATTTATAGGATTTCCATTCCCCATGAAACTGTCATGTCCATTTCGTGTGGAATGGCCTGTCATGTCCATTTCGTGTGGAATGGCCATTTCGCATGAACTGGACATGTTCCATTTCGTGTGAAATGGACAACCATCTCTAAAACTCTATTTTCTCGAACTTTGTGACTTGATCTATCTAATCTATTACAAGACTCGATACAAGACGAAGTCGATAGACATATGCACCAACATATTTTTTTTTGAAATTTTTTTCCATGTATAAAAACTAGGGATTTTTTTATAAAAATTTGTAAAAAAAAATTTTGGTATCTTTTTTAGGCATTTTTAGTTAGTTTTTTTGTTTTCTCATTTAAACTAGTTTTCTCATGATCCATCCCTATATATATATATATATATATAGGGTATGGATCCGAAGAGAAGAGCACCCTATTTGAAAAACTTGAGAAGCATTCTGGATCACACATTTCTCCAAGCCATTTTTTTTTTACTTCTAATCGCTTATATTTAAGAGGTTTTTTTTGCATATATACATATATGTATATTGTCAATTTTGAATTATACATATATGTATTTAGGTAATTTTACTATACATATGTGTATATTATGAAAAATATATATCGTTAACCTAATTAGTGTAGGAAACTAGGTCAAACGAATGCTGATTGAGCTCATTCCAGCGGCATTGGGAGCGGCTCATTGAATAATAACCAAAAATCTCTAAACCCTAAACCCTATGCTAAAACCTATAAACTAAACCCTGAACCCTAATGCTAAACCTTAAAGCTGAAACCTAATGGTAAATCGTAAAGCTAAATCCTAAACCTAAACTCTAATGCTAAACCCTAAAGCTAAACCCTATAAACTAATACTAAACACTAAGGGGGTGTTTTTTTTCCAGAAAAACCTCTTCTGACCTCTTATGTCTGCGTCGCACAGACCACGCGCAGACGTTTAGCTCTGTATACCGTTTCTTTTTTTAGAAGACATTTCATTAAAAAATGTCTTCAGACCTCTACGCGTCCTCTTCCCCACACAGACATTGTCCAATGTCTTTCCACCTCTTCCAACCCTTCTAACCTCTTCTTCTTTCTCAAAACACAAAACACAGACATCTCTTCCACCCCTCTCCTCCTCCTAGCCGTTCTTGAAAAAAAAAATCAAAACTTTCAGACAAAAATACAATCTTGAAAATTGGGGAAAACAGAAACAATTACATTGGTTCGATTGATGCCATCTGTGAGTTTTTCACCACAAGGCAATATTTCTTCAAACACCCACATCTTTACTTCATCTAAAGATTCAAAATCAAACATAGTTTTCCACGAACCCATTAAAAAACAAGAAATGCAAATGAATCCAGTATCAACAAACCATGAAAAGATGAGA
Source organism: Helianthus tuberosus (assembly GCA_030545235.1). NCBI lineage: Eukaryota > Viridiplantae > Streptophyta > Magnoliopsida > Asterales > Asteraceae > Helianthus > Helianthus tuberosus. The sequence continues at coordinate 107,166,745 of CM060365.1, read as the reverse complement.
GCTTTAAGGTGTTAGAGGTAATGAGTTTGGAAGTAACACTCCCCCAATTGCCACTTCCGACGATTGTAACCTTGAATTTTGGCAGGTGTTCCTCATTGTTTTTAACTGGGGCCATGAGGGAATGTAGAGAGAGAAGACAGGGGGCCATGAGGGTTTTGGTGGAGGTGGTTGTGGGAGTTGGCTTGCAGATGTGGGGTTTTAAAAAGAAGTAAGATAATCAAACACTCTTTTTATTACACTCTGCAGACATTTGGTTCACCTCTTCTCGTGCAGACGTTTGCAAATGTGGTCCGCAGACTGCAGACCTTTTACATCTGAAAAAGCAAACACCACCTAAAACTAATGCTAAATACTAAAACTAAACCCTAAAGCTAAACCCTAAATACTGATACTAAACACTAAAACTAACCCATAAGGCTAAACCCTAAAGCTAAAACTAAATTATTCATCTCAATTATATATTTACAACACTTATTTTTTAATTTTAAACATTTATATACATATATGTATAGTTAAAATATTGACAATATACACATGTGTATAAATACATAAAAAATTATAGAAAAAGCTCTCATTTTTCTAAAAACAAAATTGCATTTTTTTTTAGTTTTTTTGGCATTTTTGTTTTGGGAAAATATGTGATCCAAAATGCTTCTCAAGTTCTCAATTACCCCACAACTTCTCACACGATCCTAACCCTATATATGTATAGGGGAATGATGAAATGAAAATTAACCTGAGTTGAAAAAACTCAAGAAACCATTGTAAAAGCCTATGTAACATTTTTTTTTTTTTTTTTCTAACAAATAGGGAATGTAACATACATATATTTGAACACTTTAAAAAAAAACAAAAAACCACTGATTAGTTTAAAAAAATGTTAAAAATTCCATGTTACATAATATATATGTCCAAAAATGTAACATACAGATTTTAAATATTTAAAAAAACTAGTTGGTGCGTTTTACATTTTTTTTTATAAAAATGTTCAAATATATGTATGTTACATTCCCGGATTTTTTTTAGAAAAAATATAAAAATGTTACATATGGTTTTCTTGAGTTTTTCAACTCAAATAAGTTTTCTTCCTATATATATATATATATATATGGGTCGTATTAAAAATGAATTATAAAATAAAAAAGTGGATTTTATTTATAAACTAGCAACATAGTGATGTTCAAACGGCTCAATTTTTGTAATTAGGTTGTAAAAGGCTAAAACTAATATAACTAAATAAAACAAAAATGTATACATATTTTTTAAACTTAGTTAAAGTTTATTCACAGATTAATGGCTTAATTTTTTTTAACTTAAGCGCCTGACCCAAGTTTCAACATATTTGTTTTTGTTGAATTGGTAAATATGATTTATATATGTATGTATAATAATATAAACTAACTCATACAATAAATATATAAAAATTATCCTATTTCGCTTATACTAAATAAATACTAAGAGATGGAATAATGTTACACTACTAAATATATAATAAATAATATATATATATATATATATATGGTAGGGTTCATGCGATAACCACCTTTATTGCGAGAACCGCGAGAACCAATGTGAACACAAAAAAATACCTAAAAAATCCAAACAACACACATTTTTTTTTAATATTTTTTCTAAAAAAATCGCTATATTTCGTTACCAAAAAAAACTTATTTTTTTTCGAGTAACAGTTATGGATGCACATGTGCATATGTATCATTTCTTGGACAAATTCCGTAATATATTACCAGTAGTAGAAAAATGCACTTTCATTTACATTATTATCTGCAATACACTACTTTTTACATTACAAATATTACGAATGCACATGTGCATCATTATGTATAACATAATATAACGTGTTTTGGTACAAAGAGTTTGTGATTTTAAATGATGAAGTAGGCCCATATAGATGTGTTTTGGTTAGTTATATCTAGTGGTTGATGGTTTGATTATATTTGTCACTTTATGATGTAACATGTTGTTTGGATGGTATAAAGGGTGTTGACGTACATGTAATAAAGTGAAATATTGGTAATGGTATTGTATTATGGATGGTAGGAGGCAATGGTATTGTATTACGGATGGTAGGAGGTAATGGTAGTGTATTATGGATGTTATGATAGATGAAAAGGAAAGTGTATTCAAAGTGGTGTATCAAAACACATTATAACATGTTCATACATATAGATGCACATGTGCATTTCTATTGTTGTTAATGTTATAACAAGTTCATACATATAGATGCACATATGCATTTCTAATATTGTTAATGTAAAAAGTAGTGTATTATTAATAGTAGTGTAAATGAAAGTGCAATTGTCTGATATTAGTAATGTATTACGAAATTTGTCAAAGAAATGATGCATATGCACATGTGTATCGATAATTGTTACTCGATTTTTTTTGTGACGAAATATAGCGATTTTTTTATAAAAAATATTAAAAAAAAGTTTTTGAGTGTTTTTTTATTTTTTTAGGTATTTTTTGGTTGTGTTCACACTTAGTTCTCGCAATAAAGAGTGGTTGCTAACGGATCATTCTCCTATATATATATATATATATATATATATATGAGAACGGTGAGAACGCATCCTGGCCCAGCACGTGTCACGCGGCATAGAGAAGGGCGGAGGGGCTTTTTTGTCCTTTTATCCTTTACTTTTCCGGTTCCGCTTTTCACAATATTGTTTTATTTTTTGGGGTTTAAGATTGTTGGCGTTAACCAAATTCAATAATTAATGGCGTTTAATGGTTTCATTGTATTAACATTTTGGCGTTTATGGTGTTTATTCAAAACGTATGCCATTGGAACCCACGGGGTCAGGAAATCTATCTGAATGGCGTTTTTCAAAGCGTTTTAAACAAGATGGCCCATTGTTCTATTATTTTTATATACATTTTGGCGTTTGTGGTATCTTGGCGTTTTACAATTGTAAGATTATATTACAACCACAGGGAAAAAATATAGAAGCGAACAAAATAAATTAAAATTCCTAGTCGGATCTCTCTTCACAATCTTCACTGTCATCAGTCTCTCTCTTCTTTAATAGTACAAGAACTGTCACCAAATATATGACGTTTTATGTAAAACTTAACAAACCCATCGGTTTGATTATTTTGCCTGCTCGTCTATTGAAGTGGCTTTTTGTGGATGTTTTGGGACATAGATCTATGACGTGTAGGTGGGTTTTTCGCTTTTTCTTCATCTTAATCTTCATCTTTATAATCATCACACTCTTCAGTGTCATTGATCTCTTCTCCTCATCCAAGCCTTCTTCAAGAACAAAGAGTACAAAATGACATATGACTGTCATCAGTATATTTTTCTTGAATTTTTGTCCATCTCATGCAGCAAAATCTTACTGAGTTACTCCCCTCTGCTAACAATTTATTCAGTGAAACATCACGGAGAACAATACTGAATATCCAAGAAAGCATATTAGCAATCTTTGATTTTTTAATTTTTTGGCGTTTTACAGTGAGTGGTATTTAGTAGTATTGGCGTTTGTTTTTTTTATTTGATTAAATGGAAGTTGCCGAGACGTATCATTTTATAGGATATATTTTTGGCGCGTAAGGTAGGCGGTGCATTATTATAATAAAGTGTTCGTCTTTTCAATTATTGTTTGTAATTATTGTTTTGATAAGATTTATCTCTGAAGTCTGTAACACGTTCCATCTTTCAAGTTTGGCGTTTTAGATTTTAATATAATAAATTTTCATTCTCTTTAGTTTTACTGATTTGTAGTTACTGTTTCTAGTTACATTTCAAGTTTGGTTTTTATTTTATTTTATTTTATTTTATTTTATTTGGGTTTTTTATAATTCTTGTCCAAATTAATTTTATTATGGTTTGGTAGTTTTTGGGGCGTTTTATGGCATGTTGGCATTTTGACAAGCATTTGGCTTTGTGGCGTTTTTATTAGATATGGCGTTGTTATTATATAACAATCAACTGAAAAAGAAAATTAAAAAAAATATATATTGATCCTCAAAATCTTCACTGTCAGCAGTCTGTTTTTTCTTTTGAAGCATCTTCACTGGCTGTTTCGACTTTCGTATGATTTTTTTTTATTTTTGTTTTTTGAAGTAGTTTTTTTGTCGCCGTGTGGAAGCACAAAGTCTGAAATTAGCCTCTTTTTATATAATATTTATCCATCTCATGCAGCAAAATGTTATTGAGTTTACACCCTTTCAGCCAACAAACTTGAATTTTCAAATGAAACAATGTTTGATTTTTTAATTTTGGCCTTTTTGCCGATAAAAAGAACGCCACTAAATAAAAGCATCTTAAACCTCAAAATTTTGATCATGCTAAAATCAATAAAGTTTTGTTGTATAAGATGGACAACATTGTTAATCCTCGGTTAAGAAAGATAACTGACAATGTTGTCCACCCCATACAGCTAAACTTTATTGATAACAAACCTCAATAATATTGTTGTATGTTTTGGCGTTATAAATTGGAAGGAAGTTGATGATAAAGTCAATAAGATTTTACTCGATGAAATGGACAATATCCTCACTTAAGGATTTTTGTCCATTACATTGAGTGAAACCTTACAGAGAACCAAACTGAATTTCAAATAAACGTTTTGGTTTAAAAGATATTTGAAGTTTGAGTTTTTTGGCGTGTCTAAGACGAATGGTATATATTAAATATGGCGTTTGGGGGTTTTGTGTGTGTTTTTAATTGAAGGTCTGAGATGTTGTATATATAGGATTTTTTTGGCGGTTTTTTTAGGCGCGATTTTATTATAATTAAGTTTGGCGTTTTATATCTAATGGAGTTTTTAGTTAGAATGTTGTGTGCTATATGTTTGGCGTTTTATTTTCATGAGATGGTGTTTTGTGTGGCAAAGTCAAAATACTTTTTTACCCTTAATGAAGCGCGCCAGAGTAATAAAAGTGATATTATTTACGAAAACGCCACCGCGTCATTTAGTTCATAGATTGTTTTGATCAGACGACCCATAAGCGTTCTCACACTTTTGAGCGTTTTCTCTAAATCCTATATATATATATATATATATATATATATATATATATATATATATATGTTACCTTGTATGGTGATTATCTTTACAAAATTGGCTTGAAAATAGATTTAATACATATATTACATATCAGCGAGTTAATTTACATATAACCTAATTACGGAATTGACTTCAAATTAGGTTTAATTACGTATAACCATTTAAAAATTTGTTTTGTTAATTTTAAAAGTTTAGTTAAATAATAAGAGAAAAAGAAAAAATGTGTAATGTTACAAGAGTTAATTCGTAGTCAGTTCCTGTGGTTTCTTCAAAGTTCAAGGTTGGGTACTAACTTCTTAGTTAGTTTTTAACGACCATTTGACTTAAGCCCTAGGATATTACAAAATCAAACGTTAAAACCTCAAATTGTTACTTTAAATTATCAGTACTTAAGGTTGTTACTACTTTCTACAAACCAATGGGACTAACGATGTAATCAACTCAAGTTAGAATCTTAAGTTTTTATTTTTATTTTTAACAAGATTATTGTTTTATTAGAAAAAGAAATGACGCGCCCCTTCAAGACGCACAATACACCAAACCTCAATCAATATTAAAAAAAAGGCTTAATTTTACTTACTTATTTTATTTAGATTGTAAAATACAACATATATAATTTTGTCCTAATTAAAAACAATATATTATTATACATATTAATATAAACTTACCTATTAATATAAACTCTTTATGAACAGTAATCTATAATTTTAAAGTATTTGTTTACTTTTTCTATTTTTAGCATTTATTTATTTATTTTATGCATTAGTATTTATTTTTTATGAACTTTATTCATTATTTAGTTTAATTTTTTCTAATAAGTTTTATTCGTTAATCTTTTTAAAAAAAAATCTTACTTCGTAACTATATTTATATTTTTTTTCAACATTGCTATATAAGTTTTATTGAAAATGGATACCGTGTCATTGTCGTATTAAACCGAACTAAAATGGATGATGAATGATAATTTATTATTTGTTTTATGTTTAACTTTTTCAACATTGTGATATAACTTTTACTGAAAATGGATATTCTGCCGCTATCGTACCGGACTGAGTTGAAACGAGCGAACAACATCTGTATCGATGCAGGTATTTAGTTTTATTGGTTTATTGCTTTCAATAAACTGACACCGTATCGCTATCGTACCGTATCATACCAAACCGAACAAGATAAGTGACGGTACTGTATCTATTTTTTATGGTTTCATGTATAATAATGGATATTGTGCCGCTACCGTAGTTAACCGTGCCAAAACCGAAGGAACAATATCAGTTTCGGTACCATTAGTGTTCGCTTCTATCGTTTTGGATCGATGTATAACACATGTTGATTTCTACACTAGTTTATTTAGATTATATAAGACACGTATGAATTGATTTTGTACCAAGTAAAGACAATAAATTGTAATGAAATCTTAGTCTTATCTTCACGCAAGTACGTTTATTTAGATTGTAAAAGACACATATAAACTGATTTTGTCCCAAATAAAGACAATATATTGTAATTGAATCGCAGTCTCATCTATACAGTCTCATCTATACGTGAAATTACAATACATAAAATAAAGGGTAAAAATGACCAAAAAAAATACAAACAAACAAACATAAAGGTTTAACTTGTTTTAATGTAAAATCTAAGAGGAGGGAGTATGTTTAGTAAAAAAAAGAGCGCATTTAGCATCACCATAAGGGTGAAGGGAGTGGTTAAACACTTGGAATAGGTAAACTCCCAAATAACCCAATCAAATAGCGTCATGTCAATTGTTTACCTAATGCTAAAAAACGTTGGCGGTGGTTTACCTAATGGGGTTTAGATAAACTATTTAAAAAAAAAATGTGTGATTGGTTGAGAAGGAATGAACCCTACCAAACACCCTCTCTCTCCCCCCTTTTCCCTCCCTTCACCGAGTCGGTGAACCTTCACCGAATTTCCCTCCATTTTCAGTAAACAGTGAACGGTCGTGCCAATACAGTAACTCCAATAATGCAAAAAGTGAACGGTCGTGCCAATAAAGTGCACGACGGTGCGAGATCGAAAATATATAAAAAACATGCAGAAACATTCTGCTCGGGACTCTGGAATTTTGGAGAGCAATTCAGGCGATTTTCAGGCTCCGGAGGCGTTAGCTTTCACCCGGATTCAAGCCACATTGTCCTGTTTAGCTCCATTACTATCCGGATTCTTAATCTAGTGCTTGTTTATGGTTTGGTTTTCTAATCTTTCCATAATTTTGTTAATCTTTCAAGCATTTAGATTAATGTTTATGTATTATTGTAGCCTTTGGGCAAAAACAAAACAATCCCGTGCTTAGTTATAATCATTAGTATGTTAACTTTGTTTGTAATGACACTTGGAAGTATTTTCTATGTTAATCTTTGATGATTAGTTTGCAACCTTGTTATTGACATTGATTTCTTGATTATAAGTAATTTTGTTGGATGATTGGTATTTGGTTAGTTAAGATAGTTGAAAAATGAAGCTTAATTAATCTTGTATTAGTAAACTTTAAACTTGGTTAACTAGTTTAGCTTGGTTAAAATGTGTGCACCATGATACTAGAAATGGTTAGTGGTTTAATAAAATGTAATTATTGTTAATCAAGAAAGCTTGCCGTCACATAAGGACCTTAACGGGTTAAATGGTGTCGTTATAAATTCTTGCCATGATTTGTTAGCTTAGTTAGTAGTTTAGGCCAAAATTGCTATCTTGGTGAATTTATGTGCAAGATTTGTAAGATGAACTCGGTTGTGATTTAATCTAATTTATGCTTGTCTCGGTGGTTGCATTGTGTTTATCGGTGTCACTTTCCTTGTTTAAGTGAGGTTAGAAAACTCCTAACGGATGACTAACTTATTTTTAAGAGATTTTCATAGACATTTATCAATTGCACGTTAAAGAACAATTTTAGGTGGTTAAAGTGTGTTTATCGTTTTAACTTTCCGAATGATTGTCATGTTAGGATTCCTGAAAGGGATACTAATTGTCTCAAAATTGGAGAATTGATCAAATGCTTCTAGTGCCAAAACTGACTTAGTTGACATGCTTTGGTTGTGTATTAAGCAAGGCTATTTATCTATTTTCATATTTGAAATCTATCATGTTTTTATAAGTAGTTGTTTATGCTTACTTTAATTTATTAAAAATCAAACAACTTATGTTTTTACCGGTAATTTAGTGACAAAGGTCTAGTATTATTCCTCCGCCCATTTCCTTGGATCGATACTTGGTTCTTACCGATACTTTACTACATATGTGACGGGGTACACTTGCATCTTTCTCGTTGTTTTCATTGAATTGCAAGAAGGGATGATCCATCTGTAATGAGGAATATCGTTAGGAAAATAGGAGCAGGAAAAATTTCAATAAAAAACAGCCGAGCAGACAGTTATGAAGATTATGTCTTGCTGATCTGGGCCTGTCGCACGGACGTGCAGCGAGACGCATGGTCGTGCGTCACCGAGAACGAGCACAGGTAGCCAGCATATGTCGAATCTGCACGACGTGCGACCAACTGCACAACCGAGCATTACCGAGCCAAAAAGCAGATCATCGTGAACAGCCGACAGTGCACGACCGTTCCATCCAAAGAACGTCCGTGCGACCTTGTTTTTCTGCAGATTTTCACCCCGGCTCTGAATAGCCAGATTTTCAAAAATCAACTAGTTTTTGTTCAAACAGGGGTCAGAAAATCAACCGGATGTTCACTAGACATGAGATTCTAGCAAGGGCTAGGGTTTCGCTTGTATTTATGAAGGGAACCCTAAAAACCTTGAAGAAATCGAATGATTCTAACCTAGAAAGCGGAAGAAACAGAAAAAAGACAAGAAAGAACGTACCGTGCGAAGAGATGTGTGAAACCGTGCGATTTGAGGCGAAATCGCTCTGGAACGGCTGTCTGCAGTTAGGGTTCGCGAATGGGGGAAATGGCATTAGATGGGGGCTTTCATAATGTACAAATGACAAAACTGCCCCTGCCTTTCGCACGGTCGTGCATGACCGACATTGTTCAAACCCTGCTCGCTGTTCTCGGAGATGCACCGGGGGTGCGACTCCTAGTGCAGGCCAGCCCGCAAACGCACGATCGTGCGATGCATGGCACGGTCGTGCAACAGCTGCAGATCAGTTTTTTCTGCAGAAGCCATTTCCAGCAACTGTTTTGGCCGTTTTTCGCCATTTTTTTCACACGCAAACTGTTTTAACCATATCGCAACATAGAACCTTCGCTCGGTACGTATAAAAATTGTACAAACTAACGTAAACTACCAAACATACCTGAATTACGCTAAAACTAGAAAAACACATAAAAAGACGATATTACCCCTAAAGAGTCAAAGACTCTCTTGCTACATTTTTAATCCGCGAGTCAGTAGCGTAGACTCTCTCCTCCCCATACTTATGATGTGTGCGGGGTTTGGAGCTCGATGACCTCCACCGCCGACTCTATCGGCCCGGCAACGTACAGCTTCAACCGATGTCCATTTACTTTGAATATAACGCCATCTGCGTTCTCTATTGCAACAGGTACATACGGAAATGCCTCTTTAACTGTGTATGGTCCTGTCCAACGTGAATGAAGCTTCCCTGGAAATAAGCGCAATCGTGAGTTGTAAAGAAGAACAAGATCACCCGCTTGGAATTCTTTGTGGTCCTTCAAGCGTTTATCGTGTAATCTCTTTGTGCGCTCTTTGTAGAGGACGGAGCTCTCATAAGCTTGTTGTCGCAGTTCCTCCAATTCATGAATTTGGAGAAACCGGGCTTCACCTCCGGTTTTCAAGTCCAGATTCGCGGGTTTTAAAGCCCACATAGCTTTATGCTCCAACTCTACGGGTAAATGGCACGCTTTTCCGTAGACCAACCTAAAGGGAGTAGTCCCAATAGGGGTCTTGTAAGCTGTACGGAACGCCCACAATGCCTCATCAAGTTTGTCCGACCACTCCTTGCGGTTTGCACCAACAGACCGCTCAAGGATTCGTTTTAGCCCACGGTTAGTGACTTCCACCTGCCCGCTCGTCTGCGGATTATAGGGCGTGGACAAACGGTGATGCACACAATAACGGGACAAAGCTTTTTCAAGCTGAGTATTGCAGAAATGAGTCCCTCTGTCACTGATAAGCGCTTTCAGAGCGCCAAACCGGGCGAACAAACTTTTCAAGAATCTCACGACCACCCTGGCGTCATTTGTGGGTAAGGCCTGTGCCTCCGCCCACTTTGATACATAGTCAACTGCGACCAGGATGTACTTATTACCTCGTGAGGGGGGAAATGGTCCCATGAAGTCTATCCCCCAAATGTCGAAGACTTCACAAACTTGTATCCAGTTCTGAGGCATTTCATCACGTGCCGATATATTAGCCGCCCTCTGACAGGCATCGCATGCTTTTACCCAACTCTGCGCGTCACGAAAAATAGTAGGCCAATAAAACCCGGAATCCAACACCTTCTTGGCGGTGAAATTGGCTCCATGGTGGCCTCCGGTAGGTCCCTCGTGACAATGGCGCAGAATATCGGTCGCCTCCTTCCCTGAAACACATCTTCTGATCACCTGATCAGCACCCACCCTAAATAAGAAAGGATCATCCCAAATGTAGTGCTTGACATCCGAAAAGAATTTCCTCTTTTGCTGGTGAGTCAACCCTTTAATCAGAATCCCGCAAGCAAGATAGTTCGCAAAATCGGCGAACCATGGTGACTCATCGCATATCTCAACACCCATTAACGACTCGTGTGGGAAATTGTCATTGATTGAATCCCAACGCGTGTCCTTGATGTCTCCATGCTCTAACCGAGATAGATGGTCAGCCGCTACATTCAACGCATCCTTTTTATCTTGAATTTCGATATCAAATTCTTGCAGCAACAAGATCCATCTGATGAGACGCGGTTTAGCGTCCTGTTTGCTAAAAAGATATATGATGGCTGCGTGATCAGTATACACAATGGTTTTAGAAAGCACCAAATACGATCTAAATTTGTCAAATGCGAAAACAACGGCCAAGAGCTCTTTTTCAGTTGTGGTCTAGTGCTCCTGAGCGTCGTGAAGAGTCTTGCTCGCATAATAGATCGGGTGAAAGTGCTTTTCCTTCTTCTGTCCCAAAACGGCCCCTATAGCGTAATCGCTTGCGTCGCACATAATTTCAAATGGTAGACTCCAGTCAGGTGCAACTAAAATAGGGGCCTCAATCAACTTTTGCTTGAGAAGGGCAAAAACCCTCAAGCAATCATCTCCAAAAATAAACGGAGCATCTTTCTCCAACAAACGGGTCATGGGCCTAGCGATTTTTGAGAAATCCTTGATGAATCGCCTATAGAACCCCGCATGACCAAGAAAGCTCCGTATCGCTCTCACAGAGGTGGGAGGTGGAAGTCGTGAAATAACGTCAACTTTAGCTGAATCGACCTCCATACCAGCCCGAGAAATCTTATGTCCCAGAACTATGCTCTCTTTCACCATAAAGTGGCACTTTTCCCAGTTTAGGACCAGATTCGTCTCTTCACACCTCTTCAACATGTTTTTCAAATTTTCCAAACAATGATCGAAGGAATCCCCAAATACCGAAAAATCATCCATGAAAACCTCCATAGAATCCTCGATCATATCATGAAAAATTGCAACCATGCATCTCTGAAAGGTCGCCGGTGCATTACACAACCCAAAAGGCATACGCCGGTAGGCGAATGTACCGAAAGGGCAGGTAAAGGTGGTCTTTTCCTGATCCTCAGGAGCAATAGGAATTTGGAAGTACCCAGAGAACCCGTCCAAGAAACAGTAATACAACTTCCCCGACAGACGTTCCAACATCTGGTCGATGAATGGAAGCGGGAAGTGATCCTTACGAGTAGCATCGTTGAGTTTGCGGTAATCAATGCAAACTCGCCACCCAGTGACGGTACGGGTAGGAATTAGCTCATTCCTATCATTTGAAACTACAGTCATACCACCTTTCTTAGGTACAACCTACACTGGACTCACCCACACAGAGTCAGATATAGGATAAATCATCCCGGCATCAAACAACTTAATCACTTCTTTCTTCACCACGTCTTGCATATTCGGATTTAACGGCCTCTGAGGCTGTGCACAGGGTTTGTACTCGTCTTCCGTCAGAATCTTGTGAGTACAAAAAGAAGGATTGATGCCTTTGATATCCAGGATTTTCCACGCATTGGCTCTCTTATGAAGTCTCAGAACCTCGAGAAGCTGATTTTTCTCATCTTTTTCCAATGATGCCGAAATTATGACCGGTAAGCGACGCTCCTCGTCTAGAAATGCATACTCGAGATGTGGCGGAAGTTCTTTCAACTCCAAAGACGGCGGATCTTCAATCGAAGGTTTTGCTTTCTCTTCTTCTACATGGGCAATTTCTAGAAACCTCTCCGGACTCTTGGAACCATCGTCACCAATCTGATAGACTGGCTGCTCTAAATCGTGGCCCTCCTACGTAATGCCAATCAGGTCCCCACACGACAGACGTGTGTCCGAATAAATCTCGTCAACAGTGCCTTGAAAATGAGAGCACACACATGCATCGACAATGTCGATATAGTAAAGCATGTCATCGTGACTTTGCGGATGCTGCATTGATCTTTTAATATCAAATGTCACGTGCTCGTCATTTACTCGGAGCGTGATTTGGCAAGCTGCCACATCAACAATCATCCTCGCAGTATTGAGGAACGGGAGTCCAAGTATCAAAAGCACTTTTGAATCTTCGTCCATGTCAAGAATAACAAAATCCACGGGAAAAACAAATTTATCGATTTTAACAAGCATGTTTTCAACAAATCCACGCGGATACTTGATTGAACGATCTGTCAACCGAATGCTCATTCTAGTGGGTGACGGCTCACCCAGATCCAGTTTAGTAAAAACCTTATATGGCATAAGGTTGATACTCGCTCCCAAGTCAGCCAATGCATGGCTAACAGACATGTTTCCAATTAAACACGGGAGCGTAAAACTACCCGGATCTCCCATTTTCATGGGCAGACGGTTCTGCAGAACGGCAGAACATGTTTCATTTATCACCACACATGATAGATCCTTGAGCTTCTGTTTATTCGAGAGGATGTCCTTTAGGAATTTCGCATACTTTGGCATCTGGGCCAAGGCTTCAACAAACGGTATATTAATGTGTAGTTGCTTAAACAACTCAAGGAACTTACCGTATTGTTCGTCGTTTTTCTGCTTCTTCAGCCTGCCTGGATAAGGTACTGGTGGAGTGTAATCTTTGACCGGCTCCTGGACTTGTGCTGTACTTGCTGGGCGTAGCCTGGCTTGCACCTCGTCCGGTGTGTCAGTCGGGACCGCTCCAGTGATCGGTGATGAGTCCGATATGACGGGTCCGGTAGTCTTTACACTCCTGGTCATGATCGCATTCACATGCCCGCCCGGGTTTGGCTCTGTATTACCCGGAAGACCACCTGGGGGTCATTTAGACATCATCTGTGCCAGCTGACCAACCTGGTTCTCGATATTCTGAATCGAGGCTTTGTGACTCCTCATTTCCCCCTCGTGGGAAAGAAAACGATCCTCGCTCTATTGGTAGCGTTTTTCAGCCAACTGATTCGCACTCGAGGAGCTAGTAAGAAGATGAGCCATCATATCCTCCAGCTTGGAACTAGACTGAGGGGCCCTGCTGCTGGGAGCTACTCCCAGTGCCCTGATTCTGATACGAATATGGACGCTGCTGGTAAGGTTGGTTGTATTGCTAGAACTGCTGACCCTGACCCTGCTGTGGCGCTGGAGCGCGCTGAGTGAACCCCAATGGGTTTTGATTACCTGTATTCGCACGCCACCCAAAATTTGGGTGATTTCTCCATCCGGGATTATAGGTGTTGTTGTACCGGTTATTCTGCGGCCTCACCTGATTACTCACAAAATCCACTTCTTCGTGGCCCTCGTACACGACTCCCTGAAAGCAAGCACCAGGCTCGTGTGACACTCCACACTGGTCACATCCCGAACCAGCTTGTGCGATCATCTGGGACTTATCGAATTTTGCTACAAGAGCTGAGATTTGTGCAGTAATGGTCGTGTAGTTGTCCACCGCGTGTACTCCTGCGCGAGAAAATGATGATGATGTTGTTGCCTGGCCTCTATCTTCTTCGCGACGCGCGCTAGACTTCAATGCAGCTCTCTCTATGATATCATATGCTTCATTCGGAGTCCTCGTTCCTAAATCGCCTCCTGCATTCACGTCTAATCGCTCCTGCGTGTTGTAACTGAGCCCTTGATAAAATGTTAAGACTAGCTGTCTCTTGGAGAAGCCATGATGTGGAACGTCAATCAACAAATCTTTGAATCTCTCCCAGGATGCGTGCAACGACTTTCCCTCATCCTGGCGAAAGGTCACAATCCGGTTCCGTAGCTTGGTTGTTTTCTCAGGTGGAAAATATTTTTGCATAAACTGCTCCTCCAACTGATTCCAGGTCCTGATGGACCCGGCTGGAAGTGACATAAGCCAAGCTCTAGCTTTGTCACGCAACGAGAAAGGAAACAACCTCAACCGAATTGCATCCTCCGAAACACCTGTAATCCTAAATGTCGAACAAATAGCAAGAGAAGCAGCAATATGCCTCCCGGGATCCTCATGCTCACGCCCGTCAAACTGTACTGAATTCTGCACCATATTAATAATACTAGATCTAATTTCAAAAGTAGGTGCATCTATAGTAGGCTGAAGGATACTCGGCTCCAGGCCTGCCCTTCCGGGCTGATTCGTCTCATTCAAAGGTCGCTCATCGTCCGCCATGATTATGTTTCCTGCTTCCCCTGAGCCCTCGGCTTCAGCGGGTACCACCTGCTCCTGCTCACCAGCTGCGAGCAGTAGCCCAACCGCACGAGATCTCGCGCGAAGACGTCTCCTCAGATCACGTTCAGGCTCGTCTGACGGTTCAACAACTTCTGGAGCGGGGGTTGAGGACATCAACCTGCAAACGAAAATTTGACGCAATGAATATTTTATTAATATAATAATGCTATTTTTTTTTGTTTTGTTTTTTTTTTGCTGAAAAGAAACAAAATATTATTTTAAATGGGCTGAAAAATTTATAAAATTCTGAAAATGGGCCCGAAATTTTATAAAAATCAACACAATAAAAATAATCGAATCGGCTAGTGTAAAAATGATTTTTCGGAGCCGAAAACTCACAGAATAAATGAATAAATAAATCCAGATCGAACAAATAAACGGAACAAAAATTTACAAGTGTACAAAATAATCTCGAAAATGAATTAAAATCAAGAAATATTAACAAATAAATAAACAAATAAATAATCAAGAAAATATTCACAAATATTAACAAGTATATACACCGATAAAACAATGACTCGGGTCGTTCCTAAAGCTCGCCACTTCCCCGGCAACGGCGCCAAAAACTTAACGTGTGCGCGACTACACATATTTTTATAATGAAATTACACACGATTCGGTTTTAAATTTATAAAAGTGATTATTACTTTAACATCAAAACACACACGAAAGAGGCAAGTGTACCCCGTCACATATGTAGTAAAGTATCGGTAAGAACCAAGTATCGATCCAAGGAAATGGGCGGAGGAATAATACTAGACCTTTGTCACTAAATTACCGGTAAAAACATAAGTTGTTTGCTTTTTAATAAACTAAAGTAAGCATAAACAACTACTTATAAAAACATGATAGATTTCAAATATGAAAATAGATAAATAGCCTTGCTTAATACACAATCATTCGGAAAGTTAAAACGATAAACACACTTTAACCACCTAAAATTGTTCTTTAACGTGCAATTGATAAATGTCTATGAAAATCTCTTAAAAATAAGTTAGTCATCCGTTAGGAGTTTTCTAACCTCACTTAAACAAGGAAAGCGACACCGATAAACACAATGCAACCACCGAGACAAGCATAAACTAGATTAAATCACAACCGAGTTCATCTTACAAATCTTGCACATAAATTCACCAAGATAGCAATTTTGGCCTAAACTACTAACTAAGCTAACAAATCATGGCAAGAATTTATAACGACACCATTTAACCCGTTAAGGTCCTTACGTGACGGCAAACTTTCTTGGTTAACAATAATTACATTTTATTAAACCACTAACCATTTCTAGTATCATGGTGCACACATTTTAACCAAGCTAAACTAGTTAACCAAGTTTAAAGTTTACTAATACAAAATTAATTAAGCTTCATTTTTCAACTATCTTAACTAACCAAATACCAATCATCCAACAAAATTACCTATAATCAAGAAATCAATGTCAATAACAAGGTTGCAAACTAATCATCAAAGATTAACATATAAAATACTTCCAAGTGTCATTACAAACAAAGTTAACATACTAATGATTATAACTAAGCAAGGGATTGTTGTGTTTTTGCCCAAAGGCTACAATAATACATAAACATTAATCTAAATGCTTGAAAGATTAACAAAATTATGGAAAGATTAGAAAACCAAACCATAAACAAGCACTAGATTAAGAATCTGGATAGTAATGGAGCTAAACGGGACAATGTGGCTTGAATCCGGGTGAAAGCTAACGCCTCCGGAGCCTGAAAATCGGCTGAATTGCTCTCCAAAATTCCAAAGTCCCGAGCAGAATGTTTCTGCATGTTTTTTATATATTTTCGATCTCGCACGGTCGTGCACTTTATTGGCACGACCGTTCACTTTTTGCATTATTGGAGTTACTGTTCACCATACCGCATGACATCACAGATCTTGACCAGTCTTCGATCTCGCACGACCGTTCCATTTTTTCGCACGATCGTGCATCTCCGGGTTAGAGTTGCACGGACTGTTGCACTGGTGGTGCAATTCTGGGGTTGGGCTGATCATCGGGTTTGCACGGGAGTTCCACTGGTCGGACGATCGTTCCACTCCGATAAGGCTTGCACTCCGGGTTGCACCCTCGTTCATTGCCGGACTGGATTTCATTTTTGGATCCACACGGTCGTTCCAAACGCCGCACGACCGTTCCACAGGCCCATGTCAGAATTCCCACAGAATGTTCGCAACTTTGTCGTTTCGTCCGGAAAGTCCTCGTTTTCACTATCATCTTGTCTGGCATGCTGTTTTAGGCCTGTAAACAAAAGTATATGTGATTAAGTATCCGAATGACGGTTTTACGGCCGAAAACGCATAAAATGGGGATAAAATGGGGGACTAAAATATGTATAAATTGGTGAATATCAAGTGTCATTGATCTCTTCTCCTCATCCAAGCCTTCTTCAAGAACAAAGAGTACAAAATGACATATGACTGTCATCAGTATCTTTTTCTTGAATTTTTGTCCATCTCATGCAGCAAAATCTTACTGAGTTACTCCCATCTGCTAACAATTTATTCAGTGAAACTTCATGGAGAACAATACTGAATATCCAAGAAAGCATATTAGCAATCTTTGATTTTTAATTTTTTGGCGTTTTACAGTGAGTGGTATTTAGTAGTATTGGCGTTTGTTTTTTTGGTTTGATTAAATGGAAGTTGCCGAGACGTATCATTTTATAGGATATCTTTTTGGCGCGTAAGGTAGGTGGTGCATTATTATAATAAAGTATTCGTCGTTTCAGTTATTGTTTGTAATTATTGTTTTTGATAAGATTTATCTCTGAAGTTTGTAACACGTCCCATCTTTCAAGTTTGGCGTTTTAGATTCTAATATAATAAATTTTCCCTCTCTTCAGTTTTACTGATTTGTAGTTACTGTTTCTAGTTATATTTTCAAGTTTGGTTTTTATTTTATTTTATTTTATTTTTTTATTTTATTTTTTTTGGGTTTTTTATAATTCTTGTCCAAATTAATTTTATTATGGTTTGGTAGTTTTTGGGGCGTTTTATGGCATGTTGGCATTTTGACAAACATTTGGCTTTGTGGCGTTTTTATTAGATATGGCGTTGTTATTATATAACAATCAACTGAAAAAGAAAATTAAAAAAAAATATATATTGATCCTCAAAATCTTCACTGTCAGCAGTCTGTTTCTTCTTTTGAAGCATCTTCACTGGCTGTTTCGACTTTCGTATGATTTTTTTTATTTTTGTTTTTTGAAGTAGTTTTTTTGTCGCCGTGTGGAAGCACAAAGTCTTAAATTAGCCTCTTTTTATATAATATTTGTCCATCTCATGCAGCAAAATGTTATTGAGTTTACACCCTTTCAGCCACCAAACTTGAATTTTCAAATGAAACAATGTTTGATTTTTTAATTTTGGCATTTTACCGATAAAAAGAACGCCACTAAATAAAAGCATGTTAAACCTCAAAATTTTGATCATGCTAAAATCAATAAAGTTTTGTTGTATAAGATGGACAACATTGTTAATCCTCGGTTAAGAAAGATAACTGACAATGTTGTCCACCCCATACAGCTAAACTTTATTGACAACAAACCTCAATAATATTGTTGTATGTTTTGGCGTTATAAATTGAAAGGAAATTGATGATAAAGTCAATAAGATTTTACTCAATGAAATGGACAATATCCTCACTTAAGGATTTTTGTCCATTACATTGAGTGAAACCTTACAGAGAACCAAACTGAATTTCAAATAAACGTTTTGGTTTAGAAGATATTTGAAGTTTGAGTTTTTTGGCGTTTCTAAGACGAATGGTATATATTAAATATGGTGTTTGGGGGTTTTGTGTGTGTTTTTAATTGAAGGTCTGAGATGTTGTATATATAAGATTTTTTTGGCGGTTTTTTTAGGCGCGATTTTATTATAATTAAGTTTGGCGTTTTATATCTAATGGCGTTTTTAGTTAGAATGTTGTGTGCTATATGTTTGGCGTTTTATTTTCATGAGATGGTGTTTTGTGTGGCGAAGTCAAAAGACTTTTTTACCCTTAATGAAGTGCGCCAGAGTAATAAAAGTGATATTATTTACGAAAACGCCACCGCGTCATTTAGTCCATAGATTGTTTTGATCGGACGACCCATAAGCGTTCTCACCGTTCTCACACTTTTGAGCGTTTTCTCTAAATCCTATATATATATATATATATATATATATTTGTTACCCTGTATGGTGATTATCTTTACAAAATTGGCTTGAAAATAGATTTAATACATATATTACATATCAGCGAGTTAATTTACATATAACCTAATTACGGAATTGACTTCAAATTAGGTTTAATTACGTATAACCATTTAAAAATTTGTTTTGTTAATTTTAAAAGTTTAGTTAAATAATAAGAGAAAAAGAAAAAATGTGTAATGTTACAAGAGTTAATTCGTAGTCAGATCTTGTGGTTTCTTCAAAGTTCAAGGTTGGGTACTAACTTCTCAGTTAGTTTTTAACGACCATTTGTCTTAAGCCCTAGGATATATAAATATAGTAACAACCTTAAGTACTGATAATTTAAAGTAACAATTTGAGGTTTTAAGGTTTGATAAATCTTACTTCGTAACTATATTTATATATTTTTTTTCAACATTGCTATATAAGTTTTATTGAAAATGGATACTGTGTCGTTGCTGTATTAAACCGAACCAAAATGGATGATGAATGATAATTTATTATTTGTTTTATGTTTAACTTTTTCAACATTGTTATAGAACTTTTACTGAAAATGGATATTGTGCCGCTATCGTACCGGACTGAGTTGAAACGACCGAACAACATCTGTATCGATGCAGGTATTTAGTTTTATTGTTTTTTTGCTTTCAATAAACTGACAGCGTATCGCTATCATACCGTATCATACCAAACCGAACAAGATAAGTGACGGTACTGTATCTATTTTTATGGTTTCATGCATAATAATGGATATTGTGCCGCTACCGTAGTTAACCGTGCCAAAACCGAAGGAACAATATCAGTTTCGGTACCATTAGTGTTCGCTTCTATCGTTTTGGATCGATGTATACACATGTTGATTTCTACACTAGTTTATTTAGATTATACAAGACACGTATGAATTGATTTTGTACCAAGTAAAGACAATAAATTGTAATGAAATCTCAGTCTTATCTTCACGCAAGTACGTTTATTTAGATTGTAAAAGACACATATAAACTGATTTTGTCCCAAAATAAAGACAATATATTGTAATTGAATCGCAGTCTCATCTATACGTGAAATTACAATACATAAAATAAAGGGTAAAAATGACCCAAAAAAAAAAAAACAAACATAAAGGTTTAACTTGTTTTAATGTAAATCTAAGAGGAGGGAGTATGTTTAGTAAAAAAAAGAGTGTATTTAGCATCACCATAAGGGTGAAGGGAGTGGTTAAACACTTGGAATAGGTAAACTCCCAAATAACCCAATCATATAGCGTCATGTCAATTGTTTACCTAATGCTAAAAAACGTTGGCGGTGGTTTACCTAATGGGGTTTAGATAAACTATTTAAAAAAAAGAAAAATGTGTGATTGTTTGAGAAGAAATGAACCCTACCAAACACCCTTTCTCTCCCCCCTTTTCCCCCCCTTCACCGAGTCGGTGAACCTTCACCGAATTTCCCTCGATTTTCAGTAAACACTTGAGCGGTCAAAGGGTAGCTTTGGTTACCGAATCAGTAAACACAAGTTTACCGCCCCCACTCTGGAGGGCCTAATTAAGTTGCTTACAATTAATAAATGAAAAGCGAACCTGGAAATAGGGGTGTTCAAAAAAATCCGAATCCGAATCCGAAATATCCAAAAACCCGTATCCGAAATATCCGAATTTTCGGATATCCGAAATTTCGGATATCCGAAAATCGGATAATCCGAAAATTCGGATTCGGATTCGGATAGTGATTTTGAGAATTTTCGGATATTCGGATTATCCGAAAATATCCGAAAATTTAATTATTTTTTTTTCGGATATCCGAATATCCGAAAATATCCGAAGTATCCGAAAAATATCCGAAGTATCCGAAAAATATCCGAAGTATCCGAAAAATATCCGAAATATCCGAAAAATATCCGAAATATCCGAAAAAAATATCCGAAATATCCGAAAAATATCCGAAATTTATATTCGGATATCCGAAACTATCCGAAAAATCTGGTTCCAAATATTAAAAAATAATAAAAAAATAAAAATTAAATAAAAAATTGGATATTCGGATATCCGATTAGATATCCGAACCCGAATCCGAAATTTCGGATATCCGAAAATCGGATATCCGAAATTTCGGATTCGGGTTCGGATGTCAATATTTCACTATCCGAAATTTCGGATATCCGATTTTCGGATATCCGAAAACCGGATTATCCGATGTTGAACACCCCTACCTGGAAACGCGAATTGTTGGTAATTAATTAAAGACCTTTAGGAAAATAGAAAGTCTACACGCAATTGCTTTCAATGGGTGCCTTGCATTTCCAAATTTGTGAATATTTAATCTTTATTATAATTTTACTTGGTAGACTTTCATCTTAAAAGTAGAATAATACCAATGGAAGTAGAATAATGACAATGGAGTGTTCATTAATTGATAAAGACAAAGTTTTTAAATATTTTGTGAGTGAGAAGTTTTGTGTTCAAGTTTCACAGACGATATAAGGAATACAAAAGTTTGTCGTTCAAAAAAAAAGTAGAATAATGAAGTTGTAGGTATGACATCTGCCATATGGCTAACCCACTTAATAGAGACATATGCCTCTTAAATTGGTCTCAGATTCAAACATGGGCAAAAAAAGAATATTTTAGGATACTTGGTGTAATAGAGTATGAATAAACGTTGCAATTAAAAAAAACATGTGGCATATCTATCGTCTCCTTTCAATCCAATGCATGTCAGCCGATCTTTCTCTTGTAAGATAAAAACTAGGATTTTAGCCGCAGCGCGTTGCGGTGGCGACGCACGATGAGTCAAAACGTTGCTATCTCGAAACAAAATTTACGTCGAAATATAGTTAGCGTAGACTAACTGAAAACGCACGTATTTTGGTTGTCTAAAGTTGTTTAAACTTGATATATAGTTTGCATATCTAAATTAATACTACTCTAGTTATATCTGTTTATTGGTACATTTTATTTTGAATGTTTGTTTAAATAATTTGATAATCAATTGCAGGACTCCTTGTTTTCCAATCTATTTTAAGAAAAATCAAGGGTAACAAATGTCATAAGTTCTTTGTTTTTCTAATGTCCAACAAAACGACTTTAACTGCCATTCTGCCAAACCCACTATTTAGGTGTTTTGCATATTTTATAATGACCAACCAGTCGATGGCGTTCCCCTGAAATAATTAAAAGTGAAGAGACCACCATCAATATTCAATCAGAGACTGAGACTAAAATCCAAGGCAAAAAACATTAAGCTTCTCCCTCAGTCTAGAACATCAACCAGTACCCAAAATGGTCAGTTCAAGAAACTGCTACGATTCAATAAAGCTCCTGGGACGTCGCATTGTTCCGGATGTCAAACTCATTGAATTCGAACATCTAATTCGTCGTTGTATGCCTTCCCTTTTGCCGGAGAAGTAGAGATACATTTACCTCTAGGATGTGGACTTTGTTCGTTGTATGCCATCCCTTCTCTTTCGTCATTGAATTCGAACATCAAATTCATCATGGTCAATACCGAGTCACTCTCTCTCCTTCCACCACCGCCGCAATCGCTCTCTCGTCCCTTGCTTCGTCTTCGTCAAAAGCGAAGACCACAATCGCCACAACAGCCTTATTTACAGTCTTTAAGAAGCACCACCGTGTGAGCAATGGGCCAATGGTTTAACAGGCGGTAGTTACATTCCATAGTTAGATCAACAGTATGTTTTTGTATTTCTTCCTCTTAGAGCATAGGGTTTTAAGTTTATAATCCAAAGTGATTTTATTCTTCCTGGGGTGTGAAAGCACGCCGCATAATAAGAATGCGTGGACCATTGAATGTAGCAGGGACCAAACAAATAAACAAAGAAAAGATTAGGGTCAAAACACAAAAGGCAAGTACATGAAGGGAACAAAATGGAAATGGCACCGACTTTTCTGATTAAGATAGCCGAGTTAGCCATATTAAGTGCATATGTTCTGTCCTCACCCCTAAGTTGGCGGCTATCATTGACGTAAATCGTTGCATTAAACTTATCGAAGGTTGTGGACGCAGACTCCCTCGTCACTTCAAATGTGGAAGTATATCTCTAACATTCTCTTTTATCACATGTTAAATACAGATTCAACTGCCCGAATTATAGTGTTTATTTTGTAATTGTGTTTAACTTTTGTTTTCGGGTTTCACAGGTCTTACCATATCGTAAGCAAAAAAATATGATCGATCATAGGAGAGGAGATCTATGGAGTGTCATGATCTCATGTTGAAGCATGTATGCGTCCGGGGAAAGAGGTGGATTAACGATTATGTGTTAATATTATGAATAAAAATGTTTGTGTTAAGAAACTTGAATTATTTGTTCACGGTCATAAGTTCATTGGTTCTGTATTAAAGATTCGTACAATCGATTGTGTGAAGCAAGTTTTTAACAAACTAATTATATAACATGTGCCATGTAATATAAGTATGAATGGAATGCTAGCACACATTACCATCACCAAAACAAAAGACAGACCAATACGTAATTGCAATAGGGTTAAAATTGTCATTTCAAAGTATTTGAGGTGTCTTTGTCTTGTTGTGAAAAGTGTGAGGTCGGTGGAGTAAGTCCACCGACTTTGTACTTTAAGATAGATAGAAATATATTTTCTGGTTAGATTTTGAGAACTTTGAATCTGTGTTTTTTTTCCGAAACAACTCGTATACTTATTTAATCAACTCTTAATTCTACTTGCCCAGCGGGTCCTGAACCGTCAATCTCTAGGGGATGGAACCTCAGTTGATCACATCGACATACCATTAGATTAAAAGCCCTTTGGTTACAAATCTATGATTAGGTCGACGAAATAGATTACTACCCATAGTTTTAAAACAATTATTGAGTTAATTTAATATATACTTATCTTAAACAGTAGTTTTAAAACAATTATTGAGTTAATTTATTATATACTTATCTTAAACATTACTTTTTCCTAATAAATTATAAAATCTATATCCTCATAATTATACACCATGAAGATTGGAAACAACAAAAATATTTAACAAATAAACAAAAAATATGTTTCTACACAAGTACCTTTTACTATGTAACTGAGAAAGTGTGCAATATATTTGTTTTTTCCAAACCCTTAGAAAAAGTTGTGTACTTATGTACTTTTAGAAAGCAAAGATGAATTAATATTAATCCAAACCCACATCACGAGTGAAGTTGCATACTATAGCAAGTAAAGTCTCTACAAAGGACTGAATTAAGAAGACCTTTTTTTAAATGTTAACAACGAGCTTCTTTACATAAAGACAAAAGCAATAGGCATCAATGCACATATGTGATTCTAAATAAAATTTTGGTTTTCATAAGAAAAAAAAAGGTGATATGATATTTTCACGTGCTCAAAAGAGTAACGAAACACGGTTTGTAGCAAAGGAACCTGGTCGAAATTTAGTAGCGAATGTTAAAATCATCATATCATTTAGTAATTCCATTATTCCTATTCTTTTACATGTTTATTATTTCTTTATATTATTTCATATATTCCGAGGAGACTGAACTGAACTGAACTGGACTTGGGACTCTTAAAGATGGGCTTGTAGATTGGTTTGCTGGACTTGTAGCAGATTGGGCTTATCATATGTTGTTGCTGGGCTTATCACATGTCAAAGGCGTTATAAGAAGACATGGTCATAACCATATCGGTTATAACCATATCCGGTTAATCCGGGTCTTGGGTTTATATATATAAGTTGTTTAAGTGTTTGTGTGGTTCATTGTGCGAGAAAATATTTTCTCTCTCTTCTATTATTGTTCTCTTGTGTTCTCTCTAGAACAAGTTAGGGTTTTGATCTTGTGAATTATTCTGATTCACCGATCTTGTGAGTTTTAGGGGCTGTTTGTTTACCTCTTAATGGGACACTTAATGGTTCATACCTTTTACTGGTTCAACACTTAATGGTTCAGATTGTTTGTTTCATTAGCAAATGTCTGAATGGTTCAGACATTTACTTCTGAATAGTTAAACATTATACTGAGTCTGAATGGTTAAGACCTCTAATCTGAATTGGTTAGACATTTGCCTCTGAACAGTAATGCATTATACTGGCTCTTAATGGTTCAGACATCTTACTGGTTCAGCACTTAACCATTCAGAAGTTGCAAAACGGCCCCTTAGTGTTCATATGTTACATATCATTGTGTTGATGATTTGTTGAGAGTTGTGAGATCATTTAGAGTTCTAAGTGTATCAACTTGTACCGAATGTTTAAATTAGGGTTAATATCATTGTGGTTTGGGTATTTCTGTTCTGTGTTTGATATCATATTATCGACATGGTATCGGAGCTATAAAAGCTCTTGGGGTTTGAATCCAAGGTTCTTGGCCCTGTTCGATGTTCCGCTGTGTGTTAGTGTCAGATCGGTTAAGATCTGGATATGATCAAGAAGATCTAAGGAGTCGTGGTAATGCATCTACGTCTGCTGATTCTAGATCTTATTTCTTGGTGTTCGTGCTTGGAATACAGACTAATACCCTAGATATAGGGTTTACAGATCTTAAAGACTCGCTCGTTGGTCTTTGTGTCTACAAAGCAAACCAACAGAATTTGTTGTTGTTTTCTTATGTCAGTATCTTGTAGCCCTAAGTGAAGGATACAAGACTGATCGCTTGGAGTTATATGCCACAAGTGCTATCATTCCTTGTCTGTTTTTGTTTTTTCATTTTCTACATTAGGCATATCTACTGCCGGACTAGTCGGGCCGGTGTTTGTTTGGGACACAGAGGGTACACTCTGTTGCATATATTGTGGTATTTGTTCTTGATATGTGGTTTTCTGGTTGATTTAGGTTTTATTGTGTTGAGTCTAGTATACAGCTTCTGTGCAAAGGCTTGGGTACGCACCTAAGAGTGACGATCCTACCATCTATTCCTTGGCACAGTTTTGCAATGTAGGAGTTTATGTGTTGTTTGGGTTCGTTTAATTTCTTTGTTGCTATTATGGCTGATCTCATGAACTTGTTTAGTGAGACCTTTATTAGTAAACTTGAACATGATAATCCTCTTTATCTGCATGCTAATGATTCAACAAATCTAACTGCGGTTAGTGTAAAATTAAAGGTACTGAAAATTATACGGTTTGGGCAAATGAAATGAGTCTTGCTCTAAGAGTTAAAAATAAAATTGGGTTTATAGATGGTTCTTTTTAGAAACCTGAGGATAATGAGATTCTTAGAACCCAGTGGGATAGATGTAATTCAGTTTTCCTTACTTGGATATTAAATTCTGTTTATGAGGAACTTTATCTAGGACATGTGTATTCTAAATCTACTACTAAGGTCTGGAAAGAATTAAGGGATACTTATGATAAGGTAGATGGATATGTTGTGTTTGATCTGTATCAAAAAATTAATAATGGAAATGTTGTGTTTGATCTGTATCAAAAAATTAATAACTCAGTCAAAATGGTATGTGTGTTGCTGAATATTATCACAAATTGAATATTATGTGGAAGAAGTTAGACCAAATACTACAGATCCCTACATGTACTTGTAATGCCTCAACTCAATATAATAATTTCAATCATCTAATTAAGCTAATGAAGTTCTTAATGGGTCTTGATTCTGTTTATCAGTCTGTCAGAACTAACTTGCTTATTAGAGAGCCTTTACCTACTGTTAAGGATGCTTTTTCTATTGTGTCAAGGGAGGAGTCACATAGGAATGCTGATGTTAGTTTTTGTAAAGAACATACTGTTAGGTTGTTTTCTAAAACTAATCCTATAACTGAAAACAAGAAAACATCTGCTAAATCTCAAAACCAAGGTTTAAAATGTTCACATTGTAATAAAACTGGTCATTCTGTTGATAAATGTTTTGAGTTGATTGGTTATCCCTCTTGGATGAAACCTTCGAGAGGGAATCAAGGAAGTCAAGGGAAAAAATTATTCCTAGTATTAATATGTGTTCTGATGATTCTAATACATCTAGTAATGCTTTGACTTCTGATCAAGTGTCTAAGTTGTTGAGTTTATTGAAGGATAAATCATCTGAAACACCTCAGAGCTGTAATGTTTTAGGTGGTTTTGTTTGTTCTTATGTGTTTGATAAACCTGTTTATTCCTTTGATTATAAGGTGGGAGATAGTTTGGGCTGGATCATAGATTCAGGAGCTAACAATCATATGGGCAAATCAGAAAAAGATCTTACTGAATATGTTGATGTATTAAATTTAAAAATTCAAGTAAAACATCCAAATGGCACTAATGCATATGTAACTAAAACAGGGTCTTTAAAATTAGCTAATGGAGTTGTTTTACATGATGTGTTTGTAGTTCCTGAATACTGTGTGAACTTAATTTCTGTGCATAGATTAACCAAAGGTAACAAGTTATATGTGGGTTTTGATGCACACAAGTGTTATATTCAGGATTTAATAACCAAGAAAGTCCTGGTGATTTGTAATCAACTTGAAGGTCTTTATGTGTGTGGGAATGTTGAGGTGTCAAATAAGGTGGGTCTTAATATGTATAAACTGTGGCATGCTAGACTAGGACATCCTGCAGATCAGGCTGTTAAAATGTTAAAGAAACTTTAAAAATATCTTTTGAATCTAATGTAGGTCCTTATGAGGTGTGTCATAGGGCTAAGCAGCATAGGGATCCCGTTCCACTAAGCGATCATAAAAGCACTCACTTAGGAGAACTTGTTCATTTGGATGTTTTGGGTCCTTATAGAGTTGCTACTAGAGAGGGACACAAGTATTTTCTGTCTATTGTTGATGATTATTCCAGGGCAGTTTGGGTTTGTTTAATGAAAACTAAAACTGAAGTTTTTGAGAACATACAAATTTTTACTAATATAATACACACTCAATTCAAACAAAAGATTAAATGTTTCAGAAGTGATAATGGTACCGAATTTGTTAACAATCAAATGAGTAATTTGTGTAAACAAAATGGTATTGTTCATCAAACATCTTGTGCCTATACTCCAACAAAATAGTATTGTTGAAAGGAAACATAGGCATTTACTAAATGTTACTAGAGTCCTCCTGTTTCAAAGTAGTCTTCCAGTTAGGTTTTGGCATGAATGTGTACTGACTGCTGCATATCTTCTCAATAGGACTCCATCTTTTGTGTTAGCTGGGAGAACTCCATATGAATTAATCTACAATTTTAAACCCTTTCTAAATCACTTAAGAGTGTTTGGATGCTTATGTTTTTGTACTGTCTTAAATGAGCCAAACAAATTGTCTAGTAATTCTTTTGAGAAAAAGGGTATAAATTGCTTAGTCTTGATATCAAAACTGTTATCTTTTCTAGAGATGTTAAGTTCTTTGAAACCATATTTCCTTTCAAGGAAAAAAACTATTTTTGACTTGTATGATTCTAATCCTAATAAAGATGTTAATATACTCAACGTTTTTTACTTGTATGATGACATAGAATCCAAACAGTTTCAAAATGTGGGTGAACCCAATGATGAAAGAAAGGGTGTAGGTGAGAATGATATAGGAACACATGGTTCTCAGCAATCAGGGATGTGTGAGGTAGCTGATGTTATGGCTGAGTCTCAGCAAACTAGTGAACCTCATATGTCTTCTGATGAGGCTGAGGATGTGACTACTATAAATGAAAATCAAATTAATTATGAGGGTGACATTGGGGGTGTTCAAAACCGGATATCCGAAAATTCGGATATCCGAAATTTTCGGATACCAGATTTCACTATCCGAATCTGTATCCGAAACGAAATTTCGGATACGATTTCGGATATCCGAAATTTCGGATACGGATTCGGATAGTGAACCGGATATCCGAAAATCCAAGTTTTTATTTTCTCATATTTGGAAACGGATATTTTGGATAGTTTCGGATATCCGAATATAAGTTTTCGGATATTTTCGGATATTTCGGATATTTTTCAGATATTTTCGGATATTTTTCGGATATTTTCGGATACTTCGGATATTTTTCGGATATTTTCGGATACTTCGGATATTTTCGGATATTCGGATATCCGAAAAAAATGAAAATTAAATTTTCGGATATTTCGGATATCCGAAATATCCGAAAATTTTGAAAATCACTATCCGAATCCCAATCCGAAAAATTCGGATATCCGAATTTCGGATATCCAAAATTTCGGATATCCGTTTTTTCGGATATTTCGGATTCGGATATCAGATATTTCAGATCGGATTTTCGGATACGGATATTTTTGAACACCCCTAGGTGACATAGTTGAAACAAATAAAACTAATCTTCCTAGAAGATCATCTAGGTCATCAATATTTCCTAAAAACCTCAATGACTATGTAATCGATAGCAGGGTTAAATACAATATTGTAAAAGTTGTAAATTTTTCTAAGTTGAGTGTTGAAAACAAATTCTTTGCAACTAGTCTAAATAAAAGTAGTGAACCCATAAATTATAAAGAGGCTGTTAAATACCCTAACTGGGTTAATGCTATGAATGAAGAGCTTCAAGCTTTACATAGAAACAATACATGGGAAATTGTTGATCGATCTAAGTATAGAAGTGTTGTAGGATGTAAATGGATATTTAAAATAAAATATAAGTCTAGTGGAGAGATAGGAAGATATAAGGCAAGATTAGTTGCCAAAGGTTTTAGTAAAAAAGAAGGTGTCGACTATGAGGAAACCTTTTCTCCTGTTGTAAAACTTGTTACTGTTAGATGTATTATTGCTTTGGTTGTACAAAATGGTTGGAAATTATTTCAGTTAGATGTAAACAACGCATTTTTGTATGGTGAGTTGAATGAGGAATTGCATATGTCCCTTCCAGAAGGGTATAATACCGATAGTTCTAAAGTATGCAAGTTAAAAAGATCTTTTTATGGGCTTAAACAAGCCCCTAAGATGTGGAATGAAAAATTAGTAAGTATGTTAGTGGAAATTGGATTTGTTCAAAGCAAGTGTGATACTTCCATGTTTATTAAAATTGCTAATAATATATTTGTAGTGCTTCTTATATATGTAGATGACATTGTTGTTACTGGTAATTCTATATCAGAAACAGAAAGAATAAAGACATGTTTGAAAACAAAAATTTTGATTAATGATCTCGGTGTGTTACAATATTTTCTAGGAATTGAAGTGTTAAACTGTGAAAATGGTGTTTACATGTCCCAAAGAAAATATTGTTTGGATTTATTAACTGTGTTTGGTATGTTGGCTTGTAAACCTGTTGGGTGTCCTATCGATCAAAGTCATATTGTTAATACTCTTGTTGACAGTAATAGTGGTCTTGTTGAAAATATAACTAGTTATTAGCAGTTAGTGGGAAAACTGATATATTTATCTCATACTAGATAGGATATTTCGTACGCAGTTCATTTTTTTGAGTCAGTATATGCATTGTCCTACTGAAGGTCATTTAAAGATAGCTTTTCATTTACTTAGATACCTTAAATCTGCTCCGGGTAAAGGGATATTGTTTAGTAAAGGTAATTCTTTTGAGTTGAATGCTTATGCTGATTCTGATTGGGCTAAGTGTTTAGTTACCAGGAAATCAGTCACTGGTTTTTGTGTTTTTCTTGGTGATTGTTTAGTGTCTTGGAAAAGTAAGAAACAAACGACTGTGTCCCGGTCATCAGTTGAGGCTGAATATAGAGCAATGTGTGTTGCTTCATGTGAAATTATTTGGTTAAAGAATTTACCAAGTGATATAAATATAGTGGTCAAACTTCCTATAAAACTGTTTTATGATAACACTGTCACAATTTCTATTGCGGCAAATCCTGTTTTTCACGATAGATCAAAGATTTTGAACTTGATTTATTTTTCTTACATGATCTTATAAATAAAGGTGTTGTTAAATGTTTGGGTATTGGTTCAAAACATTAGTTAGCTGACCTTTTTACCAAAGGTGTTTTAAGTGGTACTTTGCAGGTTTTATGTCAAGAGTTAAAGTTGTTTGACCTGTTTCAATAATGGAATTATATGGGGGTGTTAAAATCATGATATCATTTAGTAATTCAATTATTCCTATTGTTTTACGTGTTTATTATTTCTTTGTATTATTATTCATATATTTCGAGGAGACTGGACTGGACTTGGGAACTCTTGCAGATGGGCTTTTTAGATTGGCTTTGCTGGACTTGTAGATTGGCTTTGCTGGACTTGTAGCAGATTGGGCTAATCATATGTTGCTGCTGGGCTTATCACATGTCAAAGGCGTTATAAGAAGACATGGTCATAACCATATCGGTTCTAACCATATCGGTTCTAACCATATCTGGTTAATCCGGGTCCTGGGTTTATATGTATATATTGTTTAAGTGTCTGTGTGGTTCATTGTGCCAGATACTTTCTCTCTCTTCTATTATTGTTCTCAGGTCTTCTCTCTAGAATAAATTAGGCTATTGATCTTGTGAATCATTCTGATTCACCGATCTTGTGAGTCTTAGTGTTCATATGTTACATATTATTGTGTTGATGATCTGTTGAGAGTTGTGAGATCATTTAGAGTTCTGAATGTGTCATTTGTACTGAATATTCAAATTAGGGTTAATATCATTGTGGTTTGGGTATTTCTGTTCTGTGTTTGATATCATATTATCGACAACGAATTTGTTCTGCATGGTTAAAAAATCGTCTGATTTTCTTGATATTATCCGGTTTTCCCACATACAGTACTGATCAATTTCCTCCACAAGTACCTGATTGGTAGTAAAAAAACCAGACAAGAATACGATAAAAATATATCCTCGTTTGTTGGCATAAATGAGACTAAATCTTAGCTACCACTATCTTTTTTTAAGGCGTAGATCAATTAGTAAACCCTTTGGTATTGGCGAAGCTTTATTGCGGCCAGGGCTCACCAATTTTCACTCGTATTGTTAATTTTACTGAAGATTTGCGAATTTTTTTTGAAGTGTAAAATATTGGATTTTTAAGAGTCCAACCCCCACCGATTTGGAATTTGATAGTCCGGCCCTCACTAAGTTTTCGTTCAAGCTCCGCCACTCCCCTTTGGTTATACAACCCCTATATTCCCCTGAGTTCGAATCCTTCACATCGTGTTTCTTCACAAGGGTCATATAACACTTTAAAGTAAGTCGCCCACCCTATTGTGAGAATTGAAGCAGATACCCCAGGTGGAAATCCCCAAAGGGTAAAACCTCCTACCTCACTCAACCACTTAGGCCGAGGGTCATTGGTATCTACCACTATCTGTCCCTCCAAAAATCTGCAACCTATAGAATCGGGTTTTTATAAGCAATTAATTGGGTTCTTTTTGTCTACCAACAGGGAGTAAAAAAGGGTTATTGCCGCATTCTTTTAGGCCATCGGTAATGGGCATTATAGGGGTGTGAAATGGATTGATAACGCCCCCACACCATCCCCATGTGCATTAAAAGGCATGAAGATGGAGATGCATTTCTAGAATAAAGCTCAATGAGGAGAAAAAACATGGAAATTAATGAATGAAAGGTCATTAAGGGGCCTTAACCATTACATGGCGCATTATAATGCTGATGTGATGTGATAAAAAATGTCCCTTAAGGGCATTAACCATTACGATTGGTCTTATTAGTTTATTCCGTTTTACAACTACTCTATTCCACCCTGAAAGAATATAGTGGTCATTGATTCAAGATCACATCTAAATTTCTGTAGAAAGTAAGAGTCTGGATTCGTTTAGCCTTTCCATTTCAATACTTTGTTGGGTCCACTCTTTCGGAGGTAGAGGTGTAAATATAGAGTGTTGGAAATTTGTGAAAATAGTACTTTTCACAAATATAGGAAAATGATTTTTTCCTATTTTGGACTAGAAATAAATATAAGAAAATGAGCGGCTTTTATATATTTATTTTTGGGTTTGTGTTCTATGTTGGAAAAGCTTCGTAACAAGGAGGAGAGATGAAACTTAAAGGGGTATTTAAGTGGGAACTCTCCATCCTTATTGTTTCATGGAAGCACTCACTAAGTGTACTCGCGAAGGGTGCGGAGCACCCTAACTCGCACTCGCACTCGAACACGCGCGCGCGTGGCGTGGGCGATGAGGTGCAATGTGGCGCTTTGATGGCGCACTTTGCACTTCGCATCGCCGCGAGCCGCTTGAGAGCCACCTTTGTATTTTTGACCGCGTGCGCGTGGTGGAGCACAAGGGATGCAAGGACCAGGTGGTTGGTGACGTGGAAGTCATGCGCGTACGCGTGCGAGTACACGTGGCATGATAGCGCGCACTTGCGCATGGAGCATGGGCACTGAAGTGACGTGCGAGGCGCACTAAAGTGAGCCAATACGGCGCCACTGTGTGGCGTGCTCGTATAGGCTCACAAGTGACTTGGCGCACGCGCGCATGGGATTGAGCCAAGGTGGCCCACACGCGCATAGAAGTGAGCCAAAATGGCGCACGCGCGCATGAGCGTGCAGACCTGCGCGCGCACCAATGTGTCTTGCGCGCGCGCGTGTAGAAGCTTACAACAGTTAATGCCAGTGCAGTTACATTTCAGCATTTGAAACTGACGAGTCAATGCTTTTGACTGAGAATTAAATGACGAATTAAAGTGCATTGAAGACGTTTAATGCAGTTTAATTCTCCCATTTAATTCTTTTTTCAGTTTTGACTTCAAACCTGCAGTATATATAGAAGATCCCTGCTGCAGAACCAAGACACTGAATTCACCAGAAAATATACAATCTTTTCTCTGAATTCTATTTCATCTTCAAGCTTCAGGTACACCTTCGGGTTGGAGTCAAGACACGAAATTTGATTTAAGGGACCCGTGTCTAACACGATCCTCAGCCAAGAACAATTTTTCTTGTTTTTAATTCTGTTCTTATTTTCCTTACAGTTGTAATTGTAATTTATTTTTTTAGTATCATTCTGTTTCTTGGATGTAATTTAAGTTAATAAAAAGATTTTATTTATTTTGCACGAACGGATTCCTACAATCTTAAGACAAATTTTTAAAACACCGTTCGTGTAGAATCTCAAACAATTCTACTGTGATTTTCAAACTGTTTTAATTCACAGCAGGTTGTGTTTTAAAAAGTTATTATTTTTTTCTGTTTTGGTCCAAAGTAGCTACTTTGTCAGAACAGATTCTCTGCTTCTACTCCTTTCTTTAATTGAGTTCTAAAAACCCTACTGTTGTAGTCTTCAAGGTTGGACTTAAAAGCTGCGCAGTAGTTTCAAAAACTCTTGCTTCTGTTTAGTTTGGGACAATAATAAATTAGCACATTTATTATTTCTAAACATAATTTTAACTTGTTTCATTGGAATTTTTCAGAATGTCGACTGAAAATGTGAATACCAGTAACACTAATGTTGTCGTTGGAACCCCTGCCAACACTGTGGGAGCGTCCACAATGGCAAATCATGCTGAACGACCCGAGAAGTTCTCGGGTCTCCACTTCAAAAGGTGGCAACAGAAGATGTTCTTCTACTTGACCACCACGAACCTTGCGAGGTTTTTGACTTAAACCGCTCCCCAACCTGCGGAAGGGGAGACCGACGCTCAGGCTCTGAGCGCGGTAGAGGCTTGGAAGCACTCGGATTTCATTTGTCGAGGCTATGTACTAAACGGTCTCTCGGATGCATTGTATAATGTGTACTATGATATCAAGACTTCCAAAGAATTATGGGAGTCTTTGGATAAAAAGTACAAAACAGGGGATATAGGAACAAAGAAATTTGTTGTTGCCCGTTTCTTGGACTATAAAATGGTTGATAACAAGACTGTTATGAACCAAGTCCAAGAGTTACAAGTTATACTTCATGACATCCATGCTGAGGGAATGGTACTAAGCGAGACATTTCAAGTGGTAGCCATGATCGAGAAATTGCCTCCTTCGTGGGTAGAGTTCAAAAACTACCTTAAGCACAACCGAAGGAAATGACGATTGAGGAACTTGTCATCCGTCTTCGTATAGAAGAGGACAACAGGGTGGCCCAAAAGGCACCATTTTGCAAGCTTCAGCTAAGGCAAACATGGTGGAAGTTGGGGAGTCCTCAAAGGGAAATAAGGGCAAATGGGGTAAGAAGGACAACAAGGGGAAAGAAAAGGTTAACAACCTTGGACCAAAAAAGGGGGCTGTGAAAAAGAAGCTTGCGCCTTTCCAAGGTACCTGTTACAATTGTAATGAGACGGGGCACCGTGCTAACCAATGCAAGAAACCTAAGCGTGAGCGTGCGCACATGGTTGATGAGGATGGTATGCCTCTAATTGCAATGATAACCGAGGAAGCGGCTATGATTGAAGAAGTCAACGCGATGGGTGAAAACCCAAAAGGATGGTTCGTTGACACGGGTGCAACCCACCATGTTTGTGGATACAAGGCTCTTTTCTCTACATTCAAGGAAGCGTCGGGTGAAGAAAAGCTTTATATGGGAAATAAAGCTACCGCAAGCATCAAAGGGGAAGGCACTGTCATCTTGAAGATAACCTTTGGCAAGGAGCTTACCTTGACAAATGTGCTTTATGTCCCAGAGATACGGAATAATCTCGTGTCGGGATGGATGCTCAACAAGTTTGGATTTCGTCTAGTGTTTGAATCGGAAACCTTTCTTCTTTCTAGACGTGGAATGTTTGTTGGAAAGGGCTATGCCCTTAATGGTATGTTTAAAATGAATGTAATGGTTGTAAACCAAAACAAAAGTATGAATGAAATTTCTACTTCTACTTACATGATTGAGTCTTCTAATGTTTGGCATGGTAGACTAGGACATGTAAATTTTAATTCATTACGACGTTTAATTAAATTAAATTTGATACCAACATTCCATATCGAGTCCGATCACAAATGCGAGACATTTGTCGAATCCAAACTAACGAGATCGTCGTTTAAATCGGTTGAACGAATAACCGAACCCCTTGATTTAATTCATACCGATGTGTATGATTTAAAAGTGAGGTCCCCACGCATGGAGGAAATAAGTACTTTATCACGTTTATTGATGATTGTACTAAATATAGTTATGTGTATTTACTTAAAAGTAAAGACAAAGCAATAGAGAAGTTTATCTTGTACAAAAATGAAGTTGAGAATCAACTTAAAAAGAAGATAAAAGCTGTGAGAAGCGATCGAGGAGGTGAATATGTTGCACCTTTTACGGATTTATGCGCAAAAAGTGGCATTATACATGAGTGTACACCTCCTTATTCTCCACATTCAAATGGCGTGGCGGAACGAAAGAACCGCACATTGAAAGAAATGATGAACGCCATGTTGATAAGCTCGGGAGTGAACCGAGAAATGTAGGGGGACGCCATTCTCTTAGCAAGTTATCTTTTGAACAAGATACCTTTGAAAATAGGGACGAACTCCATATGAGTTATGGAGAAAAAGGAAACCTTCATACAAATACTTGAAAGTGTGGGGGTGCTTAGCAAAGGTGATTGTACCTCCTCCTAAGGCTCTTAGGTTAGGACCAAAAACTGTTGATTGCATTTTCATAGGATATGCACATCAAAGTAGTGCACATCGTTTTCTTGTACATGAGTCCAAGAATCACGATGTACACAAACACACTATCATGGAGGCAAATCCTAACATTGTCTCATATTTTGAAACTGTGTTTCCTATGTTAGGACAAACACATGCGACTTCATTAACAACGGCTGATGAAGCAGGTCCAAGTTCATCTACATGGTTAAATGAAGCAGGACCAAGTTCATCTACACGGTTAGATGAAAGACATGAATGACCTGAGGTCGAGGAGGGTGAGCTTAGACGAAGTAAACGACAAAGGGTTGAAAAATCATTTGGTCCAGACTTCATGAGCTATATGGTTGAGGGTGAGCCTAATACCTACTGCGAAGCGGTTACCTCCGCAGAAGGACCTCAATGGCAAGAAGCAATTAAGAATGTAATTGATTCTATATTGCAAAATCATACTTGGGAGTTAGTAGATCTTCTACCTGGTTGTAAACCACTTGGATATCGTTGGATATTCAAAAGGAAGATGAAAGCCGACGGAAGTGTTGATAAATACAAGGCGAGGTTAATCAAAGGATTTAGACAAAAGGAGGGTCTAGACTACTTTGATACTTACTCGCCTGTGACGCGAATAACCTCTATACGATTGGTTCTTGCAATTGCGGCTCTAAGAAATTTGGAAGTTCACCAAATGGATTTAAAGACCGCATTTCGAAATGGCGATTTAGAAGAAGAAATTTACATGGAACAACCTGAGGGTTCCCCCCCCCCCCCAGGAAATGAGGGGAAAGTATGTAAATTGGTCAAGTCTTTGTATGGCTTGAAGCAAGCTCCAAAACAATGGCACCAAAAGTTTGATCATGTCATGATTGACAATGGTTTCAAAATAAATGAGTGCGACAAGTGTGTTTATTTTAAAGACACACCAAGAGGTTATGTAATCTTATGTCTTTATGTAGATGATATGCTTATCATTGGGAGTGATGATAACATGATCAACTCAACAAAAGACATGTTTAAATCGAGGTTTGACATGAAAGACATGGGTCTCGCGGATGTGATTCTTGGAGTAAAAATCACTAGAACCCAAAATGGTCTTGTGTTGAGTCAATCTCACTATGTGGACAAGATCCTTGGGAAATTTAATTCGGACGATACGAGTATAGCTCGAACTCCAATTGATAATACCCAACGCCTAAGGAAGAATAGAGGCGAGAGTGTTGCTTGACGGGTAGTACGTAGGATGACCCTTAATGGTTATAAAGTATAATTTAATCCCGCATTTATCCATGTATTTATCTTGAATTAGATAACTTAAAATAACGGGATTAATAATACATAACATGCATTTAGTACAAAAATTTCAAGTTTACAAAAGTTTTCCTGATTTTAAGACCATACATGATCATAATATTCAAGTTATAACCCTACTAATTAAACATTCAAGACATGACTTCAAGTGTTTACATATTACTTAAAACAAAATAGATCAAGTGCGGAAGCTTTGTTTAGTGCGTTCGGTTCTTGACAATTGCTTAATCGCCATCCGGATTAGGTCCACCATCACCTACGGTCAAAACCAAGAAAATGATTAGTTTTGACACTTTAAAAATCAAGTATAAACAAGTTCCATGCTCAAACATGTCAAAAACAAAGAAATTTCACGCTTCGGGGCGGTCGCGCCGCGCGACGAAGATGGGGGTTGGCCGTCGCGGCCCGCCACCGCCGTCGCGCTGCGCGACGGTGAATGTCTTTCGCCGTGGCGCGACGCCACCATGTATTTTTGACAGAATGTTGTTGTTTGGAGCTGCAATTCAGCCCAGCACCATTTTTTTAAATTCCAAACTTTAAATCGGTATAACTTTTGACTCGGGCGTCCGTTTTAGCCGATTCTTTTTCCTACGCGACCATAATTTAATTATGGACGCGTTTATCAACACGATTTGCATAAAAATATCATTTCAAGAGCAGTTGACTTATAATTCGTCTCTTGTTTATTTGACCCATTTTTTTACAAGTTCCACAACATGTATTGTTGTCATCACAAACTTTAGGCCAATTCACCTGTTTCTGTGTTTGCCAATTATGGCCTTTGGCTCCCCTTCCGAGGGGTGCTTATGCAATAACCATCATGCTTATTTCCAAGAATTTAACCATGCCTTTCGGAATCATTTGACAAGCAAATATTCCAAACTTTAATCCCTCTACAAGGGTTCATGTTTTTGTAACGAATTAGCGTATCCGATACACATACTACGCTTTATTTACAACCAATCACAAGTGATGGTCATTGACTCCGACGTTTGCAACTCAACTTGTTTTGACCCGTTTGGATGCCGAATGGGGATCAACATTGCAAGGCATATCCAAACTCTATTTCTAACACATGTTTTGACCCGTTTCACTTGTCTAAGGCACATTGTCACTTCCGTGACTTAACGGGGTTTCTTGTTTGGGTAATTTCCAAGACAACTAACTACATTAAATATATAACATAATGTAATGAAACCATAAGTTGCGTACCTTTAAAGCGCACCCTTCAAGCGTGTATCACCTCCGGCTTGTCCACTTGACGATCCGGATTCTTTACCTAAAGAGTTCCATTCACAACCAATTTAGAACTCTTTTATAACCAACAACGGACAATTCATTATGATATTCAAATCTGCGTTTTTGTCCGATCTTTAACATTTTATTCCTCACTTAGGCGTTTTAACAAACACCTAGCGGGCCAGATTTTTACATAATCATTACTAGGTTCTTGAAATGTTATTTTCAACTTCGTTCACTTCAATTAGGCCATTTACACAAATTTTCAACATCAAAAATTCTGAATTTAACACATAAATTCAGTTTTCACTAGAATAGCAAATCATAATCCTAGTGTTTGTCTAATTTCTACAATTTCATTAATCACTTACAATGGTGATCACAAACCCTACAAGTATGATGCAAGGTTTTCACAAGAATCATCTAGGGTTTATCCCTAGACATCATATTACTTCTAATTTCATCCATGCATTATATATTCAAGCTCAATTTTTGATTTTCTCAATTAACCTAAAACTGAACAAGAATCAAAATACCAAAATTTTGCATACCTTATGAACCCTGCAATGAGGTGATCACTAATTCGTGTTTGAAACTTGATTTAGAGCAGATTAGAGGCTTCAATTTGTGAATTTTGTGAGAATTAGGGTTTAATGGAGAAATCTGGTTCGCCCCCTGTGTTTGATATCGACCAGACACACACACTAAGTGTGTGTTTGGTGTTAATTATTTCTTTTAATCATTCTAGTTTCAAAATTGACAATTCCAACCCCTAAGTTTTATTTGACTCTTAACTTAGATGTTTTACCCTTTTTATTTGACATCTCAAGACTAGTGACTAACTGGGTTATAAATTCCTAGTTAGCTTATTCTTGCTTATTTAATACATTATTATTCTGATTTTAAGTTTTATAAATTTCGGGGTGTTACAAGTCCACCTCCCTTAAAAGGGTTCCGTCCCCGAAACCGAATTACGTACCAAATAATGTAGGGTAGAGTCGTTGCATCTCCTCTTCGGATTCCCATGTGGTATCCGAACCCTTCCTGTGTTCCCATTTAACCTTTACTTGTTTGATCTCCTTGTTCCTTAAGATTTTCACCTTACGATCCAAAATCGCAATGGGCTTCACCACATAGTTAAGGCTATCATCCACCTCGATGTCATCGTAGTGGATATAGGTTGTTTCATCCACTAAACATTTCCGAAGATGTGACACGTGAAATGTGCTATGCATTTCGCTTAATTCCTCCAGTAGTTTAAGGCGGTATGCTACCTTTCCTACTCGTTCAACAATCGTAAACGGCCCAATAAATCTCGGGCTTAATTTTCCTCTCTTTCTAAACCGGATAACCCCCTTCCATGGCGGTCGGTGTCTCGGACCGGCGGTCGACGCCTCGGTCCGGCGGTCGTTGTCAAGGTCCGGCGGTCTGTGTCTTTATCCGGAAAGTTTGGATGATGATGATGCTTGTTGCCGCTGATGATGTTCAGGTCAGATCGGGTTTTCAGGTTTTGTTTCAGACTCGGGTCAATGGGTGGTTCAGCTTGGTTAGACTCGGTCAAACCGAGTCAACTCAGTCAACAAATCGGTTCGGGTTCGGTTAAACTCAGTCAATCAGCAGCTTCGTGACAGGTTCAGGTCTCGACTCAGTCCAACTCGGTTCGACTCGGTCAACATTCGGTTAACTCGGTTCAGGTTCTGGGTCAAAGACAGTCAACAAGACTCGGTTCGGATTCTTCGGGACAAAATGGTTCAACTCAGCGTACGGGTCAACTCAACTAGGTCAATCCGAGTTGACTCAGTCAACTCAACCGGTCAACTCAGTTGACCTGGTCAACTCAGTTGACCTGGTCAACTCAGTCAACCATTTCCGACGGTTCGACACGAAGACTTGGTAAAAAATTATCAACGCGTATAATAATTTCGTTATTTTTATAGTTACAAACTTACGTGGCAAACGAGCTCGAATCGGTTTAATATCGTTACATTTTGGATATATTTGATGAAAATATTTACATAGTTATTGTGACAACCCATAATTTACGGCTCTTAATTATGTAATTAACAGACGATTAACGCGACAATAAATAGTGTTTACAGCGCGAATTAACTTAATTAGGCCTTTGGAGTGCCTAGGAACGCTTATACGACTTTACAGTGCGCGTATGGGGATTTACGGAAAATCTGCTGAATATTAAGCGACAACGGACTGATACCGTGCAAAATACTGACGACACCGGCAAATATGGATGTTACACAAATATTTTATGCTCATGGAGTTTGGGTCGCGATATCGGGTCTCGTAGAAATTACGGGCCGCTTGCACATAAGACGGGCTTGTGGGCCCTGGGCTCAAGCCCAAAGCACACAAGCCTAAACCTACACACAATAGGCAAAATCCCTACAAAATCTTTGCAAAATATTCAAGATCTACATAAAAGATCTTAACCCTAAGGATGAAACCTATGCCCTGAATGTAAAATAAATACACAACAGAAAATAAAAACTTTCCTCTCTATTAATACGTAGAGCCTGATCCTCTCCTCCTCATCCCCAATTAAACCCACAGTACACACACAAATTAAATCACAGAGAAGTCATATTCTCTATGAAGGAACCCTATTCTCCTCCTCCGCACATACAGACAACACACACACAAAGGATAAAACCCTTCTTTCTCTCTCGATTTCAATTAAGCAGATGACACACACCAGGCAGACACCTCCACTCCCTCGTTCATCTCTCAAGCTCAGCCAGACCGCCTTGCTTCGGTGGATAGAACGGACCACCACCACGTCCGGTGGTGGTATGGCGACGGAACATAGAGAGAGAGAGAAGCGCGGAGAGAGAGAGGAGGCGAGGAGAGACCGAGCAGAAGAGGGTGACGGCGGTAGCGGCTCGGACCGGTAGTCCTTGTCTCGATCCAGCGGTCTTTGGCTTTATCCGACCAGTTCACCGATTTGCTGAAGATGATGATGAATTCCGGCAATGGAGGAGACGACGGTGGTCCGTTTGGTCCGACCAGTTTCCGGTAAACCCCCCCCCCCCCATTTCTTTTATTTTTCTGGTATTGATGTCGAGATGTCGATGTTAAAGGTGATGATGATGTTACAGGGGTGCCACCGGAGCCACGTTAGATGACGACGGTAGTGATGATTGGTTTTTCTCGAGTCACGGTTCTGATTTCGGGTTGGTTTAACTCGGTTTGACTCGGTCAAACCGAGTCGGCTCAGGTCACCGGTCAACTCAGTCAACGGATCGGTTCGAGTCAGCGGAGGTTCGGGTTCGCGAAACGGGTCGACTCGGTGCAACTCGGTTGACTCATTAATCAACTCAGATCAACCTAGCGAGTCAACCCGGTCAACTCAGTCAACCCGAGTCAACTCAGTTGACTCGGTCAACTCGGTCAGCATGTTCGGCATATCGACACGCGAAGATTTGGTAAAGATTTTACGGCGTGAATTATTTCGTTATTTTATAGTGTTAACGAGCTCGAACCGATTTAACTATAATTTACATTTGATATATATATTTGATAAAATTACATATAGTTGAATCTTGATTGAATATTATTTGAATCTTGATAAATAATGACAACTGGTGTTGTCGGGGGCGTCCAAAAACAGAGGAAACTCTGCCCGTTTTTCGAGAAAAGCCGTAAAATAAAACGAGTTTTATTATAAAGCAAAATGTTCTTTTGAGTGACTTTTATAAAACGAGATACAAATATAGAGTTCTTTCGACAACAACTTACAACTTACGAAAACAACGATACGGAAATTATTTCGACGACAAATAAATATAGTTATTATTATATTTATTTCAACGAACTCGGAAATCCTTTATAAATAAACATAACTATTTATGTTTAGTTTAAACATCGAAGCTCAGAAACGCTTTATTAAAATAAATATAGCTTATATATTTATTTCAAATATCAAACAACACGATCTTGTTTTATAAAATAAATATAGATGTATATTTATTTCAAACACACGAATTCTTTTACAAAATAGATACAGTTTATCTATTCAACGACTCGATGAAGTTCTTATAAAATAAATATAATATTTTATATTTATTACGAACGCCGAAACGGCATATACATATATTTTGGCAAAAATATACAAGACGCAATACAAGTTTATTATATAATACTTTCATACGAATATTCCTACATACTCAAACGACTTCTTGCGGCAGTTTAACTTAGTCATTTTCATTAAGTTAACTATTTACCGTCAAATCGTTCGATTAACTATTCGGTAGAGCTCGGTAACACGTAGATTAGTTACCGCATTATTTAGAAACTTATAAGAAATTCCGTGTTAGGAATATTGTAGAACGCACGCTAGCAAGTTAAGTTTTGGAAACGACATCACGAAGTCGTAATTAGCTAGCTTTGCACAGGAATATTCAGGTGAGTTCATAACCCCACTTTTTACTGTTTTACAGTTTTGTAAATGTTTTCGGGGTGGAAAGACATTCACGTTTTGCAAAAACAAACAAAGTTTTTAACAAACGCAACGCTAGTATTTCTAAATCATATTACGAAGGGATTTCAAGGAACTCAAATGATTTACGAAAGGTTTATACTAAACATACCGGTTTTTACAAAACAAAGGTGTATTATCGAAATGAATGATTTTCATGACTAGGGATGGATCGTTTGGTAATGATATATAGAGAATGAGGAGTCAGCCTTAGAGGCTGGGGAGGCCAGCCTTAGTGGCTGGGGAGGATCAGCCTTAGTGGCTGGGGAGATTCAGCCTTAGAGGCTGGGGTAAAATACATGTTACAATTTTTACAGACATTTTTATACATGGTATGGTTAGCTTAAGGAGGGTTAGAACGTACAGATCATGTGAGTGGGTAGGCGCAACTTGGGATCATTAATCCTCATTGTAGGACCGAGGGACAGGAGCGGTAGATCTATCTGGGTGTAGCGAGCCCAGCCCCAGGCCCAACCAGAACGGACCTCGGGGTGACTTTGTACCCAACGCATAAATTTGCTAGGTTTGAGTCTTCCTACTTGCACTTCACACATATCGATAGCCTTGCAAACCATTGGTGATCTCTTTTTCCTTATTTGCTACATACCAGGGACATATATATTTACGAAACTACTTGTTCATACAAATTAAAATACCATGTTTTATACAAAATTCAAAGCACATGATTATGCGGGTAAGGAGTCAAAGTCAGGGTGGGCATTGACGGTTATATGAACATTACAAATACAAGGCTTTACAAATACATGGTTTTATGAACATAACGTGTTACAAACACAACGTTTCCATATAACTTGGCAAGAAAATGATTTTTAAATTCA
Source organism: Helianthus tuberosus (assembly GCA_030545235.1). Taxonomy (NCBI): domain Eukaryota; kingdom Viridiplantae; phylum Streptophyta; class Magnoliopsida; order Asterales; family Asteraceae; genus Helianthus; species Helianthus tuberosus. The sequence goes on along the minus strand of CM060365.1, from coordinate 107,122,451 downwards.
TTTTCTCAATACTATTTCAAAAACCGGTCATTCCAAAGATTTATTTCAAATCTTTCACAACTCAAAAGATTTATTTCAAACCTTTCACAACTCAAAAGATTTATTTCAAATCTTTTACAAACAAACTATGAACTCGCTCAACTTTATGTTGACTTTTTCGCATGTTTCTTTCTCAGGTTGCATTTTAAGACAAGGCACGGTTGGAATAGGAGAACCATGAAGAGTCGAGTATTTAGTGGGCGTTCATTTTCTAGAAATACTTAGCTTATTTTGCTTCCGCTGTGCAATGACGATACCAGTCCAGTCACGCCAGCTCTGATAATTTCGGGGTGTGACAGTTATTGCGCGTAATTGTTGAATTTTAATAAAATAACGACAACTTGTGTTGTCAGGGCGTCCAAAAACAGAGGAAACTCTGCCCGTTTTTCGAGAAAATCCGTAAAATAAGACGCGTGTTATTATAAAACAACTTTCGGATTCAAATGATATTTTAGAAAGACAAATACAAGGATATAATTACTTTCGACAACACTTCACAATTTACGAAAACGACGATTCGGAAAGTATTTACAACAATAAATATTGTATTTATATTTGTTCTATACTTTGAAATTTCGACAATTCTTTTATAAAAATAAATATAGTTGGTATATTTATTTCGAATAACAAACCATACGACTTCTTTTATAAAACAAATATAACTCATATATTTATTTCGGATGTCAAACAATACGACGAACCCTTTACTAAAATAAATAATAGTATATATATTTGAAATATTAAACGACATGCATTCGTTTTATAAAAATAAATATAGCTTATATATTTATTTTAAATATCGGACAACACGTATTCTTTTATAAAAATAGATATAGCGTATCTATTTATTTCAAACACAACAACACGACGATTCTTTCATAAAACAAATGTGACTTTTATATTTATTTCACACGCCGAAACGACATATACATATATTTTGGCAAATATATGCAAGACATAATATATGTAATACAAGTTTATCATATATTACTTTCATACGAATATTCCTATATACACAAACGACTTCTCGGGACGACAAGCGATCTTAACGATATATTTATATATTTTGATATAAATATTTATTTATTTTTACATATCTCGAGAATCAAGTCTTTTCAAGACTTATTAGTTATTATCGACATTAAGCGAAACTAAACGAGTATAACTTAATCATTTTCGATAAGTTAACAACTTACGTCGAATTGTTCAATTAACGATTCGGTAGAGCTCGATGACACGTAGTGTAGTTACCGCATTTACTTAGAAACTTATAAGATATTCCGTGTTAGGAATATTGTAGAATGCACGCTAGCGAGTCTCGTCTTGGAAACGACATCACGAAGTCGTAATTAGCTAGCTTTGCACAAGGCAATTCAGGTGAGTTCATAACCCCACCTTTTTACGGTTTTACATTTTTATATATATTTTCGGGGTGGAAAGACATGCACGTTTTTGTAGAAACATACAAAATTTTCGATGAACAAAGATTGTATATTTTAGACAAAGCACGTTTTGCTAGAACATTCAAAGTTTTCGAATGAACGAAAACTCATATTTCTAAATCATGTTACGGACGGATTACAAGGAACTCAAATAGTTTACGAATGAATCATACTAAATATACCGGTTTTACAAAACAAATGTGTACTATCGAAATGTGAATGATTTTCATGACTAGGGATGGGATCGTCTAGTTATAATAATGGGACTGGGTTGGTTTGCGTTTAAAGAACGGGACACCCAGTGAGTCATGTTACTAAATGTTTACAGACAATTACAAATGGTATGGTTAGCTAAGGAAGGGTACACTTAGATCATGTAAGTGGTGGGTACAACACTTAAGGCCATTAATCCTCTTGTTAGGACCGAGGGACATGAGTGATAGATCTATTTGGGTGTAGCAAGCCCACACCCATGGGGACCAGGGTGGCCCATAGGGTGACTATGTCTTCCAGCCGGAGGCCCGGTACAAATTTGCTAGTTTTTTAGTTTTCCTGCATCACTTCACACATATCAATGGCCTTGCAAACCATTGGTGATCTCTTTTTTTCCTTGTTGCTTTCATACCGGGGTTTTACAAATTACATACCATGTTTTATACAAATTCAAAGCATAGGATTATGCAGGCATGAAGTCAAAGTCAGGGTGGGCAATGACGGTTATACAAACTTTACAAATACAAGAGTTTACAAATACATGGTTCTACAAACATAACGCGTTACAAATACAAAGTTTCCATATAACTTGACAAGAAAATGATTTTTAAATTCGTTTTCTCAATAATATTTCACAAATCGGTTATTCAAAAAGATTTATTTCAAATCTTTACAAACAAACTATGAACTCGCTCAACTTTATGTTGATTTTTCGCATGTTTCTTTCTTAGGTTACTTTCTCAAATTATGGAACGGTTGAAATAGGAGAACCATTGGAGATTCGAGTACTTAGTGGGCGTTCATGTTCTAGAAGTCTTAGCTTATTTTGCTTCCGCTGTGCAATGAAGATAACTGTCCGGTCACGCCAGCTCTGATAATTTCGGGGTGTGACAGGATACATGTATGGGGGTGATGGAGATCAAGGGGAGTATACCTACGTTCAAGGTCAAAATCAAAGAATGTCAAGTGTTGGTGGGATTCCTCAACAACAAATCATACCTCAACAATTTCCACCACAAGGTCCAGCGGTGCAAAGACGAGTTCAACAACCTCATGTGGAGCCAAGGTTTCAACCACCTCCACAACAATTTGGGCCTCCACGCATGCAAGTTCAAAGACCAATGGGTCCTATACATCCAAGAGTTCGGTTGGGGGTACCAAGAAGACATCTTCGAGAACACGCGAGAGGCATAGAAGCACATTTTAGACCGGTGATCACTCATATTCCTTCACCATTAGTTATCCCTCAAAATGATCAAGTAAGGACTTTTGAAGTTCGAACGAATTTGTTACAAAGTTTGCCAAAGTATAAGGGTCTAGCAACGGAGGAGCCTTATTTTCATTTGGAAGCTTACGATTCGATTTGTAATACTATTGGGGGTCAAGGGTTCTCACCTGATGATGTTAAATTGGTGCTATTCCAATTTTCCTTAGAATACAAGGCGAAAAAGTGGTTCTATACATTACCTTCGGCATCTATCTATACATGGGCAGAAATGCAACAAATCTTCTTGGATGAATTCTTCACCGCTCAAAAGACAAATGATGCTAGAAAAAGTTTGAGAAGTTTTCAACAACAATCGGGTGAGATGTTTCATGAAGCATTCGAGAGGTTTAACATGATGATAAAGAATTGTCCTCATCATGGGATAGAGCTATGGGAGTTGATGAATGCTTTTCATGAGGGATTATGTTCCGAAGATACGCGCGATTTGATGTCTATCACGAATGGCACTTTTGGCACAAATTACGAGCATGACGATTGAGATTTTTTGGAACAAATGGCGGTCACATCAAAAAGAAAAGCTCAAGCATCAAGGAGAGCACGACCGGCCATTACCCGAACTCAAGTGCACGCGGTAGACGATGGTAATGTTCAAACTTCTAATCAAATTTATGATGTTTGTGCGCTTTGTAATGAGTTAGGACATGCGGCTGAAAATTACCAAGGAGTGGAAGGGCAATATGAGGAGGTGAATGCATTGAAAGGGCAAGGAGGGGGTGGTAGAAATTATAACATGAACTCCAATACTTACCACCCCGGCTTAAGAAACCACCCAAATTTTCGATATGGGAATCCCTCAAACCAAGCTAACCCAAATTTCCAAGGAGCTCAAGGAAATTTCATACCTCGTCAACAATACAACCAAGGTCAATTTCAACAATCGGGTGGTCAAAGTGGTTCTTCGGGTCAAACTTCATCAAGTGGGAATGAAGTTATGGATATGCTCCGGTTGATGCAACAAGATATGCAAAGAAGGAATCAACTTGATGATGTTCGCATGCAAAAAGATGAAATCTGTGACAAAGCGATTCAGTCGTTGACCACTCAAATGGGTCAACTTGCAAGTGACGTGGCATTATTGAAGAAATCAAAAGGTCAATCACCAAGTGACACGGTGATAAATCCCAAGAACACAAAAAACATTAACATCAATGTGGTAAGCACCGTTCCAAATACTAAATTTAATGAAACATTGCTAACTTCTTCGTATCAAGTGAATGCAGGTTTGGAAAAAGATATCGAAGTCGAGAATGATAAAGAGTATGTAGCGCCAATCGTGCCTATCCGAGTGGGGAAACTAAAAATTCCTCATGCATTATTGGATTATGGGGCGAGCATGAGTATGTTACCAGGTGATCTATACGACATGTATGATTTTGGTCCACTTCAGGATGTAGACACCATGGTGATTTTGGCGGATGAAAGTTGGAGGCGTCCACGGGGAATTGTTAAGAATGTTATGATTCGGTTGGGAGAATTCGAATACCCGGTGAATTTTCAAGTTTTAGATTATGCGACTACCATGATGGCGTCATAACAAAGGGTGATTTTGGGTCGACCGTTTATCTATACGGAAAATGCTCAAATCGATTGTAGAGAAGGAATCATTACCATGACCGAAAAGAACCGTAAGTTGTCATTTTATGTTCAGACTAAGATGATTAGTTACGATTTTGTTGAGGCGAAGGGTAGCAGGGTTATTGAAAAGGTGTTTCGAAGAATGAAAATAAATAACCCACCGGATCGTGAAGAAAAGCATACAGGATCAAGTAGGAGTGTATTTGATTACCCACTGAATCGAAATGAGACAGATGCATATAACTCAATGACACGATGTAGTGATGGAGATGGTAGGAATCGTTTCTTTGAGCCACCATAAACGGGGGTGGCACGGTCTGGCTGAAGACCCGAAAACTTAGCGCTGCTCGGGAGGCAACCCGGGGGTTTTCACTGATCTTGCTATTTCTTTATTTTTCTATGTTTCAAGGCCATGGCGACATTCAAATGTGGGGAAGATGTGCATATATTTGTGTGAAGGTGGTGATAGGAAGTCGGATTATCTACAACATCTGTTGTGTCAAACTTCACCAGGTCAATGTACTATTTCCTTAGTCATGTTATGTTCTTTAGCTTTGAAATGTTAGTAGTTACTTGGTGTGCTTTTGTGTTGTTAAAAAAACAAAAAGAAAGTTGGGATTTGAGAAAACAAGCTTAAATTGATGTTTTTGGTGTTAAGCGATCTTCCCTTCAAAACCATACATTGGGGACAATGTATCCTAAGTGTGGGGATGAGGGAAATTTTGAAAAATTTGTGAAAATTTTGAAATTTTTAACAAATCAAGCGAAAAAAATGGTCCAAATTGAAAATTTGAGTATTAAATCACATGACACACCGGCAACCCCATATCCCCTTGTTTTTTTTTTCTTGGTGAGAGTTGAGCGATCTCTTTTATTAGAAATATTTTTCTTTGATGAATGTGGCAATGGGTGGGGGTACATTAGAAGTTTAGAACTTGTGTTTAGATGCGGTTTGAGGTCTTAACTTTGCATGAATGTGAAAAGGATAAGGGCATTTAGGTAGCCTCGTCAAGGTGTGTGCGAGTGTGGGATTTGGGGGTTGGACCTCATAAATTACATATATGAGCATGGTAGCGAGAGGGGCGGGGGTTTGGACTTTTAGTAGCCACTTTGAGCTTAAAGCCGATCGTTTGTTAACCCCTTGCCTAGTTCCTTAAAAAAAAGTTCACCCGTATTCAACCCGGTCTAGTAGTATTAGCATTTGGTAGTAGTATGTTTATTATGTGATGTTTCAATTGTTGGTTTATTATGTTGAAAAAAAAAGAAAAACGATGAAATGAAAAAAAAAAGAGAAAAAGAGATTGATGTATTGTATATAGATGTTATGTTTAGATAGAAATAAAAGACCGGGTCGAATCATTAGCTACTACAGATATTTCCATTTCCTACCCGTATGCCTAGCCGTGTTACAACCTTTAAGTCCCTTTGATTCGCATGCATGTTTTGCAAATTCTTTAAGCGAATGACCGATTTGAGTACAAGCATATTATTGTTCAATTACCCGTTTGCCTTGAGTGTGATCTAGCGTATCTTTGCTAGTTATTACTTGCCACCGAGAAGAGAGTTATTGTGAGGGGTGTGTGATGTGCGGGTTTAAGAAAAAGTTAGTAAATGAGGAAAATTGTTGCTTGGTTGGTACTTGATCGCTTGAATAAATTGTGTTTTGTTGAACGGGTTGCTTGGGACAAGCAACGGTTAAGTGTGGGGATGTGACGGGTAGTACGTAGGAGCCTTAATGGTTATAAAGTATAATTTAATCCCGCATTTATCCATGTATTTATCTTGAATTAGATAACTATGGTTGCTTGTGTTTCAGGTACATTTGGGGCTTAAAAGTGTTGAAATGAAGCTTCGAATAGGCACAACAGGATTGGAGATTGAAAGACGGAGAATAAATGAAAAAAAAATCAATTATTGGAACTAAAGAAATAAGAAGATAACATGATAGAGGACGAAATTACGAGAACGTAGGCGAAAACGGTGAAGAACACGGAGTTGAAACGAAAAAGTTATGCTGAAAACAAGTTTTCAGGTTGAAGCCTACCGTAGGCTACGGCAAGGGTCGTAGCTTACGGCGCCGACTGACAAAAATTGTCACCGTAAGCCAGTTTTAACCCACCATAGGCCATTTCAAGCCACCGTAAGCTACGGTGGCCACTGTAGCTTACGGTGGAGACTGACGTGAAACTTGTAACTCCCTCATTTAAGGTTGTTTATGGTGCCTTTTCATCATCCAATCATTGTGGACGGTTTGGGAGCACTTCTTGGGCGATTTTGGCTTGTTTTTCTTGGTTCTAAAGAATTTCTAAACCTCTTGTTAGTGTTTTTGATTCACATGAAAATTGATATTGGTTTGATGATGATTTACCAAGGCATGTGTGGCTAAACTTATGGTGATCATCCTAGGTTGAAGGCTTGTCTAAGACATTTGTGTTTTGATTCTTATTTCTAGAATAATAGACTTGCTATGATGGTTTGTTTATTATGGTGTGTTGTTTTCTTGTTCGTAAATTGTTAATTTGTATGTTAATCTTAGTCTAAACCATACGTTCTTGGTGCCGTTGGCAATCGAGATATCATGGGCGGGATTAGGATTGGGTATTGATTAATTGGTCATCGGGTAACAACCTCGCGTTCTAAGAATCCGAGTACTTAGTTCCCTTTTATCACGACAAGTAATAACACATTAACCATGTCTATGTGGTTCTTTCTAGTTGAATATTAGCATGAATGTCAAAGCAAACCGGAAACTTAGGATGGTCATTGGTCTCTAAATTGTTTACAAAACCAATTCTCAATTCGCAATTTAATTAGTAATCTTAGTTTTAAAATCAAACAATCCAAACTCTTGAATTTACTTTCTTTGCAATTAGTTTAATCTTAGTTAACTTAGACATACATTTAGATAACGCACATTCCACAAACTCCCTGTGTTCGATACCCACTTACCGCTAGCTATTTAGTAGTAATTGGATTAAATTTGATTGTGACCACAACATCACGTCATTGCTCAGTTAGAGTACTCAAGGATAATTGGTAGTCTCATGTATCTAATGACATGTACTAGACCCGACTTAGCATATGTTGTGAGCAGGCTAAGTAGATACACCAGTAATCCGTGCGTGGAACATTGGAAAGCTATCACGAGGGTGCTTAGATACATAAGATACACAAGAGACCATGGATTGCATTATACCCGTCATCCAACAGTGATCGAAGGATACACTGATGCGAACTGGATATCGGATATAAAAGATCATAGATCGACATGTAGATATGTGTTTACACTTGCGGGAGCAGCTATAGCTTGGAAGTCTTCCAAGCAAACGGTTATAGCTAGATCCACTATGGAATCCGAATTCGTCGTTTTAGATAAAAGTGGGGAAGAGACGGAGTGGCTACGTCAATTTGCGGAAGATATTCCAAGATGGCCAAAGTCATTGACGGCGATTTGCATACATTGTGACAATCAATCAGCGCTTGTTAGAGCACAAAGCGCGATGTACAACGGCAGATCAAGGCATATTCGATGTAGACACAACACGGGTACGACAACTTATCTCAACGGGTGTTATCTCAGTTGACTATGTTAGGTCAAAGGAGAACATTGCAGACCCATTAACATAAGGCTTAAGCAAAGATAAGGTGTATAAGTCGTCAAGAGGAATGGGACTAAAGCCCATAGAAGAAGGGAATATGAGGGAAACCTAAAAGATCTAGGTTCAATAGGCAAACTTAATCATAAACCCAAAGGGAGTCACTGTGGGGGGTGCCCCAAAATCAATAAAGGGAGTTGTATACTTCCTAGTCCATTCCAATCAGTGACATGAAGGAAAGGTTAAGCAGGTTGAGGTTAAGGATTTTGAGGAAATCCAAAAATTAACCATGATGCTTCTCACACCCCTGACTTTTCCGGAAGTGTATGATGTGTGACTGGTTTAATATCATTGCATTCAACCGTAATAAACAACTACATGATCAAAACGATGTTCATCCATTCATAAAATTTGAGCATTACAAACACTTGTTATTTAAGTTTTAAAACACAACCTTCGTCTAGGTTACAAATCAACAAAAGTGATTGACATCTAAACTTGAAGTCTACTTCTAGTTACGACACATGCGCCCAAGATCCATCCTGTTACCTGAAATACATGTAATTTTGGAAAAACATCAACAAAAGTTGAGCGAGTTCATGCGTCTTGTTTGTGTACTGTAATTCTTGTAAATCCTTGAGAGACTCCTTTGTAAACAGGTATGAAAAGCGTGTATGAACATGAATGTTTTACAAGGACTTTAAGGCATGTGAGGACATAGGAAGCACTCGTAATGGCTTATACCCTTGTCGATTTTCCTCGACTGTGTCGATTAACCTCGACTGTGTCAATTTACCTTGACTGTGTCAATTTCCCTTGACTATGTCGATTACCCTCGACTGTGTCGATTAACCTCGACTGGGACTCCGAAGCACTACTAGGTACTAGTTGTGACCATGAGTGGGGTTCGGCCGTACCCGTTAGATCTAACCCTCGTCCCTAATTAAGTATTAATGGCATTTCAATATCTAGTCTATGCTCACATGATCTAGTATTTCGTAGGCATTTCATACCGTTTAAGCATTCGTACATGTATTTCACCCCCGAGAGTTATAAAACCAAAAACAGTTAAAGAAAAGGGGGAGCATGAACTCGCAGTTTTGCGTCTTCAGTACTCGTAACTCAAATCTCGTCAGCAAACACGACTACCTACAATGTGCTAGGGTCTATTAGATGAGCGGGCCGGGCCGGGCCTTGCCTTAGTATTCATGTTTTGAGTTACGTTTCTTTTATGTCTCAAATATTATTTCAACGTTTCGTGACAATAATTTTCAAGTATTTATTTTCGTATTTCCTTCCCAAGGATGGGAGTATTTCATACATGATTTTTCGTATTCTTGTAATTATAGTTTCCGGAATAATATATTTTCTCTTTGCAGAAAATATGATATACTTTGTAATAATAACGAAAATCATATTTTCCTTTCTTGTATCCAAGTAATATTTACCAAAGATATATTCGTAATGGTATTGTTTTGGATAGTAAATTTCATAGCACTTTGTTAAGTTATATTATTTTACCCTAAAATAATATAACCATTTCACCAAGTATACAAATAATCACACAAGTGTCTTAATATATATATATATATATATATATATATATATTCTGAATATATATGTTTACCCACTTTTATTTATAAAAACCAACCTCCAATATTTGTATTTTTGTTACAAAAATTATGGCAAAGTTTATATCTAAAACTTATGATCAAAATATACTTGTTAGAAAATTTTTTTCTAAGTGTTTACATTTTTAGAAAATTTGGCCATAGTTTCCCCTAAAAATGGAGGTGTCCATGCTATTAAAGCATATCATTTTCTTTTCAAAAATTATCCCAACAATTAATAATCAATCTACACTTCCCAAGTGCAAAAATTATACAATAAATATAACAATATGAACTTGAACTTTTATTAAAACTCGTAGTAACTTGGTAGGGTGTTTAGTAGGTTTAGTTACCCTCTAAAGTGTGTTTACTTCTTTAAAAATCTCATCCTTAAAGAAACTAGGTGTTTATAACTTGTAAACATATCCTACGAAAATTATTCTTTTGAATTCTTCTTGTAAATAAAGTGCTCTTACACTTATTTTATGACCAAAAATAGTGTACATTTAAGTAAGAATCAAGTTCTACTATAAATCATATTTCGGACTTGGTTTTGTTGGAAAATCATTCATGAATCTTAGATTCATAAGATTACTAGCTCACTTTATTTACTATTTTTCAAGAAATCGTTTTATTTTCAAGTTCATGTTTATAAGTGAGGATGATCTTCTTGGGTTAACACATAATCATCCTCTAACTTGCTAGATCATGTGTTTAATCACAATCTAGCAAGCCCCCTTATGATGTTCAACATCATAATCTCAAGTAAATAACAATCAAGTGTCATGCATGTATTTAAACAACATTACTTCAACAAGATTTCATCATATGTAAGCTTATGTTTATGATTCTTGTTTAAGTATTTTAGTGTTCTTGTGATTTATAACATAACACCTCTTTTTAACAAATCAAAATAGAAGTAAAAACTAGTAACAAGAAGCTTACAACTAGCTCAAAAGCTAGGGAAGAACACTAGTGAAAAAGATGATGAAAATGGTGGATGAAAGCAAGCAATGGAGGTTCTTCAAGTTCTACAAGCTTCAAGTTTCACAAGACACCTTCTTGCACTTGGAGATGAGCTTGGAATGGGTGAATGGTGGTTGCAAGGTGGTGGTGGTGGCGGCACCTCCTAGGGCGGAGAGGGAGAAGATGGAGTGGGGTTGTGAAGGAATGATGAAATGATCTAGTGAGATATTCACCCACATTTATAATCTTCCTACTCCAATATTTTGTTCATCAAATCAAGCAACATCTAAACTAAATAAGGAATGAAATCTAGTAATTAGATCATGTGGGTCGATTCTAGATATAAGGAGAGGGTCTAAGTGTAACATTGAACTAACTAGTACACCACAAAATCTTAGCATATCCAAACAATATCAAAATAAATCTTGGTGAATCAAACAATATCAAATAATATCTTATAAAATCAAGAAAAGAAATCTTGTAAGATTGAGGTGGGGTCACCCCTTTCAACCGTAAATCCAAGGGGGGGGGGGGGGAGTTATGTGTAATTTTTGATGGTAAAGTAGGTAAATAGTTAGAGGTTAAGTGGAATATCTAATGTTTTAAGTGTTGGATGCTTTATGTAGTAGGTTAGGGTGTTCGGGAACCTTAACTAGCCAAGAAATAATAAAACAATATTTCTAGCAATATTTTGGTGTTCCAGGTGATGTCCGGTTGTTCGGTTAGATACCGGTTCGTTAAAGTGTCAAGTTATTCCGTTTAATGTTCTTTAAGTACTCTTTTGTGACATTTTTAATCCTCGACACTTAGGAAAGTATTCAGGACCAATAAACCACTTTTCTGCATTTTATTTTGGAGTTTAAATGCTGAAAATAGCTGAATTTTGGTTATTTTCTGCAGAATTATGCACTTTTAGTGTGTTTTAGGCACTTTTCGGCACTTTATCTATCACCTAAAAAAGCAGTTTTGTGGTACTTACTTCCCTACACACTATACTAGTGTAATTCGTCGTCTCTGGCTCATTCTGGGCCTCAAAATATTGTCTGTCTATGTACTGAACATCGTCAGCATTTTTAGTTTGTCTGGTAATGGTGCCAATTCTGTTCTGTGTATCATTTGAACTATCTCGTGTTGCATGTAGCAACGAATAAAGTCTTGTAATGTGAAATGCCATTGTATGTATATAGCAGTAATCAGAAATTCATTTGTCTTGTAAACTAGATCATGCACAGTTATTAAAGCACAAATTACTGTTCATTTAGTGTACGGAATGTACGGAAAAGTGACAGTTGTCACAGTCTCCCCCCGTTAAAAGAATTTTGTCCCGAAATTCAAGCGATGCCATCGGTCGCAGGGGAGTTGTGAATCACATGTGGTCACTTATGTTCAAGATTTGTCTTCATGTTCCCATGTACTCTGGGTCATGTTATGAATTCTATCGTACTCAAGTAAATCAATTATGTCTTTCTGTATCTTGTGGACTCTTGGTCCGTAACCTTAACAGGTTTCTATAGTATTGTGGACTCTTGGTCCGAAACCTTAACAGGTTCTATAGTATTGTCACTTTGTCATTGACGTGAATCTTATTTGTGGGAACTACGACTGTTCCTTGAGTCAGACTCGTTTAAAAAAAACTAGACACATATAATGTGTCGCGATCACTACGGATCTTTTTCTGGAAGTTTCATCTTGTGAGCAGTGGTTCCGATCCCTACACCGGGGATTCAACCTTTTCGTTTTCCAAATCACACCATGCCTTCTCTAGGCGAGGCTCTCATTAACGCCATACTTTTCGTTTCAATTTCCTACGATTTTCTCCGCTCATCGGCGCAATCTTTCTGTATTTTGCGGGCTGCCTTGATATGTTCACATATCTAAACGGTTTGCCTCTAGTTTTCCTGAACCCACTCAGGCCAGTAGATTATTTATTCCCGGTCTCTGATCACACGACGGGGATCGACTTATTATGTTTCATCTAAAGCTTCACTCGAAGCGGTTTAAACGGCGGTGTGATAAATACTGTTGTAGGAAGACTCCACTAAGGGCAAGTGAGTGTTCCAACTTTTCATCAAAGTTTATCACACAAGCACGTATCATGTCCATACATTCTGCATCGTTTAGTAGCTTAGTCCATCTACGTTAATATTTAAGTTCTTACGATCAACGGTGTGCTGCAATCTTTGTGATCAGTAAAGATCGTGCAGCGTTTTCTTTCAGGTAATGACATCAAATTTGTGGCGCGCAATTACTGTATCTAGCTCAAGGTTCTTCTTATGAATCCTTAATCAATGTGTCGCGAATGCAATGTTGTGGTCTCGTTGCATCGACGTACAATCGAGAGTTTGTCGAGAAGCGTCACATAATTGCAACTCTAGCTCCTTAGCTCTTGGTTGCAGGGTTGGTATGAATTTCGTTCTTATCCACCATGTATCTTAAAGTTCTCACTTCGTGAATTCGAAATCCGCTTTTCGTCATCATAGCACATAACTGTTCTTTTCTCTAAGAGTTGCAAGGTAAATTGCAGCTGTTGCTCACGACCTTCCTTGGTCGTTGGCCATATAAGACTGTAGTCAATAGGTATAATCATGATTTATCCAGGTATGGCTTACACGTTCGATTCATGAGGTCCATGAATATTGTCGATGCATGTGTTAGGCCAAATGGTACGACAAGGAACTCATAATGCTCGAAGCGAGTCCTAAAGGTCGTTTTAGGGATATTTCCTTCTTGTATTCACAGTGAAGGACATCTTGTCCTTAAGTTGATCTTTGAGTGGTAACTATAACCTGACGATTTGTCTGATCATGTTATCAGTCCTTGGCAAAGGATTCTGATTCTCAATTCTTTGGAATTTATGCAAAATGGAAGCTGTCAACTTTCTCTTTGTGTCCTTAACTAAGGGTGTCATGTCCTTAATTTCCTCTGTCTAGCAGCTCTTGCAGTTATATTGGAGGCTCATGCTTTGCGGATGAAGCTAGTCGGTAAGGCGTCATTTGGCACGGGTGCCGCTCCTGGCACGCGATTTATCCTAGACTCCTCTTGACGTTGTGGAGGTATTCCTGGCAAGTCTTCAGAAAAGGCTCCTGGAACTTCTTCCGTCACGGGAATGTTCTCGGGCTCTGCAGTCTACTCGGAGGCGTTTATGTGTCTCTTTGACCAATGAGAGATGTCGCAGATCCGCTGCCTTGTGGGGTCTAGCCCCCTTGCACCTATTGCAAGAAGGTTGTGTTTCATTATTCGCAAGAGGGATGCGACTGATTTTCTCATGTCGAACGACTTCAGCTGTATACTTGGATTTCCGATCCATGCTGAATATCATATCATGACTTCCTAAGTCAATGGTAACAGAAGGTTCCGGCCTTCTGAGTCCTCAGAGTACAATTCTTAATTGCTTCGTCTGCTTAATCTAGTCTTCTATATGCCCATTTCTAATGAATATGGGACGTCTATTTTACTCGAAACTAGGCCAAGCAGTTTCTTAAGTTCTAAGCATGCAAGGTTAAAGTTGATGCCAGTATTACTCATAAATAGACACATAAGATTGGTTAATAGAGAACGTACCCGTAACCGCATCTGGATCCTGGCGTGCTTCACGAGTTTCGGTCGTGAAGACCCTTCCTTGCTTGGTTCTTTCTAGGGCAATCTTTCCTAAAGTGCCCTGCTTCACCACATTTGTAGCAACCTGGTACTCTACCTTTATTCCTTTTGTCTGGATCCTTTGCCCAACAGGCATCCTTGCTGTGTCCTTCTTTCCCACACTTTCCGCACTTAGGCCTCAGACATCGTCCTTCATGGTGAAAATTGCATTCCCCGCACCTCGGCTTAGTCCCCGAGTAAACTTTACCACCAGCCTCCTTAGTGGCTTCATCAGCCTTCCTGCCATGCGGCGGATTCGCTTTCTTTCTTTTGTTTGCTTTAGAGCTTCCATAGCTGACTTGGGTGCTTATCTTTAGGTTTGAAGACTTCCTCTTCTTGTTGCCTGATGACTCCACATGAGTCTCTTTCTTGTCATCCTCATATTCTGAAAATTTTCCCATGCGTAGAGCTTCTTCAGTAAGAGTGACACTCAAATCGATAGCCTCTGCAATGGTTGAGGGCTTTGAGGTAGTAATCATGCTCCTGATCTGAGGTGCAAGTCCCCAAATGAATCGTTCAATCCTCTTGAATTATGGCTTGACTAAGTAGGGGACGACTCTAGACAAGTCGTGAAATCGTTGCACGTATTCAGGAATCTTTGGTCCGTCCATTTTCAAATTCCAGAACTCCACCTCAAGCTTCTGGATTTCAGCCCTAGAACAGTATTTCTTCTCCATCATTTCTTTGAGCTCGTCCTAGCTCAGTGCATAAGCAGCATCTGCACCAAGGGTCTGAACCTGAAGGTTCCACCAGGAGAGTGCGCCATCTAAGAATAACCCTGAGATAAAGGTAACCCTCTGCTGGGGTGAACAGTTACTCATCCTTAGAACGGAGTCAGTCTTTTCTGTCCAACGAACAAATGCAACGGCACCTCCTGTGCCATCAAAGTTCAATGGCTTGCAGTCCAGGAACTGTTTATAGGTGCAGCCAGTTGAAGGGTTATTTCCGGAAGTGCCACCGCTGTATTCGAAGCGGAGGGCTTCATGTCGTGCAATTGCCTGAGATATGCGTTCTTGAAGCTCAGCTTCTGTTCTTGGTAACGTACTGGTGTTTGTGTCACGTCTGGGCGGCATTCTTTTCTGTTAAAAGTATGGGATGGATTAGACAACATTCCATAATTGTCTATGAGGTACATAGTACCATAAGTAAACAGGTAATCACCCAATATCACATGTATGTATAATTATCATTGTATGAGCAAGGAAACAATTATTGAGCCTTCACATAGGCTTGGCAACTTGTCCTATTGTTTGTAATAATGTATTCGAGGCTACATCACCCTGGTCATACAAGTTTCATAAATTGGTAGAGTGTAACGTCACTGAATCTTTCTGAATGTTATTAATCTTCTCTTGCTTAAATATCGTTTCTCAAACGTCTCGTACACGGGTAGACACGAAGTAGGCAAGACAGGTTTCCTACTTTATAAAGTGCTAAAGCACTGGTCTAGGTATTGTTCTACCATATGAAGGTGTGAACACCTAGAGTTTATTTTTGGAGGGATGGTGATCATCAACCTGACCCGCAGAGTCCACCAGGATTTCCATGCACTACCAGTCGTTATTACGTGGGTATTACGTGGGTCCCCGTAATAATAAATTGTCTTGCACAGTTACCCCAATTTTCTCTCGTCCAAGCAGATGATCAACCAAAGAGGGGACACTACTGTCCTTATACCTCTGTCATGGAAAGGACCATTGCGGTGGTCCACGCGCTAACACTCGTTATCGTTACGCGCGAATAGGCACGATGATTAAATGAAATAGGAATAAGGAGAATTCCTAGTAGTAGGAGGGGCACCTTCAAGATGAATACTCCATCTTCCTTTTCTGGTCAAGTATGTCGTCAATCTCGCTTCACAAAAGTCGCAGGGATCTCGTCCAGCTGATTAGAAGTTGTTCAAGGTTGCCGCCTCTGCCTCGTCATCATCACCGTAGTCAGGCACCTTCATGATCAAGGGGGAAGAGCAGCCATTTCCTACGGAAGCAAGCTCGGAATCTTGTTTGGTAATCACTCTAGCTATGAGATTTGCAATGAACGCGATGTCGATAGTTTCATCGTGCGAGTTACGTACAGTAATAGGAGTCGGAGTCGAAAGTATCTTATTCACGTCAATAATCATTCCGTACACTTATTCGTATGTATTCACGTCAATATTTATTCCGTACACTTATTCGTATGTATTCACGTCAATATTTATTCCGTACACTTATTCGTATGTATGTATCGATAAACAAATATGTTACTTAGCATAAACAGGCATTTCGATGCATCATATTACATATAACTCTCGTTTTTTAGGGGGGGGGGGGGTTAGTTGTCGATTCACGACAAAAACACTACTTGGTACTAGTCATCACCAAGAATGTATTTTATCTTTGGCAAGTCTAACTAGTGTAGACTATGTCTTAGTTGGCACCTTTTCTTGAGGGTATTCCCTACTAATGTCCTTGCCTTGTCTCTTTTTGAAAAGTGTTTGACTCGTGGATCTTGACGCTTACGTGAATGCAATGAAAAACTTTTTGTAAAATGTTTTCGTGAGAGAACTCTAGTGATTGTAGTCTAGACTCGAGGAGGAATCCTAGTTCACTACAATCGAAGCTCTGATACCAAACTGTCAAACCCTGACTTTTGCGGAAGCGTATGATGTGTGACTGGTTTAATATCATTGCATTCAATCGTAATAAACAACTACATGATAAAAACGATGTTCATCCATTCATAAAATTTGAGTATTACAAATACTGGTTATTTAAGTTTTAAAACACAACCTTCGTCTAGGTTACAAATCAACAAAAGTGGATGACATCTAAACTTGAAGTCTACTTCTAGTTGCGACACCTGCGCCCAAGATCCATCCTGTTACCTGAAATACATGTAATTTTGGAAAACATCAACAAAAGTTGAGCGAGTTCATGCGTCTTGTTTGTGTACTGTAATTCTTGTAAATCCTTGAGAGACTCCTTTGTAAACAGGTATGAAAAGCGTGTATGAACATGAATGTTTTACAAGGACTTTAAGGCATGTGAGGACATAGGAAGCACTCGTAATGGCTTATACCCTTGTCGATTTTCCTCGACTGTGTCGATTAACCTCGACTATGTCAATTTCCCTTGACTATGTCGATTACCCTCGACTGTGTCGATTAACCTCGACTGTGTCGATTAACCTCGACTGGGACTCCGAAGCACTACTAGGTACTAGTTGTGACCATGAGTGGGGTTCGGCCGTACCCGTTAGATCTAACCCTCGTCCCTAATTAAGTATTAATGGCATTTCAATATCTAGTCTATGCTCACATGATCTAGTATTTCGTAGGCATTTCATACCGTTTAAGCATTCGTACATGTATTTCACCCCCGAGAGTTATAAAACCAAAAACAGTTAAAGAAAAGGGGGAGCATGAACTCGCAGTTTTGCGTCTTCAGTACTCGTAACTCAAATCTCGTCAGCAAACACGACTACCTACAATGTGCTAGGGTCTATTAGATAAGCGGGTCGGGCCTTGCCTTAGTATTCATGTTTTGAGTTACGTTTCTTTTATGTCTCAAATATTATTTCAAGGTTTCGTGACAATACTTTTCAAGTATTTATTTTCGTATTTCCTTCCCAAGGATGGGAGTATTTCATACATGATTTTTCGTATTCTTGTAATTGTAGTTTCCGGAATAATATATTTTCTCTTTGCAGAAAATATGATATACTTTGTAATAATAACGAAAATCATATTTTCCTTTCTTGTATCCAAGTAATATTTACCAAAGATATATTCGTAATGGTATTGTTTTGGATAGTAAATTTCATGGCACTTTGTTAAGTTATATTATTTTACCCTAAAATAATATAACCATTTCACCAAGTATACAAATAATCACACAAGTGTCTTAATATATATATTCTGAATATATATGTTTACCCACTTTTATTTATAAAAACCAACCTCCAATATTTGTATTTTTGTTACAAAAATTATGGCAAAGTTTATATCTAAAACTTATGATCAAAATATACTTGTTAGAAAATATTTTTCTAAGTGTTTACATTTTTAGAAAATTTTGCCATAGTTTCCCCTAAAAATGGAGGTGTCCATGCTATTAAAGCATATCATTTTCTTTTCAAAAATTATCCCAACAGTTAATAATCAATCTACACTTCCCAAGTGCAAAAATTATACAATAAATATAACAATATGAACTTGAACTTTTATTAAAACTCGTAGTAACTTGGTAGGGTGTTTAGTAGGTTTAGTTACCCTCTAAAGTGTGTTTACTTCTTTAAAAATCTCATCCTTAAAGAAACTAGGTGTTTACAACTTGTAAACATATCATACGAAAATTATTCTTTTGAATTCTTCTTGTAAATAAAGTGCTCTTACACTTATTTTATGATCAAAAATAGTGTACATTTAAGTAAGAATCAAGTTCTACTATAAATCATATTTTGGACTTGGCTTTCTTGGAAAATCATTCATGAATCTTAGATTCATAAGATTACTAGCTCACTTTATCTACTATTTTTCAAGAAATCGTTTTATTTTCAAGTTCATATTTATAAGTGAGGATGATCTTCTTGGGTTAACACATAATCATCCTCTAACTTGCTAGATCATGTGTTTAATCACAATCTAGCAAGCCCCCTTATGATGTTCAACATCATAATCTCAAGTAAATAACAATCAAGTGTCATGCATGTATTTAAACAACATTACTTCAACAAGATTTCATCATATGTAAGCTTATGTTTATGATTCTTGTTTAAGTATTTCAGTGTTCTTGTGATTTATAACATAACACCTCTTTTTAACAAATCAAAATAGAAGTAAAAACTAGTAACAAGAAGCTTACAACTAGCTCAAAAGCTAGGGAAGAACACTAGTGAAAAAGATGATGAAAATGGTGGATGAAAGCAAGCAATGGAGGTTCTTCAAGTTCTACAAGCTTCAAGTTTCACAAGACACCTTCTTGCACTTGGAGAGGGTGAATGGTGGTTGCAAGGTGGTGGTGGTGGCGGCACCTCCTAGGGCGGAGAGGGAGAAGAGAGAGTGAGAAGATGGAGTGGGGTTGTGAAGGAATGATGAAATGATCTAGTGAGATATTCACCTGCATTTATAATCTTCCTACTCCAATATTTTGTTCATCAAATCAAGCAACATCTAAATAAAATAAGGAATGAAATCTAGTAATTAGATCATGTGGGCTGATTCTAGATATGGGGAGGGGGTCTAAGTGTAACATTGAACTAACTAGTACACCACAAAATCTTAGCATATCCAAGCAATATCAAAATAAATCTTGGTGAATCAAACAATATCAAATAATATCTTATAAAATCAAATAAAATCAAGAAAAGAAATCTTGTAAGATTGAGGTGGGGTCACACCTTTCAACCGTAAATCCAGGGGGGGTTATTTGTAATTTTTGATGGTAAAGTAGGTAAATAGTTGGAGGTTAAGTGAAATATCTAATGTTTTAAGTGTTGGATGCATTATGTAGTAGGTTAGGGTGTTCGGGAACCATAACTAGCCAAGAAATAATAAAACAATGCTTCTAGCAATATTTTGGTGTTCCGGGTGATGTCCGGTTGTTCGGTTAGATACCTGTTCGTTAAAGTGTCAAGTTATTCCGTTTAATGTTCTTTAAGTACTCTTTTGTGACATTTTTAATCCCCGACACTTAGGAAAGTATTCAGGACCAATAAACCACTTTTCAGCATTATATTTTGGAGTTTAAATGCTGAATTTTGGTTATTTTCTGTAGAATTCTGCACTTTTAGTGTGTTTTAGGCACTTTCCGGTACTTTATCTATCACCTAAAAAGGCAGTTTTGTGGTACTTACTTCCCTACACACTATACTAGTGTAATTCGTCGTCTCTGGCTCATTCTGGGCCTCAAAATATTGTCTGTCTATGTACTGAACATCGTCAGCATTTTTAGTTTGTCTGGTAATGGTGCCAATTTTGTTCTGTGTATCATTTGAACTATCTCGTGTTGCATGTAGCAACGATTAAAGTTCTGTAATGTGAAATGCCATTGTATGTATATAACAGTAATCCGAAATTCATTTGTCTTGTAAACTAGATCATGCATAGTTATTAAAGCACAAATTACTGTTCATTTAGTGTACGGAATGTACGGAAAAGTGACAGTTGTCACAATGCTTTTAATGATTCAGAGGAATCACCTATGTTAGAAAGAAGTGGGGTCGCTTCGAATGGATTTGTAGGGAGGCGCAAATCCTAGAGCTCTCGCAGAACCAGGAAAGTGTTCCATGACCATAAACGGACACAACCATGAGGACTTGACTCTACTAGGGAGAGTATTGTGTGAATGTATATTGTCGCCTACATAAATGGGGGATTGTTCAAAGACACCACGTCTAGAAGACCCTTGGAGGCTAAGTATGCTTCACAAAAGAAGGTTCAAAGGTTACACCTACCTATCTTGCAATACTCAACTATTGAACGTGTATCGTTGAAACTTGATAGATCGATTTCTATTCATGTGGGGGATTGTTAGAAATTTGTGAAAATAGTACTTTTCACAAATATAGGAAAATGATTTTTTCCTATTTTGGACTAGAAATAAATATAAGAAAATGAGCGAGTTTTATATATTTATTTGTGGGTTTGTGTTCTATGTTGGAAGAGCTTTGCATCAAAGTAAACCACGTCCAAAATGGAACTAAAATGAATGAGATATCAATGCTCAAAGTTTGGTGTTTGAAACTTGAATGCTGAAAAAAGTGGGAAAGTGGCATCTTGTCCCACATAGGAGGAGAGATGAAACTTAAAGGGGTATTTAAGTGGGAACTCTCCATCTTTATTGTTTCATGGAAGCACTCCCTAAGTGTACTCGCGAAGGGTGCAGAGCACCCTAACTTGCACTCGCACACGCGGGCGCGCGTGGCGTGGGCGATGAGGCCCAAATGTGGCGCTTTGATGGCGCACTTTGCACTTCAGCCAATACGGCGCGACTGTGTGGCGTGCTCGTATAGGCTTACAGGTGACGTGGCGCACACGCGCATGGGATTGAGCCAAGGTGGCGCACACGTGCATGGAAGTGAGCCAAAATGGCGCACGCGCGCATGAGCGTGCAGACTTGCACGAGCACGCGCAGAAGCTTCCAGCAGTTAATGTCAGTGCAGTTACATTTAAGCATTTGAAACTGACGAGTCAAAGCTTTTGACTGAGAATTAAATGACGAATTAAAGTGCATTGAAGACGTTTAATGCAGTTTAATTCTCCAATTTAATTCTTTTTCAGTTTCGACTTCAAACCTATAGTATATATAGAAGATCCTTGCTGCAGAACCAAGACACCGAATTCACCAGAAATATACAATCTTCTCTCTGAATTCTTCTTCATCTTCAAGCTTCAGGTACACCTTTGGGTTGGAGTCAAGATTGGCAGTGCAACTGCTTCGGGCTGTTGTATCCAAGAAACAAACTTGTTCTCCTGGGAGACACGAAATTTGTTTTAAGGGACCCGTGTCTAACACGATTCTCAGCCAATAACAGTTTTTCTTGTTTTTAATTATGTTCTTATTTTCCTTACGGTTGTAATTGTAATTTATTTTTTTAGTATCATTCTGTTTCTTGGTTGTAATTTAAATTAATAAAAAGATTTTATTTATTTTGCGAACGGATTTCTATATAGAGTAGATTAGTTTGCCGTTAAAAGAAAATATTATTTTTGAGGATGAGATCTTAATTTGTTTCTAAGACTGAGTGTAGTGGGGCAACCTTTTGAGTGGGCGTCTTGCGACACGTGGCGCCACGTCACATAAGAGGATTTTGACCAAAAAAGGGGTAGTGGGGCAACCTTGCTGGGTGGGGCGTCTTGCGACACGTGGATTGATTTATTTTGTCTTTTTTTATGTAAAAGATATAAAAAAATCCTATTTTTTATAAAAGTCTTTTTTTTACTTCAACCAAAATAAAAAAATACATCAACTAAAAAAAAATTACTTCAACCAAAATAAAAAAATACATCAACTAAAAAAAAAATTACTTCAACCAAAATAAAAAAATACATCAACTAAAAAAAAACATCAACAAAAATAAAAAATACAATCAACAAAAATAAAAAAATACATCTACTACTCATCGTCACTAACGTACTCGTTTAGGTCGAGGTCGACTACATTGTTATTATCTTCATCCTCGTTATCTTCTTCATCCTCGTTAACGAGTTCCGCCTCGTATCTTGGTTGTTTGTTGTCCCATAGGTGATCGATCAAGTCATACATAAGCATGGTGTGTTTCTGTCTATTCTTTATATCCATTATGTTCTCGAGTCGTGTCTCCGATGATACTTCTTGTGTCCAATACTCCGGGAACAATGAAGGGTCATTCTCATTGTAATCTTGGCAAATGGCTTTGTCTTTGTCTTCGTCTTCCAATATCATGTTATGCAAAATAATGCATGTGTAAATGACGTCATGCATTTTTTCCTTTGTCCAGTATCTTGCTGGATAATTGATGACGTGCCATCGCTTTCGAAGAACTCCAAACGCTCGCTCGATATCTTTTCTTGCTGATTCTTGTTTTCTCGTGAAATATTTTCTTTTAAGATCAATAGGCTCGGTGAACGTCTTTACGAACATTGCGTACTCCGGATAGATACCGTCAGTTAAATAATATCCGCGTTTGTAGTAATTATCGCTCGCATAAAACGCTGAAGTTGGTGCCAACCCGTTTATAATCTCTTCGAGAACCGGCGAAGACTCAAACACGTTGATGTCGTTGTGAGAACCTTGTTGACCAAAATATGCATTCCATATCCAAAGATCATAAGATGCAACCGCCTGCAATATTAACGACGGTTTGCGAATGTCGCCTCTAGTATGTGTACCACGCCAAGCGGTAGGGCATTGTTCCCACTTCCAGTGCATGCAGTCCATGCTACCGATCATACCGGGGAAACCGTGAACGTGCTCATGCACTTCGTACATCCTTTGGAGATCACTCCAAGTCGGACGTCGTAAATAAGCCGGCCCATACAACTCAATCACACCTATATAAATTTAATTTAAATATGTATACGAACATTGACAGTAACATATAAAAAAATTGACGCTAAAGTTAAATATATAAAAAATTTGAAAACAAAATTTACTAAATATACCTTTACAAAAGTGTATGAGTGTGTCTCGCGCAGTCTTGGAAGACATTCTCAGGTACTCGTCAAATGAATCAACGCTTGTGTCATATGCAAGTTGTCGGATGGCCGCAGTACACTTTTGTAACGAAGTAAAGCCAAGATACCCACGAGCGTCATACTTTTGTTTGAAATAATCATAATCTTCCTCAATGTCGTTTGTAATACGGGTAAATAGACGTTTACTCATGCGAAAGCGACGTCTAAATATCTTCGCGTCATATACCGGCTCCTCCCCGAAATAGTCTTGCATCAGCCGTTGTTGTCCTGCGGCACGATCCCGCATAATATAATTTCTTCTTCTAATCAGTGGGTCATCCGTTTCATTGTCCTCGCTAGCAACGTGAACCATTAAATTGATCGTTGTCATTACCGCCTCGTTGATGGCTTCTTCAAATTCATAAGAACTAGATGAAGTTGTATCGTCGTCGGACGAGGATGACGAAGGGACGTTGAACTCCATTTGTGGTTCCAAAAAAAACAAAATGGTTATGTTGAAAGAATGTAGTTTTAGAGTGTGTTGTGTTATATATTTTTAGAGTGTGTTGTGTTGTATGGTAGATGTATATATATATATATATATATATATATATATATATATATATAGTAATTTGGTTAAAAAAAAAAACATAAAATTTAGTCAATATATCCGTTGGAATAACGGCTATATGTTTGAATTGTGTGTTGAGTGGGCGACGAGAAGAGGTTGGGCAAGGGGGGGTCGCCACCCAAGTCGCCCCCGGGGGCGGTGTTCCAGGCGACCTGGGGCGACCTGGGGGTGGGAGTCGCCCCACTACACTCAGTCTAATGGTAAATGCTTTGGAATCGGGCATTGGTTCCTTCGATTTAAATACTGTATTTGACATTTGGAGATGTACTACCTCACCCTCCATATTTTATTTGATTTTTAATTTAATATTTGAATATGTATGTTTGGGCATGAATCGGAGATATTCAATTTTCATATTTTCATTAAATATTTTTTTCAATTATTTGTGTTTTCGTATTTCAAAATATCGTCATTGATCGTAAACCAGCAACGTCATAAAGAGAAAAAAAAAAGAGCTAATTACCAAAATAGCCAAGAAAAAGTTTGACTTACTAAAATAGCCACCTTATGAGTCTTTGGAGAGGGGCATCACGGATTCAAATACGCGGGATGCCTCTTTCAAGAGCCCTCATGCGTCTTTAAATATGGAAGTGACACGTGTCTCAATGATTAGGTAGACTCCTCCAATGCCTCACCAGACTCTTCCAATGCCTCAGGCAGACTCATCCAATGCCTCAGCAGACTCATCCAATGCCTCAGCAAACTCTTCCAAATATTTTCAGAAAATACTTTAAAATATTTTAAAAAAATACTAAAAATATTTTTTTAAATATATATTTTTTTAATTTAAAAAAACATTTTTTAAATTTATATACATAAAGTATTTTAAATTTATATACGTATAGTATTTTTTTAATTATTTTAAAGATATCTTTACGTATATAAATTTAAAATATTTTTTTAATTTTAAAAAAATAATTTAAAAAAATAATTTAAATAGAAAATACTTTAAAATATTTTAAAAAAATACTAAAAATATTTTTTTAAATATATATTTTTTTAATTTAAAAAAACATTTTTTTAAATTTATATACATAAAGTATTTTAAATTTATATACGTATAGTATTTTTTTAATTATTTTAAAGATATCTTTACGTATATAAATTTAAAATATTTTTTTAATTTTAAAAAAATAATTTAAATATTTTATTAAAGTATTTTATTAAAGTATTTTTATGTATTTTCTTAAAATTAGCCAAGATATCTTTACGTATATAAATTTAAAAAAGTAATTTTTTTTAAATTTAAAAAAAATATTTTTAGTATTTTTTTAAATATTTTAAAGTATTTTCTTAAAGTATTGGAGGGGTCTGTTGAGGCATTGGATGAGTCTGCTGAGGCATTGAAAGAGTCTGCTTAAGGCATTGGAGGAATCTACCTAATCATTGAGACACGTGTTACTTTCATATTTAAAGACGCATGAGGGGTCTTGAAAGAGGCATCCCGCGCATTTGAATCCGTGATGCCCCTCTCCAATTACTCATGAGGTGGCTATTTTGGTAAGTCAAATTTTTTCTTGGCTATTTTGGTAATTTTCTAGGAAAGACCAAAAAGCAAGGTGTTGTGTCTCCTGTAATTTATGATACATTATAAAAAATCATTTTTTTAT
The DNA here is from genome assembly GCA_030545235.1 of Helianthus tuberosus. Classification (NCBI taxonomy): domain Eukaryota; kingdom Viridiplantae; phylum Streptophyta; class Magnoliopsida; order Asterales; family Asteraceae; genus Helianthus; species Helianthus tuberosus. The sequence continues at coordinate 107,096,709 of CM060365.1, read as the reverse complement.
AATATCCTGATCAAACCCTTCAATCTTTTTGTCAATATCCTGAGCTCTACGCCTCTACCTCCAATTTCGTCGTTGTTTCTTCCGTTTTCATATCGCATGTTTTCTATCAACCTTTTCTAATCTTTTTCATTAAACTAGATTTTATTTCTGTTTCTCTTTTTGTTATTTTTTTTTTCTTGAACGGCCATTAAACTGGATATCCTTGGCCTGTTTCAACAATTGTTTCATAAAAACACTGTTTTTGGTTCACTAAAAATATTAGTAAAATGTGTTTGTAACTGTCGTATTTATAAATCCCACTTTTGTGTAAAATAAGCGAGTTAATTGATAAAACGTAGCGGAAAATAAATGAGTGATCAACAATAAATGAAACCCGACATGATCCGGTTACATGCAAATACGATCACTGTGATAATCTAACTACCGATGAGAAAGATATACCTCGGTTAATAACTAACCGGTTGAGACACGGAGGTTCAACGAACACGTGCTAGTGACACGAACTAACGAAACACGGGTATAGGCCGGGTAGCGGCGGTTGTGGCCGGCGGTACTGGCGGTGACGAGCAGCGGCGGCGACGGTGGCCGGCGGTACTGGCGGTGACGAGCAGCGGCGGCGACGGTGGCCGGTGGTGGTTGCGGCGGCAACGTATCACTAGTCGACATGGTGCCTCTTCTACCACTTCATACCCGTCAGCGTTTAGGTCAATCCCTACATGAGCATCCGAGCTATTAGAGGAGACGAATGCCTCGGATGAATTAGTTTTCGTACACTTTGACCCTAAGTCGCCCATTTTATCTATGCTAACTAACTCGGTACATTTCGAACAATTCCGGAGAATTTTCCACAAATAGTCCTCGTCAAACGTTTTTGTAACCCAGGGCCAGCTCAATGTTTCTCGAGGCATAAAGCGATCATGAAAATTTGAGGCTTTTATATAAGTTGCTTTAGAGAGTAATTTTTTAATAGATCCTCTTATTTAAATAACATATGAACACAAAATATGTCAATCCTTAATATTCCTTGTCCCATTATTAAAAATAATGCAAGTGAACTTTAAATTAAATATGCTATTTCGTATACTTATCCATAAGCATTTAAATTTATTTATATACGAGAATAAAAATATATGTAAAACAATCTAATTGAAATAAGCATGTATCTCAATACCAAAATATATATTTCATCAAAGATAACTTAAGGGTCCTAATAATTCCACATGGTAAAATATTATTTTAACATGGTGTACACGGACCGTATAAGGTTATACGGCCCGTATAGAATAAAATGAACTGACAAAGGCTAAACTGACACTTAGTATGTTCTGTAACCACGTCATTAAACGATCACTAACTTTTGATTCTGTTACTATACTTTTGGGGGTGTCATAGGGGTCTTAGGAAGGTTTTAGGGATCTTAGGACACCTCAAAAGTATAACTTTTGATTCCGACCACCACCACACTGCTACCACCTAACCTCGCCACCGGCAGCCCACTCTACAACGAGAACTGGCGGAACCCTAAACCTAATCTCTCGTCATCAGCTTCACCGTCTCTAATCCCCTTAGGGTTTTCAAATAACCCTTCGTCACGAATTGAGGCGCTATCGCAAACCCTAGATGGTCATGCAATGATGAACGTGTATGCGGACTGGATGACGTCACAACGGTGGGGTGATATAAAGCAGTTGTTTGAGTATTGGATTAGATCGTTGGATGGTGAAGGGAGACCGAATAAGCCTGATATGAGTTTGTATATTCATTATTTGAGGGCGAATTTGATGATGGGAGCTTCTGCTGGTAAGTTGTTGGATCTTCTTCTGGTGAGTTGTTGGATCTTGTTGCTCAAAGACGGAATTTGGGGAATCAATAGTTAAAAATTGAGATTAGAATCTAGATTTCACTGATTTTTGTTGTTGTTTGATTGAATTGATTGCATAATTAGTTGTAAATACGATTGTTGTTGAAGTTTGGCGTTGTTGATCAGACGAATTTAGGGATTAGAATTGGAATTTGGGGGAATCACCCGTTTATATTATTATAATTAAAAAAAGCCACGTCACCTTGCCACATCAGATAAAAAGCCACATCAGCAAAATAAACAAACAGAGTTAGTGTTTGATTAACGCAAGGGTGACATGTACACCAAAGTGTTAAGTAGAGGGTGGTGGGAGCTAAAATGAAAGTTGGGAGTGACATTGGCCAATTTTGCTTAGTTTCGGATGATAAAATCCATTTTCCCTAATTTATAAGAATAAGGATAAGGACTTCAATGTCAATGATTTGTTTGATTAATTGTAAAGCCATCATTCGAAAGCGTGTTGCAAGTATTTAAAGGGTTGATGAAAATAGAAAGTCTACATGCAATTGCTTTCAAAGGATCCCTTGCTTCTCTTATTTTGTAATTTTTAATCTTTTATTATATTAATAATTATGTTTGGGCATCTATTTCGTCTCAACAATATTTTATATTTTATTTTAAGAGTGAGATGTGAAAATCTGTGTTTCTTTAAAGTAACTCACACATCAATCTAATCCATTTTTAATTCTGATACATTGCAATTGCAAGACTCAAATCCTTAACGTATAGGGGAAGACACATCAATTAATACACCAAGATACATCAATTACTTATATGAACATTTATTGAGTTAATTCAATATATACAATTCTTTAACATTAACCTTTTATGATTTTAACAAGAGTAAAGTGCCAATTTGTTTCCTGAGGTTTGGTCACTTTTGCCACTTTAGTCCAAAACTCAAACTTCTTGAATATGGGTCTCTGTGGTTTCAGTTTTATTGTCATTTTGATCAAAAAGTGAAATCAACTCATATTTGTCTAATAAAATTCTGGTATTTTGTCTTTTTTTCAGGGGCAAAATGGTAATTTTAATTTTATTTATAACACATTATTAATAAAAATAATAAAATTAAATAACCCTTTGACATCATAAAAGCACAGAGATTATCATCTTCTCCAAATCCTTCCAAACGGCTGAAGTGTTACACACACCAGAAGAATGAAAACGATAATGATGATGATAATAACAAAATATGATCGTGTTCCTTACTTCATGACAGCGGCATGAAAGCAACACGCGTCTCAATTGCCGATTCAAATGTTAGTAAACGCAACGACTCTTCATCCTCAAAACCCTAAGTTTTGCTCATCATCGTTCTCGTTAAGCAACCGCAAATTTGCTCAATCATGAGCAAATTCTTAAGTAAACGAAGGTTTCGTATCTCTTCACTTGCTAATCAGATGCCTGCTTTTACTTCTAGCTCTAACAATTATGTCAATTCAACAAAGTAGTCACCGTGTTCGTCATCATCGTCGCAGTATGGTAATCCGATCAACGTAGTGTTTTATTCGCCGCAGCCGAAGAAGAGGCTCACCAGACAGCCTAAGTTGCGTGGTGTATCGGTGGAGTACTATCGTGCACCGGAGGATGATGACGGTGACGTGTCCAAATCGTTGCCGAATTCGCCGCATCGGTTGCTGCAGCACGAGTCGTCGTCTGCGTACCGTAGCCGTTTGGAGGGTTTGGAAAAGATGAATTTTGGGGAAGATGATAACCTCTGTGCTTTTATGAGGTCAAAGAGTTATTTAATTTTATTATTTTAATTAATAATGTGTTATAATAAAATTATAATGACCATTTTGCCCTTGAGGAAAAGGACAAAATATCAGGATTTTATTAGACAAATATGAGCTAATTTCACTTTTGGACCAAATTGGCAATAAAACTGAAATCACACGGACCCAGATTCAAGGACTAAAGTGGCAAAAGTGACCAAAGCTCATGGACCAAAATGGCAGTTTACTCTTTTAACAACTAACAGACTCCTAAATAATTCTCTTATCCACCTGCAGCTTCTCCTTAGAAGATTTCCACCTTCACCTGTTGGACAAAAGAATGGACCTTATTATCCACCTATGTCCCTTGGGGACAAACATTAAGTTTCCTAATGCTGCAACAAAGTGTTGATTATATCTATAAACATGGGTCAAAAAATAGAACCTAATCATGTTTATTCAATCTTAACGTAAATATAGATACCAAGTTAGAGACACTTACTTGTGGGAGTGGTCATCTTTGAGGATAAAGATGAAGTCATGATTCCCATTATGGTACCTTGGGTTGATGGATCACCTTAGAGAGAATTTTTGTATTGGTGTTCTTCTTGAGTTTTTGATCACTTACCATCAATATATAAAGATCAATGAATAATGGTCATAAATAGTGATCCGTTATAAAACTCTATGTATTCTCTATTAGTGGTACCTAAAGGGAAATCATAATTGCCCCTTGGACTAATCAATATTTACAATTACTACCATCAAGTAATTGTAGGGGACTAGTTATGTCATATTGGTAATGTTACCAAATGATCCGTAAGGCCACATCAATGGGTTATTTCTAACATTCTCCCACTTGGCCGAGTGATCATTTGTGATAAGTATAAGTAAGTTTGGCCAAGTTAAAACATTAATCAATGTTTCAAATTGAAACTGTAACAGAAAAATACAGTCACTGAGTTATTGTGAACTCAAGACCCCCATTAATCATGTTACAACCCCAAATCAAAACATACGTAAATTTAAGACCAAAATGACTAAGGTAAGCCCTTTAAAATTAATTTGTATAATTATTGTCTATACATCATTAGGTGCACATATACGTATTTATAGACAAAAAATTTAAACAATTGAAGAAATTTAATAATAACTAATCATTCATATGTACGATATGCTATTATGTAAGGTCTTTAGTAAAACCCGTCTTTATTATGAGCTCTTAAAAATACTTTGGGTGTAGACCTATGTTATCGGATCCGCAAGCATATCATGAATGTAAACGTATTCGATACAAATATTTAGTTTCCTCTTCTTGTTCATAAACGAACAATGATTCTATATCGAAGTTTAATGCAACACCTCTCGAACTGTTACTGTTCGAGGAAAAAAGGTAGCTGTCTTTTCACAACAAGTCTTTAATATAATATTTATATGGAGTTAACAAGTTTATGAGTCCACTGATAAATTTTCAACAACATTTATTGACTACCGCGTTGTTAATTAACAACATATTATGTCAATATAACCTATGTTGTTTTATCAGTTTCTTATGACTCCTCCATGAGACAATTATATCTGCTGACGTAAGGATATACCCCGAAATTGACATTTCTTTTCCTTTGACTCAAAGAAAAAGTAATTAACCTGTTTGAGTTCTCACTTCGTCTTACAGTCTTTCTCGTTTCTAAAAGATATTGTCAGATGCTTCACAATGATCTAGAATGGTCTAGTGTTCAGCAATGTCTAAACGAGTATAGACTTGAACTTACATAAGGCTTCTAATTAGTGAAGCATAAGGAAATAATCTCATTTTCCTTTTATCCTCTAAAGGAGAGCAATACAGTTTGTTACATATGTAAGAACCCACTTTAGAGTAAAGCTCATGGAACAAATCTAATGTCCCGTTCGGTTTATCACAGTATATATTTTGATATCTCCCACGTAAGTGGTATCTTCGAGATTCATTTTTATCAAAATATGTGTGAGAAATTATTTGACTTATGTAACATATGCTTATCAAAAGAGTGCCATCTATATAAGGACAAGTTTACATTAGTTGCTCCCACTCAACTTGAGGTAGTTACATAAATCCACTTAACTCTTGATGAAAAGAATTGCATTAATATTTCATCATATTTTGAGGTTTGCTTCAACCCATATATGGAAATTATTGACATAAATGGTAAGTGTTCTTGACCTTTAGTTTAGAACTTTCAGGTTGTTTTATGAACATGTAAGTCTTTGTTTAAGGAAAGTTTGTTTTAATGTTCATATAATGTAGCTCTAAATGATTATAAGCCACTAAAACAACAATGATCCTCAAAGAAACATTTTGTAAGAAAGGTAAGATGATTCTTTGATAAATAATTCTCTTCTGAGCATAACCTTTAACAATCAATCATACTTTTAGCGTCTTAACGTTTGCATTCAGATTTTGTTTAGTGATGAACACCCTTGGGTAATTCAACCAAATCCCAAACGTTATTCTAACAAATAAAATAAAATTTGCTAATAACAATTCTTATAACATTTGGAAAATTGATTGATGCTAATGGCTTAACTAGAGGAGGTAGGACCAGTATACTTTCCAATATCCATTTCAACTTCAGTCAAAGGAGGATACATAATCATCAAAGTTAAACCTATATGACCTCCGTAGTTGATTATTGGGTTTTATTATGAGTTTCAGTTTTATGGATTAGCTCTTGATTAAGTTGCTAACTTTCAAGATTCTAAGTGTGTAAGATTTTGTGGAGTATGGTGTACAAGAGGTGTAATCGGAGCAAAATTTAATAAGTCTCTTCCCCCGCCTCTTGTGCTTCTTGCAAGTTATGATAAGAACTTTTACTACTCCCACTAATTTTAGAAATTTAGCATGCTTATGGTTAACATTAGAAGGACAATAGATTCTAATACAGAAACAAGTTAATGATGTAACTCATTGTAGTTTCTTTGTTTGAGGATTATAATTTTTGCAAGAAATCTAAGTGTGCCCACGTTTAAGCAACAATGAAACTTTTGTTAGAGTAGCAGTATATTCTTAAAGAGAAAAGTTGTGAATGAGCAATGTCTTGTACAAGAGGTGCAAATTGAGGTAATAACAAGTTTTCACTCCCCTACCTCTTGCAACTCTCACAAATTAAGATTAAGACACTTAATGCTCCCACTAACCTTTTAGATCTGTAGGAATGCTACAAGATAAGTTTCAATGATGTATGTGCTGTGGGAACATGTCATATATGTTAGACTTGATTTCCTTAATGTCCATATGTTATGAAAATTTTAGGGACATATTTAGAAGGAATCATAGTATATATGAATTAGTTTCTTTAATACCTTTATTCATATAAGACATATTAAATACAAGTAAATATTATGATAAATGAATTATGTCTGAATATTCCATTTTGGGATAAGTTCCAATGAAATATAACTTCTAATGGAACTTAATTTATTCCCTTAGCCATTTAAATATTAAGGCTTATAACACATGCTCATAAGTCACTAAGAATGAGATTTGATAATATTTCATCCTTCATTAACCTAGTCATGATTTCTCATGAAATTTGGTCTTAATGGATGGAATTTGTAAGTCTCATTTTTCTTTTGTTAAATTTTCATTTTCATGATAACAAAAGGTTGTGAAAAAGTGTAGCATCATCCAGTTCTATCTTATAAGGTTTCTATCCAGATTGAGATGACAAATAATATGAGAGTTTAAAGTAAGAGTGACTTTGTTTTAACCATGCAAACCTCACAACTGTCGTAACGTAGCTTTTATATTGATACTAAATTCTGAATAATCTACAGAATATATAAGGTATCAAAAAGCCTAATTATAAAACAATTTATTATGGTTCTTATAGTCTTAACATAAAATTTTGCCACTAACTCTCAAATTAATTATTTGTTGATTTCTGGTAAGGAAACACATAGAACTAGAGTCAACCGGTCATGTGTTGGTTAGAATATTACCATTAGCAGACTTAAATATCATAAATATCTTACTACTTATCTTAGCCAGCTATTCCATTGAATTATGGATAGTCTCGATGCTCATGCCTAGTTTAATGGCATTAATTTTCAGTGAAACTTTCCTTTTGAAGAAACTTATAGCTGGAAGTAGTACTTGTACACCATCTTTGAATCTTAAAAGTATCCTCCTTTAAGGTTTAGTGGCGGTGAGATGAACAACATCTAATTTTTGAGTTTCATGCATTCCTTTTCCTGTACATATGTTGCTAATCAACACACTTATTTTCCTTTGGTACTTCTGAGCGGTATAGTTGATTCTTAAGGCAACTTATAGTATCATTGGAAAAGTTATTATGTAATACACCAGAAAAATGTACTGATTTCCATGTGTAAACCCTTAAATTATGGGTCATGGTATTGTACTTCATGATTTATTCACATATGCCACTAACTTTATAGTAAGAATCTAGAGTAATGCATACATCTTAGGAGTTATTTTGATTCTTCCAAAGAAAACAAACTAGTCTTAGGAAATTTAGAATCTAGAATAGCTCTCATGACAACAATAAGTAAGTGAGTTCTTGATTATCATAAGAGATATAATGTTTGACTTTTCCCACTAGTGATGCTCTAATTTTCTTCTGTAATACTTTTATCAGAAAAGAGCAGTAGGATTATCATATCTTAAAAAATAATCAACAATCCAACAAGAGCAAATTTTGTAGAAACTCTTTAGTAAGCAAAACATTTTAGGTTTTGAAATTAGAGTGGATGAAATAGATGGGATACAAACTTAAGAAGAAGCTTAGAGTGATTTACATTATGGGGTAATCAAGTAAGGCAGACACAAATTATTATATTGAAGATATAATATACTATAACACCAAAATAACAGACTAACTTAAGGTTCTACCTGAATTTTGGCTTCGCTTTGGCTTTGACCAAAATTTAGACACGTTATGAACATACATAAATAACAGATTGTCTTGATGTTCTACATAAATCTGGCTTTGCTTTGGCTTTGACCAAAATTTATGCATATCATGAACATAAATAATAAACCGACTTAATGTTCTACCTGAATTTTGGCTTCGCTTTGGCTTTGACCAAAATTCAGCATTATGAACGATACAAATAATAGACCATCTTTAGTGTTATACATGAACTCTGGCTTCGCTTTGGCTTTGATCAAAATTCATATATTATTGTAACACCCTGAAAACGGGTTTGGTAATCAAACTCCGTTAATACTAAAAGACGGGTAAAGTACCATTAGTAGTAAAAATAACCAGGTAAATAATTGGATTTAAATAAAAAATCCTAATAATTAAATACAAGCGAATCAAAGTTTTAAGAGATTGAGTTTATAAGAGCCCGAGTTAACGGGACTTAAAAAACAACGGGTTATAACTCCCGACCCCATTAAATTAACTAGGAATAATTAACCTAGTTAATAATATGTGATTAGGTTATAAATAATGGATTATAACTTATATAGATCAAAATAAAACCTTGAGGGACTAAAGGTGGACAATTGGAAACAAGTTTATAACTAAAACTTAAAAACACCAAAACACACACATATTTGTGTGTTTTGGTCGATATATGCAGGAGAAAAAGGGGAGTTCCCTTTGTCACACCCCGACCGCGTAAAACAACAAATCGCGGCGGAAACATCGGGGCGTGTTGCGACAGAATTAATTGTTTTATAACCATGGCACACAAAGTGTATTTTATTTATTAAACAAGGGTGTTACATTGTCTCAAACAGGAAATTTAAGAGTTCAGAACATAATTAAACATAGTCTATCTTCTTTTAAAGTTTCTAAGGCACAGGTCCGCCCTAGTATCATGATCAACATCCTATGGAAAAGCACCTGAAAACACATGTGAAAATAGGTACGTCAGCATAAAAATTCCTGTGAGATACATAGGTTTTGTGAAAATAGGATTCATGACTTATGTTTAAGAAAAATGTTTAGTCATGAACCTAGTAATTTGCTTCGTCTTGTAAATCATTTGAAAACAATAAGATCAGATGATATGTATAAGTAAATGTCAGGTTAAATAAATAACCATGTAAAAATGTGTTTGTATAAGGTAAGTTGTTTGTAAATCAATGTCTTGTGAAAAGTATGTTATTTGTATAAAATGTTATATGTATCAAACTGAAATGATTCAAATAACGTTACGCCATGTAATACCATACAAACACTTATATATAGGAAGTACCAGCGGCGTATCCACCATGCTTGTATCATATTACACACGCATCGTTACTTAATCACTTAATCAAACCAAACCAATCAATGTAAGAAGTCTATGTTTAACCAATTTGTCAAATGTATTGAATAATATGTCAAAGTGTTTATGTCAAGATGTAAATCATGTCAAATGTCTATGTCAAATATCCATGTCAAATGTCTATGTCAAATATCCATGTCAAATGTCCATGTCAAAATATCCATGTCAAATGTCTATGTCAAAATGTCATGTATGGCAAGTGAAATGTCTCAACTAAACCACATGCACAAAAACAAAATGTTGAAGTAAAACATGGTTTAAATCAATCTTATGTCTTTGTGGAAAAATGCATGCAACTATTTAATATGAACATTTATGCGGTATTGTGAAAATGCATACATCCAAGCCTGGCGACTGTGGTGATAAACCCTTTAAACAAATTAAAGGTCTATCTGTCTTATGTCAACGAATTCGGTCATTCCTTTCTGTCCCCTTACCCTGGGATGTCCGGAACGGGAGTTGTCAATTCCTATGGTACCACTACCTACTAACGAACGGCGTAGCTAATGTTAATGAATGTATTGTCCCATGTAAACAAACCAAATGTCATAACAAAATGTGAGCATGTGAAAACAATGCACTAAGTATGTAATCAAATGAACATAATGCACACAATGGGCACACCTAGCAGGAAATGTCATGTAAAACAATGTACTAAGTAATGCACACAATGGGCACACCTAGCATAAGATGCAATGAAATCATGTACTATAATGTACTAACGAACATAGCATGTATATGATGTAAAAACAGGAAAGCATGAAAGTAACAAGTAGGCACATGTGTTCCACCCCAAAACGTTTGGAAAACAGTAAAAGAGGGGTCTATGTACTCACTTGAGATTGCTCAGTTGTATAAAGATAACCACCAAGCAATGCTAGAGATCTCGGAATCAAACGACACCTAATATAGGTAACTATGTTAATAACCGGACCTTAATCGGATGATTGGATAGAATGAGGTTTCGTAAACCAAACGAGTGTAGAGACTCGTGTCATTTGGTTTAACAAAGCCTACATACTAAATGAAACCTAACATAATTGTTTACGACCCATTACGACCCGTTTAGGAAGCTTATGCTACTTTAACGTGTCGTGCGCGTGAAACGCGTTCGGACCGCCTAACTAGTCCTATGACAAGTATTATATGCCTAAACATGTTACATAATCAGTTACGTGACAAAAGTTTAGGTTACATATGCTTAATTACCAATTATGTATGAAAAGGGTATTCTGGTAATTTACCTAAGGCATATAAACTACCTATCATACAACTACTTAAACGTCGTGACCATAAGGTATAACCTCGGAAGGTTATTCCCTACACTATGGTCACCTAACGTGTTTGGTCGGATCCTAATGATCGACCAAACTGGGTCGGGTTCGAAGGTATAGGCGATTTATTAGATCGCCTACCCTACGACCCTAGACAACGTGGTAATCAGTAGGCATAGTCCCAAGGGACTATGACCATCGTGATTACAATCACGTTGCGAAGTTCTAACGAACTTCGCATTGACCATTACTGGTCAACGCTGAAAGTCAAACAAAGTTTGACTTTCTGACTCGAAAAGCAGTAAAAATAATGAAAAGAACGAAAGAATACTTACGAAGGGTCCCCGAATGCTAATCTAGATCAGTATAGTTCAGGTATGAAACAAAGTTTCAACTTAGAACACAACTAATAAGATTCTAGTTCTTAAAAACAATGAAAGGCATGGGGTATATATAGTTTTCGGGTAACCGTTAGGATCGTTTCTTGAATAACGTGATCGAATCTCGTGCGTACACTTGTCGGAATGTTATGGTGCCACAAATGCTCCTTATCTTAGTGACACATCAACTTAAAACATGTGGTGGAGAATTAAATGGCTGCAACTTGTGATTAGAAACATTTAATCTGGTCTGATAGTGGGAAGCGGCCCGCTTCAGGATCAGCCAAAGACAATGCGGGCCGCATGGCCCTTCTGATCTGCACATATGTTTGAAAAATGACAGTTTCAGTCCCTGCACGTGTTTAAGGCCATTTCCGACACTTCTAAGGCCCGTAAAGCCAACTTTAAGGCCCTAAAATGATGCCTAAACATTGTGGACTTGAAACATGTTCAAAAATATGTCGGATGATGGTTCGTTTGGCCGTACGAACGCGATGTTCGCTTAATTACGACGAAATGCGCACAAGCGCGAAAAACGATCCAAATGACGAAACGAATGGATTTTTCTTAAGGCGAACACTAAAATATAATGTAGTCATGCTTTCATAAATTTTTGGATGTCCGGATGTATTCAGAACGTAAGTTATGCGCGAAAATGCAAACTTGTGCACTTTTTGACACTTTTAGTCCCTGAATGTCCCAAAAGTTTATTTTAGCTCACCAAACCCCTCAAAGCCTATTTCTAAGCTATGTAAAGGATATTTAAGGTGTGTTTAACTTATGGTCATGTTCCGGAATGTTCGTTACAGTTCAAATTGACATACTTTCGCAGTTCGTCATATTTAGTCCCTGTAAGCGAATTAACTTGTTTTTGCCATACCAAAGCCTTCAAAACTTATTTCTAAGTTATGTAAAGGTTATTTAAGGTATGTTGAGTATATGTTGATGTTCCAGAGTATTTCTCGCATTAAACTGAGTACGTTTACGCACTAGTTTGCGTATAACTCTCCAGAAAGCGATGTAGAGTTTGAAATTACATAAAAGTCAAAACATGAAAAATGTATAACATAACAAAACAAACATTGGGATCAAATAACATTGTTTTATTGATAACAGAATTGTTCATAGTGATTACAAGCACAGTTGTTACAGTCTCCCCTACTTGTGGAAATTTCGTCCCGAAATTTATTTAGAGGAAACTCGTGGAAAAAGGTGTGGATATTTCGCCTTCATTTGACTTCGCGTTCCCAAGTAAACTCAGGTCCACGTTTAGCTTCCCAGCGAACTTTGACTAAAGGAATGCGCTTGCGTTTAAGCCACTTGACTTCACGTTCCATGATTTCCACTGGTTTCTCAACAAATTTCAGTGTTTTGCCAACACGAATTTCGTCAAGCGGTATGGAGAAGTTCTCATCAGCTGTACACTTCTTGAGATTGGACACGTGAAAAGTTGGATGAACATTTCCAAGTTCAGGAGGTAACTCAAGTCTGTAGGCTACCTTTCCGATTCTTTCGACAATCTTGAATGGTCCAACATATCTAGGTGCAAGTTTTCCTTTCTTTCCAAATCTGATCACACCTTTCCAAGGTGAGACCTTAAGTAATACTCGATCACCGACTTGAAATTCAAAGGCTTTGCGTTTTGGGTCCGCGTAAATCTTCTGACGGTTTCTAGCTGCCTGAAGGTTATCACGAACTTTCTTGACCTTGTCAGTTGTCTCTAAAATGAGGGCAGGTCCAGTAAGTTGAGCCTCGCCAATCTCATTCCAGCAGACTGGTGAATGACATTTTCGACCATAGAGAGCTTCGAAAGGAGCCATTCCGATGCTAGTGTGATAACTGTTGTTGTAGGAGAATTCAATCAACTCAAGATGTGAATCCCAGCTACCACCAAAATCGATCACACAAGCTCTTAGCATATCCTCCAGAGTCTGGATTGTTCTCTCAGATTGACCATCCGTTTGCGGATGATAAGCTGTGCTCAGATTAAGTTGGGTCCCCATAGCAGATTGCATGGTTCTCCAAAAATGAGAAGTGAAACGAGCATCTCTGTCAGAAATGATGTTCAAAGGAACACCATGTCGAGCCACAATTTCATCTACATATATTTCAGCAAGTCTGTCAGTAGGAAAATCCTCGCGGATTGGCAAGAAATGCGCTGACTTTGTAAGACGATCAACGACTACCCAGATGGCATCATGACCTTTCTTTGTGCGTGGGAGTTTGGTAACAAGATCCATAGTAATGTTTTCCCATTTCCAAACTAGGATCTCTGGTTGCTCCAATAAACCAGAAGGACGTTGATGTTCAGCCTTAACCTTAAGACAAGTAAGACATTTTGACACGTATAAGGCAATGTCTTTCTTCATACCAGGCCACCAATAGTGAATACGAAGATCCTTGTACATTTTATCTGAGCCCGGATGAATAGAATAACGAGACTTATGGGCTTCATCCATAAGCAAGGTACGAATATCATCCTGGCTTGGGACCCACAAACGGTCCATGAAGTAATATGACCCATTGTCCTTCAGTTCAAGAGCAGGTGTTATGTGATAGGGAAATTCCTTATCCATCAAACCTTGTGAAACACAAGATTGCTGGGCTAGAGAAATGCGTTCTTGAATATCAGATCGAGCTTGAATAACAGATTGAACGCGTACACAATGAAGCTTAGTATGTTCCTTACGACTCAATGCATCAGCCACGACATTCGCCTTACCAGGATGGTAGCGAATTTCGCAGTCATAGTCGTTTAAAAGCTCAACCCAACGTCGCTGTCTCATGTTGAGTTCTTTATGGTTGAAGATATGCTGAAGACTTTTGTGGTCCGTGAAAACCACACATTTTGTACCGTACAAATAGTGTCTCCAGATTTTGAGAGCAAAGACAACTGCACCCAACTCAAGATCGTGAGTGGTGTAGTTCTTCTCATGTATCTTCAATTGTCTTGATGCATAGGCTATGACTTTGTTCCTTTGCATAAGAACACAGCCAAGACCCAATTTCGATGCATCACAATACACAACAAAATCATCATCACCCTCAGGCAATGATAGGACAGGCGCATCGCAAAGCTTCTGCTTCAGGTGTTGAAAAGCTTCCTCTTGTCTGAATCCCCAGTAAAAGGGCATTTTCTTCTGAGTTAGAGCAGTTAGAGGAACTGCAATCTTAGAGAAGTTTTCAATGAAGCGGCGATAATAACCCGCTAGACCAAGAAATGAACGAACTTCAGTAGGAGTAGAAGGTGTATCCCAATCCTTAATCGCACTGATCTTGGAGGGATCTACATGAACACCTCGTTCGTTGATAATGTGTCCCAAAAATTGAACTTCTTTAAGCCAAAATTCGCACTTGGAGAATTTGGCGAAAAGTTGCTCTTTCTTCAGGAGTTCCAGAGTAAGACGAAGATGCTGCTCGTGATCAGCTCGCGTCTTAGAGTAAATCAAGATATCGTCAATAAAAACAATGACGAACTGATCCAAATAAGGTTTGCAGACCCTATTCATTAAGTCCATGAAAACAGCAGGAGCATTAGTCAAACCGAATGGCATGACTGTGAACTCGTAATGTCCATAACGAGTACGGAATGCTGTCTTCGGAATGTCTTCTTCTTGCACCCGAAGTTGATGATACCCGGAACGCAGATCGATCTTCGAAAAATAAGAAGCGCCTTGTAGCTGATCAAAGAGGTCGTCTATGCGAGGTAGAGGATATCGATTTTTGATGGTAAGCTTGTTAAGCTCACGATAATCGATACACATCCTAAAGGATCCATCCTTCTTCTTGACAAAAAGAACGGGAGCACCCCAAGGTGAAAAGCTGGGACGGATAAAACCTTTGTCAGAGAGCTCCTGAAGCTGCTTAGACAACTCTTGCATCTCAGACGGTGCAAGACGATATGGAGCTCTGGCTATGGGATTTGCACCAGGTACGAGATCAATGCGGAACTCGACTTGGCGTGCTGGAGGTAGACCAGGTAAATCTTCAGGGAACACTTCAGAATAATCCCGAACGACAGGAATATCTGAAATAGACTTACCCTTGCCTTTATCTTCTGTAACATGTGCTAAGAAAGCCACATAGTTCTTCCGCAAATACTTCCGAGCTTTAAAACAAGACATGAGTTTGAGACCACCGATAGGCTTCTCACCTTGAACCTGCAGAATCTCGCCTGACGAAAGCGGCACACGAACAATCTTCTTAGAACAAACTATCTCTGCGTGATGCTTGGATAACCAATCCATTCCCACAATAACGTCGAAGCTTCCAAGTTGCATAGGCGCGAGGTCAATAGGAAAAAGATGGTCGTTAAGATTCAACTGGCAGTTGTGAAGAACAGAATCAAGAATAATGGGTTCACCACTAGCAACCTCTACTGTCAAAGATTTGCCTAGTTTCGTTCTAGACACTCGAAGCATTGGTTCAAAGGACAAAGACACGAAACTCTTATCGGCACCGGAATCGAAAAGAACAGATGCAGGCTGATTATTAATAAAGAACGTACCGTTCACCACATTATCGTCAGCCTGTGCCTCTTGGGCATTCATGTTAAAAACTCGGCCTCGAGCCGAAGCCTGATTCTGGTTCTGGTTCTGGTTGACTAGTCTTGGGCACCGATTCCTATAGTGGGTCAGATCCCCACAATTGTAACAAGCACCCGGTGGGTATTGTGGTCGTGCAGCTTGACCCTGTTGCGGAGCAGGAGGCTGAGCCACTTGTTGAGCCGGGTTCTGAACCGCGGGATTCTGAGCAGATCGACAAACATTGGCGAGATGGCCTGATTTTCCACAGTTAGTACAGAAACGGCATGGAAGTTGTGGCTGGTGGTGACTGTTGCATCTATTGCACAAAGGTGCATTCCCTGTATAGGGTTTCTTTGCTGGAGGCTGTGCGGGTTGGTTGGGAGCTGCCAGATTAGCTTGGGCAGTGATAGCAAAATTTTGGGAAGCCTTACGCTTCCTTGACCTCTTCGAAGAACCAGAGTTCTTTCCATTCAAGTTTTGACCTTTCTTGCTATCTTCCTTGTCAGCCGACTGCTTCTTGCCCTTGTCACCCTTCCGGTGTAACTTGTTCTTCCGGATCTGCGACTCAGTCAATGTCGCAGATAACTCGATCGCCTGACGAAGTGTGGCAGGGTTACTACCAGTGAGAATGTCTTGTACCGAGTCAGGTAGACCATCGATGTATCTCTCGATAGCCTTGTCGAGTGGGGTGACCATTGTTGGGCAAAGCAGACTCAATTCTTCAAACCGATCAGTATAAGCCCTGTGCTCACCACTATCTTGCTTCAAAACATCAAACTCTTTCTCCAACGCTCGCTGTTCATGGCGAGGACAGAATTCCCTCATCATAAGGGCTCTAAGTTCAGCCCATGTCTGTGCGAGAGCAACTTCTGCACCCCGGTCTCTCATAACCCCGTTCCACCATGTCAAAGCCCTCTTCTGAAATACGCTCGAGGAGAACTCGACCTTGCGATTATCCGGACACTGCACATGGCGAAAAGTATTCTCTATGCTCTCGAACCACTGAAGAAGCCCAGTCGCTCCCTCAGAACCACTAAACTTGAGTGGTTTAGCCTGGTTAAAATCCTTGTATTTGCATGGAACATTGTTGTTGTTGTTGGCTTGATTCCATTGAGCAAAGAGATTTGGAAACTGAGCAGCCATCTGCTGCGCAATAATTTCTGCCAGCTCGGCAGTTGCTATCTGATTTTCGCGTCGAGGAGGCATTCTAAAAGAGGAAAACATGAAAGGAAACGAGTGAGATGATTGGATGAAAAGAATGAGATGAAACAAAATCAACAAAAGCAAAGATGGTGGTCATTCGTCCGTATCACAAAGCAAACAAACGACTCACAGTGACTAATCAAAGTAAATGGATCAAAAATAATGTATAATGAAGACATGCTCGCCAATAAGTGAACACTCACTCCAAGAATTCCCAGGTAAGCACAACTGGTCTCGCGTCTGGTTGAGATGTATACGAAGTGCTTGCCTAGACAGAAAACTCAGAATACAGGCATTCACCCTTCCAGTTTGCACATGTTCACATTATTTAAAACCCAAAACGTTTGACGGGATTTTTGAAAATTAGAAGGCACAAGGCCAAAAACCAAACTTGAAAAGGGTTCAAAACCATAAAACAGAGGGTTCAAAACCTTACAATTGAGGGTTCAAAACCTTGTAAAAATTTATTCAAAAACAGATGATTGTTTTTCAAAAATCGTTTCGGAAAAATTTTGGTTCCTTGTTTTGTTAATCACCTAAGGATAGGTGATGTACATGTTTTAAGATCTAAACACAAGATAACTTGTGTTGGGTTCCTAGGAAAGTTATAGTCTAGGTCAAAGCATTACTAATAACCTAATTCCCTATAACCATTGGCTCTGATACCAACTCTTCTGTCACACCCCGACCGCGTAAAACAACAAATCGCGGCGGAAACATCGGGGCGTGTTGCGACAGAATTAATTGTTTCATAACCATGGCACACAAAGTGTATTTTATTTATTAAACAAGGGTGTTACATTGTCTCAAACAGGAAATTTAAGAGTTCAGAACATAATTAAACATAGTCTATCTTCTTTTAAAGTTTCTAAGGCACAGGTCCGCCCTAGTATCATGATCAACATCCTATGGAAAAGCACCTGAAAACACATGTGAAAATAGGTACGTCAGCATAAAAATGCCTGTGAGATACATAGGTTTTGTGAAAATAGGATTCATGACTTATGTTTAAGAAAAATGTTTAGTCATGAACCTAGTAATTTGCTTCGTCTTGTAAATCATTTGAAAACAATAAGATCAGATGATATGTATAAGTAAATGTCAGGTTAAATAAATAACCATGTAAAAATGTGTTTGTATAAGGTAAGTTGTTTGTAAATCAATGTCTTGTGAAAAGTATGTTATTTGTATAAAATGTTATATGTATCAAACTGAAATGATTCAAATAACGTTACGCCATGTAATACCATACAAACACTTATATATAGGAAGTACCAGCGGCGTATCCACCATGCTTGTATCATATTACACACGCATCGTTACTTAATCACTTAATCAAACCAAACCAATCAATGTAAGAAGTCTATGTTTAACCAATTTGTCAAATGTATTGAATAATATGTCAAAGTGTTTATGTCAAGATGTAAATCATGTCAAATGTCTATGTCAAATATCCATGTCAAATGTCTATGTCAAATATCCATGTCAAATGTCTATGTCAAAATATCCATGTCAAATGTCTATGTCAAAATGTCATGTATGGCAAGTGAAATGTCTCAACTAAACCACATGCACAAAAACAAAATGTTGAAGTAAAACATGGTTTAAATCAATCTTATGTCTTTGTGGAAAAATGCATGCAACTATTTAATATGAACATTTATGCGGTATTGTGAAAATGCATACATCCAAGCCTGGCGACTGTGGTGATAAACCCTTTAAACAAATTAAAGGTCTATCTGTCTTATGTCAACGAATTCGGTCATTCCTTTCTGTCCCCTTACCCTGGGATGTCCGGAACGGGAGTTGTCAATTCCTATGGTACCACTACCTACTAACGAACGGCGTAGCTAATGTTAATGAATGTATTGTCCCATGTAAACAAACCAAATGTCATAACAAAATGTGAGCATGTGAAAACAATGCACTAAGTATGTAATCAAATGAACATACATAGCGTGAAATGTCATGTAAAACGATGTACTAAGTAATGCACACAATGGGCACACCTAGCATGAAATGTCATGTAAAACGATGTACTAAGTAATGCACACAATGGGCACACCTAGCAGGAAATGTCATGTAAAACAATGTACTAAGTAATGCACACAATGGGCACACCTAGCAGGAAATGTCATGTAAAACAATGTACTAAGTAATGCACACAATGGGCACACCTAGCATAAGATGCAATGAAATCATGTACTATAATGAACTAACAAACATAGCATGTATATGATGTAAAAACAGGAAAGCATGAAAGTAACAAGTAGGCACATGTGTTCCACCCCAAAACGTTTGGAAAACAGTAAAAGAGGGGTCTATGTACTCACTTGAGATTGCTCAGTTGTATAAAGATAACCACCAAGCAATGCTAGAGATCTCGGAATCAAACGGCACCTAATATAGGTAACTATGTTAATAACCGGACCTTAATCGGATGATTGGATAGAATGAGGTTTCGTAAACCAAACGAGTGTAGAGACTCGTGTCATTTGGTTTAACAAAGCCTACATACTAAATGAAACCTAACATAATTGTTTACGACCCATTACGACCCGTTTAGGAAGCTTATGCTACTTTAACGTGTCGTGCGCGTGAAACGCGTTCGGACCGCCTAACTAGTCCTATGACAAGTATTATATGCCTAAACATGTTACATAATCAGTTACATGAC
This sequence comes from Helianthus tuberosus, assembly GCA_030545235.1. Lineage (NCBI taxonomy): Eukaryota > Viridiplantae > Streptophyta > Magnoliopsida > Asterales > Asteraceae > Helianthus > Helianthus tuberosus. The sequence continues at coordinate 107,076,788 of CM060365.1, read as the reverse complement.
AAAAGTTTAGGTTACATATGCTTAATTACCAATTATGTATGAAAAGGGTATTCTGGTAATTTACCTAAGGCATATAAACTACCTATCATACAACTACTTAAACGTCGTGACCATAAGGTATAACCTCGGAAGGTTATTCCCTACACTATGGTCACCTAACGTGTTTGGTCGGATCCTAATGATCGACCAAACTGGGTCGGGTTCGAAGGTATAGGCGATTTATTAGATCGCCTACCCTACGACCCTAGACAACGTGGTAATCAGTAGGCATAGTCCCAAGGGACTATGACCATCGTGATTACAATCACGTTGCGAAGTTCTAACGAACTTCGCATTGACCATTACTGGTCAACGCTGAAAGTCAAACAAAGTTTGACTTTCTGACTCGAAAAGCAGTAAAAATAATGAAAAGAACGAAAGAATACTTACGAAGGGTCCCCGAATGCTAATCTAGATCAGTATAGTTCAGGTATGAAACAAAGTTTCAACTTAGAACACAACTAATAAGATTCTAGTGCTTAAAAACAATGAAAGGCATGGGGTATATATAGTTTTCGGGTAACCGTTAGGATCGTTTCTTGAATAACGTGATCGAATCTCGTGCGTACACTTGTCGGAATGTTATGGTGCCACAAATGCTCCTTATCTTAGTGACACATCAACTTAAAACATGTGGTGGAGAATTAAATGGCTGCAACTTGTGATTAGAAACATTTAATCTGGTCTGATAGTGGGAAGCGGCCCGCTTCAGGATCAGCCAAAGACAATGCGGTCCGCATGGCCCTTCTGATCTGCACATATGTTTGAAAAATGACAGTTTCAGTCCCTGCACGTGTTTAAGGCCATTTCCGACACTTCTAAGGCCCGTAAAGCCAACTTTAAGGCCCTAAAATGATGCCTAAACATTGTGGACTTGAAACATGTTCAAAAATATGTCGGATGATGGTTCGTTTGGCCGTACGAACGCGATGTTCGCTTAATTACGACGAAATGCGCACAAGCGCGAAAAACGATCCAAATGACGAAACGAATGGATTTTTCTTAAGGAGAACACTAAAATATAATGTAGTCATGCTTTCATAAATTGTTGGATGTCCGGATGTATTCAGAACGTAAGTTATGCGCGAAAATGCAAACTTGTGCACTTTTAGTCCCTGAATGTCCCAAAAGTTTATTTTAGCACACCAAACCCCTCAAAGCCTATTTCTAAGCTATGTAAAGGATATTTAAGGTGTGTTTAACTTATGGTCATGTTCCGGAATGTTCGTTACAGTTCAAATTGACATACTTTCGCAGTTCGTCATATTTAGTCCCTGTAAGCGAATTAACTTGTTTTTGCCATACCAAAGCCTTCAAAACTTATTTCTAAGTTATGTAAAGGTTATTTAAGGTATGTTGAGTATATGTTGATGTTCCAGAGTATTTCTCGCATTAAACTGAGTACGTTTACGCACTAGTTTGCGTATAACTCTCCAGAAAGCGATGTAGAGTTTGAAATTACATAAAAGTCAAAACATGAAAAATGTATAACATAACAAAACAAACATTGGGATCAAATAACATTGTTTTATTGATAACATAACTGTTCATAGTGATTACAAGCACAGTTGTTACACCCTTCCAAGAACCCTAACTCACAAAAATTGCCAAAATCAAAGAGAAATCAAGCCAAGAATTTGGGGATTTTAATAAAATCGTGATCACCAAGCTTAGGGGATCACAAGGTATGTTGAATTTTGATGTTTATTGATATTTCGAATTTTGTGATGAACATGCATGAACGAAATTCTTGCATGAATGTTCAATGTTATAGTGATATTGGTGTGGGTACAAGTCTAGGAGCAAACCCTAGATGTAAACTTATAGAATTGTGCCATAAACTAGTGATTTATCAAATAGTCAAGTATAAGCTAAGTGGGTTTTGTTGATTTGATGAAATTGATGTGTATAAACATCATAATAATTCATATGAATGAACTATTCAAACAAATTAGAGATTTTGTTAAGAATTCATAAGTGATTAGAAGTGGGTTTTTACACAATAGTTAAACTCATGGTTATGATGGTCAAAGTGTATATGTGCATACAATGACTAAAATTACATGTTGATTTATGGTTACTTGGGGTATGAATCAAATAACATGTTAGTAGAAGTAACGTCTCAAAAGATGACGCTCACTAAATGGTTGATAATGTGCCTAAATCGAGTCATGTGAACTTGTTAGTGCAACCATATTTGTAAATTGGTGGTTTGACCTTTAAAAGTCAAACCGACATACGATAAGGTTCATTAAGAATAGTGATAAAAGATTCATAAGGTGTGAAAGTTATGATCTTGAATGACTAATCTAACCACCTTGAAAAGGATGATGATAGTTTGACGCGCAACAAGCTAGGTCGAAGCTTGATGAGGGAGCGGGTCAAACGAATCAAGAAGGAAAGGAAAAGCGTAGTTCGGATGCGAAGTAAGTTAAGCTTATGCCCTTATTACTTTTATTACAAAATGCTTATTGTGAGCATGGAATACGATTTATATTAAGTAAATGAAACATGATGTTCCGGCGCGATATAATGCTAGTCGGAACAAGCAAAAATGGTAGAAACCATAAATTATGATAGAAAGGGGTAAAAATGGTGAAATGGTAATCCGGACATGGGTTAACGAATAGATAAAGGGATTTAAAACGACACCATTAGGCATAAGGCATAATGGGTCAAATAAAACAGGAAACGACTTCCAAGTTGGATGATTTCAAAAAGTAAACCGGGATAGGTTTAAGGGGTGAATTGGTAATTAAGTGCCATCTTATAATGACAATTGGTCATTTCGACTAAACGGGTCAAATGGTGTTGTTAACACCATTTGTCAATAATATTTAATGATTGCTTGTTGAGTTTTATGGTTACAGGAATTGACACATGGTAGCATTGCTATTATCTAGATATTAATAACGAAAGGTATTAAAATGGGTCAATATGTTGATCCGAGCCAGGTATACATAATCATGTTGTAGTTAAAAGTGTTATTTTGGTCGAATAACTGGTGAGAGTCCTTCGTCGTAAAAGAAGGACCAAAATCGACCAAAATGCCCTTGTAGGCTAAACTGAACAAACAACCCTTAAAGCTTGTTTGGAAACGAATTTCATGATTAGATAAATATTTAGAATAAGTATAGATGTTGAAAGATGTAATACGTTAGTCAAATAGCTCTATTTGAGTCTTGCCGTAAAATAACAATCCGAAGGGTAAAACTCGGAACATATAGATATACACATTGAAATCCAACACACAAAGAGTTGTAGTTGAAGATTACTTGATAAGAAATGTAGGAATAAGATGCTAGAAATGAATGAAAGCGATTTCAAGCTTTAAAGTGCTTAAATACCCTTAAGGGGGTCAAAATAAGCATACGAGCGAAAACAGGTTTAAATGGTGTAATAAACCTATGATTAGAACCTAATATAGTAGGTGACATTAATTTGAAGAAGTGTATGAGATATAGGAATCAAATAAATACGTTTGTTTGATAAAATTGCATAAACGGGTTAAAATTCGGTAAAAAGGTAACGAGTCGAAGGCTTAGAAGTCTCAAAATTTCTTATGTTGGATGTAGGATTTTAACTCCATAAGATGGAGGATTAAATTACGGACGCGTAGGAAAAAGAATCGGGTAAAACGGATCAATAACGAAGAAGTTATGGCCGTTTCCGTGAAATCAGATCGTGCTGTGTATGTACAGCATCAGCTAAGGCAACAGGCTGTGAAAAACAGGGCTAGGCGTGACACCTAGGCCCTTGGCGTCACGTCTAGCCCCCTAACTCCGAAAATTGTTAATTTTTGTCATTTTTAACCCCTGTACTTGTTTAAACTTAATATTTGACTATCAAAACTAACTTTTAAGTTGGTTTTTATCATAGGTGAATGCCAAGAGTGCACGGATGAAGATCAAGCGACGAGCAAGAACCGAACACGATCACGAAATAAGCTTCCGCACTATGTATCGTTATTATGTTAAACGACGAACGTACACCTGATATGTTGTATACTTTTTTAATTGTAAAAACTTTTAATTAACCCGTAATTTCCAATGCATATGTAATCTTAATTACATGATTGTTTTTCGTAAATGATACGTTAAACCTTGAATTATAAGAACGGGTGTTACAAGTTGGTATCAGAGCCTTGGTTTAAGAGATTCAAGTATGGCGGGAAAAACTATGCTTGGACTTAAACCTTATGCTCTTAATAAAGATTGGTGTTCGGTTCGAGGCTTGATCGCAAATCCGGTAAGTACATGTATGTAATAGTTTAGCATGCTAAAGTGTTGTAGACAACACATAGGGCTATCGTGTGATACACGTTACCCCAATTAAAATGACTGAGATAGTTGACAAAAATACGCGCGTTGACGCGTATAGTAGAAAAAGCCTTGTATTATAATACGGGCGATTATTTAAAGTTGACATTACTAACTTTTGTGAATATTTTAATTGAAGGACACTTGCGTTTGAAGACGACGAGAGTCAAACGAATTGTGGGTATGATGATGGAACGGTCCGAGATATGACAAGAAGAGCATACTCATCAAGGACCTAAATCGCGTAACGATCGCAAATAAGTAATGGCAAGAAAGCCCGTTAAGGCAAGCATTACTAGGTGCACATTTTAAATATAATTGCACAAATATTAATATGCAACAAATATGTAGAAATTGAAAGTTGCATATTTAGATTAAAAACTTGGAAAAACCCGAATAGAAAATGTATTCGGGATATTGTTTCCAAGAGAAACAAATAGAGGCATTACTTACATAGGGCGTGATGTGAAAACTATAAAAAGGTCATGCGTGTCATGTGTTAATCGCTTACTCTGGCCAAGTAAGTAGTTGCATATGATACCATGAACTTCTTATAGCGGACACATTTATGTCCGATATAGTAAGGGTGGGGTGAATGGGACTAACTTAAATGGTACCCAAATGAATCAAATAAGTAAGATGTTTGATAGTAAACGTAAACGTAAGTCGGATGACGGAAGCGTATTATGTAAGAATAACGAGCCCGAGAGAAGGGGCAATGATCAAGTAAAAAGGGAATACAGACCGACCAATAGGAATGCTAAGGCATAGGGATAAAAGTTTGACTGTCACAAGTGATGAAATTCACATGGACAAGTCAAACGAATCGAATAAAGAATAAAGGACTTGATTGAATAAAAGCGATGGATCTCGCTAAGACGACCAAATAAATTAAAATAACGTCTAAAACCATATAAGAATGGTTACTTGAAAATGATTACGGTAAAGATACCCGATGAATGGGTAGGATTTGGAAAGAATGCGTAAACCAAGAGACGGGAACGCGAGATAGAAAGTCAAAAGACTTGGAATATGAGTCATGAATAAAAGACAATGAGAATTTGCAAACAGAAATGTTAATAACTACGCTCAGCTATTTCAAAGCTGAACGGTTCAAACAAAGACTGAAGTTTGGCATTCATAAGTGATGAATGTTCACACGAACAAGTCAAACAAATTTAATAAATGATGACACTTGCTAAGGTAAGTAAGCGCGAATCGGATAAATAAAAGTGCGAAATATTAATAAACCTATGTAAAGGAGTTATAGGCGTTAAAAACATTGAAATAAAAGAACCCGGGTAATGGGACGTAAAGAAGTATAGGTAAGAACCGGGTAACGGTAAGTGTAGGACAAACCGACGTGTAAATCACGTTAGAAGTCATAAAGTCAGAAAGAAAATTCAAAAGAGAACAAATGTAGCCTTAGACTACGGTCAAGGTTGAATGAAATCCAAAAAGCAAAAGTAGATCGTTCTAGACATAAAAGGGGTGCCTTGACACCATATATATATATATATATATATATACTGTTGAATAAAGACTTGAATAAAAGATGATGTATGGGATTAGCATAACCTACGGGATGTTAATTAGTGTAAAGGTCTATGGGACCAAAATGACCCACGGGTCATGAATTGAAGCAAAGGGATCATAAGGGTCTTGCCTTAAAGAGATGAAGGTCTAATAAAATAGCCCATAGACTAAGTGATAAAACCTACGGGTTAATTACACAAAGCGAGGGATTAAATGGAGAATCCTCGCATAAAACAAAGACTGAAAAAGAATAAATTTTGGACTGTCAATATCCCGGTATGGATAATTGACAAAGGTTAAAGAGAAGACGCTAAACCAAAACTTCGGTTTTGGTAAGAAATAACATTTCTACGAAAATGTATTATGATAGACGTATAAACGGTAAACATGAAAGATATAAGTCTTGACACTGATTGGTGCAAGGCGATATATTCGAAAAGTAATATTTTCGAAAATAAAAAAAAGTTGATATGAAATTTGGAGTGACGTGACATGATCACGGTCAAGAAATGCAATGTGAGGTAGAATCACATTATAACCAAGCGAGCGGTGAAAGTAACTGGACTAACAAGTCTAATTAGTGAGACAGGTTAAGGTCAGCAATTCAAATAAAAAAAAATTTGGTTTGCTTGTAAGCGGTAGATTCGGTATAACTGAACCGAATAAATAAATTTGAAAACAAAAGAATTTGTTGCTAAAAGTGAAGGATTTCACTAAGGACCTTTAAACGGGTCAAAGTAACGGATTTATAAAGAATTCGATAGTATATGAAAGCGATGAATATCGCTAAGTTAACTAAACTAGTGGGAATAACGAGATTACGTTATTTCAAGTTGCACTATGTCGAATGAGATACATAGACAATTAGTGACCAGAAAGATGTTACCATACTTATCTGGTAATACTAACAGTTGGTTAAAGGTATAAGTAATGCTTAAAAGATTTCTTGGATCAAAATACATTGAGTTTAAACTCAATGAATTATGTAAGAAAAGGTTTCGAGGACGAAACCTCTCTAAGGGGGGTAGACTTGTAACACCCCGAAAACGGGTTTGGTAATCAAACTCCGTTAATACTAAAAGACGGGTAAAGTACCATTAGTAGTAAAAATAACCAGGTAAATAATTGGATTTAAATAAGAAATCCTAATAATTAAATACTAGCGAATCAAAGTTTTAAGAGATTGAGTTTATAAGAGCCCGAGTTAACGGGACTTAAAATACAACGGGTTATAACTCCCGACCCCATTAAATTAACTAGGAATAATTAACCTAGTTAATAATATGTGATTAGGTTATAAATAATGGATTATAACTTATATAGATCAAAATAAAACCTTGAGGGACTAAAGGTGGACAATTGGAAACAAGTTTATAACTAAAACTTAAAAACACCAAAACACACACATATTTGTGTGTTTTGGTCGATATATGCAGGAGAAAAAGGGGAGTTCCCTTCCAAGAACCCTAACTCACAAAAATTGCCAAAATCAAAGAGAAATCAAGCCAAGAATTTGGGGCTTTTAATAAAATCGTGATCACCAAGCTTAGGGGATCACAAGGTATGTTGAATTTTGATGTTTATTGATATTTCGAATTTTGTGATGAACATGCATGAACGAAATTCTTTCATGAATGTTCAATGTTATAGTGATATTGATGTGGGTACAAGTCTAGGAACAAACCCTAGATGTAAACTTGTAGAATTGTGCCATAAACTAGTGATTTATCAAATAGCCAAGTATGAGCTAAGTGGGTTTTGTTGATTTGATGAAATTGATGTGAATAAACATCATAATAATTCATATGAATGAACTATTCGAACAAATTAGAGATTTTGTTAAGAATTCATTAGTGATTAGAAGTGGCTTTTTACACAAGAGTTAAACTCATGGTTATGATGGTCAAAGTGTATATGTGCATACAATGACTAAAATTACATATTGATTTATGGTTACTTGGGGTATGAATCAAATAACATGTTAGTAGAAGTAACGTCTCAAAAGATGACGCTCACTAAATGGTTGATAATGTGCCTAAATCGAGTCATGTGAACTTGTTAGTGCAACCATATTTGTAAATTGGTGGTTTGACCTTTAAAAGTCAAACCGACATATGATAAGGTTCATTAAGAATAGTGATAAAAGATTCATAAGGTGTGAAAGTTATGATCTTGAATGACTAATCTAACCACCTTGAAAAGGATGATGATAGTTTGACGCGCAACAAGCTAGGTGGAAGCTTGATGAGGGAGCGGGTCAAACGAATCAAGAAGGAAAGGAAAAGCGTAGTTCGGATGCGAAGTAAGTTAAGCTTACGCCCTTATTACTTTTATTACAAAATGCTTATTGTGAGCATGGAATACGATTTATATTAAGTAAATGAAACATGATGTTCCGGCGCGATATAATGCTAGTCGGAACAAGCGAAAATGGTAGAAACCATAAATTATGATAGAAAGGGGTAAAAATGGTGAAATGGTAATCCGGACATGGGTTAACGAATAGATAAAGGGATTTAAACCGACACCATTAGGTATAAGGCATAATGGGTCAAATAAAACAGGAAACGACTTCCAAGTTGGATGATTTCAAAAAGTAAACCGGGATAGGTTTAAGGGGTGAATTGGTAATTAAGTGCCATCTTATAATGACAATTGGTCATTTCGACTAAACGGGTCAAATGGTGTTGTTAACACCATTTGTCAATAATATTTGATGATTGCTTGTTGAGTTTTATGGTTACAGGAATTAACACATGGTTAGCATTGCTATTATCTAGATATTAATAACGAAAGGTATTAAAACGGGTCAATATGTTGATCCGAGCCAGGTATGCATAATCATGTTGTAGTTAAAAGTGTTATTTTGGTCGAATAATTGGTGAGAGTCCTTCGTCGTAAAAGAAGGACCAAAATCGACCAAAATGCCATTGTAGGCTAAACTGAACAAACAACCCTTAAAGGTTGTTTGGAAACGAATTTCATGATTAGATAAATACTTAGAATAAGTATAGATGTTGAAAGATGTAATACGTTAGTCAAATAGCTCTATTTGAGTCTTGCCGTAAAATAACAATCCGAAGGGTAAAACTAGGAACATATAGATATACACATTGAAATCCAACACACAAAGAGTTGTAGTTGAAGATTACTTGATAAGAAATGTAGGAATAAGATGCTAGAAATGAATGAAAGCGATTTCAAGCTTTAAAGTGCTTAAATACCCTTAACGGGTCAAAATAAGCATACGAGCGAAAACGGGTTTAAATGGTGTAATAAACCTATGATTAGAACCTAATATAGTAGGTAACATTAATTTGAAGAAGTGTATGAGATATAGGAATCAAATAAATACCTTTGTTTGATAAAATTGCATAAACGGGTTAAAATTCGGTAAAAAGGTAACGAGTCGAAGGCTTAGAAGTCTCAAAATTTCTTATGTTGGATGTAGGATTTTAACTCCATAAGATGGAGGATTAAATTACGGACGCGTAGGAAAAAGAATCGGGTAAAACGGATCAATAACGAAGAAGTTATGGCCGTTTCCGTGAAATCAGATCGTGCTGTGTATGTACAGCATCAGCTAAGGCTGAAAAACAGGGCTATGCGTGACACCTAGTCCCTTGGCGTCACGTCTAGTCCCCTAACTACGAAAATTGTTAATTTTTGTCATTTTTAACCCCTGTACTTGTTTGAACTTAATATTTGACTATCAAAACTAACTTTTAAGTTGGTTTTGATCATAGGTGAATGCCAAGAGTGCACGGATGAAGATCAAGCGACGAGCAAGAACCGAACACGATCACGAAATAAGCTTCCGCACTATGTATCGTTATTATGTTTAACGACGAACGTACACATGATATGTTGTATACTTTTTAAATTGTAAAAACTTTTAATAAACCCGTAATTTCCAATGCATATGTAATCTTAATTACATGACTGTTTTTCATAAATGATACATTAAACCTTGAATTATAAGAACGGGTGTTACAATTATGAACACACATAAATATAGATTGTCTCAATGTTCTGCATGAACTCTGGCTTCGCTTTGGCTTTGACCAAAATTCATGTATTTTGAACACACATAAATAATAAAGTAAAGCACATAAATATAACATAACACCTTTGGGCCAGAAATGAAATATTTATGTAAATTAGGCAAATACAGATAATTACATAAGATGGCATAACTTAAGCTTCAATGTTTAATCAAATGATATCACGTTGGTTCAGTCATTGATCACTGAAGTTCGCCATTTAACTTGCATACTTAAGTTGGGCCATTCACAAGTTAGTCCCATATGAGAGCAAAAATAAGTAAATAAATAACTAAGGCTTGCAAACTGGTTTTAACATCTTTGCAAAACGATTTCATAATTTGCAAGATAATTTTGCCAAAATAATTAACTAATTAGTCGATTTCAATACCTTTCATCTATACCAAATTAAATCACCATTAATAGGTTTGTTGGTGTGTAATTGAAATAAGTCACCAGCATTTAGAATAAATTGATTTAATCGATCATCAATAGATTTATGAAAAATACTGCTAATTTAGTGATTTGCAAATTATGTCTGTTTAAGATTCATGAAAACCGATTGGCATATAAACGATGTGCAAAAAAAATCAATTATAAAATAAAATATCTCAATTGATTAAATCCTTTTTGCAAGACTAAATCCAATCAAAGAAATAATCCAACTGATGGATTCTTGTTGGCATGGAAATTTACGTAAAATTAAAATTAATATACCATTAATTCACCACCAAAATGTATAAGTCACTATTTAATAACATTGATTAAAGAATTGCAACAGAGTATTGTGAAACCCAATAGACAAAACAAAATAAAAAATATGTCACTAATTAAAATCACCATCAATTGCAATTCAAGATGATGTAAATATAGTTAAAGTGACAATTCTTTGTTTTGGATTGTATGCCATATATTTTCGATTATCAAGAGTGTCAGAATGAATCATTTGAAAATGAATATATTTTACTTCCATAAGAAAGCCATTAGATTGCAAGTTATTTGAATTGTCCAAAAGAGTTCGTGATATTATTAACAAATTGACTTACATGGTTTAACTTCTAAATCAACTTGCAGGTCAGAAGATCACGAAACATAAAACATGGCAACAAATCGATTTACATGATCAACCTTGATATAATCAACATTGCTCTAATACCACATGTTGATTATATCTATAAACATGGGTCAAAAAATAGAACCTAATCATGTTTATTCAATCATAACGTAAATATAGATACCAAGTTAGAGACACTTACTTGTAGGAGTGGTCATCTTTGAGGATAAAGATGAAGTCATGATTCCCGTTATGGTACCTTGGGTTGATGGATCACCTTAGAGAGAATTTTTTTATTGGTGTTCTTCCTGAGTTATTGATCACTTACCATCAATATATAAAGATCAATGAATAATGGTCATAAATAGTAATCCGTTATAAAACTCTATGTATTCTCTATTAATGGTACCTAAAGGGAAATCATAATTGCCCCTTGGACTAATCAATATTTACAATTACTACCATCAAGTAATTGTAGGGGACTAGTTATGTCATATTGGTAATGTTACCAAATGATCCGTAAGGCCACATCAATGGGTTATTTCTAACACAAAGAACAATACCAAAGTACAAATTTGATATTGCAATCAACTTAGTACGGGTGTTCAAGCTGCAGTGTTGATTGATGAAGTGGTTGCCACCAAAGTACAATCATTACTAAACACTTTGATGTGGAGGATCTTTGTGTATTCTGGTATAAGACGTGCTTATAAAATCTTGGTCTTTTGTCTTTGTTGTTTATCCAATTATGTAGTAGTTTCATGTTTAGGATGTTCTAAGGATGCTTGTATTGATCCTAAATCCTAGAATTAATTGTGTAAATTTATTCTAGTGCTACCAATAATGTGTGTTGTAGTAGATTCCTATAAGTATAGTCAGAGTCTCTATTAAAATGAGTGCTTGACTCTATATTTTGCAATTATTAATCAAGAGAAATATACTATAGGGCTTGAAGTGAATTGCTTGTTCTTATTGTTCTTGTTATAGTTCCTTTAATTCAATAATAATAATTTAACTAAGTTTGATTCCGTCTCTATTAATAATTAACATAAACTTGTATGTTATTGGGCTAAGACCGCTCCAACCGTAACATACACAGTAAAGACAAGTTAAACAATATATCTACACATGCAAATAAGAGCAAAACACCACCCCTAGGGATGACGGTGGTGCTAGGGCATGAAGACGACAACAACTGTTAGTTTGCAACAACTATTGGGTTACAATGTTCACTATAAGAAATGGTTCGTCGCAACAGATCCTCCTATTGTGACTAAATTTAGTCCCCAAAAGTTTTTCAGGAATTTTTATTTTTCGTGTCCAATAGGGATGAAATGTAGTTGCTATACGTTTTAGCGGGTTGGAGGGAAATTTAGGCGCTTTGGGAAAATTAAATAGCCACGAAATTTCGTCTCAATACAGAAAAAATATTTAATTTTTCCTTTTCATCAAGTTAATAAGAACGACCTTGTTGCGATTAAATCAGGTCACAATAGGCTATAGAAACGAAATTTCGTCGCGAAAATCCTTTTTTTCATAACAAAATGTCCTTTTTGTAGTGGTTTCTTAGCTTAGGGTTATCATGCCACTAATGATTAGGTTCCACATTAGGTGATTGGTGACACAGAATAATTAAGGTGATAATTGGGGTTGTTTCTTCTTGTGACACGAGTAATGGAGATGACCTATCAGGGGCGGATCTGTCACACCCTGTCTTTTGCGGAAGCGTATGATGTGTGACTGGTTTAATATCATTGCATTCAATCATACTAAACAACTACATGATCAAAACAATGTTCATCCATTCATAAAATTTGAGTATTACAAACACTTGTTATTTAAGTTTTAAAACACAACCTTCGACTAGGTTACAAACCAACAAAAGTGGATGACATCTAAACTTGAAGTCTACTTCTAGTTACGACACCCGCGCCCAAGATCCATCCTGTCACCTGAAATACATGTAATTTTGGAAAACATCAACAAAAGTTGAGCGAGTTCATGCGTTTTGTGTGAGTACTGTAATCTTGTAAATCTTTGAGAGACTCCTTTGTAAACAGGTATGAAAAGCGTGTATGAACATACCAAATGAATGTTTGTACAAGGACATTAAGGCATGTGAGGACATAGGGAGTACTCAGAATGAGTAGGATTATACCCTTGTCGATTTTCCTCGACTGTGTCAATTTACCTTGAATATGCCAATTTCCCTTGACTATGTCGATTACCCTCGACGGTGTCGATTACCCTCGACCGTGTCGATTAACCTCGACCGTTTCGATTAACCTCGACCGTGTCGATTAACCTCGACTGGGACTCTGAAGCACTACTTGGTACTAGTTGTGACCATGAGTGGGGTTCGGCCGTACCCGTTAGATCTAACCCTCGTCCCTAATTAAGTATTAATGGCATTTCAATATCTAGTCTATGCTCACATGATCTAGTATTTCATAGGCATTTCATACCGATTAAGCATTCGTACATGTATTCCACCCCCGAGAGTTATAAAACCAAAAACAGTTAAGAGAAAAGGGGGAGCATGGACTCACTGTTTTGCGTCTTCGATACTCGTAACTCAAATCTCGTCAGCAAACACGTCTTCCTACAATGTACTAGGGTCTATTAGATGTATGAACCGTGCCTTGCCTTAGTATTTACGTTTTTGAGTTACGTTTCTTTTATGTCTCCAATATTATTCCAAGTTATATTTAATTTTGGAATAATAGTTAAACAATATTTTTGTAACAATACTATTCAAGTATTTATTTTTGTATTTTCTTCCCAAGGATGGGGGTATCTCATACATGTATTTTCGTATTCTTGCCAAGTATTGGCATCGTATTCCGGCGTGTTAATCCAAATGAATATATATTTTTAAGTCTCACTTAGAAATATATATTTAAACCTTATTTTTATTTCAAAACAATACATCCCAAGAAAATATATATTTTTCCAAAAAATACTATATTTTCTTAGTAAACCCAAGTAAATATATTTTTGCTTCTTTCGTTTCCAAAATAATATTTACCAAAAATATATTGTAACGGTATTTTCCGGAATATTTTGTAAGTTACGTTTTATCGTTCGATTTCGCAATACCAAGTGTGTAACTTGTGTATTTATTCCGTGAGATTTTTGGTATTAGTTAAGTTATATTATTTTACCCTAAAATAATATAACTAGTCCACAAAGTATACAAATATTCACACATGTGTCTTTAATATAAATATATATTCTAAATATATATTCACCCATTTTTATTAATAAAAACCAACCTCCAATACTTTTATTTTTGTAACGAAATCTATGGCAAAGTTCATTTTGAAACCAAAGTTAAAACACACTTTGTAAATATTCGTTTAGAAAATATTTCTTTATGTGTTTATATTTTTATAAAATTTCGCCATAGTTTCCCTTGAAAATGGAGGTGTCCATGCTTTAAAGCATATCTTTTTCTTTTCAAAATCACCACAACAGTCAATAATCAATCCTTAAACCATTTACACTTTCCAAGAGCAAAAACTATACATTTTGTATGACAACATGAATTTGATTTTTTCACAAAAACTTGTAGTAACTTGGTAAAGTGTTTAGTGGGTTTAGTTACCCCTTTAAAATGTGTTTATTCCTTTAAAAATCTCATTTTCAAAGAAACTAGGTGTTTACAACTTGTAAACATATTTTACAAAAATGTTTCTTCATGGATCTTCTTGTTTCTTTAGTGTTTCTACACTTATTTTACTACAAAAAATAGTGTAGGTTTTAGTAAAAACTATGATCTTCTAAAAATCATACTTTGAACTTTGTTCTTTTGAAAAACCACTCATTATTTTTAGATCCACAAGATTATTAACTCACTTTGATGATTATTTTTCAAGAAATCATTTTGTTTTCAAGTTCATGTTTAATCAAGAAGGTGATCATTTTATGTTGTTACATAATCATCCTTCCACTTGCTAGATTATGTGTTTAATCACAATCTAGCAAGTTCCATATGTTGATCAATATCATATTACAAAGAAATCAACAAGCAAGTATTAAACATTCACTAAACAACATCATTTCATCCATATATCATCATATGTAAGCTTTATGTTCAAGATTCAAGTTTATGTCTTTTAGTGATCTTGTGATTTTCATCATAACACATCATTTAACTAATCAAAATATGAAGTAAAAAAGGTTTTCAAGGATCTTACTACTAGCTTTAAGCTAGGTTAGAAATCTTGATGAATATGGAGTGGATAAAAGCAAACGGGAGAGGTCCTTGAAGATCCGTGAGCACCGAGCTTCCTAAAAAACCTTGTTACACCTTGAGATAACCTTGAAATGGATGGAACAAGACTTGATGATGGTGGTGGTGTGTGGAAGGAGGTCGGCCGAGAGGAGAGGGAGAGAGTATGAGAGTTGTGTGGTGTTGAAAGTGATGAGTTGTAGTCCTACTTATAGATCATGTTTAAGTTTTACCCATTGGTCAAAGTGTCACCCAAGTACAAGACCATAATCTTCACAAATCCAAGGGATATTTAAGCAAAATCTCTAGAGATTAAGGGGATCAAGGGTGGGCCACCTTGTGACCGTAAATTGGTATGGGGGGGGGGGGGGTTAAATGTAACTTTGATGGTAATTAGTGTCACGGCCCCCGGCCCGGTTTGACCTGTTTCAGGAGCCGCGGGATAGAAAATCCCGTGGTATTTATTTAATTGAGTTAACAGCGGAAGATTTCTTCAGGATCTTTTTAAAACTAAAATTTCCCCATTTATTTTATTTCACAATTCGGGATAAACCCCGGTAGTTTACAATCATATGATTTCACTGAGAAATCTTTATTTTTACAAAAACATGTTTCTTTATTTTATTTTGAGCCACTTCCTTAAGCTTGTAGTGCTTCGCGGCACTTTTCCTGGATCACAACAGATCACCTGAAACATGTTTGAAAAAGGTTTTGTCAGCGGGAAATACTGGTGAATCATTCTTTTTACTAAAATGACACGTTGTTATAATTTACAGTATTAAGAGCGATTACAATGTTTATATATCAACCAATTACCCAACGGTATTTGTCACTCGACTCGCTTCTGTGACAATGGTCATATCACCCATTGGCTAACCCATTGTCCAATGGTGACGATTATCAAGTAATGTATACAAAACCCCACATACCGGCTGTAATATGGAGATTACAAAGACTTAATCCCTGTAATTATAACTTTGAAAACATTTAAGAATTTATAAAGTACTTTGATAAAAAGAGAATGACTCACATTGCAGCTTTATATGAGCAGAGCTTAGCCTACTGATTAGCCTTTTAACCTAGATTTAATAACATGCACACGAACTCGGTTAGTAACTAATACAGCATTTACGATAACTCACGAGATTAAAACCCTCACAACAAATGACAAAGTGTGATACTTAAACATCCATCGAATTAACGACGAATGACAAAGCATAAACCCTAATGTGGGCAGCACTTAAACATCCATTGGATAGTTTAATCGATCGGACATTGAATCGTAGCAGCGATCGAGTTAATACCCGGTATCGGAGCAGCGCCTCGTTAATATTGAAAATAATTTCAACCTTAAGACAGTAGAAATTCGTTTTTGAGAGTTTGTTTCGACACCAACAGACTGTGCATGCAACAAGCTATTTATAGCTAAAATTGAGGCCACACGCGGCCCGCGTAAGCCTTCGGCTTACCTTTACGCGGCCCGCGTGCCCGCCTAGTCTACGAGTAGGCTTGATGGGTTATGGGTTAGGGTTGCCAGGTGGGTTATACGTGGCCCAGATACTTATCCGGTTGAATTTCAAGTTGACGCGGCCCGCGTAAGACATGCCTTGTCTTTTACGCGGCCCGCCTGAGACCCATAATTTTGTTTTTCTTGATTTTTAATATGGTTTAGGGTTTCAGGGGTCCGGGTTTATACTTACGGGTATTTTTAGGATAATTTTGAGAGTCCTTACAATTAGTTAGCTTATAATTCAATTCCAAGTATATAGTTTCAAGTGTTAATTAATTAGATATTGTAGTGGGTGTTAGGGTGTTCGGGGACCATAACTAGCTCAGAAAAAATTAAACAATGCTTCTAGCAATATTTTGGTGTTCCGGGTAATGTCCGGTTGTTCGGTTAGATACCGGTTCGTTAATGTCACGGCCCCCGCCCGGTGTTACCCGGTCCAGGAGCCGCGGGACAGAAACCCGTGGTATTTATTATTTGAGTTGACAGTGGAAGTTTAACATGATCTTTTAAAACTCGAAAATGCCCAATTATTTTATTTCATAATTTGGGATAAACCCCATAATTTACAATAGAGGAATTTTACGAGGAAATTCCCTGTTTTACAAAACATGTTTATTGATTTTACTGAGCCACCATTTCAAGCTTGTTAGTGCTCCGTAGCACGTTTCCTTGATTCACAGTAGGTCACCTGAAACATGTTTAAAAAAATATTTTATCAGCGGGGAAATACTGGCGAGTCATTCCAGTTGCACAAAAGACACATTGTTATAAATTTACAGCATTAAGGGTTTTTATATTTGCCCCTATCATATAATTATCTGGTTCAGCTGTCACTCGACCGAATCTATGACTGTGGACATATCACTAATTAGGCTCGCCCACCCAAATTGATAAATCGTTAGTAGTAATGTGCACAAAACCCCCCACATACTGCTAGTAATTAAAGATTAGCAAAAACTTAATCACTGCAAAGTATAACTGGAAAACATTTAGGGTTTTGTAAAGCAATTTGATAAAAAGAGAATGACTCACATTGCAAGTTTAGACGGGCAGAGTTTAGCCTACTGATAAGCCTGATAACCTAATTTAAACAGCAATGCATACGAAACTAGGTCAGTAACTTAATACAACATTTACGATAACTAACGAAATCAAAACCCTCACGACGAATGACAAAGGCATAGCCCAAGTACGGGCAGCACTTAAACATCCATCAGATTGGTTTCAATCAATCGGATATTGAATCGTAGCAGTGATCGAGTTAAAACCCTTTAGTCGTAGCAGCGTTTCACTACTTGGAAATTCGAATTTAAGCAGTATACTTCGTTTTTTTATCAAAGTTTTCGAGCACAGATGAAAGCCCCATGCACAGGCTACTTATAGCCAAAATTTGAGATTTACGCGGCCCGCGTAAGCCTTAACAGGGCTTTACGCGGCCCGCGAGGGTCCCCAGTCTACGTGTAGGCTTTGTGTGTCACGAGTAGGTTTGCCAGGTGGGTGACACGTGGCTTGAACACTTATCCGAAACATTATTAAGTTGACGCGGCCCGCGTAAACTTACCTTATGGTTTACGCGGCCCGCGTGAAACCAGAAAATTGATTTTTCTTGATTTTTTATATGGATTTGGGTTTCAGGGGTCCGGGTTTTCACTTACGGGTCATTTTGAGACATTTTTTTTGCATGTCCTTACATCCTCCCCACCTTATTTAAAATCTCTTCCTCGAGATTTACTGAAATAAGTGAGGATATTTTTGCTTCATCTCCGATTCCAGCTCCCAGGTATACCCGGGTCCTCTTTTTGAATCCCACTTGACTTTGACAAGTACCAGTCTTTTGTGTTTGAGAAACTTAATCTTTATGTCTTCTATTTGAAGCGGTTTTTCCATGAACTTCAACTTTTCATTCACCTGTATATCTGGAAGAGGGACTACAAACGATTCGTCCGATAGGCATTTCTTGAGGTTAGATACATGAAATACATCATGTACCCCTGCTAGCTCCTCTGGTAGTTGTAAGCGATAGGCGATTGGTCCTATTTTCTGGATTACTGGGAATGGTCCTACGTACCCTAGACTTAACTTTCCTTTCTTACCGAACCGAACTACTCCTTTCCAAGGAGAAACTTTTAAGAGTACCTTATCTCCAACTTGAAATTCTAGTGGCTTGCTTCGATTGTCTACATAACTCTTCTGGCGATCTCGAGCCGTTTTTAGTTTTTCCTTGATTTGAGTGATCTTATTGGTGGTTTCTTGTACAATCTCGGGACCTGATAACTGGCTTTCTCCTATTTCTGCCCAGCAAACTGGAGTTCTACACTTGCGTCCATACAGTGCTTCGAACAGGGCAGCTTCGATACTTGAATGATAACTATTGTTATAGGAGAATTCAATTAAAGGTAAATGGTTATCCCAGTTTCCTCCAAAATCTATTACACATGCCCTGAGCATGTCTTCCAGGGTTTGAATCGTCCTTTCACTATGTCCATCTATTTGGGGATGGTATGCAATACTTAAATTTAATCGTGTCCCCATTGCTTCTTGGAAACTGGTCCAGAAATGTGAAGTGAAACGACTATCTCTATCTGATACAATGGAGAGTGGGACTCCATGTAAGGATACTACCTCATCTACGTATAACTTGGCTAATCTTTCCATGCTAAAGGTTTCCTTCATGGGTAGAAAATGTAACAACTCTCATCAAAAGTCCTAGTTATTATTTTAATTTGGTCAATAGGAAACCCTAATTGAGAAACCCAAGTAATTCTGAACAAACCCTAAAATTTTCATAATTTTCAGAATCAGGATTAGGGCCCCTAAAACTCAGGGGGGGTAAACCCTAATTGATAATTATCCTCAAATTCTCGTTGTAAAATTCAGAAATTACGAAACTACTGACTCAGCATAGCTAGTCCCAAACGTGGCTACCCTATAGCCTATTATTTAACCTTACGGACCGCAACACTACCAAGCTTACGGTCCGTATGATGCCTTACGGACCGTAACGTTGGGAAGCTTACGGTCCGTAAGCTAATCAAATTTTCACTATAAATAGCAGACATCGGGACTTGAAATTTGGCATAAGTTCGACGAAGAAATTCGTTTTAGAAATCGAATTACTTTCTGTATACTACAAATTAACACACACTAATCACGAAGTGCTGCCGCAATCAGGGTAATAACTCGATCACTATTACGATTCAACGTCCGATCGATTATAACTATCCAACGATTGTTTAAGTGCCGCTCAAATTGAGTTTATACTTTATTTGATTCAATGTGATTTCGACTTGAATGTTTGAGTACTGCTCGACTTCGGACTATACTCTGTCATTCGTTATGAATCCGTTGAATTGTTAAGTATTGCACTAATAAATCATTGTGAGGGTTTAATCTCGTGAATTGTCGTAACTGCTGTATTAGTTACTAACCTATTGTGTGTGCATTATTATTTAAATTAGGTTAATTCAGGCTAATCAGTAGGCTTATATTCTGCTCGTTAAAATCTACAAGGTGAGTCATTCTCTTTTTATCAAAATACTTTTCAAAAGAATGTTTTTATCAAAATTATAGTTACAGGGATTAAGTCTTTGTTATCTGAAATTACTGCCAGTATGTGGGGGGATGTGCACATAGCTACTAATTATTTATCACTTGGGGTGAAAGGACCCTACAAGTGATATGTCCACAGTCACAGTCCGGTAAAGTGACAACTGGATCAGTTAATTTAAAAGATGAGGCAATTGTAATCGCTCTTAATACTGTACATTATAATAAACAGGATGTTTTACTAAAACCGAATGATTCACTCAGTATTTCCCGCTGACAAAACCTTTTTCAAACATGTTTCAGGTGATCTGTTGTGAGCAAAGGAAAAGTGCCGAGTAGCACTACAAGCTTAGAAAGTGGCTCAATGTAAATAAATAAAGAAACATGTTTTAAAGAAATAAAGGATTTCCTAGTGAAATCAAGTATTTGTAAATTATGGGAATTATCCCTATATTATATATAAAAGAGCAGTTTTATTAATAATTGATCCTGTTTAAAAAGTCTTCCGCTGTCGCTAAAATAATACCACGGGATTTCCTGCCTCGCGGCTCTGGACCGGGTCAAACCGGGCTGAGGGCCGTGACAGGAAAAGGTGGTATCAGAGCCACTGATTTAAGCTTACTATTGATTTTAGCCTATTAAAATAATTAGGAAATTTAATTGCTATTCTGTGAAAATATGTGTTATTAACTGATTAATTGTTGAGTTACAGTATGGGTAAACACAAGATTTCTGCTATCTACCATAAATTAGATACTGCACCCACAAGAAAAGGAACCTCTTCCTCCAAACACCCAGCAGATATAGATGAAGGGATTTTTGTCCGTAAAGCAAATTATGAAAACCCTCTCACCCAAGAGAAAAGAAATTTGATTCTTAAGAAAAGGACAAGAGAAAATAAAGAAAACCCAATCCAAGAAAGGGAGGTTTAATCCAGAAATCCAGGAATTAGGCAATAAGTCACCGTGGGAAGATACCTTAGATGAAAAATGGGCAAACCTTTATATGCTAGCTACCGTCGCAGAGAATGCAAATCTCTAAATTTTAAATTCTGGTCTAGTAGAAAAATAATACCTAGTAAATAAATAAATTAAAGTGTGGTCACTTTCCTGTAGTCTTTTGTACAAATCCATATGCAATAAACTTAATGTTTATTTGTTAAACTTTGTTCCAAAGTTTTAACTTAGCATTTTTGTGCATTTTGCATATATGTTGTCCAGCATGACTGAGATATCCGAAGCATTTCAGAATCTCAACCTCTACCCAGTACCAATTGAAGTCTCCCACGACTTTACTGGTTATTTTGCTGACATAGAGGAACCCGTGGAATTCCAAGCTCCACCGCTGGAAAAAGCAAAACTTAAAAAGAAGAGAAGATATGTAGGATGGAGAAAAGTACGCAGAAGAAAGCCAGCTACTAGGAAACTCCCTAAAATAGAAAACCCTATAGAAAAAGGAAAAGGAATAGAAATCGGAGAAAGCTCAAATCCAGCAGAGATAAAAATCAGGAAAGACTACAAACAAAAAGGAATAGAAACGGGAGAGAATTCTAGACAAACTGAAAATATCACATTCCAAGACGAAATCGACCGTCTACTGGCAAATTGTGATGTCTTTAGTCCTATCCATAATAATCTATATCCTACCCTAGAAACCCAACTTCCTGTTAATCTGGAACCAGCTATTCCAGATCCACTGATTCACACTCTACCTCTAGGTCAAATGGAAGAATGGTGGACAAATGACTGGCCATTCCAGAATATTGTCAACAGTCCTTATTCTTTCCTTCCACAGTGGGAACCAGATCCTATCCCCAATCCTCCAATGAGCTACGAAAACCTAGCCGAACTCCGTCAGTACGGTGAAGAACTAATAAATACAGGAAATAGGATTAGGGATATGGGAGAAAGGATTACCAGGAAGTACGACGAAAGGGAACGTCGTTACTAAACTGCCTGTGACCAAAGAATAGTGGGATTAGGAAGAATGCCTGTATATTAGTAATAATAATTAAATATAACTCTGTAAAATGGGAAATAAAACATTGTAAGATAAACGGTGTGTATGGATGCCTATCTAATATATATAAAGAAAGAAATAGAAGTCGATACATCGACAATTTTGATATATATATCTGTGCTACCAGATTTTATGTGCTTCTATGAAATTGTTTTATTCATCACTCGATACTAATAAATATATTTTAATAATTATCAGATGGAAAATGCTAATAATGAACCAGTTAATGAAGGGAATCAATCTGAACATAATCAGGAAAACCAGTATATGACTAGACAGGATATAGAAAATATTGTTGCACAAGGGATAGCCAATGCTATTCCAGCATTCGTTGCTGCTGTTAAAAATCCAATAGAACCGCAACAAATCATTCCTAGTAAACGTACTCAGGAAGATAATTTCAGTCATAGTGTAAATGGAGGCAGCAATCATAATGATAATGATAATCTACGCCAGGCTCCACCTCCTAAGAAAATGAAAGCCGCAACACCTGGTTGCACTTTCAAAGAATTTCTTGCTTGCAAACCTGCTGAATTTGCAGGTAATGAAGGAGCAACTGCAGTACTGCGTTGGTTAGAGAAAACCGAAGCAGTAATTGCAATAAGTAAGTGTTCAGAAGAAGATCAGGTGATGTATGCATCAAATTTGTTCAAAGAAGGAGCATTAGAGTGGTGGAATACGGTGCTACAAGCTAAAGGAAGAAGGATGGTTTATGCCATGAACTGGGAAGAATTCAAGAATCTTGTAGAAAGGAAATATTGTCCTGAATATGAAAAGGAACAAATGGCAAATAAGTTCCTAAATCATCGTATGGTAGGAGTAGAGTGCCGCAGTTATACTTCGACATTCTTTGAATATGCACGAGTGGTACCTACACTGGCTTCGCCAGAACCGGTACTCATTTCTCGCTACATATGGGGATTAATTAGTGAAATCCGCAATATTGTTAAAGCTGCGAGACCTCGCACTATTGACGATGCTGTGGAATTAGCTAATACCCTAACTGATGAACTGGTGCGAACAAGAGAAGAAGACAGGAAGAAGGAATTGGCGCAAAAGATTACCCAAGGATTTCGTGTGGGTAATAATAATAATCGATTCAAGAAAAGAGGAACCGGGCAATCCTCAGTTCCTCCGTATTGTAGAAATTGCAAAAAGAAGCATTTTGGAAAATGCAAAGAATATTGCAATTTTTGCAAAATTCCAGGACATCAAGAGGAGAATTGCAGGAAGAAATCTCTAATCTGCTACAACTGTGGTGAAATAGGTCATTTTCGAACCGAATGTCCTAAATTGACAAAACCTGCAGACAATAAAGGCAAACCAGCTGATGGAACAACAAAGAAGAATGCCCGAGCATTTCAGCTAACTACTCAAGAAGCTGAACTCATTCCTGACGTCATAGCCGGTACGTTCTTGGTCCACGACGTTTATGCAAAAGTATTATTTGACTCTGGTGCAAACCAAAGTTTTATCAATACTTCATTTTGCCAAGCTCTTAGTTTACCTTTAACCACCCTTAGGAAAATTTTTACAGTCGAAACGGCAGACGGAAATTCTGTTAACATAGATAAGGTTTTGCAAGAAGGTAAGATAGAACTGTTAGGTCATAAGTTTTCTGCAAACCTGTTACCTATGAATTTAGCCGGATTCGATGTCGTATTAGGAATGGATTGGTTAATAGCCAACCATGCTCGAATCCTTTGTGACAAGAATTCCGTAGAAATCCGTACTCCTACAGGAGAGGTAATTGTAATTACCGGAGATAAACCAAGAAAGCCACTAAAGTTCATATCAGTAATGAAAGTTGCTAGTTATGAACGAAAGCAAGGAATGGTGTATATGATTTCAGTAATCATTAACACTAAAAGTAAGGAACTTCCGGACATCCCTATAGTTTCAGAATACACAGACATTTTTCCAGAAGAATTACCTGGGTTACCACCAGATAGGGAAGTAGAGTTTAGAATACATCTAATTCCAGGAACTACACCAATAGCTAAGGCCCCTTATAGATTAGCACCCACCGAAATGCTAGAATTGAAAAAGCAGTTAGATGAATTATTAAGCAAAGGATTTATACAACCTAGTTCATCCCCTTGGGGAGCACCAGTGTTGTTTGTGAAAAAGAAAGATGGATCGATGAGAATGTGTATCGATTATAGGGAACTAAATAAAGTTACAATTAAGAATCGATATCCATTACCTAGGATTGATGATCTTTTTTATCAACTTCAAGGTGCTAGGTATTTTTCTAAGATAGATTTAAGATCCGGATATCACCAGTTAAAAGTAGAAGAAGAAGACATACCTAAAACTGCTTTCAGAACTAGGTATGGTCATTATGAGTTTACAGTCATGCCCTTTGGATTAACAAATGCCCCAGCAGCATTTATGGACATGATGAATCGGATCTGTAAACCATATTTGGATAAATTTGTAATCGTATTCATCGACGATATACTAATTTACTCCAAAAGTCAAGAAGAACATTGCAAACATTTGCATGCACTCTTAACCTTGTTAAGAAAGGAAAAGTTTTATGCCAAATTCTCAAAGTGTGAATTTTGGTTAAAGGAAGTGCAATTTTTAGGCCATATGGTAAATCATGAAGGAATCCATGTAGATCCTGCTAAAATAGAAGCAATTACCAAATGGAAGGTCCCACAAACAGCTATGGAAATTAGAAGTTTTCTAGGCTTAGCTGGATATTACAGAAGATTTATTAAGGATTTCTCTAAGATAGCTGTACCTTTGACTAAGTTAACCTGTAAAGCCACTAAGTTTGAATGGGGACATAGGCAAGAAGAAGCTTTTAAGATTTTAAAGCAACGATTGACAAATACTCCAATTTTAGCATTGCCCGAAGGAACAGAAGATTTTGAAGTATACTGTGATGCTTCAAAATTAGGATACGGATGTGTATTAATGCAACGCAAGAAGGTAATTGCGTATGCTTCCCGGCAGTTGAAAAAGCATGAGGAAAATTATACAACTCATGACTTAGAATTAGGAGCCATAATTTTTGCCTTGAAAATTTGGAGACATTATCTGTACGGAAGTAAGTTTACTGTCTATACAGATCATAAAAGTTTGAGGTATATATTTGGACAGAAAGAATTAAATATGAGGCAAAGAAGATGGATGGAAATTCTAAGTGATTACGACTGTGATATTCAATATCACGAAGGGAAGGCAAACGTAGTTGCAGATGCCTTAAGTCGTAAGTATCATGAAAAACAAAAGCGAGTCCGTGCTCTTAGATTAAATCTACAAGTAGATTTAATAGAACAATTAAAGAACATTCAAGAAACAGCAATCAAGGACGATG
The DNA here is from genome assembly GCA_030545235.1 of Helianthus tuberosus. Lineage (NCBI taxonomy): Eukaryota > Viridiplantae > Streptophyta > Magnoliopsida > Asterales > Asteraceae > Helianthus > Helianthus tuberosus. Next base: position 107,051,157 of record CM060365.1, on the reverse strand, counting down.
CTGAAGGAATGAAAGGTTATATAAAAGAACTAGAGCAAGGAAATGATGGAATTTGGAGATTCCACAAGAAAAGAATTTGGGTACCTAAACAAGGAGAGTTAAGAAATAAGATTTTAGAAGAAGCTCATAAATCTAGGTATACTATGCACCCTGGAAACAATAAGATGTACCAAGATTTAAGAAAGAATTTCTGGTGGATAGGCATGAAAAAAGATATAGCACGGTATGTTTCTAAATGTCTTACTTGTTCCCAAGTTAAGGCAGAACATCAGAAACCCTCAGGGTTACTACAACAATTGGAAATGCCAGTATGGAAATGGGAACTTATAACAATGGATTTTGTTACTAAATTACCCAAAACCAGAAAAGGTAATGATGCGATTTGGGTAATTGTGGATCGATTAACCAAATCAGCTCACTTTCTACCAATGAAAGAAACCTTTAGCATGGAAAGACTGGCTAAATTGTATGTAGATGAAGTTGTATCCCTACATGGAGTCCCACTCTCCATTGTTTCGGATAGGGATAGTCGTTTTACTTCTCATTTCTGGAAAAGTTTCCAGCAAGCTATGGGAACTCGACTCAATCTGAGTACTGCATATCATCCCCAAACAGACGGACAAAGTGAAAGGACAATCCAAACTCTGGAAGACATGCTCCGAGCATGTGTAATAGATTTTGGTGGAAATTGGGATGATCACTTATCTCTGATTGAATTCTCCTACAATAACAGTTATCATTCAAGCATTGAAACTGCTCCATTCGAGGCACTTTATGGAAGAAAGTGCAGAACTCCAGTTTGTTGGGCAGAAATAGGAGAAAGTCAGTTGTCAGGACCTGAGATAGTGCAAGAAACGACCGACAAGATTACTCAAATCAAGGAAAGGTTGAAGACTGCTCGAGATCGTCAGAAGAGTTATGCAGATAATCGACGAAAACCTATAGAATTTCAAGTTGGAGATAAAGTACTCTTGAAAGTTTCTCCTTGGAAAGGAATAGTTAGATTCGGAAAGAAAGGAAAGTTAAGTCCAAGGTACGTAGGACCATTTTCAGTGATCCAACGTATAGGATTAGTTGCTTATCATTTACAACTACCAGAAGAATTAGCTGGAGTACATGATGTATTTCATGTATCCAATCTCAAGAAATGTTTATCAGATGAATCTTTGGTAGTACCTCTTCAAGAAATAGAGGTAAACGAAAAGCTAAAATTTGTAGAGAAACCTCTTCAAATTGAGGATCGAAAGATCAAGTTTCTCAAACATAAAAGACTAGTTTTAGTCAAAGTTAGATGGGATTCAAAAAGAGGAGCTGAATACACTTGGGAGCTAGAATCAGAAATGAAGAAAAAGTATCCTCACTTATTCCAGTAAATCTCGAGGACGAGATTTTTATTAAGGTGGGAAGAATGTAACAACTCTCATCAAAAGTCCTAGTTATTATTTTAATTTGGTCAATAGGAAACCCTAATTGAGAAACCCAAGTAATTCTGAACAAACCCTAAAATTTTCATAATTTTCAGAATCAGGATTAGGGCCCCTAAAACTCAGGGGGGGTAAACCCTAATTGATAATTATCCTCAAATTCTCGTTGTAAAATTCAGAAATTACGAAACTACTGACTCAGCATAGCTAGTCCCAAACGTGGCTACCCTATAGCCTATTATTTAACCTTACGGACCGCAACACTACCAAGCTTACGGTCCGTATGATGCCTTACGGACCGTAACGTTGGGAAGCTTACGGTCCGTAAGCTAATCAAATTTTCACTATAAATAGCAGACATCGGGACTTGAAATTTGGCATAAGTTCGACGAAGAAATTCGTTTTAGAAATCGAATTACTTTCTGTATACTACAAATTAACACACACTAATCACGAAGTGCTGCCGCAATCAGGGTAATAACTCGATCACTATTACGATTCAACGTCCGATCGATTATAACTATCCAACGATTGTTTAAGTGCCGCTCAAATTGAGTTTATACTTTATTTGATTCAATGTGATTTCGACTTGAATGTTTGAGTACTGCTCGACTTCGGACTATACTCTGTCATTCGTTGTGAATCCGTTGAATTGTTAAGTATTGCACTAATAAATCATTGTGAGGGTTTAATCTCGTGAATTGTCGTAACTGCTGTATTAGTTACTAACCTATTGTGTGTGCATTATTATTTAAATTAGGTTAATTCAGGCTAATCAGTAGGCTTATATTCTGCTCGTTAAAATCTACAAGGTGAGTCATTCTCTTTTTATCAAAATACTTTTCAAAAGAATGTTTTTATCAAAATTATAGTTACAGGGATTAAGTCTTTGTTATCTGAAATTACTGCCAGTATGTGGGGGGATGTGCACATAGCTACTAATTATTTATCACTTGGGGTGAAAGGACCCTACAAGTGATATGTCCACAGTCACAGTCCGGTAAAGTGACAACTGGATCAGTTAATTTAAAAGATGAGGCAATTGTAATCGCTCTTAATACTGTACATTATAATAAACAGGATGTTTTACTAAAACCGAATGATTCACTCAGTATTTCCCGCTGACAAAACCTTTTTCAAACATGTTTCAGGTGATCTGTTGTGAGCAAAGGAAAAGTGCCGAGTAGCACTACAAGCTTAGAAAGTGGCTCAATGTAAATAAATAAAGAAACATGTTTTAAAGAAATAAAGGATTTCCTAGTGAAATCAAGTATTTGTAAATTATGGGAATTATCCCTATATTATATATAAAAGAGCAGTTTTATTAATAATTGATCCTGTTTAAAAAGTCTTCCGCTGTCGCTAAATTAATACCACGGGATTTCCTGCCTCGCGGCTCTGGACCGGGTCAAACCGGGCTGAGGGCCGTGACAGAAAATGAGCTGATTTGGTTAATCGATCCACAATTACACAAATTACGTCATTACCTTTTCTGGTTTTGGGTAACTTAGTAACAAAGTCCATGGTTATTAGTTCCCATTTCCATACAGGCATTTCTAATTGTTGTAGTAAACCTGAGGGTTTCTGGTGTTCTGCCTTAACTTGTGAACAAGTTAGACACTTAGATACATATCTAGCTATATCCTCTTTCATTCCTATCCACCAGAAATTATTTCTTAAATCTTGGTACATCTTATTATTACCAGGATGCATGGTATACCTAGATTTATGGGCTTCTTCTAAAATCTTATCTCTTAAATCTCCCTGTTTAGGTACCCAAATTCTTTTCTTGTGGAATCTCCAAATTCCATCACTTCCTTGCTCTAATTCCTTTATTCGTCCTTTCATTCCTTCAGCATCGTCCTTGATTGCTGTTTCTTGAACATTCTTCAATTGTTCCATTAAGTTTAATTGTAGATTTAATCTAAGAGCACGAACTTGCTTTTGCTTTTCATGATACTTACGACTTAAGGCATCGGCAACTACGTTTGCTTTCCCTTCGTGATATTGAATATCAAAGTCGTAGTCACTTAGAATTTCCATCCATCTTCTTTGCCTCATGTTTAATTCTTTTTGTCCAAATATATATCTTAAACTCTTATGATCTGTATAGACTGTAAACTTACTGCCATACAGATAGTGTCTCCAAATTTTAAGGGTGAAAATTATTGCTCCTAATTCTAAATCATTAGTCGTATAGTTTTCCTCATGCTTCTTCAACTGCCTTGAGGCATACGCAATTACCTTTTTGCGTTGCATCAGCACACATCCTAATCCCAACTTAGAAGCATCACAATAAACTTCAAAATCTTCTGTTCCTTCTGGTAAGGCAAGAATTGGGGCATTTGTTAACCTTTGCTTTAAAATCTTAAAAGCCTCTTCTTGCCTTGATCCCCATTCAAATTTTACTGCTTTACAGGTTAGCTTAGTTAATGATACCGCTATTTTGGAAAAATCCTTAATAAATCATCTATAATATCCGACTAACCCTAGAAAACTTCTAACTTCCATAGCTGATTGTGGAACCTTCCATTTGGTGATCGCTTCTTTTTTAGAGGGATCTACGTGAATACCTTCGTGATTCACCATGTGTCCTAAAAATTGCACCTCTTGTAGCCAAAATTCACACTTCGAGAATTTGGCATAAAGTTTCTCTTTTCTTAACAAAGTTAAGAGTGCATATAAGTGTTTACAATGCTTGTCCTGACTTTTGGAATAAATGAGTATATCGTCGATAAAGACAATTACAAACCTATCCAAGTACGGTTTACAGATCCGATTCATCATGTCCATGAATGCTGCAGGAGCATTTGTTAATCCAAAGGGCATGACTGTAAACTCGTAATGACCATACCTAGTTCTGAAAGCAGTTTTAGGTATGTCTTCTTCTTGTACTTTCAACTGATGGTATCCGGAGCGTAAATCTATCTTAGAAAAATATCTAGCTCCCTGAAGTTGATCAAAAAAATCATCAATCCTAGGTAACGGGTATCGATTCTTAATTGTAACCTTATTCAATTCCCTATAATTGATACACATTCGCATCGACCCATCTTTCTTCTTTACGAACAACACGGGTGCTCCCCATGGGGATGAACTAGGTTGTATAAATCCTTTGCTTAATAATTCATCTAACTGCCTTTTCAATTCTAGCATTTCGGTGGGTGCTAACCGATAAGGTGCCTTAGCTATCGGTGTAGTTCCAGGAATTAGATGAATTCTAAATTCTACTTCCCTATCGGGTGGTATTCCAGGTAGTTCTTCTGGGAATACATCTGAGTATTCTGATACTATGGGAATTTCCTTAAGTTCCTTGCCTTTAGTGTTAATGATTACCGAAATCATATACACTATTCCTTGTTTTCTTGAATAACTAGCCACTTTCATTACTGAGATTAATTATATTGGCTTACGTGGCTTATCTCCTGCAATCACTACTACTTCTCCTGTGGGTGTGTGTATTTCTATGGAATTCTTATAACAGAGAATTCGAGCATGGTTGGCTACTAACCAATCCATTCCTAACACAACATCGAATCCGGCTAAATTCATAGGTAACAGGTTTGCAGAAAATTTATGGCCTAAGAGTTATATCTTTCCTTCTTGCAAAACCTTATTTATGTGAACAGAATTACCATTTGCGGTTTCTACCGTAAAAATTTGTCTAAGGTTGGTTAAGGGTAGGTTAAGAGCTTGGCAGAATGAAGTATTTATAAAACTTTGGTTTGCACCAGAGTTGAATAATACTTTTGCGTAAATGTTGTGTACCAGAAACGTACCAGCTATTATGTCGGGAATCAATTCGGCTTCCTGCGTGGCCAATTGGAAGGCTATTGCGTTCTTCTTATTAATTCCTTCGGCAGGTTTAGCCTTGTTATCTGCTGGCTTAACCAATTTAGGGCATTCGGGTCTGAAATGCCCAGCTTCCCCACAGTTGTAGCAAATCTTTGATTTCTTTTTGAATTCCTCTTCCCGATGGCCAGGAATTTTGCAGAAATTACAATTTTCTCTACATTTTCCAAAATGTTTCTTTTTGCAATTCCCGCAAAATGGCGGGGTGGAAGAGGACCCAGTTCCTTTCCTTTTGAAGTTAGTATTATTACCCACACCAAGTCCTTGGGTGATCTTTTGAGCCAATTCCTTCTTTCTGTTTTCTTCTCACGTACGCACCAGTCCGTCGGTCAAAGTATTGGCTAATTCCACAGCATCGTCGATGGTGCGGGGTCTTGCAGCTTTAACGATATCACGAATCTCGCTAATTAAACCCCAAATATAGCGAGAGATAAGTACCAGTTCTGGCGAAGCCAGAGTTGGTACAATCCGAGCATACTCGAAAAACTTTGAAGTATACCCTCGACAGTCAATATCCACCATTCGGTGGCTTAAGAACTTATTTGCCATTTGCACTTTTTCATATTCAGGGCAGAACTTCTTTTCCACCAGACACTTAAATTTTTTCCAACTCATGGCATAAGCCATGTCACTCCCTTTGGCCTATAATATGATATTCCACCATTCTAATGCCTCTTCCTTAAAAAGGTGAGAAGCATACATGACCTTATCTTCCTTGGCACATTTACTTATTTTGATTACTGCCTCGTTTTCTCCAACCAACGTAGAGCAGCAGTTGCCCCTTCATTGCCTCCAAATTCAACAGGTTTACAGGCAAGAAATTCTTTATAAGTGCAACCAGGTGTTGCAACTTTCATTTTCTTAAGTATCGGGCCTTGAATCACGTTGTCATTATTGCCGCCTCTATTAACACTATTACTGAAATTATCGTTGCTTGTGCGTTTACTGGGGTTAGCTTGTAAAGGCTCAACAGGACCTTTAACAACAGCGACGATTGCTGGGATAGCATATGCTATTCCCTGGGCAACGATATTCTCTATATCTTGCCTATTAAGAAAGTGATCTTCATTGTTTTGTTCGGATTGGTTAACTTCATTAACTGGTTCATTAACAGCATGTTCCATCTGATAACTAATATATATAAGTTATTAGCACAAAATAAATAACAACCAAATACAATAAAACAATTGCACATAATCATGTCAACATGTATAGCCAAAATTATCGACTTTGCGATGTCCATATTTTATATATTTTAGTATGCATCCGTACACACCAGATATGTTACAAAAGTTTTATTTTTAGTTATTTTACATAATTATATATTTATTATTATTTTATTATTATTAACACACATAACCACACCATCATGCACCCACAACCAGCTGGCGTCTCAAAAACGACGTTCCCTCTCGTCGTATTTCCATGAGATCTGTTCTCCCACTTCTCGGATTCTATTTCCTGCATCTATCAGCTCCTCGCCATAGTGACGAAGTTCAGCCAAGTTCTCCGAGATCATAGGTGGGTTTGGTGAAGGCTCAGGGTCAAACTGGGGGAAAAAGGTGTTAGGGTTATTTAAGAGATTCTGAAATTGCCAGTCAGTTGTCCACCATTCTTCTAGCTCTCTTGGTAGAGGTCGAGGGTGGATAATAGGATCTGGGATAGCAGGTTCCAGATTAACTGGAAGTTGTAATTCAACTGGATAATTGAAGAGGTTTTCATCGGCAGGTCCGATGAGGTCACTAAGTGCCAGTTTACGATCCAGTTCCTCTCATGATGGCATTTCCTGGGCTTGCCCAGAACTTTCCCCAATTTCTTTTCCTTTTCCTTTATCCTTCGGATCCTCAGTCTTTATAACTTTCTGTACCGCTGGTTTCTTCCTACGTACACGCCTCTAGCCTACAAGTCTTCTTCTCTTTTTCGGCTTTGGTTTCTCCTGAGGTTGGGCTTGGAATACCATTGGCTCTTCAGTATCAGCCTGGTAGCCAATGAAAGTATCGGTGGTATCCATATCTGTGGTATGGATAGTAAAGTTTTGAAGTGCTTCTGATAGTTCATTAATGTTGTTAGCATACATGAAGAAACACACAAAATTCTAAGTTAAAAAATTAAATTCACAGAATAGCAATCAGAAAATTAAGTATTTCTAAATACTTAATTGGCTTAAATCAGTGGCTCTGTGATATGTTGAAAAACACCGTCATTTACCCGTGTATTTTCTATTTTATTTTTATAGTTTTTGAGTCATTTTTAGTCTTTATATATTTGTATTTTATTATTTTGTGTTTTGGCAGGTCCTGGTGCAAACGAAGTAAAAACGGGTAATAAGAAATAACCAGCCAGTTGAGTGGAGTAGACCGCCAGTGACCGAAGGGAAATTACCACTATTTTCTGTGAGTGGGCCAAGGCCGCTATCTATATTTTATAAGTTAGAGGGTTGAGACTAAAGGGTTTAAGGCTAGCAATTATTGAATGAGCAAGAATTTTGCATGAAGTCCATATTTCTTGGGCCGTCCAAAGAAAATAAGAGTGTCCAGACATGCATTCACGAAAACATCATATTGGAGAGTTGGTGTTTATTGGGCTTTAGTATCAAATTAATTGAATTAATAAAAAAACCCTAAAGGACATGATGAACACATATAAGTGGACGTGACTTGGTGGATTGGGAGGTTTTTGTTTTTTCAAAAACAAAAGAGACGACAGAAGCATATAGGAGGCGCAACATCGGAAGGCTGTTGCCACTCGATTGGTCAAGAAGAAAAGAAGGTTTTGTTTATTTATTACTTATTTCATTCGAACTTAAATATTTAGACATGGTTATTGAACTCCATCGTTTTAAATTTATTTTTGTTTCGTTCTTTACTATGAGTAGCTAAACTTTTTATGGTTGCCTAGGGTTGATGAACTAGATGATTGTTTAATTGACTAATTTTTGGTTTTGAATGAATGTGATGATTTACATGTTATAATTTTTGAACCCGATTCTAAATATTTGTGTGTTGGTATTGATTGATTTAATAATATATTTGTTGGTTTCATTGCTCTAGATACTTAGAAATATACTTTAGAACCGGGAGTCAGTCTAGGTTGTAATCTTTAGGTCTAGACCTTGAAAGTGAGAAATCTAATGCAAGTGTAATAATTATTAAAACCAATTAATTAAAACGTGCAATCTTTTCTAGATGTGAGAAATCTAATCTAGAATTGCTAGGTTATTAGCTGGGCGTTGTTTGGCAGTTTGGGTGGCCGATAACTCGGGTTCATCTGTTTATTCGCGTCTAGAGTTTCCTAGGGTCTCGGTGTTCTTTATTATTTCTGCTTCATAATTTGAGGGTTTTAGTAAATAGATTACTTAATACCTGATAGTTGTGGGATTTGGTGGTCGATAACTCGAGTCAGTCCATTTTAGCACTTCATCACTTGTCATATTGTCAGGTTCGGTTTACCTTCCTGGGGTTTATCGGGTTAGGCATAGTCTTCATTCGAAACCAAGGTTAAGATTTTATTCATGAGTCTAGGGATTCTTACCTAGGTAACCTATTTTTCTCATACTTGAGTTTCAGTCCAGTCTCTAGTTGTTTGCGCTTGCTGTTGTTTGGTCGTCTATTTATTTAAATTGCTTTTTAGTTTAAAAATATTTTTCTCAAAACAAAACTAAATTATTAGGCTAGGGGTCGATAGAGGTTTAGTATCAAGAGTCGCTAGATTGTGTCCACGGTTCGATACTCGGACTTACTTGTTTTACTACTTACGACCGGTACACTTGCCAGTAGTATGTGGTTTACAGGTTTTTCCAATTTTTAAAACTTGTTGAATTTAATTAATACATATTTCACACATCACTCTGATACCACCTTTTTCTGTCACGGCCCCCGCCCGGTGTTACCCGGTCCAGGAGCCGCGGGACAGAAACCCGTGGTATTTATTATTTGAGTTGACAGCGGAAGTTTAACAGGATCTTTTAAAACTCGAAAATGCCCAATTATTTTACTTCATAATTTGGGACAAACCCCATAATTTACAATAGAGGAATTTTACGAGGAAATTCCATATTTTACAAAACATGTTTATTGATTTTACTGAGCCGCCATTTCAAGCTTGTTAGTGCTCCGTAGCACGTTTCCTTGATTCACAGTAGGTCACCTGAAACTTGTTTAAAAAAATATTTTATCACTGGGGAAATACTGGCGAGTAATTCCAGTTGCACAAAAGACACATTGTTATAAATTTACAGCATTAAGGGTTTTTATATTTGCCCCTATCATATAATTATCTGGTTCAGCTGTCACTCGACCAAATCTATGACTGTGGACATATCACTAATTAGGCTCGCCCACCTAAAGTGATAAATCGTTAGTAGTAATGTGCACAAAACCCCCACATACTGCCAGTAATTAAAGATTAGCAAAAACTTAATCACTGCAAATTATAATTGGAAAACATTTAGGGTTTTGTAAAGCAATTTGATAAAAAGAGAATGACTCACATTGCAAGTTTAGACGGGCAGAGTTTAGCCTACTGATAAGCCTAATAACCTAATTTAAACAGCAATGCATACGAAACTAGGTTAGTAACTTAATACAACATTTACGATAACTCACGAAATCAAAACCCTCACGACGAATGACAAAGGCATAGCCCAAGTACGAGCAGCACTTAAACATCCATAGGATTGGTTTCAATCAATCGGACATTGAATCGTAGCAGTGATCGAGTTAATACCCTGTAGACGATGCAACGTTTCACTACTTGGAAATTCGAATTTAAGCAGTATACTTCGTTTTTTGATCAAAGTTTTCGAGCACAGATGAAAGCCCCATGCACAGGCTACTTATAGCCAAAATTTGAGTTTTACGCGGCCCGCGTAAGCCTTAACAGGGCTTTACGCGGCCCGCGAGGGTCCCTAGTCTACGTGTAGGCTTTGTGTGTCACGAGTAGGTTTGCCAGGTGGGTGACACATGGCTTGAACACTTATCCGGAACATTATTAAGTTGACGCGGCCCGCGTAAACTTACCTTATGGTTTACGCGGCCCGCGTGAAACCAGAAAATTGATTTTTCTTGATTTTTTTTATAAGGATTAGGGTTTCAGGGGTCCGGGTTTTCACTTACGGGTCATTTTGGGACAATTTTTTTGCAGGTCCTTACATCCTCCCCACCTTATTTAAAATCTCGTCCTCGAGATTTACTGAAATAAGTGAGGATATTTTCGCTTCATCTCCGATTCCAGCTCCCAGGTGTACTCGGGTCCTCTTTTTGAATCTTGTATTTACCCGTAGTTTTAAAAAAACTAGAATTCGTAATATGATTTAGAAATACGAGTTTTGCATTTGTTCAGAACTTTGTATGTTTTTGCAAAACGTGCATGTCTTTCCACCCCGAAAACATTTACAAAAAAATATAAACAGTAAAAAGTGGGGGTTATGAACTCACCTGGATTTCCATGTGCAAAGCTAGCTAATTACGACTCCGTGATGTCGTTTCCAAAGTGAGACTCGCTAGCGTGCATTCTACAATATTCCTAACACGGAATATCTAATAAGTTTCTAAATAAAAGCGGTAACTAGTCTACGTGTCACCGAGCTCTACCGAATCGTTAGCCGAACGATTCGACAGTAAGTTGTTAACTTGAAAGAAACGAAGAAGTTATGCTTGCGTAATTCGTTTATTCGTCGGTATTTAAGAAGTCTCGAAAAGACTTAGTTCTCGTGAGGTTTAAAATATATGAATATTTATATAAAAGTATATAAATATATTGATATAATCGCGTTAGTTGTCTCGAGAAATCGTACGTGTATGTTCAAAGGTTTGTATGAAAATAACGTATAACCAATTCGTATCATATATACGTCTCGTATGATATTTATCAAAGTGTATGTCTATGCCATTTAGGCGTTTGACGTGAATATAAAAAGTCATATTCATGAAAGAATCGTCGGATTGTCGTGTTTGAAAATAAATATATAACTATATTTATTTTTATAAACGAATGTGTGTTCGGCGTTTGAAACAATATAAATATTTATATTGACTTTATAAAGGAGTTGTCGAAATTAATAAAAGAATTGAAAATATTATTTCATCTTTTATTTTATAAAAGCATTATCGAAATAATATACAAATTGTCGTCTTTGTAAAAGATTATTTGAATCCGATAATAAAACGCCTTTTGTGTTTGCGGATTTTCTCGAAAAACAGGCAGAGTTTCCTCTGTTTTTGGACGCCCCCGACAACACAAGTTGTCGTTATTTTTCAAAATTCAGTCAAGATTCAAACAGTGTATCAATTTCGCCAAATATTTCATAAAATGTAAACTAATATCATGTCGGTTCGAGCTCGTTATCACGCAATCAATTTTAAAATTATAAAACGACAAAATAATCGCGCCACTAAATTCTTTACCAAAATTTCGACTCGAAAAGCTGAGTTGACCAAGTCAACCGGGTTGACCCGCTGAGTTGACTCGCTGCGTTGACTCGGTTGACCGAGTTGATTCGGTTTGACCAAGTCAACCCGAACCGCTTCACATCTGACCCGAGCCGGCTGACTTGAACTAAACCGAAACCTTGACCCGAAAACCGTTGACCAGTTGATTAGCTTGACTGTTGACCATTATTGACCCGGACCGAGTTGACCCGCAAGCTGAGTTAACCGAGTCGCTGAGTTGACTCGGTGATTGAGTCAACTGAACCGCCTGACCAAACCGGACCTGTTGACCCGATAAACCAAAGATCGAACCCACCGACCACAATCCTGACCCGACTGTGTCTGACCCGAGACTCGAACCCGAACCGAGACGTCACCCAAACCCAAAACCCGTCTTGAACTGAACCACCTCTTAAACCAAAACCAAGTTTGCAACCCGAGCCAAAACAAACCGAACCAAAACTCGAGCCGACTGAGCCGCGAGATCTGGACCGAAACAAATCAAAAGAAAATGACGGTTAAAGGTTGTTTACCGGACAGAACCCGTCGGTTCTGCAGTACTGATTGCCGCCACGCCCTGCCGTCACGCGCCGCCACACGCTACCACGCGCCACCGTCTCTTTCTCCGACATCTCTCTCTCTCCGTCTCGTTTCTCTCACTCTCCTGTTTGTCTCCGCCGTCGCACCACCACCGGACTGTGGTGGTGGTGGTCGGTCCTGATGCTCGGAGGGGGGGGGGGCTGTTGTCGGTTGGGTGTGGGGGTGATGAGTTGTTGGTTTTGTGTCACGAAGGAGAAGAAATATCCTTTTCTTGTGTATGTATGAATGTGCAGCCAAATGATGAGGGTGTTTGGCTATTTTGTTGTTGCCTGCAACTATATTCGAGAGAGAGGAAGAGAGACAGACATATGTCTGTGTTTGGTTTTTGATGGATTGAGAAATAAAAAGGGGCTAAAGTCCTTTTTATAGGCATATGTTAGTGTTGTGGGTATTGTCTCATGGGTTTTTAGAGATATCATATGAGATCTTATAAGGATCTTATATTTCAAATCAAAATATTTTGTATAGATTTTATGAGATTATACAAGGATTTCCAAATCCTTTAGAGATTTGTTGAGATCTAATATATATGTGCAGGTTTAGGCTTGTGGGTGTTGGGCTTGGGCCCAGGGCCCACAAGCCCATCGCATGTGCAAGTGGCCCGTACTTCCTACGAGACCCGTTGTCAAAACCGAAATTACCGTAACAAAGGAAAATAGAATTTTTAGATTTAAATACGTGTGAAATAGTGTCGGTATTTGTCGTTGTCGCGTCCGTGTGTCGATAATGGTAAAATTGCGTAAATGCCCTGTTTGCCGTTTCTGATCCGTTTTCCGATCCGATTTCAACTACGGTTATTAAAATTTAATTGTGAATCTAAAATATCTCGTACAAATTTAATATTAGTCGGCGTAGTCAGTATCTTGTACGGTTTCAATCCGTTGTCGTTTAACGTTTCACAGGCTTCTCTGTAAACCACCGTTCGCGCACTGTAAAGTCAGATAAACGTTCCTTGGCACTCCAAAGGCCTATTTAAGTTAATTTGCGCTGTAAACACCATTTATTATCGCGTTAATCACCTGTTAATCACGTAATTAAGGGTCGTAAATCACCGGTTGTCACATTCTCCCCCTGTTACAGAAATTTCGTCCTCGAAATTTAGACTATGTTATCTCCTCGGAATTGTGTTGTTCACAGGTAAGTCCGAATAATAACAAAGTGAATGACCGCGTAAACGAAACAATACTTATTCGAATCATGTGAATTTAAGGACATTCCTCCACAATAGGAATCCCAACGGTTTAAAGTAATGATACAGTCACCAGTGCGACTAAGTTAACAAGGATCCAATAATGAACAGGAACTTCGACCAATCGAATTCCATGTGAACGTTTATAACATGTAAATGAGTTCTAGAAACAATAACATCCACTGGATGAACTTAGAATCAACAGTCTCAAATATAATAGTTTGCATGAAACGCTCGATCATGATCAGCACAAGCTGCAAGTTATACCGACGCCACAAAGTGTCGTAGTGAATGAAAGAATTCAAATAAAGAGGTGATCGAACAAGTATCACCTGTGTTTTGTATGAAGTGCTCAATTATGATTAGCCCAAGCTACAAGTTTGTACTGACACCACAAGGTGTCTTAGTGATTTAAATAATTCTATAATAGCGGTGATCAAACAAATTCACCATGTTTGAAGTCAAATGAATGCGTAATAAGGTGAATCCGAAAGTTTGTTTCAAATGACATCATAGAATTTTCAATTGAAATTTGAACATCAAAGAAATAATTTTTTCGATCGAAGGTGAAGAAGCAATGAATGTCGCAAAGCATTCGATCGATGTTGAAAGAACCATTATGAGGTACACCGGAATTTGAAATGAACTTGTGTACCATTGTCTTAACACACGATTGTGTTAAGACTGCTTTAATATGATAATTCAAAGCAGATTTAAAACAATTTAATAAAGAAATAATTAAATCCATGCATGAGACGCGTAAACGAGTTTAGCGCAAGCTTCAAGTTAATGAATACGCCACCACAAGGTGTCGAAATCAACAAATGACTTATTGGAGTCGTAGACCAAACAAGTCTACTACGACTCAGAACAGATGAAACTCTTGTTAAAACGAATTTGAATATGACGTCTTCAATACATCATATGGTATCTTGAATTAAGTATGTGTAATGCAGAAGTTCAAACAATCGAACTTGGTTTTAGCGCAATCCGACAATAAATATATGTATTGACAAGAAAACTTTAGGCATGGTTACAACGAAAAACCATGTATGTAACTTGTAAAGAAATGATCGTGATAAAATGACCATTAAGAGGAGTAGAGATACGAAAATCTACTCAGTAAGTGTGAAATTCGAAATTTCAATAAAGAAATTTGAGGACTTTACCTGGGGTTTCGTGTGACGACCAATTGTTAGGCGACATTACCATGGAATGTCGAACATAGCGTATTCGTCGTTAGTTAGGTAGGGGGGGGGGGGGGGGAATGCGGAGACAATCGTCTTCTCCCTGGCGTGATTCGTGTCGTTGCAGGATCGCGTGACAAGTTGTCGTTTCCTGATCGTTAGTTCTCCTGCTGACCGGGATCTAGCGTCGTCGTTAAATTTGCGTCATCGTTCCTTCTCAAAGGCCTCGCCTCGATAGTCGTATGTGTCGTACTTCAACCTCCGTTGATGTACAGCTTAAGTTTCACGTATACCTGTGCACTAGCGTGTCGTTCCGCATAGAACGTGATGTGCCCCGACATCCGTTGACGTAAAGATTGAGTTGCATGTATTCTTGTGCACTCGTTTTGTTATGCGTAGGCTGCCTGCTCGGGAAGTTAAAATATCACAGACAATATGGATAATAATATATGCCCGAGTTAATATTCGCGGTTCCTACGTGATGACCTTTAATAAGCACACACATGCGCAAATAGTCAATCAAATAAACATGTCAGTCACCAATAAGCAATCAAGTAATTCCCCTAGTCCCACTAGTCTATCCTCCCAGCCTCTCAGACTGAATCTCCTTTTCCGAAGGTCTTAAATGCATGTTTCCTAAACTCTCAGAGTGTTGTGTACTGTATGCAATTATTTTGTGTACCGTGTATAAAACATCACAATAGCGTATGTTTGAAAACAAAATTTTGACTGTTTGTTTTTCGGCAACGGTTGGAGACCATATTCGAGTACTAGGCGTTCTGTATGTATTCAACGTCTTAATAGTCTAAGTCCCAGAGAAAAGTGAGGTTAGAGCCTAGGTATCACAACAGAAACCTAATTCGCTGTAACCTATAGCTCTTATACCAATCTGTCACACCCCGAAATTTATCAGAGCTTGGCGTGACCGGACTGGTATCGTCATTGCACAGCGGAAGCAAATAAGCAAAGACTTCTAGAAAATGAACGCCTGCTAAGTACTCGAGTCTCCAATGGTTCTCCTATTCCAACCGCGCCTTGTCTAAGAACTGTAACCTGAGAAAGAAACATGCGAAAAATCAACATAAAGTTGAGCGAGTTCATAATTTGTTTGTAAAAGATTTGAAATAAATCTTTTGAGTTATGAAAGATTTGAAATAAATCTTTTGAGTTGTGAAAGATTTGAAATAAATCTTTGGAATAACCGGTTTTTGAAATAGTATTGAGAAAACGAATCAAAAGTCATTTTCTTGCCAAGTTATATGGAAACGTTGTGTTTGTAACACGTTATGTTCATAAAAACCATGTATTTGTAATGTTCGTAATACCGTCAATGCCCACCCTGACTTTGACTCCATACCCGCATAATCCTGTGCTTTGAATTTTTTTATAAAACATGGTATTTAATTTGTATGAACAAGTAGTTTCGTAAGTATATAAGTCCCTGGTATGTAGCAATAAGGAAATAAAGAGATCACCAATGGTTTGCAAGGCCATTGATATGTGTGAAGTGCAAGTAGGAAGACTCAAACCTAGCAAATTTATGCGTCGGGCACAAAGTCACCCCGAGGTCCGTTCTGTTTGGCCTGGGGGCTGGGCTCGCTACACCCAGATAGATCTACCGCTCCTGTCCCTCGGTCCTACAATGAGGATTAATGATCCCAAGTTGCGCCTACCCACTCACATAATCTGTACGTTCTAACCCTCCTTAAGCTAACCATACCATGTATAAAAATGTCTGTAATCATTGTATATGTATTTTACCCCAGTCTCTAAGACTGATCCTCCCTCAGTCTCTAAGACTGAGCCTTCCTCAAAATGCATCATACTTGGTACTCGTTCTCCCAAGAGTGCTTCTTGTATTTACCCGTAGTTTTAAAAAAACTAGAATTCATGGGTATGCATATTCTGAAAGAAACGCTTGTTTGAAAACCGGTATAAAACATAAGCTTTTCGTAAACCATTTGAGTTTCTCGAAATCCCTTCGTAATATGATTTAGAAATACGAGTTTTGCATTTGTTCAGAACTTTGTATGTTTTTGCAAAACGTGCATGTCTTTCCACCCCGAAAACATTTACAAAAAAAATGTAAACAGTAAAAAGTGGGGGTTATGAACTCACCTGGATTTCCATGTGCAAAGCTAGCTAATTACGACTCCGTGATGTCGTTTCCAAAGTGAGACTCGCTAGCGTGCATTCTACAATGTTCCTAACACGGAATATCTAATAAGTTTCTAAATAAAAGCGGTAACTAGTCTACGTGTCACCGAGCTCTACCGAATCGTTAGCCGAACGATTCGACAGTAAGTTGTTAACTTGAAAGAAACGAAGAAGTTATGCTTGCGTAATTCGTTTATTCGTCGGTATTTAAGAAGTCTCGAAAAGACTTAGTTCTCGTGAGGTTTAAAATATATGAATATTTATATAAAAGTATATAAATATATTGATATAATCGCGTTAGTTGTCTCGAGAAATCGTACGTGTATGTTCAAAAGTTTGTATGAAAATAACGTATAACCAATTCGTAACATATATACGTCTCGTATGATATTTATCAAAGTGTATGTCTATGCCATTTAGGCGTTTGACGTGAATATAAAAAGTCATATTCATGAAAGAATCGTCGGATTGTCGTGTTTGAAAATAAATATATAACTATATTTATTTTTATAAACGAATGTGTGTTCGGCGTTTGAAACAATATAAATATTTATATTGACTTTATAAAGGAGTTGTCGAAATTAATAAAAGAATTGAAAATATTATTTCATGTTTTATTTTATAAAAGCATTATCGAAATAATATACAAATTGTCGTCTTTGTAAAAGATTATTTGAATCCGATAATAAAACGGCTTTTGTGTTTGCGGATTTTCTCGAAAAACAGGCAGAGTTTCCTCTGTTTTTGGATGCCCCCGACAACACAAGTTGTCGTTATTTTTCAAAATTCAGTCAAGATTCAAACAGTGTATCAATTTCGCCAAATATTTCATAAAATGTAAACTAATATCATGTCGGTTCGAGCTCGTTATCACGCAATCAATTTTAAAATTATAAAACGACAAAATAATCGCGCCACTAAATTCTTTACCAAAATTTCGTCTCGAAAAGCTGAGTTGACCAAGTCAACCGGGTTGACCCGCTGAGTTGACTCGCTGCGTTAACTCGGTTGACCGAGTTGATTCGGTTTGACCAAGTCAACCCGAACCGCTTCACATCTGACCCGAGCCGGCTGACTTGAACTAAACCGAAACCTTGACCCGAAAACCGTTGACCAGTTGATTAGCTTGACTGTTGACCATTATTGACCCGGACCGAGTTGACCCGCAAGCTGAGTTAACCGAGTCGCTGAGTTGACTTGGTGATTGAGTCAACTGAACAGCCTGACCAAACCGGACCTGTTGACCCGATAAACCAAAGCTCGAACCCACCGACCACAATCCTGACCCGACTGTGTCTGACCCGAGACTCGAACCCGAACCGAGACGTCACCCAAACCCAAAACCCGTCTTGAACTGAACCACCTCTTAAACCAAAACCAAGTTTGCAACCCGAGCCAAAACAAACCGAACCAAAACTCGAGCCGACTGAGCCGCGAGATCTGGACCGAAACAAATCAAAAGAAAATGACGGTTAAAGGTTGTTTACCGGACAGAACCCGTCGGTTCTGCAGTACCGATTGCCGCCACGCCCTGCCATCACGCGCCGCCACACGCTACCACGCGCCACCGTCTCTTTCTCCGACATCTCTCTCTCTCCGTCTTGTTTCTCTCACTCTCCTGTTTGTCTCCGCCGTTGCACCACTACCGGACTGTGGTGGTGGTGGTCGGTCCTGATGCTCGGAGGGGGGGGGGGTTGTTGTCGGTTGGGTGTGGGGGTGATGAGTTGTTGGTTTTGTGTCACGAAGGAGAAGAAATATCCTTTTCTTGTGTATGTATGAATGTGCAGCCAAATGATGAGGGTGTTTGGCTATTTTGTTGTTGCCTGCAACTATATTCGAGAGAGAGGAAGAGAGACAGACATATGTCTGTGTTTGGTTTTTGATGGATTGAGAAATAAAAAGGGGCTAAAGTCCTTTTTATAGGCATATGTTAGTGTTGTGGGTATTGTCTCATGGGTTTTTAGAGATATCATATGAGATCTTATAAGGATCTTATATTTCAAATCAAAATATTTTGTATAGATTTTATGAGATTATACAAGGATTTCCAAATCCTTTAGAGATTTGTTGAGATCTAATATATATGTGCAGGTTTAGGCTTGTGGGTGTTGGGCTTGGGCCCAGGGCCCACAAGCCCATCGCATGTGCAAGTGGCCCGTACTTCCTACGAGACCCGTTGTCAAAACCGAAATTACCGTAACAAAGGAAAATAGAATTTTTAGATTTAAATATATGTGAAATAGTGTCGGTATTTGTCGTTGTCGCGTCCGTGTGTCGATAATGGTAAAATTGCGTAAATGCCCCGTTTGCCGTTTCTGATCCGTTTTCCGATCCGATTTCAACTACGGTTATTAAAATTTAATTGTGAATCTAAAATATCTCGTACAAATTTAATATTAGTCGGCGTAGTCAGTATCTTGTACGGTTTCAATCCGTTGCCGTTTAACGTTTCACAGGCTTCTCTGTAAACCACCGTTCGCGCACTGTAAAGTCAGATAAACGTTCCTGGGCACTCCAAAGGCCTATTTAAGTTAATTTGCGCTGTAAACACCATTTATTATCGCGTTAATCACCTGTTAATCACGTAATTAAGGGTCGTAAATCACCGGTTGTCACATTCTCCCCCTGTTACAGAAATTTCGTCCTCGAAATTTAGACTATGTTATCTCCTCGGAATTGTGTTGTTCACAGGTAAGTCCGAATAATAACAAAGTGAATGACCGCGTAAACGAAACAATACTTATTCGAATCATGTGAATTTAAGGACATTCCTCCACAATAGGAATCCCAACGGTTTAAAGTAATGATACAGTCACCAGTGCGACTAAGTTAACAAGGATCCAATAATGAACAGGAACTTCGACCAATCGAATTCCATGTGAACGTTTATAACATGTAAATGAGTTCTAGAAACAATAACATCCACTGGATGAACTTAGAATCAACAGTCTCAAATATAATAGTTTGCATGAAACGCTCGATCATGATCAGCACAAGCTGCAAGTTATACCGACGCCACAAAGTGTCGTAGTGAATGAAACAATTCAAATAAAGAGGTGATCGAACAAGTATCACCTGTGTTTTGTATGAAGTGCTCAATTATGATTAGCCCAAGCTACAAGTTTGTACTGACACCACAAGGTGTCTTAGTGATTTAAATAATTCTATAATAGCGGTGATCAAACAAATTCACCATGTTTGAAGTCAAATGAATGCGTAATAAGGTGAATCCGAAAGTTTGTTTCAAATGACATCATAGAATTTTCAATTGAAATTTGAACATCAAAGAAATAATTTTTTCGATCGAAGGTGAAGAAGCAATGAATGTCGCAAAGCATTCGATCGATGTTGAAAGAACCGTTATGAGGTACACCGGAATTTGAAATGAACTTGTGTACCATTGTCTTAACACACGATTGTGTTAAGACTGCTTTAATATGATAATTCAAAGCAGATTTAAAACAATTTAATAAAGAAATAATTAAATCCATGCATGAGACGCGTAAACGAGTTTAGCGCAAGCTTCAAGTTAATGAATACGCCACCACAAGGTGTCGAAATCAACAAATGACTTATTGGAGTCGTAGACCAAACAAGTCTACTACGACTCAGAACAGATGAAACTCTTGTTAAAACGAATTTGAATATGATGTCTTCAATACATCATATGGTATCTTGAATTAAGTATGTGTAATGCAGAAGTTCAAACAATCGAACTTGGTTTTAGCGCAATCCGACAATAAATATATGTATTGACAAGAAAACTTTAGGCATGGTTACAACGAAAAACCATGTATGTAACTTGTAAAGAAATGATCGTGATAAAATGACCATTAAGAGGAGTAGAGATACGAAAATCTACTCAGTAAGTGTGAAATTCGAAATTTCAATAAAGAAATTTGAGGACTTTACCTGGGGTTTCGTGTGACGACCAATTGTTAGGCGACATTACCATGGAATGTCGAACATAGCGTATTCGTCGTTAGTTAGGTAGGGGGGGGGGAATGCGGAGACAATCGTCTTCTCCCTGGCGTGATTCGTGTCGTTGCAGGATCGCGTGACAAGTTGTCGTTTCCTGATCGTTAGTTCTCCTGCTGATCGGGATCTAGCGTCGTCGTTAAATTTGCGTCATCGTTCCTTCTCAAAGGCCTCGCCTCGATAGTCGTATGTGTCGTAATTCAACCTCCGTTGATGTACAGCTTAAGTTTCACGTATACCTGTGCACTAGCATTTCGTTCCGCGTAGAACGTGATGTGCCCCGACATCCGTTGACGTAAAGATTGAGTTGCATGTATTCTTGTGCACTCGTTTTGTTATGCGTAGGCTGCCTGCTCGGGAAGTTAAAATATCACAGACAATATGGATAATAATATGTGCCCGAGTTAATATTCGCGGTTCCTGCGTGATGACCTTTAATAAGCACACACATGCGCAAATAGTCAATCAAATAAACATGTCAGTCACCAATAAGCAATCAAGTAATTCCCCTAGTCCCACTAGTCTATCCTCCCAGCCTCTCAGACTGAATCTCCTTTTCCGAAGGTCTTAAATGCATGTTTCCTAAACTCTCAGAGTGTTGTGTACTGTATGCAATTATTTTGTGTACCGTGTATAAAACATCACAATAGCGTATGTTTGAAAACAAAATTTTGACTGTTTGTTTTTCGGCAACGGTTGGAGACCATATTCGAGTACTAGGCGTTCTGTATGTATTCAACGTCTTAATAGTCTAAGTCCCAGAGAAAAGTGAGGTTAGAGCCTAGGTATCACAACAGAAACCTAATTCGCTGTAACCTATAGCTCTGATACCAATCTGTCACACCCCGAAATTTATCAGAGCTTGGCGTGACCGGACTGGTATCGTCATTGCACAGCGGAAGCAAATAAGCAAAGACTTCTAGAAAATGAACGCCTGCTAAGTACTCGAGTCTCCAATGGTTCTCCTATTCCAACCGCGCCTTGTCTTAGAACTGTAACCTGAGAAAGAAACATGCGAAAAATCAACATAAAGTTTAGCGAGTTCATAATTTGTTTGTAAAAGATTTGAAATAAATCTTTTGAGTTATGAAAGATTTGAAATAAATCTTTTGAGTTGTGAAAGATTTGAAATAAATCTTTGGAATAACCGGTTTTTGAAATAGTATTGAGAAAACGTATCAAAAGTCATTTTCTTGCCAAGTTATATGGAAACGTTGTGTTTGTAACACGTTATGTTCATAAAAACCATGTATTTGTAATGTTCGTAATACCGTCAATGCCCACCCTGACTTTGACTCCATACCCGCATAATCCTGTGCTTTGAATTTTTTTATAAAACATGGTATTTAATTTGTATGAACAAGTAGTTTCGTAAGTATATAAGTCCCTGGTATGTAGCAATAAGGAAATAAAGAGATCACCAATGGTTTGCAAGGCCATTGATATGTGTGAAGTGCAAGTAGAAAGACTCAAACCTAGCAAATTTATGCGTCGGGCACAAAGTCACCCCGAGGTCCGTTCTGTTTGGCCTGGGGGCTGGGCTCGCTACACCCAGATAGATCTACCGCTCCTGTCCCTCGGTCCTACAATGAGGATTAATGATCCCAAGTTGCGCCTACCCACTCACATAATCTGTACGTTCTAACCCTCCTTAAGCTAACCATACCATGTATAAAAATGTCTGTAATCATTGTATATGTATTTTACCCTAGTCTCTAAGACTGATCCTCCCTCAGTCTCTAAGACTGAGCCTTCCTCAAAACGCATCATACTTGGTACTCGTTCTCCCAAGAGTGCTTCTTGTATTTACCCGTAGTTTTAAAAAAACTAGAATTCATGGGTATGTATATTCTGAAAGATACGCTTGTTTGAAAACCGGTATAAAACATAAGCTTTTCGTAAACCATTTGAGTTTCTCGAAATCCCTTCGTAATATGATTTAGAAATACGAGTTTTGCATTTGTTCAGAACTTTGTATGTTTTTGCAAAACGTGCATGTCTTTCCACCCCGAAAACATTTACAAAAAAATGTAAACAGTAAAAAGTGGGGGTTATGAACTCACCTGGATTTCCATGTGCAAAGCTAGCTAATTACGACTCCGTGATGTCGTTTCCAAAGTGAGACTCGCTAGCGTGCATTCTACAATATTCCTAACACGGAATATCTAATAAGTTTCTAAATAAAAGCGGTAACTAGTCTACGTGTCACCGAGCTCTACCGAATCGTTAGCCGAACGATTCGACAGTAAGTTGTTAACTTGAAAGAAACAAAGAAGTTATGCTTGCGTAATTCATTTATTCGTCGGTATTTAAGAAGTCTCGAAAAGACTTGGTTCTCGTGAGGTTTAAAATATATGAATATTTATATAAAAGTATATAAATATATTGATATAATCGCGTTAGTTGTCTCGAGAAATCGTACGTGTATGTTCAAAAGTTTGTATGAAAATAACGTATAACCAATTCGTATCATATATACGTCTCGTATGATATTTATCAAAGTGTATGTCTATGCCATTTAGGCGTTTGACGTGAATATAAAAAGTCATATTCATGAAAGAATCGTCGGATTATCGTGTTTGAAAATAAATATATAACTATATTTATTTTTATAAACGAATGTGTGTTCGGCGTTTGAAACAATATAAATAATTATATTGACTTTATAAAGGAGTTGTCGAAATTAATAAAAGAATTGAAAATATTAGTTCATGTTTTATTTTATAAAAGCATTATCGAAATAATATACAAATTGTCGTCTTTGTAAAAGATTATTTGAATCCGATAATAAAACACCTTTTGTGTTTGCGGATTTTCTCGAAAAACGGGCAGAGTTTCCTCTGTTTTTGGACGCCCCCGACAACACAAGTTGTCGTTATTTTTCAAAATTCAGTCAAGATTCAAACAGTGTATCAATTTCGCCAAATATTTCATAAAATGTAAACTAATATCATGTCGGTTCGAGCTCGTTATCACGCAATCAATTTTAAAATTATAAAACGACAAAATAATCGCGCCACTAAATTCTTTACCAAAATTTCGTCTCGAAAAGTTGAGTTGACCAAGTCAACCGGGTTGACCCGCTGAGTTGACTCGCTGCGTTGACTCGGTTGACCGAGTTTGACCGAGTTGATTCGGTGTGACCAAGTCAACCCGAACCGCTTCACATCTGACCCGAGCCGGCTGACTTGAACTAAACCGAAACCTTGACCCGAAAACCGTTGACCAGTTGATTAGCTTGACTGTTGACCATTATTAACCCGGACCGAGTTGACCCGCAAGCTGAGTTAACCGAGTCGCTGAGTTGACTCGGTGATTGAGTCAACTGAACCGCCTGACCAAACCGGACCTGTTGACCCGATAAACCAAAGCTCGAACCCACCGACCACAATCCTGACCCGACTGTGTCTGACCCGAGACTCGAACCCGAACCGAGACGTCACCCAAACCCAAAACCCGTCTTGAACTGAACCACCTCTTAAACCAAAACCAAGTTTGCAACCCGAGCCAAAACAAACCGAACCAAAACTCGAGCCGACTGAGCCGCGAGATCTGGACCGAAACAAATCAAAAGAAAATGACGGTTAAAGTTTGTTTACCGGACAGAACCCGTCGGTTCTGCAGTACCGATTGCCGCCACGCCCTACCGTCACGCGCCGCCACACGCTACCACGCGCCACCGTCTCTTTCTCCGACATCTCTCTCTCTCCGTCTCGTTTCTCTCACTCTCCTGTTTGTCTCGGCCGTCGCACCACCACCGGACTGTGGTGGTGGTGGTGGTCGGTCCTGATGCTCGGAGGGGGGGGGGCTGTTGTCGGTTGGGTGTGGGGGTGATGAGTTGTTGGTTTTGTGTCATGAAGGAGAAGAAATATCCTTTTCTTGTGTATGTATGAATGTGCAGCCAAATGATGAGGGTGTTTGGCTATTTTGTTGTTGCCTGCAACTATATTCGAGAGAGAGGAAGAGAGACAGACATATGTCTGTGTATGGTTTTTGATGGATTGAGAAATAAAAAGGGGCTAAAGTCCTTTTTATAGGCATATGTTAGTGTTGTGGGTATTGTCTCATGGGTTTTTAGAGATATCATATGAGATCTTATAAGGATCTTATGTTTCAAATCAAAATATTTTGTATAGATTTTATGAGATTATACAAGGATTTCCAAATCCTTTAGAGATTTGTTGAGATCTGTTGAGATCTAATATATATGTGCATGTTTAGGCTTGTGGGTGTTGGGCTTGGGCCCAGGGCCCACAAGCCCATCGCATGTGCAAGTGGCCCGTACTTCCTAAGAGACCCGTTGTCAAAACCGAAATTACCGTAACAAAGGAAAATAGAATTTTCAGATTTAAATACGTGTGAAATAGTGTCGGTATTTGTCGTTGTCGCGTCCGTGTGTCGATAATGGTAAAATTGCGTAAATGCCCCGTTTGCCGTTTCTGATCCGTTTTCCGATCCGATTTCAACTACGGTTATTAAAATTTAATTGTGAATCTAAAATATCTCATACAAATTTAATATTAGTCGGCGTAGTCAGTATCTTGTACGGTTTCAATCCGTTGCCGTTTAACGTTTCACAGGCTTCTCTGTAAACCACCGTTCGCGCACTGTAAAGTCAGATAAACGTTCCTGGGCACTCCAAAGGCCTATTTAAGTTAATTTGCGCTGTAAACACCATTTATTATCACGTTAATCACCTGTTAATCACGTAATTAAGGGTCGTAAATCACCAGTTGTCACAACAGTCTCCCCCCGTTAAAAGAATTTCGTCCCGAAATTCAAGCGATGCCATCGGTCGCAGGGGAGTTGTGAATCAAATGTGGTCACTTAGATTTAAAATTTTCCTTCATGTTCCCATGTAACACTGGGTCATGATATGAATTCTAACGTACTCAAGTAAACCAACTATGTCTTTTCTGTGTTTTGTGGACTCTTGGTCCGCAACCTTAACATGTTCTATAGTAATTTTGTCGTTTGTCATTGACGTGAATCTTATTTGTGGGAACAACGACTGTTCCTTGAGTCAGACTCCTCTAGACACATGGAATGTGTCGCGATCACTACTGATCTTTTTCTGGAAGTTTCAACTTGTGAGCAATGGTTCCGATCCCTACACCGGGGGTCCAACCTTTACGTTTTCCAAATCACACCACGCCTTCTCTAGATGAGGCTCCCATTAAAGCCATACTTCTTATCTGAAATTTCTACGATTTCCGCCGCTCATTGGTGCAATCTTTCTGTATTCCGCGGGCTGTCTTGATGTAATCACATATCTGAACGATCTTGCCTCTAGTTTTTCCTGGACCAACTCGGGCCAGTAGATTGTTTATCTCCGGTCTCCGTTCAACACGACGGGGATCGACTTATTATGTTCCATCTAAAGCTTCACACGAAGCGGTTTAAACGGCGATGTGATAAATACTGTTGTAGGAAAACTCCACTAAGGGCAAGTGAGTGTTCCAACTTTCATCAAAGTTTATTACACAAGCACGTAACATGTCCATACAGTCTGCATCTTTCAGTAGCTCAGTCCATCTTCGTTAATATTTAAGTTCTTACGATCAACGGTGTGCTACAAACCTTGTGATCGGTAAAGGTCGTGCGGCATTTTCTTACACGACGTCAAATTTGCGGTGCGCAATCATTGTATCTAGATCATGGTTTCTTCTCATGATCTTTTAATCAATGTGACGTGTATGCAATGCCGTGGTCTTGTTGCATTGACGTGCCATCGAGACTTTGTCGAGAAGCGTCACATAATTGCAACTCTAACTCCTTAGCTCTTGATTGTAGGGTTGTCATGAATTTCGTTTTTATCCACCATGTACCCCCAAAGTTCTTACCTTGCGAATTCGAAATCCGTTTTTCGACATCTTAGCACAAATCTGTTCTTTCTCTAAGAGTTGCAAGGTAAATTGCAGCTGTTGCTCACGACCTTCCTTGGTCGTTGGCCATATAAGAATGTAGTCAATAAATATAATCATGATCTACCCAGGTATGGCTTACACGTTCGATTCATGAGGTCCATGAATATTGTCGATGCATGTGTTAAGCCAAATGGTACGAAAAGGAACTCGTAATGCTCGAAGCGAGTCCTAAAGGTCGTTTTAGGGATATTTCCTTCTTGTATTCACATTTGAGGACACCCTTTCCTCAAGTCGATCCTTGAGTGGTAACTAGGACCTTACGATTTGTCTGTTCATGTCGTCAGTCCTTGGCAAAGGATTCTGATTCTCAAATCTCTGAAATTTATGCAAAGTGGAGTCTATCAACTTTCTCCTTGTGTCCTTAACTAAGGATGTCATGTCCTTAATCTCCTCTGTCTAGCAGCTCTTGCAGTTATATTGGAGGCTCATGCTTCTCGGACGAAGCTAGTCGGTAAGGCATCATTCGACACTAGTGCCGCTCCTGGCACGAGGTTTATCCTAAACTCCTCTTGTTGTTGTGGAGGTATTACTGGCAAGTCTTCAGAAAAGGCTTCTGGAACTTCTTCCATCACGGGGATGTTCTCAGGCTCTGGCTCCTTGGTCTCCTTATAGACAACATGAGCTAGAAAGGCCCTGTAGTCTACTCGGAGGCGCTTCTGTGTCTCTTCGACCAATGAGAGATGTCTCAGATCCACTGCCTTATGGGGTCTAACACCCTTGCACCTATTGCAGGAAGGTTGTATACTATAAATGTTTCATCATTCGCAAGAGGGATGCGACTGATTTTCCTTATATCGAACGACTTCAGCTCTATACTTGGATTTCCAATCCATTCTGACTATCATATCATGACTTTCCAAGGCAATGGGTAACAGAAAGTTCCGGCCTTCTGAGTCCCTAAAATATAATCCTTAATCGCTTTGTCTGCTTAAACTAGCCTTCTATATGCCCATTTCTAAGGAATACGGAACGTCTATTTTACTCGAAACTAGGCCAAGTAGTTTCTTAAGTTTTAAGCATGCAAGGTTAAAGTTGGTGCCAGTATTAATCAAAAATAGATGCATAAAGTTGGTTATTAGGGAACGTACCCGTAACCGCATCTGGATCCTGGCGTGCTTCACGAGCTTCGATCGTGAAAACCCTTCCTTGCTTGTTTCTTCCTAGGGTAATCTTTCCTAAAGTGCCCTGCTTCACCACATCTGTAGCAACCCGGTACTCTACCATTACCTCTTCCATCTGGATCCTTCACCCAACAGGCATCCTTGCTGTGCCCTTCCTTCCCACACTTTCCACACTTAGGCCTCAGACATTGACCTTCATGGTAAAAATTGCATTCATCGCACCTCGGCTTAGTCCCCAAGTAAATCTTACTACCAGCCTTATTAGTGGCTCCATCAGCTTTCCTGCCACGCGACGAGTTCACTTCCTTTCTTTTGTTTGCTTTAGAGTTTCCATAGCTGACTTGGGTGCCCATCTTTAGATTTGAGGACTTCCTTTTCTTGTTGTCTAATGACTCCACGTGAGTCTCTTTCTTGTTATCCTCAGGTTCCAAAAATTTTCCCATGCGTAGAGCTTCTTCAGTAAGAGTGACACTCAAATCGATAGCCTCTGCGATGGTTAAGGGCTTTGAGGTAGTAACCATGCTCCTAATTTGAGGTGCAAGTCCCCAAATGAATCGTTCAATCCTCTTGAATTCCGGCTTGACTAAGTAGGGGACGACCCTAGACAAGTCGTGAAATCACTGGACATATTCAGGGATCTTCGGCCCGCCCATTTTCAAATTCCAGAACTCCACCTCAAGCTTTTGGATTTCAGCCCTAGAACAGTATTTCTTCTCCATCATTTCCTTGAGCTCGTCCCAGCTCAGTGCATAAGCAGCATCTACACCGAGGGTCTTAACCTGAAGGTTCCACCAGGAGAGTGCGCCATCCAAAAACAACCCTGAGATAAAGGTAACACTCTGCAGGGGTGAACAGTTACTCATTCTTAGAACGGAGTCAGTCTTCTCTGCCCAACGAACAAATGCAACGGCACCTCCTGTGCCATCAATATTCAATGGCTTGCAGTCTAGGAATTGTTTATAGGTGCAACAAGTTGGAGGGTTATTTCCGGTAGTGCCGTCGCTGTGCTTAGAGCGGAGGGCTTCATGTCGTGCAATTGCCTGTGAGATGCGTTCTTGAAGCTCGGCTTCTGTCCTTGGTAACGTACTAGTGTCTGTGTCTCGTCTGGGCGGCATTCTCTTCTGTCAAAAGGTATGAGGTAGGTTAGACAATATTCCATAATTGTCTACGTGGTACATAACACCATAAGCCAACATTTAATCACCCAATATCACATGCTTATATAATCAACAATGTACGAGTGAGGAAACAATTACTGAGTTTTCATAATATGAAGGTAGTAGTGATTTTCCTTCTATGTTATCTCTACGAGACGGGTATACTTTCCCTGAGATGGGGGTTGTCCATGTAGGGGTGACAGATAGTGTAACGTCACTAAATCTTTCCGAATGTTATCCATCTTCACTTGTTTAAATATCGGTTTTCAAACGTCTCGCACACGGGCAGAAGTGTCAGACACGAAGTAGGCAAAGACAGGTTTCCTACTTTATAAAGTGCTAAAGCAATGGTCTAGGTGTTGTTCTATCAGATGAAGGTGTGGACACCTAGAGTTCATTTTGGTGTAGTGATCATTAGCTTGGCCCACAGAGTCCACCAGGATTTCCATGCACTACAAGCCGTTATTACGTGGGCCCCCGTAATAATAAATTGTCTTGCACAGTTACCCCAATTTTCCCTCGTCCAAGCAGATGATTAACCAAGGAGGGGGCACTACTGTCCTTATACCTCTGATGTAGAAAGGACCATTGCGGTGGTCCACGCGCTAACACTCGTTATCGTTACGCGTGAATAGGCACAATGATTAAACGAAATAGGAATAAGGAGAATTCCTAGTAGTTGGAGTGGCACCTTCAAGATGAATACTTCATCTTCCTTGTCTAGTCAAGTGTATCGTCAATCTCGCTTTCACAAAAGTCACAGGGATCTCGTCCCGCTGATTCAGAAGTTGTTCAAGGTTGCCGCCTCTGCCTCGTCGTCACTACCGTAGTCAGGCACCTTCACGATCGAGAGAGAAGAGCAGCCATCTCCTATGGAAGCAAGCTCAGAATCTCGTTTGGTAATCAGTCCAGCCATGAGCTTTGCAATGAACGCGAGGTCGGTAGCTTCATCGTGCGAGTAAGAACAATAATAGGATTCGGAGTCGAAAGTATCATATTCACGTCAATAATCATTCCGTACACTTATTTGTATGTATATATATCAATAGACAAGTATGTTACTTAGCATAAGTAGGCAATTTAATGCATCATATCACGTATAACTCTCGTTTATCCTTTGGGGGGGGGGGTTCATTTTGTCTTTGGCAAGTTTAACTCGTGTAGACTATGCCTAAGTTGGCACCTTATCTTGAGGGTATTCCCTACTAATGTCCTTGCCTTGTCTCTTCTTTGAAAAGTGTTTGACTCATGGATCTTGACGCTTACGAGAATGCAATGAAAAACCTTTTTTTGTAAAAATGTTTTTGTGAGAGCGTTCTAGTGATTGTAGTCTAGACTCGAGAAGGAATTCTAGTTCACTACAATCGAAGCTCTGATACCAAACTGTCACACCCTGTCTTTTGCGGAAGCGTATGATGTGTGACTGGTTTAATATCATTGCATTCAATCGTACTAAACAACTACATGATCAAAACGATGTTCATCCATTCATAAAATTTGAGTATTACAAACACTTGTTATTTAAGTTTTAAAACACAACCTTCGACTAGGTTACAAACCAACAAAAGTGGATGACATCTAAACTTGAAGTCTACTTCTAGTTACGACACCCGCGCCCAAGATCCATCCTGTCACCTGAAATACATGTAATTTTGGAAAACATCAACAAAAGTTGAGCGAGTTCATGCGTTTTGTGTGAGTACGGTAATCTTGTAAATCTCTGAGAGACTCCTTTGTAAACAGGTATGAAAAGCGTGTATGAACATACCAAATGAATGTTTGTACAAGGACATTAAGGCATGTGAGGACATAGGGAGTACTCAGAATGAGTAGAATTATACCCTTGTCGATTAACCTCGACTGTGTCAATTTACCTTGACTATGTCGATTACCCTCGACCGTGTCGATTACCCTCGACCGTGTCGATTAACCTCGACCGTGTCGATTAACCTCGACCGTGTCGATTAACCTCGACCGTGTCGATTACCCTCGACTACTTGGTAGTAGTTGTGACCATGATTGGGGTTCGGCCGTACCCGTTAGATCTAACCCTCATCCCTAATTAAGTATTAATGGCATTTCAATATCTAGTCTATGCTCACATGATCTAGTATTTCATAGGCATTTCATACCGTTTAAGCATTCGTACATGTATTCCACCCCCGAGAGTTATAAAACCAAAAACAGTTAAGAGAAAAGGGGGAGCATGAGCTCACTGTTTTGCCTCTTCGATACTCGTAACTCAAATCTCGTCAGCAAACAAGTCTTCCTACAATGTACTAGGGTCTATTAGACGTACGGGCCGTGCCTTGCCTTGCCTTAGTATTTACGTTTTTGAGTTACGTTTCTTTTATGTCTCCAATATTATTCCAAGTTATATATAATTTTGGAATAATAGTTAAACAATATTTTTGTAACAATACTACTCAAGTATTTATTTTTGTATTTTCTTCCCAAGGATGGGGGTATCTCATACATGTATTTTCGTATTCTTGCCAAGTATTGGCGTCATATTCCGGCGTGTTAATCCAAATGAATATATATTTTTAAGTCTCACTTAGAAATATATATTTAAACCTTATTTTTATTTCAAAACAATACATCCCAAGAAAATATATATTTTTCCCAAAAATACTATATTTTCTTAGTAAACCCAAGTAAATATATTTTTACTTCTTTCGTTTCCAAAATAATATTTACCAAAAATATATTGCAACGGTATTTTCCCAAATATTTTGTAAGTTACGTTTTATCGTTCGGTTTCGCAATATCAAGTGTGTAACTTGTGTATTTATTCCGTGAGATTTTTGGTATTAGTTAAGTTATATTATTTTACCATAAAATAATATAACTAGTCCACAAAGTATACAAATATTCACACAAGTGTCTTTAATATAAATATATATTCTAAATATATATTCACCCATTTTTATTAATCCACAAAGTATACAAATATTCACACAAGTGTCTTTAATATAAATATATATTTTAAATATATATTCACCCATTTTTATTAATAAAAACCAACCTCCAATACTTTTATTTTTGTAACGAAATCTATGGCAAAGTTCATTTTGAAACCAAAGTTAAAACACACTTTGTAAATATTCGTTTAGAAAATATTTCTTTAAGTGTTTATATTTTTAGAAAATTTCGCCATAGTTTCCCTTGAAAATGGAGGTGCCCATGCTTTAAAGCATATCTTTTTCTTTTCAAAATCACCACAACAGTCAATAATCAATCCTTAAACCATTTACACTTTCCAAGAGCAAAAACTATGCATTTTGTATGACAACATGAACTTGATCTTTACACAAAAACTTGTAGTAACTTGGTAAAGTGTTTAGTGGGTTTAGTTACCCCTTTAAAGTGTGTTTATTCCTTTAAAAATCTCATTTTCAAAGAAACTAGGTGTTTACAACTTGTAAACATATTTTACAAAAATGTTTCTTCATGGATCTTCTTGTTTCTCTAGTGTTTCTACACTTATTTTACTACCCAAAATAGTGTAGGTTTGAGTAAAAACTATGATCTTCTAAAAATCATACTTTGAACTTTGTTCTTTTGAAAAACCACTCATTATTTTTTAGATCCACAAGATTATTAACTCACTTTGATAATTATTTTTCAAGAAATCATTTTGTTTTCAAGTTCATGTTTAATCAAGAAGGTGATCATTTTATGTTGTTACATAATCATCCTTCCACTTGCTAGATTATGTGTTTAATCACAATCTAGCAAGTTCCATATGATGATCAACATCATATTACCAAGAAATCAACAAGCAAGTATTAAACATTCGCTAAACAACATCATTTCATCCATATATCATCATATGTAAGCTTTATGTTCAAGATTCAAGTTTATGTCTTTTAGTGATCTTGTGATTTTCATCATAACACATCATTTAACTAATCAAAATATGAAGTAACAAAGGTTTTCAAGGATCTTACTACTAGCTTTAAGCTAGGAAGAACTCTTGATGAATATGGAGTGGATAAAAGCAAACGGGAGAGGTCCTTGAAGATCCGTGAGCACCGAGCTTCCTAAAACATCTTGTTACACCTTGAGATAACCTTGAAATGGATGGAACAAGACTTGATGATGGTGGTGGTGTGTGGAAGGAGGTCGGCCGAGAGGAGAGGGAGAGAGTATGAGAGTTGTGTGGTGTTGAAAGTGATGAGTTGTAGTCCTACTTATAGATCATGTTTAAGTTTTACCCATTGGTCAAAGTGTCACCCAAGTACAAGACCATAATCTTCACAAATCCAAGGGAGATTTAAGCAAAATCTCTAGAGATTAAGGGGATCAAGGGTGGGCCACCTTGTGACCGTAAATTGGTATGGGGGGGGGGGGGGGTTAAATGTAACTTTGATGGTAATTAGTTAGCTTATAATTCAATTCCAAGTATATAGTTACAAGTGTTAATTAATTAGATATTGTAGTGGGTGTTAGGGTGTTCGGGGACCACAACTAGCTCAGAAAAAATTAAACAATGTTTCTAGCAATATTTTGGTGTTCCGGGTAATGTCCGGTTGTTCGGTTAGATACCGGTTCATTAAAGTGTCAAGTTATACCGTATAGTGTCCTTTATGTAACTTTTTGTGACACTTTTAATTCCCGACACTTAGGAAAGCATTCAGGACCATTTAGTCATATGTTTGCATGTAATCAACTTGTTAAAATGCTGAATTTTGCTAATTTATGCAGAATTCTGCACTTTATGTGGGTTTTAGGCACTTTTCGGCACTTTATCTATCACCTAGAAAGCAGTTTTGTGGTCCTTACTTCTCTACACACTATACTAGTGTAATACGTCGTCTCTGGCTCATACTGGGCCTCAAAATATTATCTGTCTATGTACTGAACATCGTCAGCATTTTAGTTTGTCTGATAATGGTGCCAATTCTGTTCTGTGCATTATTAGAACTATATCGTGTTCCATGTAGCAACGATAAAAGTCTTGAAACATGAAATGCCATTGTATGTACATAACAATAATCAGAAATTCATTTTTCTTGTAAACTAGATCATGCACAGTTATTAAAGCACAGATTACTGTTCATTTAGTGTACGGAATGTACGGAAAAGTGACAGTTGTCACAGGATCTACCTCTTAACAAGGGGTAACCTACGTTTCCCTCTTGACGCTCCAGTCGTGTAAATTTAGTGTAAATTTTGTAAAAAAAAATGACGTTTTTTCGATTTTGTTACCTCTTTTCTTTGAAATGTTCTTCTATATGGATTTTTTAGATCCACCACTATGACCTATGACACACATAGTAATGGAGGTGATAACTAGGGTTATTTCTTTTTCGTCTTATTAGTATAAAAAATCGTTAAAAGAAGTCACTCTAATGAACAGTGACATGTGTATCGGTTGTACAAGAACCACCCTATAACTCTGTCCTCGAGAAAGACCACTGAGAGAAATTTACGACAGAGAGATAAAAAAAATTGCAAACCCACATTTCATGGATGTAATTTATAGAGGCGGCGCAATATTCCTATTATACACTTAGGTGTTTCGCTTAATCTCAATGTTACTTGAGCTAATTATTCAAATGTGATTATGTTTTTAAATCATCAACTAAATCATTTCTTCTTCTTCTTTTTCTAGTGTTGGGTATTCCACTAGGTAGAGTCACATATCTTTTAAACCGGAGGTCTTAGATTCAAACTTGGGCAAAGGAAAATAATTTAGCGATATTGGTGTAAAGGGTAACATTTTCCGTATTAAAAAATCATTTTCTTTTGTATACAAAAAATGCTTTTAGGAAAGTAAAATTGAGGTACGATAAAAAAAAGTTAATTTTGTTTAAAAGATAGGGGAATTGGCCTTTAATAATCCCACCTACATCTTATTGGCCATTATTAATCCCACCTCAAAATATTCCCCCCACCAGTCCCATCTTTCACCTATATTTCCTACAATGGTCCCCAGTTAAAAAACTTAACGGAGTTAAGCTTTTTTCCAAGTTACAAACAATTTTTTAGGGCTTTGATCAGAACTATGATACGAGTCCATTGATGTAAAACTTACTTCGAAATGGTGCTCCAATTGACTTGATTTTGGTTAATTGGAAATTTAAACACTCGAATTGAAGCACCGTTTTCATCGTTTGGAGCACCGTTTCGAGGCAAGCTTTACATAAATGGACCCGTATCGTCGTTCTAATCAAAAACCCTAAAAAATCTGTTTGTAATTTGGAAAAAACCTTAACTCCGTTAAGTTTTTTAACGGGGGACCATTGTAGGAAAAATAGGTGAAAGGTGGGACTGGTGGGGGGAATATTCTGAGGTGGGATTATTTATGGCCAATAAGACATAGGTGAGATTATTACAGACCAATTTCCCTAAAAGATAAGAAGAAATCTTGAGATGTCATTTTTCAAATCAAGGTTAAGATGAAAGTGTTGGAAAAGAAATAGATAAGTGTAAATGGTAAAAAAAAAGTGGTTGTGAGTGGAGGAGAGAGAAAATGTTACTGTTCATCTGTATATTTGGGGGGACACTGTTCACCCAGTATAATTTTTTTAATATATATTGAAAGTGGTTGTGAGTGAAGGAAAGAGAAAATGTGATGATAATATTATTTAATTGAAAAAGAGAGAGAAAAAATATTTGTTTTTAGTGGAAATATATTGATATATGAATTGTTTTTTAGTGGAATGTATATATAATTTGATGGATTGGATGAGAATACTCTAAGAGTACTTTTGTAATAGCCTATTTTTGATTTTTTCTCCCCACATGTACATCCCTCTCTAATTTTTAAACGTTAACTTTTTTCATACTATACTATTTTTTTTTTTTAAATTGCACCTAAAATCAAGCATCTTTAATTTAAGCGTCACATTGTTATATAAAATATATAAAATATGAGATTTAAAAAATCCAAAAAATTGTCTGAAATTTCTATGTTCTGTAAGATTTTTGTGTTGGATATTTTTGTAATGGATTTGTTTGCTACATTTTGCACTAATTTTTTTGTGTTGATTTTTATGTGCTGAATTTTTGTGCGATATTTTTTCAGCTACATTTTTTATATTGGATTTTTTGTGCTACATTTTTAATAGGATTTTTTGTATTGTATTTTAAGAAAACAAAAGGGTGATGGTTGATGTTTTACGACCAAAATACTCTTCTATCCTACCTATAAGTAGTGTTACTTAGCCAAAACCCACTTTTATAGATCAAGAATTAACTATATTTTTCTAAATAGATTAATGATATGACACGGTCTTGGTAAACTTTTAATATGAGGAATCTACCTTATATTTATTTAGGGTTGAGTTATAATACAAAAGATTTAAAAATAAGAAGGGTAAGAAGGCACCAGAGAGTGACAAGTGTCAAATGGAAAGGGTAATTTTGTCTACAAGAGGAAAGAGAATATGCACATGCAAGTCACATGCTATTACCCCCCTAACTTTTAAACGTCCGTAACTTTTTTATACATCATTTGTTTTAAAAAAAAATTATACCATAAAATCGAGCGTTTTTTTATCTTTAATATGAGTACCATATTGTTATATTTTTCAAAAAAATTTCAAAAACCCAGTTCCATATTACACAATGGACGTGATGTAAAACACAATGTAAATTAGATTAAAAGCACAATCAATGACAACATATAAAGACACAATGGACAACATACTAAAACACAATGAACATAACGTATAACACAATGACGATAACATATAACACAATAAGAATCAGACTAAATAAAAACACAATTGATGACAACAGATAAAAGACACAATTAACGACAGCAAATAAAAGACACAATGGAGAGCAGATGAAGACA
Organism: Helianthus tuberosus; assembly: GCA_030545235.1. NCBI lineage: Eukaryota > Viridiplantae > Streptophyta > Magnoliopsida > Asterales > Asteraceae > Helianthus > Helianthus tuberosus. The sequence goes on along the minus strand of CM060365.1, from coordinate 107,014,327 downwards.
CAATGAAAAACAAACTAAAAACACAATACTTAACAAACTAAAACACAATGAACAAGATAATAAAAAAATTGAACAAATTATTAAACCACAATGGACAACATATTAAAACACAATGAATAACATATTACACAATGGACATGATGTAAAACACAATGTAAATTAGATTAAAAACACAATCAATGACAACAGATAAAGACACAATGGACAACATACTAAAACACAATGAACATAACGTATAACACAATAAGAATCAGACTAAATAAAAACACAATTGATGACAACAGATAAAAGACACAATTAATGACAGCAAATAAAAGACACAATGGAGAGCAGATGAAGACACAATGAAAAACAAACTAAAAACACAATACATAACAAACTAAAACACAATGAACAAGATAATAAAAAAATTGAACAAATTATTAAACCACAATGGACAACATATTAAAACACAATGAATAACATATTACACAATGGACATGATGTAAAACACAATGTAAATTAGAATAAAAGCACAATCAATGACAACAGATAAAGACACAATGGACAACATACTAAAACACAATGACCATAACGTATAACACAATGGCGATAACATATAACACAATAAGAATCAGACTAAATAAAAACACAATTGATGACAACAGATAAAAGACACAATTAATGACAGCAGATAAAATACACAATGGAGAGCAGATGAAGACACAATGAAAAACAAACTAAAAACACAATACATAACAAACTAAAACACAATGAACAAGATAATAAAAAAATTGAACAAATTATTAAAACACAATGGACAAAATATTAAAACACAATGAATAACATATTAAACACAATGACCTGAACTAATAACACAATTTATAGAAAACCCAGATATAACAAAATCTTCATTGTGTCATATATTGTGTTATAGGTTTTTATAAAAACGCAATGGATAGAACTCAAATTAACATTGTGTTATAGGTTTTGATAATAACACAATGTATAGAAACTCTACTGACCAAAACCCAGTTAAAAGACACAATGACCTGAACCTTTAACACAATGCCAAAAAACCCAGTAAAAATGAAAATTTTTATTTTATTTTTATATGATAATATGGTACTCATATTAAAGATAAAAAAACGCTCGTTATTATGGTGAATTTTTTTTTGAAAAAAAAATGTCGTATGAAAAAGTTATGGACGTTTTAAATCGATGGGGGAATTGTCATGTGCCTTGCATGTGGAGAGAGAAAATCCATAAATAAATGATTCCTTTTATGCCCTTCTATTATCTTCTTTTCCCTACAACCAATCTCAACCCTTCAAATCTAAGATCAATGAACTAGAATCCTTCTTACACTTCTTATTTATTTTATCCTTTGTATTTGATCCTAACCCTATTTATTTATATTAATTAAGGTAGTGGTTGAGAGATGAATTAGATTAGTAATTGATATAGATTTGAAAGATAATACAGAATATATAGTTATAAAAAATAATGTGTAGTAAATATTGAATATAATTCATTCTAATATAAAAAGACGAGAGATAGATAGAATAAGAGGCCCACCTAATCAATGAAACTTAGATTAAAGAATTTACGAAGCTTTCAGACTTCCATTTTCCATAAATATATGCTCATATATATATATTGACGCATCACTTGATATCTATGTTAGTTGAATATCTTTCTTTCCCTCAAATTCATTTGCATGCCAAATTAACACGATGTCTTTACTCAAAGATTTTGCTCACTTACAAATCCCCCTTGATGATATAATCTCCGGCACTGACAACTTCTCGGATCAAAATTTGATCCGAGAAGGTGGGTTTGGAAGGATCTATAAGGGAAAGCTCTTTCTTTCCGGAGAAACAACTAATATAGTTGTAAGGAGGTTAGATCCCAAATATGGCCAAGGAAACAAAGAGCTTTTAACCGGGATTTCGATTCTTTCCAGCTTGAAGCATCCGAATCTAGTCTCTTTTATAGGGTTTTGTGACGAGAAAGAAGAGAAGATCATCATAAACAAGTATGAGGCCAACTCAAGTCTGGACAAATATCTAAGCGACCCCTCACTCACTTGGACGCGGCGATTGAATATTTGTGTCCGTGTTGCGCGTGCTTTAAGTTACATCTACTATGATGCAGGACGTGATTTTAGCATCATACACAGGAACATTAAGAGTTCCAAAATTTTACTAGATCACAACTGGGAACCAAAGTTATATGGTTTTGAACATTCGGTTAAAAATCCAGCAAGTCGAAGGCAGCGTCCTCTAGTTACTGATCTTAGCGGCACGTATGGGTATGTGGACCCAGCATGCCAAAAGAACAGAAGTGTAACCCACAAGTCTGACATGTTCTCCTTTGGTGTGGTACTATTTGAAGTCCTATGTGGGAGGAGGGCGTTTATTACGGGCGAGTGCGAGGACCAGTCACTAATGTTTACCATGAAAAACCTTGAGGAGCAGGATAAAGTTCCAAAGGATAGGTTACTAAGTCATCTAGCGAAATCCCATTATAAAAAGGGAAAACTTGATGATATGATCGATCCGGTTCTACGAAATCAAATGGAAAAAGGATCATACAAAATCTTCTCAAAGACGGCTTATGACTGCTTGAAGGAGGAGCGAGTGAATCGCCCAGATATAGATCAGGTTCTCCAAAGACTCGAGAAAGCCTTGAGACGTCAACAAGAATATGATCATGTAAGTCCATCTTTTTTTGTTTTTATTTTTATTGAATCCTCCCATTTTTGTTTCTTTTTGTTAATTTTCCATTATATTTTGTTATTGTAGAAACGCTCTAAAGATGTCGCTGAAATTGAAGAAGATAAATCATACAATTACCGTCAGGTAATAAAAAAAATAAGTTTAAGTTTATTGTGTTTGACGAGTTATTTTCACTAAGGCGATAAACCATGAAACATGTGTCTTACAAAATACAAAGAATGTTTTTGTAACTAAAGGTATCCCATAAAACCAAAAGATAAAGCGGTAATACATAAAAAAAATACACTGTGTTTTCAATCAAATATATACATAAATATTGAAGAAAAGATAAACAAAACTATGTATTTATTCCTTTATATAAAATTTAACGAAGACAAACTACTAAAAAATAAAATTAATAATAGGCGGAATCATAGAATATTAAATTGTGCATATATTTACAAAATATAAATTAGCAATTTTTTGATGCTCTACATTGTTGTAACCTATATATTAGGAGTTTTTCCAAAATGTTTTTGTGTTTTTCATTTTCAACCCAAAGGTTTTTATCTTTTGCATTTAACCACTTTGACTTTTTGTTTATTTTTAACCCAAATATTTTCATCTTTTACAATTTAACCCTAACCTTTTTTACTTTTAACTTTCGTCCCCCTATACTTTTCATGTTTCACAAGTTTTTCGTTTTATGTTTCGTTCTAAATTTTGCGAGTCAACACGCCGCAACGTGCATGTGAGATTCAACCGTTTTTCATCTGTTTTTTCCCGTTTGACAGACCAGTCACAACTCTTCTATTTTTCTTCGTTTAACAAGTTCGTTGCAACGCGCGGGTCCTAGATCGAATAAGTTATTATTTTCAACGTTTAACGTTTATGGCTAATTTCTCCGCATTAACACGTCGTAACGGGCGTGCGTGGTTCAACGATTTTACGTCTATTTTTCGTTCGATGTTATTTTTTTTACTTTTTATTTTATTTTTACGAGCTCTTCTAATGTTGGTGGTCGTTGTCAGTGGCGTGGCATTAGTGTTACTTGTCACGATTTTAAGAGCGTATTTAACCTATTAAGTTATTACTAATAATTTGTTTCGAGTTTACCACTATACCCATTTACTTAAGAAAAACTAATTTTTTATGTGCATATTTTTGTGTACGTGTCAGTATAAATTCGATTTAGTCTATATTTCAACGTAAAATTTTCCTGGAAACGATTAAGTTTAAATATAATACGTTTTCATTTAACAAAAAAAACTATTTTTTTCGTGCACATTTTTATGTATGTTTCGGTATAAATTCGAGTTGGTATATGTTTCGACATAAACTTTTTAGGGGAACGAGTCAGGTCAAATTTAATAGGTTTTCGTGATTATTTTATGAATGTTTGTAAATTTTGTTTCAATCGGAGTAGAGTCAAACTGTGTTTTTTTTCCTATTTAAAAAAAATTATATTTGAATTACATCCAAGGAAGGCTTTTGCGACTGACTTTGACAAATTCAGCAAAATAAGTAATAGAGTTTCACAATAGTCAATGTATAACAATATAACTATGTATTTTCATTTTTATTTTCAATACATACATTTACTATGAGGAGAATAGTGTTATGTAGTTGTCTAGCATCTCTCATTTTCATTTTCATTTTCATTTTCAATAGATACATTTACCATGTGAAATGATAAAAATCTAATTACTTAACAGATTTCTTGTATTTAAACTTTAGCAAAAAGATATTAAAAATGGGCCAAACTATCTACACACCAAGCAAGTGTGTAGATAGTCACCCTTAAAAGGTGTTTTTTGTCCTTATATGCACATCGGGTGTCAGTCTTTTGTCTGATTGATAGAACCAAAACGCGGCCAAAGCTCGGCGTTTTGGTCCGATCAACAGACCCGTCAGACACCCGTCAGTCTTTGTCTGGTTAACCGGACCAAAACGTCGCGTTTTGACCAAAGTTCGACACTGCAGGGTGGGCATATAAGGACAAAAAACACCTTTTTTAGTGTTTAAATAGGCAAAATGGTGTGTAGATAGGTACACCCAAAAAAATCTAATTACTTGACAGCTTTCTTGTTATTAAAAAATATCACATAAAAAATTCCAATTGAACATGTTACTATTTATTGTTTGTGTTTTGGCAGAAATAAAAAATTCCAATTGAACATGTTACTATTTATTGTGTTTTGTCAGAAATAAAAAATTCGAATTGAACATGTTACTATTTATTATTTGTGTTTTGTCAGAGAAAACTTTTGTAATGAGAAAACTCAAAAACTTTATTCAAAACAAGAAACTGATTGTGGTCCGTAACGTAAAAAAAGTTGTATTACTTTTTTTAAAATTTGGATATAATATATTTGCAATATATCCAAAAAAAATTAAAAATTTTGAAAAAAAAATACTATTGCACATGTTCCATATATCATGTATTGCATATGTTTTAACAAAATCTTCAAGTTTTGTCATCAATAATGTGTTTTTTTTTACGCTCATTTTTTTTACGCTCATCAATACCGGCGACAGTAGTCTTTAGCGGCGACAACCGGTCAATAGCGTCCGATCAATACCGGCGAAGCTTTACCGACGACAGGTCGCCGCTAAAAGTCAATAGCGGCGACAAAAGTGGTCAATACCGGCGACACCTGTCGCCGCTAAAGGTGCCCCGTCCTTGTAGTGCATTCCCCTAAAAAATAGTAGTGTTATATGCATGCTGTACCTGTATCCAACAAAATAAATTTATCATCTTTTCTTTCTCAGGCTCCGTCGTTTCTAGATGTACCTTCTTTCCAACAAACCCATATTCCTACATACGGGACTCATGTAAGTTCTTCATGTTCAGATGTTTCCTTTATTCGGAGTGTTTGTCTAGTTGAGATGCATGAAGATGAATACCAGCAACTAAAATGTGTAGCAAAAGAGATAAAGTCATTCACGTTTAAGTTTTACGTGTTTTATAATGAAAAATAAATGGATGTCGCAAGCGGAGATATGTTTATTTATATAGGCTAAGAGTTGGTTACAAAATCTTAATTTTCTAATAAGTGTAAAAAGTCATAAAACACCATAATTTTTTTTTTTTTGATGATAAGGCTCTCATTATTGAATGACAAACATTAGAGTGTTTTACGTTGATTAGCATGTTTTGTTTTATATTTATAAGTTCAACGATGGTGAGTTTGAAGCTTTTATGGATTATTATGATTTAAATATGGTGTTTTAGTAATCTTCACTCTGTTTTTTTGTGGATTTTAGACGTCTTATATTGTTGAAATTATAGTGTTTTATAACTTTTTACACTTTTTAGAAAATTTAGACTTTGTAGTAGAACCTAACCAATGTGCGTGTGTGCGTGTGTGTGTTTGTGTGTATATACATATAGGGGATGGATCATGAGAAAACTAGTTGAAATGAGAAAACAAAAAAACTAACTAAAAAATACCTAAAAAACATACCCAATTTTTTTTATTAATTTTCGCTAATTTTTATATAATAAAAAAAAATTTTAAAAAATTTGTACTGAACATGTGTAATAATACGGAAAAGTCTAAACCACCTAACTCACCCCCCACCGACAACCCTCAAAAACCAAAACCCCCCACCTGACCCCACCCTCCAAAAACTTAAATTCACCCTCCCACCAAAAGCCTAACCCCCCCCCCCCCCTGAAAACCTAAAACTAAACTCTAACCATAAACCCGAAAAAAACCTAAATCCCACCACACCCAAAAACCTAATCCTAATCATAAACCTTCAAAAACCTAACCATAAAAGTTAAACTAAACTCAAAAACTAACTAAGCATATAATGCATATGTACAGTACAAGTTTTTTTTTAAGTTTTTTTATATATAAAAAGTAGCAAAAATTAATAAAAATATTGTAAAACAAATTTTTTTTTGTATGTTTTTTAGACTTTTTACTCAGTGTTTTAGTTTTCTCATGATCCTCTTCTTATATATATGTGTGTATGTGTGTATATATATATATATATATATATAGGGTCGGGATTTAGAGAAAACGGTAGAAAGTGTGAAAACGGTGAGAACGCTTATGGATCGTCCGATCAAAACAATCTATGGACTAGATTGGCGCGGTGGCGTTTTCGTAAATAACATCAATTTTATTACGTGGACGGGGCCTCATTAAGGGTAAAAAGGTCTTTACACTTCTGAAACGCCATTACGGACCAAAAAGCATCCCTATATAAACAAAAACATCCCAGACATAAAAACACACCCCCAGAACCTGAAACGCCATATTTTCTACTATATACCATTCATCTTACAACGCCAAAATCCCCAAAACATCAAACACAACTACTCAAAAAACGCCATATTTTCTACTATATACCATTCATCTTAGAAAACGCCAAAACACTCAAACATCAAAAGATTCAAAAAAAAAAAATCGACGGTTCTTTCAGATACACTATTTCCTCAGTAAAACGCGAAAAATGCCAAATATCATTTCTTGTATATTCAAATATTGTTCTAGGCCAACGTTTCGGAAAATGCATTCTTCCCTGAGATAGTGTGACTCAAATAACATTTTGCTGCATGAGATGGACAAATCATAAACCAAAACATACTGGTGTGAGACTTATGTCATTTTCTGTGTTTTGTTCTTGATGAATATTATAATGGCTTGAAAAGACGAATGACACTGATGAGTTGTTTGAAGATATATATTCAAAAAAAAAAAAAAAAACCTCATGTCATTTTGTCTTTCCAAACGGCCACAAAAACACAAGCATGGCTAAGCCAAACCACCAGCGAACATGATTCAAAGAAGAAAAAGACTGATGACAGTGAAGATTTGAAAGATGAATTGTTTCTATTTTTTTTTTTAATTTTCTTTTTATGTTGTTTGTTATGTATTTTTCAACATAGAATAAAAAATACATTATATTAATAAAACGTCAAACAGTCATAATGCATGTGAAACGCCATAAATGCAGTAAAAACGCCAAAAACTCCCAAACTATAATGAAAGGAGTTTGGAGAAGTATTAATTAATAAAAGCTAAAATGAAAAAAAAAAACGCCAAAAACTACTTTAAGTCATTCAAAAACGCCAAACTTGGGGGATGGAAAGTTTATGACCCTAAAAACTCATAAAAAGCTGAACAAAAAAACAGTAAAAATACATAGAAACTGAAAAGACGGCTACTTTATTAATATCATTTATTATAAAATAAAATCCCGCCTAAACTACGGGCCAAAAACATCCTATAAGAGAGACGTCTCTGCACAATCAACTGATCACACAAACAAAAAACAAACGCCATATTTCCTAGAAACCATTCACTTTAAAAACGCCAAAAAAATAGTTAAGAAAGCCACAGATACAGAACCTCGATTCTTCTACATTGAGTATTGATCTGAATGAAGTTTCACTGAATGGATTCTTCTCTGAGTTGGGCATCTCTATAATCTTTTGCTGAATGAGATGGACAAATATTCAAGAAAAGAGACTAATGACACTAATATGACATCATGTCACTTTGTTCTTGATGGATATATTGATGACATGAAGGGATCAATACATTAGAGCAGACGTTGGTTTTCAACATGTCATCAAACAAGTATATATCCACCCACCATAAAGGATGCCACAAAAAATAAGCATCTTCTAAAGACGCACGTTATGTAGAAAATAAAGATCTACATAAGGTATTCAAAAACAGGTTCAAAACGCCAAAAAAGTTAAAGTAGAAGAGGCTGATGACAGTGAAGATTTTGATGAGAAATTAGTTTATGATTTTTAATTTTTTTTTTCATTTTATATTGTTTGTTATCTAATTCTCTATTTTTTATTATCTAATTCTTTATTAATTTAAAAAAAATTGAGTATAAAACGCAAAAAACTACAAACACCAAAACGCCTGATAGTGTGAAAAACTGTGAGAACGAATGCTAGCAAAGAACGATGTTGCTATATAAAACGCCAAAAACGCAAACAAAGTATTACTGGAAAAATCAACATTAATTGACAGATGAAAATTCAAAGAAACAAAGTATTATTGTCAAACATTTATTTATATTAAAAGCCAATACATGGAAAATTGAAATTTATTAATCTTTTCAAAACGCCATAATTGTCTGTCACATTATAGGCATGTATCCTACAGGACAAAACACTTGATATAATAAAATCAAGAAACAATAAAGGCCTGCATCCTGATCTAAAAACCAATAAAACGCCAAAACAATACTTAAAACGCCAAAATACTTACTATGATCCTGATCTAAAAACAATAAAAACGCAGCGTATTTATTAAACGCCAAAAAATTAGAAAGATGAAGTGACACGCGTTCAAAAAAAGAAAATGAAAGGACAAAAAAAACCCCTCCGCCCTTCTCTAAGCGGCGTGACACGTGTTGGGCCAGGATGCGTTCTCACCGTTCTCACACTTTTGAGCGTTTTCTCCCGAACACTTTTCTATATATATATATATATATATATATATAGGACAAAGATCCGTTAGGAACCACCCTTTATTGCGAGAACCGCGAGAACCAATGTGAACACAATCAAAAATGCCTAAAAATAGCTAAAAACACACAATTTTTTTTATTAAAAAATCGCTACTTTTAGTAGCAAAAAAAAAAAAAACATTTTTTTGGTACTAAAAGTAGCGATTTTAACATAAAAAATATTAAAAAAATATTTTTTTAGATTTTTTTAGGTTTTTTGGGGGTTTAGTTTTTTGCATTTTAGCTTGAGGGGTGGGGGGGTTAGGTATTTTTAGGTTTTTTTAGCTATTTTAGGTTGTGTTCACATTGGTTCTCACGGTTCTCGCAATAAAGGTGGTTCTCGCATGAACCTTACCCTATATATATATATATATAAATAGGTACGGGATCAGGAGAAAACGCCCTAAAGTGTGAGAACGGATCTTGGCCTAGCATGTGGCGTGCGATATAATTAGGGCGTAGGGGCTTTTTTGTCATTTTATCTTCCCTTTTTCCAATTCGGTGTCACAATGATAAAGAAGTTTCACCTTCAACATAGGAAACTAGTTATTAAAGTCATTAATATAAAACCAAATAAAAGTTGCGAAAAGATTAAAAATCAAAAGTAATACATGGTGGTCGGGTAAGGTTGGTGGTGGTGGTCCGGTGGAGCTGGTTCAAGGTGGGATTAGTGGTTTTGGAGAGGATTAGGGTTAGGGTTCGTTTCAGTTAGTGAAGATGGAGTTGCAGGTGGATTTGGAGGAGATGATGATGTGTTGTTCATCATCGCTGTCATTTGTTGGAGATTTGGGCCTTTGGGTAGTAGTACATATAAATAGAAATTAAATACAAATTAAATAGAAATTACCAAAATACCTTTACTTTTATCTTAAAATTACCAAAATGTTCTTTAAGTTAACAGACATTATGGATGGAGTTATGCATGTGGAGCAAAATGGCAACAAAACCAAAATATCAGAGAGTAAAATGACTATTTTTAAAGGTTTAGGGTAAAACCATTAAAACCACCAAACCACATGGTGTAAAATGGAAGTTTACTCTAAATTTTGGTTCTCTTTTAAATACTTCCGGTGCGTGTATGAATATAATAAAAGGATTCACTATAGGTCTATAGTAAACAAATTAATTCATGATGTTACGTCCAATGTACAAACTAGTGGGTGTAATATTGCCTCTAATCTACCGACTCTTTTCATTTTTTTTAATTTAAAATTTGTGAAAATAATAGATACAAAAATCAGAAGATAAATTATGATTTTTCCTAGGACTGTAAATGAACCGAACGAACACGAACAAGGCCTTGTTCGTGTTCGTTCGTTAAGGAAATAAATGTGTTCACGAACGGTTCATGAACACTTACCGAACGAGATTTTATGTTCGTGTTCGTTCATTAAGGAACTGAGCGTGTTCGCGAACGGTTCACGAACACAAACAAACACAAATAAATTTGGCGAACGTAACGAAGGATAAAGATAGATGGACCAGGGGGGTAGCACTCGAATTTGAATCCCTTATTGTGGAATGGAGGTCGATCGTATCCGCCGATATAAATAATGAGAAATGAAAGGGAAATGATGCATAAATAAGGTGAAAGTGGGTTTCCTAGTTTAATTATTAAGGTAATAAAATAAATAAAAGTTTAATAATATAAAAAGTACAAATAAAGTATAAAAAGGTACAAAGATCTTCAATTAGAACACAAACATACGAACATAAACGAACGCAAATCAACGAATGTTCATGAACATGTTCACGAACACCTTACCGAATGTTCACGAACACAATCGAACGAACGAGACATCTGTTCATGTTCGTTCATTTAACTAATCGAACGAAATTTCTTGTTCATGTTCGTTCGTTTATTAAACGAACGAACATAAACGAACTTCCAGCCAAACGGTTTATGAACTGTTCGCTGAACGTTCGGTTCGTTTACAACCCTAATTTTTCCCCTTAGATATTCAAAATGTGAAACTAATAGATACAAAAATGAGAAGAAAAATTAAGATTTTTCCCCTTAGATATATAATTTGTTTCCAATCTTTCTTTCCTAGGCTCGTGTTCCGACGATGGGAGATGTTTATTCTCTCTACGAAGCTCATCATATTTCCTCGCTGCTCCAGCCTCAAGTAAGTTATTCATGTGCAAATCTTTTTCTCATTCGACACTTTTGTCAACTTAAATCCATGATGGTGGAAATCTAGGACTAATTTCGGCAGCAAAGTAGATTATAGCGTATACATAAAAGATATTAGTCCTTATGTATAAGAGAGTTATAGTAACAAACCGTTCATGTGTGACAAAACCGAATGAAAGCGCTTCAAATATATTATCAGAACTAATGGCATATTTTTTCAAAGAGAAAAAGAAAATGAAAGATTGATTAAGGATGGCCGTAAGTGTTGGCAGCGGAAATTTGACACTCGCCTGATGATTATTAACATCAGACTTGCATTCACAAGTATTGTGTAGGAATCGTTCGCGTAAATAAATAAAATAAACAAATTTTATTATACGTTTACAATTCAGTAATAAAGAAAACAACGACAATTACAATTACAACTGAAATAAACCAAATTACAAGAAGGAGTAGAAACAGAGTGGCTGAGGCACGTGTCTACACGCTTCCCTTAAAACAAATTCCGAGTCTCCCAAGAGTACTCGTTTTGTTTCCCAGGGTACAACAGCCGGAGCAGCGTACTGCCGGAATTAGCCTACAACCCGAAGGCTACCTTGAACAAGCTGTAAGAAGATCAGAAGTGTGAAGAAGACTGTTTGCGTAAAGCTGTTGTTGCTGGTGTACTTCTGCAGTGGGTATGGAGCTGTATTTATACAGCTCCTAAGTCGAAACAGTCAAAAGGAATTAAGGAGAGGTATAAATTGCATTAAACGTCTTCAATGCAATTTAATACGTCATTTAATTCGCTGTTATAACCGTTTGACTCGTCAGTTTCGAATGCAGAACTGAAACTGCTTCGTCATTAAATGCTGAAGGCTTCTGCGCGCGCGCGCAGGTCTGCACGCTCATGCGTGCTGCGTCCATTTGGCTCACTGCCATGCGCGCGTGCGCCACACTGACTCAGGTACATGCGCGCGTGCGCCACATCACTTGTGAGCCTCTACGAGCACGCCACACAGTCGCGCCGTTTTGGCTCACTTCGGTGCGCCGCGCACGTCACATCAGGACCCATGCACCATGCGCAACCGCGCGCCTACGTGTACTCGCGCGCGGACTGCCACGTCACGCGCTTCGAACCTGCACGCCACTTCACCACTTCGTCCTTACAGCCTATGTGATCCACCACGCGCACGTGGTAAAAAAATACAAAGGCGGCTCTCAAGCGGCTCGCAGCGATGTGAGCGTGCCAAGTGCAAAGTGCGCCATCAAAGCGCCACATTGCGCCTCATCGCCCACGCCACGCGCGCGCGCGTGTGCGAGTGTGAGTTAGGGTGCTTCGCACCCTTCGCGAGTACACTTAGTGTGTGCTTCCATGAAACAATAAGGGTGGAGAGTTCCCACTTAAATACCCATTTATGTTCCATCACTCCTCCGATGTGGGACAAGGTGCTACTTTCCCTTTTGTTTCAGCATTCAATGTTCCAAACACCCAACTTTGAGCATCGATATCTCATTCATCTTAGCTCCGTTTTGGACGTGGTTTAGTTCGTTGCGAAAGTCTTCCAACATAGAGCACAAAATCCCACAAATAAATATATAAAACCCGCTCGTTTTCTTATATTTATTTCTAGTCCAAAATAGGAAAAAATCATTTTCCTATATTTGTGAAAAATGCTATTTTCACCTATTTTTCCAACAATCCCCCACATGAAAAATGCTATTTTCATCAAATTTCCAACAATCCCCCATATGTATGGAAATCCATCTTTTCCTTACACTATTCAACGATAAATTTCGACAGTTGAGTATTGCAAGATAGGTAGGTTGTAACCTTTGAACCTTCTTTTGTGAAGCATACTTAGCTTACTAGCGGTTTGTAGACGCGATTTCCTTGAACATACCCCCATTTGTGTAAACGACAATACACTTCACACAATACTCTCCCTGGTTTGGCCAAACCCTCATTGTCGTGTCCTATTATGGTCCTGGAACACTAGCCTGGTTCTGCGAGAGCTCTAGGATTTGCGAACCCCACAAATCCATTCGAAGCAACCCTACTTCTCTCTAACATAGGTGATTCCCATGAATCATTAAAAGCATCATGGTTATTTGATTTCCCGAAATCGTTAACCTTAATATGCTTAGCCTCACTTCAATGTCACTGATTGGAATGGACTAGGAAGTATATATAACTCCCTTTTTATTTACTTTGGGGTACTCCCCCACAGTGACTCCGTTTTGGTAATATGATTAAGTTGTCCTATTGAACTTAGATCATGGGATCTCCAGTCAACTAAGTTAGGTTTCCCTCATATTCCCATTTATCACGGGCTTTAGTCCCATTCCTCTTGACGACGTTTCTACTAACTCTCTGCTTAAGCCTTTTGTAAACGGGTCTGCAATGTTATCCTTTCATCTCACATAATCAATTGTGATAACACCCGTTGAGAGTAGTTGTCGTACCGTGTTATGTCTACGTCGCATATGCCTTGATCTGCCATTGTACATCAAGCTTTGAGCTCTACCAATCGCTGATTGGCTATCACAGTGTACACATATGGCTGGCAAAGGCTTTGGCCGTCTTGGAATATATTCCACGAATTGACGTAGCCATTCCGCCTCCTCGCCTGACTTATCCAAGGCGATAAATTTGGATTCCATTGTGGATCTCGCTATGACCGTTTGTTTAGAAGACTTCCAAGCAATAGCATCTCCTCCAAGTGTAAACATGTAACCACTTGTTGATTTGGAATCTTTATTATCCGATATCCAGTTTGCATTAGTGTATCCTTCGATCACTGCTGGTTGCCGGGTATAATGCAGTCCATAATCTCTTGTGTATCTTATGTATCTAAGCACCCTCGTGATAGCTTTCCAATGATCCGTGCACGGATTGCTGGTGTATCTACTTAGCCTACTCACCGTGTAAGCAAAGTCGGGTCTAGTACATGTCATTAGATACATTAGACTGCCAATAATTCTTGAATACTCTAACTGAGCAACTCCATCTCCTTTATTTTTTCTTGAGATGTAGGGAGGTATCAACTGGAGTTCGAGCTACACTTGTATCTCCCGCGTTGAACTTTTCAAGAATTTTATCCACATAGTGAGATTGACTTAACACAAGACCATCTTGGGTTCTTATGCTCTGTAACACTCATCTTGTAAATCCGACATTTTAAAGGTTTTCGTATATAAAACAAAAATTTAACATGTAATTACTATTAACGATTCTTAGAAATTCGAGTAATTTAAAACTTTTACAAATTAAAAGTTTACAACATAATTTATATATATAAGTTCGTCATTTACAACGACATCAAAACGCCGTGCGGAAGCTTCATACTGATGTGTTCGGTTCTTGTAAATCGCTTGATCTTCATCCGGGTACTCTTGATATTCACCTATGATCAAACCAACATAAAAGTTAGTTTTGATAACTTAAATATAAGTTTAAACATGTTCTACGCGTTAAACGACAATTAAAAATAGTTTTTTTTCCCAGTTTTTATGTCTCTCGCGTTTCGCGAGAGACTCTGACAAACTTGTCGCGTGGCACGACGTCTGTCGCGTGTCGCGCCCCACACATTGTGACCCGTCGCGTGGCGCGGGGGAAACCAATTTCCAGCGGGTTTGTTGCCGAAACCTGCATTTGCCCGGCTATAAGTTTAATCGAAATTTAACTTTAAAATGTCATAACTTTTATTCTACTTATCCGATTCGCGTGATTCTTTTTCCTACGCGACCGTAATTTAGTTCTCCATTTCATGGAGTTAAAATTCAGCATTCAAACTAATAAAATTCCGAGTTTCTAAGCATTCGGCTTATTATTCAAAATCAACATTTTGACCCGTTTGTATTTAAAACCACCAACTTGTTTCTAACTAATCAAAATACATGTTCCAATGTATTTAACACAAAATATCTAGCTCGGGTTTGTAATTGCTATAATTTGCGTGACTAGCGCGCAAGCTATGTGCATAAACTGTTTTGACCCATTTAGGTAATTTAAGCAATTTAGTCTAAAACTTGCTCTTTTCTTTTTGACACTACAATACTTCCATATCTAAATAACTATATATAATCCACCACAACTATTTTGTGGTGGATTTAACATAACAAACCCGTTTTCCTCAATTCTATCATTCAACTAGTCATTTTACGCAAATGACCATTTTTAGGCATTTGAACTACGAAATTTATGCCTACAACTCTTACATGTAACTAAGGGTTACATAATCACAATGCAAGTTTCTAAACGGCCTCTAGGGGTCGTTTGCCCGTTTTACCCATTAAGGAATTTTCGGTCAATTCTAGTCTCTTATTTTACGACGAAAGACTCTCACAATCATTTGACCAAAATAGCACTTTTAGCTACAACATAACAATGCGTACCTGGCCCGATCAACATATAGACCTGTTTCATTTTTATACCTTGCTTTTACTAGTCGCTAATCCAAAGCGACGCAATTATTCAATTTTTTGTTCAATCCTGAGAACATATAACTTGACAACCAAATGTTAGTCAATATTGCCAAATGGTGTTTTCATCACCATTTGGCTCGTTTGGCCCATATGACCAAACGTTTACACACATAACAAAACATGGCTTTAACTACCAATTCGCCCATCCGACCCATTTCGGATTTTACCATTAGATCCCTTTTTTTATTAACCAAGGTTTTTCATCATTTTATATGTCCCGTATTATTTCGTGTCGGAAACATATTTTGGATATAGCATTTTATCGTATTTACGATCTATGAATAAATACATGTCTAAAAAAAAGAGTGTAAGCTTTTTACTTACATTGAATTCCGATTATGCTTTTCTTCTCGTACTTAATTCGTTTGACCACTTCTTTCCCAAGCCTCCACCTAGCTCGTTAAGCATCGAACTATTGTCAACATTTACAAGGCGGTTAGATTAGTCATTAACAATCACGACTATTCCACCTTACTCATTTTCTATGTCGAAACTACTATTCGACTTCCTCATTCGTTAGCTTAACTTATCATAAGTTAACTATTTTCGATCACATGGATTACACAATTAAGTCTAAATCAACATGATATTTAGAACTCTTATTGTTTCATATTTCGCATAATTTGCCATATCATTCAAATGTGCGTTTCACTCGCAATTTCAACATTTTAGCTTTCATTTAGGCATGTTCATATCACTGAAAATAGGCTGTTTTTGGTGACCTGTTTAACCTGTTTACAAGTCTTCAAAAATTATGATTTTTTTATGTGGCGTACCTCTCGGAGGGTTAGACCTTGTGTTAAAATTTCAAGATCTAACTCTTTACCAAAAATGCATAAAAATTCATTTACTATGCTGCAATCAGATTCGTCACTTCTGACTGCAGCTTACGAAAAAATTCATTAAAAATTCCTCGTTTATCCGATTGACGAAATTCCAATTGGCGATTCTTTTAATCACTTAAAACTTTCTACAGTAAGAATTTGAGATCATAACTCAATTCCTAAATTGAGTTATGACATTCGTAATGGGCTGTAAATTCTGCCAGAAAACGCAGCTTGAACCTTTGATACGGAAAAATTCATAAAACGCTCAATTTTCGTCGAAAATATGCGATTCCAGTGGGGTTTTAAAGATATTTCCTGGAATTACATTTTAGACTCAAGAAACACACGTTTTTGTCACGTTTTTTCCACGTTACAGCCAATACAAGTCGGCTGTAAATTCTGATCAGAAGCTGTTTGAATTCAGCTTTCAATCAAAACATGTTTATGACATTATGGCACTATTTTTAGCCATCAAAAACCCTAAAAACATCACATTACACGAATTTAGCATCATCACACTTATCACCTTCAATGGTGATCATGAATTCACAAGATTTAGACCTAATTTCATCATATGCTTGTCTAGGGTTTACTCCTAGACACTACAATGTCCCTATTTCATCACATAACGAACATGCAACCATCTAATTCGAATTCTCTAAGTTCATCCAAAAATTTAGAAGGAAATTTTCAACAAAATTTACATACCTTATGATCCCTTTTCAGAGGAGATCACCAATCTATGCTCAGATTTTGTTTTGGAACCGATTTGTGCCTTCAATTTGTGAGATTTGTTGAGTTTAGGGTTTGAGGAAGAATCCTGGTCGCTCTCCTGCGCTTCTGATCGACCAAAACACTAATTTATGTGTTTGGTTTTTATTTAATTTGTTTTAACAAATTCTAGTTTCAAGTTTTACAACTTAGGTCCCTCCACTTTAGTTTCTATAATAACTTTGGTTAATTTTAACCCTATTATAAGTTATTTCTAAACTATTAGCTAACTAGATTAAAATCCCTAGTTAGCAAATTCTTGTTTATTTAAGAATCCTAATATTCACCGGGTTTCTTTTACCACTAAAGGTAAATTACCCGTCTTTTAGTATAAACGTGGTTTGATTACCAAACCCGTTTTCGGGGTGTTACATGCTCTTTACTCCAAGAATCACATCCGCTAAACCCATGTCTTTCATGTCAAATCTCGCTTTCAACATGCTTTTAGTAGCTTTGATAATTTTATCATTACTCCCAATGATAAGCATATCGTCTACATAAAGGCATAAGATCACATAACCTTCATTTGTGTCTTTAAAAATAAACACATTTGTCGCACTCATTTATTTTGAAACCATTGTCAATCATGACGTGATCAAACTTTTAGTGCCATTGTTTTGGTGCTTGCTTCAAGCCATACAAAGACTTGATGAGTTTACATACTTTACCCTCTTGACCTGGGGCGGAGAAACCTTCAGGTTGCTCCACGTAAATCTCTTCTTCTAAATCGCCATTTAGAAATGCGGTTTTAATGTCCATTTGGTGAACTTTTAAATTTCTTAAAGCCGCTATAGCAAGAACCAATCTAATCGAGGTTATGAGCGTCACAGGCGAGTAGGTATCAAAGTAATCTAGACCTTCCTTTTGTCTAAATCCTTTAATCACCAACCTAGCCTTGTATTTATCAATACTTCCATCAGTTTTCATCTTCCTTTTGAATATCCAACGATATCCAAGTGGTTTGCAACCAGGTGGAAGATCTACTAACTCCCAAGTATGATTTTGCAATATAGAATCAATTTCATTCTTTATTGCTTCTTTCCATTGAGGTCCTTCTGAAGAGGAAACCGCTTCGCGATATGTATTGGGCTCGCCCTCAACCATATAGCTAACGAAGTCTGGACCGAAGGATTTTTCAACCCTTGGCCTTTTGCTTCGCCTACGATCACCTTCTTCAACCTCAGGTCGTTCATGTGTCTTATCATGAACTACCTCATCAACTAGTGTAAATGAGCTTTCACCTACCTCAAAATTAGGAGTTGATGACGTTGCATGTGTTTGTCTTCTCAAAGTAAACACATTTTCAAAGTAAGACACAACGTTAGGATTCACCTCCATGATAGTGTTGACGTGTACATCAGGATTCTTGGACTCATGTACAAGAAATCGATGTGCACTACTTTGATGCGCATACCCAATGAATATGCAATCAACAGTTTTGGGTCCTATCCTAAGAGCCTTAGGAGGTGGTACAATCACCTTTGCTAGGCACCCCCACACTTTCAAGTATTTGTATGAAGGCTTCTTCTTTTTCCATAACTCATATGGAGTTTCGTCTCTCTTTTTGAGTGGTATCTTATTCAAAAGATAATTAGCCGAGAGTATGGCTTCCCCCCACATTTCCTGGCTCACCCCAGAACTTATTAACATGGCGTTCATCATTTCTTTCAATGTGCGGTTCTTTCGTTCCGCCACGCCATTTGATTGTGGAGAATAAGGTGGTGTACACTCATGTACAATGCCACTTTTTGCGCATAAATCGGCAAAAGGTGCAACATATTCGCCTCCTCGATCGCTTCGCAAAGCTTTTATCTTCTTTTGAAGTTGATTCTCAACTTCGTTTTTATACAAGATAAATTTACTTATTGCTTCATCTTTACTTTTTAGTAAATATACATAGCAATATTTAGTACTATCATCAATAAACGTGATGAAGTACTTATTTCCACCTCTTGTGGGTACAACTTTTAAATCACAAATATCGGTGTGAATTAAATCAAGGGGTTCGGTTATTCGTTCAACCGATTTCGATGATGATCTTGTAAGTTTGGATTCAACTCATGTTTCACATTTATAATGTGAATAAATATGGAATGTTGGTATACAATTTAAATTGATTAAACGGCGTATTGAATTAAAATTAACGTGACCTAATCTACCATGTCATTTATTCGAATCAGAAAACTCAAGCATATAAGTAGAAGTAGTAGCAATTTTATTCATGTTCTTTTTTACTGCCATTACATTCAATTTGAACATACCATTTTGGGCATAGCCCTTACCAACATACATTCCTCATTTAGTAAGTACAAATTGATCGCTCTAAAAAACTAAACGAAATCCAAACTTATTAAGCAACCATCCCGAGACTAGGCTCTTGCGCAAGTCTGGGACATATAACACGTTGCTTAAAGTGAGCTCCTTACCTGAAGTCCACTTCAAAATCACCGTTCCTTCACCCTTGATGTCCGCGGTGGCTGCATTTCCCATGTACAACTTCTCATCTCCCGCAAGCTCCTTGAAGGTGTTAAAGAGGCTCTTGTCTGGGCACACATGACGGGTCGCTCCCGTATCAACCCACCAACCTTTTGGAGTGTTGGTCACAGCATTAACCTCATCCAACATTGCGGTTTTGTCGGAAATCATTGCCACCAAAGGAATTCCGTCTTCATCCACCATGTGCTCGCGCTCACGCTTTGGTTTCTTGCATTGGTTAGCCCGATGCCCCGGCTCGTCACAGTTGTAACAAGTCCCTTGGAATGTTTGAGGTTTCTTTTTCACAACCCGTTTCTTCGGTCCAAGTTTGCTAGCCTTTGCTTTCTCTTTGTCCTTTCTCCCCTTGCCCTTATTGCCCTTAGAGGATTGCCCATGCTCAACCAAATTTGCGCTAGCAGAAGTTTGCGCATGGCTGCCTTTTAGAGCAATTCTATTGTCCTCTTCAATCCGAAGACGAACAATAAGATCCTCTATAGTCATCTCCTTCCGTTTGTGTTTAAGATAATTCTTAAAATCCACCCAACCAGGAGGTAACTTCTCAATCATCGCTGCCACTTGAAATGTCTCGCTATGTGTCATGCCTTCCGCAAGGATGTCATGTAGTATAATTTGCAATTCTTGGACTTGATTCATAACTGTTTTAGAATCAACCATTTTGAAATACAAGAAACGGGCTACCACAAATTTCTTTGTGCCAGCATCCTCCGTTTTGTACTTCTTGTCCAAGGTATCCCAAAGGTCTTTGGAAGTCTTGACGTTGTAGTACACATTATACAATGCATCCGACAGGCCGTTTAACACATAGCCACGACATATGAAATCCGAATGCTTCCACGCATCTACCGCGCTCAGAGCCTGAGCGTCGGTCTCCCCTTCCGCAGGTTGGGGAGCAGTTTCAGTCAAGAACCTCGTAAGGTTCATGGTGGTCAAGTAGAAAAACATCTTTTGTTGCCACCTTTTGAAGTGGAGACCCTAGAACTTATCGGGTCTTTCAGCATGATTTGCCACTGTGGACGCTCCCACAGTGTTGGCAGGGGTTCCAACAACAACATTAGTGTTGTTGTTAACGTTGACATTATCGACCGACATTCTGAAAAAATTAAAATTTAAAGTTTTAGTCAAAAGGTCTGATTTACGCAAAAACCAGAAGTAAACTAGTAAATTTTAATTTTACCACAAAATTACTGTTTCGGCTTCTAAGTCCAACTTTGAAGACCAAAAACAGAAATTTTATAATTTTTAGAAATTACCGTTTGGCTTCTAAGTCAAACTTTGAAGACCAAGGCAGAAAGTTTTAGCAATTTTTAGGACAGTTCTGAAGTAACCAAATTGTTTTCAACCAAAGTCGCTCCTTTGAAGAAGAAAACAAAAAAAAAAAAATCTGTTTTTAAAACACAAACTGAGTGAATCAAAACTGGTTTGAGTCACAAAACAGAATGGTTTTGATTACATGAACGGTTTTAAAAATTTGTTTTAAGATTGTAGTAACCGTTCGCGTAAATAAGTAAAATAAACAAATTTTATTATACGATTACAATTCAGAAATAAAGAAAACAACGACAATTACAATTACAACTGAAATAAACCAAATTACAAGAAGGAGTAGAAACAGAGTGGCTGAGGCACATGTCTACACGCTTCTCTTAAAACAAATTCCGAGTCTCCCAAGAGTACTCGTTTTGTTTCCCAGGGTACAACAGCCGGAGCAGCGTACTGCCGGAATTAGCCTACAACCCGAAGGCTACCTTGAACAAGCTGGAAGAAGATCAGAAGTGTGAAAAAGACTGTTTGCGTAAAGCTGTTGTTGCTGGTGTACTTCTGCAGTGGGTATGGAGCTGTATTTATACAGCTCCTAAGTCGAAACAGTCAAAAGGAATTAAGGAGAGGTATAAATTGCATTAAACGTCTTCAATGCAATTTAATACGTCATTTAATTCGCTGTTATAACCGTTTGACTCGTCAGTTTCGAATGCAGAACCACGCACCGTCATGTACTCGCGCGCGGACTGCTACGTCACGCGCTTTGAACCTGCACGCCACTTCACCACTTCGGCCTTGCAGCCTATGTGATCCACCACGCGCACATGGTCAAAAATACAAAGGCGGCTCTCAAGCGGCTCGCGGCGATGCGAGCGTGCCAAGTGCAAAGTGCGCCATCAAAGCGTCACATTGCGCCTCATCGCCCACGGCACACACGTGTGTGCGAGTGCGAGTGCGAGTTAGGGTGCTCCACACCCTTCGCGAGTACACTTAGTGTGTGCTTCCATGAAACAATAAGGGTGGAAAGTTCCCACTTAAATACCCATTTAAGTTCCATCTCTCCTCCGATGTGGGACAAGGTGCTACTTTCCCTTTTGTTTCAGCATTCAATGTTCCAAACACCCAACTTTGAACATCGATATCTCATTCATCTTAGCTCCGTTTGGATGTGGTTTAGTTCATTGCGAAGGTCTTCCAACATAGAACACAAACCCACAAATAAATATATATAACCCGCTCGTTTTCTTATATTTATTTCTAGTCCAAAATAGGAAAAAATCATTTTCCTATATTTCTAAAAAATGCTGTTTTCACATATTTTTCCAACATATTCGAGTGATTTCCATATTAACTTTGAATCTGTGTTCGATAATAGACACACATACACAAAACTAAACAGAATGTGAAGAAACAAAATGGATAATATAGAATATCTTGGTGCCCGGCAAAGATTGCCGGCAAGTTTCTTATATACATTATGAAAGACGGTTATGTGGCGGTTACTTTGGGTGGGAAACGGTGTAAAAGCAACCATCATACCTCTTCGTTAATATTGACCCATACACATATAATCTTAAGTTTAATAATACATAACATATAAATATAATTAAGTTTATTTACTAACACACTCCCCTAAACTTAATTGTTCTTTCGAGAATGCATCATAATACTTTTGCTCGCTTCAATCACCGCCTTTTCAGCCTGTTTGAAATCGAATTTCCTCCTCATTTGCAGTTTTTTTCAGCTCGTGCCAGTCATTACTTGCATCTTGCTGATCCTCATAACTTCGGCTTCGTCTAACATCATGTCCTAAACTTAGCATCCGTAATGACTCGTCTCGTCTTCGTTGATGATAAAATGCGTTTTTGAATTTCATCCTTGCTCGCTTGGCCTGTTGTTTGGTTAGCCTTCTACCGTCTTTAAACATCAGCCTGTCATCACCGATTGTAAGACCCGCAAAGATCGCTTTGATTACCTTCTTCGATCGAACTTCTTCTTCGTCATATGCACGTGTTGCGAAATTCACGCTTGGTACTTCATCTTTTCCCCGTATGGTACTGTTGAATGGTTCCCCATCTGCGTGAATACTACGGCCCATACCATAGCCGTCTTCAACCCTCACATGGCTGGAACTTGGGACACTTACTTGTCCGTATTTTAAATTCTGGGAATCCTTATCGATTCCGTTCGCTATTTCACGGTTCTTCTTGCAGACGTAATTCATTGTTGGAACAACATCTTGTTCCAATCGCATCCTCCTTCGTCTTTCATTCATTTCATCGGAACAGTGTTTGCATGGCATCGTTTCTCGCTTCATTTTTGCAAGCATTCGTGATCGCGGAGTTGTGCGATCGGGGTTGAATTCGTCTCTGTCTCCGTAACCTCTGTTTTGTTCTTCATCCGGTTGTGCCCGGAATCGTATAATATCGATCGATTTTCTTTGATTTCCCACCGTTGCTCTGATACCACATGTTGGCAGCAGAAATTTGACACTCGTCTGATGATTATTAACATCAGACATGGATTCACAAGTATTGGAAGTGATTTCCATATTAACTTTGAATCTGTGTTCAATAATAGACACACACACACAAAACTAAACAGAATGTGAAGAATTAGAATGGATATTATAGAATATCTTGGTGTCCGGCAAAGATTGCCGGCAAGTTTCTTATATACATTATGAAAGACGGTTATGTGGCGGTTACTTTGGGTGAGAAACGGTGTAAAACCAACCATCATACCTCTTCGTTAATATTGACCCATATACATATAATCTTAAGTTTAATAATACATAACATATAAATATAATTAAGTTTATTTACTAACAGTAAGTGTGTGTGTGTATATATATATAAGGTAGGGTTCTAGAGTGAAACACTAGTGTATTTGCGAACTGAGTAAACAAATCATGGCCATTGATTTATATATTGATCAGATCTTATAGTTATCGCTTCAATATAAGTGTGAGGTTGTCATTGTGTTTCTTTTAATGATTGTCCATCTCCTACTCAGGCCAATGGAAACATCATGTCCTTTTCATTCCGTGAGTTTGCTCGTTTATATATCAAACATGAAGATATATCATCAGCCACCAACAACTTTGCTTCTGAAAACATCATTGGACTAGGTGGAGCTGGAAAGCTTTACAAAGGTAAGCTTAAGAAGAACGGTATATTGATTGACATTGTTGCGTGGAGGTTAGAAGGTATACATGGGCAAGGAGAGATTGGGCTATGGACGGAAATTTCAATGCTTTCTATTAGGAGGCATGAAAATCTGGCTTTTGTTATTGGTTTTTGTGATCAGAATGGTGAGAAGATCATCATTTACCAGCACACAGTTCATGAGTGTCTAGACAAATATCTAGGTGACCCGTCTCTCACCTGGTCTAAAAGGCTGAAAATATGTTTAGGTGTTGCCCGTGCTTTAAATTACATCCATTACGATGCCATACATTGTGGCCTCAGTAGCTCTAAAGTTTTAATAGGAAATGATGGGGAAGCCAAGGTATTTGGTTTTGGACTTTCCACAAAATATCCTGGAAATTGGATGCATCGGCTTCTCCTCTCTCACTTTAGTGATGCGTCCGCAAAATGCAGAGACTCTGAGCGTGTAACACCCAAATATGATGTTTATTCTTTTGGATTGTTATTGTATGAGGTCCTTTGTGGAGGGACACCAATGTCTAAAGACTATGGTGTGAATGAAAAACTCGACGAGATGATCAATCCTGATTTAAGAAAACAAATGAACTCTCAATCTGTCACTATCTTGTCAATATTAATAGATAACTGCTTGAATCAACAACCTATGTGTCGTCCAACTATGGCTGATGTTGTCAACAAACTTGAGAACATGTTGGTACTTCAAAGGGAACCTGAAGATCTTGTAAGACCATACTTTAATTCTGTTTTCTTACATCTTAATTTCTCTAACAATTTTTTTTTAATTTGTTTTCGGTTGTTGCAATTGCATTATAGGAACACTCAGCAGTTGCAGATGAAGCTATATCACCCAACATCTTGACGGTAACTATTTTCATTAAGTTTGTGATTTGGTGACAAAATGACAAAATTGATTTCTCACTGCGCATATAGCATAATGTAAAAGTTATGACTATATTTGATTTTCTTATTCCTATTGTTTAGAGGCTAAGAATACAACTTTACCACCTAACTTTGGATTAAACAACCTGATCCTTGTTCAAATGATCTGAGCTAGAATTGGGGTAAGATAAAATACTTTTTGCATCGAACCTAGGTGATTAATTCCCCCCCCCCCCCCCCCCCCCCCCAAAAAAAAAAAAAAAAAAAAAAAAAAAAGTTAAAGTAAAAACAAAGTTTCAAGGTGATCTTTGTCTGAAACAAGTCCAGTGGTGTGTTTGGTTTGTGGAATTTAATGGAATTGAAATCTGAATTCCGTTTGTTAATATTTTTGGTTCGTTAACATTACTTTTTTGTTGAATCAAAATTTCATTTTTAATGTGTTTCATTTGTGTAGAAAATGCAACTGGAAATGGATATATATAATTCCATTAAATTAAAATTCTTTTAAAATATGAAGAAATTCAAACAAAGTAACTGGAATCTTCGACCACTAACCGACGTTGCGTTTGGCACCACGACTGTCTGGCTTTTAGGGTGCGAGCAGTCGGTAGTTGTGGTGACGCTAAGGCAGCGGGGGGAGGGGGTGTTGTTGTAGTGATAGATTCTAGTTACTGTTTTGTCACTCAAAGTTATTGCAAATTTAAATTCCTTTAATGGATTTCAATTCCTTTAAATACTAGATTAGATTGTTTTGGAAATATTCATGCCAAATCCAATTTCTTCAAATTACAATTCCTTTCATAAATTCTAACTTTTACGTTTGTGAACCAAACGCACCTTAAGGCCCATACTTTTCAATCCTAACCCATGTGACGCATAGTTCCATATGTTCAATTAAAAGTTAACTTCTGCTCTAGTACCTTATCTATTCGGAGTAACACAAGCTTTTTAAACTTTTCTTGCTGACTTTTAATGTTTCTACGACGTCCTTTTTCCTAACTTGCATGTATGCTTGTTTGATTCCCACAAGATGAATAAATTGTTATTATATTTGCATTTATATAACACAAATTAGCAACTGGGTAAACAACATTTTTGAACAATAAATGTATCATGTTTTAAACTTTTTGAGTTAGCTAAATACTAGAGTAAGTTTTTATAACTTTATGATACACGCATCTATGTTGAACTATAGGCACACACTACCAAACTAAGGAGTTTGCCCAAGGGACGACTCTATCAAAATCCTGATTATGGATGGACTCACCGTCGGTAAAAAAGTTCTCACTAAAATCAGCGAATCTGGTTGACAGTAATACTCCGTCGGTTATACCCACCCTACCTTTTCTTTTCTTGCCTCGCAAGCTACCAGCTCTACCTCAAAGATAAGAAGTTCATGTACTATTGATCTTTAAGGTTCCGACTTCACGGAGTACACTTCCACTCCACACATCAATTGTAACACCTGCTTCTCTTGCTAACAAGTATATCACCACCTTCACATTCATCATCATTTTCCCCGTTACGAGGAGGATTGTTGCCATTAACACAATCAACACATACATCCATAACACAACTCATAGGCCTCAATTTTCACCCAGATACAAATAATATTTGCTACAAATCTAGGTTCAAAATCATAACCATAGACAATAAATGCATATACGTAGCCATTACCACAGTATGAATTACAGACGTTATTCTCACAGGTTATGTAGTTCTAGTTGCTAAAACTACCCTTGTTGTATATCACACTACGAACTGTTAGCTGGTTAAGAACCTCTGTGTAGCAAATTTGTCACTAACTCAGGGAGTGGAGCTTTGCTTGTATTCGCTCTTTAAGTCGGTAATTCCATTTTTTTCGTAGTCCAATTTTTTTAGGTAAAACTTGTAGCCTCGTTTCTAATCCACCATAACATATTGGTCCTTAGGCCACACTTACGGTTGCATGCGAAAGCGAGATGGGTAACTCCAAGTTTTTAAGGATGGTGGTTATTTATGATAATAGTTTGACAATTATTCCCTAAGAGATGCTACAGTTTGGAACTCTCCTATTGCACCGGTTCATTTAGTTTAAATTGGAGATTTCAAACAGTTGCAATTACAATATGCATGTTCTCCTAGTTTCTTGTTAACTCTCAAAATCAAACGTGTTTAGTACATTGCTCAATGTTGTTATTGTTAAACACGATGGTGTCCAAGGACAAGCAATTTGTTTACAAATATGAGAACAAAGATGGAACAACCATCAGTGGTATTAGAGCCACATTCTCTAATTCAAGTTCCATTCTAAGGACAAGGACAAGTAAATTTGACTAATGCATTGACTTTGGCTCGCTCGATGTTGACACTTGAACAATTCGATGGCGCACATCTTGAGTGTTTCCGATCATCAGACTTGTCAATCTGATCCTTCGACTTAGCAGTATCTAATCCTTGAACTTTCTTGATATGTTGTAACGACACTAAGATGTCATCTCAATGTGCACCGGAAGACATTGAGATGTCACTGGGATGTGCACCAGCGACGCTATCATCCTCTCAGTGGTACGAGTAACATAGATATCATCGGGCTTAGATATGTTCCAATGACAAATAACCAACCTATGCAATCAATGACTGTTTCATGCGTTAACTAAGACCTGATCTACAGTCTTTCAATCTTGACATTTTAGTCCCTACACCTTTCAAGCTATAGTATACAATGGTATCAAAAGTTCCAACAATCTCTCCCTAGATCATTGCATACCACTTGAACTTCCCACGCTAATTTGTTGTCTGAATTTCTCAAGTCGACTTTTGCATTGACTTTGACTTTGTTGAAACATTAGACTGCCCTCTTTAGACCCAAAATTCTCCCCTTAGTCATGTTAAGTGTGATCTTCAATTAGGAAGCATCAGTCTCAATTTCAAGATTGAACAAAGTCATAGAGGAAGAGCTAAAGGAAAATGAAGACCTCATCATCGTTTTCGATGATGATGTGGAATATCGTGGCATTGAAGCTTGAAGACAATCCATGTTATGGCTTAGGGCGTGATGTAGCTCAGTTTCTAATCCACCAACACGTAATGGGTCTTAGTATTTATTACTCTTATTATGTTTAGTATATTTGAAACACTTATTTGGGTTTCTTTTATTTTTGTCTCGGGCTTAGCCCACACTTATGATTGCATGGGGAAGTCATAGGGGGAATCCCGGGATGGTGGTTATTGATGATAATCATTTGATAGTTATTCACCAACGACGCGACAGTTTGGAACTCGACCAACACATCAGTTCATTTACTTTTAGTTAGGAACTCCGAAACAGATTGCAAATATATATGTATATATCTTCTTGACTCTCTAAATCAAACATGTTTAGTATGTTGTTATTGTTAAGCACAATCAACATGGTGACCAAGAACAAGCAAGTTTTTACGAATCTGATAAAACAAAGATCAAAGAGCCATCAAAACTCTCTGGTAGACGACTTTACCTTTGTCGTTTTTCCTTAACAACCACTTTGCCTATTGTCGTAACTGTCGTAACTGATTTGTCATTTGGTTTCCTTTGTGGTCTTTATATTTCAGCAACTTTGAACAATCACAATTAATATTTATTTCATACTTTGAATTACTAACACCTTTCCATAATTCAAGGTCATGACTCCTAACCTTGTCTTGGATTAATCTTGATCATACTCAAAAGTTAATGTTTAGGGTTAAGAGTGTGATTACTATAAGTAGTGGATTAATTGTGTAATTAATATATATATAGTTGTAATTAAGCGACATGTTCATTAGGGATTTTAATGGACGTGATGGTTTGCCAGAGCTGTAGCGGTTCCTATAAGTAGGTTCAGAATGTATCAATCAAACTCAAGGAATCAGTGCTCTTAGTATGAGATAATTTGAATTCATTCAATTATGTTCCTGTTTTTTTTGGAAAGGCGACTTTCATTAAGCAAGCCCACCAGCAAGAAGCTAGAAAAGGCAACAAGACAACAAACAACAAAAAAAAATAAACATCAAAAGAAGACCACTTGGTCCAATCTAAGCGACACAATTTGAACCGGTTCTTAATCCATAAATAGCTTAGGGACTTAATCTCCCCAAGGATTTTGTCCATTTTTACTGGCTTGTTCTTGAACATGCTTTTGTTTCTAGCTCTCCATAAGCACCAGCAAGGGACCATCGTAATGAAATTAATGATCTTCTTCCATTGCTCCTCGCCCGACACTTGTTTATGAAAGATAATAATGTCTTGGGTCGTCGAAAAAACAAATATTGGAGGAATCTTGTATCGATTGCTTATGTTTTACCAAATTATGGAAGCCACATAGCACGAAGTAAACAAGTTCTCGAAAGTTTACGCATCGTTACCAAATAACTTGCACACACATGAAGTAGAAGAAACAATACCACTAATGGCTAAAGCTTCAACATTCGGCAATCTATCCTGAGCCATTCTCCATCCAAAAATGTTACCTTTCAGCGGGTCCCCAATTATTCCACACATACGGAGGGTTATCAGAATCATTACCACTCGTATTTGATAACTAATAACCAGTTCCACTCATAATTTATAACCGACCTATCCTTTTTGCACCGCTTTGTGTCAATTAAAAGGGTAAATTCTAGAGCCATATTTCTCGACATAAAACAACAGACACTGCTGTAGGTCCACCCGGAGGATCGAGTTAAACCTCTATTCCCTGTTTTCCGACGAACCCGAGAGTGCGGAATCCAAACGGGTAAGTTAAACCAAGTTCGAACACGTAAGCGACAAACACGAGACTCAACGATTAACACTCAATGTATTAATACTTGAAACGGTTACTGTACAATGTTTACAAATAATCTCTGTAAACTCTCTCTGGTTCTCTCGTGTCTCACTGTGTTCTCACTCTATTCTGTGTTCTGTTGTGCCGTTTATATAAGCACAGCAGCCGACGAAACATATGTAGGTCGACGAAACTCTCAGTTCTCTCGATGAAACATCAATTGTGACGAAACTTCAGTGTGTTTCGTCACACTCACAAGTCCGACGAAACTTGTATTTTACCATGAGGTTTCGTCATCAGCATGATTTGATCAGAGTTTCGTCAACAGCAAGGAAAGGTAAGAGATTCGTCAACATCATTTGGTGTAGGACTTTCGTCACAAACATCAGCAAGGAAATTCATGTTTCTTAACTTCATGAAGATATAATATGTTATCACATGACATCATCATGGTGATGTGGTGCTTCGGGAAGGCTCGCGGCTCTTCGTGCTTCGCGTGTCGAACTCTGGGACGCACGACGTCGGGATTGAGCCGAACCTAACTGAGTCGAACCGAACCGAGTCGAACCAAACCGAGTCGCGTCCACATAATATGTATCAACAAACTCCCCCTTGGACGCTACTCATGAGGGTTCATCTTCTATGTCTTTCATGTCGGAGGATCTTCAAAGTCTTCACGCGTCGTAAGTAGAAAGTGTATCAACAAACTTCCTTTTCATTTAGGAAGTGTGTTAACAAACTCCCCCTTAAAATAAACTCTCCTTGAGTTATGCTCGTGAATCTGTTGATCTTCAATTCTTTAGATCCTTGTGGTGTTGATGATAGATCAACGGCAACTCGATCATCTTTATCTTTTGAGTGCCTCCATGTCGTGTCTTCATTCCGAAGCTTGTCATCGAACATGTTCTCTTCGCCTTTAGCATCTGCACAAGCAAGAAATCTAAACGCATAATGAGAACAACTGCTTGGAATATAGTTAACATAAATAAACGACACACATGTGACCATTGTTCAATCAACTACCATCCGACAGTTTGAAAGTTTAACAAATTGTTCAATTTTGGTTCTTAACTTTCAAAACTTGCAAATTTCAACCGTTTATGAAGAATTAGTTGTTTTTTGTTTTCGATCAGGTTTCAGGTAACGAAGATTCGAGTTCCAACATCGGTTAATCAAAGATAATGTAGAAAGAAAATCTTTTTGACTTTTAGAAAGTTTATATTAAAACACACCTAAAATCTTTTTGGAATTTTGAATATTTCAAATGTAAAGACAGAAAGCAGTAAATAAATATATACAAAGATGCAGAAACTGAAAGCAATAAATAAATATTTACAGACATTTTTTTTGCGAGTTTCAAGGGTAAGAGAATCATATCAGTGTACGATCACGCCAAAATGCTCTTGTTGTTCAGTTAGATAACATTTAGATAAGCATCCTATAACGATTATCGGTATTGTTGTCCACTTAAGCTCAACTTATCAGATGTAATCATGGCGAGGGGATACGTTAAGGTATGATTTATACTTACCGACCGGTGTTCATCCACACATGACACATTCCCGTATCAAGGTATGCACGAGGGTTCATCTTACTGGTGAGTATACCATTTATCATCTGTTTTGACGTATATGAAAATGTGAGATACTCACTTATTTTGAATTGAAAACAAGCCCTATGTGATAGAATCGCTTATTGATGAGGAACTTGATTTTCATATGCATGAGGGCACAGGAGCAAGTCCGTGAACAGGTCAGTACAACGTACAGCAAAGAGACGAACTTGACTCCTGGATAAATTGTGATATATTATCACTTATTGTTTGGACATGTGATTGTTGATCACTTATTGAGGTCGTATGCAGTATGTACACGTATGTATGGTATCATGGAAGATCTAGACTTCGTCTCCGTTGTTTTCGGTAAAAGAAACAACCATGATACCCATATGATAAACAGCATAAAGACCACATATCTCAGAACCTCGGAAATCTATCAAACGAAATTTCGGTACTAAGACCATATGCCAATGAGCGGTTCGCACCTGGTCTTCAGTCGATTTAAGTTTATATCACCCTTCACACTTTAAAATGATTGTGAGCCTACCGATACATCTTATATAGAGCTGCTTATCGTTTTTCATTTTAAGTTTTAAAGAGTCTTGGACAGACCGCTGATGTACTATCATTTTCTCTTTTGCTCGCCAGGAAACTCATTTTTGTTTTTCTATTGTTTTTGTGTTTTTGAAAATTTTCGATGTTTTTGAATTTTTCAAATTTTGGATTTACTCCCCCTAAAATATAAAAACTAAGATAAATTAAAAACACAAAGATATTTACAAAAACGATTTTCCGATGTCGGTTTTAACTCATGTTTTACCTAGATGCCGTTTACCAAAATTAATTTTAATCAGAATTAATTTATCTAATTTTGGAAAAATCAGTTGGCATGACGGTAATCGGTGCGGACCATGACAACATTGATGAGTTTCATAGTGAAACAATCACGTGTGAGGTGATATTCGAGATCAACGTGTCTGGTCAAAGAGTGCTGTACGAGAGGATAAGAATTCATAAAGTAGCTTAAATATCGACAAGGATAGGGGAGATTAGAAATTCAAAACCGTAATCCTGTAACTTCTTTGTGAATTGGCAGGAATCTGAGAGCTCTCCCAAACTGGATATCCACCCGGTGTGGACTTCAAAGTCGATTTTTATTGCTACTTCAACTAACCGAGAAATCTCTTCACAGCAACAAGATCATAAACCTCCGGGTCCGGCTGGTCTTCCACATTGCACCAGCGAAGGTCTTTGTCTTTCTCTTTGAGAAGTAGTGTGCGGTTGTTCAATCCACGCCAAGGCATCCGCACACCCGGTGTAGTTTGATCAACCAACACATTTTCTTCAATCACACCGTAGAGAAAAGTACACTACACGTTCATCTTGTGGACTTTGAACTTCTTGTGGAAGAAAAATCCATGAATCTTCGAAAAGCTTCAGACTTGCTGAAGGCGCGTACATTTCATTGGAATCTTTCCTGTCGACCCGATCAAAAACCTTAACAACCAAATTTTGGCACATTTTTCAACTTGTCGAATTTTTCAACTTCATTCAACCACATTCTTTCACCATCATTCCTTCATCGGAATTTTTGTCTTCTTTTCTTTTTCCTTTCTCTCCATCAATGGCAACAATATTCTCCTAGATGTAACAATATTTCGGAGCCTTATGTCGCCGATCTTGTGCATGGACGCTCCACTATCAACAATCCTAAGACTATCAATAGTTCCTCCTGGAACATCCTGCACACTCATTCAGAGATTAGTTGGAGAGGGGGACCCAAGCCTTCACAGACTTGGGTCGTCCGTCATCATCGAGAATTGTAACATCCATTTCCCGATGATTCGGAATTGATGTAGCTCCCCAGAAGCAGTTTCTGATTTTGGTTTCCAAATCTGCTTTTGTTTTTCATTTTTAACATCTGATTTAACAGACTGCGTTTGGACAACCTCTGGATTTAAAGCCTTTTCAACTTCTTTTCTTTGTTGCTTTTTCTGTTTCTTTACTCATTGTTTAACAAGACGAGGGTCCTGTCTTGGTGAAACAGATCTTTTATGGTAACTGTTACCATGGGGGGCATCAACTTTTGCCTTTCCTTTCGTGAGATATGGACAATTTCTGACAATGTGCCCATACTCACCGCATTCGAAACATGATCTCCGCTCAAGAAACCTCGGAGTATCATAACTGTAGGAGCTTGATGATGAACTTCGTGATCTTGAGGTACTTGGTCCTACATCACAACAGTTTGTGTGTTGTGTGTAGTTGTTTTGACTGTTTCTTTTCAAAATTTTCTTTTGCGTAACAAAATCTGTGTTGGATTTGTTTTCAAAAGATTCAATTTTATCCGTCCCTCGAGATTTCACGAAGTTCACCTTCTAAACCTTCTTCTTGTTTTAGCTTTGTTTTCCTTTTCCCTTTCCTTGGTGAACGTGACCTTGCTTTCGTTGATTGTGTTGTGGTTGCAATTTTTGATTCCCATATTTCTTTCTAACTTCGGATTTTGGGATAGGAGCACACTAAGTTACTACAACTCCTGGGCTCGACTTTCCCAAAAACTTAATAGTAGAGTCTTCGAAAACTTTATCAATCAAAGATTGATTGACATTTTTGATAGGGAAATCCTTATCTGAATATATGTTATCAGATCCAATCAACGTGTAAAGCAAGTTCACGCTTTCATAGCTTCTAGATGAGGATTCAACAGACTTGGCTGTAGCAGTCACAAACGGTTTTGCAGGTGGATCACAAAGAATGTAATTTTCGAGAGGTATGTTTTCCTCTTTTGTTACCGTTTCTGACTGTTCAGAGTTAGTATCCTCGGATTCATCATCTGACGAATCAGCATCCTCAACAATGACTGGGGGAACCTGATTTTGTTCTGCTGTTGACACTTTCGCATCTGCTGATTCATCCGAATCTGAGGATACTTCCTTTTTGTAGCCTAGCCCAAATGTGAATTCCTCAAGGTTCAATGAAACTGAGGGCTCAAAATGAGGTTTATTTTCCTCATCAGGCATCGAAGAATAATCGTGTTTAACAGGTGGTGGACATTTCTTATAACCTATGCACGTGACATCCTTTTTCTTTTTCTGTATGTCAATGATGTGATCCAGCACATACCTAGAGTTTGAATAACTATTCAGCTTAAGCTGGATCGCCTCACTTTCTAATGTTGATTGTGGATAAATGTCACATCATATTTGCTTTGCAAATCAGACAATTTAACATTTAATCCAACACACATATCACACCTATCACAATTATCAGATTTTGATTCATCGACACGTACCTGACTGGAATCACTCTCAGATGTTGACTCATTTGCCTCAGAATCAACAACCTCCCTTGTTGATTCATATTCTGATCCATCCTCGCTTGAACTTGAACTTGAAGTTGTAACATCTTCAACTGAAGTTGAAACGCCTTCAACAGAACTACTGTCATGTTCAGAATTGTCATCATTTCCTGAGGACTCACCATTGCTGACATTTTTGACAATTTCAGCATAAAACGCAGTTCCTGTCTGACTACAGTTCCTTGGATCAAGAGATGATGGTGCTACAGTAGACCTATAGCTTTGCTGTGAGGCAACTGGTGGTAGTGGATTTCCATACAAATCGATGCTTGAGACACAGGTTACTGGTAGCTGAGCAACTGGTACTAGATCACCATACATATTTCTAGCCATTTTCGGTTCACTTTGATTTTGGTTAGTAACCGATGCCCACTGCTCTACCGTAATTGAACTCTCTTTGGATGAAGACGAGGAAGTGGGAGATTCGGCCCATGATGGCGATAAACCCGTGCTTCTATATTTGCTCTCCGTATTGGATGGAATACCCCACCAGTCTGGATTCATTTTGAATATGTAAAAATGAATACCTGAATAAATCACTTAAACCAAAGCGTTAAACATGTATTTGAAACCTTCTGTTAAAAATGTGACAAGTAGATGTCGACGAAGGTTAAGGTTCTTCGTTGAAGACTCCAAGTGACGAAGGTTTGATGAGTTCGTCGATGAATATGTCCGACGAAGGTTAAGAAGGCTCGTCAAAAATAACTATGACGAAAGTTAGTTGATGACACTTTTGACGAAGTTTGTTACTCTTGTTACTCTTGACGAAGGTTAAGAAGTAGGTTCGTTGATAACAACAAGTGTAACGAAGGCTAGTAAAGTTCGTCAAAGACAACAATCAACAAGGAGTGTCTTTTGTTAACTTTTAATCATAAAGAGATATTTTTCCAAACAAAATCAAATATTATCTACTGACACAGAGAGAGATTTCGTATGTCAATTTGTCAAACACACCATACTCCTTAGACACAATATTCAACTTTCATCATTTGAAAGACCAAGATTTTCAAACAATTATATAATAATCAACATCAATAATTCAATCTAAACAACAAAGCAGATTTAACTTCAAAAGCCCAGAAACTATGAAAACCCTTATGAACTCCGGTGAAATATACGAGTTTACCGGCCACCGGAAAATTTTTCGAACACAATTTTGCAAGAAAACTTCAATAA
The DNA here is from genome assembly GCA_030545235.1 of Helianthus tuberosus. Classification (NCBI taxonomy): domain Eukaryota; kingdom Viridiplantae; phylum Streptophyta; class Magnoliopsida; order Asterales; family Asteraceae; genus Helianthus; species Helianthus tuberosus. The sequence continues at coordinate 106,978,275 of CM060365.1, read as the reverse complement.
AAACCTCAACATAACATGTATAACTGAGATTTAACAAGGTTTTGTATGAATTAATCAGCAAAACATCAAGATTTTCAAGATTTTAATCTGTTTTTCCAGAAAACATAAACTTCAAACTCAAGAAAAACTCATGAAAATCTTTAAAAAATCAAGAAAACAACTTGGTTTTAACAAGGAATCGAGCCAATGCTCTGATACCAATTGTAGGTCCACCCGGAGGATCGAGTTAAATCTCTATTTCCTGTTTTCCGACGAACCCGAGAGTGCGGAATCCAAACGGGTAAGTTAAACCAAGTTCGAACACGTAAGCGACAAACACGAGACTCAACGATTAACACTCAATGTATTAATACTTGAAACGGTTACAGTACAATGTTTACAAATAATCTCTGTAAACTCTCTCTGGTTCTCTCGTGTCTCACTGTGTTCTCACTGTGTTCTCACTCTATTCTGTGTTCTGTTGTGCCGTTTATATAAGCACAACAGCCGACGAAACATACGTAGGTTGACAAAACTCTCAGTTCTCTCGATGAAACATCAATTGTGACGAAACTTCAGTGTGTTTCGTCACACTCACAAGTCCGACGAAACTTGTATTTTACCATGAGGTGTCGTCATCAGCATGATTTGATCAGAGTTTCGTCAACAGCAAGGAAAGGTAAGAGTTTCGTCAACATCATTTGGTGTAGGACTTTCGTCACAAACATCAGCAAGGAAATTCACGTTTCTTAACTTCATGAAGATATAATATGTTATCACATGACATCATCATGGTGATGTCATGGTGATGTGGCGCTTCGGGAAGGCTCGCGGCTCTTCGTGCTTCGCGTGTCGAACTCTGGGACGCACGACGGAGGAATGTCGTGACGTCGGGCTTGAGCCGAACCTAACTAAGTCGAACCGAACTAAGTCGAACTAAACCGAGTCGCGTCCACATAATATGTATCAACAACTGCAATGTGCTCTGTTTCAATTGTAGATAATGCTACAACTTGTTGTTTTTCTGATAACTCCACACAACTGCTCTTGACCAAACAGAGAAAACACTTGCTAATATGATTTATCATGTTGAAGGTTTAAACTAAATTTAGTCATCTAAAGTATCATTAGATTGAACTATGTTTTAGGGGTCAAAGTTGTATAATATAATTAGAAACGTCTTAAATTGTAATTAGGGTATAACCATTGTTTACCAAGCGTTGTGTCGTTTGGGTGCGTTGTTTACATGCCCCGCTTGTATTAAAGTAATCTAAAATCCCCACCTCTCAGGTCATCAACATTTTCCTTGCCCTAGTTTCTTGTTAATGTACAAGTATCTTGGAACTAGGGTTGTCTATAAAGCTCATGGCTCTCAGCTCAATCGAAAAAAGCTCAAAAAGCTTCTCGAAATCAGCTCGACTGGGTTTGTAAACGAGTTGAGCCAGAGCCAAGGTAAGCTCGGTTGGTTGCTTACTCATTAGCTAGCTGGCTTGTTTAGCTCATATAAACATACACCCAAACTTTATATATATATATATATATATATGTGTGTGTGTGTGTGTGTGTGTGTGTATTGGAGTGAAATCAGAAGTGTGGTAATGATTGTATGTAATTGTAGAGTGTATGTGATTAAGGGATCGGGCAAAGCCATGAATTAGGGATAGTAAATAAGGTTATTATTTCTTGATGATGATCAATGACAATGATCACCATATATATACATACTATAAACGGTTATTGGCACTAAAATCTAATCGTCACAACTATAGTATCGTACCGGTTCGATTTTAACAGCCACAACAATTGTCATGTCGTTTATACCTACGATACATAAGTGTACTATAATGTCTCATACATTGTTACATAATGAATAATAACAACCAAGTCATAAGTTTATAATCATCTATTACAATCCCCTAAAGTTGACTTTGTTTAGAAGAGGTCTTCGATAGAGTTTTATTGGCTTCATCGAATTCTTTGGCGACTCTAGTGAAATAGAAAGGCCTTTTCTTGAATAACCTCATCAATCATTCTAGTTTCTCCCCATGAATAATGTATAGCTTCTATGTTGTTGTTGTTCCTGTGATTTGGATGCATTATCTTGAGCATTTATATATTGTGGTCCTTCTAGTGATTGCAGTCGTTCTCGTTGTATCTTATGGTCCTTATATGCGAATTCAAGTACATCCAAGTAGATATCATATATCTTTCTTATGACATAGTTGTCATGCCATTCTACGCTTAGATCTTTGGCTATCAGTACCCACAAGTTGTTTTCTATCACCCATTCATTACCACTATCTTTCTCACAACCAAATAATGGCCCATTAATTCTATTTTCCGATCATCATCAAGTATAAGGAGCATAGGTCTTGCTTCCCTTATCCTTAAGTATTCGAATAGGAACCGGTTTATCATGATGTTGAACATAGAGTATAGGCTAAAGCGACAAGACTATGCAAACTCAACATCTTTTAATAAAGCAATGCAATGATCAAGTGATTGAAATTATAATGCACTTAGGCTCATATGTTTCTGGTCAACCCCCGGTGTTGCTGACAATGATAGAGTTTAGAAATAGGTTTATAAGTAATCATTCTTATGTGAATGTACTGATCATCGTTCTTGGGTAAATATTTTTTGCTTATCTTTCTTTAATTCCTCTTTGTCTACTATTTTTTTGTGCTCGAACGGCTTTATCTATAATTGGTTCATAAAGCAGTGGTTTGATTTTACACGTGTCCCCTTCTATAGATTACTACTTACCCTTGTAAGCGAAGTTGTTCTAAACTAAGGACATTCTTGTTTAATTTCGGTGAGTAGAATACACCTGGTATTCTTAAAGACTCAAGCTCAGATTTAATTTTTATGGTTCCTATGCCTCATGTAAATAGGATTTCTGATTCATTAGTTACAATTTCAACCCCGAATGAGTTTTTGATTGATTGAACAATGAAACATTACGAGTGTGATGATGCTTGAATGAAGTATTCACAAACCAAATCTCCGACCATAAACAGTCGTCTGTTCCATGTACCATATATTCTTCGGCATAGTTTCATTGAGCACCTTGGTTTCTTGTTCCCGTTTCTATCGCATGTCGTATAAGCGTTGTTGCTTTGTCCCTTTCTTTGATTTTGCAGTAGTCCATCAAGTGTCCGAGTTCTCTGCAGAATCTTTTTCTTCCATATTCCATGATTGCAACGGATTTCTTTTTCGTGTGTTTAGGTTTAAGATCTTCTGGTTCACTCTGATACCACTTTGTTGGAGTGAAGTTAGAAGTGTGGCAATGATTGTATGCTATTGCAGATTGTATGTGATCAAGGGATCGGGTAAATCGATGAATTAAAGATAGGAAATAAGGTTATTATTTCTTGATGTTGATCAATGACAATGATCATCATTATATTACCGTTATTTGCACCAAAATCTAACTGACACAATTATAGGATTCTACTGGTTCAATCTTTAACTGCCACAACAACCGTCATGTTGTTTAGGTACATAAGTGTATAATAATGTCACATACACTAATTACAGTTTTCTAACTGAATGAGAGCTTATATCTGCATTACAAAGTAAAGAAAAACCAAATAAAATGGACCATTTAGCTCAGCAAAGTAACATCATTTAGCTCAGCAAAGTAACAGATATAATTTGAATTAACTTCTACATGACATGCCCAGAATTTTCTAAGGCCTCACTCCTCAGTCTTTCTCACTATGAATATGATGATAATGACTGTCGGTATATGAGTAACAAAATAATTAGATATGTATTTTTATTTGTCGGTGAGCAAGATACATACAACACATATAATTATCTTAATTCCATTTTCTAGCATGTTTAAGGTGAAACAATTCCTTCTCATTTAAAACATTGTTTTGTAGAGGGAAAAAGTGGAATGCTTGAAGATTTCACTAAGCGATATAAAGGAGGCTACGAATGATTTTGACAATAAATTCTATATAGGGTCAGGAGGATTTGCTAAGGTGTACAAAGCAGAACTTAATCATTTAGATATCCATAATATGTTACCTTCAGATTGGAAGAACAAAAGCGAACTGCCGAAAAAACGCAGCATCTCAGCTATAAAACGCATCTCCAGTCAAGATGGGAAGGAAGGGTTTTTCAGAGAAATTGAAACGCTTACCAGTTGTAACCATCCAAACGTAGTATCTCTCCTGGGATATTCTAAGGAAGATTTTGAAATGGTTCTTGTCTTTGAATTTGCTTCGAATGGATGCCTTGACACGTGCTTAGAGAAGAATAAAATGAAAAATGTTACATGGGCACAACGAATACAAATTGGCCTTGATGTTGCACGTGGACTGCAGTACCTTCACACTAACATAGAGGGCAAACGGACGATACTACACCGAGACGTAAAAAGTGCAAACATCCTGTTAGATGTGGAATGGAATGCAAAGGTTGCTGATTTTGGGCTCTCCAAAATCTACCCTGCAGGGAAGACACTCATGACCACTTTTGTTACCAAACATATAGCAGGAACAGAGGTGTACATGGATCCAGAATATATATCTACAGCCGCATATAAAAAGGAATGTGATATCTATTCTTTCGGAGTAGTCCTATTTGAGATATTATCTGGAAGGTTGGCCTATGATAAAATTTACAATGTGGGAAATGACAAGGGGCTATCGATGGTTGCAAGACGACACTTCAACAAGGGAACAATAAAGGAACTGATAGATCCCAATATGATGGAAGAAGACAATGAACACATTTTTACTGTAAATAAAGAACCTAATCAAAAGTCTTTGGATGCATTTACAAAAATTGCATATCAATGTTTGTCAGAAAAACAAGCTGAGCGTCCGAAAATGGAAGTCATCATTAAGGAACTTGAGGATGCATTAAACTTTCAAGTAAGTCAATGCTAGCGATATCTATATACAAGTTGTGGGCATTTCATATATAAGTGAATCTTTGACATTATTTTTAAGTGGTTTTATAGATTTAGTTTACAAATGAAACTTAGGTAATGATTTATCATAAATTATCAGCTTATCATAGTTTACAAACTAAGTTCTATATATAATAAGTTTATATAACAAGTGTTTTCGAGCCGAGGGTCTCTCTGGAAGCAGCCTCTCTATCCGTATGGATAGAGGCAAGGTCTGTCTACATCCCACCCTCCCCAGACGCTATAAGTAGCTTTGCTATCTGTGGGATTTACTGGGTATGGTTGTTGTTGTTGTTGTATATAACAAGTGTTTTAAAAATAAAATTTCTTATCTACACCCATGGTTAAATTAATTTTCTAAAGCTTTTCTATATTACTTTAAATTGAATTACATTACATTTTTAAGTGTTCTGGTTTTTATATATTATATGGCTAGCTCGAAGACGATAATCAAGCACATCCTGTGATCGAGAACTTGGGCCACTCGTATGTTTTATGTTTATTAGTTATTACGGGTCGAACAATTATGTTTTCTATTTATTTTCGTATTCATCTATTTGTTGGGTCGAACACTTGTTTTTAGAGTCCATTAGGTTAATGTATAGTTGGGCTTGTTTGAATGGTCGTATGTGTGTGAAGGGGGTATAACCACGGTTAACATGGGATCGACACATCCCTTGGATTCAATCAACACACCCCTTCAACACACTACTAGAAAACTGCCTACTTTGTGACAGCCAAATCTGTAGAAAATTGGTCTTACCTACGGATTTTCTACAAAGAAATCCATGTGAAATTAACTTGTCGGTAATCAGGATAGCTACAAAATTATGACAAAATTTGCCACAAATTTTCGACAAAAATCTCTTGTCACAAGCGTTGCCACAAAATACGAACAAACCAATTTTCATGTTTAACAATTCTTCAACAATTATGCCTTTTTGTATTTTATTTTATGATATTTTACTTTTAAATTAATAACATTAATAAAACAATTATCTATACTTTCGAATAATTATTTTTATTATGCGATAAATTCTTACAAAATTATAAAACTTTCTCTTAACTGTTTGCTACAAATTTCCAACAACTAAAATATATATATTTTATTGTTGCGACGAATTTCCTACAACTTTTAAAATGGTTTTTCCTAAGTTTTGCGACAAAATTCCTACAAACAAAAAAAATATATTTTTAAAGGTTACCACAAAAAACCAAAATTATCTATTTTTCTTAACTTGAATAATAACAAATAAATTTACTTATTTTTTATAGGAAATCTATTGCAACTAGTGTTAATTTGCTACCAATTTCCGACAAATTTAATATTTTGTTTTAAAAAATTATTTATTTTTCTAAAATTGATAAGTAACAAATAAATTTACTTATTTTTTGTCGAAAACCTGTAGCAAGTGGTGTCAGTTTGCTACAAATTTTAGACAAATTTAACGTATTATTTTAAAATTATCTATTTTTCTAAAATTCAATAATAACATATAAATTAACTTATTTTTTTTGTAGGAAATCCATAGCAACTGGTGTCAAATAATACAAAATTCCAATGTATTTTGTCAGAATTTTGTAGAAAATCTAATTAATATTGTGACGATATTGCTGCAACTGGTAGTTGTGTGACAATTTTGTCGGAAAATTGAAGAAAAAAATATTGGGTTTTTTGTTTTTCTTTTTTGTGAGAAAACTGCAGAAAAATTGTAACAAACAAAAATTGAGTTGTGGAAAATTTGTAGGAATTTTTTGTAGGAAAATATATAGTTTTCTAGTAGTGACATGCAACATTTCATCAAGTATTTATAGGGTTTTAAACCTTAGTCAATGTATGCTAAAAAACAATTTCAAGTTCAAGTTATCAAGTTCAATTTCAATATTTTCGGTTAGTTTATTTTCATTTCTTGTTTTTCTATTGATCATGAAGTGGTGTGATATATGTTGCGATTGGTCCAAGGAACCCATTAACTGGGATACCAACATAGCTAAACTAATAAAATAAAATATAGTTTGTATTTATCATAGATAAGCAGATGTATATTTTAAGATGGTGCGTTGTGCATTAATATAATATAGGTTCTTTTAATTCCCCCTATGAATAAAGGACATACAGTCCTTTTAATGTCATTGTATTTCTTGCTAGCATGGCTAGACTATAACATTCTCACTATTTCTTACAGGGGGAATCCTTGGTACTAAAGAAGTTTCAACTTAGTGATATATTGTCTGCAACACAGAATTTTTCCGCTGAATACTGCATTGGTGTAGGCGCGTATGGTACAATGTACAATGCAAAACTTCAGTTTGATAGCAACATTTCGTCCCAAACAAAAGGAAAGGATGGCGGTGACCAACCAAAGAGGTGCAACATTAGTGTAGCTTTAAAACGCATTTTCAAAAGGGAAAACAGGCATGCCAAACACGGGTTCTTTGCAGAAATTGATACGCTTGCTAGTTTTGAGCATCCAAATATAGTTTCTCTTCTTGGCATCTCAAGTGAAGATCGTGAGATGATTCTTATTTACAAGGCCGATTTTAAACGAAGCCTCCATGATTATTTACGTAACACTAATAAAGTGGCAAATCTTAACTGGGCACAAAGAATACAAATCAGCCTTGATATTGCACACGGGTTGAATTATCTTCAAACCAGCACAGTGGACAGAGAAAGGATAATGCAATTTGATATAAATAGCACCAACATTTTATTGGATGCTAAATGGAGGGCGAAGATTGCCTGCTTTTGGCACTCCAGATTTATTTCTGCTGATAAAGAAGCAAACATCCTTAACTTTAATAATATTGTTGCCAAAGACGTGCAATCCGACCCGGAATATATAAAATTAGAAATGTTGAAGAAAGATTCTGGTATTTACTCCTTTGGAGTAATTTTATTTGAAATCATGTGTGGGAAGGTACAATATGATGAAATTTATTACGGAAAAAACGAGAAGGGCCTTCCTATCATTGCACGTCGATGCTTTGAGGAGGGAACACTTTTAGACGAAATGTTAGATCCCAATTTGAAGGAAGAAACCGATGTAAAGACTTTTAGACTTAATGAAGAAGTCAATCAAAATTCTTTGGATGCATTTACAAAAATTGCATATGAATGTTGTGCACTAGCAGAAGCTGATCGCCCATTAATGGAAGACCTTATCAAAGAACTTGAGAACGCATTAAAACTTCAAGTAAGTCAATGTTTACTAATTACTATTTACAGTTTTGTTATCTCTCATTGGCATAAAGCACAAACTTCGAATTTGTACAGTCAAAATTGCACACAACACATGCATATATGCAATTTAAAGTTGAAAAAACTTAATGGAAATATTTAAATACTCTCTTGTGAAAATATGATCATTTACATTTGAAAAAGCCAGAGAACAGTTTTAATTATCTACCGTAATATATAACTTTTATACTATACATTTGAGGGGCTTTTGTGGCAATTTCCTAATGCGATATTAAATGAAAATGATTAAATAATAAAATTTTCGGTAAAACAGATGCTAGTACTTCAGGGACTGGAATGGGAAATTCTTTAATTCGACAAAAAAACCATGTGTATCCTTTTCGAGTTAAAACTTCAATCACACACAAAACACAAACTCACTGAAGAAGCTTGTTACTGCTTCAACCCTAACAATTTAAAGCAGTAATAAAATTCTTCTGTACGTGAGTGTGTTTTGTATGTGATTGAAGCTTTAACCCCAACAGATCCGACCAGATCCAAACACAGGCGCACTGGACCTAGTGTTCCAGCTTGCTTCTGTTCGGACTAACAATACTACTTTCAGTAACATCTAGTTACGCTTCTGCTTCTAGGGAGCTTTTAAATTTTATTCTTTCAGTTTGTTTATTATGAGATCAAGAGTTCTGTTTTCTTTGAGGTCACTTCATGTAATTAGTGGTAATTTCCAAGTCTAAACATATGGTGTTAAAAGAAGTAATATACTGCATAGGTCAGTATATGTTAACCTGCAATAGATTAAACCAACAAAAAAATCAGATGATTCATATATTTTTATATTAAAATTTCTTATAATTGTAGAAAAAAAGACCAACAATGGACATTAACGATTTCCCCTGCATTTCTTTATCGTCCTTTCTATTTGTATTGGATACAACACTCATATATTCATCCACACACAATGTTGTAGGAGAAACACTTGGAACACTTGAAGAGCCAAGTCGTGGAGAAGGTGGAACACTTGGAACACTTAAAACACTTGAAAATTCCACTTAATGATATATTAAAGGCCACCGAGAATTTTTCCAAACAATATCTTATTGGTTCAGGCGGATACAGTAAGGTTTACAAAGCAAAACTTGGCCATTTTGATGGCATAGCGACAGGAGGGAAGAGAGAGAGTATTGTAGCCATTAAACGCATCAATAGTAGAGAAGACGAGCAAGGAGCAGAAGGGTTCATTGCAGAACTGCAAACTCTTAGCAATTGTAAACATCCTAATATAGTTTCTCTCCTTGGCTTTTGTCATGAAGATGATGAGATGATTCTTGTTCTTGAGTATACTTCTAATGGGAGCCTTGATGATATTTTGCGAAACTCTGATAAGATGACTGATCTTACTTGGGCTCAGCGGATACAAATATGCCTTGATATTGCACGTGGGCTGTTTTACCTTCACACCAGCTTAAAGGACAAACAAACCATACACAGGGACATAAAGAGTGCAAATATTTTATTGAATGATAGTTGGGTGGCGAAGATTGCAGACTTTGGGCTCCGCATTTTAAACCATGCATATCAACAATCCAGCAACATGGAGACCAATATAATTGCTGGCACAAAAGTGTATTTGGATCCGGAATATGTGAAGACAGGTAGGCTAAAAGAAGAATCTGATATTTACTCTTTGGGAGTAGTATTGTTTGAAATCATGTGTGGGAAGTTGGCATATCATAAGACGTTCAATGAGGGGGGGCTGGTAGCAATCGCAAGGAAATGCTTTGAAGATGGAACACTAAAACAAATAATAGATCCTAGAATGAGCAAAGATGATGAAAATATTTTTATGCTAAATGGAGGGCTCAGTCAAGATTCCTTGGACACCTTTTCAAAAATTGCATATAAATGTTTGGAAGAAACCCAAGTCAAGCGTCCAAAAATGGAAGCCGTCATAAGAGAACTTGAGAAAGCATATTCCTTTCAAGTAAGTAACTATTTCTTATGCATAGCGTTACATAAAATTTACTTTTATTTTGTACTTTTTAACAATAAGAAAAATAAGTCTGATTCCAGCTTGGTTCAAATAATGTTTTAGGATTCAATATGCTCACTTTAGATATATACCATTACGCTTTTGTTCACCTAATACGTATTATAATATAGTATATATACATATATACAAACACACATAGGGAGATCATCATAAAAAAACTCTTTATTTGTAGAAAGAAAATCTTTTTGACTTTTAGAAAGTTTATATTAAAACACACCTAAAATCTTTTTGGAATTTTGAATATTTCAAATGTAAAGACAGAAAGCAGTAAATAAATATATACAAAGATGCAGAAACTGAAAGCAATAAATAAATATTTACAGACATTTTTTTTGCGAGTTTCAAGGGTAAGAGAATCATATCAATGTACGATCACGCCAAAATGCTCTTGTTGTTCAGTTAGATAACATTTAGATAAGCATCCTATAACGATTATCGGTATTGTTGTCCACTTAAGCTCAACTTATCAGATGTAATCATGGCGAGGGGATACGTTAAGGTATGATTTATACTTACCGACCGGTGTTCATCCACACATGACACATTCCCGTATCAAGGTATGCACGAGGGTTCATCTTACTGGTGAGTATACCATTTATCATCTGTTTTGACGTATATGAAAATGTGAGATACTCACTTATTTTGAATTGAAAACAAGCCCTATGTGATAGAATCGCTTATTGATGAGGAACTTGATTTTCATATGCATGAGGGCACAGGAGCAAGTCCGTGAACAGGTCAGTACAACGTACAGCAAAGAGACGAACTTGACTCCTGGATAAATTGTGATATATTATCACTTATTGTTTGGACATGTGATTGTTGATCACTTATTGAGGTCGTATGCAGTATGTACACGTATGTATGGTATCATGGAAGATCTAGACTTCGTCTCCGTTGTTTTCGGTAAAAGAAACAACCATGATACCCATATGATAAACAGCATAAAGACCACATATCTCAGAACCTCGGAAATCTATCAAACGAAATTTCGGTACTAAGACCATATGCCAATGAGCGGTTCGCACCTGGTCTTCAGTCGATTTAAGTTTATATCACCCTTCACACTTTAAAATGATTGTGAGCCTACCGATACATCTTATATAGAGCTGCTTATCGTTTTTCATTTTAAGTTTTAAAGAGTCTTGGACAGACCGCTGATGTACTATCATTTTCTCTTTTGCTCGCCAGGAAACTCATTTTTGTTTTTCTATTGTTTTTGTGTTTTTGAAAATTTTCGATGTTTTTGAATTTTTCAAATTTTGGATTTACTCCCCCTAAAATATAAAAACTAAGATAAATTAAAAACACAAAGATATTTACAAAAACGATTTTCCGATGTCGGTTTTAACTCATGTTTTACCTAGATGCCGTTTACCAAAATTAATTTTAATCAGAATTAATTTATCTAATTTTGGAAAAATCAGTTGGCATGACGGTAATCGGTGCGGACCATGACAACATTGATGAGTTTCATAGTGAAACAATCACGTGTGAGGTGATATTCGAGATCAACGTGTCTGGTCAAAGAGTGCTGTACGAGAGGATAAGAATTCATAAAGTAGCTTAAATATCGACAAGGATAGGGGAGATTAGAAATTCAAAACCGTAATCCTGTAACTTCTTTGTGAATTGGCAGGAATCTGAGAGCTCTCCCAAACTGGATATCCACCCGGTGTGGACTTCAAAGTCGATTTTTATTGCTACTTCAACTAACCGAGAAATCTCTTCACAGCAACAAGATCATAAACCTCCGGGTCCGGCTGGTCTTCCACATTGCACCAGCGAAGGTCTTTGTCTTTCTCTTTGAGAAGTAGTGTGCGGTTGTTCAATCCACGCCAAGGCATCCGCACACCCGGTGTAGTTTGATCAACCAACACATTTTCTTCAATCACACCGTAGAGAAAAGTACACTACACGTTCATCTTGTGGACTTTGAACTTCTTGTGGAAGAAAAATCCATGAATCTTCGAAAAGCTTCAGACTTGCTGAAGGCGCGTACATTTCATTGGAATCTTTCCTGTCGACCCGATCAAAAACCTTAACAACCAAATTTTGGCACATTTTTCAACTTGTCGAATTTTTCAACTTCATTCAACCACATTCTTTCACCATCATTCCTTCATCGGAATTTTTGTCTTCTTTTCTTTTTCCTTTCTCTCCATCAATGGCAACAATATTCTCCTAGATGTAACAATATTTCGGAGCCTTATGTCGCCGATCTTGTGCATGGACGCTCCACTATCAACAATCCTAAGACTATCAATAGTTCCTCCTGGAACATCCTGCACACTCATTCAGAGATTAGTTGGAGAGGGGGACCCAAGCCTTCACAGACTTGGGTCGTCCGTCATCATCGAGAATTGTAACATCCATTTCCCGATGATTCGGAATTGATGTAGCTCCCCAGAAGCAGTTTCTGATTTTGGTTTCCAAATCTGCTTTTGTTTTTCATTTTTAACATCTGATTTAACAGACTGCGTTTGGACAACCTCTGGATTTAAAGCCTTTTCAACTTCTTTTCTTTGTTGCTTTTTCTGTTTCTTTACTCATTGTTTAACAAGACGAGGGTCCTGTCTTGGTGAAACAGATCTTTTATGGTAACTGTTACCATGGGGGGCATCAACTTTTGCCTTTCCTTTCGTGAGATATGGACAATTTCTGACAATGTGCCCATACTCACCGCATTCGAAACATGATCTCCGCTCAAGAAACCTCGGAGTATCATAACTGTAGGAGCTTGATGATGAACTTCGTGATCTTGAGGTACTTGGTCCTACATCACAACAGTTTGTGTGTTGTGTGTAGTTGTTTTGACTGTTTCTTTTCAAAATTTTCTTTTGCGTAACAAAATCTGTGTTGGATTTGTTTTCAAAAGATTCAATTTTATCCGTCCCTCGAGATTTCACGAAGTTCACCTTCTAAACCTTCTTCTTGTTTTAGCTTTGTTTTCCTTTTCCCTTTCCTTGGTGAACGTGACCTTGCTTTCGTTGATTGTGTTGTGGTTGCAATTTTTGATTCCCATATTTCTTTCTAACTTCGGATTTTGGGATAGGAGCACACTAAGTTACTACAACTCCTGGGCTCGACTTTCCCAAAAACTTAATAGTAGAGTCTTCGAAAACTTTATCAATCAAAGATTGATTGACATTTTTGATAGGGAAATCCTTATCTGAATATATGTTATCAGATCCAATCAACGTGTAAAGCAAGTTCACGCTTTCATAGCTTCTAGATGAGGATTCAACAGACTTGGCTGTAGCAGTCACAAACGGTTTTGCAGGTGGATCACAAAGAATGTAATTTTCGAGAGGTATGTTTTCCTCTTTTGTTACCGTTTCTGACTGTTCAGAGTTAGTATCCTCGGATTCATCATCTGACGAATCAGCATCCTCAACAATGACTGGGGGAACCTGATTTTGTTCTGCTGTTGACACTTTCGCATCTGCTGATTCATCCGAATCTGAGGATACTTCCTTTTTGTAGCCTAGCCCAAATGTGAATTCCTCAAGGTTCAATGAAACTGAGGGCTCAAAATGAGGTTTATTTTCCTCATCAGGCATCGAAGAATAATCGTGTTTAACAGGTGGTGGACATTTCTTATAACCTATGCACGTGACATCCTTTTTCTTTTTCTGTATGTCAATGATGTGATCCAGCACATACCTAGAGTTTGAATAACTATTCAGCTTAAGCTGGATCGCCTCACTTTCTAATGTTGATTGTGGATAAATGTCACATCATATTTGCTTTGCAAATCAGACAATTTAACATTTAATCCAACACACATATCACACCTATCACAATTATCAGATTTTGATTCATCGACACGTACCTGACTGGAATCACTCTCAGATGTTGACTCATTTGCCTCAGAATCAACAACCTCCCTTGTTGATTCATATTCTGATCCATCCTCGCTTGAACTTGAACTTGAAGTTGTAACATCTTCAACTGAAGTTGAAACGCCTTCAACAGAACTACTGTCATGTTCAGAATTGTCATCATTTCCTGAGGACTCACCATTGCTGACATTTTTGACAATTTCAGCATAAAACGCAGTTCCTGTCTGACTACAGTTCCTTGGATCAAGAGATGATGGTGCTACAGTAGACCTATAGCTTTGCTGTGAGGCAACTGGTGGTAGTGGATTTCCATACAAATCGATGCTTGAGACACAGGTTACTGGTAGCTGAGCAACTGGTACTAGATCACCATACATATTTCTAGCCATTTTCGGTTCACTTTGATTTTGGTTAGTAACCGATGCCCACTGCTCTACCGTAATTGAACTCTCTTTGGATGAAGACGAGGAAGTGGGAGATTCGGCCCATGATGGCGATAAACCCGTGCTTCTATATTTGCTCTCCGTATTGGATGGAATACCCCACCAGTCTGGATTCATTTTGAATATGTAAAAATGAATACCTGAATAAATCACTTAAACCAAAGCGTTAAACATGTATTTGAAACCTTCTGTTAAAAATGTGACAAGTAGATGTCGACGAAGGTTAAGGTTCTTCGTTGAAGACTCCAAGTGACGAAGGTTTGATGAGTTCGTCGATGAATATGTCCGACGAAGGTTAAGAAGGCTCGTCAAAAATAACTATGACGAAAGTTAGTTGATGACACTTTTGACGAAGTTTGTTACTCTTGTTACTCTTGACGAAGGTTAAGAAGTAGGTTCGTTGATAACAACAAGTGTAACGAAGGCTAGTAAAGTTCGTCAAAGACAACAATCAACAAGGAGTGTCTTTTGTTAACTTTTAATCATAAAGAGATATTTTTCCAAACAAAATCAAATATTATCTACTGACACAGAGAGAGATTTCGTATGTCAATTTGTCAAACACACCATACTCCTTAGACACAATATTCAACTTTCATCATTTGAAAGACCAAGATTTTCAAACAATTATATAATAATCAACATCAATAATTCAATCTAAACAACAAAGCAGATTTAACTTCAAAAGCCCAGAAACTATGAAAACCCTTATGAACTCCGGTGAAATATACGAGTTTACCGGCCACCGGAAAATTTTTCGAACACAATTTTGCAAGAAAACTTCAATAAAAACCTCAACATAACATGTATAACTGAGATTTAACAAGGTTTTGTATGAATTAATCAGCAAAACATCAAGATTTTCAAGATTTTAATCTGTTTTTCCAGAAAACATAAACTTCAAACTCAAGAAAAACTCATGAAAATCTTTAAAAAATCAAGAAAACAACTTGGTTTTAACAAGGAATCGAGCCAATGCTCTGATACCAATTGTAGGTCCACCCGGAGGATCGAGTTAAATCTCTATTTCCTGTTTTCCGACGAACCCGAGAGTGCGGAATCCAAACGGGTAAGTTAAACCAAGTTCGAACACGTAAGCGACAAACACGAGACTCAACGATTAACACTCAATGTATTAATACTTGAAACGGTTACAGTACAATGTTTACAAATAATCTCTGTAAACTCTCTCTGGTTCTCTCGTGTCTCACTGTGTTCTCACTGTGTTCTCACTCTATTCTGTGTTCTGTTGTGCCGTTTATATAAGCACAACAGCCGACGAAACATACGTAGGTTGACAAAACTCTCAGTTCTCTCGATGAAACATCAATTGTGACGAAACTTCAGTGTGTTTCGTCACACTCACAAGTCCGACGAAACTTGTATTTTACCATGAGGTGTCGTCATCAGCATGATTTGATCAGAGTTTCGTCAACAGCAAGGAAAGGTAAGAGTTTCGTCAACATCATTTGGTGTAGGACTTTCGTCACAAACATCAGCAAGGAAATTCACGTTTCTTAACTTCATGAAGATATAATATGTTATCACATGACATCATCATGGTGATGTCATGGTGATGTGGCGCTTCGGGAAGGCTCGCGGCTCTTCGTGCTTCGCGTGTCGAACTCTGGGACGCACGACGGAGGAATGTCGTGACGTCGGGCTTGAGCCGAACCTAACTAAGTCGAACCGAACTAAGTCGAACTAAACCGAGTCGCGTCCACATAATATGTATCAACAACTGCAATGTGCTCTGTTTCAATTGTAGATAATGCTACAACTTGTTGTTTTTCTGATAACTCCACACAACTGCTCTTGACCAAACAGAGAAAACACTTGCTAATATGATTTATCATGTTGAAGGTTTAAACTAAATTTAGTCATCTAAAGTATCATTAGATTGAACTATGTTTTAGGGGTCAAAGTTGTATAATATAATTAGAAACGTCTTAAATTGTAATTAGGGTATAACCATTGTTTACCAAGCGTTGTGTCGTTTGGGTGCGTTGTTTACATGCCCCGCTTGTATTAAAGTAATCTAAAATCCCCACCTCTCAGGTCATCAACATTTTCCTTGCCCTAGTTTCTTGTTAATGTACAAGTATCTTGGAACTAGGGTTGTCTATAAAGCTCATGGCTCTCAGCTCAATCGAAAAAAGCTCAAAAAGCTTCTCGAAATCAGCTCGACTGGGTTTGTAAACGAGTTGAGCCAGAGCCAAGGTAAGCTCGGTTGGTTGCTTACTCATTAGCTAGCTGGCTTGTTTAGCTCATATAAACATACACCCAAACTTTATATATATATATATATATATGTGTGTGTGTGTGTGTGTGTGTGTGTGTGTATTGGAGTGAAATCAGAAGTGTGGTAATGATTGTATGTAATTGTAGAGTGTATGTGATTAAGGGATCGGGCAAAGCCATGAATTAGGGATAGTAAATAAGGTTATTATTTCTTGATGATGATCAATGACAATGATCACCATATATATACATACTATAAACGGTTATTGGCACTAAAATCTAATCGTCACAACTATAGTATCGTACCGGTTCGATTTTAACAGCCACAACAATTGTCATGTCGTTTATACCTACGATACATAAGTGTACTATAATGTCTCATACATTGTTACATAATGAATAATAACAACCAAGTCATAAGTTTATAATCATCTATTACAATCCCCTAAAGTTGACTTTGTTTAGAAGAGGTCTTCGATAGAGTTTTATTGGCTTCATCGAATTCTTTGGCGACTCTAGTGAAATAGAAAGGCCTTTTCTTGAATAACCTCATCAATCATTCTAGTTTCTCCCCATGAATAATGTATAGCTTCTATGTTGTTGTTGTTCCTGTGATTTGGATGCATTATCTTGAGCATTTATATATTGTGGTCCTTCTAGTGATTGCAGTCGTTCTCGTTGTATCTTATGGTCCTTATATGCGAATTCAAGTACATCCAAGTAGATATCATATATCTTTCTTATGACATAGTTGTCATGCCATTCTACGCTTAGATCTTTGGCTATCAGTACCCACAAGTTGTTTTCTATCACCCATTCATTACCACTATCTTTCTCACAACCAAATAATGGCCCATTAATTCTATTTTCCGATCATCATCAAGTATAAGGAGCATAGGTCTTGCTTCCCTTATCCTTAAGTATTCGAATAGGAACCGGTTTATCATGATGTTGAACATAGAGTATAGGCTAAAGCGACAAGACTATGCAAACTCAACATCTTTTAATAAAGCAATGCAATGATCAAGTGATTGAAATTATAATGCACTTAGGCTCATATGTTTCTGGTCAACCCCCGGTGTTGCTGACAATGATAGAGTTTAGAAATAGGTTTATAAGTAATCATTCTTATGTGAATGTACTGATCATCGTTCTTGGGTAAATATTTTTTGCTTATCTTTCTTTAATTCCTCTTTGTCTACTATTTTTTTGTGCTCGAACGGCTTTATCTATAATTGGTTCATAAAGCAGTGGTTTGATTTTACACGTGTCCCCTTCTATAGATTACTACTTACCCTTGTAAGCGAAGTTGTTCTAAACTAAGGACATTCTTGTTTAATTTCGGTGAGTAGAATACACCTGGTATTCTTAAAGACTCAAGCTCAGATTTAATTTTTATGGTTCCTATGCCTCATGTAAATAGGATTTCTGATTCATTAGTTACAATTTCAACCCCGAATGAGTTTTTGATTGATTGAACAATGAAACATTACGAGTGTGATGATGCTTGAATGAAGTATTCACAAACCAAATCTCCGACCATAAACAGTCGTCTGTTCCATGTACCATATATTCTTCGGCATAGTTTCATTGAGCACCTTGGTTTCTTGTTCCCGTTTCTATCGCATGTCGTATAAGCGTTGTTGCTTTGTCCCTTTCTTTGATTTTGCAGTAGTCCATCAAGTGTCCGAGTTCTCTGCAGAATCTTTTTCTTCCATATTCCATGATTGCAACGGATTTCTTTTTCGTGTGTTTAGGTTTAAGATCTTCTGGTTCACTCTGATACCACTTTGTTGGAGTGAAGTTAGAAGTGTGGCAATGATTGTATGCTATTGCAGATTGTATGTGATCAAGGGATCGGGTAAATCGATGAATTAAAGATAGGAAATAAGGTTATTATTTCTTGATGTTGATCAATGACAATGATCATCATTATATTACCGTTATTTGCACCAAAATCTAACTGACACAATTATAGGATTCTACTGGTTCAATCTTTAACTGCCACAACAACCGTCATGTTGTTTAGGTACATAAGTGTATAATAATGTCACATACACTAATTACAGTTTTCTAACTGAATGAGAGCTTATATCTGCATTACAAAGTAAAGAAAAACCAAATAAAATGGACCATTTAGCTCAGCAAAGTAACATCATTTAGCTCAGCAAAGTAACAGATATAATTTGAATTAACTTCTACATGACATGCCCAGAATTTTCTAAGGCCTCACTCCTCAGTCTTTCTCACTATGAATATGATGATAATGACTGTCGGTATATGAGTAACAAAATAATTAGATATGTATTTTTATTTGTCGGTGAGCAAGATACATACAACACATATAATTATCTTAATTCCATTTTCTAGCATGTTTAAGGTGAAACAATTCCTTCTCATTTAAAACATTGTTTTGTAGAGGGAAAAAGTGGAATGCTTGAAGATTTCACTAAGCGATATAAAGGAGGCTACGAATGATTTTGACAATAAATTCTATATAGGGTCAGGAGGATTTGCTAAGGTGTACAAAGCAGAACTTAATCATTTAGATATCCATAATATGTTACCTTCAGATTGGAAGAACAAAAGCGAACTGCCGAAAAAACGCAGCATCTCAGCTATAAAACGCATCTCCAGTCAAGATGGGAAGGAAGGGTTTTTCAGAGAAATTGAAACGCTTACCAGTTGTAACCATCCAAACGTAGTATCTCTCCTGGGATATTCTAAGGAAGATTTTGAAATGGTTCTTGTCTTTGAATTTGCTTCGAATGGATGCCTTGACACGTGCTTAGAGAAGAATAAAATGAAAAATGTTACATGGGCACAACGAATACAAATTGGCCTTGATGTTGCACGTGGACTGCAGTACCTTCACACTAACATAGAGGGCAAACGGACGATACTACACCGAGACGTAAAAAGTGCAAACATCCTGTTAGATGTGGAATGGAATGCAAAGGTTGCTGATTTTGGGCTCTCCAAAATCTACCCTGCAGGGAAGACACTCATGACCACTTTTGTTACCAAACATATAGCAGGAACAGAGGTGTACATGGATCCAGAATATATATCTACAGCCGCATATAAAAAGGAATGTGATATCTATTCTTTCGGAGTAGTCCTATTTGAGATATTATCTGGAAGGTTGGCCTATGATAAAATTTACAATGTGGGAAATGACAAGGGGCTATCGATGGTTGCAAGACGACACTTCAACAAGGGAACAATAAAGGAACTGATAGATCCCAATATGATGGAAGAAGACAATGAACACATTTTTACTGTAAATAAAGAACCTAATCAAAAGTCTTTGGATGCATTTACAAAAATTGCATATCAATGTTTGTCAGAAAAACAAGCTGAGCGTCCGAAAATGGAAGTCATCATTAAGGAACTTGAGGATGCATTAAACTTTCAAGTAAGTCAATGCTAGCGATATCTATATACAAGTTGTGGGCATTTCATATATAAGTGAATCTTTGACATTATTTTTAAGTGGTTTTATAGATTTAGTTTACAAATGAAACTTAGGTAATGATTTATCATAAATTATCAGCTTATCATAGTTTACAAACTAAGTTCTATATATAATAAGTTTATATAACAAGTGTTTTCGAGCCGAGGGTCTCTCTGGAAGCAGCCTCTCTATCCGTATGGATAGAGGCAAGGTCTGTCTACATCCCACCCTCCCCAGACGCTATAAGTAGCTTTGCTATCTGTGGGATTTACTGGGTATGGTTGTTGTTGTTGTTGTATATAACAAGTGTTTTAAAAATAAAATTTCTTATCTACACCCATGGTTAAATTAATTTTCTAAAGCTTTTCTATATTACTTTAAATTGAATTACATTACATTTTTAAGTGTTCTGGTTTTTATATATTATATGGCTAGCTCGAAGACGATAATCAAGCACATCCTGTGATCGAGAACTTGGGCCACTCGTATGTTTTATGTTTATTAGTTATTACGGGTCGAACAATTATGTTTTCTATTTATTTTCGTATTCATCTATTTGTTGGGTCGAACACTTGTTTTTAGAGTCCATTAGGTTAATGTATAGTTGGGCTTGTTTGAATGGTCGTATGTGTGTGAAGGGGGTATAACCACGGTTAACATGGGATCGACACATCCCTTGGATTCAATCAACACACCCCTTCAACACACTACTAGAAAACTGCCTACTTTGTGACAGCCAAATCTGTAGAAAATTGGTCTTACCTACGGATTTTCTACAAAGAAATCCATGTGAAATTAACTTGTCGGTAATCAGGATAGCTACAAAATTATGACAAAATTTGCCACAAATTTTCGACAAAAATCTCTTGTCACAAGCGTTGCCACAAAATACGAACAAACCAATTTTCATGTTTAACAATTCTTCAACAATTATGCCTTTTTGTATTTTATTTTATGATATTTTACTTTTAAATTAATAACATTAATAAAACAATTATCTATACTTTCGAATAATTATTTTTATTATGCGATAAATTCTTACAAAATTATAAAACTTTCTCTTAACTGTTTGCTACAAATTTCCAACAACTAAAATATATATATTTTATTGTTGCGACGAATTTCCTACAACTTTTAAAATGGTTTTTCCTAAGTTTTGCGACAAAATTCCTACAAACAAAAAAAATATATTTTTAAAGGTTACCACAAAAAACCAAAATTATCTATTTTTCTTAACTTGAATAATAACAAATAAATTTACTTATTTTTTATAGGAAATCTATTGCAACTAGTGTTAATTTGCTACCAATTTCCGACAAATTTAATATTTTGTTTTAAAAAATTATTTATTTTTCTAAAATTGATAAGTAACAAATAAATTTACTTATTTTTTGTCGAAAACCTGTAGCAAGTGGTGTCAGTTTGCTACAAATTTTAGACAAATTTAACGTATTATTTTAAAATTATCTATTTTTCTAAAATTCAATAATAACATATAAATTAACTTATTTTTTTTGTAGGAAATCCATAGCAACTGGTGTCAAATAATACAAAATTCCAATGTATTTTGTCAGAATTTTGTAGAAAATCTAATTAATATTGTGACGATATTGCTGCAACTGGTAGTTGTGTGACAATTTTGTCGGAAAATTGAAGAAAAAAATATTGGGTTTTTTGTTTTTCTTTTTTGTGAGAAAACTGCAGAAAAATTGTAACAAACAAAAATTGAGTTGTGGAAAATTTGTAGGAATTTTTTGTAGGAAAATATATAGTTTTCTAGTAGTGACATGCAACATTTCATCAAGTATTTATAGGGTTTTAAA
Organism: Helianthus tuberosus; assembly: GCA_030545235.1. Lineage (NCBI taxonomy): Eukaryota > Viridiplantae > Streptophyta > Magnoliopsida > Asterales > Asteraceae > Helianthus > Helianthus tuberosus. The sequence goes on along the minus strand of CM060365.1, from coordinate 106,956,308 downwards.
CCTTAGTCAATGTATGCTAAAAAACAATTTCAAGTTCAAGTTATCAAGTTCAATTTCAATATTTTCGGTTAGTTTATTTTCATTTCTTGTTTTTCTATTGATCATGAAGTGGTGTGATATATGTTGCGATTGGTCCAAGGAACCCATTAACTGGGATACCAACATAGCTAAACTAATAAAATAAAATATAGTTTGTATTTATCATAGATAAGCAGATGTATATTTTAAGATGGTGCGTTGTGCATTAATATAATATAGGTTCTTTTAATTCCCCCTATGAATAAAGGACATACAGTCCTTTTAATGTCATTGTATTTCTTGCTAGCATGGCTAGACTATAACATTCTCACTATTTCTTACAGGGGGAATCCTTGGTACTAAAGAAGTTTCAACTTAGTGATATATTGTCTGCAACACAGAATTTTTCCGCTGAATACTGCATTGGTGTAGGCGCGTATGGTACAATGTACAATGCAAAACTTCAGTTTGATAGCAACATTTCGTCCCAAACAAAAGGAAAGGATGGCGGTGACCAACCAAAGAGGTGCAACATTAGTGTAGCTTTAAAACGCATTTTCAAAAGGGAAAACAGGCATGCCAAACACGGGTTCTTTGCAGAAATTGATACGCTTGCTAGTTTTGAGCATCCAAATATAGTTTCTCTTCTTGGCATCTCAAGTGAAGATCGTGAGATGATTCTTATTTACAAGGCCGATTTTAAACGAAGCCTCCATGATTATTTACGTAACACTAATAAAGTGGCAAATCTTAACTGGGCACAAAGAATACAAATCAGCCTTGATATTGCACACGGGTTGAATTATCTTCAAACCAGCACAGTGGACAGAGAAAGGATAATGCAATTTGATATAAATAGCACCAACATTTTATTGGATGCTAAATGGAGGGCGAAGATTGCCTGCTTTTGGCACTCCAGATTTATTTCTGCTGATAAAGAAGCAAACATCCTTAACTTTAATAATATTGTTGCCAAAGACGTGCAATCCGACCCGGAATATATAAAATTAGAAATGTTGAAGAAAGATTCTGGTATTTACTCCTTTGGAGTAATTTTATTTGAAATCATGTGTGGGAAGGTACAATATGATGAAATTTATTACGGAAAAAACGAGAAGGGCCTTCCTATCATTGCACGTCGATGCTTTGAGGAGGGAACACTTTTAGACGAAATGTTAGATCCCAATTTGAAGGAAGAAACCGATGTAAAGACTTTTAGACTTAATGAAGAAGTCAATCAAAATTCTTTGGATGCATTTACAAAAATTGCATATGAATGTTGTGCACTAGCAGAAGCTGATCGCCCATTAATGGAAGACCTTATCAAAGAACTTGAGAACGCATTAAAACTTCAAGTAAGTCAATGTTTACTAATTACTATTTACAGTTTTGTTATCTCTCATTGGCATAAAGCACAAACTTCGAATTTGTACAGTCAAAATTGCACACAACACATGCATATATGCAATTTAAAGTTGAAAAAACTTAATGGAAATATTTAAATACTCTCTTGTGAAAATATGATCATTTACATTTGAAAAAGCCAGAGAACAGTTTTAATTATCTACCGTAATATATAACTTTTATACTATACATTTGAGGGGCTTTTGTGGCAATTTCCTAATGCGATATTAAATGAAAATGATTAAATAATAAAATTTTCGGTAAAACAGATGCTAGTACTTCAGGGACTGGAATGGGAAATTCTTTAATTCGACAAAAAAACCATGTGTATCCTTTTCGAGTTAAAACTTCAATCACACACAAAACACAAACTCACTGAAGAAGCTTGTTACTGCTTCAACCCTAACAATTTAAAGCAGTAATAAAATTCTTCTGTACGTGAGTGTGTTTTGTATGTGATTGAAGCTTTAACCCCAACAGATCCGACCAGATCCAAACACAGGCGCACTGGACCTAGTGTTCCAGCTTGCTTCTGTTCGGACTAACAATACTACTTTCAGTAACATCTAGTTACGCTTCTGCTTCTAGGGAGCTTTTAAATTTTATTCTTTCAGTTTGTTTATTATGAGATCAAGAGTTCTGTTTTCTTTGAGGTCACTTCATGTAATTAGTGGTAATTTCCAAGTCTAAACATATGGTGTTAAAAGAAGTAATATACTGCATAGGTCAGTATATGTTAACCTGCAATAGATTAAACCAACAAAAAAATCAGATGATTCATATATTTTTATATTAAAATTTCTTATAATTGTAGAAAAAAAGACCAACAATGGACATTAACGATTTCCCCTGCATTTCTTTATCGTCCTTTCTATTTGTATTGGATACAACACTCATATATTCATCCACACACAATGTTGTAGGAGAAACACTTGGAACACTTGAAGAGCCAAGTCGTGGAGAAGGTGGAACACTTGGAACACTTAAAACACTTGAAAATTCCACTTAATGATATATTAAAGGCCACCGAGAATTTTTCCAAACAATATCTTATTGGTTCAGGCGGATACAGTAAGGTTTACAAAGCAAAACTTGGCCATTTTGATGGCATAGCGACAGGAGGGAAGAGAGAGAGTATTGTAGCCATTAAACGCATCAATAGTAGAGAAGACGAGCAAGGAGCAGAAGGGTTCATTGCAGAACTGCAAACTCTTAGCAATTGTAAACATCCTAATATAGTTTCTCTCCTTGGCTTTTGTCATGAAGATGATGAGATGATTCTTGTTCTTGAGTATACTTCTAATGGGAGCCTTGATGATATTTTGCGAAACTCTGATAAGATGACTGATCTTACTTGGGCTCAGCGGATACAAATATGCCTTGATATTGCACGTGGGCTGTTTTACCTTCACACCAGCTTAAAGGACAAACAAACCATACACAGGGACATAAAGAGTGCAAATATTTTATTGAATGATAGTTGGGTGGCGAAGATTGCAGACTTTGGGCTCCGCATTTTAAACCATGCATATCAACAATCCAGCAACATGGAGACCAATATAATTGCTGGCACAAAAGTGTATTTGGATCCGGAATATGTGAAGACAGGTAGGCTAAAAGAAGAATCTGATATTTACTCTTTGGGAGTAGTATTGTTTGAAATCATGTGTGGGAAGTTGGCATATCATAAGACGTTCAATGAGGGGGGGCTGGTAGCAATCGCAAGGAAATGCTTTGAAGATGGAACACTAAAACAAATAATAGATCCTAGAATGAGCAAAGATGATGAAAATATTTTTATGCTAAATGGAGGGCTCAGTCAAGATTCCTTGGACACCTTTTCAAAAATTGCATATAAATGTTTGGAAGAAACCCAAGTCAAGCGTCCAAAAATGGAAGCCGTCATAAGAGAACTTGAGAAAGCATATTCCTTTCAAGTAAGTAACTATTTCTTATGCATAGCGTTACATAAAATTTACTTTTATTTTGTACTTTTTAACAATAAGAAAAATAAGTCTGATTCCAGCTTGGTTCAAATAATGTTTTAGGATTCAATATGCTCACTTTAGATATATACCATTACGCTTTTGTTCACCTAATACGTATTATAATATAGTATATATACATATATACAAACACACATAGGGAGATCATCATAAAAAAACTCTTTATTTGTGAGAAAACTCTATCAAATATTTGTGTTAATTTTTTTTTAGAATTAGTTTTTAGGGTTTATGGTTTATCGTTTAAGTTTTAGAGGTTAGGGTTTAGCTTTTAGCGTTTAGCTTATGATTTATTTTTAGATTTTAGATGTTAGCTTTTAGGGTTTAGCTTTTAAGGTTTACGGTTTAGCTTTTATGGTTTAATTTTTTTGGGGGTTTAGGGTATACGTTTAGGGTTTAGGGATTAGAGTTTAAGGTTTAGGGTTTACTAATGGTTGGATAGAATTTTCTCGAGTTTTCGTAAGTTGATTGACTGTTATATTCACAGACAAACAGCATGGACAAACTCCAAATTTCACTTGAACGCATTAAGTCGATGACAGAAGACTTCAGTGACGGCAAGATCGTTGCAGAAGGAAGATGTTGGAAGCAATATGAAGGAAAAGTGGTACATGGTAATAAGTATATCACCCTTATAGCCAAACGGTTTGATAGCAAGTCTGATAAACAATATCATCATTTTATAAAAGAGCTTGAAATTCTTTCTAATTATAAGCACAAGAATATCATTGGTCTAGAAGGGTATTATCAAGATACAGATGAAGCAATTATCATTTATAAGTCTGCGTCAAATGGAAGGCTTAATGAGCATTTAAACGATGCCAATGTTACCTGGATGAAACGCCTTAAGATATGCATTGATGTTGCATGTGGATTGCATTTTCTTCACACATCTGGTGTGGTAACAAAAGATATTTGGATAATCCACACGGATATTAAAAGTTCTAGCATTCTACTAAACCGCGACTGGAGAGCTACAATATCCAATTTAGATTCGTCATTATTTGATGGGGAACATAAGGTAATTGAAGATGTCACAAATAATGCTTATGGTTCGTTGGGCTACTTGGACCCCGAGTACACACAAAGTGGAGAGATGACACATAAGTCTGATATATATTCACTAGGTGTGGTTTTACTTGAGATATTGTTCGGGAGATTGGCATGGGTAGAAGGATGTGAAGATCCCTCTCAATCGTTAGCCCCTTTGGCTAAACAGTGCTTTAAAGAAGGAAAACTTGATGAGTTGGTGTTTGAAGGCATAAAGGAACAGATTGATACAGAATCGTTGACTACATTTGTTGATATTGCCCTTAAGTGCTTAAACGACGATAGAGGTGATAGACCAGAGGCCAGTGAGGTGGTAACACAACTTAGGAAGGCAATGGAAATCCATGTAAGTGTTTTCATACTTAATTAAAATTAACTGGTAAAGAGATGTTACTGATAAGGGGGACTTTTGGGATTGGTCTAATTTAAGTTATGTTTAAGAAATTTAGATAACTCAAATCATGGAATATATTTAGGTGGTAAAACCAAATTTTAAATTTGCATTTAACATTTCTAATTGTTTAATCTATAAATAGGAGAATTCTGATCTTATGTACGAGCCCAAACTACCTGGAGACTATGAAGAACTACTTCGCTTCACAAAAATGGACAATAACCCAAAGAAAAAGGATATCTACAACATGCTTCGTGAAGGAGTTCTCCTTAGAGATAAGGAAGTGGTAATTGTTTCCTTCTTGTGTCACATTAAAGTTCATTGATTTGTGTCATTTGGACTTGATTTTGTTTTTTGTTTTATCTATGACAGTGTCTTTCACTCGGGAGTAACGGAGAAAGACATTATATGATATCTGCCAGAAAGTTTTCATACAAAAATCGATGGGCACTTAAGTGGAAACATATTCAACAATTAAGGTCTCTCTCGATCGCTCTCTCTCTCTCTCATTTATATGCAAAATTTTGAATTACATGGACACCTACTATTGAGACACAGCTTGAACTTCCATATTGAATTCTAAAATTTAATCTGTCACATTATTAGGATGGTTTTTTGAAGGTTGGATACCTCCAAATGAAGTTATTGTTGCAATTTGATTTTGGAATTAGGGTTTCGGATGTTGAGAGAAAATCGTAATCTTATGTTCTTGAATAGAATTGGTAATTATCATAATGTTAGTACAGAATATATATGTTATGATATCAGATCATAACCGTCACTAACTTATAATATGTTACATAAATACATGATATAATAATAATCCTACGAATACATATACTAAGTCTATATGATATCTATAGATAATATTTGATCTAACTTATAATTATACTTCTAATACCCTCCCGTAAGTTAGATCGGCCCAATATTCATCAGATTCTTTATCCGCTCAAAGTCTTTAGGCTGCAGAGCTTTAGTAAATATGTCGGCTGCTTGTTCTTTTGTGGAACAGAAACGAACTTCTATTTCATCATTCTTGAGCAGATCTTGTATAAAATGATATTTCACCCGTATGTGCTTGCTCTTTCCATGATTGACGGGATCCTTGGCTAAGCATATGGTTGACCTGTTATCACAATGAATTGTTGGTGGACAATCCATATTCATTTGAAGGTAATTAAGAATTCCTTTAAGCCACAACGCTTGACATCCTGCCATCGATAAAGCTATATATCCAGCCTCCGTTGATGACAACGCCACAACCTTCTGCTTCTTAGATTGCCAAGCGATTGCACCTGATCCTAGATGAAAAACATACCCTGATGTGCTTTTGCTATCATCGATGTCACCTGCATAATCACTATCACCAGAGGCGGACCTACCTCTTTGGTAGGGGTAACCCCCGCTACTCTTTGGTCGGAAAAAATTTGGAAAAATTAGTGTAAATTTTGAAAAAATTTGACGTTTTTTCGATTTCGTTACGGCTTATTTATAACACGTTACCCCTTGGTCGGAATCCTAGATCCGCCACTGACTATCACTATAACCCGTAAGTTTTCTTCTGCTCCCTTTTGAATATATAATTCCATGGTTAATTGTTCCTTTCACATATCTAAGAATCCTTTTTCCTGCTTCCCAGTGGCTCTTCTTAGGTCTTTCCATATACCGGCTAATTTTGCTAACGGCAAACATGATATCTGGTCGAGTATTTGTCAGATACATTAGACATCCGACCAAACTTCGATACATATTCTGATCAACATTTTCTTCTGAATCCTCTTTAGTTAGCCGAATTCGGTATTCCATGGGTGTTGACACAGTATTGCAGTTTTTCATGTTAAATTTTTTTAACAGATTTCTTGCATACTTTTGTTGAGTCAGAGTTATATTTCCTTCCTTATAGTTCACTTCCATTCCCAGGAAATAATGTAATACACCTAAATCTGTCATCTCAAACTCTTCTTTCATTGAATCCTTTAACTGATTGATTGAATTCATCGAGTCACTAGCAATGATGAGATCATCCACATATAAACAAATTATGACTCTCGTATCTTTGTGATATTTCATGTAAAGTGTGTGTTCATACACACATTTTTTGTACCCATGTGATGTGAAGTATCCATCAATTCTACTATACCATGCCCTAGGGGCTTGTTTTAAACCATATAACGCCTTCTTAAGATGACATACCTTGTGTTCTTCTCCCTTCTTAATATATCCTTCTGGTTGCTCAGTATAAACATTCTCATTCAGTTTTCCATTCAAGAAGGTTGTTTTTACATCCATTTGATGTAAATGCCAACCGAAGTGTGCTGCAAGTGCAAGCACAAGTCTTACTGTGTCAAACCGAATCACTGGAGCAAATACATCTTGATAATCAATTCCATACTTTTGATTATATCTTTTGCCACTAAACGTGCCTTATACTTGCTTATATTTCCATATTCATCATATTTAGTTTTGAATATCCATTTTACTCCAATGGGTTTTTGACCTTTTGGTGGTTCCACTAGATCCCATGTTTCATTCTTCTTTATGGATTCGATCTCACTATCCATTGCTTCTTTCCATTTTTCTTCTTTTGATGCATCTGTGAATGTTATAGGATCTGCATCAGCGAAGAGAACAAAGTTTGCTGCACTATTGTTGTGTACACCTTGATCGTTTCCATAGAGATTATCCACTTGTTCTTCCGTAAATGCTTGTGTGTTTTGATATATGTCTGAAACACTTCTTGTCCTCAGTTCTTCATTCTCGGACGAGGAATTATATCCTCCATTTTCTTGACTATTATCTGCTGCATCCTCGTCTACATCGACAGATTGACTGTTTCCATCACTTAACGTTGTATTGCCATCATTAGCTTGAATATTTTCATCATTTAATGCATTTAATGATGTATCGTCATTAGTGTGAACAGGTCCTCCTTGTATGTTAATGTCTGGACTGTTCATTTGAATGTATGATCCCTGTTCATTTGGATCCTTTTTTTTCCAGATTTGAGTCTCATCAAATATTACATCCCTGCTAATAATAACTTTGTTTGTCAAGGGGTTATAGAGTTTGTATGCCTTGCTGTTTTCACTATATCCGACTAGGATCGTTTTCTCCGTCTTATCATCTAATTTACTCCTTCGCTGTTTTGGCACTTGTGCATAAGCTATACATCCAAAAACTCTGAGATGTTCTACGTTTGGTTTCTTTCCACTCCATGTTTCTTCCGATGTAATGTGTGGGATTTTCTTTGTCACAATGCGATTTAACAAGTAGGTTGCACACGCAACAGCTTCAACCCATAGCCTATTGGATACACTCATCATCTTCATCATACTTCTGCTGAGTTCCATAATAGTTCTGTTTTTTCGTTAAGCCACTCCGTTTTGTTGTGGTGTATAGCTTGCAGTCAACTGATGTTGAACCCCATTGTCTTTGAGTTATTCTTGAAACTCATTGCCACAGTACTCTCCCCCTCTATCGGTTCTTATGCATTTTAATTTAAGATCCATTTGATTTTCAGCAAGTTTCTTAAATATCTTGAAGTAACTTAATGCTTCGGACTTCAGTTTTAGGAAGTATACCCACGTTTTTCTCGAAAAATCATCGATAAATGTGATAAAATATCTACATCCTCCAATGGAAGGTGTCCTCATGGGTCCACAGATGTCCGAATGAACCAGTTGTAAAGGTTTATTAGCATGCCACGTTGAAGTCCTAGGAAATGGCTTTCTTGCATGTTTGCCGAGCATGCATCCCTCACATAGTTTGTTATGTTGTTTTGACAGTTTGGGCAACCCATTGACCACTTCATTTGTTCCCATGTCATGTAGTGTATTGAAGTTGATATGTCCATACCTTTGATGCCACAATACAGTTAAATCTTGTGTAATCATACTATACGCTCTAGGAATTATGTCTTGATTGAGATTCAGTGGAAACATCTTATTCCCTGTCATCTTTACCACACCTATAACCTCTTCATTTGATTCTTTAATTGTGCATTCTTGATTGCTAAATTTCACTTCATACCCCTTTTGAACTAATTGTCCCACACTTAGAAGATTATGCTTTAATCCTTCCACATAAAACACGTTCGGTACCTTCTTTTCGGATCCCTTTACTTTAATGGCTACATCTCCGCATCCTAATACTTCAAGATTTGTGTCATCCCCTGTTCTCACCTCTCTTCTTTCTGAATCATTAAGTGTAATGAACAAACTTTTATCTCCAGTCATATGGTTACTACATCCACTGTCTAAGTACCAGCAATCATTCTTTGTGACTTCTTCTACATTAAAAATAATGAACATTGTATCACCGTCTCCTTCGTTTATTTCATCTTCATGCAGTAGTGCATTTCCTGTCTTGTCACTGTCTTCTCTTCTTTGATTACAAAACCGAGCAGTGTGCCCTAGTTTCTGACAGTTATAACATCGTATGTTACCACTGAATCTTCCTCTTCCTCTGCCTCGTCCTCTTCCAGAATTGTCAGATCTATATTGTCTTGTTTGGTCCGAATAGTTGCCTTGTACTTGAAAGGCTTGTTCTATCGGGTTATCGTCATATTTTTTCAAACGCAGTTCATGTGACTGAAGAATACCGAGTAGGTCTTCTGTCGACATGTTGTTTATGTCTTTAGATTCTTCGATGGCAACAACCACCGATTCATACTTACGTGTTAATGTTCTAAGTATTTTCTCTACTATTCTTTGTTCAGTAACATTCTCTTCATTTTGTCGTAATTGATTCACTATGATTGTTGTTCTATTAACAAAATCTTCTATTGTTTCATTTTCTTTCATACGTAGGATCAAATTCACATCTTAGGGTTTGAAGTTTTAACATTTTCACTCTTTGTTCGCCTCTGTATGCCCTGTGTAAGACATTCCATGCTTCCTTGGAAGTTTTACATGTCGATATCCGTTCGAATACCATTTCACTCGCTGCTTGAAAGATTATATGCAGTGCCTTTTTGTCTCTCTTCACGTTTTCTTTATATGCATTTTGATCACTTTCAGATGCCCCTGATGCAGGTTGGTTGTATCCTTCTTCTATGATTCACCACAAATCTTGTGATTCTAACAACACTTTCATTTGAATGTGCCAATGAAAGTAATTCGATCCCATCAGTTTCGGAATTTGAGTCTGAATTCCACCATTTGTCGACATGTTATGAGTTTTCTGTTTTGAAATTTAGAGGATTGATTGAAAGATTTGAACGAATTTAAAGAGTGGATCGATTATGGCTCTGATACCACTTGTTGGAATTTGATTTTGGAATTAGGGTTTCAGATGTTGAGAGAAAATCGTAATCTTATGTTCTTGAATAGAATTGGTAATTATCATAATGTTAGTACAGAATATATATGTTATGATATCAGATCATAACCGTCACTAACTTATAATATGTTACATAAATACATGATATAATAATAATCCTACGAATACATATACTAAGTCTATATGATATCTATAGATAATATTTGATCTAACTTATAATTATACTTCTAATAGTTATTTGAATTAAATACAAAGTGTAATAACTAAGAATGTATACAAAACGCAAAAACCGATAGTGTATGGCAAAGAGAGGCTGGGCCTAATATAAAATTTAATATACGTTATGATAAGTGCAGGTTTGGATGTGTAGCTGAGATGCTAGACCTTTCGAATTTGAATATCAGAATCAAGATAAGAACTCCCTTCTTATCTCCGGGCGTCAACTATGGTGTTCACTTGGTCTTCAGATTTTGCAATCCAAGAAAAAATATAGGTAAACCTTTGTATGTGAACCTAACGTACAAAATGGGAAGTGATACTTTCCAAGCATATTTCGCGACATGGAGAGACGAAGAGTGGATGTCCATTGAATTGTGCCAATTTTTGAATCACAATGAAGATATTACTTTTGAGGTTCTACTTGAAAGCTTTTCATCATTCTATTGTGGAAATGATTCCATCTATGTTAAAGGCATTGACTTTCGAGTCAATGAAAACGTAAGTTAAAAAATACGTTTTAGTTTCCATTCGACATTCTTCTTCCTATATTATAAAACAGTTGTCGATGCATTTGTGTAGTGCTTTGACGCTTTGGATGATAAGTTTGAGTATGGTCTTATTACTGTTGAAACAGGTAAAACATGAAAAAATTGTGAAAACAAAGGAAGTCCAACAAGTGTCGAAATCTTTCTCGAATGAGGGCCAACTGCAACAATTACCTAGTGAATCTGAAGGAATTCTTAGGATATTTGACGAGGATGAGGCTAACAAGGTCTCTTTCATATATTGTGAATAAATTCATCTCTTTTGTAGAGTTAAAATGTTCCTTGGTTAAAGGTAATGACTTTTCCAACTCTTTTATGAACAGCTGATCATGCTAAATGAAGTGAACCAAAAGAAGCAATTCATGATTTCAGCAAAAGATGTGTATGACTCTTCTAATGTGAAGCATTTCCATGTGAAACCGTTTGCAGAGTCGAGGTTTGCATTTTAGACATGCTTAACTATTTTATATTTCTAAGTGTAAGATGCATCCATATACTTGCCTGTATAACAATAGTTTAGGATGTGCTAATTGCACTTAAATAAATATAAGGAACTTTTACTACAAAGTATGTCGTCCAGTAAAATACTAGGATGCATAAAATAGTAGATCGCTGAAAAAAGTATCACTTCTAGTTGTACATTGTCTGCAATGTCGTAAAATGTTACTTCATATGTAATCACATGATATATCTTCATGCGTGCAGATCTCAAGAGGTGATTGAGGTGCTACAACAACATGTATTACGTATAAGTTGCAAAATTAAAAGTGAAATGTTGTCACAAGATACAAAATATTCGTGTTACCTTGTGTTCAAGCTCTCAGAAAAATGCCGTGGTTTGCACTGTCCTGTGAAAGTACGACATTTAAGGCGTCGGAAAAACAAAGAGGATAAAAATATTTATTTTAGATCCCCAAACCCATGGAATCTACATGATTTCAATCATATTCCTGAGCAAAGAGAAGATGGATGGATGGAGGTTATTGTGTGGAACTTCAGCTCAAATCATAAACTTCAAAATGATTATTTCTGGGTGAATTTGAAATTGATAAGTTACGAAGGAACTATGGCTGGCCTTATTGTATGTGGCGTTGAGTTTAGGCCAATGTAAGAAATATTTAGGAGAAATTGATTCGCCATAGTGTGTTCATAATATTTATTATAACTTTATACTTGCAAAAGGCTCCTGTGTAGTAACAAGTATATAATTAGCTTTTGAATGTTTATGTTCTTTGCTTCCATGTGGAGATTGAATAGTGCTATTCACCCTTTTTTCTGCATATATATATATATAGTGGAGGGTTCAAATGAGAAGAAATTTTTTGTAAGAATAAAAAAGAGCAAACTTCAACCAATAAGAATACTTCATTATACTTCATTTAATTTTTGTATTGAATATGGGTCTAAGGGTATATTAGTAAAATTAGATAGATCATTAATTGTTAGTCTTCTTTTTTAATAGCTAACTAAATTAAATTTGTAACTTATTTTAAAAAAAAAAAATATTTTTCAAAAAAGAAAAAATTTAATTTAAAGTGTAGGATAAATTATGAGGTGTGTAGGATGAATTACGAGTTGTGTAGGATAAATTTCAGTATGTGTAGGATAAATTTAAAAAACGTGTAGGATAAATTTCAGTATGTGTAGGATAAATTTAAAAAACGTGTAGGATAAATTTTGATGTGTCTAGGCAAAAATTTTAGTGTGGAGGATGATAGTCTTTATGACTAATTAATTAGTCAAAAATAATAATAAATGAGATGAAAGAAAAACTATTTAATGTTTTACAATTGTACCCTTTGTTATTTTTCTTCTCAAATGAACCCCCCTATATATATATATATATATATATATATATATATATATATATATAGGATTAGGTTCAAGAGTGAACACTTCCCTCAGTTGTGAAGTTGTGAACTGTGTGAACTCATCTTGGCCCTTGATTTTTTATGATCTTGAGATTTAGATGAGTGGCATGATGGCAATTATGTGGTTAATTGTTTCCATTTAATTAAATACAAAAGAGTATATGTGGGATTTTCATCTTAAATTGATTGCATAAATCATGTTCTCTCTCATAAATTGATTGTTAAAACCCTACCCCATCAAAAACTCGAGCCGACATCCCTGCTCTTTCCCTCGTTCTCTTCTCCGGCTCCTGCAACCGGAGCAACGCCGGCCACCTCATCACCTCACCACCATCGTTCACATGCCTCCTCTTTCTCCCTCCTCGCCGTCCGCCTCTCACCACCACCACCCGCTCTCGCCGTCGATCTAATTTTCGACGGTGGTCCATATCTAATTTCTCCCTCCTCGCCGTCCGCCTCCCACCACCACCACCATTTCTTTTAAAGGAAAGGTACTGTTAGCATGCCTGTAGATATTTGTTTTGTGGTCAAATTTCCTTTTTTTTGTATTACAACTTATTGTAAATCTATTATAATTACATAGATTTAAACGTATATTCTGCGACGGTAATGATTCAAAGCCACGGGATTTGGCTGAAAACCATGATATTCCTGCCATAGCAGAAACTGCCCACTTTTCTGTAAGAATCTTTATAATTAGTGTATATGTGATATTGGATCTGTATTTAAAACGCAGGGAATTATAATATTGTTAATTTATGTATATTAATTAATCTTTCAGTCTCTAAGGTTGCTCTCCGTGTTGGCCGGAATACGTTTGGATGGACACACTGATAATATTTAAAACGCCGCCGATGATGAAGTCGGAATCGATAGGGTTTGTTCGCCATTTTATCGCTGGAATCGATAGAGGTTGCTGAGTTTTTTTGGTCTCTCCAGCATTCATCTGATGAAATTAGTTGCTGAGTTTTTTAGTCTCTCCAGCATTCATCCGACGAAATTAGTCTCTCCATCTCTTTTTTTTAATGCGATGTACACTTGTGTATTCTGTTTTGCTCTGTTTAAATGCGATGTACACATGTGTATTTTGATTTTGCCCTGTTTTTAATGCGATGTACACATGTGTATATCGTCTGTTTTTGTGATGTCTTAGAATTTTTTTTTGTATTGAATGTTTGATGTACACTTGTGAATTACTGTACACATATGTACGTTGCTGAGTACACATACGTATTGTTCTATTTATATACAAGTACACATGTGTATACCATTGAAATATGAAGGTTACGTGGATCTTAAAAATCAAAATTTGAATTCTGGTGATTAAATCTAAAAAATAAAATTGAAATAAAAGATATTGTGGATAATGAATTTAAAATATGAAAGATATTATGGATAAGGAATTAAAATAGAAAATATGTAACTGATTTCAATTATTAAGATAATGATTTAAATCTAATTTTTTTTTATAAAATTACAATCCTACCCTTAACAACTAAAACGGAAATCAATTGTTCAGATGAGTTCACACAATTCACTCTTAGGAGGTTGTTCACTCTAGAACCCTCCCTTATATATATATATATATATATATATATATATATATATATATATAGAGAGAGAGAGAGAGAGAGATGTTAAAATGATAATCACCCCCAATTGAAAGAACCGCGAGTACCACATTTCCACCTGTGATCTATTAAGATGGATGGTTGACATCAAAAGTTGCTTTATTTAATATTTTATTCTTTTTTTCTTATTTTGTTTTGAATATTTTATTGTCAAAAAGGTAATCCGGTCAATTTGTTTTTATTATCTTATATGTTATTAATATTTTAATACTTGGTTTTTTTTACACCGTGTTTTTTATGATCGACTTTTTTAATAATTCGTTTTTACGCCCCGTTTTTACGCTTCGTTACACCGCGTTTTTACGAACAAGTTTTTTACGAAACAATTTTCTTTACGAGATCTTTTTTTTACGAATCTTTTTTACGCCAAATTGTTTTACGATTTTAAACTTTTTTACAAAAAGCAGTTCTTTTCTTAAAGCAATTTTTTTAGATTTTTTTACCAAAAACATTTTTTTACAAGAAACTTTTTACGGGTTTAAATAAAAAACTTTTTTTTACGCCAAATTTTTTTTACAAACACTTTTTACGGGTTAAACAAAAAACTTTTTTTACGCCAAATTTTTTTACGATTTTAAACTTTCTTACAAAAAACATATTTTTTTACAAAAAAAAATAACTTTTTTGGATTTTTTCACAAAACAACGGTTTTTTTACAGGTTTAAACAAAAAACTTTTTTATGCCAAACAAAATTTTTTTATTTTTTTTACAAATTTTTTTTTTACAAAAACTTTTTTACGCCAAACATCTTTTTACGCCCCCCCCCCACCCCCGACCCCCGATTTCGGGGTTACGAAATTTGATAATCTTAACAAACGAACTCACCCAAAAAACGCGACTCAAACAGTTGTCTCAGGTAAGTTGAAACTAGTCATCATCGACTACTGAAAAAAATATAAAACCAACCAAGAAAAATAAAAATAAAAACCATATGTGGATCTTTAAAAAAACGGAGTTTGGCTCAGAGTTTACAATAAATAATGGCTGCAAAAGTGAGGTTGTGGGTTTAAAAACCTACCCTCCGCCATCCTCGTTGAGCCATCGTCATCAGTTGTCGGAACAATTGTTTCGAACTATCACTTCCAACTCGACCCACAATATCAAAAACACAAATCAGTCACCGGAGAATCCCAACAGAATCACTTTATGCAAACAGAATCACTTTAATCAAAAGCATATAAAAAAACTAAACCAGAATCACTTTATGCAAAACACAAAAACCAATAGAATCAAGAACACAAATCAACCCCCGACATCAAAAACACGAATCAAACAGAATAAAAAATTGTTTCAAAAAACTCAACAGAATCACTTTATGCAAACCCACTTCTCAAAACCTAGAGAGAAAAACAACAACACCGACCATTTCTAGAGAGAGAAACCCACATTATCCTATTCATCTTCATGTTCTTCTTCCAATCTCATCTCCAGATTTGCATCATGAGTTCTCTCAAGAACTATGATGCATTTTCAACCTCATAATATTATCCATTACAGTCCTTATTGTTACCACCACCACCACCGCATTACCAATTCAAAACCCTAGTTCCAAATCGACTCACTCAAATCAGATCAACTCCAACTCAGTACTCGTTGCGGCGGCAGACGGGAGCCAGCCACCACTGTTACGATGGCGCGGCGGCAGACGACAGACGACAGGCCCCCTGTTACGAGCAACAGAGAGAGAAAGTGACGACCGTCTTCCGCCACCGTCTTCCCCACCAACCAATTCCCCACCATATTCTTCCGACCAAAACACCTCCTACCACCATCTTCTACCACCTCCTACCACCGTCTTCCCCACCACCGTCTTGAAGATGATTTGTGGTTTCTTGAAGATGAGAGATGACGGGTTTCAAGAGAGAGAAAGATGATTGTGTTTGCAGGTTCGATTTCAAGAGAGAGAGAGATGAGAGATGAGGGGTTTGAATTTTGATGAGAGATGAGGGGTCTAAAGACTTTGAAGAGGCACACAATGATAGAGATTAGACATTTGGAGTAAATGACCAAAATACCCATTAGGATATAAAATAATATAGCATACGTGGCAAAGTCTGATTGGTGAAGAGTGGTTCTCGCGGTTCTCGCAACTGGGGATGTTTTTCATTTGAACCGATCCCTATATGGGTGAGGTTCGGCTACAAAGTACATTTTTCCTACAAAGTGTACAAAGTCATAAAACACCAAAATTTTAGCCATAAAACACACTCAAAACCCCCAAATGACAGAGTGAAGATCACTGAAACACAATATCCAAACCCTAACAATTCATAAAAACTTCAAACACACCATCGTAGAACTATGAATATAAAACACAACATGATAATCAACATAAAACACACTAATGTTAGTCATTTGATAATCAAAGCCTTATCATCTGAAACACAACACAAAACCCACAAATATGACGTTTTAGTAATCTTCACTTTATTATTTGTGGGTTTTGAGTGTGTTTTATGGTTGACATTATAGTGTTTTATGACTTTTTACACTTTGTAGGAAAAATAGACTTTGTAGCCAACTCCCACCCTATATATATACACACATGGTGGAGTTCTAGAGTGAACATTAGCATTTATGAACTAAGTGAATAAATCATGGCCATTGATTTACACATGTGTTTACACTTGTTTACTGTAATCAAGAGTTAGAATTAGTTCACTCACAATCAAGTAGGGCTGTTCACAAATAACCCTAACCTATATATATATACCCCATATATAGGGGATGGTTTAAATGAGAACACTATATATTATGAGAACAGTAAGAACAAATGAAAAAAACATGGGAACTTGGTCAAAACACTTAAAAGTCAAAATTTATTGTTACGCTTATCATTATTTTGTTATTCGAATACAATAAAAAAAATTACACGTGTAAGTTTGCCATTTACATATGTGTATATCTTTTGTATTTACACACGTGTAAAATACTTATTAGGAGTGATTTTGAAGGGAAATATGAATTATTTAACAAGTAAATTCTTTTTTTAATGTTGTATTTTAATTATAATGAGGATTGTTTAAAAAAATTGATTTTGAAATGAAAGATGAATTATATAACAAGTAAATTCTTTTTTTAATGTTGTATTTTAATTACAATGAAGTTTGTTATAAAAAAATGACTTTGACTGGTTTTCTCATTTCTCGCAATACATAGCGTTCTCAAGTTAACTCTCTCATATACATACACACACTATCTTATAACAGAGATAAGAGAGAGAACTTAATTAATTTTAAGGGTTGTACCACTTGTAGAACACAATGTACAATAACATATTACTCACTTATCTTTATATTATTTATAATTTCCACAGCACAATGTACAAACACATATTGCACCCAGTCATTTATATCTGTAGTGTTGTGAAACAACGACCTACTAGCAACTAACATACATATAAAAACAAAGATTATATGTATTGTAAAGAGAAATATAGAATATGGAATATGTATTCATTGAGATGTAAAAATGCAATACAAAAGACCTCTATATATAGTGTTCTTACATTAATATAAAGGACACAAAGAGACGGGAGTTAGAATGTGGATAGTCACCAAAATATAGTTTATTTATAACACTCCCCCTTGAATATCCACGTGATAAAAGAAAACAATGTATTATGCGCTTGGTGGTGCTGCCTCGTTAAAAACCTTGCTAGGAAAACCCAGTGGGACAAAACCTCAGCTAAGGGAAAAAGAGTGCAGCGCGTATTATCTCCTTCTGATACTTTTGGATCAGGTATGTTGCCTCATTAAAAACCTTACTAAGAAAACCCATTGGGATAAAACTTAGTTAAGGGAAAAAGAGTGCAACTTGTATAATGTTCCCCCTCATTTTTACATGTATCCTATAAGTGACTTAGGTCCGGCTTCTTTGAAACTTGCTCAAACTTCCTAATCCATTGATGTGCAACTTGGTATGTTGCTTGATCCATTAATGTCAAATCCTTTAATGAGCATTGATGTATGATCTTCATGTGAAATTTTAATTGGCTTCACTTGTAAGTAGATACCATAAGATCCATGAATATGTTTTGTTACATTCCATGCCCTTACAAAACTAACCAAACTTGTTGATAGGTTAGTAAAATATGAATCCATATCTTTTGTACCTTAAGGGTATAAATATATATGTTTTACCCGTTACATTATCTCCTCACTATACACGAGTTATATCTTGTCAATGAATTTCATGACATGTGTCTATGTATAAATACTAGCAAGATATATAATTCGTATTTAACTATAGTACTTCTGGATCAATGATCTTTACTTCTTTGATAGGAGATGATAAGAGTCATTTTCTATACCAACTACTTGGACATCATAAAATGTACGTATATCATAAGCTTTGTGCGTTTGAACATGTCCACCATCTTCTAGATGTATTATGGTTGATGGATAATAATAATACAAATGCTTATTCTACATATCAAGCCACATATTTGCAATACCATCTTTAATTTGCAAATTCTTCCTTTAATAATTGAGCTCATTTTTATCTTTTCAGGAGATTCAATGATATCATCAACATATATTACAATACTCAAAAACCTCATATTGTTCTTTTAATGAAAACAAATGGATTCACTACAATTTATGTATTTCTCTCTTTGTTGGGATCATTAGTAAGTCGATTATACCAACACTTACTTCATTTGTAAAATCCATATCGTAACATGTTTGTACACTATGTACATTGAGATGCCATAATAACCAGGTACACATTTTCTATGTATTTTTATTGGAGTATTGGTGCATAATAATTACATGCATAAGGTGTTTCAATTAACCTCTTAAGCACTCAAATGCTTTAGGATACTCATGGGGAGTTCCAGTTACATTCAATTCAATAACATATAAAACATGTATACGTATACAGATCTGAATTTATATAATAATCATAATATCCTCGAGAACTTATTTTATATGACTTAGTATCAAGTGATACATAACTTTCATAAGACGCATGTCAATTCTCTTTTATATATTACCGGATTAATAAGATATTGGAAAGTCAAAACATCCACACGGGAGAATACGCCTCCTCATAATCAGTCATTAGTCTTTGCAAAAATTCCTGTGCCACTATTTTTGACTTATATCACTTAATTTAATTTTCACATGATTCGCTTAAAAGACACATTTGTATCCAACATATTTTACAACTTCAGTTGTATGGACTGTTGTTCCAGAAACTTTCCATTTCATTAGGGAACTAAACTCTGCCTTATTTGCGTCTTTCTATTTTGGCCAATCATTTCTTAATATTCATTCATAGGCAGATCTTATATCTGATCCTCATCATTTAATCATTTTAAGCGCTACATTATATACAAAAGTATAACGATGTCGATTTTTATTTCGATTCCATACATATCTTAGACATGATACAACTTATCGAGATCTCTTTATTTTCAGGTACCTGAGGTTCTTCTTGAACCATCGTGTCTATTATTTCTTTAGTAGATCTTATTACTATAACCTCGACTTAACCATCTTAATTACTTGCTCCAATTTTCGAGGAATTTTATTATTGGAATCGACTAGTCTACCACGCTTCAGGCATGCAATATACACATTACAAAATATGTGGTTGTCCTCTTGGACACAAATATAACTTGAGCATAAGCAGTTGATTATGTGACTTACTTAGTCACTCTATTTAGGTCAGTGAACTTGTCTGGTAATTTGTTCTTTAATATTGGTAAATGAATTATACTTTAAACTTCTAGTTCATAGTTTATAGTCTGAGGATAAAGGTGACATGATAATTCATTTCACTTTTCACTTTCCAACTGTTTGTTATCTCCCCCTAATGTTGGGAACATTCATTCACTAAAGTGAAAACCAATGAGTCATAAACAAATTTTTGACTAATGGCTTTAAGTATTCAATCATAGACAATTATTTATACCCAACATATTCTCAAACTTTTTAGAAGTCCCATCTTTGTGCAGTTTGGTGGATGAGTTTCAATATGTGTCGCACAACCAAAATCTTTGATGAGCCATCTTTGGTTCTTGACCAAAAACCAATTGTATGGGGAGAACTATAACTTATTGGCTTGATGTGAATTGATGGTACTATATATAAAATTACATGTACCTAAATGAACTTTTGCTCCTCTCATGATCATTGGCTTTGTAACCAATAGTAATCTGGATTAATATGCTTGCTATCACATTAGCTAAGCCACAATCACACAAGCTTTAGGTTGTGGATTTGATAACCATTTAGACGATGCATCAATTTCAAAATACTAAATGGTATCATGTCGGGATACACATATTCCCTTATTATTTCCAAAATATTTAGGGATCTAAACCATACTTTAGTTGGTATATAATTAACTTCCCTTGAGAGCAAATATTGCATGCACTTAACAAGAATAATGTTGTAGTTCTTCATTAAATTTCACATCATTATTGACTCTGTGTGGTCTAACCAATCATGCCAATTAATCAAATAATCATGATTCATAAACTTTTGATTTATGATCAATATCATAAGATGTGAGATAACAATGAGTTCTTATAATGACTCCCATAATTTCTCACTTCTAGTGGTCAATCTCATTGTGACCATTATTACAATTTTGATAGTCGATCTCATTATTAACTTGGCTATCTTATAAATTTTGATAGTTGGATCTCATTAGTAACATGATCAACATTATAAGTTTCTCAATTACATCCATCATCCCGACATTTTCAAAGATCTTATAATCATATTCACTTCAAGGAATGATGTAAACCAACCAAGTTTCATGGTTCGGACAAATGGATATGAAATCATTTCAAAGTTGTTATCCTTGTTCCATATTATTGCTACTTTAGCATATTTGAGATCAACAAATGAAAAAGGTTATATCCGATTTTACCTTGTAAATAATCTTCTCTTTGCATTACACCATAGAGAAGTAATTACATGTCCGAATCATATAAGGTCTAACATCTTTTGACCTTCTACAAACTCAATATGAGATTTAGGGAGTATGACATCTCGGGTGTCATGTCTAAACTTTTGATTCTCTTTCATGAGAGATATTAATGAGTATATGATAACATATGAAATACACAATATAAAATAAAGTCGAATTATATAATACATGGCATGATAATAGAATATGTGATCACATAAAACAATTTATTGTTATCACAATATGTGACCACATAAAAAGTTGGTAAGAAAACTTTATGAAATAAGCATTTTCATCACACTTAAAAGCAAATATTTGAATCATATGTATTACCTGTAACCAATTAACATTTTCACTTTTGATAACATCATTTAAGATAGAAAATTCATTAATTCTATTGTATCCATGGTTCAATCATCTCCATTGAAATCGACCACAAGACCAAAAACGTTTGTACAAAATAGTATTTGTATGAAATACAATTTCATATGTTGAATCAAAATATTAATAACATTATTTGTTAATCTTGAACTTGTAGTAATACCGTATTTTTAAAGCACTACACCATAAAAACCTTTTTTATTTCTTAAATTTTGTGTAGTATTTATATTCATACAAACCACACGTTGGAGCACGTATCTAAGATACTTCATAGTATTCTTTGGAACATAAATGTATATTTATATAATTCAAGTAGAAACATAAAAAATATTTTAGCACTACATTAAACAACTAAAAATTTCACGGTAACGATTACTATTTCATGATCCCTTAAATAGCATTTGAATTTCAATTCCATTATTTATCAAGACTTATAAATCTTTAAAATGTTGTGAAAATAATAATTACCATTTAAGAAATATAACTTTCTAGAAAATCATTTACTAACATATCAAACCCATTTGTAAGGATTATATAACTAAATTGAAAACAAACTTCAGATTGATGACTAAATTAATTTATATTAATAAGATAACTAATTTGCTTTTAATTAGAAACAAGATGGGGACATTTTTGTTTTTCCTTAGTGATGTAACTGTGTCCTCCTAAAAATTAAATACAAAATATATGTAACTTGCTTCCCTTGTATTTTCTCATCTAGTAGTTGCCTAATTTAGAGATGGGTGGATCAAATGCCATCACCCACAAATCATCTTCCCCAAGATTATTAGGGTATTAAAGAAAACATAACAATTGACATTTAGTGATAAAATAGAAACGGTCGGGAAGTATTAAAACCTATAGCCCTTTTATATTTCAAACAATTAATCCAAATATGAAATTAATACACATTAAGGAAGTTACAAATATCATAGATCGCTAGTGTTATCAAAAGCGATTATAAAATTGACGCTTAGCCATAATCATATTTTATATATGCTAGAGTAATAATAATAATAATAATAACAATAATAATAATAATAATAATAATAATAATAATAATAATAATAATTGTTCGTAAATCAAATTAAATATACATGAGTAAAAATGCATTTTTAATTAAAAAAACATCATATCATTATTTGACAAAATCTAAACAACGAATATTCATGTGAAATTTTCGTTAAAAACAAAACTAATTTCTGTTGCTACTTTATTTTCATAATAAAGTTATGAATCAAGATTTATTCAACTTTATTCTGCTAAAACGTTATTTAGTTAGTTGGGCCAGAAAATAGGTTTACACCTGATGACTGTCGTAAGGGTCATGCAAAAACCTAATTAAACTAAGTAGATACCGTAAGTAGGGTATCGTATCCACGGGGAATTTGTGGTTAGCGTTAAAGAAATTAATTAAAACTAAACTATCTAAATTGGGGGTTTGTTTGTAGATTTAAAAGAAAACACGATTTGTCACGAAAAGTGTTATCAAGATCAGAAGAATTAACCTCCACCCGGAATCCCGAATACCCGTTTTAATATAAAAATCCGTTTTCTGATTCAAAACACCACATAGACATGGCCTCGGAATTAATGAATTTGATTAGTTAATAGGGATAGTTTTTAAGATTCACTATGCAACCTAATAACCCGTTTGATTGTATCAATTACCCACTAATTTACCAACCCGCTAACAATGCAAGAAAGTTGCCAATACGTTTAATAAACGACAAGTAATTCAAACACAAGAAACTTTTACCAATAATACAACACAAGTGGTCAAGCTGTACCAGTTTACAAGAATCAGAAAAACAAATAATTATGTTAAACCGTGTAAACGTTCATCCGGGCGGAAGTCACCGAAAGATTTAGCCGCACATGGTAGTCTTTGCCGCTTCGGTTGTCATCCCGATTAGGTTAGACTTAATTGATTGGCTTGGAAGATGAATAATGACCTTCAAATTCGTCCTAGGGGTTCTTGTGCGACGGCTGTCCCCCCTCTCCTCTTCTCTCGTGTGTATATATAAAAATAGGGCAGCCGCCTCTCTTCTCCTTTTTTTCGAAGTCCTTGAAGTGCACGTATATATGTGATGTCGGTTGCCTCCCTTTGTACGTGTATTAGGATTTTTATTAGAAACCTTTTTAGTATCCCAAAAATAAATCCACTAATTCTCATATGTTAACTTTTGTCCTTCTATTCACGTGGATGATTGATATTATGATAATAAATGGTAATGATCTCCTAAGTATGTATATGGCTGCGCATGATGTCTCAAAATTTCACGTGATGCTCTCTATATTGTAATGATGGAACCAATCAAACCCCCACACCTCCAAGCCATCTCCATGTTCACACCTATCTTCAGCTAGCTTCTCTTATTTAACCATGTTTAGTACCTATTAAACACAGAACACCACTTACACAATAAATATTTAACACATTAATAGTTAACATACTTAGGGTTAACTTTGTAAAATCGTAACCAAGTTTCAAGAGTGTTCTAATTAGGTCACTCATAATTTTTTTTGTTCTAATTAGGTTATTCAAGTTTAATTTGATGTTTCAATCCTAGATATTTTACCTAAATAGGTCATCCATCCTACGTGGCATTTATTTAGGTTTTTTATTTAAAAAATTTGTTTACATGGCACATAAATGTCAAATGGGTTAGAAAAAAATGCGAAATAGATTTGAATTTTTTTTAAAAAATTGTAGAAAAGTAAAAAAAATGCGAAAAAAATAAAAAAATGTGATTTTTTTTCAAAATCTCTAAAAAGTTATGAAAATTTTTATAAAATCGTGAAAAATAGTTAGATGTCAGTAAATTTTTAATGAAAGAAAGTACTAATTACTCCAACAACAAAAGCATTTAAATTATAGTCATAAAAAAAAGATAAAAGAAAAAAAACTAACTATAAATAAATGTCATCTAGGACTATGACCTGCTATTCAGGTAAAATATCTAGCATTAGAACACCAAAATAAAGTAGAATGATCTAATTGGAACAATAAATTTTATTAGTGACCTAATTGGAACACTCCTAGAACTTCGTTACTATTCTGTGGCATATTCCCACATACTTAATATACTAAAACCGACACGAACTAATACAAAATTCGACTTATTTTATCATAACATCAACACCGTTTAGCAATTTAAAACAATTGGGCCTGGTACAACAACTAGAACAAAATAAATTACCCTTCTTTTGTTAATTAACCAGATTCACCGGAAGACAAAACTCAAAATCAAAAGAATCTAAAGCATTTAGGAATATGAAGGCTACCTTTTCAATCAGTTGTACCTTATGAATAAGGTTGCAAACGAACCAAACAAACACGAACAATTGTTCGTGTTCGTTTGTTAAGAAATATATGTGTTCGTGAACCGTTCACGAACACTTATCGAACGAGATTTTATTTTCGTGTTCGTTTGTTAAGGAAATGAACTTGTTTGTGTTCGTTTGTGTTTGTATGTTAATTTTAGGCAAAGAACGTTGAAGAACACAAATGAGCACAAACTAATGTTCATGAACACAAATGGAAACAAACGAACACAAAAAATCGTTCATGAACATAATATATAATATTACACCAACACTTATTAGATATTTAATTTGTCGGAATTTTGAAGTATTTAAATAAATATAAAAACTAAAAACACTAATGAAGTATTGAACACAAACGAACACGTTACCGAAAGTTCACGAACATAAACGAACGAACACGACCTTTGTTCATGTTTGTTCATTTAACTAAACAAACAAAATTTCTTGTTCGTGTTCGTTTGTTTAGTAAACAAACGAACACAAACAAACTTCCTGGCGAACGGTTCATGAAGTGTTCGCCGAACGTTTGGTTCATTTGCAGCCCTACTTATGAATCCAGCCAAGGCAACCATTCATCGATTGACTGTTTGTGATTCGAAGAAACAGATCTGGAACATGGCTCGACATCGGAAGCAAGTTAACCCAACTGGTAATTGTTGGTCCAAGCAGAGCGGCGACTCTTTAAAATGAAAGAACATGTCTGAAATCATGTGATTGTGGTTCTAGAAACTATAGTTTTTAGAGAGAGCACTTTCGTGCTGCTACGTGTTGTGAAACCACGACCTATTAGCAACTAACATACATATAAGAACAAAGATTTTATGTATTGTAGAGAGAAATATAGAATATGGAATTTGTATTCATTGAGATGTAAAAATGCAATACAAAAGACCTCTATATATAGTATTCTTACATTAATATAAAGGATACGAAGAGACGGGAGTTAGAATGTGGATAGTCACCATAATATAGTTTATTTATAACATGTATCTTTATCAAGGTATTCTACATCCTTCTTTAAAAAAAGTAGTCTCCAATTTAAGCCTCCAAAGAAGTAAGCTGCTTCATCAGCGATCCGTGTGAAGAACGATGACTGGATCTCCATCCCTACCTCCCCAAGAAGAAGCATCAATTTTGAAATCTTAAATCTTAGAACCTAATTGATGAAAGGAAGCCAGAGATCAAATCTCGAATATGAGGGAATTTCATTTCAAATTTCCAATCTGAAGTCTCTCCCACTCATTTGTAATCTAGGTTTTCATTTTCAATTTCTCCAATCAGGTTAAATCTCAGATTCTTAGTTTTTGAGTTTCTCAAATCTCGGAACCCTGATTGATTTCTTTTTGTTTTCAGGGAGATTTGATTTGCTGAAATATAAAGCACCAATCTCATTCGTTTTTTTGATACATTTAGATAACTTTAGGTTCGGGTCTCTTCGGGTTTAGGTTGAGTTTAGGTTAAAAATGACACCCCTAGCTTACTCTTCCATCCACTTTTTCATAGACCGATTACCTGAACTCCATTTAGCAGACTTTTGTATGTATGTATTGTTACAGTGAATGTTTTTTTTGGTATGTATTATCACTGTATTTGATTCATTGAATGGTGTTTTTGTGTGTATATGTATGTATACATTGATATAGTGAATTATATATATCAAACTAGGCTATCACCCAAGAACTTT
Organism: Helianthus tuberosus; assembly: GCA_030545235.1. Taxonomy (NCBI): domain Eukaryota; kingdom Viridiplantae; phylum Streptophyta; class Magnoliopsida; order Asterales; family Asteraceae; genus Helianthus; species Helianthus tuberosus. Next base: position 106,929,573 of record CM060365.1, on the reverse strand, counting down.
GCCAATAGAAAAAAATAATTTATATTACTCGAGTTGTGTCCTTAAATAAAATAAAAAAGACATGTTTTCAAACGTTATGTTGTTTTATTATCTTAGTTATTAATGTTACGAATAATAACAACCCACATCTTTTTATATGCCAACTTCAACGCCCACTTCCCATATACATACACATATATACTACATCGGCACTGTGTGAAGGTGAAGCTGAAGCTGATTTGACTCCATGTTTTATACAATAAAAATACGCCTACATGTTTAAGTGTTAGAAACATGATTACAAATAAAGCCCTTGTGGAGTGACAAAGGTCCCTAGTGCTACAATGAACATTTATTTTCAATTGAGTTGGTACGTCTTATTTATTTGATTTACACCAAACTTTCCATTTACTTCTTTATTAAAATTGGAGATAACAGTTTAAGTCATTTTTAAAGTCTTAACAAAACAATCAATTGTGCTTATGTAGCTTGAATCTCCCACTACTCTTGATTTCCCCTTAAAAAACTTTAAAACTTAATAAAAAAAAAACCATTCCATTAACGAAATCGAAGTAGCAGAATATAATTTATAAAGTACACACATAACCTTTATGTTACGTGATATACACACCATATATATTAGAAAGGATAAACATAAATTTTTTAAGGACAAATAAAATCAATTCTTTAAATTGAATATAACTAGAGGGTAAAAAATCAAGAACCCAATGTATTTTAAAAATATTAAATATAAATACAAACAAAGTAACATAATAGATAATATGTCGTTACCGAATAACCTTAATTAGAAATACACAACCTTAGAAATACACATATTCATACATACAAATCATAAATCTTAAAAAAAATTCTTGTGAACTACATTTGAGGTTTGACTTATAGGTTTCCATCTCTATCTAATATTAATAAACTTTTTTCATTCTCTAGTCTTGACTTTTGATAAGACTAGATACAATTGACCATATGTGAAATAAAGACCAACTTTTGAAAAGTGTCCTTGGCTTTATAATGGGGATTGTCTTTGCTAAAACTTATGACTAACTTATAATTGTTATTAATAAGTTGACTGGATATTAAGTATTAAATAATTAAGTATAAATAAACATTCATTTGGGTGGAAACAAATTTGGTGTGAGGATATTTCATAAATATATTTTTTACTCAAAAAATTATGTAAATGATTAGTGCATAAACATGTAGACTCCAACTGGCCAACTCACCTTTGAAAACAAATAGAATAGTAAAAGATCATCATCAACCATTGATCAAGGTCAATCTAGTGAAATACAAGTTTAAAATATAATTAATCAAGATCAATTGATCAAGGTCAATCTAGTGAAATACAGATTTAAAAATGTTGATGCATTTGTGTGTGGATGCGGCTCGACTCAGTTCGACCACGCTATGAAATGGAGACCGAGACAAGAGATCCTCCATCAAGTCTCGGTGCGATCCTGTTTGTATATGCATGTTCTGCATCTCATATGCATGACTGCAAACTGTCATGCTGCTGATCTGTTGTTGCTGTTCCTTTATGTTCTGAAAGCTGCAACCATTGACGAAAGACCTGCAAGACATATGATGAAAAACCAGCAGGTCTTGTCTGCGACGAAAAACCCATCAACCATGACTGACGAAAAACTAATCACCTTGTAACATGACGAAACACCTGATGGTTGCCTGCTGATTGATGAAAAACCAACAAGGCTTGCTGATTGACGAAAAACCTGATAGTCACATGCCGTTGACGAAAAACTGATCTCCTGCATGACGAAATACTTCCTTTTATGTCTGTGGCGAAAAACCTGCGGTTTTTCGTCATCTACAAGTCTTTCGCCATGAGTCTTTCGTCGACTGAAGGATGTTTCGTCGACCTGAAGGATGTTTCGTCGACCTGGCCCTTTATATAACCAGCAGGCTGAAGACAGAAAGATAGAGAACACAGACAGAAGAACACACAGATAGACACATGAGAGAACAGTGAGTTTGTGAGAGTCTCTTGTAAACAGTGTACTGAAACTTTGATGATCTATAATATACAAGTGAACTTTTAAACTGTGATTCTGTGTGCTTTTGTGTTCTCGATCTCGGTTTGCTTTCCTGGTTGGATTCCGCACAACCGGGTTTGTTCGTATACAAGGATTAGGCGACTAGATCCTCCGCTAGTTGGACCTACAAGTGGTATCAGAGCCGTGGCTCTCTTCCTTGATTAAAACCGAGTGTTTTTCTTGTGTTTTGAAGTCACAATTTCTAGAGAAACTTTTGTTAAGGTCTTAAAAATCTTGTATTTTGCTTTTTAGTTTGATCAAAAACCTTGTTACACACATGTTTACATGTTAAAAATTGGTTTTTATTAAACTTTTGTGCAAAATCGTGTTTCGGAAATTTCTCCGGTGACCGGAAAATGTAACATCTGTGCTTGTAATCATTATGAACAGTACCATTATCAATAAAACAATGTCATTTGATCCCAATGTTTGTTTGGTTATGTTTTACATTTTTCATGTTTTGACTTTTATTCAATTTCAAACTCTATATCACTTTCTAGAGAGTTATACGCAAACTGGTGCGTAAACGTAGCCAGTTTAATGCGAAAAATACTCCGGAACATCAACATATACTTAACATACCTTAAATAACCCTTACATAACTTAGAAATAAGTTTTGAAGGCTTTGGTATGGCAAAAACAAGTTAATTCGCTTACAGGGACTAAACTTGACAAACTGCGAAAGTATGCCAATTTGAACTGTAACGAACATTCCAGAACATGAATATAAGTTAAACATACCATAAATATCCTTTACATAGCATAGAAATTGGCTTTGAGGGGTTCGGTATGCTAAAATAAACTTTTGGGGTCATTCAGGGACTAAAAGCGTCAAAAAAGTGCACAAGTTTGCATTTTCGCGCATAACTTACGTTCTGAATACATCCGGACATCCAAAAATTTGTGTAAGCACTAAAATATTTTATTTTAGTGTTTGGCATAAGAAAAATCCATTCGTCACGCCATTTGGATCATTTTTCGCGCTTATGCGCATTCCGTCGTAATTAACCGAACAACGTAACCGTACGGCTAAACGAACCGACACCCGAGATATTTTTGAACACATTTTAAGTTCCCTATACTTTAACTTCATTTTAGAGCTTTGAAATAGGGTTAACGGGGCTTAAACGTGTCAAAAAACGCATCGAAAACCAAGTTTTGAGGTTGCAGGGACTGAAACTGTAAATCTGCCAAACTAGGTCCGTAAGTAGGGGCCAGATGCAGCAAAACATTTTTTTTTCAGCTGTTAACAGCCCTTAATCCTCTCCAAAGGCCAAGTGCCAAGTGTCAAACTCTTATGGTGGATGGCAAATGAGTTACCACAACTTTCCAACAAGTGTACGTTTAGATCGTGCCCCCTTTTCCAAGAAATGATCCTAACGGTGAACCAAAAACTATAAATACCCACCTCCACCCTTCACTTTTCCTCACAAGAATCTGATCTTATGTGCTCTAAGTTGAAACCTTTGTTTCATACCTGAGCTATTTTGATCTAGATTAGCATTCGGGGACCCTTCGTAAGTGTTCCTTCGTTCTTTTATTGCTTTTCGAGTCCGAAAGTCAAACTTTGTTTGACTTTCTGCATTGACCAGTTTATGGTCAATGCGAAGTTCGTTTGAAATTCGCAACGTGATTGTAATCACGATGGTTATAGTCCCTTGGGACTATGCCTACTAATTACCACGTTGTCTAGGGTCGTAAGGGTAAGCGATCTGATAAATCGCTTATACCTTCGAACCCAACCCATTTGGTCGATCATTAGGATCCGACCAAACACATTAGGTGACCATAGTATGTAGGGAATAACCCTTCGAGGTTATGGTCGCTTCGTTTAAGTAGTTGTATGATAGGTAGTTTATATGCCTTGGGTAAATTACCAAAATACCCCTTTGATGCCAAAATTCGTTTTAAACATATGTAACATAACTTTTGACATCTAAACTGATTTGACAACCATATTAGACATGTTAAGGCATATTTTACTTGTCATAGGACTAGTTAGGCGTTCTGAACGCGTTTTACGTGAACGACGCGTTAAGGTAGTCTAAGCTACCTAAACGGGTCGTAATGGGTCACAAACACTTAGGTTAAGTTTCGTTTTAGTATGTGGGCTTTGTTAAACCATATTACACGAGTCTCCATACTCGTTTGGTTTACGAACCCTTATTCTATCCGATCCTCCGATATTAGGTCCGGTTTATTAACATAGTTACCTATATTAGGTGTCGTTTGATTCCGTGATCTCTAGCATTGCTTGGTGGTTATCTTAGGACTTCTGAGCAATCTCAAGTGAGTACATAGACCCCTCTTTTACTGTTTTCCAAACATTTTGGGGTGAAACACATGTGCCTACTTGTTACTTTCGTGCTTTCCTGCTTTCACATCATATACTTGCTATGTTCATTAGTACATTTATAGTACATGATTTCATTGTGTTCATGCCATGTATGTCCATTGTGTGCATACTTAGTACATTGTTTTACATTACATTTCATGCTATGTATGCCCATTGTGTGCATACTTAGTACATTGTTTTACATTACATTTCATGCTATGTATGCCCATTGTGTGCGTACTTAGTACATTATTTTACATTACAATTCATGCTATGTATGCCCATTGTGTGCGTACTTAGTACAGTTGTTTTCATCACATGCTTACATTTTGTTATGACATTTGGGTTGTTTACAATGGAACAATACATTCATTAACATTAGCTACGCCGTTCGTTAGTAGGTAGTAGTACCATAGGAATTGACAACTCCCGTTCCTGAAATCCTGGGTTTGTTTGGATTGGAAGGAATGACCGAATTCGATATACATAACTTAGATAAACCTTTAATTTGTTTAAGGGTTTATCGCCATAGTCTCAAGGCTTGGATGTATGCATTTTCACAATACCGCATAAATGTTTGTATCAGTATAGCATGCATTTGTTCCACAAAACAATACTTTGATTTAAACCATGTTTTACTTCAATACCTTGTTTTTGTGCATTTTACATATGGTTGAGTTGATATATTTCACATACCATACATGACATTTTTGGATACACATTACATGATTTACATTAGACATAAACATTTTGACATTGATATACACAATTCATGATTTACATTAAACACAGACATTTGATATGGTTTACACAATAACAGTTTGACATTTGATTATACATAAACAATTTACATTGGTGGTCTGGTTTGAGTAAGTGATTTAAGTAACGAGGCATGTGTAATATGATACAAGCATGGTGGATACGCCGCTGGTACTTCCTATATATAAGTGTTTGTGTGGTATTACATATCGTAGCGTTATTTAAATCATTTCAATCTATGACACATGACATTTTATACAAATAACATACTTTTTACAAGACACTGTTTACAAACAACTTATCTTACACAAACTCATTTTTACATGGTTATTCATTTAACCTTACATTTATTTATACATATCATCTGATCTTATCGTTTTTCAAATGATTTATAAGACAAAGCAAATTACAAGGTTCATGACTAAACATTTTCTCAAACATAAGTCATGAATTCTATTTTCACAAAACCTATGTATCTCACAGGCATTTTTATGCTGACGTACCTATTTTCACATGTGTTTTCAGGAGCTTTTCCATAGGATGATGATCGTGACACTAGGGCGGACCTGTGCCTTAGAGACTAAAAATGAAGATAGACTAGTTTAATTATGTTATGAACTCTTTGTTTCCTGTTTAAGACAATGTAACACTCTTGTTTAATAAATAAAATACAACTTTGTATGCCATGGTTATGAAACAATTAATTCTGTTACAACACTCCCCGACGTTTTCCGCCACGTTTTATATGTTATACGTGGTCGGGGTGTGACAGAAGAGTTGGTATCAGAGCCAATGGTTATAGGGAATTAGGTTATTAGTAATTCTTTGACCTAGACTATAACCTTTCTAGGACCCTAACACAAAGTTATCTTGTGTTTAGATCTTAAAACATACATATCACCTATCCTTAGGTGATTGATTATCAAAACAAAAACCAAAATTTTTCCGACACGATTTTTGAAAAACAATCTTCTGTTTTTGGATGATTTATTACAATGTTTTGAACCCTCTATTGTAAGGTTTTGAACCCTCTGTTATATGGTTTTGAACCCTTCCAGTTTGGTTTTTGGCCTTGTGCCTTCAAATTTTCAAAATCTCGTCAAAGTTTTGGGTTCTAAATAGTGTGAACACGTGCAAACTGGAAGAGTGAATGCCTGTATTCTGGGTTTTCTGTCTAGGCAAGCACTTCGTATATATCTCATCAGACGCGAGACCATTTGTGCTTACCTGGGAATTCTTGGGATGAGTGTTCACTTATAGGCGAGCATGTCTTCGCGATACATTATTTTTGATCCATTTACTTTGATTAGTCACTGTGTGTCGTTTGTTAGCTTGGTAATGCGGACGATTGACCACCATCTTTGCTTTTGTTAATTTTGTTTCATCTCATTCTCTTCATCCAATCATCTCACTCGTTCCCTTTCATGTTTTCCTCTTTTAGAATGCCTGCTCGACGCGAAAACCAGATAGCGACTGTCGAACTGGCAGAAATCATTGCGCAGCAGATGGCTGCTCAATTCCCAAATCTCTTTGCTCAATGGAACCAAGCCAACAACAACAACAATGCTCCATGCAAATACAAGGATTTTAACTCGGCTAAACCACTCAAGTTTAGTGTTTCTGAAGGAGCGACTGGGCTTCTTCAATGGTTCGAGAGCATTGAGAATACTTTCCGTCATGTTCAGTGTCCGGATAATCGCAAGGTCGAGTTTTCTTCGAGCGTGTTTCAGAAGAGGGCTCTTACATGGTGGAATGGGGTAATGAGAGACCGTGGTGCAGAAGTTGCTCTAGCACAGACATGGGCGGAACTTAGAGCTCTTATGATGAGGGAGTTTTGTCCTCGTCATGAACAACGAGCGTTGGAGAAGGAGTTTGATGACTTGAAACAAGATAGTGGTGAGCACAGGGCGTATACTGACAGGTTTGAGGAGTTGAGTCTGCTTTGCCCGACTATGGTTACCCCACTCGACAAGGCTATCGAAAGGTATATCGATGGCCTACCTGACTCGGTACAAGACATCATTACTGGTAGTAACCCTGCCACACTCCGTCAGGCTATCGAGTTATCCGTGACATTGACTGAGTCGCAGATTCGGAAGAATAAGTTACACAGGAAGGGTGACAAGGGCAAGAAACAGTCGTCTGACAAGGAAGATAGCAAGAAAGGTCAAAACAAGAATGGAAAGGATTCTGGTTCATCGAAAAGGGCAAGGAAGCGTAAGGCTTCCCAAAACTATGCTGTCACTGCCCAAGCTAACCAGGCAGCTCCCAACCAACCCGCACAGCCTCCAGCGAAGAAGCCTTATTCAGGGAATGCACCTTTGTGCAGTAGATGCAACAGTCACCATCAGCCGCAACATCAGTGCCGTTTCTGTACTAACTGTGGGAAGTCAGGTCATCTTGCTGATGTTTGTCGGTTTGCTCAGAATCGGGCAGTTCAGAACCCAGCTCAACAAGTTGCTCAGCCTCCTGCTCAGCAACAGGGTCAAGCTGCACGACCACACTACCCACCAGGTGCTTGTTATAACTGTGGGGATCTGACCCACTACAGAAACCGGTGCCCAAGGCTAGCTAACCAGAATCAGAATCCAAATCAGAATCAGGCTCAGGCTCGAGGGCGAGTCTTTAACATGAATGCCCAAGAGGCGCATGCGGACGATAATGTGGTGAACGGTACGTTCTTTATTAATAATCAGCCTGCATCTGTTCTTTTTGATTCGGGTGCCAACAAGAGTTTTGTGTCATTGTCTTTTGAGCCAATGCTTCGCGTGTCTAGAACGAAACCAGGAAAACCTTTGACAGTAGAGGTTGCTAGTGGTGAACCCATTATTCTTGATTCTGTTCTTCACAACTGCCAGTTAAATCTTAACGACCATCTTTTTCCTATCGACCTCACGCCTATGCAACTTGGAAGCTTCGACGTTATTGTGGGAATGGATTGGTTATCCAAGCATCACGCAGAGGTGGTTTGTTTCGAGAAGATCGTTCGTGTGCCGCTTTCGACAGGCGAGATCCTACAGGTTCAAGGTGAGAAACCTGCCGGTGGTCTCAAACTCATGTGTTGTTTTAAAGCTCGGAAGTATATGCGAAAGAATTATGTGGCCTTCTTAGCACATGTTTCAGCAGATAAAGGCAAGGGTAAGTCAATTTCAGATATTCCTGTCGTTCGGGATTATTCTGAAGTTTTCCCTGAAGAGTTACCTGGTCTACCCCCAGCACGCCAAGTCGAGTTCCGTATTGATCTCGTACCTGGTGCAAATCCCATTGCCAGAGCTCCATATCGTCTTGCACCATCTGAGATGCAAGAGTTGGCTAAGCAGCTTCAGGAGCTCTCTGACAAAGGTTTTATCCGTCCTAGATTTTCACCTTGGGGTGCTCCCGTTCTTTTTGTCAAGAAGAAGGATGGATCCTTTAGGATGTGTATCGATTATCGTGAGCTTAACAAGCTTACCATCAAGAATCGATATCCCCTACCGCGCATAGATGATCTCTTTGATCAGTTACAGGGCGCTTCTTATTTTTCGAAGATTGATCTACGTTCCGGATATCATCAACTTCGTGTGCATGAAGAAGATATTCCCAAGATGGCGTTCCGTACTCGTTATGGGCATTACGAGTTCACAGTCATGCCATTCGGTTTGACTAATGCTCCTGCTGTTTTTATGGATTTAATGAATAGGGTCTACAAATCTTATTTGGATTAGTTCGTCATTGTTTTTATTGACGATATCTTGATTTATTCTAAGACGCGAGCTGATCACGAGCACCATCTTCGTCTTACTCTGGAACTCCTAAAGAAAGAGCAACTTTTCGCCAAATTCTCCAAGTGTGAATTCTGGCTTAAAGAAGTTCAATTCTTAGGACATATCATCAACGAACAAGGTATTCATGTAGATCCCTCCAAGATCAGTGCGATTAAGGATTGGGATACGCCTACTACTCCCACTGAGGTTCGTTCTTTTCTTGGTCTAGCGGGTTATTACCGCCGCTTCATTGAGAACTTCTCAAAGATTGCAGTTCCTCTAACTGCTCTAACTCAGAAGAACAAGCCCTTTGAGTGGGGATTCAAACAAGAGGAAGCTTTTCAACACTTGAAGCAGAAACTTTGCGACGCGCCTGTTCTAACTTTGCCTGAGGGCAATGATGATTTCGTCGTTTATTGCATCGCATCTAAATTGGGTCTTGGCTGTGTCCTGATGCAAAGGAACAAAGTCATAGCATATGCATCGAGGCAGTTGAAGATACATGAGAAGAACTATACCACTCATGATCTTGAGTTGGGTGCAGTTGTTTTCGCTCTGAAGATCTGGAGACACTATTTGTACGGTACAAAATGTGTGGTTTTCACGGACCACAAAAGTCTTCAGCATATCTTCAATCAGAAAGAACTCAACATGAGGCAACGATGTTGGGTCGAGCTTCTAAACGACTATTGTTTTGGTCAAAAATTACCGAAGCAATTTAGTGATCAAATTAGTAATGTGAGGTAGTGTGCTAGAAAGTGTATAGAAAATAGGCTTGTTGAGTTATTTAGAAAATCAGTATTCAGGATACGGCTCAGGATATTGACCTGTATCTGCGATCAAACAATGAGCAAACAATGAGCAAAAAGTAAAGGAAATGACACGAGATGTACGAGGAAAGCCCTTGATCAATCTAGATCGCCGACATAAAACCTCGGGAGCTGACAATCGCAGCTGCCTTGTTCTTCTTATTGCTTTAAACTTCAGGATACAGTGCAGGATATAGACCAGATCGCTAAGTGTTACAATGCCTTTGTATGAAAGTAAGAATTGCTCGAGAGCAAGTGTTAGAGTGTAGCGAGTGTGATTGTGATGTCCTATTTGATCTGGTATACCCACCTATTTATAGTAATGAATTACAAACAATAATCCCTACAAATATGGGGTACTTCGAATATTCCATTACGAACGTTATTGACCGAGTAATACGGCTTCAACGTCTTCATTTGAACGACTTGGACCGAGTCTTCCGCGGAATGAGTCTTATGAACGTTGCCAGCTTCCAACCCACGTACCTGCACATAATCCATTAGTAATCCTGAGGATATCATTCAGGATATTACCAATATCCTGAACCAGCATCCCGGATGTAAACAGATACTTCATAACCAAGATATAAACCAAGATATTTTCCAGGATATAGGGGTTCAGAATTTCACCCATAACAATTGTCCCCAAAAATGTTACCGTTTGATATCCTGCACTAACGGTTACATTTTTCACGGTGGCCGAGGTAATTAAGAGATAAGACCATTGATGTGACAGCTTTCAACCACCCGGCCTATATTTACTCATCATGCCCTATATCTTCTCATCCTCATCTTCTTTTTTAACCACAATCGACAAGAAAAAGGTAATATTCTCTCCCTCATCTTCATATTCATCTTTTATCTTTCTCCGGCGAGAATTCAGGCGAACAATTGCCTAGGCAAACGAGGTCCAGTTCAGGCGACTCGGCTCCCACATTCATCCAACAGAATCTTCTCCAAGAACCGGAGAACGAAACATGCACCTTTGACAGTGCTCATTTGTCGGCTTTGAAATCCTCCGGTATCTTTCCGGAAGGAACTATATTCCGACCCTTTGATAGAGAAATCCGGTCAGATATGGTTTCCAACGAGTGGATTTGTTTCAATGCTTTCCCCTTTACCTTAGGGTTACGATTCCCCTTTCCGGACTTCATCACCGAGTTTTTTAATATCACCAAAATTTCTTTCAGCCAAACCATGCCAATGCTCTGGCGTGTTTTGTCTGTTCTTGACCAAATCAAGAGAAACCACATACCTGACCTTTCTGTCCATGATCTCCCTTTAGCCTACAAGCTTAGATGCCATGGCTCATCTAGATTCCTATTTTATTCTACTTCCGGTGATCCATTGATACTTCGTGCCACCAGGAACGAGGATGGTTGGAAATCCAAGTTTTTCTTCGTAAAAAGGGATTCAATCCCTGGTGGAACGGATTATCCGATGAGATGGTTCAGAAAGGGTAGGACTTAGGGTTTAAGAATGATCCTGTCTCTTATCCTGTCTCATATCCTTAGCTAATGAATTTTATTTCTTCTGTTCTTGTATGCAGCTGATTTCAGAAAGATCGCACCTCCCCTTGCTGATTCTCAAAAAAGGATAGACGCCATCAGACTGCTTTCAGAAACAGGGAGAAGTTTTAATCCGTCTCCACCAACTCCAAGCCCTCTTTCAAGCGCAAACATGTCTGGTAAGAACCCTGCAAGATATCCTGCACACATATGTTTTTTATTTGCTATTCTTAGGAGAGATTTAGAAATTTACTCCCTGTGTGCAGATTCCAGCAAAGTCCCAGTCTATCTAGACCTTGATGAGCTTGACAGCTATCCAACTCCAGCCACAGTCAAGAAGGAGACTCCTGCTGCTACTAGCTCCAAACCACTCCCGGCTCCCAAGGCCAATCCAAGAACCCGTGCTTCCACAGCGAAAAAGAGCAAGGGTCTTGAAATCAGTGCTCCAGGCTCAGAAGGGTTCTCCTATGACGAACTCAGCTTCTCCGATTCCTTAGAGCCAATGACATCCTTCCTTAACAAGGTAATATCCTGACGCATATCCTTCATGTATATCCTGCACGTATATCCTAACAGGATATCCTGGTAGGATATCTTGGTCAATATATATTCTAATTTTATACCTGTAATTGACGTGCAGGGCCTCCAGCATTTGCTCCACTTGTACAATGACGCTTGCGGTACCGTGGCACTCCATGAAGCCAGGATCAAACAGCTCGAAAGCACCGTTGCTGACCAAGGTGCCATTGCTGAAGCAAAGACTCGGCACTACGAAAGCCTGCTGAAGAAGGTCACCCAAGACGCTGAGGTCAAGCTTGCCACCGTTCAAATGGATCATGATCAGGCCTTGATCAATTTCCGGGAGGGAATCAAGGCTTCTGCTATCGTCTCCCTGTTACAAGCACGCATCAAGATGGCCTACGAGGCCAAGGAGAGGGGCCTTGTTTGTCCATCTTGGCCAGTTGAATCCTGGGTGGCCAAGTTGAAGGAGCTCGGAGGCAAAGCTGTGCCGTTTCCTTCTGAAGCCGATGAGTCTTCTAAGTCAGCAGAGGTGGTGGTCCAGGCCGGAGACAAGAAGGATGCTGGAGCTGATGCTGGGATGGACATAGGTCAGGATGCTGCGCAGGATGCTGGTCAGGATGCTGGTGCGGAGAAGTCTGAGAAGGTTGGAGGAGATGCCGCTGTATGAGGGCATTTAGGTGGGCGATGACGGATATACGTGCCAAGGCCAGAGCCCACCTTTTTGAATTTGAATGTTGGTTTGTAGTCCCATAAACAATTTACTTTTCTGCACTTTACTTTCCCGCATATGAACAATTTACATTTCCTGCATGCTTTTTGAACAATACAACAGTTGAAGGTGGATGGGTCTCGGTTTGAGATGAAGCCTTCAACTGTTGGGTAAATATGGTAATGAACTATTAGTGCTCTCAGTGGATGGGCCTTGTTTTGAGGTGAAACTAAGAGTACATCTTTTGGTATGTTAATAATATAACTTCTCTTTTGACCTTATTACTGTTGTCATTGCTATGAAAATCGTAGTTGTAAAAATTGTTTGGTTTGTACACTTTTAGGAATAAATATTATAGATGTATCCTGAAAGGTATCCTGAAAGATATCTTGATAAGGATATTAAAATATCACCTATAAATTGTCCAAATAAAAAGGAGAGATCATACCAGAGATTCTTACAGAACCAATTTTAATCCTCCATTATAAGTTTTGTCCCCAGTGCATACTTGTGAACTTGGATCCATTCTTTGAACAGTATAATGTATGTCCCCTGTGTTTGACATAGAAACAGAAATGCATTTATATCTTGCCTTAAGTAAATTCCGCATACCCTGGGGCAAAACCCCTGATATCCTGAAATGAATCTTTAGCATACTTGGGATAGACCCCTAATACCCTGGGGATAAACCCTAAATTTCATGCGCTACAGGCGAGAGTGTACAAACTCCAATTCTTAGAAAGGTGAAAACCTTTAAACCTTTGAGAGTATGAAAATACTCTTTCGTGAGAGAGGGTGATCAATCCTCATATACCTTTAGGATCCAGGATATAGCCAACAGTAACGAAATTGTCAGCCACTTTTACATGAACTGGTCCCGCTACCTTGAACTATACCTAGATAACTTGCGCTCCAGGCGAGGTGTTTAAACCCAATTCGAAAGAAAAGTGAATACCTTTAAACCTTTGAAGGGACCAGGATCCCTTAAACGTGAGAGAGGGGGCCAATCCTCTAATCTTTCGACTTATCCTAAGCATATATCCTGGAGCTATATCCTGAAACATATCCTGCAAAACAATTGTAAACTAAGGTGGGTGTTAGCTTGGCTAACACCCCTCCGATGCTTAAGTCAGTATTGGGTTCAATAAACAAATATATTTAAAGACAGAATACATACCATTCTGAGATAGAAAATAAATTCTACTCTTACTTGAAATAGAGCTTCAAATGTATTGCATTCCAGGATCTTGGTAGCATATCCCCTTCCAGATTCCTGAGTCGATATGCTCCTTTCCCTGCTTCTGACTCGACTTCATAAGGTCCTTCCCGTTTCGGAGCTAGCTTGCCATCGGCAGGATTAGTGGTATTTTGAAAAGCCTTTCTTAGCACCCAATCACCAACTCGAAATCTTCTAGTCCTTATGTTCTAATTATATGCTCTGGATATTCTTTGCTGATATGCTGCTATCCTTAGCCTTGCTGCATCTCTTTTTTTGTCTATAGTATCCAAATCCTGACATAAGACTTCAGGATTCTGTTCAGGATCCTGCAGCATAGATCTTGCAGTAGGTATCGTCATTTTTGTTGGAATCATCGCCTCCGCTCCAAATACCAAGGAAAATGGGGTTTGGCCGGTTGCATTCTTTACCGTTGTCCTATCAGCCCACAAAACAAAGGGTAACTCTTCCGCCCATCTTCCTTTTTTAGCCCCAAGTCTCTTCTTTAAGTTATTGACTATTATCTTGTTTGAAGATTCAGTCTGTCCATTCGCTTGAGGATGTACTGGAGTAGATGTGATCATTTTAATTCCCCAACTTTTGCAAAAGTCGGTAGTCCTTTTGCTTATAAACTAGGACCCATTATCACAAATGATCTCAGCTGGTACTCCAAACCTAGTCAGGATATTCCTCTTTATGAAGGATACTACTTCTTGGTCTCTAACTTGGACAAATGCTTCAGCCTCAACCCACTTGGAGAAATAATCTGTCATAGCTAACATAAAGACTTTTCCTCCCGGTGCTTTTGGTAACTTCCCTACTATATCCATCCCCCACTTCATGAATGGCCAAGGGGAAACTACAGGATATAATGGTTCAGCTGGTTGATGTAGTATGTTACTATGTCTTTGACATGCATCACATCTTCGAGCATATTCTGCAGCATCTTTCCTCATCGTCGGCCAATAATATCCTGTCCTTAATACTTTCGAGAACAATGATCTGCCCCCGGTGTGATTACCACAATCCCCTTCATGTATATCCTGAAGTACTTCCTTGGCTTCAGGATCCTCCAAGCATCTTAAATACGGTCCTGCAAGAGATTTCTTGTATAAAACGTTATTTATAATAGTGAATCGTGATACCTTCATCCTAAACGCCTTAGGATTTTCACTTCCGGGGATGTGTCCTTCTTTGAGATATTTCACAATTGGAGCCATCCAGGATTTAGGATCCTCTTTAGGATATTCCGCCCCAGGATCCTGAATACCCGCTACTTCTTTATCCTGAGGATTAGTTGCAGGATATAAGACATGTAATACTGGTATTTGGGTCCCTTCCGGTATCCTGATTGATGATCCCAGATTTGCTAAGGCATCCGCTTCAGCATTATCCTCTCTGGGTACCTGTTCAAGTGTAAAAACATCGAAATATCCTGCTAATTTTTTGAGAATATCAAGATATTCTATTAATTTCTCAACCTTAACTGCATAGGATCCATTAAAATGGTTAGTAATTAACAAAGAATCAACATATACTTGTAAATTTTTGATACCCATGCTCTTAGCCAACTCTAATCCTGCGATTAAAGCCTCATATTCTGCTTCATTATTGGTAGCAGGAAATTCACACCTAATAGCCTGGGGTAATATGTCCCCCTGTGGCGATTTTAGTAGTATTCCTAATCCTACTCCTCTTATATTAGATGCACCATCAGTATATAATGTCCAGGATCCTGAGGATTCTCCTAACTGTTGCACTTCTAGGTCTACCTCATCCTGAATGTCACTACTAAAATCAGCCACAAAGTCAGCTAAAGCCTGAGACTTTATGGCATTCCTAGGTTCATATACTAGATCATAGGCACTTAACTTTACTGACCACTTAGCCATTCTACCCGACATTTCCGGTTTCCTAAGTACATTTTTGACAGGATAATTTGTTTTAACGTGTATCCTATGTGTCTCAAAGTAGTGTCTAAGTTTTGTTGATGCCATAACTAATGCTAGTATTAATTTTTCTAAATGAGAGTATCTAGTTTCAGCATCTAACAAACTTTTACTAACATAATAAACAGGATATTGCTGACCTTCATGGTCTTTTATGAGAACGGCACTTACAGCATTCCCTGATATAGCAAGGTACAGGGATAGTGGTTCACCATTTTCAGGTTTCATCAACAGAGGTGCGGTTGAGAGATATCGTTTCAAATCCTGTAGGGCTGCTTCATGCTTCTCACCCCACTCGAATTTTTTGTTCTTCTTCAGGATATCATAAAAATCTTTGCATTTTTCTGAAGATCTTGAGATAAATCTATTCAATGCTGCCACTCGCCCTGTTAATCGTTGAACATCCTTCACATTTGAGGGTGATTTAATATCCAAGATGTCTTTAATCTGCTCCGGGCTTGCTTCTATTCCTCTTTTGGTCACCATATATCCTAGGAATTTTCCTGCTCCTACTCCAAAATGGCACTTAGCAGGATTCAGCTTCATGTTATACTGATCCAGGATATCAAACGCTCCTTTAATATCCTGGAGGTGATCCTGAGCTTTCTTTGACTTTACCACCATATCGTCGATGTACACCTCCATGGTGTCCCCCAGTTTGTCTTTGAACATCATGTTTACCAATCTTTGGTATGTTGCACCTGCATTTTTTAAACCAAAAGGCATAGCTGTATAACAATAAATACCTGTTGGTGTCATGAAGGCAGTATCCTCCTGGTCAGAAGGCTCCATTTGGATCTGTTGAAATCCTGAGGATGCGTCCATGAAAGTCAGCATTTCATGCCCGGCAGTGGCATCTACCATTGCATCAATGTGGGGAAGAGGAAATGGGTCTTTAGGACAAGCTTTGTTCAAGTCTGTGTAATCTACACACACTCTCCATTTCCCGTTTTTCTTCTGTACCACAACCACGTTTGCTAGCCACCTTGGGAACTTAACCTCTCTGATCATCCTGGACTTCAATAATCTCTCAACTTCCTCTTGAATAATCATATTCCACTCAGGAGCAAACTTCATTCTTTTTTGTTGCACAGGCTTGAATGATTTATCAATTCCAAGCTTGTGAGTGATAATATCTTTGAATATGCCGGTCATATCCTCATGCTTCCATGCAAACGTTGACATCCTGCATTTTAAAAAGTTAATTAATTGCTCTTCAATATCCTGAGGGATATTGGTTCCCACGAGCACCGAAATATCGGGATTATCCTGGTCTAGGATAATTTTCTTCACATCCTGCTCCGAATCTTCCACGATATCCTGGGCCCGCGTCTTTAATTGCTATGCTGCACTAGGTTTGGTGGAGGATTTCATTGAGGATGAGTAGCATTCTTTCGCCTCCTGCTGGTCACTATCAACTTTGACAACTCCCCAAGGGGTAGGTATCTTGATGCATTGGTGATATGTTGATGGCACAGCCTTCATATCGTGAATCCACGGTCTTCCCAGTATGATGTTATAGCAGGATAGAGAATCCATCACACAGAAACGTTGTATCGAGTTGACTCCTTCAATGTACACTGGCAATTTTATCTCTCCCACTGTGTTTCTAGCCTCTCCGCTGAACCCAACAAGCACGGTAGACTTTGAAGTGATATCCATTGGAGATACATTCATTCTTTTCAGCGTCTCTAGTTGGATTATGTTGACGGAGCTGCCATTATCAACCAATATCCTGCGTACAAAATGGTTAGCCACATATAACGTTATTACCAGAGCATCATGGTGAGGATCCTGGACAGTATCCCTGTCATCAGCATCAAATGTGATCACTTTGTCAGTTGTGAGTGTAGTCATCCTGACAGGTTTATCTCCCCTTTCGGCCTTAGCTTCTTTTGCATGCCTCTTTGCTGCCGAATACGAAGTCCCACAAATGTCGGATCCTCCCGAAATGAAGTTGATTATATTGGCATCCGCGGGAGGTGATGCTGCTCGCTCAGGATCCTTCTCAGTATCCTGACCCTTATTCTTCTTTCTTCCTAAGAGATCTTTCAAATATCCCTTGCTTAGAAGATAGCTTATTTCTTTCCTTAGAGCGATGCAATCCTCAGTCATATGTCCGAAATCTTCGTGGAAAGCACACCATTTTGATTTGTCTTTCCAATCGGCTTTTTGTTGATTCTTTCGAGGCCATCTAGCCTTGTCCCCTAGACCCTGCATGGCATACATCAATTCAGGAATGTTAACAGAAAAGCAATATTCAGATAATTCAGGATACTCTTCAGGATCCTCATCTTCGACAGCATTCACTCTCTTGTTTTCATTTCTACCATATGGCTTAGGCCAATATGACTTGAATGAGGATTCTGACTTCCTGTTAGTTGACTCATAAGTGTTAGATGAGTTCATCCTTTCTTGCATCTTTCTGTCGTCCTCCAACCGAATATATCTTAGGGCCCTGTTCCGAGCTTCATCCAAGTTCCTGCATGGGTTCATTACAAGGTCTTGATAAAATTGAGAATCTTTTTGCAGCCCCATCTTGAAAGCTTGCACAGCTGTTGCAACATCAAGATGAGGAATGTCTAGTGATTCCCGGCTGAACTTGTTCACATAATCCCTAAGGGATTCCTGAGGCCCCTGTGTTATCCTGTAGAGATCACTTGTTAATTTTTCAAAGCTTCTACTACAAGAAAACTGACTATTAAATAAATTTACAAAGTGAGCAAAAGATGTAATCGAATGTGGAGGAACATTTAAGAGCCATTTCAGGGCTGATCCTGTCAAGGTTGAACCAAAACCCTTGCACAAGCATGCTTCCTTGAGATCCGGAGGGATAGGGTTAATCTCCATCCTTTCCCTATACTGAGCAATATGCTCCTCAGGATCCGTCGTTCCGTCGTAAAGCTTCATGTTGGGGGTTTGGAACCTCTTTGGGATCTCAGCATCACAGATAGGATATGCAAAACGAGATATCTTGTGGCTGTCTTGAGACACTTCCGGGATCGGCTGGACCACCCCGGGTACACTTGATATCATGTCCTTCAACTTCTGAAGTTCCCTAGTAAGTGCTGATGTCACACCTGTATCCTGCAAAGATCCACTATTGTTAGTAGTATGAGTATTATTATTATTTGACACGTTACCCATTGGAGGATTTTGCCCATATCCTGAAGCATATCCTGAGCTCCTTATGGTCGACATCCTGACCGAGGAGGGTATTTCAGGAGTATGATTCTGAGGAAGGCTGGGCACAATATTCCCCCTGTTATCCTCAGTATACACAGCTGAACTGAAGTTCAACTTTCTGGGGTGTAATGGAGTGACAATATCCTCAGCAGATCTGCTCGAGCCGGACTTCAGGAGTTGTATTTCCCTTAAAAGCATTTGGTTTGTTTCCTGTTGCTGCCTCATTTGTTCCTGCACACTTCCAAATAAGGTTAGAATTTCATCGTTAGAAGCTAAAACAGGAGCAGATTCCTGAACACTGCGGGTAGGGATAATATCCTGAGGTCGTGTAGAGGCTGGCATCCTTGGAGGAGGTGGTGGAAGCACCGGACCGGTAGTAGAAGAAGTCATAGCAGACACAGTAGAGGAACTCATGTTTGATCTTGAGGCCATTATGGACAATGTGGCAAAAAGTTTTGAAAATAGAAAACCGATTAGCGATTTGACAAAAATTTTTAGTAAAGAGAGCACCACTTGCCCCACGGTGGGCGCCAAATTGTTTTGGTCAAAAATTACCGAAGCAATTTAGTGATCAAATTAGTAATGTGAGGTAGTGTGCTAGAAAGTGTATAGAAAATAGGCTTGTTGAGTTATTTAGAAAATCAGTATTCAGGATACGGCTCAGGATATTGAGCTGTATCTGCGATCAAACAATGAGCAAACAATGAGCAAAAAGTAAAGGAAATGACACGAGATGTACGAGGAAAGCCCTTGATCAATCTAGATCGCCGGCATAAAACCTCGGGAGCTGACAATCGCAGCTGCCTTGTTCTTCTTATTGCTTTAAACTTCAGGATACAATGCAGGATATAGACCAGATCGCTAAGTGTTACAATGCCTTTGTATGAAAGTAAGAATTGCTCGAGAGCAAGTGTTAGAGTGTAGCGAGTGTGATTGTGATGTCCTATTTGATCTGGTATACCCACCTATTTATAGTAATGAATTACAAACAATAATCCCTACAAATATTAGGTACTTCGAATATTCCATTACGAACGTTATTGACTGAGTAATACAGCTTCAACGTCTTCATTTGAACGACTTGGACCGAGTCTTCCGCGGAATGAGTCTTATGAACGTTGCCAGCTTCCAACCCACGTACCTGCACATAATCCATTAGTAATCCTGAGGATATCATTCAGGATATTACCAATATCCTGAACCAGCATCCCGGATGTAAACAGATACTTCATAACCAAGATATAAACCAAGATATTTTCCAGGATATAGGGGTTCAGAATTTCACCCATAACAACTATGACTGCGAAATTCGCTACCATCCTGGTAAGGCGAATGTCGTAGCAGATGGATTGAGTCGTAAGGAACGTACTAAGCTTCATTGTGTACGTGTTCAATCTGTTATTCAAGCTCGATCCGATATCCAAGCCCGCATTACTCAGGCTCAACAATCTTGTGTTTCACAAGGTTTAATGGATAAGGAATTTCCCTATCACATAACACCTGCTCTTGAACTGAAGGACAATGGATCATATTACTTCATGGACCGTTTATGGGTCCCAAGCCAGGATGATCTTCGTACCTTGCTTATGGATGAAGCCCATAAGTCTCGTTATTCTATTCATCCGGGCTCAGATAAAATGTATAAGGATCTTCGTATTCATTATTGGTGGCCTGGTATGAAGAAAGACATTGCCTTATACGTATCAAAATGCCTTACTTGTCTTAAGGTTAAGGCTGAACATCAACGTCCTTCGGGTTTATTGGTGCAACCAGAGATCCCAGTTTGGAAATGGGAAAACATTACTATTGATCTTGTTACCAAACTTCCACGCACAAAGAAAGGTCATGATGCCATCTGGGTAGTTGTTGATCGTCTTACTAAGTCAGCGCATTTCTTGCCAATCCATGAGGATTTTTCTGCTAACAAACTTGCTAAAATCTATGTGGATGAAATAGTAGCTCGACATGGTGTTCCTTTGAACATCATTTCTGACAGAGATGCTCGCTTCACTTCTCATTTTTGGAGAACCATGCAATCTGCTATGGGGACCCAACTTAATCTGAGCACGGCTTATCATCCGCAAACGGATGGTCAATCTGAGAGAACAATCCAGACTCTGGAGGATATGCTTAGAGCTTGTGTGATCGATTTTGGTGGTAGTTGGGATTCACATCTTCAATTGATTGAATTCTCCTACAACAACAGTTATCACACCAGCATCAAAATGGCTCCTTTCGAGGCTCTCTGTGGTCGAAAATGTCGTTCACCAGTCTGCTGGAATGAGATCGGCGAGGCTCAGCTTACTGGACCTGCCCTCATTTTAGAGACAACAGATAAGGTCAAGAAAGTTCGTGATAACCTTCAGACAGCTAGAAGCCGCCAGAAGAGTTACGCAGACCCAAAACGCAAGCCCTTGGAATTTCAAGTCGGTGATCGAGTATTACTTAAGGTCTCACCTTGGAAAGGTGTGATCAGATTTGGAAAGAAAGGAAAACTTGCACCTAGATACGTTGGACCATTCAAGATCGTCGAAAGAATCGGTAAGGTAGCCTACAGACTTGAGTTACCTCCTGAACTTGGAAATGTTCATCCAACTTTTCACGTGTCCAATCTCAAGAGGTGTTTAGCTGATGAGAACCTCCACATACCACTTGACGAAATTCGTGTTGGTAAAACACTGAAATTTGTTGAGAAACCTGTGGAAATCATGGAACGTGAAGTCAAGTGGCTCAAACGCAAGCGAATTCCTTTGGTCAAAGATCGTTGGGAAGCTAAACGTGGACCCGAGTTTACTTGGGAACGCGAAGATCAAATGAAGGCGAAATATCCGCATCTTTTCCCACGAGTTTCCTCTAAATAAATTTCGGGACGAAATTTCCACAAGTAGGGGAGACTGTAACATCTGTGCTTGTAATCATTATGAACAATACCATTATCAATAAAACAATTTCATTTGATCCCAATGTTTGTTTGGTTATGTTTTTCATTTTTCATGTTTTGACTTTTATTCAATTTCAAACTCTATATCACTTTCTAGAGAGTTATACGCAAAATGGTGCGTAAACGTAGCCAGTTTAATGAGAAAAATACTCCGGAACATCAACATATACTTAACATACCTTAAATAATCCTTACATAACTTAGAAATATGTTTTGAAGGCTTTGGTATGGCAAAAACAAGTTAATTCGCTTACAGGGACTAAACTTGACAAACTGCGAAAGTATGCCAATTTGAACTGTAACGAACATTCCGGAACATGACCATAAGTTAAACATACCATAAATATCCTTTACATAGCTTAGAAATAGGCTTTGAGGGGTTCGGTATGCTAAAATAAACTTTTGGGGTCATTCAGGGACTAAAAGCGTCAA
The DNA here is from genome assembly GCA_030545235.1 of Helianthus tuberosus. Taxonomy (NCBI): domain Eukaryota; kingdom Viridiplantae; phylum Streptophyta; class Magnoliopsida; order Asterales; family Asteraceae; genus Helianthus; species Helianthus tuberosus. Next base: position 106,907,416 of record CM060365.1, on the reverse strand, counting down.
AAAAGTGCACAAGTTTGCATTTTCGCGCATAACTTACGTTCTGAATACATCCGGACATCCAAAAATTTATGTAAGCACTAAAATATTTTATTTTAGTGTTTGGCATAAGAAAAATCCATTCGTCACGCCATTTGGATCATTTTTCGCGCTTATGCGCATTCCGTCGTAATTAACCGAACAACGTAACCGTACGGCTAAACGAACCGACACCCAAGATATTTTTGAACACATTTTAAGTTCCCTATACTTTAAATTCATTTTAGAGCTTTGAAATAGGGTTAAAGGGGCTTAAACGTGTCAAAAAACGCATCGAAAACCAAGTTTTGAGGTTGCAGGGACTGAAACTGTAAATCTGCCAAACTAGGTCCGTAAGTAGGGGCCAGATGCAGCAAAACGTTTTTTTCAGCTGTTAACAGCCCTTAACCCTCTCCAAAGGCCAAGTGCCAAGTGTCAAACTCTTATGGTGGATGGCAAATGAGTTACCACAACTTTCCAACAAGTGTACGGTTTAGATCGTGCCCCCTTTTCCAAGAAATGATCCTAACGGTGAACCAAAAACTATAAATACCCACCTCCACCCTTCACTTTTCCTCACAAGAATCTGATCTTATGTGCTCTAAGTTGAAACCTTTGTTTCATACCTGAGCTATTTTGATCTAGATTAGCATTCGGGGACCCTTCGTAAGTGTTCCTTCGTTCTTTTATTGCTTTTCGAGTCCGAAAGTCAAACTTTGTTTGAATTTCTGCATTGACCAGTTTATGGTCAATGCGAAGTTCGTTTGAACTTCGCAACATGATTGTAATCACGATGGTTATAGTCCCTTGGGACTATGCCTACTGATTACCACGTTGTCTAGGGTCGTAAGGGTAAGCGATTTGATAAATCGCTTATACCTTCGAACCCGACCCATTTGGTCGATCATTAGGATCCGACCAAACACATTAGGTGACCATAGTATGTAGGGAATAACCCTCCGAGGTTATACCTTATGGTCGCTTCGTTTAAGTAGTTGTATGATAGGTAGTTTATATGCCTTGGGTAAATTACCAAAATACCCCTTTGATGCCAAAATTCGTTTTAAACATATGTAACATAACTTTTGACATCTAAACTGATTTGACAACCATATTAGACATGTTAAGGTATATTTTACTTGTCACAGGACTAGTTAGGCATTCTGAACGCGTTTTACGCGAACGACGCGTTAAGGTAGCCTAAGCTACCTAAACGGGTCGTAATGGGTCACAAACACTTAGGTTAAGTTTCGTTTTAGTATGTGGGCTTTGTTAAACCATATTACACGAGTCTCCATACTCGTTTGGTTTACGAACCCTCATTCTATCCGATCCTCCGATATTAGGTCCGGTTTATTAACATAGTTACCTATATTAGGTGCCGTTTGATTCCGTGATCTCTAGCATTGCTTGGTGGTTATCTTAGGACTTCTGAGCAATCTCAAGTGAGTACATAGACCCCTCTTTTACTGTTTTCCAAACATTTTGGGGTGAAACACATGTGCCTACTTGTTACTTTCGTGCTTTCCTGCTTTCACATCATATACTTGCTATGTTCATTAGTACATTTATAGTACATGATTTCATTGTGTTCATGCCATGTATGTCCATTGTGTGCATACTTAGTACATTGTTTTACATTACATTTCATGCTATGTATGCCCATTGTGTGCGTACTTAGTACATTGTTTTACATTACATTTCATGCTATGTATGCCCATTGTGTGCGTACTTAGTACATTGTTTTACATTACAATTCATGCTATGTATGCCCATTGTGTGCGTACTTAGTACAGTTGTTTTCATCACATGCTTACATTTTGTTATGACATTTGGGTTGTTTACAATGGAACAATACATTCATTAACATTAGCTACGCCGTTCGTTAGTAGGTAGTGGTACCATAGGAATTGACAACTCCCGTTCCTGAAATCCTGGGTTTGTTTGGATTGGAAGGAATGACCGAATTCGATATACATAACTTAGATAAACCTTTAATTTGTTTAAGGGTTTATCGCCACAGTCTCAAGGCTTTGGATGTATGCATTTTCACAATACCGCATAAATGTTTGTATCAGTATAGCATGCATTTGTTCCACAAAACAATACTTTGATTTAAACCATGTTTTACTTCAATACCTTGTTTTTGTGCATTTTACATATGGTTTAGTTGATATATTTCACATACCATGCATGACATTTTTGGATACACATTACATGATTTACATTAGACATAAACATTTTGACATTGATATACACAATTCATGATTTACATTAAACACAGACATTTGATATGGTTTACACAATAACAGTTTGACATTTGATTATACATAAACAATTTACATTGGTGGTTTGGTTTGAGTAAGTGATTTAAGTAACGAGGTATGTGTATTATGATACAAGCATGGTGGATACGCCGCTGGTACTTCCTATATATAAGTGTTTGTGTGGTATTACATATCGTTGCGTTATTTAAATCATTTCAATCTATGACACATGACATTTTATAAGACACTGTTTACAAACAACTTATCTTACACAAACTCATTTTTACATGCTTATTCATTTAACCTTACATTTATTTATACATATCATCTGATCTTATCGTTTTTCAAATGATTTATAAGACAAAGCAAATTACAAGGTTCATGACTAAACATTTTCTCAAACATAAGTCATGAATTCTATTTTCACAAAACCTATGTATCTCACAGGCATTTTTATGCTGACGTACCTATTTTCACATGTGTTTTCAGGAGCTTTTCCATAGGATGATGATCGTGACACTAGGGCGGACCTGTGCCTTAGAGACTAAAAATGAAGATAGACTAGTTTAATTATGTTATGAACTCTTTGTTTCCTGTTTAAGACAATGTAACACTCTTGTTTAATAAATAAAATACAACTTTGTATGCCATGGTTATGAAACAATTAATTCTGTTACAACACTCCCCGACGTTTTCCGCCACGTTTTGTATGTTATACGTGGTCGGGGTGTGACAGAAAACTCATAAAGTTCTTGGTGTTTTTCATCTGTTCTTCAAGATCTTCAAAATTTCTGGGTTTTTGAGTTTGTGATTGGCTGAATTATTGTTGGAAAATTGTTATATTATTACTGTGATAGTTGGTAAGAATGATGGTCTTGGTTTGAAAAGTTGATAAGAAAAGCATGGGTGTTTGCATGTTGTGTCCAACAACTGTCAGAGGGTAAAGGATAAGGTTTGGTGGGTTTAGAAAATATCTTTTCTGTTTGTGTCCACTTAGTCAACGAAAGACTATTTGAATTTGTTTTATTTTGGACGAAAAACTATATTTTTCCTCAAAATTGGCTTTGACGAAAAACCCATTTTTAGTCACAATTGGTCTTTACTAAAAACCTTATTTTTCGTCACTTTGTATTTTACGAAAAACCCAATTTCGTCAGTTAAGGTCTTTCGCCAAAAATCAAGTTTTTCGTGGGTCACTTTTGTCAAGTTTTAACAGAGGCTCTAAAAAATTGTCTTAACGTTTTGTTTTAAGTGATTTAAGCAGGTATTCATTATTATATATTCAAAATGAGTTCAGATTGGTGGGGTATTCCATCCAATACGGAGAGCAAGTATAGAAGCACGGGTTTGTCGCCATCATGGGCCGAATCTCCCGCACCTGCATCTTCGTCTATTCCATCGCAAGCGAATCAAATTTCGACAGGTCAATGGGCATTCGTTTCAAATCAAACTCAAAGTATTCAAAGTATACTTTTAAGCGAAAGTGAAACCGGAAGCCTTAACCGTCCACCGAAGCTAATGCACATGAATGAATATCCTGGATGGGAAGAAAGATTCCATACGTATGTCCTCGGGCAAAACACGGAATTGTGGTTATGTTTTACTACAAATTTCGATCAAGCACTTGATGTTGCCGCTTCAACTGCCGCGACATTTGTAGATCTTACGGCAGACGAGAAAAAGGCATATGATTTAGAAAATAAAGCATATTGTATTCTAACTCAAGCGTTGAGCAAGGATATATATATCATCAGTTTGTCAGCTTCAAGACGTCAAAGCGGTTATGGGATGCATTGAAGACGAGAGGTCTAGGAAATGAAGCGTCACGCAAATTACGACATGATCTACTCAAGAAGGAGTTTGATGGCTTCGCATGTATGGAAAGGGATCTTTGGGAGACTTGACAAGTCGATTTTATCACTTGTTGACTGAGTTAAGTAACTTTGGGGTAGTAGTGACTCCAGAAGAAGTTGTGATCAAGTTTTCCAACGCATTACCAGCTCAATGGAATGGTTTCATGGAAATCTTGAAGTACAATGGCACTTTGGCTATGACAAACATCAATGATTTCGTTCAGCTCTTGGAGAACAAAGATAAATAAGAAATTAGAAAGGCCAAAAGGATTCCAGTGCAATAGAATCCTGATATGTATTATGGAAACTGTGGAAGTTCTAGCACTACTACAAGACCTGCTCCACATGCTCAGCTTGAAACGGCCTTTGTATCAAGAGATATGTACAGAAATCCACTACCAGCTTCCTCAACTCAAACGACTTTTGTCTCAAGCACTGACATGTACGGAAATCCACAACCAGAAGTCTCAAAGCAAAGCTATCAATCTACCAGAGAAAGAGATATGTACGAAAATCCATTACCAGTTCCACAACAAGCTTGTTATGGAAGCACCTCATCTGCTGGTCAGCCATCTAATCCAAATACAGTTCGGCTCGACACTTCAAATTTCTCGAAAGTAAGTGTTGAAGTAGCTAAAGATCATATGGAGCTATTAAACACATTGGTGAGCGCGTATTGTGGGTTAATAGCAGGTCAGATTGGAAACATCAATCTGACACAAAAAGATTATCAGCAGATTGATAAGGAGGAAATGGATATGATGGATATCAAATGGGCTTTCGCTAGTGCGGTTAGGCGAGCTAAGGACTTCATGGAAAGGACTGGTAGAACCAGCTTGGAAAGCAAGAGAGATACCAAGTATGGGTTCGATAAACAATCAGTCAAGTGCTTCAATTGTGGTGAACGAGGTCACTTCAAAAGAGAATGTACCAAACCAGCTCAACATGGGAACCAGAATCCTTTCAGGAATCAAGGCAACTATCAGAATCAGGATCAAAACAGGAATAACGAGTGTACGTTGATGCCTGTGAACAATCCAAATCAAGCAGGAGTATCAAATGCCAACCAGGCTCTTGTGGTACAAGTTGATGAAGGTTGTGACTGGTCGATTCAATTGGGAAGTGATGTTCATGATGGAACAGCTTGTTTTGCTGAAGTTGTCAAGGATCTGAAACACACCAGTGGTGGAGAATCTTCCGCCAGTGGTGGAGAATCATCTGAAGATGAAGACAGTTCTGGTTACAGTAGAAGCTCAGATGAAGAATCCTCAATTTCAGACGATGATCATTTGGATGAAACGTCAAGTGTGACAGTCGATGCAGAGGTTGATGAATTGTTGAGATGAGCTGAAGCAGGGAATCATAGAAGATCAATCTTGGTGGATGAAGCTGCTTATTCTTCTTCTTCTTCTAATCATTCAGCCTTTATGGCTAATGTGGGTGGTTCATCAAACCAGGTATGTGTCGATGATCCAACTTCTGATAAATGCGATAAATGTGTTAGTTTAGGTGATAAATTGTTGGACTTGTAGAGCAAATATGATGATTTTCAAAGCAAGTACGATGTGACATATATCCACAATCGAAAGTTGATAGTGGATCTTTAGAAATGCAAAGAAGCTAACATGTTTTATGAAAACCATGAAAAAGAGTTTAAAACAGTGATTGAAAATTTAAGAGGAGATAAAACCGAGCTAACAAAAATGGTTTCAAGAAAACAAACTGACATAAACTGTTATATCAATCGTCTCGAGGACATGCAAAAAGAGTTAGCCTGTGTAAAGTGTGAAAGTGAGGCGATCCGGCTTAAGCTAGATAGTTATTCAAACTCTAGGTATGTGCTGGATCACATCATTGACATACAAAAAGGGAAAAAGGATGTCACGTGCATTGGATACAAGAAATGTCCACCACCTGTTAGACTAAATTATGACGCAATGCCTGATGAGGAGAATATAACTTATTTTGAGCAATCTGTTCCTTTAGACATTGAGGAATTTGCAACCGGACTTGGATACAAAAATGAAGTATCGTCAGATTCGGATGTTTCAACAGTTACAAGTGTGTCAAGTGCTGAACAAAATCAGGATCCTCAAGTCATTGTTGAGGATGCTGATTCTTTAGATGATGAATCCGATGATACTGACTCAGCACAGTCTGATGTGGTAATCAAAGAAGAGGACATACCTCTCGAGAATCATATTTTATGTGATCCTCCTGCAAAACCTGCCAAGACTGTTCTGGTTGAGTCCACTTCCTCGCAAGAATCTGAGAGTATGAATTTGCTATACACTCTTGTTGGTGATGATAAAATCTATTCTGGCAAAAATTTTCCGATTAAAAATGTAAATCAATCTTTAATCAGTAAAATTTTTGAAGATTCGACAAGTAGGTTTTTGGGAAAGTCGGGTTCACACGTTGTGGTAACACAGTGCCCTCCGATTCCAAAGACTGAAATTCGAAAACAATATGGCAATCAGAAATTACCAACAGTGAAAAAGGAGCAAAATCATACCAAACCAAAAGGTAAATCAACGACTCAAGGTCGAAAGGAACCGAACCAAAAGAAGAACAAAAAGGTGAACTTTGTGAAATCAAAGGGAACAGACAAATTGGAAACTTTTGCAAATAAATCTAACTTGGATCATGTCAATCAAGTTAAATTTTTGAAAAGAAATGAACAAAACAGTTCAAAACCAAGTACCTCGGGATCACAAAGGTCATCAACAAGACAATCACATGTTACTTCGGGGTTTGTTGAACGAAGATCATGTTTTGAATGTGGTGAAATTGGACATATCATTCGAAATTGTCCGTATCTTCATAAATTAAAGGCTAAAGTTGATGATCCCCGTGAACAAAATTACCAAAAGCGATCTGTTTCTTCAAAACAAGATTCCCGCCTTGTAAAAGAAAGGGAAAAGAAACAGAAACGCCAACAAACCAAGGTAATTGAAAAGGCAATTAAAACCGACGTGGTTCAAACACAATCTGTTTCAGTTAAACCAGAAATTTCTAAAATTTCTAATAATCACGAAGTTAAGATTTCAAAAATTCAAACTGGTGAAACACAATAGACCTGGAAACCAAAACCGGTTAATAATTCAGGGGGAGCATCACAATTTCTAAACCATCAAAAATTTGAAGTAACTTTTGTTGATGAAAATGGAAGACCCAAGACCACAATGGCTTGGGTCCCCATCTCCAATTAATCATGTGAGTTCATGTGCAGGATGTTCCAGGAGGAACTTTCAGCAGTAATTGGATTGTTGATAGTGGGGCATCCAGGCACATGACAGGTGACATGAAGCTTCTCTACGACGTTAAATCTATTAGAGGAGGTTATGTTGCTTTTGCTGTAGATAAAGGTGGATATATTACTGGTGAAGGAATGGTATCCAACGGGGTTGTAAGCTTTGACAAGATCAACTTTGTGCAATAACTTGATCACAATCTTCTCAGCGTTTCACAAATTTGTGATAAGCAGTTTTCAGTGCACTTTGATGCAAATGGATGTTATGTGCTGAAACCCGGTTTCAAGATTCCGAAAGAATGGATTCTCTTATCTGCTCCAAGGATTAATGATTTGTTTGTCCTTGATATGAGCCAAGCTATTACAACTTCTGCACAAACAACCTGTTTCGTTTCCAAAGCCACAGAAAAGGATTCAATCTCTTGGCACTGACGGATGGGACACATTCATTTAAGAAAAATGATTCATTTGGTGTCGAATGAATTAGTGAATGGTGTTCCTCTTAAAAACTTCCATCTTAAAGGCGTTCATGGCACACAAGAGTGAAACTTTTGGTATTATCAAAAACTTGATCATTCAGATTGAGAATTTGTATACTTTGAAGGTTAAACGGATTCGCAGCAACAATGGAACTGAGTTTAAGAATCATGCCATGGAGGAGTTCTATAGATCAAAAGGTATTCTTCATGAATTTAGTGCGGCTTACACTCCTCAACAGAATGGCGTCGCTGAGCGTAAAAACCGTACATTGATCGAGACTGCTAGGACGATGTTGGTAGAGTCACAATTGCCGATTCCCTTCGAGACAGAAGCTGTGTCCTCTGCTTGTTATACATTGAACCGAGTCATTACAGTCAAAAGGAACAACAAGACCTGCTTCGAGCTTCTTCACAAACGGAAACCAGATTTGTCATATCTTGAACCGTTCGGAGCTCCTTGCACAATGATCGATCCTAATGGAAAGTTTGGGGCAAAAGCTATTGAAGGTTACTTTCTTGGGTATGCCACCCCGAACTTAAGAGTCTGGAACCTAGAGACTAAAAGGGTCGAGGAATGGTCTGAGGTCACGGTACAATGGCACACATTGCCAGTCAAATGTCCAGGTCAACCATGGATGTTTGAGTACGATGACTTTTTCAATTCGATCAATATTCAAGAAGTTGAAGAAAGTGCTGCGGCAAAGATGTTTTTCGAGAGTGACAACGCAACAGATTCACCGTTGGTTCGTCCAATTATTGTTAACAATCAAGAACCAACTTCAGTGAACAATAATGCTCTCGACAATGAGGATTTTCACGATGCTAACGAACTGAACGAATCTTCAGAGGATGATGAATTTCTCGATGCAGACCAAGAAGCTGTTCATGGTACTTCAGAGGCTACACCTCCAGTGGATGCCCCCAAAACAGCTGAAGCTACTGCATCATTCTTCGCCAGTTCAGGGTATTGAATTGGTTGTTGATCTCAATCTCAACAATCTGGGCACAAACATTCCAGTCCCAGATAATCCAGAAATAAGAATTCACAATACCCATCCTCAACAAAACATCATCGGAAATGTACAAAGTGGCGTTCAAACAAGAAACATGTTGCGAATCGACAACAATGCAGGCTTGTATGCGGCGATTCGAGAATCTGGTCAACAAAACGATTGGTCCTTCGCGTGTTATGTATCACAAGAAGAACCAAAATCTATTAAAGAAGCTTTGAAAGATAATTATTGGGTTGAAGCTATGCAGGTAGAACTGCAGCAATTCCAGAAGCTAGGTGTCTGGAAACTCGTTGATAAACCTGAAGATTACAAGAAGATTGGTACCCGTTGGGTGTATAAGTGCAAAAAGGATGACCGTGGAGTAGTCATTCGAAATAAGGCGAGATTAGTCGTTCAAGGTTTTCGTCAGATTGAAGGGATCGACTACAACAAAGTTTATGCACCTGTTGCATGTCTAGAAGTTATTCAGATTTTTCTAGCCTATGCTTCCTTCAAGGGATTCAAGGTTTACCAGGTGGACGTGAAAAGTGCATTCTTACATGGTGTGGTTGAAGAAGAGGTGTACATCGAACAGCCTCCAGGTTTTGAAGATCCTATTCACCCTGATCGGGTTTGGTTGCTGAGCAAAGCTCTCTATGGTCTACATCAAGCACCGCGAGCTTGGTATGCAACCTTATCTAATTATCTGCTGGAGAATGGATTTCACAGAGGTCTTATCGACTTCACTCTTTTCATCAAAGAACAGGATGGAGATATTCTATTGGTACAGGTATACGTAGATGATATTATTTTCGGTTCTACTAACGATGTTTTGTGTAGGAATTTCGAGCGTGTTATGCAGGAGAAATTTGAAATGAACGCTATGGGGGAGATGACTTTCCTTTTGGGCTTACAAGTGCAACAAATGAAGTCTGGGATATTCATCCATCAGACTAAGTATGTCAATGACATCCTGAACCGATTTCAGATGTCCGACACATCGCCCATTGGTACCCCACTGCAGCAAAATCATGGAATTCATCCTGACCTGAAGGGTGAAGTTGTTAGCTCCAAATTCTACCGCGCTATGATCAGATCTCTTATGTACCTCACAGCATCAAGACCAGATATAATGTATCCAACGTGACTGCTTTCCAGATATCAAGTCAACCCGAAGGCCTCACATCGTGCAGCTGTGAAAAGGATTTTTCGCTATTTGAAGGGATGCCCAGACACCGGTCTATGGTACCCTAGGGATGATAGCTTTGACTTGATCTCTTTCAGTGATTCTGATTTTGGCGGATGCAAACTCGATGGCAAATCCACAACGGCTGGATGTCAGTTTTTGGGAAATCGCCTAGTCACATGGCAGTGCAAGAAGCAGACTTGTGTCACTACATCAACATGCGAAGCGGAATACATTGCTGCCTCAAGTTGTTGCTCCCTAGTCCTGTGGATCCAACAACAAATGCGCGACTACGGTTTTGAATTCCTAACTACTCCTATTTTCGTTGATAATTCTGCTGCCTTACAGATCACTAGAAATCCTGTGCAGCACTCAAAGACCAAACACATCGAGATTAAGTATCACTTCATATGTGATTGCTTTGACAAAAGACTAATCGATGTTGTTAAGGTCCACACCGATGACCAACGTTCCGACCTTTTTACCAAAGCATTTGACAAATCACGATTTGACTTTTTATTATTGGTAAACGGCATTAAGGTCAAGTAAGAGTAAAACCACATCAGAAATCGTTTTTGTAAATACCTTTGTCTTTTTAAAATTTATCATAGTTTGTTGATTTTACGGGGAGTAAATCCAAAATTTGAAAATTCAAAAACATCGAAAAATTTTAAAACGCAAAAACAATAGAAAAACAAAAATGAGTTTCCTGGTGAGCAAAAGAGAAAATGATAGTACATTAGTGGTCGGTTGAAACCACTTTAAACCTTAAATGAAAAACGATAAGCTGCTCTATATAAGATGTATCGGTAGGCTCACAATCATTTTAAAGTGTGCAGGGTGATATAAATCTAAATCGACTGAAGACTGTGTGGGAACCACTCATTGGTATATGGTCTTGGTACCGAAATTTCGTTTGATATATTGCCAAGGTTCTGAGATATGTGGTCTTTATGCTGTTTATCATCTGGGTATCATGGTTGTTTCTTTTACCGAAATATAACGGAGACAAAGTCTAGATCTTCCATGATACCATACATACGTGTACATATTGCATACGACCTCAATAAGTGATCAACAATCACATGTCCAAACAAAATAAGTGATAATATATCACATTTATCCGGGAGTCAAGTTTGTCTCTTTGTTGTACGTTAGTACTGACCTGTTCACGGGCTTGCTCCTATGCCCTCATGCATCTGAAAATCAAGTTCCTCATCAATAAGTGATTCTATCACATAGGGCTTGTTTTCAACCAAAAATAAGTGAGTATCTCACATTTTTCATATACGTCAAAACATATGATAAATGGTATACTCACCAGTAAGATGAACTCTCGTGCATACCTTGATACGGGAATGTGTCGTGTGTGGATGAACACTGGTCGGTAAGTATAAATCATACCTTAACGTATCCCCTCGCCGTGATTACATCTGATAAGTTGAGTTTAAGTGGACAACAATACCGATAATTGTTATAGGATGCTTATCTAAATGTTAACTAACTGAACAACAAGAGCGTTTTGACGTGACCGTACACTGATATGATTCTCTTACCCTCGAAACTCGCAAAAAGAATGTCTGTATATATTTAATGCTTTCTGTTTTTACATCTCTGTATATATTTATTTACTGCTTTCAGTCTTTACATTTGAAATATTCAAAATACCAAAAAGATTTTAGGTGTGTTTTAATATAAACTTTATAAAAGCCAAAAATATTTTATTTCTAAATTATCTTTGATTACCCGATGTTGGAACTCGAGTCTTCGTTACCTGAAACCTGTTCGAAAACCAAAACGACTGATTCTTCATAAACGGTCAAAATTTGCAAGTTTTGAAAGTTAAAAACTAAAAGTGAAAAATACTTTAAACTTTCAAACTGTCGGACGGTAGTTGATTGAAAAATGGTCACATGTGTGTCGTTTGTTTATGTTAACTATATTCCAAGCAGTTGTTCTCATTACCTGTTTAGCTTTCTTGTATGTGCAGATGCGAACGTGATAGAAGACAAGCTTCGGAATGAAGACACGACGTGGAGGCACTCAAAAGATAAAGATGATCGAGTTGCCGCTGACCTCTCATCAACACCTCAAGGATCTAAAGCATTGAAGATCAAAAGATTCATGAGCATAACTCAGGGAGAGTTTATTTTAAGGGGGAGTTTGTTAACACACTACCTAAATGAAAAGGGGAGTTTGTTGATACACTTTCTACTTACGACGTGTGAAGACTTTGAAGATCCTCCGACATGATAGACATGGAAGACGAACCCTCTTGAGCAGCATCCAAGGGGGAGTTTGTTGATGCATTTGTGTGTGGATGCGGCTCGACTCGGTTCGACCACGTTTCGGTGCGATCCTCCATCAAGTCTCGGTGCGATCCTGTTTGTATCTGCATGTTCTGCATCTCATATGCATGACTGCAAACTGTCATGCTGCTGATCTGTTGCTGCTGTTCCTTTATGTTCTGAAAGATGCAACCATTGACGAAAGACCTACAAGACATATGACGAAAAACCAGCAGGTCTTGTCTGCGACGAAAAACCCAGCAACCATGACTGACGAAAAACGGATCACCTTGTAACATGACGAAACACCTGATGGTTGCCTGTTGATTGACGAAAAACCAGCAAGGCTTGCTGGTTGACGAAAAACCTGATAGTCACATGTTGTTGACGAAAACCCGATGTTGTTGACGAAAACCCGATCTCCTGCATGACGAAATACTGCCTTTTATGTCTGTGGCGAAAAACCTGTGGTTTTTCTTCATCTACAAGTCCTTCGCCATGAGTCTTTCGTCGACTGAAGGATGTTTCGTCGACCTGCATAGTGTTTTGTCGACCTGGTCCTTTATATAACCGGCAGGCTGAAGACAGAAAGATAGAGAACACAGAAAGAAGAACACACAGATAGACATACGAGAGAACATTGAGTTTGTGAGAGTCTCTTGTAAACAGTGTACTGAAACTTTGATGATCTATAATATACAAGTGAACTTTTAAACTGTGATTCCGTGTGCTTTTGTGTTCTCGATCTCGGTTTGCTTTCCCGGTTGGATTCCGCACAACCGGGTTTGTTCGTATACAAGGATTAGGCGACTAGATCCTACGCTAGTTGGACCTACAAAAAATTAATTAATTACGATCAATAATAATTATTTTAAGCTTCAGCAAATACAATCCATCCTTCAAACGCATAGAATATTAATGGTAAGGACATCTTAGACTATACAGAGTGGAAGGGTATGAAGATGGTGCATTGTAACAGATTGTTGGTCTCCTTTTAAAAGATCACAAAGTAGGTTCACTTCATAAATATCCAAATTTAAAATGTAAATCGTTGATAGATTTAAAGCTTTACATATAGGATAAATTCAGTTCATATACATAGTTAGTAGCAACCCTATAAACCACAAGCTAGTTTCATAATCCCAAGTGCACCAGTTTGTTAGATTTACAGACATTACAGGGTCACATGTCTAATCATCAGACCTTTGCTCTTGACTTCTTAAATCAGGGAAAAAAGAATCACACTTTTTTTGAACAGCTAATTTTTTCCCCTTAAATACTTACACCTCCCAAGGATTGAACCTTGGTCTCCCCACAAAAGATAATTCCTCTTGACCACATAATGCTAATTTTTTTTATTTCGGCATTTGTTAAAGAGATGTGATGAGTACATCAGCTCGATTTTCATCTCATCTGAAACCCGTCTTCTTTTATTTGTTGAGTACGTCAGCTCTAGCTCGACATCGTCATCATCATCAATTGGAATGATCTCACACTACTAGAAAATACACCTATCTTGACACGTGAACAATGACACACGCTCGTATTATGACATTCGAAAGTGTGTCAAGAAAAAATTGTCATGGTTTACAAAATCCAATAAATTTATGACACTAGCGTCATAGAAAAAAAAACAAAATCATTTTATGACATTCGAAAGCGTGCGTCAAGAAAAAAATGTCATGGTTTACAAAATTCAATAGATTTATGACACTCTGTTTTGTGTGCACCATATAGCTTTTTGGAGTGAATTTTATCGGCTATTGAATTTAAGTCTCAAATATATTTCATCTACCATGAAAAATAGCACACAAGTATTGGAGACTAATCTGCGGGTGAAATAAAAGGAATGCAGTATGAACTAAATATTAGTTCTTAATATTTTCAAAACGAACTGAATTAGGGACATATATTCAGTCTTGAACGCCTTTTCCTATAGAAAATGACCAGTAACTAATTTTCTGTTTCCATTTATGTTACACAATTTCTTATATCTAATGGTAAGTATAAGGGGCCGAAAACCAGTCTCAAAGATCTTTTTCGCAACCTTACTCATAATTTACATTTAGTCTCCAACGTGTTTTAAAGACGCAAAAATTAGAGACTAAAATAAGTATTTGTCAATTCACAACCGTATTTCTAGAAAATATATTAAAGACCGGTGGTCAATTAAGGGGAATTATGGTAAATGATGGTGAATTGCAAATAATATTAAGGACTGATTTTTATGTGAATTGTGTTACTAGTTGGTATTCAGTCTCATAAGAGTTTTCTAAATAAAATATTAGGAATTAATATTCAATCTAAAATAATTAACTCGTATTTTACACTTTTTTGCTAATGTCAAGTAGGGTTAATTGTCTTCAATAATAGTCAATTAAGGTATAGATGGTCATCTAGCCTTATAAATAGTAAAATATGGCCATAGATGGTTAATTAGGGTCATTCATTGACATTCATGGTAAACTACGATCAAAGAGTCACCAACAATAATCAAGGTTATTGATGGTAAATCATAGTTATTCGTGATCAATTAGGCTCATTAGTGGTCTAATATGGTTAACTAGAGTCAATAATGGTCAATTTGGGTTGTTGATGGTCAATTGAGTCAATAATGGTCATCTTTAGTCATTGATGATTATTATTGATCAATTAGGGAAAATGATGGTGAATTAGAATCACTAAAGCTTAAGTAAGGTCAATTATAGTAAATGATTATTAGTTAGGGTCACTGATGATCAATTAGAGTCACTGGTAGTAATTAGGATTGCTAATGGTCAATCAGGGCCATTCATAATAACTTAGGATTGTTATTGGTTGATTAGAATAACTAAAAGTCTGTTAGGGTCATTAATGTTCAATTGAAACTAGTGTTATTCATATAGGGTATTTGATAGTTAATTGGGCTTATTGATGGTCATTTAGTCACTAATGAGCAATTAGGTCATTGATGGTCATTTACTGATTGCAGATATTCATTTAGGGCATTTGATAGTTAATTAGGGTTATTGATGGTCAATCATGGTCATTGATGAGCATTTAGTGTCAGTATTGGTTAAAGGGGGACATCATTTATCAGTTAGTTCTAGTTATGGGAAATTAGGGCCACTTATGGCCACTAGTCGCCTTAATGTCTGCCATAAGCCTTTCAACGTCGATTCTCTTGCTTTAAAACACGACCTCATTTCGAAGTTTCTAAATGCCCCAACATGTTATTACCATAATAGCGTGAATGAACTTCTTCTTTTCTTCCGAACCGGATATTCCTTTATGTAAACCTTGGTTATAATTATAGTACAGTAAAATTAAAACTAGTCAATCTTTTTTAGAATAATCAACGAAATAAGAGCTCGGCTACCCGGGGTAACCCAATGGCAAAAAAGCGACCCCATATGCCCGCGACGTTGACAACTCTAGGTAGCCCAAGCCAACCATCGCTATTATGTGTTGAAGTTCATGAAAGAGGTGGTTGAAGAAGGAATTGAAATACTTGCCAATGACAATGTAAGTACTATTTTTAAATGATTACTTTTGGAGTATTATTAGTTTGTTAGCTAATTAGTGGCAAAACTTTTATTAGATCACTTAATTTGGTTCATAATTTTGGGAATTTTGATGAGATTTGTTTGTTTGATTTACATATAAAAGAAACTGGGTAAAAAGATAACCAAATAACCGGATGGAATGAGAATATAATTGTGTGGATATAATCTTTGATTATCATATCAAAGTGCATGTATTTAGGTTCTATAATTTTGTTTATGCCATTAATTGTTTTTCATATCAAAGTGCATGTATTTAGGTTCTTTAATTTTTTTCTCAGGTTAGGGGAGGCAAAGTGGTATACATGGATTAGGATATTGATGGAATACGTGAAGGGTGTTCGAGTTATGGGGCAACGTTTGTTTTTAAGTGACTATTTAAGATGTCGAAGTATGTACACCAAACAATATTTTTTGTTAACTTAAGATATTTGAATTATATCTGACATATGACTATGAAATGAATTGTCTTGGTATATGTGTGTTTTGTTATGAAATGGATTTATATATTGTTTTGGTTCTATAAAGAAAATTAGAAATTCTATAAAAATTAAACATTGAAAACCATGACACGCAATGCGTGTCATTAAAATGTGTCATAAACGTGTGCCACAAATGCGTGTCATTAAGACGTGTCATTAAAGCGTGTCATTAAGGTGTGACATTAAAGCGTGTCATAAAGGTGTGTCATTAAAGTGTGTCAAGAAAGTGTGTCATTAAGGCGTGTCATAAAAGATGACATACAAGTGCATGTCATCTTCATTTAATGACAGGGGCTTCCTTGACATTTTTTTGTGTGTCATATCTACCCTTTAATGACACCCAATGCGTGTCATTGAAGGTTTATTTTCTAGTAGTGATCATGCAACTTGGGTTCCGTTTTTTGCATGGAGCCCTCCTTTTCACTAAACAGTGGCATTCTATAGCGCTTTGTGACACATAAAAGTCTACCATAAGATCATGGACACGGGCTTTATATTAACATGTTTATGAGTTGTTGAACCATTTTTTCTAAAACTAAAATAGGTAGTAAGCTAACTACAGATTGCTTTCTTATGATATTTATGTTTCAGATCTTAGATCTTAGTAATGGAAACAAAAGTAGAAAATCAATACCAGCACAGCCTTTGAAGCCAACGATTTCTTAGTAATTTTCTCTAAACTGATAACAAGAGCATCAGATTCCAATGGTCGCTTTATAAACCTTAAATGTGCTCTCGTACTCAACAATCACCATCGTCATTGCACTAATCTCATTTTGTTTCTTCAAGTAACAATTTAAAAAACTAAATTTGCTCTTGCCTCACCATTCGCCTTCCTCATTGCATCGGTCTCGTTCTATTGTTTCCTCAACTCATCAGTTAAAACCTCAAATGCATCTCATACTCACTATTCACCTTCCTCATTGCATCAACCTCATTTTGTTGTTTCTTCAAGTCAAAACTTAGAACACAAAATTTTCTCGCGTACTTTGCAATCAGCTTCCTCTTTGCATCAATCTTGTTGTGTGCTTCTTCAACTCATCATTTAAACCGTTAAACTTCCCCTCATACTCACCATTCACCTTCATCAATGCTTTACACTCATTTTTTTTGTTTATTCAACTCATCATCTAAAACCCTATATCTTTTGTCATATTCACCAATCACCTTCCTCGTTGCATCAGCCTCATCTTATTTCTTCTTCAACTAATCATTTGAACACCTAAATTTCACTTCAATCTTCTCTTGTTTCTTCTCCAACCCATCACCTAAAACCCTAAACTTTCTCTCATACTCACCATTCACCTTCCTCATCACATTAATCTAAGCTTATTTCTTATCCAACTCATCACCAAAAACCCTAAGTTTCCCCTCATACTCACCATTTACCTTCCTCATCACATCAATCTCATCACCTAAAATCCTAAATTTCACCACATACTCACCATTCACCTACCTCATCAGTGATCACATCAATCTCATTCTTTTTCTTTAAATTATCATCTAAAACCCTAAATTTCCCCTGATACTCACCATTCATCTTCCTCACTACATCAATCTCATCTTGTTGCTTCTTCAACTCACCATTTAAATCCTTAAATTTTATCTCATACTCACCATTCACCTTGTTAGTGCATTATGTCTGTAGCTTTCGTCTGTATCGAGTCTATGTATTTTGTCCTGTATGTGTCGTTGTACAGTTTTGTATGTGTGTATTTTGTATCTAGACAAAACGGGGGACGGTATGATAACTGGTAAATGTGATCCGAACGGATGACATTGATCATCCGGACGGATGGCCATCCGATCAGATGACCATCCGACCGAATGACACCACCTCTCCCAAGTTTTCCTATAAATAGTAGAGTAGGGGTCTTTGTCTAGAACCTTTTGCCAGTTTGTGAAGCGAAGCTCTGTCCAATTGTCATCAGGATCTTTGTACTTTCATATCAGCTAATGAGATTGGACATGTTTATCGATGATATCGTTGTTGATTACTCTCTGACGATTCCGAGGGATTCCGCACCTCTGAATTGATCGATTCTACCATGTTCTTCATCTTTTAGAGAGGGAACCGACTCCTGCGCACACTCACAAGTGGTATCAGAGCCACAGGAGGTCAAATCAGAGATAGCTACAACGATTTCACGAGGATTTCAGCCGTTTTCAGACGTTTTCAGTCAAATCTCACCGGAGATTTTGACCATTTCATCATCTTCTTCTACATTTCTACCTGTTTTCTATACTTTTATACCTAAAACTCAGAAAAACTCAAAATTGACCTAGATTTTACGTACAAAATGGACTAAAATTGGTAACCAACTGATCGGAATTTGTTATAGATTAATCCTAGAAAGTTTCAATTCAAAATTCGGGCTAAAACACGTTCAAATTGATCAAAAACCATGTACTGTTCTTCGAGTTTGATGACGTCACTCATCCGATCGGACTGCCATCCAATCGGATTCCACTAGATATTGTTCTAAGTTTCATTGCTGACGTCATACTCATCCGATCGGATCACCATCCGACCGGATAAGTATTGTTGAGTTTAAAAGTTCATGTTTCACATTTTATGAGCGACCATCCGATCGGATTGCCATTCGTCACTTGTGTCATCCGTCACTTGGGCATTTGCTACTTTGTTCACTTGAGTCATCCGATCGGACGACCCTCCGCACGGACGACCATCCGATCCAAGTGTTCAAGTGTTTAAGTTTGAAATTTTTGAAATTTGACTAAGTGTTTGAATTTTCAGGAACTATCATGGCAAACGACTTCTTGAACCCTTTCAGTGATAATTCCATGTATAACACAGGAGATACACCTTCAAACACGAATACCAACACGAACCCAAAGAATGCTACAAAGGTGATCCCAGACTCGCTAAGTGTAGATAATGCGTACGGAACATACAACAAGCCCCCAAAGCTAATGGCAATTGAGGATTACAACAGATGGGCTAAAAGGTTCGACGGGTGGTTGAAGGCATTCGCATACGATAGCTGGAAGTGCATGAAAAATGGTTACAAGGCTTCAAGGGAAGATCATAAGAACATGATTAATACTGAACATGATGACTTTGTAGCTGAACAGAAATGGATTGCACTAATACATCAGTCTGTTCGAGATGATATCATATCACTGATTGACTCTGATAACTCAAAAGATTTATGTAGTAAACTCGAGAAGAAATGTACAGGGGGTGAGGAAAGAGTGAAAAATAAGAAAAGTCTGTTGAAAAAAGAATTTGATTTGTTCACATGTATGAAAAACGAGAGTGTACGACAAATGATCGAAAGGTTCTGTCATCTGAAGGCAGAACTAGTCAGATAGGGAATCAAGAAATACGAAGATGAGATGGTTGAGAAAATGTTTGAGGCTTTGCCAAACGAGCAAGAGTGGCAATATTTTGGTCTACTGCTAAAAAACACCAAACCAGCAGCAGAGATGACGGTAGATTGGTTGATCGAGAGACTTGAAGGTCATGAGCTGGAGATAAAGAAGATGAACAAAGTGAGCAGCATGCCATATCAGCAAAATGTTGATGTATACTATCGAGGCAGTATGATTCCAAAGGTTACTTCACCAAAAACTGCCTTTAGTGCTGAAAGCTCAAATACTGCATCTCAAGAGAAACCCAACAGCGGTTCTTCGCCAAGCAGTGGTTACCATGGAACTGGTTCTTCTTCATCTGCTTCAAACAATCAACAGCCACAAAAAGCTCCTAAAACTGTGTTTCAGTGCAACATTGCTGTTAATCTGAATAATACTCAGAACTTCAGCGAAGAAACAGCAAACCAACAGATGGTATTCCTTGCTTCTATTCTGGAGTCGTATGAAATCCTGGTAGCTGGAAAGATTGTGAACACCAATCTTACAAAAGAGGACTACGACCAGATAGATCCAGAGGAGACGGAGTTGATTGATATTCCTGGTGCATGGCGAGTGTGATACGCAGAGCACAAAGGTTTATGGAAATTACTAGGAGAAATTCTATTGGAGGTCCATCAACAAAGCTCGGTTTCGACAAATCCAAGGTGACTTGTTTCAAATGCAAGCAGAAGGGACACTTTAAGCGTGAATGTAGAAACTATGCAGCAGACGAAACAGCAAAACCCTTTTCACGATGATTATTACAAGAAAGTTGTTTATCATTGATACCGTGAGGAGCCACCGAGGATGAAACAGATTGAGGAGACTCCAAAAGAAAAATCAAGAGCGTTGGCAGTAATTCAGGATGATGAAGGTTATGATTGGAGTAAAATTTTGCCAGAAGAAGACGCAGTCGGTTTTGCATTTATGGCAACTACAACAGACTCAACATATAACCGAGAAAGGTCTATGGCACAAAGAATGAAGAAAAGAATCTACGACGCCTACAAAGAGGTGAAAAAGGCGAGAAGATGGGATCTGAACCGTGAATGTTATTTAGATCCAAAAGGCAATATTTGCGTTGATCCGTCAACAATTGATGTCGAAACTCTCATGAAATCAATCCCGCCAGCTGAAGAACAGATCAAAATCGATGATGAAAAAAGAGCCGAAAAAGAAAGACTCAAAGAGGAGAGTCGTCAAAGATATCTGAGGATCTGAAGGAGATGGCTGACCAAGTTCTTATGGCAAAAGCACTCGAGGTAAATTCCAAGTCCGCTTCTAGTTCTGAGTCATCAGGAAAGGTCAGTAGTGGTTCGGAAAACAAATCAGGTAAGGCTGATAGTGCTAAAACAGAAAGTTTTTGCAAAGGTTGCACGAAAGAGTGCAATGTCTGCAACACACACGCGTATCTCGCAAACACAAGAATCCAGGAGCTGGTTGAAAAAATTGGTATAATTGATAGAGAAGTTTTAGGTCAAGATAAACTGGTTAAAGCTTCAAGTGAAAGAATAAAAGAATTAAGTGAAAAGATTGAAAAATATAAAAGTGATATTGAACGTTTTCAAAAAGAAAATGAAAGATTAACTCTTGAAAACAGAAAAATTTCAGAAAATTTTAACAAGTTGAAAAGAACGGTAAAAGATTCTGATGAACGTAATGGTAAAACTCACAAAGAAAATACTCATTTATCAGGAGTTCTTCAAGCAAAAGAAAAGCTGATAAACCAGAAACTGGATGAGATCGCGAATCTCAAGCTTCAATTCCAAGAAGCTAAGATTGAAAATGAGAGAATAAATTTGAAATTGAACAGCTATAACTCCACTAGCTTTGTTCTTCAGCACATAGTTCCCAAACCAATTGGGAAGAACAAAGCTGGTGAGGATGTTTACTCAGATGGAACAGGGGTAGGTTATCATCAAGTTCCACCATCTGTGCTCAACAATTTTACAAAGAAACAATCCGGGTTGGCTAATGAATCTGAAACAAGTGAGAAAACCGATGTTGAAAAATTTCCAGAAACAATTGATGTTACATTCACTTCACAATCTGATGAAGACAGTATTCAATCTGAAGTTGTGAAAAATGTTGTTGAGAATGTGTTAAATCAGACAGTGATTCCATGGAAGAGGATGAATGTTTTCTGAACAATTACATTCCAAAACTTAAGTCCCAGGACAACTTAAGTGACGAACCGACTCCTGTCATGTACAAGATGTGTGGTACTGATAAGTTGTACTCGGATACTGAGTTTCCGATTGAAAATGTGAATGTGGATAAACTGAAGAAAGTTTTCAAACTTGTTGAGATTGATGTTTCTGAGATTGAAGGGTTAAAGAGTTCCAAAAGGTTTTTGAACTTTGAGCGTGATAAATATTACTATAAGAAACCAGTTGTGCCACCACGTTTTAACAGAAACAACCAAAACAGATGGTCGGGTGGATATCAGGATGGTAAGGATTATTTAAAAAGGAACTTTCAGAAACAAAAGTTTGTTGAAAAGAAAGTGTTTATGAAGAGCTCAAGCTCAATTTCCGAGCAAGAATCGGAAAAATTTTCAAAAACGAATGAAGAATTTTTTGCTAAGAAGGCCTTGCAGCCACAGACTGAAGGTAAAAGTCGGGATGTTGACACCCGTACTTGCTTCAAATGCAATCAAGTTGGTCACATTACACGTAAGTGTGCCAACTCGAAACCTAAGTCTGTGATTGTTGAGAATCTGAAAAAGAAAAATGATGTCAAAGGTAAAGCGCCAATGTTTGTTGAGAAGAAGATTTTGAAATCTGACAATGATAAAACAAAACCTGTAAAACAATCGGTAAAGAAAAATGACCATTTTTACAAACAGGTTGCTTCTCCACAACAAACATGGAAGCTAAAATCTCAAGCTAAGACATCAAGTGATCCAAAATAAAAGGTTTCTGATAGAAAACAATCATCTTCAACCAAACCGGTTAAGATGAATGTACCTATGGATTTTTACAAAAAGCTTGAGAAACAAACTTCTTCGACCCCACCGGGCAAGAAGTATGCACCAAAGAAGGTTCAACCATCTGTTCAACCTAAAAATGATGATTTCTTTTTATACAAAAAGGTTGAGGTTGGAACCGAAGAAAGTTTGAAAGTGAACGACACAACTTCCCACCACTATACACAGCAAAAACTCACATTAATGTCAAGCTACCCGAGTCAAAGGAGGCTTGGGTTGCTTCAACTTCTAACTAAGTGTTTGTAAAATGTGCAGGAGCTCCCGAGATCTATCTCATAGTGGATTATGGATAGTGGAGCGTCCCGGCACATGATAGGTAGAAAGACCCTGTTATACGATGTTAGAGGCTTCAATGGTGGTTATGTCAGTTTCGCGGGAAACCAAGGAGGACGTATTATCAGGGAGGGCATGTTATCAAATGGTGTCGTTACATTTGAAAGAGTCAACTACATACCAAAGCTAGAGAACAACTTGCTCAGCATTTCTCAGATCTGTGACAGGATGTACACAACTCACTTTACTGACAAGGAGTGTCTGATTCTGAAGCCGGGATTTGTTATTCCCGAGGAGTGGATCATCATGCGAGTACCAAGGGTAAATGATCTGTACGTGTTGGACATGAGCGTTGCTACGACTACCACGGGTGACCCTCAGTGTTTTGTATCAAAAGCTACTGAAAAGGAGTCAGTGTCGTGGCATCGAAAAATGGGCCACATTCACCTACGAAAGATGAATCACCTGGTGCATAATGATCTTGTTAGAGGTGTACATTTGAAGAGTTTTCATCTGGAGGGAGAATGTATAAGCTGTCTGAAAGGAAAGCAACACAAGAAATCTCATCTGGGAAAAATGGTGAATTCAGTCTCGAAGAAACTTGAAAGACTTCACATGGATCTCTTCGGTCCTGTGAATGTCAAAAGCATTAAAGGAGATCTTTACTGCCTAGTGGTTACCGATGATTATTCAAGATTCTCGTGGGTAATTTTCCTGAAGTCTAAAGACGAGACATTTGAAAGTTTGCTGAAGTTATTCAGAAAGATAGAGCACCTGTACCAGACCCGAATTTGCAGACTATGAAGTGACAATGGTACGGAGTTCAAAAACAATAGAATGGAAGAATTCTGCGACAGACGAGGTATATTGCAAGAGTTCAGCGCACCATACACTCCACAGCAGAATGGAGTTGCAGAAAGAAAGAACCGAACGCTGATCGAAATGGCAAGAACGATGTTAGCTGATTCAAAGTTACTTATCAACTTTTGGGGTGAAGCTGTGTCTGCCGCTTGCTATACACTCAATCGAGTACTCACTGTGAAGAAGCATAACAAAACATGTTTCGAGCTCCTCAACAATCGCAAGCCTAATCTTGAATATCTAGAGTCGTTCGGGTCTCCCAGCACAGTTCTAGATCCTGACAGAAAGTTTGTCTCAAAAAGCTTGGAAGGTATCCTTGTGGGGTATTCCAGTCCACTTAGACGAGTCTTCGTTCCAAGTCTTGGGAGGATCATCGAAGCACAACATGTTGAATGTCAAGGCTATACTATGCCTCCACAGAAGCCCGCAGACTCATGGCGATTCAATTATGATTCTTTATGGGATTCATTCGATTCACCAGAAGAGCCAGAGTACTTTGATGAATTAGACATATTACGGGATTATGAAGCATCCCAAGGTAGATTTCCAGCAAGGTCTTCTAAACGTCAACATACTTCCAACGACAATGAAGCTGGTCCCAGTCATGCTGGGGAAACTGATGATGTTCAGCAAACTCTGACTACTTCGGAACAAGAGCCTGCACCACAAAATCAGACAGTAATAGTTAATGATGATGATTCAGAGTCTGATTCAGATAGCCTGACCTTTGATCGCGGTGATTCAGAATCTGAGGGGGAGCAGATCCAATCTTCAGACCAGACAGTCCACGTTAATGAAAAAGTTGCGGACCAGAATGTCACAAATTTGGAAGGCGAGGTGAACGTTCCCGGTGAAGTTATGCCGAGGACTCTTTCCTATCACCCCGAGGAGTTGATTATAGGAGAACTGCAATCAGGAGTTCGTACAAGAAGCCAAATTGACCATGGCCTTACATGTTTTTATACTAAAATTGCTCCATTACAAACTGAATTCTCACTCAGTTGCTTTATTTCACAGATCGAACCTCGAACATATAAAGAAGCACTGACGGAAGAATCGTGGGTGAATGCGATGCAAGAGAAGCTGGCTCAATTTGAAAAGCTTGGAGTATGGAAACTTGTCGATTTTCCTGATGGGCACAGAAAGATAAACACCAAATGGGTGTTCAAATGCAAGAGAGACAATCGAGGAGTGATAGTCAGAAACAAAGCTCGACTCGTTGTCCAAGGCTTTAGTGAGCAAGAGGGGATAGACTTCACAGAGGTTTACGCTCCAGTTGCCAGACTTGAGGCCATCGGAATATTTCTTGCTTTTGCTTCATGGAAGGGTTTTAAAGTTTACCAGTTAGATGTCAAGTCGGCGTTCCTTTACGGAAAGGTGAAAGAGGAGGTCTACGTCGGTCAGCCACCGGGCTTTACCGATCCGATACACAAAGACAAGGTCTACCTTCTGGACAAAGCGCTGTATGGTTTGCATCAGGCCCCGAGAGCCTGGTACGAGATGATATCTCAACACTTGCTTGCCAACGGCTTTATCCGAGGAAAGGTGGATACTACACTATTCACTAAGGAGGTCGTTGGTCATCTACTGATCGTTCAGATATATGTTGACGTATTATTTTTGGGTCAACAAACGAAGAACTCTGCAATGATTTCGAACAAGTAATGAAGCAGAAGTTCGAGATGTCGTCAATGGGTGAGATGAAGTTCTTCCTAGGGCTGCAAGTCGATCAGATGCCTGAGGGAACTTTCGTACATCAAACGAAGTACATTTACGATGTTCTAGAGAAATTTGGGATATCCTAGATGGTGCCAATATCAACCCCATTAGCAACTAATCACGGTATCAACCCTGATCTCACCGGAGAGAAGGTCGACGAGATGCTAAACCGCTCAATGATTGGTTCGCTGATGTACCTGGCAGCCTCAAGACCTGATATAATGTACCCGACATGCCTCGCGACCCGATATCAGTCAAGTCCTAGAGCCTCGCACATGTCTATCGTCAAAAGGATCCTTCGCCACCTGAAAGGAACCCCAAGCCTGGGGTTGTGGTATCCCAAAGATGGTGACTTCAAGCTTGAAGGATATTCAGACTCTGACTTTGTTTGC
The DNA here is from genome assembly GCA_030545235.1 of Helianthus tuberosus. Lineage (NCBI taxonomy): Eukaryota > Viridiplantae > Streptophyta > Magnoliopsida > Asterales > Asteraceae > Helianthus > Helianthus tuberosus. The sequence goes on along the minus strand of CM060365.1, from coordinate 106,881,450 downwards.
TGCAAGATCAACGCAAAATCAACAACTACAGGATGCCAATTCTTCGGACCTCGCTTGGTCACTTGGCAGTGTAAGAAGCAAACTTCTGTTGCTCTTTCGACGTATGAAGCAGAGTACGTGTCAGCCAGCAGCTGCTGCTCTTAGATTCTGTGGATCCAGCAACAAATGCGCGATTACGGTTTGCAATTTCTTACCTCTCATATATTTGTTGATAATGAGGCTGCAATCAACATAACGAAAAATTCGGTACATCACGCTAAAATTAAACACATAGAAATTCGACATCACTTCATCCGAGATTGTTTCGAGAAGGAGTTGATTAGAATATATAAAATCCACACCGACGAACAAAAGACAGATTTACGTACCAAAGCATTTGATAAATCACGTTTTCAGTATCTATTAATATTAAATGGTATGAAGCTTTTGTCGGCGGCGGAGGAATTACTTGGCGTTGATGAGAAAACCACAGCAGAGGATGTTGAAAAGCAGACTGCTTTGGTGTGTCAACTTTTTAGTTGTTTTCGTATTTAGGGGGAGATAATAGTTTTCAGAAAATACAAAAAAATAAAAAAAAAACAAAAATACAAAAACATAAGAAATTTTTCAAAACCAAAAACATTAGAAAATCCAAAAAGAGTTTCGTGTATAAAGAGGAAATGATAGTACATAAGCTAGACAGTTTCGGTATGCTAAAGAAATGTAAAGTTTTAAAGTGTTAAACCGTCTCACTGATGATATGCCGATAGGTTTTTACACGTTTAGTAGACTTTTCGGGATATAAACATAAAATCATTCTTTGCTTATTTCGTGGGGAACATATCTCCGTTATATAGGTAACCCCTGAAATCTTGTTTGAAAGATCCTCTATTTCTGACATATTATGTCTATGTAGTTGATGATATCTGGGGTATTATACTAGGACTTCTGATTTTGTGGAAGCAATAGCCTAGTCCTCATATAATACTCTGCATAACTTCATTTTTAAAGCCCCCCCTCAGCATAAAAATGATAAACATTGCAAAATGCTAATCATGTGCTGTTGAAGAAAAGATCCCTAAGAGGGACACACCGAAAGTCGAGCCACATCTCTCTGTCTGAACAGAAGTTCTAACCTGAGCTCTCATGGCCTTGCACTACCCTTTACAGATATCATTATTGTACATTCACCTGTAAGACTGAATCTAGGAGTCTGGATATGAGAGTATATTCTGAGGTGGGACACGCGAATAAGTTAAGTACTTAAAACATCTAATCGTATCCTGAATAAGTTGAAGCTTGTGTAAGAATTTAAAAGGATCAGTATATCGACAATCTAACTGAACTGTTTAATACTTAGTGTGAAATTAAGCTCAACGGTACCTGTAACTTGTCGGCAGCTGATATGATCCTCTAACACACTCACCAAAAATATGTTTGTAAATAGCTTACTGTTTACTTTACAACATTTCATTTCAGCTTAGCTTAAAAACCCAAAACGATTTTAGTGTGTTTTAGCAAAAAAATTCATAAAATCCGAAAAAGATTTTATATTCTGCTTTAGTTTTTTCGACAAACCAAGGTGGAAAGCCGATCTTCAGAATCTCAGAAGTGAAGCAAAGTAGGAAGTTACTGGTCTGAACAACTGGGTTGGGAGCTAATCTTGAAGTTTGAGAATTTCAACATTTAAACAAGTTCATTAACTTGATACTTGTACAATTTTCAGAAAAAGTATTAAAAAAATTGAACAAAATTGAACAAAATGTCCGTTATTTCGTTTCGGGTCAACCAAGGTCATTAACTTGGACATGGTAGGCAAATCGAGTGCCTAGGGTCATTAATTTGGACCTAGATACTTTTATGGATTTCTAAAACTGACCAAACCAGATAAAACTTGAAAAAGATTGAGTTTGGATCGGATGACAATCCGATCGGATGGCCATCCGAGTGGTGGTCAAGGGTTATAAAAGGAGGTCAAACTGTTTCAGTCAAACACATTCGATTGGACCACCATTCGTCACACTCACAAACTCTCTCAACTGTTCTTGACCTTGATCTCACATTCTTGCTTTCCAAGTTACATAGGATTGTTGGCACACTCAACCTTCACTATGGGAAAGGTAAGTTTCCTAATTTTAACCACTCAATTTTGAGTAATTTGATGATTAAGAGTGTCGGTGGTGACTGTTCATGAATGATCTTAGAACTAGGCTTATTTAGTGTTTGTTCTAATTGATGCTAGATCTAGGATCATGGGCCTTTGATCTATAGTTTCACCGAGCCAATTTGATCAAAATCTCATTAGATTTGAATATAGGATGATTGATAGGTGTTGGCAGCCAAAGGACTAAAACTGAAATTAAACCCAATCTGTTAACTTTTGAGAAAAACTGAACATAGGGTTTTGTTAGTCGGCCAAATCTTTAAGAGAAATTGTGATCAATCTTTGAAAAATGTTAAGAATTTTTTTTGATGTTCATATGAGATTCAAACTGTTCTTCATGGTCCCTTGGATCGAAAGGCAATCCGATCGGAGGGCCATCCAATCTATGACACATTATGGTTTGAATATTATTCTAAGTGTTTGAGATTTTGGTATGATATTCTTCAAATTGTTATCCATCATAACTGATATTCATGTTTCAACTGTTACTGATGTTTTGGAATGAATGGCAATCCGATCGGATGACCATCCGATCGGAGGGCTATCCAATCCAAAACACACTCTCACATGTTGCTTTTCAAAGGTGCTCATCTGTTCATCACAATTGAAACAAATGACAATCCGATCGGATGACCATCCGATTGGATGGCCATCCTATCCAAATGCACATGGCTTGATCTTTATAGGATATGACTCATCCGATTGGATGACCATATGTCACGGCCCCCGGCCCGGTTTGACCCAGTCTAGGAGACGCGGGACAGAAACCCCGTGGTATTTATTTAATTTGGCAGCGGAATTATTAACAGGATCGTTTAAAACTTGAAAATGCCCGAATACTTTATTTCATAATTGGGGACAAACCCCATAATTTACAATAAGGGAATTTCACTAGGAAATCCCTATTTTACAAAAACATGTTTCTTTATTTTTATTAAGCCACTTCTTCAAGCTTGTAGTGCTACACGACACTTTTTCCTGGATCATAGCAGATCACCTGAAACATGTTTTAAAAAGGTTTTATCAGCAGGGAAATACTGGCGAGTCACTCATTTTGCACAAAATGATACATTGTTATAATATACAGTATTAAGGGCGATTACATTGTTTATATATCAACCAATTACCTAACGGTATTTGTCACTCGACTCGTTTTTGTGACTATGGTCATATCACCCATTGGCTAACTCGTTGTCCAACGGTGACGGTTATCAAGTATTGTATACAAAACCCCACATACTGGCAGTAATTGAAGATTACAAAGACTTAATCCCTGTAATTATAACTTTGAAAACAAATATGATTTTTGAAAGCAATTTGGTAAAAAGAGAATGACTCACATTGCAGATTTAAACGGGCAGAGTTTAGCCTACTGATAAGCCTGTTAACCTAATTCAAATAACAATGCACACGAAAACTAGGTTAGTAACTTTAATCCAACTTTTACGACAACTCATGAGATCAAAACCTTCACAATGAATGACAAAGTGCGATACTTAAACATCCATCGAATTCATGACGAACGACAAAACATAACCCGAGTTTGGGCAGCACTTAAACATCCATCGGATTGGTTTCTATCGATCGGACATTAAATCGTAGCAGTGATCGAGTTATTACTCTGTTATCGTGGCAAAATTTCGTGATTGTGTGAGTTTTTGGAGTAAACAGACGATATCTCGGTGTAGAAAACGAATTTTAATGTCGAACCAATGCCAAACTTCAAGTGCCAAACCCCTGAATTTAGGGGCCCTGATCCTGATTCCGATTGTTCTGAAAATTTTAGGGGTCATGCAGTATCACTTGGGGGTCTCAATTAGGGTTTCCTATTGGGTAAAATAAGATAAGAAATGGTAATTTTAATGAGACGTGTTACATCCTCCCTACCTTAATAAAAATCTCGTCCTCGAGATTTACTGGAACAAGTAGGGATATTTTCGCTTCATTTCTGATTCCAGCTCCCAAGTATATTCAGGTCCTCTCTTTGAATCCCACTTGACTTTGACCAGCACTAGTCGCTTGTGCTTGAGAAACTTGACCTTTCTGTCTTCTATCTGTAGTGGCTTTTCAACAAATTTTAACTTTTCATTTACCTCTACATCTTGAAAAGGTACTACCAGGGATTCGTGGGACAAACACTTCTTGAGGTTGGATACATGAAATACGTCATGTACCCCGGCTAGCTCTTCTGGTAGTTGTAAACGATAAGCAACTGGTCCTATTCGTTGGATTATTGGGAATGGTCCTATGTATCTAGGACTTAGCTTTCCCTTCTTTTCGAACCGAACTACTCCTTTCCAAGGAGAAACTTTCAAAAGTACCTTATCTCCCACTTGAAATTCCAGTGGCTTGCGTCGATTGTCTGCATAACTCTTCTGGCGATCTCGAGCAGTTTTCATTCTTTCCTTGATTTGAGTGATCTTGTCGGTAGTTTCTTGCACTATTTCAGGACCTGATAATTGGCTTTCTCCTATTTCTGCCCAACAGACTGGAGTTCTACACTTACGTCCATACAGTGCTTCGAACGGGGCAGCTTCAATACTTGAATGATAACTATTGTTATAGGAGAATTTAATTAAGGGTAGGTGGTCATCCCAATTTCCACCAAAATCTATTACACATGCCCTGAGCAAGTCTTCCAGGGTTTGGATCGTCCTTTCACTTTGTCCGTCTGTTTGGGGATGATATGCAGTGCTCAAGTTCAGTTTAGTTCCCATGGCTTCTTGGAAACTTGTCCAAAAATGCGAAGTGAAACGACTATCTCTATCAGATACAATGGAGAGTGGAAATCCATGTAAGGATACTACTTCGTCTACGTACAACTTTGCCAACTTTTCCATGCTAATGGTTTCTTTAATGGGTAGAAAATGAGCTGATTTGGTTAATCGATCCACAATTACCCAAATCGCGTCATTACCCTTTCTGGTTTTGGGCAACTTAGTGACAAAGTCCATGGTTATAAGTTCCCATTTCCATACCGGTATTTCTAATTGTTGGAGTAATCCTGAAGGTTTCTGGTGTTCTGCCTTAACTTGTGAACAAGTAAGACACTTAGAAACATATCTAGCTATGTCCTTTTTCATTCCTATCCACCAGAAGTTATTTCTTAAATCTTGGTACATCTTATTGTTACCAGGATGCATGGTATACCTAGATTTATGGGCTTCCTCTAAATTTTTTTTTCTTAATTCTCCCTGCTTAGGGACCCAAATCCTTCTTTTGTGGAATCTCCAAATTCCATCACTTCCTTGCTCTAATTCCTTTATTCGTCCTTTCATACCTTCAGCATCATCCTTGATTGTTGTTTCTTGAATATTCTTCAGTTGTTCCATTAAGTCTAATTGTAAACTTAATCTAAGAGCATGAACTCGTCATTGTTTCTCATGATACTTACGACTTATGGCATCAGCAACTACGTTTGCTTTTCCTTCGTGATATTGAATATCACAATCGTAGTCACTTAGGATTTCCATCCATCTCCTTTGCCTCATGTTTAATTCTTTTTGCCCAAATATGTATCTTAAGCTTTTATGGTCTGTATAGACAGTAAACTTACTTCCATACAGGTAATGTCTCCAAATCTTAAGGGCAAATATTATCGACCCTAATTCTAAGTCATGCGTCGTATAGTTTTCCTCGTGCTTTTTCAATTTCCTTGAAGCATACGCAATTACCTTCTTGCGTTGCATTAATACACATCCTAATCCTAGCTTAGAAGCATCACAATATACTTCAAAATCTTCTGTCCCTTCTGGTAAGGCAAGAATTGGGGTGTTGGTTAATCTTTGCTTTAAAATCCTAAAAGCCTCTTTTTGCTTAGGTCCCCATTCAAACTTAACTGTTTTACAGGTTAGCTTAGTTAATGGCACAACTATCTTAGAAAAATCCTTAATAAAGCGCCTATAGTATCCATCTAAGCCTAGAAAACTTCTAACTTTTGTAGCTGTTTGTGGGACTTTCCATTTGGTGATCGCTTCTATTTTGGAGGGATCTACGTGAATACCTTCGTGATTCACCACATGTCCTAAAAATTGTACCTCCTGTAGCCAAAGTTAACACTTCGAGAATTTGGCGTAAAGCTTCTCCTTTCTTAACAAAGTTAAGAGTGCATGCAGGTGCTGACAATGCTCATCTTGATTTTTGGAATAAATAAGTATATCGTCGATGAAGACAATTACAAATTTATCCAAGTACGGTTTACAGATTCTATTCATCATGTCCATAAATGCTGCCAGAGCATTTGTTAACCCAAAGGGCATGACTGTAAACTCGTAGTGGCCATACCTAGTTCTGAAAGCAGTTTTAGGTATGTCTTCTTCTTGCACTTTCAACTGATGGTATCCGGAGCGTAAATCTATCTTAGAAAAATATCTAGCTCCTTGGAGTTGATCAAAGAGATCATCAATCCTAGGTAACGGATATCGATTCTTGATTGTAACCTTATTCAATTCCCTATAATCGATACACATTCGCATCGAACCATCCTTTTTCTTTACCAACAGCACTGGTGCTCCCCAAGGGGATGAACTAGGTTGTATGAATCCTTTACTTAGCAACTCATCTAATTGCTTTTTCAGTTCTAACCTTTCGATGGGTGCTAGACGATAAGGTGCCTTTGCTACAGGTGTAGTTCCAAGAATCAAATGAATTCTAAATTGTACCTCCCTATCCGGTGGTATTCCTGGTAACTCTTCTGGAAATACATCTGGGTATTCTGAGACTATAGGAACTTCCTTAAGTTCCTTACCCTTAGTGCTAATGATTACCGAAATCATATACACTATTCCTTGCTTTCGTTCATAACTAGCAACTTTCATTACTGAAATGAACTTCATGGGTTTTCGCGGCTTATCCCCTGTAATCACAATTACTTCTCTTGTGGGTGCACGAATTTCAATGGTTGGCTACTAACCAATCCATTCCTAACACGACATCGTATCCAGCTAAATTCATAGGTAATAGGTTTGTAGAAAATTTATGACCTGAAAGTTCTATATTTTCTTTTTGCAAAACCGTATCTATATTAACAGAGTTCCCGTCTGCCGTTTCTACTGTAAAACTTGCGTAAGTTTCGTTAAGGGTAACTTAAGAGCTTGGCAAAATGAAGTATTTATAAAACTTTGGTTTGCACCAGAGTCAAACAATACTTTTGCATACACGTTGTGAACTAAGAACGTACCAGCTATTACGTCATGAATTAGTTCGGCTTCCTGCGTGGTTAGTTGGAATGCTCTTGCATTCTTCTTGGTAGCTCTGTCTGCCGGTTTGGCTTTGTTGTCTGCTGGTTTGACCAATTTGGGGCATTCTTGTCTGAAATGCCCAACTTCTCCACAGTTGAAGCAGACCCTTGTTTTCTTTCTACAATCTTCTTCACGATGTCCTACAACTTTGCAGAAGTTGTAGGTTTCATTACACTTTCCGAAATGTTTCTTTCTGCAGTTCCTGCAGAACGGCGGAGTGGAAGATTGTCCAGTTCCTCTTTTCTTGAAATTGCTATTATTACCCACACGAAATCCTTGGGTAATTTTCTGAGCCAATTCCTTCTTCTTATTTTCTTCTCGCGTACGCACCAATCCGTCAGTCAAAGTGTTAGCTAATTCCACCGCATCATCGATTGTGTGGGGTCTCGCAGCTTTGACAATATCACGGATCTCGCTAATTAAACCCCAAATGTAGCGAGAAATAAGTACCAGCTCTGGCGAAGCCAGAGTAGGCACAATTATGGAATATTCGAAAAACTTCGAAGTATACCCTCGGCAATCAACATCCACCATCCGGTGGCTTAGGAATTTGTTCGCCATTTGCTCTTTTTCATATTCTGGGCAAAATTTTCTTTCCACCAGGCGCTTAAACTCCTTCCAACTCATGGCATAGGCCAGGTCGCTTCACTTGGCTTGCAACACCGTATTCCACCATTCTAATGCTTCTTCTTTGAAAAGGTGAGAAGCGTACATGACCTTATCCTCCGCGGCACATTTACTTATTTTGATTACTGCCTCGGTTTTCTCCAACGAACGCAGTGCCGCAGTCGCCCCTTCATTGCCTGCAAATTCAACAGGTTTACAGGCAAGAAATTCCTTATAAGTGCAACCAGGCGTTGCAGCTTTCATTCTTTTGAGAATTGGGGCTTGCACTACATCATCATCATTATGATTAATGTTACCGCCTCCATTTACACTATTACTGAAGTTGTCTTCATGAGTACGTTTGCTAGGAATAATTTGTTGAGGTTCAACTGGATTTCGGGCAGCAGCAAGGATTGCTGGAATAGCATTGGCTATTCCCTGAGCAACGATGTTCTCGATGTCTTGCCTATTCAGAAATTGATCTTCGTGGTTATGTTCAGATTGGTTAATCTCGTTAACTGGTTCATTATCAACGTGTTCCATCTGAATATTTATCAATTATTATTTATCACAGGCTAATATTTAGTACAACCATTCAAGTATCACTGTACAAACAGAAAAATGGCAAACATTGCGAATTTTTTATATATATACATGTCTATTACAAATTACATTGAAATTAAAAATATACTAGAGGTTGTGTATTCCTAATTTATTTTAGTCTATCTAGGAATATTATGTTTAGCATGCTTTATTCTATCTTCCCTTACTAAGTTGTTTATCTAATGGGCAAAGTTCCTTTAAAGTTTCTGGCTTATAGATGATATGGGTGTTAGTACCGGGTCAAGGTGTTGAGATCTAATTTCATTGGTTGGTCCGGTTTTGGCAGTTTAACTTAACTAAAAGTTAACATTTACTGCTGTAGTGGCTAACATATAGAGATTTGCCCATTGTTCATCTAATTTATTTTCCCATGGTGGGTTATTGCCTATTCCCTGGGTTTCCTTATTAATCATCACTCATTTTGGTTGTGACTTCTTTATTTTCTCTTGACTTTTGCTAATAATCCAACTTCTTTTCTTAATGGTAAGTGGTTTCTCAAACTGTGCCTTACGAACAAATATTCCTTCCTCAGTATCTGCTGAGTATCTTGAGGAATTTGATTGAAATGAGGTTCCCTTATCATTTGGTGAACTATCTAATTGACGATAGATGTCCGAAATTCTTTGTTTACCCATACTGTAAACTAACAAATAGTCAAATAACACAAAAACACATAATCACAGAATGGCAATTAGAAAAATTAAGTATTTCTAAATACTTAATTGGCTTAAATCAGTGGCTCTGATACCGCCTTTTTCTGTCACGGCCCCCGGCCCGGTTTGACCCAGTCTAGGAGGACGCGGGACAGAAACCCCGTGGTATTTATTTAATTTGGCAGCGGAATTATTAACAGGATTGTTTAAAACTTGAAAATGCCCGAATACTTTATTTCATAATTGGGGACAAACCCCATAATTTACAATAAGGGAATTTCACTGGGAAATCCCTATTTTACAAAAACATGTTTCTTTATTTTTATTAAGCCACTTCTTCAAGCTTGTAGTGCTACACGACACTTTTTCCTGGATCATAGCAGATCACCTGAAACATGTTTTAAAAAGGTTTTATCAGCAGGGAAATACTGGCGAGTCACTCATTTTGCACAAAACGACACATTGTTATAATATACAGTATTAAGGGCGATTACATTGTTTATATATCAACCAATTACCTAACGGTATTTGTCACTCGACTCGTTTTTGTGACTATGGTCATATCACCCATTGGCTAACTCGTTGTCCAACGGTGACGGTTATCAAGTATTGTATACAAAACCCCACATACTGGCAGTAATTGAAGATTACAAAGACTTAATCCCTGTAATTATAACTTTGAAAACAAATATGATTTTTGAAAGCAATTTGGTAAAAAGAGAATGACTCACATTGCAGATTTAAACGGGCAGAGTTTAGCCTACTGATAAGCCTGTTAACCTAATTCAAATAACAATGCACACGAAAACTAGGTTAGTAACTTTAATCCAACTTTTACGACAACTCATGAGATCAAAACCTTCACAATGAATGACAAAGTGCGATACTTAAACATCCATCGAATTCATGACGAATGACAAAGCATAACCCGAGTTTGGGCAGCACTTAAACATCCATCGGATTGGTTTCTATCGATCGGACATTAAATCGTAGCAGTGATCGAGTTATTACCCTGTTATCGCGGTAGAATTTCGTGATTGTGTGTGTTTTTGGAGTAAACAGACGATATCTCGGTGTAGAAAACGAATTTTAACGTCGAACCAACGCCAAACTTCAAGTGCCAAACCGCTGAATTTATACTGGAAAAACGGCGCGCCCGCGTGTCACGAGAGGCTCTCGCGTGGCGCGAGAGGTCACTTTTAGCATAGGGTAGCCACGTGTCTCAGTAGCTTGGGTGAGTCGTCCGTTCGTTAAAATTCGATTCCTATCAAAAACTGTTTGGATAATACTGACTAGGAATTACCCCCCCCCCCCCCTGAGTTTTAGGGGCCCTGATCCTGATTCTGATTGTTCTGAAAATTTTAGGGGTCATGGAGTATAACTTGGGGGTCTCAATTAGGGTTTCCTATTGGGTAAAATAAGATAAGAAATGGTAATTTTAATGAGAGGTGTTACACCATCCGACCGGATGGCCATCCGATCCATCAGTACTGCATAGAGTGAATATTATGTCTCGATATGTGTGCAAATTTTAAACGTTGACATTTTTGCAGGCAAGAGCATCTGATTGGCATCCAGCTCACAACATCTATTGTATTCTAGATGAAAACTATTCAAATATGGAACCGTCTAAAGAGATAATACCGTTTATGAAGGATAGTAGAATTGCTAAGTGTCACACCCCGACCACGTAAAACAACAAACCGTGGCAGAAACGTCGGGGAGTGTTGTAACAGAATCATCATTTCAACAACCATGGTAATTAAAAGTTTCGTTTTATTGATTCATTAAGTAATTTACATTGTCTTAAAACCAAACAAACAAATTAAACGTCGTCTACTATCGTTTTTATGTCACTAAGGCCTTGTCCAGATCCTATATGAACACGTGCCCTAGCAACCATCATCATGCAACACCACCTAAAACATATGTAAAAATAAAGTCAGCAAAGAATTGCTGGCGAGCACATAGGTTTTATAAGAGTATCGGAATCATGGCTTGTTTATATATATTGCAATACCTCGAAAACCTTGTTTTGGAAAGCATATAATATTGCAACATGATTAACCAACTCAAATCAAGATGGTTATAATTTATAAAATCTCGTAGCCATGATTCCTAACTCAAAGATTTTTGTTTTAGTAAACCAATTCGTAAAACATCTCGTTAAAACTCGTCAATATAACTCGTATGGTTTATATCATTTCGAACACCTCGTTGTGTGACATCGTTTCAAATCGTTTCCCAAGTGAACTAAATAATGACATGAAATGTAATATGATAAAAGCACTTATATATAAGATGTACCAGCAGCGTATCTACCATGCTTTTATCATACTACACCCATCCCATTACCTAATCACAACCTAAAACCAATCGTTCGTTCAAATCGTTTATTTCGTTTAAGTCGTTCCAAATCGTTTAATTCGTCCCAAAATCGTATTCGTTTTAATTGTGAAACTACTTATGGTCGCCTCGCTAATAACATTCAAACCTTCGTGACTCGACTACCTCATTTCTCGTATTAACAAACCACCAAAGGGTAAGTTAATAATCATCAGATTCGGTCGTTACCTACATAACCCCCACACATAACCATGGGTGTAGTCTGATAACGGGATTTGTCAGATCCTATGGTACCATAACCTAATACTGGTCGGCTTGATCAATGCTAATGAATGTCATTCGTTATGTAGTTACAACCAACAAGTTTCGTTCACATTATCGAAATCGTATTTAGTTTAATATAAACCATCTTAATCATTTTTGAAAACATCGTTAAAATATCGAAATCGTTTTAATACATATGAATCACCCCAAAACAATTGAAAATAGTAAAATAGGGGAACTATGTACTCACATTGAATCATAGGGTATCCTTAATCTAAAGAACTTAGTGAAGCTCAGATAAACCAAGGAAATTCAAGTAGTACCTAGTAATCGGATCACTAGTAAATAAATCGACACCTAAATCGGAAGATCGGATATAATGAGGTCTTGTAAACCAAATGAGTGTTGGAACTCATGTGATATGGTTTAACAAAGCTTACATTCTAAATCGGAACTTAGCCAAAGTGCTTTCAACCCGTTACGACCTGTTAAGGTATCTTATGCTACTTTAACGCGTCGTTTGCGCAAAACTATATTCGGATGGTTAACTATGTGCTATGTCAAGTCTTATATGCCCAATAATACCTAAACATGTTACTAAATCAGATTATATGTCAAAAACATGTTCACATATGTAAAATACGGATTTAGGCTTCAAAAGGGCGTTTTGGTCATTTCCTATGGGCATACAAGCTACTTAACAAATAACTAACCAATCCTATGTGATCATAAGGTATAACCTCAGTGGTTATTCCCTATGTAACTATGATCACTAATCAAGCTTGGTCAGATCCTAATGATCGACCAAACGGGTCGGGTTCGAAAATCTAAGCGGTTGTTTAGACCGCTTAACTTACGACTCTAAACAAGCACTAAACTATTAGTGACGAGTTAAAAATGTCAAAACATGTTTAATTAACTTATAAAACTGATTTGGTATCAAAACAATGGGTTTTGATACCCGAAAATAGTTCCGTTGCAAAATGCGTGCTAAAACGCATTTTGACCGAAACTTTGACTCGTCACTACGCCTAGTTAACGTGGTAATTAGTAGGTATAATCGCTAAGGATTATAACCATCGTGATTACAATCACGTTGCAAAGTTCAATTGAACTTTGACTTGACCAATTGAAGGTCAAAACCAAAAGTCAAACTGTTGGCTAAACTGTTTGAATTTCTGCTTAAACATAAAGATTAAGCATGAAAGAATACATACAAAGGTCCAATGCTTGAAGAAAGATAATAAGAAAACCAAAGAGGAAGTTCCAAATCACTTGAGAAGCTCCCAATTCAGATTGTAGAGAAGAGAAGACACGAATGAGCAAGTGAAACAAGTGAATGGCATGGCCTTATATAGTTTTTGCAAAACCATTAAGATCATTTCTTGGTAAGGAGGGAATGATCTTAGCCATACAATTGTTAGGAGCTGATTAGATACCTTGGGGAGGTGTTAACTTGGTCCCCAAAACATAAAAATTGCGTACAAGTGCCTCAAGAATGAGCTGGGAAGCTGCTGTGAAGTTTATGAAATTCTGATATGCTGGGGACTGCTTATGGACCGTAAGCATATGTCCATATGGTCCGTAAGGACCTTGCAGACCAGCAACTTTCAAAAATGGCAGTTTTGGCCCCTGAGCTTGTTTCGTCGCGTATTGGCACTTCTAACACCCGTCAAGCCCATTTTTAAGCTCCATAAAGAATTTAAAGTATAGGGAACATGATACATGCTCAAAAATATGATGGATGTTGGTCCGTTTGGTCGTACGATTGCGTTGTTAGGTTAATTACGACGGAAGTCGTAACGGACGCAAAAACGATCCAATTTAAGCGACGAATGGAATTTTATCATGCCAATCACTAAAATAAAATATTTTAATGATTACATAAATTTTTGGATGTCCGGATGTAGTCAGAACGTAAGATATGCGCGAAAATGCAAACTCATGCACTTTTTGACGCTTTTAGTCCCTGTATGATCAAATAAGCATGTTTTCGCATACCGAACCCCTCAAAGCTTATTTCTAAGCTATGTTTAGGTTATTTATGGTATGTTTAGCTTATGATCTAGTTCCAGACTCTTCGATACCATACAAATCAGTATAGTTTCACAGTTTGACACAAATAGTCCCTGCGATCGAACAAACTTGATTTCGACACACCAAACCATCCAACACTTATTTCTAAGTTATGTGGAGGTTATTTAAGGTATGTGAAGCCTATTTCACTATTCCGGAGTGTTTTTCGCGTTATACTGACTGCGTTTACGCACCAGCTTGCTTATAACTTTCCGGAAAGCGATTTAAAGCTTGGAATCGAGATCGAATCAAATTGTAAAATCATCAAACATAGAAACACACATAATAACACCAAAACACATTGTTTTATTAATAATTATCATTCTTTTGCATTGTACATCGATTACAGAGCACAGTTGTCACACTAAGGCTTTAACAGAAAAACATAAGTGTTATGAGTCACATGTTACGATGTGTCGCAACCCTCGATCCCACATCCCCGGGAACGGGCGGCCGCGAGCCAGTTTTAGTGGTATCACGTATTGTCTAATTTGGCAGCGGAAATTTTCACCAGGACCGTAGTTAGGAAATATTGGATCAGAGTAAAATACCACATTTCCATAATATTAAACAAATGGGATAAACCCAAGTTCATAGTACACACGTTTTCATAGGAATAAATCCTACTTTATTTAATAAAAACATCTATTTTATTTTAGGTAACTTTATTGCCACTTTTCCAAGCCTTCAGTGCTGTCCAGCTGGCTTCTATTTGGCTTTCACAATTTGTTACCTGAAACGCGTTTTAAAAACATTTGTCAGTGGGAAATACTGGTGAGTGAATCCCAGTTTAATCAAGTTTAATAAAAACCCAGTGTACAGTATTGAGGGCGATCTCGTAATTACATTTGTTTCCAAGATATACCAATTAACATCCATGGTACTGTCAGACCCGACTTGTGGAAATGTTAATCCTTGACCAGGTGGTAACAAATTTTGTATACAAAACCCCAACATACTCATGATAATTGTATTCTTACAAATACTCAATAACTGCTTCATATGCATTTAATTGTATGAGGTTTTGTAAAAATAGTTAACAAAAGGTTCACAAAAAGTGGATCAACTCACATTGCTGTCTTAGATTTTCTGTAAGGGTTTCCTGGTGACAATCTATAATTTACACAAATGCACACGCGTTAGTATAATAACCCATTTTAACATTAGTAATACCCTCCCCGAGACGGCATTCCAACGAGTACGTCGGGCAGAACCACGACAGCCGTTACGGAACCCTAAATCAATCGGGCAGCGTATCTAATATGTATCCAGGGGTTATAATACTTACAACGGAGTAGAACTTCGCTATTTAGGGGGTATTAAACCCGAGTATAATGCCTACTATAAGAGAATCATGTTTAGAAAGAAAGAAATGAACGAACAGACTGAAGATCCGATGGCTTCTACTTATAGTGCTGAATTCTCACTTTCTCGCGGCCCGCGTAAAACAAGACCACGGGCTACGCGGCCCGTGTCAAAGGGGTCAACAGCGTAGCTTTGAGGTGTCACCACCCTAGCTTCGCCACGTGGCGACTTCCGGAGGAGGGCGGGTGGCCAGCCTTGTCGCGGCTCGCGTCAACTAACGGGGTGGCTTACGCGGCCCGCCTAAACCCCAAAAACTTTGTTTTTTTATTTATTTTAAGTGTTATAATGTAATTTGGGCTCGGTTTTCACGTACGGGGTGTATTTTGGGACATGCAGGGACATTTTAAATATTTTTAGGGTGTCAGAAATAATTCAAGGGTGTCGGTTTTCTTGAGGATTGTTATATCCTCCCCACCTTATTTTAGAGCTCGTCCTCGAGATCTACTGGAACAAGTGTGGGTATTTCCTTTGCATTTCTGATTCAAGCTCCCATGTGTACTCAGGTCCTCTTTTGGAGTCCCACTTCACTTTGACCAGAACTAGTCTCTTGTGCTTGAGATTCTTAACCTTCCTGTCTTCAATTTGTTGAGGCCTTTCTACAAATTTGAGTTATTCATTTACCTCTATATCCTTAAGAGGCACTACTAGTGATTCATCGGCTAAGCATTTCTTGAGATTAGATACATGAAATACATCATGTATTTCTGCCATTTCCTCTGGCAGTTGTAGCTGATAGGCTACAGATCCTATTCTTCTAATAATCTCAAAAGGTCCAATATACATGGGACTTAGCTTTCCCCGTTTGATGAATCTTATCACTCCTTTCCAAGGAGAGACCTTTTCTCACACCCTGGCTTTGCGGAAGCGTGGTTATTTTGGTGTGACTTCTTAATACCATAGCTTAACCATAACAAAGCTATATGAAATAAAATCATGCAAGATCATCCATCGATTTAAGTTTTTAAAACCGAAGTAACATAACATTGTCTTAGAGACTTACAACATCATAACGTAATATATTGTTTGAAAGACAGAAACATCGACATGAAATAAACGCAGTTTAAGATTTGTGACTCGTCCAGGAAAAAGTCACATTTCCTAAACTGGGATGACCTTGGAACCCTTATGCAGCGGGAAAACATAACATACCGCGCCAGATCTTTAATTTCCTGAAATACATGTAAGTTGAAAAATCAACAATAATGTTGAGCGAGTTCATGTGTAAGTGAGTAAATAAACCTTGTATGTATAAAAATCCTGGTATGTAGCAAATAAGGAAAAAAAGAGATCACCAACGGTTTGCAAGGCCATTGATATGTGTGAAGTGCAAGTAGGAAGACTCAAACCTTGCGATTTTGCGTCGGGGCACAAAGTCACCCCGAGGCCCGTACTGTTGGACTTGGGGTTGGGCTCGCTACACCCAGATAGATCTACCGCTTACGTCCCTCGGTCCTATAATGAGGATTAATGGCCTCCAGTTCACGCCTACCCACTCACATGATCTAAGTAGTAAACCTCCTTACGCTAACCATACCATGTATAAAGTACTTGTAATCAAAGTAACATGTATTTCACCCCCGTAGTTTAGAAAACTGAAAATAGTTAAGAGAAAGGGGGGACATGAACTCACCGTGGCGCGTCTCTACCAAGTATGCCTCCAAATCGATCAGCTGTATGACGACCTACACGTGCTAACTCTATTAGACGAATGGCCGTGCCTTAGCTTTATGGTTTAAGTTTTTGGGAAATAGTTAGGCAACTATTTCGTGTTTACATTCTGTATACTTGGTAGTTATTCTCCTTCCCAAGGATGGGGGATTTAATACATGTGTGTTCGTAACATTCGGATTTCACTATTAAGTCTCACTTAATATATTTTATTACCAACTTCAAAATATAAGTATTCTTCCCAAAAATATTATATTTTAATACATGTGATTTTCCCAAAATAATACTTAGTAATATTATTTTTACCCTAAAAATAATATTTATGTAGTTCACAAAATAATCATAAACACTTATATAAGTGATGTTGTGAAAAATATATACTAAATATATTTATGTATCACGTTTTATTTTGTGAAATCCCACCTCCGACATTTTATAAATAAGGTCGTGGCGAAATTCATAGTTTGAAAACAAGTCGACAAGTATCTCTAACACTTATAGTGAAAATAATTCTAAGTGTTAGGTTTTTAGAAAAATTTTGCCAGAGTTTCCTCTGTAACTGGAGGTGGCCACGCTTTCAAGCGTATCATTTTCTTTTATACATCAAACCAACCATTTTTATTATTCAATCAAAACAATGTTCAAACCACAAACTAGTCAAAATATATATAAATCGCATAAATTTCATGAACTTGTGATTTATTCAAACTATGAAGTATATCCCATTACTCTTAGTGGATCTTTATATAAATCAATCCGGTTTCATAAAAACCTCGTTTTTAGAGAAGTTCCGTCTTTACAACTTCTCGTCATCTTTTTCGAAAATAGTTATTTTGTCGAAACTTTGTGTTACACAAGTGTTTACACACTTGTGTGTTCTAAAAACCATTCTTGTTAGTGTAAGATCCGTCTTTAGAAAAACATGATTTCTTGACACTCGGTCCTTTAAAAATACCACATGTAGATCCGTAGATCTACTAGTTTTAATCACTATTTTACAAGCTAAAACACTTTTACACAAGTTCATGATTCGAGTGTGGTAGAGTTTCATCTTCTAACCCTTGTTATACTTAAACAAGCTTTATGTCATAATCCAAGATCATGACTAAACCGGGTTAAATGATGATCCGAGCTACCACAACATAGATCGGGTCCAAATAATCACACAAATCAAATACTACATGATTTACACAACATATGAGCTATTAACCAACATTTTAGTGTTTTAAGTAGACTTTTGTGCTTCAACTTGCGTGTTCATAAATTTTAACCGTCATATATCGTTTTAACCACTTTAGAATAGTTCAAGAAGGTGATTTAAGTAACATACCACTAGCTCGAGGCTAGGGAAGAATCTATGCGAAAAATGCGTGGATAAAAGCAAGATAAAGAGGTCATTCGCCTTCCGATTGCACCAAGCTTCTTCGTATGAGATCCTTATCTCTTGTAGATGATTGGAATGGCTTACATGGAATCGAAAATGGATGTATGTTGAGAGGGGTGTTCGGCCATGAGCTAGGTAGAGAGGGAGAGAGAGTTGTGTTGAGTGAAATGCTAAGTGAATGTTCATGTGTGTTTAGTGTTAAACTTATAGACAATTCTCAGGGTTATTAACCATAAGATTTTGTGCTATCTAGATACTAAGCACATGGATTATAATATTCATTTGAAGGACAAGGTGTGTCCCCCACATGGGGACGGTTTGGTTAAGGGGGGGGGGGGTCTAGTTCGATTCTAACTAGTTAGTTAGGATGATAGTTAGGTTAAGTAAGTTAATTAAGTGCTTAACCTGGTTAGTGGTGTGTCATGCGTTACAATGGGTGTTAGGGTATTCAGGGACCCTAACTGGCTCAGAAAAAAATAAATAATGAAAATAACAATATTTTCATGTTTCGGGTATAGTCCGGTTGTTCGGTTGGATAGTAATCCGTTAAAGTGCTTAACAAAGCTTTAAAGTGTCGTTAATACCCTTTTTAGTGACACAACTCATTTCTGACACTTTGGAAAGTGTCTAGTAATATTTCCTCATGTTTTGGCACTTTATTAGGTAGCTTAATGCTAAATTATTATGTAAAGTGCTGAATTTTTGTACTTAAAGTACGTTTTAGGCACATCCAGTCGTTGTAACTTATTCCTAGAGACGCAGTTCTACAACCCTTGTATCCCTACACTCACCACTAGTGTAGCAAAATATTTCTGGCTCATACAGGCCTTAGAGGCAGTGTCTGCCTGATGCTGGCTCTATCAGCATGTTCAATAGGTTATCCGTTAAAGTGCTACTGTGCTTTTTGTGCATCATGTTTGTCACTAAGGTTTAGCATGTAAATAATGTAGTGACAGCAAGTAAAGTATGATGCAAGTAAGTACATGTATCACTATTCAAGTAGCAGTTTATTCACAAGTTCAAGCAAGCACAGTAATTAAGCAGTAATTAATTATTAATTAAGTCGTACGGATACCTGGTTTAGTGAGGGTTGTCACATTCTCCCCCCGTTAGAAGAATTTCGTCCCGAAATTTTAAGTTCTGCTTGTAGATGCAGGGTTCTTAGGAAATAAGTGGGGGTACTTCTCTTTCATCCGGTCCTCACGCTCCCAGGTGTATTCAGGACCGTGTCTGGCATTCCAACGAACTTTGACGAGCTTGACACTACTCCGGCGGGTCTTGTTTTCCTTCCAATCCGTAACCTCAACCGGTTCTTCAACGAAATGGAGCGCGTCGTCCACATGAATCTCGTCGATGGGAATGGCAATGTCCTCTTGAGTTGGACTTTTCTTCAGGTTGGATACATGAAATGTATCGTGAACACCATTCAGTTCAGCAGGTAAATCCAACTTGTATGCTACTAGTCCTATTCTTTCCAAAATTCTGAAAGGACCAATGTAGCGTGGATTTAACTTCCCACGCTTTCCGAAGTGTGCCACACCCTTCCAAGGTGAAACCTTCAATAAAACCATTTCTCCCACTTGAAATTCCACGTGTTTCTGGTTTGGATCCGCATAGGCCTTCTGTCTGTGGCGAGCTGCTTCGATGCGTTTAAGAATCTCCGCAGTCTTGTCTGTTGTCTCTTGGACGATTTCGGGACCAGCAAGCTGCCTGTCGCCTGCGTCAGCCCAGCATAGGGGTGATCGGCACTTGCGTCCGTAAAGGGCTTCGAATGGCACGACACCAATACTGGTGTGGTAGCTGTTGTTGTATGAAAATTCGACCAAAGGCAAATGCTTATCCCAGCCGCCGCCCAAATCCATAACACACGCTCTCAGCATGTCTTCCAAAGTCTGTATCATTCGCTCGCTTTGACCGTCAGTTTGCGGATGAAACGCAGTGCTCAGATTCAATTGTGAGCCAAAGGCTTCTTGGAAGGATTGCCATATCCTTGACACAAACCTTCCGTCTCTATCAGAGATGATTGAGAGAGGTACTCCATGACGTGCGACGATCTCTCTCATGTAAATTTCAGCCAATTTGCTCGTATTATCCTTCTCTCTGATAGGTAAGAAGTGTGCTGACTTCGTTAATCGGTCCACTATTACCCAAATAGTGTCATGGCCTCTTGGCGTTCTTGGCAACTTTGTAATAAAATCCATTGAGATTTGTTCCCATTTCCACTTGGGAATCTCGGGTCGTTGCAGAAGTCCTGAAGGCTTCTGGTATTCGGCTTTAACCTTAGCGCATGTTAAACATTTGCTCACATAAACAGCAACATCGCCTTTCATCCTAGGCCACCAATCATAATCTTTGAGATCCTGGTACATCTTATCCGCTCCTGGGTGGATAGAGTACCGCGACTTGTGAGCTTCATCAAAAATAACCTTCCTTAAACCTCCAAACAGAGGAACCCAAATCCTTTTCTCAAAACATAACGTTCCTTCCTCGTTTGGTACCAGTAGCTTCTCCATCCCACGGAGGTATTCTTCTTCAAGGTTTCCTTCCTTGAGAGCTTCCTTTTGCGCGGCACGAATGCGCAAGGAAAGATCGGTTCGGATAATCATTTCTAAAGCCCTAACCCTTATGGGCTTGATCCTCTCCTTTCGACTTAGGGCATCGGCGACCACATTCGCCTTCCCTGGATGATACTTTATCTCGCAGTCGTAATCGTTTAGCAACTCAACCCATCGTCTTTGCCTCATATTCAGCTCCTTCTGATTGAATATGTGCTGTAGGCTCTTGTGATCTGTAAAGATTGTACACTTTGTACCATAAAGGTAGTGTCTCCAGATCTTTAATGCAAATACCACTGCGCCAAGTTCCAAATCATGTGTGGTATAGTTCTTCTCGTGCACTTTCAGTTGGCGCGATGCGTAAGCAATAACCTTTTGGCGTTGCATCAACACACAACCCAATCCTTGACGTGAGGCGTCACAGTATACCACAAAATCATCTGTACCTTCCGGTAGTGCTAAGATTGGCGCATTGCAGAGCTTATCCTTCAATATCTGGAACGCTTCTTCCTGTTTGATTCCCCAATCAAACTTCTTATATTTCTGCGTGAGGAGCGTCAATGGTTGAGCGATCTTCGGAAAATCCTCAATGAACCTTCGATAATAGCCAGCCAAACCCAAGAATTGTCGAATCTCGGTTGGCGTCTTTGGCGTTTCCCAATTCTTAATCGCTTCGATCTTGGTTGGATCCACATGGATTCCATCTCCATTCACCACATGTCCAAGAAATTGGACTTCACGTAGCCAAAATTCGCACTTGGAGAATTTGGCGTACAGCTGTTCTTTCTTCAGCAACTCCAAAATAGCTCTTAAATGTTGTTCGTGCTCGGCCTTTGTTCTTGAATAAATCAAGATGTCGTCGATAAACACAATCACGAACTTGTCCAAGTACGGCTTGCAAACTCTATTCATCAAATCCATAAAGACTGCCGGTGCGTTTGTCAAACCAAACGGCATAACAAGGAACTCGTAGTGTCCATAACGAGTTCTGAAGGCGGTCTTTGGGATACTCTCCTCTTGTATCCTTAACTGATGGTATCCAGATCGCAGATCGATCTTTGAATAAAAGCTTGAGCCTTGCAGTTGATCGAATTGATCATCGATTCTTGGCAGAGGATATCTATTCTTGATCGTCAGCTTGTTCAGCTCCCGGTAGTCGATGCACATACGAAAACTACCGTCCTTTTTCTTGACAAACAGGACCGGAGCTCCCTAAGGCGAGAAGCTTGGTCGGATAAAACCCTTGTCTAACAACTCTTGAAGTTGTGTCGACAGTTCCTGCATCTCAGACGGAGCAAGTCTATACGGTGCCTTAGCCACAGGCGCGGCGCCTGGAACTAAGTCAATGTGAAACTCTACTTGCCTCTGAGGTGGCAGTCCAGGTAAGTCTTCTGGGAAGACTTCTGGGTATTCCCTCACAACAGGGATGTCTTCGATCTTCGGCTCAGCAGCCTTCTTATCCACAATGTGTGCCAGGAAGGCAACACATCCCTTCTGCAAACACTTTCGCGCTTTCAGGCAGCTGATAATTCTTAACGGTGTATCATGCTTCTCACCGTGAACCACAATTGTTTCGCCATCTTCGGTTGTGATACGAACAACCTTTTCGTGACAAACTATCTCAGCCTTGTTGCCTGATAACCAATCCATTCCTACCACCACGTCGAAGCTTCCCAACTGGACTGGTAGTAGATCCAAAGCAAACTCACGCTCTCCCAATTCGATCACACAGCCTCTGATAACTTCATTGGCTTCTACTAACTTCCCATTGGCCAATTCGATTGAATAGGGAATATCTAACTTATTAGCGGCTAAACCAAGCATATTCTTAAACTCTAACGACACGAAGCTATAATCGGCACCGGTATCAAATAAAACGGATGCATAGCGTTGGTTTACAGGGAACGTACCAGTAACAACATTGGGGTCCTGGCGCGCCTCCCTTGGTTCGATTTGGAACACTCTTCCACGGGCTTGGTTCAACTCTGGGCAATTCCTTTTAAAATGCCCAATATCACCACAGTTAAAGCATCCAAGTCTTTGCCCGTTTCCACCTCCATTTCCAGCTTGGTTGTTATTTTGGTTCGCATTACCAGCCTGATTCACAATGTTGCCTCGATTTCCATTACCTCCATTGTTTCCTTGTGGGCGATTCCCAATACCACCACGATTATTATTCCTATTCCCAAATCCTCCTTGGCCTCCCCGGCCAGCACTAGCCCAACAAGAATCCTTCAAGTGACCAGTCTTTCCACATGCTTCACATACTTTTGGCCCGCATCGGCCAGAATGATGGCGTTGGCAAGAGTTACACTTGGGATGTGCACCCATATATCCCTTACTTTTCCTCCTACCACCAGTTGTATCCTGAGCTGGCACGTTTTGCTCTCCTTTCTTAACAACCACACTGGCGCCCTGCTTGAAGTTCGAGAACTTCCGTTTGTTACCTCCTGATGACTCGACGTGAGTCTCTTTCTTCTTTTGCTCAACATCACCAAACTTGTTTAGGCGGATCGCCTCCTCAGTGAGAGCTACGCTCAAATCAATCGCCTCAGTAATGGTCGCAGGCTTGGATGAGGTTACCATGCTTATGATTTGAGGAGCTAATCCCCAAATGAAACGTTCAATCCTCTTGAACTCCGGAGTGACCGTGTAGGGTACCACATGCGATAAGTCATGGAACCTTTGAACGTATTCTACGATCTTTGGACCGTCCATTTTCAAATGCCAAAACTCGGTTTCCAATCTTTGGATTTCCGCGCGAGAGCAGTACTTCCTGCGCATAAGTTCCTTCAGTTCGGTCCAGGTTAGCGCGTAGGCAGCAGCTTCACCAAGTGTCTGTACTTGCAGATTCCACCAAGAGAGGGCTCCATCCAAGAATAGCCCTGAGATATAGGTGACTTGCTGGTCTGGTGCGCATTTGCTCATGCGAAGAACAGATTCGGTTTTCTCGGCCCAACGAACAAAGGCGACAACACCTCCTGTGCCATCAAAGTTGACCGGTTTGCAGTCTAGAAACTGCTTGTAGGTGCACCCTATACATACGTTATAACATACGATCGGCATTAGCATCAATTCTAAAGATATCCAATTTAGGTCATGGTTTGTCTAAATGTCTTAGTATTACCATGAGGTGGATTATTGTTGTTGCTAGTGTTGCCAGAGTTGCTTCCACTAGTCCCTCCTTGAGAGGCGGCGTATTGTGCGATGGCAGCAGCGATAATTTGCTGGAGTTCCGCCTCATTGGTAGGCATGCGTGTCTCAAGTCTCGGCGGCATCTTCTAAAAGAGGGTTTACGTTGGTCAGGCCATAGTAAAGATCCCATGTTATAATACGTAAGTTAGGTCATAATGTAGCGTACGTATATAATGATAGTAATAGTACATAACATCTCATGTTATAATCACATCAATCACACAACATCCCATGTTACAAACATCAATCACACAACATCCCATGTCATAGAACATAAATAATCAAATCAAGCATCAAATATGATGAGAATACTGTGATTGCCATATAATGAGACCACATAGTAAGCGTACAAGTACATCACAGTGTCATACAACATCAGTCGACTAAGGGCAACATCACCCTAGTCCAAAAACTATATCAATTCAGTGTCAATACATCAAATACATGTCAACAAAAGTCAGAATCAAAATGTAGCCTCCAAAAATGCTGTGCAGTCAAAAGCATTCGCCGTCTTCTCACCAATGTCTACCTATACGGTACTGAAGAGCTCTACACGGATGGCGGTGGAGGAGGGGGAAAGTGAGTGTAAAACAAGCGGCGCAAGTGGAGCCAGTCCTCCTCCATGGCTCTCTGGGTACTCAAGAATGAAGCAACCTGCTGCTCCAGGGCAAAAAGGCGTGCAGCATAGTCTGGTGGTACAGGTCGAGAGGGCTGCAAAGGAGAGTGGGTCTGACCCTGGCACTGACACGGCGGCGGCTGGGCTCTCTCAAGCTCCTGTATGCGCTGCGTGTGTGCCTCGTGCTGGGTGACAAAAGACATCAAAATGTCCTCAATAGTATACCCCATATGGAAAGAATGGTAGGGGTTAGTCGGTGGCATAGCAGAAGATGATGTCCAAAGGAACGGCTCACTGGTGGGATCAAAAGGTGCCACATGAAATGGAGAAACAGGGGGAAAAATAGCAGACGGTGGTATAGCAGGGATAGATACCGGTATGTGTCCAAAAGGGTGGGCCGAAGAACCTTCTCCAGGTCGTGCTGGAGGTGTAAACCGAGGAAGTGAAAAGGAGGTATCAATGTGGTGGGTATCAGTGATCTGAGGGGGAATAGGTGGAACCTCGTCATCAGCAGGAATCCACCCATGCTGGGCGTGCTCATCTCGTGGGTCCATCTGTGCCTCAAAAAGGGCACGATCAAACTGAACTGGTATAGGATCATGGTGAGGTGCAACAAGAGGGTCAACTGGTGCATCAGCAAAAAGTGGGGGATCAACATGATCAGCAGCAATGACATGATCGCCCTCCAACAACGGGGCATCTACTGGGTGATCATCAATTGGTGGGTCAGCAAAGACAGGCTCAATAATAGGTGCGTCAGCATGAACTGGGTCATGCTCAAGTACTGGGTCAGGAGCAGGGTCTAGTGGCTGCTCGGGCTCATCAAAGGCCATCTCAAAATCAAACTCGGGATCGATGGGATCAACTGGGTCGACTGGATCCTCCATAGGCTGATCCATGGGTATAAACTCTATATCCTCATCCGGGTAGAATCCTGGGGAAAAGTCAGGATTGGAATCCTCCACATCATCATGGTCGAAAGCAAAGCTAAGAATAGGGGCAACAGAGGATGCCTGGTCAGGATCTGATCCATGAGAAAAGTGCTGCGCACTCTGAGTGTGTGAAGGTGCGGAGGCCACAGACTCGAAAGAGCCTGGGACCGGAGAGTGAGCAGGTGACTCCTCAGCAGGAGCATCTGCGATCATCAAAAGATCACCAGCAGCAAGAAGGGCCTCGCCCTGAACCTCATCCTCCACGGGCTCGTCATCAAGAAGATCGACGTCGTCGTCAGCGTCGGCGTCGAGAAGCAAATCGTAAGCAGGATATGAAGCAAGCGGTATGGGAGCAGGGATCTCCACTAACGGTAGGTCCCCAGCCAAAGGGCCATCAGCGAGCTCATCAGCACCATCAGGTAAAGCGAAGGGCTGGAAATCGTCCTCGTCCGTGCTCGTAACGTCGGATGTGTGAACCTCGCGCTCAGAAGACTCTAGGTCGTCCGATACTATAGGTCTAGGTCCTGTGGTGTCTGAGTCACCAGTGCCAGAGGTGTCCATGGTGTCTGTAACCTAAACACAAACATGCACAAACAGTCAATCATACAATCAGATAATCACATAAGTCACCAAGTAAGCATTCACATAGTTCTCCTAGTCCCACTAGCCTCCCAGCCTCTCAGACTGCTCTTCCTAGTCCCACTAGCCAATTCTCCTAGTCCCACTAGCCAATTCTCCTAGTCCCACTAGCCAATTCTCCTAGTCCCACTAGCCATCTACCTCGATCTCCCAGACCGAGCCTCGGCCTCTAAGACCGAGCCTCAGCCTCCAAGACTGAGCCTATAAATAATAAATAAAATGTGCACAACATTTGTTTGTAAAAACGTTTTGGATCTGGACTTAAGTGGTATGCAGTAAAAATGTTTTCGTGAGAGCCCTAGTGATCATAGTCTAGACTCGAGAAAGAATCCTAGTTCGCTATGATCAGAGCTCTGATACCAAGCTGTCACACCCTGGCTTTGCGGAAGCGTGGTTATTTTGGTGTGACTTCTTAATACCATAGCTTAACCATAACAAAGCTATATGAAATAAAATCATGCAAGATCATCCATAGATTTAAGTTTTTAAAACCGAAGTAACATAACATTGTCTTAGAGACTTACAACATCATAACGTAATATATTGTTTGAAAGACAGAAACATCGACATGAAATAAACGCAGTTTAAGATTTGTGACTCGTCCAGGAAAAAGTCACATTTCCTAAACTGGGATGACCTTGGAACCCTTATGCAGCGGGAAAACATAACATACCGTGCCAGATCTTTAATTTCCTGAAATAGATGTAAGTTGAAAAATCAACAATAATGTTGAGCGAGTTCATGTGTAAGTGAGTAAATAAACCTTGTATGTATAAAAATCCTGGTATGTAGCAAATAAGGAAAAAAAGAGATCACCAACGGTTTGCAAGGCCATTGATATGTGTGAAGTGCAAGTAGGAAGACTCAAACCTTGCGATTTTGCGTCGGGGCACAAAGTCACCCCGAGGCCCGTACTGTTGGACCTGGGGTTGGGCTCGCTACACCCAGATAGATCTACCGCTTACGTCCCTCGTTCCTATAATGAGGATTAATGGCCTCCAGTTCACGCCTACCCACTCACATGATCTAAGTAGTAAACCTCCTTACGCTAACCATACCATGTATAAAGTACTTGTAATCAAAGTAACATGTATTTCACCCCCGTAGTTTAGAAAACTGAAAATAGGTAAGAGAAAGGGGGGACATGAACTCACCGTGGCGCGTCTCTACCAAGTATGCCTCCAAATCGATCAGCTGTATGACGACCTACACGTGCTAACTCTATTAGACGAATGGCTGTGCCTTAGCTTTATGGTTTAAGTTTTTGGGAAATAGTTAGGCAACTATTTCGTGTTTACATTTTGTATACTTGGTAGTTATTCTCCTTCCCAAGGATGGGGGATTTAATACATGTGTGTTCGTAACATTCGGATTTCACTATTAAGTCTCACTTAATATATTTTATTTCCAACTTCAAAATATAAGTATTCTTCCCAAAAATATTATATTTTAATACATGTGATTTTCCCAAAATAATACTTAGTAATATTATTTTTACCCTAAAAATAATATTTATGTAGTTCACAAAATAATCATAAACACTTATATAAGTGATGTTGTGAAAAATATATACTAAATATATTTATGTATCACGTTTTATTTTGTGAAATCCCACCTCCGATATTTTATAAATAAGGTCGTGGCGAAATTCATAGTTTGAAAACAAGTCGACAAGTATCTCTAACACTTATAGTGAAAATAATTCTAAGTGTTAGGTTTTTAGAAAATTTTTGCCAGAGTTTCCTCTGTAACTGGAGGTGGCCACGCTTTCAAGCGTATCATTTTCTTTTATACATCAAACCAACCATTTATATTATTCAATCAAAACAATGTTCAAACCACAAACTAGTCAAAATATATATAAATCGCATAAATTTCATGAACTTGTGATTTATTCAAACTATGAAGTAAATCCCATTACTCTTAGTGGATCTTTATATAAATCAATCCGGTTTCGTAAAAACCTCGTTTTTAGAGAAGTTCCGTCTTTACAACTTCTCGTCATCTTTTTCGAAAATAGTTATTTTGTCGAAACTTTGTGTTACACAAGTGTTTACACACTTGTGTGTTCTAAAAACCATTCTTGTTAGTGTAAGATCCGTCTTAAGAAAAACATGATTTCTTGACACTCGGTCCTTTAAAAATACCACCTGTAGATCCGTAGATCTACTAGTTTTAATCACTATTTTACAAGCTAAAACACTTTTACACAAGTTCATGATTCGAGTGTGGTAGAGTTTCATCTTCTAACCCTTGTTATACTTAAACAGGCTTTATGTCATAATCCAAGATCATGACTAAACCGGGTTAAATGATGATCCGAGCTACCACAACATAGATCGGGTCCAAATAATCACACAAATCAAATACTACATGATTTACACAACATATGAGCTATTAACCAACATTTTAGTGTTTTAAGTAGACTTTTGTGCTTCAACTTGCGTGTTCATAAATTTTAACCGTCATATATCGTTTTAACCACTTTAGAATAGTTCAAGAAGGTGATTTAAGTAACATACCACTAGCTCGAGGCTAGGGAAGAATCTATGCGAAAAATGCGTGGATAAAAGCAAGATAAAGAGGTCCTTCGCCTTCCGATTGCACCAAGCTTCTTCGTATGAGATCCTTATCACTTGTAGATGATTGGAATGGCTTGCATGGAATCAAAAATGGATGTATGTTGAGAGGGGTGTTCGGCCGTGAGCTAGGTAGAGAGGGAGAGAGAGTTGTGTTGAGTGAAATGCTAAGTGAATGTTCATGTGTGTTTAGTGTTAAACTTATAGACAATTCTCAAGGTTATTAACCATAAGATTTTGTGCTATCTAGATACTAAGCACATGGATTATAATATTCATTTGAAGGACAAGGTGTGTCCCCCACATGGGGACGGTTTGGTTAAGGGGGGGGGGGTCTAGTTCGATTCTAACTAGTTAGGTAGGATAATAGTTAGGTTAAGTAAGTTAATTAAGTGCTTAACCTGGTTAGTGGTGTGTCATGCGTTACAATGGGTGTTAGGGTATTCAGGTATAGTCCGGTTGTTCGGTTGGATAGTAATCCGTTAAAGTGCTTAACAAAGCTTTAAAGTGTCGTTAATACCCTTTTTAGTGACACAACTCATTTCTGACACTTTGGAAAGTGTCTAGCAATATTTCCTCATGTTTTGGCACTTTATTAGGTAGCTTAATGCTGAATTATTATGTAAAGTGCTGAATTTTTGTACTTAAAGTACGTTTTAGGCACATCCAGTCATTGTAACTTATTCCTAGAGACGCAGTTCTACAACCCTTGTATCCCTACACTTACCACTAGTGTAGCAAAATATTTCTGGCTCATACAGGCCTTAGAGGCAGTGTCTGCCTGATGCTGGCTCTATCAGCATGTTCAATAGGTTATCCGTTAAAGTGCTACTATGCTTTTTGTGCATCATGTTTGTCACTAAGGTTCAGCATGTAAATAAGGTAGTGACAGCAAGTAAAGTATGATGCAAGTAAGTACATGTATCAGTATTCAAGTAGCAGTTTATTCACAAGTTCAAGCACGCACAGTAATTAAGCAGTAATTAATTATTAATTAAGTCGTACGGATACCTGGTTTAGTGAGGGTTGTCACACCTTTAACAATACTTTATCTCTTACTTGAAATTCTAATGGTTTGCGTCGGTTGTCAGCATAGCTCTTTTGTCGATCACGTGCTGATTTCAGTCGTTCCTTAACTTGAATGATCTTGTCGGTTGTTTCCTTCACTATCTCATGTACAGATAGTTGCTTCTCCCCAATATCTGCCCAACAGACTGGGGTTCGGCACTTTCGTCCATAAAGTGCTTCGAATGGTGCAGCATTGATACTTGTGTGATAACTGTTATTATAAGAAAATTCTATTAAAGGTAAGTGATCGTCCCAATTACCTCCGAAATCAATTACACAAGCTCTAAGCATGTCTTCCTTTGTCTGAATTGTCCTTTCGCTTTGTCCGTCTGTTTGAGGATGATAAGCTGTGCTTAGATTTAACTTGGTTCCCATTGCCTTTTGGAAACTTGACTAAAAATAAGAGGTAAAACGACTATCTCTATCAGAAACAATTGATAAAGGTATTCCATGTAATGAAACTATTTCATTTACATATAATATAGCTAGCTGTTCCATACTGAAAGTTTCTTTCATTGGTAGGAAATGAGCTGACTTGGTTAGCATATCTACAATGACCCAGATTGTATCATTTCCTTTTTTTGTTTTGGGTAATTTAGTAACAAAATCCATTGTTATTAGTACCCATTTCCATACTGGCATTTCTCACTGTTGTAGCAATCCTGAGGGTTTCTAGTGTTCAGCTTTAACTTGTGAACAAGTTAAACATTTAGAAACATAGGTTGCTATGTCCTTTTTCATTCCTATCCACCAGAAATTCTTTATTAAGTCCTGGTACATTTTATCACTTCCTGGATGCATCGTATACTTAGACTTATGGGCTTCTTCTAATATATGATGACGTAGGTTTCCTAATTTAGGTATCCACATTTTCTTCTTATGGAATCTCCAAATTTCATCTGTTCCTTGTTCTAATTCCTTTAGCATACCTTTTAATTTTTCAGTATCATCCTTGATTACTGATTCTTGTGCTTCTCTTATCTGATCATTTAAATCCACTTGTAGATTTAATTTAAGAGAATGTACCCTTTTTGGCTTTTCATGATACTTTCGACTTAAAGCATCTGCCACTACATTTGCTTTTCCTTCATGATACTGGATATCATAATCACTAAGCATCTCCATCCAACTTCTTTGTCTCATATTCAATTCCTTTTGACCGAAAACATACCTTAAACTCTTATGATCTGTGAATATGGTAAACTTACTACCATAAAGGTAATGTCTCCAAATCTTAATTGCAAAAATTATAGCTCCTAATTCTAGATCATGGGTTGAATAATTCTCTTCATGATTCTTAAGTTGTCTAGACGCATATGCTATAACCTTTTGGCGTTGCATCAACACACATCCATAACCTAACTTAGAAGCGTCACAATAGACTTCAAAGTCTTCATTTCCTTCTGGTAACGCTAATATGGGTGCATGGGTTAATTTATGCTTAAGAATTCTAAAGGCTTCTTCTTGCTTTGGTCCCCATTCAAACTTAATGGATTTACATGTTAACTTAGTTAAAGGAGTGGCTATTCTAGAAAAATCTTGAATAAATCTTCTATAATAACCGGCCAATCCTAAGAAACTTCTAACTTCAGTTGGTGACTCAGGGGTTTTCCATTTGGTAATCACCTCGATCTTTGTGGGATCCACATGAATTCCTTCATGATCAACTAAGTGTCCAAGAAACTGTACTTGCTTTAACCAAAATTCGCACTTTGAAAATTTAGCGTAAAGCTTTTCCTTTCTTAATAAACTTAAAAGTGCGTGCAAATGCTTTGCATGTTCCTCTTTACTTTTAGAATAGATGAGAATATCATCTATAAAAATAATTATGAATTTATCCAAATATGGCTTACATATTCGGTTCATCATGTCCATAAATGCAGCTGGGGCATTGGTTAAACCAAATGGCATGACAATAAATTCATAATGTCCATACCTTGTTCTGAATGCGGTTTTAGGAATGTCCTCTTCCTGTACCTTTAATTGATGATATCCTGACCTTAAATCGATTTTAGAGAAAAATCGAGCTCCTTGCAGTTGATCGAACAGATCATCGATTCTTGGTAATGGGTACCGATTCTTAATCGTGACCTTGTTCAATTCACGGTAGTCAATGCACATACGCATTGATCCGTCTATCTTTTTAACAAATAAAATTGGTGCTCCCCACGGCGACGAACTTGGCTGTATGAATCCTTTCTCTAATAATTCGTCTAACTGTTTCTTCAGTTCCTGCATTTCTGCTGGTGCCAAACGGTAAGGTGCTTTGGCAATTGGTGCTGTTCCTGGTAATAGATGGATTCTGAATTCAACTTCTCTGCCTGGCGGTAGTCCTGGTAATTCTTCTGGAAATACATCTGAAAACGGAGACACTATTGGAATGTCCTTTAGTTCTTTTCCTTTAGTGTTAGTGATTATATA
Organism: Helianthus tuberosus; assembly: GCA_030545235.1. Classification (NCBI taxonomy): domain Eukaryota; kingdom Viridiplantae; phylum Streptophyta; class Magnoliopsida; order Asterales; family Asteraceae; genus Helianthus; species Helianthus tuberosus. The sequence goes on along the minus strand of CM060365.1, from coordinate 106,849,097 downwards.
AATCAAATACACTATAGATCCTTTTCTTATATAGCTTGCAGTTTTCATCACAGAGATGAATTTCGTGGATCTAGATGGTTTATCTCCTTTAATTGTGATATTTTCACCTTTTGGTGAATTTACTTGAATTGACTTTTGATCATATAAAATACTGGCTTTATTGGCTATTAACCAATCCATTCCTAATACAATATCAAATCCTGCCAGATTCATTGGGTAAAGATTTGCAAAATACTTTTGCTTTAAAATTTCTACTCTTGCTCCCTGCAAGATTTCAGAAATCCCAACAGTTTCTCCATTTGCTGTCTCTACTAAACATTCTTGTGGTAGTTTAGTTAATGACTGATTTAGAAGTTTCCAAAATGAAGTATTAATAAAACTTTGGTTTGCACCAGAGTCAAATAATACTTTAGCAAATACATCATTAACTAAAAACGTACCATCTATCACGTCTGGAATCATCTTGGCTTCATCTACAGTCAGAATGAATGCTCTAACATTTTTAGTGTTCATGTTGTTCGCAGCTGGAGCCAATTTCAGAAAATTCGGCTTGATGTGTCCTTTTTCTCCACAGTTGAAGCACAGTCCATTACTGGATTTTCTCCTGCAATCTTCTTCTTTGTGTCCTGGCATCTTGCAGAAATTGCAAAGAGTGGAGCATTTTCCCTAATGCTTTTTCTTGCAGACCTTGCAGAATGGTGCAGAGGTAGAACCTATATTCCTATGGTTATAATTCCCAGAACGGAATTCTTGGGTAAGCCTTTGGGTTAGGTTTCTCCTCTGGTCTTCTTCTCTAGTACGGATTAACTCATCTGTCAAGGTATTTGCTAGTTCTACAACTTCTTCTATAGTTTGGGGGTCTAACTGCCTTGACTACATGTCTAATCTCCCCAATTAATCCCCATATGTAACGGGAGATTAATACCGGTTCAGGTGATGCAAGGTTTGGTACTATTCTAGCATATTCAAAGAATGTGGTAGTATAACCCTTACTATCTACCCCGGTCATCCTTAAGTTCAGAAACTTATTTGCTATTTGTTCTTTTTCATTGGGAGGGCAGAATTTCCTTTCTACCATGTTCTTAAATTTCTCCCATTCCATGTTGTATACCTTATCACTTCCTCTTGACTGGAGGATAGTGTTCCACCATTCTAAGGCTAAGTTCTTAAACAAGTTAGAAGCAAACATTATCTTATCTTCTTCAGCATACTTGCTTATTTTTAAAACAGCCTCAGTCTTTTCTATCCAGCGTAGAGCTGCAATGGGTCCTTCATTGCCCGAGAATTCTATTGGTTTGCAGGACTAGAATTCTTTGTAAGAACAACCATAAGGCATGGTTCTTCTTCTTTTGGGAATGGGCACTTGAAGTATGGGTCCATTGTTCACGCTGTTTTCTGGTTCAGTTGGTCGCTTACTGCTATGTTTACTTTTATTACCAGCATCCTTAACAGTTTGAAGAATAAATGGCATTGCATCTATAATTCCTTGTGCCACTATGTGTTGGATAGCACTATTATCCATTTGATTTCCATTGTTATTGATGCTTGGATTCTCATTAACCAAGTTAATGTTACTCTGGTTATGGTTATTCAGATTTCCTTGATTTCCTTCGTCGGCCATCTGAATTTTAAATATTTATCACGTATTAATATCACAAAATAATATTTAATATAGTTAATCACATGACACGCATTTTGGTCAAAAGCGTAGATCATTGCGACTTACTCTATTTTCATATACTATGCCTCTATTACACACCAGTACTGAAATTAAAAATTACAATACCGACTGAAATTAAAACTACACTACTAGTAATAGGCATCCGTAGTTTTTTTATACACATACACACATATTATATTATTTTATTATTAATATTATTACTACTACCGTCTCCATTCTCACATCCACGGATATGGATTCATCCAAAAATCCATAGTGCGCTCGTCATATTTCCAGACGAGTCGCTCTCCCACTTGTCTCATTCGTTCACTACTTTCTAAAATTTCCTCACCAAATGTCCTAAGTTCTTGTACGTTTTCTGCACTCATTGGGGTGCAGGTTCTAGGACTGGGTTCGGAATCTGGGGTGCGGGTTCCTGATATGGGGGTGTAGGTGCCTGGAATTGGTAAGGATCTTCTAAAATCTCCCTAATGTATTCATCGTGGTAATAGGGATCTAAAGGGTCCAAACCTGAGTAGGCTCCTATGTTCTGCATGGGTGTGTCTTCATGTATCAGGTAGCGTTGCACATAGTCCCTAACTTCATCCCACCAGGGGTCGTAATTTGGGTCTAGGGGGTTTGGTGCTGGTACCCTAGGTATTTCCTCCGAGTTGAAGTCATGCATTTCTACTTGCTTTTCAGGGTTTTCTATCTCCATCGGTTGGTCAGGGATTGGTGGTTGTGGTTGGGGTGCTATTATTTGTTCCAGATTAGGGTCAGCTGCAGTGGTGGCTAGGATGTGAATGTTGGCTATACCCCTATTGATCATATCCTGGGCATAGGCATCTGTCTCTCTCTTGACTGCTGCTAGTGCTCTCTGGTCTTGTAACTTTTTCATACGTTTTCTACGCTCGTGTGCCCCTCTACTAAACCATCCCCTCTTTTTCTGAGGAAATGGCTCTTCTAACTGAGCCTTAAACACAAAGATTCCTTCTTCCGTATCAGCAGAGTACCCTGAGAGGGCAGGCTGAGAAGAGGAGGTGCCTTCGATTCTAGGAGAACCAGACAATTGACGGTACGCGTCAGATGGTCCTTGGTCGCTCATACTGTAAACTAACAGATAGTCAAATAACACAGAGCAATAAAATACAATTATGCACGTATTTCCGTAATTTATTTCCTAACAGACTGAATTTTGATGTCAGCAGAACACTTTTGTGGCTGAATCAGTGGCTTAGCTCTGATACCACCTTCTGTCGCAACCTCCGATCCCACATCCCCGGGAACGGACGACCGCGAGCCAGTTTCGGTGGTATCGCGTATTGTCTAATTTGGCAGTGGAAATTTTCATCAGGACCGTAGTTAGGAAATATTGAATCAGAGTAAAATACCACATTTCCATAATATTAAACAAATGGGATAAACCCAAGTTCATAGTACACACGTTTTCATAGGAATAAATCCTATTTTATTTAATAAAAACATCTATTTTATTTTAGGTAACTTTATTACCACTTTTCCAAGCCTTCAGTGCTGTCCAGCTGGCTTCTATTTGGCTTTCACAATTTGTTACCTGAAACGCGTTTTAAAAACATTTGTCAGTGGGAAATACTGGTGAGTGAATCCCAGTTTAATCAAGTTTAATAAAAACCCAGTGTACAGCATTGAGGGCGATCTCGCAATTATATTTGTTTCTAAGATATACCAATTAACATCCATAGTACTATCAGGCCCGACTTGTGGAAATGTTACGCCTTGACCAGGTGGTAACAAATTTTGTATACAAAACCCCAACATACTCATGATAATTGTATTCTTACAAATACTCAATAACTGCTTCATATGCATTTAATTATATGAGGTTTTGTAAAAATAGTTAACAAAAGGTACACAGAAAGTGGATCAACTCACATTGATGTCTTAGATTTTCCGTAAGGGTTTCCTGGTGACAATCTATAATTTACACAAATGCACACGCGTTAGTATAATAACCCATTTTAACATTAGTAATACCCTCCCCGAGACGGCATTCCAACGACTACGTCGGGCAGAACCACGACAGCCGTTACGGAACCCTAAATCAATCGGGCAGCGTATCTAATACGTATCCAGGGGTTATAATACTTACAACGGAGCAGAACTTCGCTATTTAGGGGGTATTAGACCCGAGATAATGCCTACTATAAGAGAATCACGTTTAGAAAGAAAGAAATGAACGAACAGACTGAAGATCCGATGGCTTCTACTTATAGTGCTGAATTCTCACTTTCTCGCGACCCGCGTAAAACAAGACCACGGGCTACGCGGCCCGCGTCAAAGGGGTCAACGGCGTAGCTTTGAGGTGTCACCATCCTAGCTTCGCCACGTGTCGCCACATGGCGGCTTCCGGAGGAGGGCGGGTGGCCAGCCTTGTCGCGGCCCGTGTCAACTAACGGGGTAGTTTACGCGGCCCGCCTAAACCCCAAAAACTTTGTTTTTTATTTATTTTAAATGTTATAATGTATTTTGGGCTCGGTTTTCACGTACGGGGTGTATTTTGGGACATGCAGGGACATTTTAAATATTTTTAGGGTGTCAGAAATAATTCGAGGGTGTCGGTTTTCTTGAGGATTGTTATAGGATGTTCTAGAAGTCTGTGAGGTATGACGAGAAAGAAAAAACAATATATTCAGTGGTTCAAAAGAAAGATGAAAATGGACAGGACATTGATGTGGAAGTTAAGTTCACAGTGGCCGATGTAAGAAGGGTTTTAGATCTGAAGGACAATGATGATGACCCGATCATTATACCAGAGAGGTTATGTAGAGGTTTCTGGTTCAGAGTGGGATATGCTGGACACGTGAATGACAAATACATCAAATCCAGATTCTGTAGGCCTTATAAGTTTTTTTGTTCATTGTGTGGTGCATGCATTGTCACACCGAAAGGGAGCTTATGATGAGACATCGGACTACATTATGAATATCATTACATGTTCAGTGTTGAATAGGCCTTACAACATTTCACAAGTGTTGTTTAATCACATGATTGACAACATCAAAGGCGAAAAATACATCATGTACCCAAGATTCATACAGATGCTATTAGATAATCAAGTGCCGAATCTTCCAAAGGATCCAGCTGATGAGTTGAAGTTGCAACATATGAGCAGTGAAACATTGAATCGATTGAATAAATACAAAGGTTTGACGGAAGATCAGGAGCCGAGAGTTGAAGGATTGATTTGTAAGATTAAGAATCCGAACTATGTGGCACCTGAGAATGATGAATGGAGGCATGAGAATAGTAATTCCGAGGATGAAACGGATAATCTGAGGGGCATGCATGAAAAGAAGCTAAGGTTTTGGTTTGTGAAAGATGGAAAAAGGAAAAGGACTCCTAAAGTTTCACCAAAAGTGGTTGCTCCAAAGATTGTTATTAAGGGTAAAGTTGGAAAGGGGGAGTCACAAGAGAATCTAGTAGATTATTCTTTGATATATTGTACTAATAAATATTGATGTTTTTTTGCAGAGCCAGCCAAGAAGAAGTCTCCACCGAGACTTGTTGATGAGCCTGTGATTGATCCAACAGAGCTGATAAGGCAAGGAGCAGATCTTCTAAACATGACACTTGATCAATACATCAAACATACTGCTGATGAAGCTCCTAAAGCTGCTGCAAAGGTTCAAGGTTCTCATGTTGAAAAAGAAGCTGAAGCATCTTCAAAGAATGTTGGTGGTGAAAGTTTGAAAGAAAAAGAAGCTGAAGGAGTTGTGCAATCTGATTCAAGTGCAACTGTAAGTGATTCAAGTGAGACAGAGCCTGAATTTGATACATTAAAGTTGGGAGTTGGAAAGATAAAGTTAAAAGTGAAGCCTCAAAAAGAAAAAGAAAGGATCAGATGAAGAAGATTCAACGTATATTCCAACACCTGAGGAAAAGAAGAAACTCAGGAGAAAGCGTAAAGCTCATCCTACAGGAGTTATTCCAAGGAATATCAGAGCAAGAAAGGGGTCAGGAACAATGCCTGAAATTTAGAGTGGTAAAGTTCCTGAAGTTCAACAAGCTCAAAGTACTCCAGAGGTTGAAGTTCAAAATGTTAATATTCCTGAAGTTCAAACTGCTGAAGCTGAAAAGAAAGTGCATGAAAGTCCTATTTATGAAAAAGTTGAAAAGAATGTTGAAGCTGAAAAGGATGATGATGAAGTGGAGTTCATGGGTGAACAAGAGTCTACGCCACCACCACCACCAATCAATCCTACAATCCACATTCAAGATGATCCAAAGGAGTCACTTGAGAAGAAAGACACTTCGTCTGGTTCTTATGATGATTTTCCAAAGGTTCATGGTGAATTTCCATTTGATCTTCTTGAAGGTGATTACGAAATGTTTCATGATGGAAAGATCAAAGTTCTTACAAAGAAAGTGAGTAGTTTGGAAAAAGCAAAGGCGAAAGCAGAAGCTGAACGTGATGAAGTGAAGGAGAAGCTTAAGAAAGTATTGGCTGAGAATGATGAGTTAAAGTTAGCAGTGAACGATCATGCTGAAAGAATTGATGACTTAACTGATGATCTTGGAGAACAAGCCAAAGTCATTGATCAACTCACTACAGAGCTTGCAGAAGTGAATGCCAAATATGAGAACATGAATGAAGTCAACAAGACACTGCATCAGATGATAGGTGAACTGCATGAATCATCATCAAATGAAAGTGAAGTTCTAAGGCAAGAGATTGAAGCTCTGAGGGCAGATAAAGCTGTGAAAGATGAACAACTAAACATTTGTATGTTGTGATGGAACACAGGCTTGGAATCAATGTCCAAGCTGTGTATAATGACTTGGAGATTCAAAGAGTAGAGGAACGAATAGCTCAAAGGGAGAAAGAGTTGGCAGAAGAAGCAACGCAGAAAAAGAAAAGTGTTGTGGTTGATAATGAAGAGATTCTTGGGTCTTCTAGCCAACAAGTTCGATCTAAAGCTGAAGCTACTGACGTTGAAATGACAGAAGCAGAGGTGAATGCTAATGAAGTTGATCCAGAACAAGGTTTTGTCCTTATTGGTGAATCCTTTTCATTACCTTATAGTTTAAAAGAGGTTATCCGTTTAGTGAAAGTTAATCAACGAAAACGGAAGGCGAGAAAATCTCAAGGAGCTCATATTGAAAATGATTCTAATACAAAATTGCTTTGTTATAAAGAAGAGAAAGATGGTCATGATGAAGAAGAAGAAGAAGAATAGATAGATAATGAGGAGTTGGAGCAGTTTTTGGAAGACATCGACAACTATGATCCCATGTATGATGATGATGATCAAGGTGCAACAGGATTGATAGTTGTGAAGCCGACTTCTCAGCATACTCTTAATGATTTTCTAAATGATGAGCTTAATGAACAAGTGGAGGATCAACAGCATGAGTCTTCTTCTTCTGGCAAACAACATGCTGATCAGGTATTCCTAACTCAACCGAAAGTTATTTACTTGCATTCTTCATTTGAGGGGGAGTTAGAGGTACCTAGGACGAGGGAGGAAATGTTAGAAGAATTGGGTATGGAATATGGGAATCTGAAGTTTGATATAGAAGATGAAATTCCACCATTGCCCGAGAGAGAATATGAGTTTAAGTTTGCCAATGAAGCAGACAACTTTAATGATGTGATTATAGAAGAAGGATCAGATATTTCTGAAGAAGACACTCCCTTTCACTATGCGGGAGTTGATGATACTTTTCCGACGTTTACTGAAATGTTCAAAACACATAATGAAGATGAAGTTAGGAGGAAAGTAGTGAAAAGATAAGTTCTGAAGGTATTCCAGAGATAGTTCCACAGGAAGAGTTGCTAGAAGGAAGGAAGAATTGGTTTAAAGTGATGCCGAAGGAGAGAAAGTTCAAGAGGCCACTTCAATATTTCACGGATCATCCAGATAAATCGTTGGGTGATATTCTTTCTTGGGGTTATCTTGAAGATCTTGAAGTATATGCTATCAGAAGGGAGCATGGGGTTCAATACTTCGAGTTCCTGTCAGATATAAAAACACTCCCATGGTGGGATGTGGAGGAGCTCGTGCAAACGAATAATATCAAATAGTTCTATTATGGTCCAGAAGTGAGGATGCATGACCAAAAGCTGTGGAACTACATCAAGCTCTAGGAAAAGAACAAGTTCCCTGATTGGAAGCCTCATTTCCCAAAGCAAGACATAAAGTTTGGTCCAATTACGGGAGAGAAAGACATTACACTAAAGATAAAGCCTCCCAGATGTTTAAAGAACATGCCACTGTGTGCAATGGAACAAGACTTTTATGAATACTTTCAAGGCTGGATGTATAACCAAAGCACGGCAGAAGCAGTGATATCTTTGTTTGATAAGATGACAGGAGAGGCAAGGCGAATAAATGTGTTAGATCCTATGTGGTTGGTGAATTGTTCGAAGAAGGATATTGATTATTTATTCTTCAACAAGATTGTGTATGATGGTCATGCCAAAGCTCAAGCGCAACAGTATCAGAAGATGACTAATCTATGCTTTACAAAGGATATAAACTCAGGGAGGTATTGGCAGACTAAGTTCAGAGACTTAGAGTTGGAGGAGTTCTTGAAGAAAGAGAAAAGGAGCGAAAAGTTCAAAAAGATAGCTAAAAGAGCTGCTGTTCTAGGAAGAAGGAAACTGTTCAGGCCTCCACCGATAGACCAAACTCTAATAGAATCCGAAGAGAAAAAGATACCAAGGTGGGATAGAAAGCGAGATAGAGATCCTGAGTACAGGAAGTATTGGAAGGCCTCTAAGGCGAAAAATGTTAGCAGAGAAAGCAGAGGCTAGGAGACAGAAGGCCAGAGCTAGCAGGCGCAGCAAGAAGGTGAAATAAAGACTATGCAGGAAGGAAGACTACAACTACATCCAATGTGACAACTGTGTTCTGTAATCGATATACAATGTAAAACAATGTTGATTATCAATAAAACGATGTGCTTTGGTGTTATTATATGTGTTTTGGTGTTTTTATGTGTGTAATTGTGTTTTAAGATTTTACAATTTCATTCGATTCTGATTTCAAGCTTTAAATCGCTTTCTGGAAGGTTATACGCAAACTGGTGCGTAAACGCAGTCAGTTTAACGCGACAAACACTCCGGAATAGTTACATAGGATTAACATACCTTAAATAACCTCCACATGACTTAGAAATAAGCTTTGGATGGTTTGGTGTGCTGATCAGGTATTCCTAACTCAACCGAAAGTTATTTACTTGCATTCTTCATTTGAGGGGGAGTTAGAGGTACCTAGGACGAGGGAGGAAATGTTAGAAGAATTGGGTATGGAATATGGGAATCTGAAGTTTGATATAGAAGATGAAATTCCACCATTGCCCGAGAGAGAATATGAGTTTAAGTTTGCCAATGAAGCAGACAACTTTAATGATGTGATTATAGAAGAAGGATCAAATATTTCTGAAGAAGACACTCCCTTTCACTATGCGGGAGTTGATGATACTTTTCCGACGTTTACTGAAATGTTCAAAACACATAATGAAGATGAAGTTAGGAGGAAAGTAGTGAAAAAGATAAGTTCTGAAGGTATTCCAGAGATAGTTCCACAGGAAGAGTTGCTAGAAGGAAGGAAGAATTGGTTTAAAGTGATGCCGAAGGAGAGAAAGTTCAAGAGGCCACTTCAATATTTCACGGATCATCCAGATAAATCGTTGGGTGATATTCTTTCTTGGGGTTATCTTGAAGATCTTGAAGTATATGCTATCAGAAGGGAGCATGGGGTTCAATACTTCGAGTTCCTGTCAGATATAAAAACACTCCCATGGTGGGATGTGGAGGAGCTCGTGCAAATGAATAATATCAAATAGTTCTATTATGGTCCAGAAGTGAGGATGCATGACCAAAAGCTGTGGAACTACATCAAGCTCTAGGAAAAGAACAAGTTCCCTGATTGGAAGCCTCATTTCCCAAAGCAAGACATAAAGTTTGGTCCAATTACGGGAGAGAAAGACATTACACTAAAGATAAAGCCTCCCAGATGTTTAAAGAACATGCCACTGTGTGCAATGGAACAAGACTTTTATGAATACTTTCAAGGCTGGATGTATAACCAAAGCACGGCAGAAGCAGTGATATCTTTGTTTGATAAGATGACAGGAGAGGCAAGGCGAATAAATGTGTTAGATCCTATGTGGTTGGTGAATTGTTCGAAGAAGGATATTGATTATTTATTCTTCAACAAGATTGTGTATGATGGTCATGCCAAAGCTCAAGCGCAACAGTATCAGAAGATGACTAATCTATGCTTTACAAAGGATATAAACTCAGGGAGGTATTGGCAGACTAAGTTCAGAGACTTAGAGTTGGAGGAGTTCTTGAAGAAAGAGAAAAGGAGCGAAAAGTTCAAAAAGATAGCTAAAAGAGCTGCTGTTCTAGGAAGAAGGAAACTGTTCAGGCCTCCACCGATAGACCAAACTCTAATAGAATCCGAAGAGAAAAAGATACCAAGGTGGGATAGAAAGCGAGATAGAGATCCTGAGTACAGGAAGTATTGGAAGGCCTCTAAGGCGAAAAATGTTAGCAGAGAAAGCAGAGGCTAGGAGACAGAAGGCCAGAGCTAGCAGGCGCAGCAAGAAGGTGAAATAAAGACTATGCAGGAAGGAAGACTACAACTACATCCAATGTGACAACTGTGTTCTGTAATCGATATACAATGTAAAACAATGTTGATTATCAATAAAACGATGTGCTTTGGTGTTATTATATGTGTTTTGGTGTTTTTATGTGTGTAATTGTGTTTTAAGATTTTACAATTTCATTCGATTCTGATTTCAAGCTTTAAATCGCTTTCTGGAAGGTTATACGCAAACTGGTGCGTAAACGCAGTCAGTTTAACGCGACAAACACTCCGGAATAGTTACATAGGATTAACATACCTTAAATAACCTCCACATGACTTAGAAATAAGCTTTGGATGGTTTGGTGTGCTGATCAGGTATTCCTAACTCAACCGAAAGTTATTTACTTGCATTCTTCATTTGAGGGGGAGTTAGAGGTACCTAGGACGAGGGAGGAAATGTTAGAAGAATTGGGTATGGAATATGGGAATCTGAAGTTTGATATAGAAGATGAAATTCCACCATTGCCCGAGAGAGAATATGAGTTTAAGTTTGCCAATGAAGCAGACAACTTTAATGATGTGATTATAGAAGAAGGATCAAATATTTCTGAAGAAGACACTCCCTTTCACTATGCGGGAGTTGATGATACTTTTCCGACGTTTACTGAAATGTTCAAAACACATAATGAAGATGAAGTTAGGAGGAAAGTAGTGAAAAAGATAAGTTCTGAAGGTATTCCAGAGATAGTTCCACAGGAAGAGTTGCTAGAAGGAAGGAAGAATTGGTTTAAAGTGATGCCGAAGGAGAGAAAGTTCAAGAGGCCACTTCAATATTTCACGGATCATCCAGATAAATCGTTGGGTGATATTCTTTCTTGGGGTTATCTTGAAGATCTTGAAGTATATGCTATCAGAAGGGAGCATGGGGTTCAATACTTCGAGTTCCTGTCAGATATAAAAACACTCCCATGGTGGGATGTGGAGGAGCTCGTGCAAACGAATAATATCAAATAGTTCTATTATGGTCCAGAAGTGAGGATGCATGACCAAAAGCTGTGGAACTACATCAAGCTCTAGGAAAAGAACAAGTTCCCTGATTGGAAGCCTCATTTCCCAAAGCAAGACATAAAGTTTGGTCCAATTACGGGAGAGAAAGACATTACACTAAAGATAAAGCCTCCCAGATGTTTAAAGAACATGCCACTGTGTGCAATGGAACAAGACTTTTATGAATACTTTCAAGGCTGGATGTATAACCAAAGCACGGCAGAAGCAGTGATATCTTTGTTTGATAAGATGACAGGAGAGGCAAGGCGAATAAATGTGTTAGATCCTATGTGGTTGGTGAATTGTTCGAAGAAGGATATTGATTATTTATTCTTCAACAAGATTGTGTATGATGGTCATGCCAAAGCTCAAGCGCAACAGTATCAGAAGATGACTAATCTATGCTTTACAAAGGATATAAACTCAGGGAGGTATTGGCAGACTAAGTTCAGAGACTTAGAGTTGGAGGAGTTCTTGAAGAAAGAGAAAAGGAGCGAAAAGTTCAAAAAGATAGCTAAAAGAGCTGCTGTTCTAGGAAGAAGGAAACTGTTCAGGCCTCCACCGATAGACCAAACTCTAATAGAATCCGAAGAGAAAAAGATACCAAGGTGGGATAGAAAGCGAGATAGAGATCCTGAGTACAGGAAGTATTGGAAGGCCTCTAAGGCGAAAAATGTTAGCAGAGAAAGCAGAGGTTAGGAGACAGAAGGCCAGAGCTAGCAGGCGCAGCAAGAAGGTGAAATAAAGACTATGCAGGAAGGAAGACTACAACTACATCCAATGTGACAACTGTGTTCTGTAATCGATATACAATGTAAAACAATGTTGATTATCAATAAAACGATGTGCTTTGGTGTTATTATATGTGTTTTGGTGTTTTTATGTGTGTAATTGTGTTTTATGATTTTACAATTTCATTCGATTCTGATTTCAAGCTTTAAATCGCTTTCTGGAAGGTTATACGCAAACTGGTGCGTAAACGCAGTCAGTTTAACGCGACAAACACTCCGGAATAGTTACATAGGATTAACATACCTTAAATAACCTCCACATGACTTAGAATTAAGCTTTGGATGGTTTGGTGTGTTGAAATCAAGTTTGTTCGATCGCAGGGACTATTTGTGTCAAACTGTGAAATTATACCGACTTGTATAGTAACGAACACTCCGGAACTAGATCGTAAGTTAAACATACCCTAAATATCCTTTACATAGCTTAGAAATAGGATTTGAGGGGTTCGGTATGCTAAAATAAACTTTATTGATCAATAGGGACTAAAAGCGTCAAAAAGTGCATAAGTTTGCATTTTCGCTCATATCTTACGTTCTGAATATATCCGGACAACCAAAAATTTATGTAATCATTAAAATATTTTATTTTAGTGATTTGCATGATAAAATTCCATTTGTTGCGTAATTTGGATCGTTTTTGCGTCCGTTACGACTTCCGTCGTAATTAACCGAACAACGCAGCCGTACGACCAAACGAACAGACATCCGGCATATTGTTCAGCATGTTTCATGTTCCCCATGCTTTAACATCCTTATGGAGCTTAAAAATGGGTTTGATGGGTGTTAGAAGTGCCAAAACTCGACCATATGCGCACAGGGACCAAAACTGTCAAAATGCAAAAAATGACTGACCTGCAGGGTCCTTACGGACCGTATGGGTACTGCTTACAGTCCGTAAGCATGTCCCAGATCAGCAGAAGTTGTTTCCAGCTATTTCCAGCTTGATCCCACTTTTGCAAATGGTTTTGGGCGATTGTAGGGGCTCCCATGGTTTTGTAAATCTATGGGCACGAGGTGTACGACCTAGATTAAAGCTCGGGAATCGAGGAATGATCCTAACGGTTCTAGTTTTCCTATAAATAGCACCCCCCCCCCCCACTTCACTTCTTTCTCACTCAAATCTGATCTAGGATGCTCTAAGTTGAAGCCTTGCTTCATACCTGAGCTACTTGGATCAAGATTTGCTTGCTTGGACCCTTGGTAAGTCCTCTTTCGTTCTTGTTTTGTTTTTCGAGCATGAAAGTCAAACTGAGTTTGACTTTCAGCTTTGACCAGTCAAAGGTCAGCACAAAGTTCCGTTGAACTTTGCAACATGAGCGTAGTCACGATGGTTATAGTCCCTTGTGACTATACCTACTGATTACCACGTTGACTAGGCGTAGTGACGAGTCGTAGTTTCGGCCAACATGCGTATTTATGCGTATTTTGTAACCAAACTACTCTTGGGTATCAAAACCGTTTGTTTTGATACCAAAACCTGTTTTCTAACTTAACTAAACATGTCTTAGCATGTTTAGCTCGTCACTTTTAGATTAGTGCTTGTGTAGAGTCGTAAGTCAAGCGGACTAAACACCCGCTTAGACTTTCGAACTCGACCCGTTTGGTCAATCTTTTGGATCCGACCAAACATGTTTAGTGACCATAGTTGCATAGGGAATAACCTTCCGAGGTTATACCTTAAGGTCACTTAGGTTTAATTAGTTGTATGATAGGTAATTTATATGCCTTAGGTAAATGACCAAAATGCCCTTTACATGCATAATTGGTAATTAAGCATTTGTAACATAAACTTTTGTCACGTAACTGATTATGCAACATATTTAAACATGTTTAGGCATATAATACTTGTCATCGAACTAGTTAGACGTCTCGAATGCGCATTTGCGCGAACGACGCGTTAAAGTAGCCTAAGCTACCTTAATGGGTCGCAATGGGTCGAAAGCACTTAGGTTAGGTTCCGATTTAGAACGTAGGCTTTGTTAAACCATATCACATGAGTTCCAACACTCATTTGGTTTACAAGACCTCATTCTGTCCGATCTTCCGATTTAGGCATCTATTGTTTGACTAGTGATTCGATTACTAGGTGCTGCTTGATTTCTCTGGTTTACTTGAGTTTGTTGAAGTTCTATTGATTGAGGATACTTTGCACTTCAAGTGAGTACATAGTTCTCCTATTTACTGTTTTCAATTGTTTTGGGGTGATTCATATGTATCAAAACGATTTCCGATATTATAACGATGATTTCAAAAACGATTAAGATGGTTTATACTAAACTAATAACGATTTCGATAATGTGAATGAACTTGTTGGTTGTAGTTACATAACGAATGATATTCATTAATTTTGGCTGAACCAACCGGTATTAGGTTATGGTAACATAGGATCTGACAAATCCCGTTATCAGACTGCACCCATGGTTATGTGTGGGTTAGGTGGGTAACGACTGAATCTGTGATTGTTAACTTACCCTTTGGTGGTTTGTTAATGCGAGAAGTGAGAAACGAGATAGTCGAGTCACGAAGGTTTGAATATTATTAGCGAGACGACCAAAAATAGTTTTCACAATTAAAACGAGGATGATTTAAACGATTTAAACAAGTTAACGATTTGGAAACAATTTGGGAACGATTTTAACGAGTTAAACAAATTGGATAAACGATTGGTTTTTGGTTAAGTGTTTAGATAACGGGACGGGTATAATGTGGTGAAAACATGGTAGATACGCCGCTGGTACTTCTTATATATAAGTGTTTTCAACATATTACATACCGTGGCGTTATTTAGTTCACTTGGGTAAACGATTTTGAAACGATGTCGCATAACGATGTTTTCGAAAGGATATAAACCATACGAGTTTTACTAACAAGTTAATACGAAGTGTTTTACAATTTGGTTTACTAAAACAAATGTTTTTGGGTTAAGAATCATGGCTACGAGGTTTTATAAATTATAACCCGCTTGATTTGAGTTGGTTAATTAAGTTGCAATGTTGTACTATTTTCAAAACAAGGTTTTTAATAAGGTATTGCAACATGTAAACTAGCCATGATTCCGATACTCTCATAAAACCTATGTACTCGCCAGCATTTCTTTGCTGACTTTGTTTTTACATATGTTTCAGGTGTTGTTGCATGATTGATTTCTAGGATGCATGCGTCACATAGGATCTGGACGAGGCCTTAGTAACATAATAACAGTGATAGTCGATATGTGACTCGTTTGTTTTGTGTTAAGACAATGTAAATTACTTAATGAATAAATAAAACGAAACTTTTTTTTTGTATCCATGGTTATGAATCAATAATTCTGTTACAACACTCCCCGATGTTTCCGCTACGATTTGTTGTTTTACGTGGTCGGGGTGTGACAGAAGAGTTGGTATCAGAGCCAATGGTTATAGGAAATTAGGTTATTAGTAATGCTTTGACCTAGACTATAACTTTCTAGGACCCCAACACGAGTTTTTCTTGCGTTTAGATTTTTAAAACAAAACCGTCACCTACCCTTAGGTGATAACCACAACGAGAACACAAATTTCGAATCTGCTTAGAAAATTAATCATCCGTTCTCGGATGATTGATTACTAGGTTTTGAACCCTTCCAGTTTGACTCATTTTTGGCTTAATGCCTTTTGAGTTTTCAAAATCTCGTCAAAGTTTGGGTCTAAATAATGTGAAGACGTGCAAACTGGAAGAGTGAATGCATGTACCCTGAGTTTTCTGTCTAAGGCCAGAGTGTTCGTACAAATCCACATAATCGGACCAGTCACTCTTACCTGGGAACTCTTGGGGTGAGTGTTCCCTTATAGGCGAGCATGTCTTCGCGATACATTATTGTGACTCATTTACTTTGGTTAGTCACTGCGTATCGTTTGTTTGTTCGAGGTAACGAACAAATGATCGCCTTCCTTGTGTTTTTTCGATGTTTTCAATACCTCTTTTGTTTCTCCTAAATGTCAACCTCAATCGTTTCTCATATTTCCTTGTTAGACCATGCCTCCTCGACGTGATGCACAATCTTTTACTGCTGAAGAAGTCGCAGCCCTTGTCTCTCAGCAAATGGCTGCTATGCTTCCGGGCGTTGTGACCCAAATCCATGAGTTATACAACAACAATAATAATAACAACGCATAGTGTAATTTCAAGAATTTCAATTCTGCTAAGCCGCTAAAGTTTTCTGGGTCACAAGGAGCAACTGCGCTACTGCAGTGGTTCGAGAGTATCAAGAGCACATTCAGACATGTGCAGTGTCCAAATGCGCGTAAGGTTGAATTTGCATCAAGCGTGTTTGAGAAGCATGCTCTTACGTGGTGGAACGGTGTTATGCGCGATAGGGGTGCCGAAGTGGCATTGACACAAACATGGGATGAGCTTCGAGCTCTCATGAAGAAAGAGTTTTGTCCCCGTCATGAAATTCGAGCTTTGGAATGAGAGTTTGACGATCTGAAACAAGATGGGGGTGAACACCGTGCGTATACGGATCGTTTCGAGGAACTCAGTCTTTTGTGTCCTACTATGGTTACCCCGTTGGAGAAAGCGATAGAGAGGTATATAGATGGCTTACCCGATTCCATACAGGATATTGTGACTGGCATTAATCCTACTACTGTTCGTCACTCGATCGAGTTATCTGCTACCCTGACTGAGTCTCAAGTCAGGAAGGGTAAACTTACCCATAAGGGTGATAAGAAGAAGTCGACCGATTCTGTTAAAGACAAGGATAAGGGTAAGGGTAAGAAAGGTGAGTCGTCGAAGAAGTCGAGAAAACGAAAGGGTGCTCAGAATTTTGCTGTTACAGCACAGACTGCCCAGAACCCGCAGAACCTACCAGCTCAACCGCCTGCGAAGAAGGTGTATGTTGGTACCGCACCTCATTGTGCTTGCTGCAACGGTCATCATGTTGCACAACAAGCTTGTAAGCAATGCACAACGTGTGGTAAGCTTGGGCATCTGGCCAACATCTGTCGTTTGGGTCAAAATCAAGTTGCCCAGGTTCAAGCTCCAGTTCAGGGGAATGCTGCTAGATTCCCACCGGGTTCATGTTTCAATTGTGGAGAGTTTGGTCACTTCCGCAACAACTGTCCGAGGTTGGCGAATGCATATCCGAATCCGAACGTGAATGTCAACGCGAATGTGAATCCTGCTCATGGATGGGCGTACAACTTGAATGCCAACGAAGCGAGGGCTGACAACGAGGTGGTCAATGGTACGTTTCTTGTTAACAATCGACCTGCATCTATTCATTTTGATTCTGGTGCCGATAGAAGTTTTGTTTCGTTATCTTTTGAGCCTTTACTTGTGATACCTAGAACTAAACTAAGGAAACCCTTGTCTGTCGAAGTTGCTACTGGTAAACCTCTTGTTCTCGATTCTGTTATTCGTGATTGTCAGTTGAACCTTGATAACTGTGACACCTGTGTCACTGCGACCATCAAACAAATACCAAACCAATGAAATATTGTATTTCATACTTTGGACTTCTATAAATATGTGTATCTTTTGCACATATCAACTCTTGTTCGATTTCAAGCTCTAAATCGCTTTCTGGAAGGTTACACGCGCACTGATGCGTAAATATAACCAGTTTAATGCAACGAACACTCCAGAATAGTGAAATAGACTTAACATACCTTAAATAACCTTTACATAACTTAGAAATAAGTTTTGAAGGCTTTGGTATGGCAAAATCAAGTTAATTCGCTTACAGGGACTAAACTTGACAAACTGCGAAAGTATGCCAATTTGAACAGTAACGAACATTCCGGAATATGACCATAAGTTAAACACACCTTAAATATCCTTTATGTAGCTTAGAAATAGGCTTTGAGGGGTTCGGTGTGCTAAAATAAACTTTTGGGTCATTTAGGGACTAAAAGCGTCAAAAAGTGCACAAGTTTGCACTTTTGCGCATAACTCTCGTTCTGAATACATCCGGACATCCAAAAATTTATGTAAGCACTAAAATATTTTATTTTAGTGTTTGGCATAAGAAAAATCCATTAGTCGCGTCATTTGGATCGTTTTTCGCGCTTGTGCGCATTCCGTCGTAATTAAGCGAACATCGCGTTCGTACGACCAAACGAACCAACATCCGACATATTTTTGAGCATGTTTCATGTCCACAATGTTTAGGCATCATTTTACGGCCTTAAAGTTGGCTTTACGGGCCTTAGAAGCGTCGGAAATGGCCTTAAACACGTGTAGGGACTGAAACTGTCATTTAACAAACTTGGTTCTGATCAGACATGGCCATGAGGCCCGTGTAAGGTTGGTGTACATCTTTACGCGGCCCGCGTCAGGGTCCCAGAACAGATAAGACTGATTAGTCAGCAGATTTCAGCTGATTAAATCTCATCCACACACTCACACTTGCCCTTTCAGCTCATTAGGGGTCATTTTTAGTTACCACAACATTCCAACAAGTGTACGCACGAGATTCGATCACGTTATTCAAGAAACGATCTTAACAGTTAGGGAAATACTATAAATACCCAACCCACTTAACTTCAAAACCCACTAGAATCTGATCTAATGTGCTCTAAGTTGAAACCTTTGTTTCATACCTGAGCTATTTTGATCTAGATTAGCATTCGGGGACCCTTCGTAAGTATTCTTTCGTTCTTTTATTTCTTTTCGAGTCCGAAAGTCAAACTTTGTTTGACTTTCTGCATTGACCAGTTTATGGTCAATGCGAAGTTCGTTTGAACTTCGCAACGTGATTGTAATCACGATGGTTATAGTCCGTTGTGAGTATGCCTACTGATTACCACGTTGTCTAGGGTCGTAAGGGTAAGCGATCTAATAAATCGCTTATACCTTCGAACCCGACCCATTTGGTCAATCATTAGGATCCGACCAAACACATTAGGTGACCATAGTATATAGGGAATAACCTTCCGAGGTTATACCTTATGGTCACTTCGTTTAAGTAGTTGTATGATAGGTAGTTTATATGCCTTACGTAAATTACCAAAATACCCCTTTGATGCCAAAATTCATTTTAAACATATGTAACATAACTTTTGACATCTAAACTGATTTGACAACAATATTAGGCATGTTAAGGCATATGTTACTTGTCATAGGACTAGTTAGGCGGTCCGAACGCGTTTTACGCGAACGACGCGTTAAAGTAGCATAAGCTTCCTACACGGGTCGTAATGGGTCGTAAGCACTTAGGTTAGGTTTCATTTAGTATGTAGGCTTTGTTAAACCATATTACACGAGTCTCCATACTCGTTTGGTTTACGAACCCTCATTCTATCCGATCCTCCTATTTAGGTCCGGTTCATTAACATAGTTACCTATATTAGGTGCCGTTTGATTCCGAGATCTCTTGCATTGCTTGGTGGTTATCTTAGGACTTCTGAGCAATCTCAGGTGAGTACATAGAACCCCTCTTTTACTGTTTTCCAAACATTTTGGGGTGAAACACATGTGCCTACTTGTTACTTTCATGCTTTCCATGTTTTCACATCATATACCTGCTATGTTCGTTAGTACATTATAGTACATGATTTCATTACATTACATGCTATGTATGCCCATTGTGTGCGTACATAGTACATCGTTTTACATTACATGCTATGTATGCCCATTGTGTGCGTACTTAGTACATCGTTTTACATTACATGCTATGTATGCCCATTGTGTGCGTACTTAGTACATCGTTTTACATTACATGCTATGTATGCCCATTGTGTGCGTACTTAGTACATCATTTTACATTACATGCTATGTATGCCCATTGTGTGCGTACTTAGTACATCGTTTTACATTACATACTATGTATGCCCATTGTGTGCGTACTTAGTACATCGTTCTACATTACATTTCATGCTATGTATGCCCATTGTGTGCGTACTTAGTACATCGTTCTACATTACATTTCATGCTATGTATGTCCATTATGTGAATACTTAGTACATTGTTTTACATTGCATTTCTGTTGCATATGCTCATCCAGCATATGAACACATTATACTACATTTTGAACCGTTGTGGCTATTTGACTATGTGAACCGTCGTAACCCTTTGATTATATGAACCGTTTGTAACTATTGAACCGTGTGAACTAGTTGTATCTGTTGACATGATTTACATTTGACAATAGACATTTGACTATACATAAACATTTCTACATTTGTTAAACATTACATCTTGGTGGTTTGGTTTGAGTAAGTGATTTAAGTAACGATGCGTGTGTAATATGATACAAGCATGGTGGATACGCCGCTGGTACTTCCTATATATAAGTGTCTGTATGGTATTACATATCGTAGCGTTATTTGAACCATTTCAATTTGAGACATATAACATTTTATACAAATAACATACTTTTCACAAGACATTGATTTACAAACAACTTATCTTATACAAACTCATTTTACATGGTTATTCATTTAACCATACATTATTCTCTTATTTATACATATCATCTGATCTTATCGTTTTTCAAATGATTTACAAGACAAAGCAAATTACAAGGTTCATGACTAAACATCTTTCTCAAACATAAGTCATGAATTCTGTTTTCACAAAACCTATGTATCTCACATGCATTTTTATGCTGACGTACCTATTTTCACATGTGTTTTCAGGAGATGATGCATAGGACTTATCAAGACATACTTAGGCGGACCTGTGCCTTAGTGACTTGAAACGAGACACGAACTAGTTAATTTATGATATGTACTCTTTGTTTCTTGTTTAAAACAATGTAAACTCTCATGTTTGATTAATGAAACGAAACTTCAATTGCCATGGATTTGAAACAATTAATTCTGTTACAACACTCCCTGACGTTTCCGCCACGTTTTGTATGTTCTACGTGGCCGGGGTGTGACAGAAAAGTTGGTATCAGAGCCAATGGTTATAGGGAATTAGGTTATTAGTAATGCTTTGACCTAGTCTATAACCTTTCTAGGACCCTAACACGAGTTTACTTGCGTTTAGTCATAAAACAATACCGTCACCTATCCTTAGGCGACGACCACAACAAGAACATAAATTTCAAAACCGCTTTGAAAACTAATCATCTGTTCTAGGATGATTGATTTCTAGGTTTTGAACCCTCTATTGTAAGGTTTTGAACCCTCTGTTATAAGGTTTTGAACCCCTTTGAGTTTTCAAAATCTCGTCAAGGTTTTGGGTTTTAAATAATGTGAACATGTGCAAACTGGAAGGGTAAATGCATGTATTCTGGGTTTTCTGTCTAGGCAAGCACTTCGTATATATCTCATCAGACGCGAGACCAGTTGTGCTTACCTGGGAATTCTTGGGATGAGTGTTCACTTATAGGCGAGCATGTCTTCGCGATACATTATTTTTGATCCATTTACTTTGATTAGTCACCGGGGTCGTTTGTTGCTTTGTAGTAACAAACAAATGACCACTATCCTTGCTTTCATCAGATTTGTTTCATCTCATTCTTTTCGTCTAATACTCTCACTCGTTTCCTTTCATGTTTCCTCTTTTAGAATGCCTCCTCGACGCAAAAACCAGATAGCGACTGCCGAACTGGCAGAAATTATTGCGCAGCAAATGGCTGCTCAATTCCCAAACCTCTTTACTCAATGGAACCAAGCCAACAACAACAACAATGGTCCATGCAATTTCAAGAGTTTTAACTCGGCTAAACCACTCAAGTTTAGTGGTTCTGAGGGAGCGACTGGGCTTCTTCAATGGTTCGAGAGCATTGAGAATACTTTCCGCCACGTGCAGTGTCCTGACAATCGCAAGGTCGAGTTTTCTTCGAGTGTGTTTCAGAAAAGGGCCCTTACATGGTGGAACGGGGTTATGAGAGACCGTGGTGCAGAAGTTGCTCTAGCACAGACATGGGCTGAACTTAGAGCTCTTATGATGAGGGAGTTTTATCCTCGTCATGAACTGCGAGCATTGGAAAGAGAGTTTGATGGTTTGAAGCAAGATAGCGGTGAGCATCGAGCCTACACGGACCGTTATGAGGAGTTAAGTCTGTTATGCCCAAACATGGTCTCGCCGTTGGATAAGGCAATCGAAAAGTACATTGATGGCCTCCCTAACTCAATACAAGACATTGTGACTGGTAGCAACCCTACTACAGTTAGGCAGACCATTGAGCTAGCTGCAACCTTAACTGAATCTCAGATCAGGAAACGTAAGCTTTTCCGAAAGGGTGACAAGAAACCGGTCGAGGAATCGAACCCAATCGAGGAATCAAAGACCATGGATGAACAGACTGGATTCCCTAAGAAGTCAAAGAAGCGAAAGGCTTCTCAGAACTTCGCCATGGTTACTCACAATGATCAAGTCGTCCCCAACCAACCAGCTCAACCCCCTGCCAGGAAACCCTACAACGGAACTGCACCTTTGTGCAACCAATGTGGCCTACATCATCATGCTGGTGTGAAGTGCCGCACATGCCAAGTTTGCGGACTTATAG
Organism: Helianthus tuberosus; assembly: GCA_030545235.1. Taxonomy (NCBI): domain Eukaryota; kingdom Viridiplantae; phylum Streptophyta; class Magnoliopsida; order Asterales; family Asteraceae; genus Helianthus; species Helianthus tuberosus. The sequence goes on along the minus strand of CM060365.1, from coordinate 106,826,591 downwards.
GCCATACAGCAAGAGTCTGCCCAGCTGCAGCTGCACCAAACCAAGCTGGCAACAATCCTGCTCAAGTTCGTTTTCCACCGGGGTATTGCTACAACTGCGGTGAGATGGGCCATTTTCGTAGGAATTGCCCAAGGCTTGCTAATGCAAATCCAGCGCAGGGATGAGTATCTGACCGATAGAAGATAACGCTGTTTAGAAAATAATCGAGCCTTGTGTATTATTTTCTTTTGTTATCAGGATCTATGAAACAGTTGTTGTTATTGTTGTTATGAATAAATCTTTCATTTACATTTTAATATGTTTATGTGGTTGCATGTATAAACATATCCTCTACAATACCGACAATCAAGGAACCGTATTCCTTGAAGAACAGACTACCCCCAAACTTTCTTCCACTTTTTGATCTCTTGCGTTTTCCACGAAAATCCTAAGTACCTGTTTCTTCCAAGAGAAACGAAGTACAAGGCGTAATCAATAACAAGTTAATAACAATTAATAACCAAGAAAACAATTATGTGATTAAGTGCTTATGTGTTCCCTTTTATGTTTTTGTGTGATCCAATTTATGTTATCCAAATCCTCGTAGAACCTTTCGTATCTTCATATGAGGGATTCGTAGTAGGATACCCAAAGGTACTACATAAAATCCTTAATGGACTACTACGTTGTAGTTAAGTCCCTTGGATTATAAAGTACTGCTTCATAATTAGACCCTTTGAGTGGTCTAGTTAAACTGGATGATATAGTTGAAAGGACTCCTTGGTGGCCTAATTAAGAAGATCCTCTGTTGATCTAATTAAAAGGACCCTATGGTAGTCTAGTCACTCTCATCACAAGTTTGATATCCTTCCCCACAACATTACAAAACGAACTGTGCGGACTGTGCAAGGAATTACGTAATTATGGATGCATACATAATTATGGAATTTAGTGCACAGAAATCACAGCAAGTTCTATCATGTATCTAAGTTAACCCAATTCATTTCCAATTCTGATGAAGTATCCGTTGAGGAAAAATGAACTAGCTATTCATTTTTCACTTCTAAGGAATATCCGTTGAGGAAATGAATATCCGTTTATCCTTCATTTCCAACTCTGAGGAAGCAACCGTTGAAAATGACTCCGTTAGTTCATTTTCGTTTCTGAAGATTATCCGTTGAGGAAATGAATATCCGTTGTTAAATCCTTCATTTCCAATTCTGAGGAAGCAACCGTTGAAAATGACTCCGTTAGTTCATTTTCGTTTCTGAAGATTATCCGTTGAGGAAATGAATATCCGTTGATTATTCCTTCATTTCAAATTCTGAAGAATAATCGTTGAGGAAAATGACCCCGTTTGTTCATTTTCGTTTCTGAAGATTATCCATTGAGGAAATGAATATCCGTTGTTAAATCCTTCATTTCCAATTCTGAGGAAGCAACCGTTGAAAATGACTCCGTTAGTTCATTTTCGTTTCTGAAGATTATCCGTTGAGGAAATGAATATCCGTTGATTATTCCTTCATTTCAAATTCTGAAGAATAACCGTTGAGGAAAATGACCCCGTTTGTTCATTTTCGTTTCTGAAGATTATCCGTTGAGGAAATGAATATCCGTTGTTAAATCCTTCATTTCCAATTCTGAGGAAGCAACCGTTGAAAATGACTCCGTTAGTTCATTTTCGTTTCTGAAGATTATCCGTTGAGGAAATGAATATCCGTTGATTATTCCTTCATTTCAAATTCTGAAGAATAACCGTTGAGGAAAATGACCCCGTTTGTTCATTTTCGTTCTGAAGAATATCCATTGAGAGAAATGAATATCCGTGGATTATTCCTTCATTCCCGTTTCTGACGAAGGACCCGTTGAGGAAGAATGAATCATCCATTCGTTTTCACTTCTGAAGAATATCCGTTGAGGGAAATGTATATCCGTTTAGCTAAAAAAAATCCTTTATTTTCCATTTCCGAAGAACCCGTTGAAGAAAATGACTCCGTTCGTTCATTTTCGCTTCTGAAAAAAATCCGTTGAGGAAAATAACAAAATTATGCTTTACATATCTTTGATGGCTATTTAACACAAAGTCACAGACAGACTCTTACGAATAAATTACGGGATGAAATTTCCTAAAGTAGGGGAGACTATGACACCTGTGTCACTGCGACCATCAAACAAATACCAAACCAATGAAATATTGTATTTCATACTTTGGACTTGTATAAATATGTGTATCTTTTGCACATATCAACTCTTGTTCGATTTCAAGCTCTAAATCGCTTTCTGGAAGGTTACACGCGCACTAATGCGTAAATATAACCAGTTTAATGCAACGAACACTCTGGAATAGTGAAATAGACTTAACATACCTTAAATAACCTTTACATAACTTAGAAATAAGTTTTGAAGGCTTTGGTATGGCAAAATCAAGTTAATTCGCTTACAGGGACTAAACTTGACAAACTGCGAAAGTATGCCAATTTGAACAGTAACGAACATTCCGGAATATGACCATAAGTTAAACACACCTTAAATATCCTTTATGTAGCTTAGAAATAGGCTTTGAGGGGTTCGGTGTGCTAAAATAAACTTTTGGGTCATTCAGGGACTAAAAGCGTCAAAAAGTGCACAAGTTTGCACTTTTGCGCATAACTCTCGTTCTGAATACATCCGGACATCCAAAAATTTATGTAAGCACTAAAATATTTTATTTTAGTGTTTGGAATAAGAAAAATCCATTCGTCGCGTCATTTGGATCGTTTTTCGAGCTTGTGCGCATTCCGTCGTAATTAAGCGAACATCGCGTTCGTACGACCAAACGAACCAACATCCGACATATTTTTGAGCATGTTTCATGTCCACAATGTTTAGGCATCATTTTAAGGCCTTAAAGTTGGCTTTACGGGCCTTATAAGCGTCGGAAATGGCCTTAAACACGTGCAGGGACTGAAACTGTCATTTAACAAACTTGGTTCTGATCAGACATGGCCATGCGGCCCGCGTAAGGTTGGTGTACATCGTTACGCGGCCCGCGTCAGGGTCCCAGAACAGATAAGACTGATTAGTCAGCAGATTTCAGCTGATTAAACCTCATCCACACACTCACACTTGCCCTTTCAGCTCATTAGGGGTCATTTTTAGTTACCACAACATTCCAACAAGTGTACGCACGAGATTCGATCACGTTATTCAAGAAACGATCTTAACGGTTCGGGAAATACTATAAATACCCAACCCACTTAAATTCAAAACCCACTAGAATCTGATCTAATGTGCTCTAAGTTGAAACCTTTGTTTCATACCTGAGCTATTTTGATCTAGATTAGCATTCGGGGACCCTTCGTAAGTATTCTTTCGTTCTTTTATTGCTTTTCGAGTCCGAAAGTCAAACTTTGTTTGACTTTCTGCGTTGACCAGTTTATGGTCAATGCGAAGTTTGTTTGAACTTCGCAACGTGATTGTAATCACGATGGTTATAGTCCCTTGTGACTATGCCTACTGATTACCACGTTGTCTAGGGTCGTAAGGGTAAGCGATCTAATAAATCGCTTATACCTTCGAACCCGACCCATTTGGTCGATCATTAGGATCCGACCAAACACATTAGGTGACCATAGTATATAGGGAATAACCTTCCGAGGTTATACCTTATGGTCACTTCGTTTAAGTAGTTGTATGATAGGTAGTTTATATGCCTTACGTAAATTACCAAAATACCCCTTTGATGCCAAAATTCATTTTAAACATATGTAACATAACTTTTGACATCTAAACTGATTTGACAACAATATTAGACATGTTAAGGCATATGTTACTTGTCATAGGACTAGTTAGGCGGTCCGAACGCGTTTTACGCGAACGACGCGTTAAAGTAGCATAAGCTTCCTAAACGGGCCGTAATGGGTCGTAAGCACTTAGGTTAGGTTTCATTTAGTATGTAGGCTTTGTTAAACCATATTACACGAGTCTCCATACTCGTTTGGTTTACGAACCCTCATTCTATCCGATCCTCCGATTTAGGTCCGGTTCATTAACATAGTTACCTATATTAGGTGTCGTTTGATTCCGAGATCTCTAGCATTGCTTGGTGGTTATCTTAGGACTTCTGAGCAATCTCAGGTGAGTACATAGAACCCCTCTTTTACTGTTTTCCAAACATTTTGGGGTGAAACACATCTGCCTACTTGTTACTTTCATGCTTTCCATGTTTTCACATCATATACCTGCTATGTTCGTTAGTACATTATAGTACATGATTTCATTACATTACATGCTATGTATGCCCATTGTGTGCGTACTTAGTACATCGTTTTACATTACATGCTATGTATGCCCATTGTGTGCGTACTTAGTACATCGTTTTACATTACATGCTATGTATGCCCATTGTGTGCGTACTTAGTACATCGTTTTACATTACATGCTATGTATGCCCATTGTGTGCGTACTTAGTACATCGTTTTACATTACATACTATGTATGCCCATTGTGTGCATACTTAGTACATCGTTCTACATTACATTTCATGCTATGTATGTCCATTATGTGCATACTTAGTACATTGTTTTCCATTGCATTTCTGTTGCATATGCTCATCCAGCATATGAACACATTATACTACATTTTGAACCGTTGTAGCTATTTGACTATGTGAACCGTCGTAACCCTTTGATTATATGAACCGTTTGTAACTATTGAACCGTGTGAACCAGTTGTATCTGTTGACATGATTTAGATTTGACAATAGACATTTGACTATACATAAACATTTCTACAATTGTTAAACATTACATCTTGGTGGTTTGGTTTGAGTAAGTGATTTAAGTAACGATGCGTGTGTGATATGATACAAGCATGGTGGATACGCCGCTGGTACTTCCTATATATAAGTGTCTGTATGGTATTACATATCGTAGCGTTATTTGAACCATTTCAATTTGAGACATATAACATTTTATACAAATAACATACTTTTCACAAGACATTGATTTACAAACAACTTATCTTATACAAACTCATTTTACATGGTTATTCATTTAACCATACATTATTCTCTTATTTATACATATCATCTGATCTTATCGTTTTTCAAATGATTTACAAGACAAAGCAAATTACAAGGTTCATGACTAAACATCTTTCTCAAACATAAGTCATGAATTCTGTTTTCACAAAACCTATGTATCTCACAGGCATTTTTATGCTGACGTACCTATTTTCACATGTGTTTTCAGGAGATGATGCATAGGACTTATCAAGACATACTTAGGCGGACCTGTGCCTTAGTGTCTTAAAACGAGACAAGAACTAGTTAATTTATGTTATGTACTCTTTGTTTCTTGTTTAAAACAATGTAAACTCTCATGTTTGATTAATGAAACGAAACTTCAATTGCCATGGATTTGAAACAATTAATTCTGTTACAACACTCCCCGACATTTCCGCCACGTTTTGTATGTTCTACGTGGTCGGGGTGTGACAATAACCATCTTTTTCCTATTGACCTCACACCGATGCAACTTGGGAGCTTCGATATTATCGTGGGGATGGACTGGTTAACCAAACATCATGCTGAGGTGGTTTGTTTCGATAAGATTGTTTGTATTCCTCTTCTGTCTGGCAATGTTCTGGAAGTTCGTGGTGAGAAACCATCTGGTGGAGTGAAGCTTATGTCGTGTACGAAAGCCCAAAGTTATTTACGAAAAGGATATGTTGCTTTTCTAGCACAAGTCACCGAGGAGAAAGACAAGAGCAAGAGTATTCGGGATATTCCGATTGTTCGGGATTATCCAGAGGTGTTTCCTGATGAACTGCCTGGTTTGCCTCCAGTTCGTCAAGTCGAGTTTCATATTGACCTTGTACCCAATGCCAACCCGATTGCGAAAGCACCTTATCGTCTTGCACTGTCGGAGATGCAAGAGTTATCTAAACAGCTTCAAGAGTTATCTGATAAAGGATTCATCCGTCCGAGCTTTTCACCATGGGGCGCTCCTGTCCTCTTTGTGAAAAAGAAAGATGGATCTTTTCGAATGTGTATCGATTATCGTGAGCTTAATAAGCTTCCCATCAAGAATCGATATCCCCTACCTTGAATTGATGATCTCTTCGACCAGCTGCAAGGTGCTTCATGCTTTTCCAAGATCGATCTGCGTTCTGGGTATCATCAACTTCGTGTTCTCGAAGAAGATATTCCCAAGGCTGCTTTCCGCACGAGATATGGGCATTACGAGTTCACTGTCATGCCTTTTGGTTTGACAAATGCCCCAGCTATCTTTATGGACTTAATGAATAGGGTCTGTAAACCTTATTTAGACAAGTTCATCATTGTGTTCATCGACGATATTCTCATTTATTCGAAGTCTCGAGCCGATCACGAGCAACACCTTCGTTTAACACTGGAACTCCTAAAGAAGGAACAACTTTTTGCTAAATTCTCCAAGTGTGAATTTTGGCTTAAAGAAGTTCAGTTTTTGGGTCATATAGTTAACAAGTAGGGTATTCATGTGGATCCATCCAAAATTGTTGCAATTAAGGATTGGAATACACCGACGACACCCACAAAGATTCGATATTTTCTTGGTCTTGCTGGTTATTATCGGCGGTTTATTTCAAACTTCTCGAAGATCGCGGTTCCACTCACTGCTTTGACTCAGAAGAATAAGCCTTTTGAGTGGGGCCCAAGCAAGAAGAAGCGTTCCAAACGCTGAAACAGAAGTTATGTGATGCTCCTGTTCTATCATTGCCCGAAGGAAACGATGATTTCGTTTTCTACTGTAACGCATCTAATTTAGGCCTTGGTTGTGTTCTTGTGCAACGAGGTAAAGTTATAGCTTATGCGTCTAGACAGTTGAAAGTTCACGAGAAGAACTATACGACTCATAATCTTGAGTTAGGAGCTGTGGTTTTCGCGCATAAAATCTGGAGACATTATCTTTACGACACAAAGTGTGTGGTTTTCACAGACCACAAAAGTCTCCAGCATATTCTTAATCAGAAGGAGCTGAACATGAGGCAACGACGTTGGGTTGAACTCTTGAACGACTACGATTGCGAGATTCGCTACCATCCTGGTAAGGCGAATGTCGTAGCCGATGCGCTTAGTCGAAAGGAACGAGTCAAGCTTCATTCTGTTCGAACTCTATCTGATCTTCAAACTCGTATCCTTCAAGCTCAACAATTTTGTGTTTCACAAAATTTGATAGGTAAGGAAGTACCACGTCAACTTGAGCTTAAGCTCGAAGTGAAGGACGATGGGTTGCTCTTTTTCAAGGATCGTTTATGGATTCCGAAAGAAGACGATCTTCGCACCCTAGTGATGGACGAATCTCACAAGTCTCGATATTCTATCCATCCTGGTGCTGATAAAATGTACAAGGATCTTCGTACTCAGTGTTGGTGGCCTGGTATGAAGAAGGATGTTGCCTTGTATGTATCGAAATGCCTGACTTGTCTTAAAGTCAAGGCTGAACATCAACGACCTTCTGGTTTGCTTGTACAACCAGAGATACCGGTTTGGAAGTGGGAGAACATTGCGATGGATCTCATCACTAAATTACCGCGTACATCTAAAGGTCACGATGCGATTTAGGTTGTTATCGATCGTTTAACGAAATCAACTCATTTTATTCCAATTCGCGAGGATCTATCTGCTAATAAACTTGCAAAGATTTATGTTGATGAGATTGTATCACGACATGGTGTTCCTTTGGATATCATTTCCGATCATGATGCTCGGTTTTCATCTCATTTCTGGAAGACCATGCAATCTGCTTTGGGAACCCAACTGAATCTAAGCACTGCTTATCATCCCCAAACAGATGGAAAATCTGAGAGAACGATTCAAACTTTGGAGGATATGCTTAGAGCATGCGTGATAGACTTTGGTGGTAATTAGGATTCTCATCTGCCATTGATCGAGTTCTCATACAATAATAGTTATCATGCTAGCATTAATATGGCACCATTCGAAGCTCTATACGGTCGAAAATGCCGTTCACCTGTCTGTTGGAATGAGATCGGTGAAGCTCAGCTTACTGGACCTGAGCTCATTCTGGAAATAACGGACAAAATCAAGAAAATCCGCGATAATCTTGTGACAGCTCGAAGCCGTCAAAAGAGTTATGCAGATATGCGACGCAAGACCTTAGAATTTCAAGTCGGAGACCGTGTCCTACTCAAGGTGTCACCTTGGATGGGAGTGGTCAGATTTGGAAAGAAAGGAAAACTCGCACCTCGATATGTGGGACCATTTAAGATTGTGGTCAGATTTGCCTATCGACTAGAGCTACCTCCAGAGCTTAGAAATATTCATCCGACTTTTCACGTGTCCAATTTGCGAAAGTGTTTTGCTGATGCAGATCTTTACATCCCTCTCGACGAAATCCAAATCAATGAAACAATGCACTTTGTCGAGAAACCTGTGGAGATAGTGGACCGTACATTCCAACAGTTAAAGAACAAACGGATTCGATTGGTCAAAGTTCGCTGGGAATCCAAACGTGGCCCCGAGTTTACTTGGGAACGTGAGGACCAGATGAAGACGAAATATCCGCATTTGTTTTCACAAGTTTCCTTTAAATAAAATTTCGGGAAAAAATTTCCCAAAATAGGGGAGACTGTGACAACTGTGTTCTGTAATCGATATACAATGTAAAAAAATGTTGATTATCAATAAAACAATGTGCTTTGGTATTATTATATGTGTTTTGGTGTTTTTATGTGTGTAATTGTGTTTGATGATTTTACAATCTGATTCGATTCCGATTTCAAGCTTTAAATCGCTTTCTGGAAGGTTATCCGCAAACTGGTGCGTAAACGCAGTCAGTTTAACGCGAAAAACACTCCGGAATAGTGACATAGGCTTAACATACCTTAAATAACCTCCACAGGACTTAGAAATAAGCTTTGGATGGTTTGGTGTGTTGAAATCAAGTTTGTTCGATCGCAGGGACTATTTGTGTCAAACTGTGAAATTATACCGACTTGTATAGTAACGAACACTCCGGAACTTGATCGTAAGTTAAACATACCCTAAATATCCTTTACATAGCTTAGAAATAGGCTTTGAGGGGTTCGGTATGCTAAAATAAACTTTATTGATCAATAGGGACTAAAAGCGTCAAAAAGTGCATAAGTTTGCATTTTCGCGCATATCTTACGTTATGAATATATCCGGACATCCAAAAATTTATGTAATCATTAAAATATTTTATTTTAGTTATTTGCATGATAAAATTCCATTTGTCGCGTAATTTGGAACGTTTTTGCGTCCGTTACGACTTCCGTCGTAATTAACCGAACAACGCAACCGTACGACCAAACGAACCGACATCCGGCATATTTTTGAGCATGTTTCATGTTCCCCATGCTTTAACATCCTTATGGAGCTTAAAAATGGGTTTGACGGGTGTTAGAAGTGCCAAAACTCAACCATACGCGCACCGGGACCAAAACTGTCAAAATGCAAAAATGACTGACCTGCAGGGTCCTTACGGACCGTATGGGTACTGCTTACGGTCCGTAAGCATATCCCAGATCAGCAGAAGTTCTTTCCAGCTATTTCCAGCTTGATCCCACTTTTGCAAATGGTTTTGGGCGATTCTAGGGGCTCCCATGGTTTTGTAAATCTGTGGGCACGAGGTGTACGGCCTAGATTAAAGCTCGGGAATCGAGGAATGATCCTAATGGTTCTAGTTTTCCTATAAATAGCACCCCCCACTTCACTTCTTTCTCACTCAAATCTGATCTAGGATGCTCTAAGTTGAAGCATTGCTTCATACCTGAGCTACTTGGATCAAGATTTGCTTGCTTGGACCATTGGAAAGTCCTCTTTCGTTCTTGTTTCGTTTTTCGAGCATGAAAGTCAAACTGAGTTTGACTTTCAGCTTTGACCAGTCAAAGGTCAACACAAAGTTCCGTTGAACTTTGCAACGTGAGCGTAGTCACGATGGTTATAGTCCCCTGTGACTATACCTACTGATTACCACGTTGACTAGGCGTAGTGACGAGTCGTAGTTTCGGCCAAAATGCGTATTTATGCGTATTTTGTAACCAAACTACACTACTCTTGGGCATCAAAACCGTTTGTTTTGATACCAAAACCTGTTTTCTAACTTAACTAAACATGTCTTAGCATGTTTAGCTCGTTACTTATAGATTAGTGCTTGTGTAGAGTCGTAAGTCAAGCAGACTAAACACCCGCTTAGACTTTCAAACTCGACCCGTTTGGTCGATCGTTTGGATCCGACCAAACATGTTTAGTGACCATAGTTGCATAGGGAATAACCTTCCGAGGTTATACCTTATGGTCACTTAGGTTTAATTAGTTGTATGATAGGTAATTTATATGCCTTAGATAAATGACCAAAATGCCCTTTTCATGCATAATTGGTAATTAAGCATATGTAACATAAAATTTTGTCACGTAACTGATTATGCAACATATTTAAACATGTTTAGGCATATAATACTTGTCATAGGACTAGTTAGACGTCTCGAATGCGCATTTGCACGAACGACGCGTTAAAGTAGCGTAAGCTACCTTAATGGGTCGCAATGGGTCGAAAGCATTTAGGTTAGGTTCCGATTTAGGATGTAGGCTTTGTTAAACCATATCACATGAGTTCCAACACTCATTTGGTTTACAAGACCTCATTCTGTCCGCTCTTCCGATTTAGGCATCTATTGTTTGACTAGTGATTCGATTACTAGGTGTTGCTTGAATTCTCTGGTTACTTGAGCTTGTTGAAGTTCTATTGATTGAGGATACTTTGCACTTCAAGTGAGTACATAGTTCCCCTATTTTCCTGTTTTCAATTGTTTTGGGGTGATTTATATGTATCAAAACGAATTCCGATATTATAACGATGATTTCAAAAACGATTAAGATGGTTTATACTAAACTAATAACAATTTCGATAATGTGAATGAACTTGTTGGTTGTAGTTACATAACGAATGATATTCATTAATTTTGACCGAACCGACCAGTATTAGGTTATGGTACCATAGGATCTGACAAATCCCGTTATCAGACTGCACCCATGGTTATGTGTGGGTTAGGTGGGTAACGACTGAATCTGTGATTGTTAACTTACCCTTTGGTGGTTTGTTAATGCGAGAAGCGAGAAACGAGATAGTCGAGTCACGAAGGTTTAAATATTATTAGCGAGACGACCAAAAATAGTTTTCACAATTAAAACGAGGATGATTTAAACGATTTAAACAAGTTAACGATTTGGAAACGATTTGAACTAGTTAAACGAATTGGATAAACGATTGGTTTTTGGTTAAGTGTTTAGATAACGGGACGGGTATAATGTGGTGAAAACATGGTAGATACGCCGCTGGTACTTCTTATATATAAGTGTTTTCAACATATTACATACCGTGGCGTTAGTTAGTTCACTTGGGTAAACAATTTTGAAACGATGTCGCATAACGATGTTTTCGAAAGGATATAAACCATACGAGTTTTACTAACAAGTTAATACGAAGTGTTTTACAATTTGGTTTACTAAAACAAATGTTTTTGGGTTAAGAATCATGGCCACGAGGTTTTATAAATTATAACCCGCTTGATTTGAGTTGGTTAATTAAGTTGCAATATTGTACTATTTTCAAAACAAGGTTTTTAATAAGGTATTGCAACATGTAAACCAGCCATGATTCCGATACTCTCATAAAACCTATGTACTCGCCAGCATTTCTTTGCTGACTTTGTTCTTACATATGTTTCAGGTGTTGTTGCTTGATTGATTTCTAGGATGCATGCGTCACATAGGATCTGGACGAGGCCTTAGTGACATAATAACAGTGATAGTCGATATGTGACTCGTTTTTTTGTGTTAAGACAATGTAAATTACTTAATGAATAAATAAAACGAAAATTTTTTTTTGTATCCATGGTTATGAAACGATAATTCTGTTACAACACTCCCCGACGTTTCCGCCATGATTTGTTGTTTTACGTGGTCGGGGTGTGACATCCAAGGGGGGGTCTGTTAGTGCATTATGTCTGTAGCTTTCGTCTGTATCGAGTCTATGTATTTTGTCCTGTATGTGTCGTTGTACAGTTTTGTATGTATGTATTTTGTATCTAGACAAAATGGGAGACGGTACGATAACTGTTAAATGTGATCCGAACGGATGACATTGGTCATCCGACCGGATGGCCATCCGATCGGATGACCATCCGACCGGATGACACCACCTCTCCCAAGTTTGCTTATAAATAGTAGAGTAGGGGTTTTTGTCTAGAACCTTTTGCCTGTTTGTGAAGCGAATCTCTGTCCAATTGTCATCAGGATCTTTGTACTTTCATATCAGCTAATGAGATTGGATATGTTTATCGATGATATCGTTGTTGATTACTCTCTGACGATTCTGGGGGATTATGCACCTCTGAATTGATCGATTCTACCACGTTCTTCATCTTTTAGAGAGAGAACTGACTCCTACGCACACTCACACACCTTCTTCACTGCATTAGTTGGCATACAGTTAATCATGCATCATGTGGTGGCGTTGATATAATAAGCTTCATCAAATCCATCATCAATTATCCAGGGTACGTGCACAAATAATTGCCATATATATATAATTCATCTCTATACCCATCATCCATGAATCAACAAATGTATCTTCATGAGCATATGTCTTCAGAAATGCACTACAAAAAAAACATAACTTATTCACAAAATCTTTTCTTCTAACAATGGATAGTCATATGCTTTTATAAGATGAAAAAAACAAACTTTTTGTGAAAATTTTAAAAAGATAACTATCCTGTTAGTGTTAGTGTACTTAGCAAAATTTATTGTTAAGATATAAATTGAACCAGCTGCATTCCAAAAGTACCTGACCAAGAAATAAGGTTCTTATCATATATCATATGTGTAACGTATGTCGGCTGATTACAATGCATGTGTGTTTAACTGATGTTTACATAATTTAACAAAAGAAAAAGTAACTCACGATTTCTCATCATCGGACTTCCACCATTCAGGTTCATACCACTGCTTTCCCTTGAAAACCGGTCCCTGCACACTAAAGTTAGATTGTGTGGAAGTAAACTATAGTTAGTGTGCTTTCTTATACTGGATATTGTAATAATGGAGAAACTTAGATTTTGGGTTTGTAACATGCTAGTTCTATTCTTCTTCTTGATCATGAGACCTGTTAGGAAAACTCACGACCCCACCAATGTCGCACTGCTAGTAAGTGGGACTAGATTAAAGCATAGATACAAGAGACAACTTACATTGGCAACATGTCCTTTATGGTGTTAAGGCAGAAAATCAATGGAAGCTAGATGTAAACTCAAGGCGCTTAACCGGTATTTCTTGAAGGTTACAAACTATGTTTACTATGAAAATGTTTTTAAACCAAAATTTAAGGAATAAGTTTATTATATTTGCACGACTAAATTATAGGGAACTTACACTTCAAAATTTACTTCTCCTGATCTCATGCATCCAACATAAAGACTATCTTGACCTCGACACCATTCGAGAAACTCGATTAACCCCTCTAAAAATAGAGAAAAGTAAAATCACTTCATAAAATCGAAAATACAAATATAAAAACCCATAATTCATGAGCGTAGGTGATTCAATCAATTGTTAGATCGACTGAATCAGTATTGTAGCTCTGATACCAATTGAGAGTTCAGGATCCGACGGGTTTAGACGGAAGTTTGGGTATAATAGAACTAATTCGGAAGAATATTATTCTGAATGGAGTAGAAGCAGAAAGATTCATTCGTACCGAAAAAATTTATGTAACATTTCCAAAAATTTTATTTATAAATTTAAAATAAAGTATATAAAAACTTATGTTATTAAACAAATAGACCATGGGTAAGTTGACCGCTAGAAATATGAGGTATTTTGGCAAACGTAGGAACCGTTTAATAATTATAATAATAAAAATACATTATATTTGAACATACTCCGTTTATAATAAAACTTGGTTCACAATGTAGACACAAATATTCTCGTTCTAATGGTATATTCATTGTTTTATAAAACGTCATATTTTAGAAGATATGTGCGCCAAATAAGTGAAGCAGCTGAATTAACTATAATATATAAAATAGTAAAATAAATTAAAACTAAAAATAAATATTAGTGTACGTGTGTGCATGGTGTACAATGGAATTAATTAGATAAGGCTACATGTGTGTGTAGAACTTGAAACCATTTAGTGAAGGTATACGTGTAGGTTGTACACACCAAAACATTGGAGAAACTTTCCTATAAATAGGATCATTCACCGTTTGAGAAAGTTGCTCAATCCCTTCACATTTCTGTCGACCCTCTCTCCTTTATCATATATATATTTTTATTTTATTCAGTCCATAGTAATAATAATAAAGTCATACCCCGTTTTAAGTATTTTAACCCCTGATCACTGAGTCAATACCTTGTCCGACTAAGTACGTTGGGGTTCTGTCTCGTGACATATTGATAAAGTTGAATTGGGTTACTATACTTAACGCGAGTGCATATTTTATTAAGAGCTTAGGAGTTATGCCCAAAATTATACCAGGAGACCTCTAGTTGAACCCGTTTAACGCTAATATCATCAAAAATCAAATAAAAATTATAATCACCCTATCTCGCGGGGCGTGACCCATTACTCTGGGTATGTCGCAGGCCACGACCAAGTGATACTGGGCGACACCCTGGTCAGCCACGTGTCTGGCTACGTTTGAAGGCTACTATGTGACTCGACAAGCCTACAACCGTCATTAAGGCCCTTGCGGGGCACGAAGGAGAAAGAGGTGGTCCTTCCGGGGCGCGAGGGACCCCTCGACCAGCCTATATAAGAGGCTTCAGGCCTCATTCAGTCACCGTTCATTTTCCTTTCTTCTTTCAAACTCTCTGATAGTGTAAACCCTCGGGATATTATACCCCTAAAATGCGAATCTCTGCCTGGTTATAAGTATTATAACCCCCGGTTACGTATTAGTTACTCTGCCTGATTGATTTAGAGCTACGTAACGCATGTCAAGGCTCTGCCTGACTCAGTCGTTGGAGTTCTGTCTCGGGGGTATAGCTAATGTAAATTGGGTTATCTTACTAACATGTGTGCATTGTTTAAAATAATAGATTATAACCAGGAAGTCACCAGAAAGTAGTAGTATCTAAAATAGCAATGTGAGTAATCCTTCTTTTTGTAAACTGTTTTTACAAAACCTCAACTGCTTTAAATTACAATTCACAGTGATTGAGTATTTGTAAATCTGCAATTATCGTCGGTATGTTGGGTTTTGTATACAAAATTTGTTACTACACTGTGAGTAGTAACATTACCGCTAGTCAGGATTGACAGTACCGTGGGTGGCAATTAAAGTAGATGTAAACAAATGTAATTACTGGATGGCCCTCAATGCTGTAAAATGATAAAACTTGTTTTGATTAGACTGGGATTCACTCGCCAGTTTTTCATGCTGATAAAATGTTTCTAAACGCGTTTCAGGTAACAAAATGTGAAAGCCAATTAGAAGCCAGCTGGAGAGCACTGAAGGCTAAGAAAAGTGGCTATAAAAGTTACCTAAATAAAAAGGAGACTTTGTTTTCAATAATTGGGGCTTATCCCTATAATTTGTATTTTAAATAAAACATGGGTTTTATCCCACTCGTGTATTATAAAAATATGGTGTTTTAAACTCTGATAAATATTTCCTAACTACGGTCCTGATGAAAATTCTCGCTGCGTAATTAATACACACCGATACTATCTGACTGGTTCACGTCTTCTGCTCCCAGGGTGGGGTCAGAGGCTGTGACAGAAGGTGGTATCAGAGCCACTGGTTTAATCCATTTAGGTGTTCTTTTAATGCCTAAAACTTAAACATTATGTTAGAAAATTAATGTAACAATTTACGTGTTATTCTGTGTAGATAACTTTTAATATTTATATTCTGATTTTTATTTTATTTTAACAAATTTTGAGTTCAGAGTATGAGTAACCACTATGATTAGATGTACCCATAGGCTACCTAAGCATATGTATTATAATACACTCTTATACAAGTAGTAACTTAGGGTACCACCTTGAGTTACACCCCTTCATAAATAAATGAATGAACCCAAAAAAATTGAGATTTGTTATAGTATATGCTAGAATATATAAATTTTACAACCATGTGTATATAAATGTATTTATATTGGTATACTATATATCATCCTCAAATTGGTATACATTAAGTAAAATAACAAATGTTTACTATACATTAAGTCTATGTATATATATTGTATTTATATTGGTATACATAAAGAAACTGCAAGAATAAAACCATACGTAAAACATAGTTTACATATTTTACTTAATGTTATATACAGTGTTGCATTCTATACATACTGTATAGTAATACATATGTATAGCCAATTACTTAAAATAAATTACGGGGTTGTATAGGCTTTAGGTCGTATCCCAAAAACTAAATATATAAATTATTCATTAAATATAATTTAGTTCTATATTTGTATTTAAATAGCTACACGAATTATATACATACTCTATATTGAAATAATTGCTTGAGAGCATTATCTACTATAATGTAAATATGTGAGTATATTTACATAATTAATATTATATATTAATTATACAAAAAAAACTTCAGTTTGAACTACAAGTTTAATGTTTTATCTACATTATTAAAACTAATTTATTTAATAAAATGGTTCTGTGTCATCAGTATTGTTTAGATATAAATTTATTTATATTATATAAACTGATTAATGTAAATAAAGGGTCATTATGAAGTAAATGTTTTAACTTATTGACTAAACAAGATATTTAGTACATTTATTATTATTATATTTATTAACTCCAGTTGAAATATAAACCCTAGTACAATATTAATGATTATAACATAACTTATAATAGTAAATATTAATAGTATCTTATAGCTCATCTAAATACGTGTTATATTGTTTTATTACCTTGGTTGGTCTTATAAAATGATGTCGTAACCAAAAATATTATAATAAGTGAAGAAACCTCGGTTACTCTACTATGGTTGGAAAAGACGGAAGTTCTTCTTAAAATAAGCAAATGTCTGTTTTAAGTGCTTTAACCTAAAACACTTTACCTTAGAATTTAAAATTTTAAGATATATTGAATGCAATAAAATCTCGTAGTGATAATTTAGATTATAATCTTCTAAAATATTAATCTGACTAGTTTTGTAAATGGCATGGTTTAAGTAATCATGAAAAATAAAATTTTATACATATACAAGTTGCATGTACTAATAATTAGAAACATATATATATATATATATATATATATATATATATATATATATATATATATATCTATACTACTTTAATAAGGATATATGAAGGATAGAATGGTAATTCAACAAGGTGTTGAAAAAACACTTAATGCACAATGTACAACACTTAAAGCACAAGAAAACACAACCTTTTTACCCTTCAACTGATTCATCATCAACCGTCCATTTTTTCACTTTTTTCACACGGATCACGATCTGGACCGTCCATTTGACTTCACACGGATCAACAATTCCTTTCTCTCTCATTCCTCACACATCTCACAAAAACATTAGATCTTCTCTCTCTCTTTTCTCTCTCTCTCTCTCGGCGATCTAGGGTTTCATGAGATGTATCACCAGATCCGTTTGATGAGCAGATCTATCACCAGATCCGGCGATATAGGGCTTAAACAAGCTTTATCTGGCAACTTGGTAAGAACTGATACCTGTAGAATCATTTCTTTCTAATATGGCAAGTTATGATGTTTGACGGTAGTTTCTATATGTTTTTCAGATGTCGAAGGCACCAAGGGATCCACAGATTTGAACAAGGGATCCATAGATTTGCTGGAGAATGGCCGGAATCAGGTGACTGTCTGTCCATGAATCTCTCTGGAATCATGTTTCAGATGAAGGTAAACACGCAAATCGCTCTTTAAGACGACGTTTTACTTCCATATTAATTACGTTGTCCTTTGCACTGAATTACTATTCTGAATTCTTAAGAACTTTCACTGATTTAAAGATTTTACACTAAATGACAGTCTTGGATGGACTTTAGTAGAAGCAATCTTGAATTCCGACATGATGTAATTTGATGTATAGCTTATTTCGTTGATTTAGGGTTAAACAATGGTAAAATAAGTTGTAATTATTTTCTTTTGAGTTAACTTTGTGTGATCGTTGTCTTGTGCAGACATTGATAGAACAAAACCAAGACTCAAAATCCTGCACTCAGTCATTCACCAAAGCTTCTAAATCAGGTATAATTTTAAATGAATCACCTGTGTTCATCCTTTTTAATTAGCTGGTATTGTGTTTAAGTTGTACCGAATGAATCTCAGATGTCAAGATGTACCGAATGAATTAGAGGCTTAAGTGATTGTAAATGACAAATGACTGTTTAATAACTGTTTATATGATAGAATATTACGATTTTAACCTTTTGTGCATGAAATGGCATTTACAGGGAGCTCCTCATCCTCTTCAAGTGCTCATGGATAAAGAAAATCAGCTGGTATTGTGTTTAAGTTGCTTCTGTTTTCTGTTCGCCTTTAAACCCACTTTGAGGATTCAAATCAGGTATAATTTTAAATGAATCACATGTGTTCATCCTTTTTAATTAGATTCTGTTGTTGAGTTATTATTGTTAGTTGACCTTTTACTAATGATATTGAGGCTCGTGAAGCAATAGGAAGGAATGTTAATCGACTTCGAAAGCATCCGTCAAAAGAAGACCAAGGGGGATGTATTTCAGCGCCGCTGATCGTGGAGAAATGATGTCAGTGGTTTATAACTGGCCTTCTGATCAGGTCTGTTAGTTTTAAAATAATGTAATAATAACCTTTAATCGTTTTCTATATATTATTTATATTTCATACTAATTAATACATCCTGTTTGATAGGTTGATATGATTGTTGTCACTGATGGAAGCCGAATAATGGGTCTTGGCGATTCTCTTGGTGCAGAGTATGAAGGCCGTTGAAAGCTCTAACTTCACCATAAGTGCTTAGAATGCTACCGTTAAACAAGCAGTTGTAAGTTTCCAAAATTCTTAAACCTGTTAGTTTTTTGTAAATTTCACAATTTAAGTTAATTAGCTTAGTAAAGTATGTCCATGGATACCATTTCCTGCTACAAACTACTGGCTCTGAGTTTAACTTCTTTCTCATCTTTGTGTTACCAGACATGATCCTGAAGTGGATGGCCGTATCATTATGGGGAGGGTTGACTGCACTGAAGAAGTTGATCGGGGAGAAGGGAAAACCGGCTTCTGGAGACGAAGCTGCAATCCCTGCAAACGCTACGCTGCAAATTGCGCTCGAAATTTTATCATGGAAGGTGGTGTCGAATGTTACGGATGACAAGATAGTCGTCAAGAAAATTTTGAAAGGAGAAGGATATGAACGACCGAATGAAGGAACTGTTGTTCAAGGTCAGCAACAGTTTATATTTACATAAATTCTTTATGCCAGTTCAGTTTACGATCTGTTTATCGTATTTTCCGTATGATGTCTAAAATTGCTTGTTGTTATGACTTATGATGAACAGTGAAATTGATTGGTACCGTGTTCATCAAAAAAGGTCACGATGATTCCGAGCCTTTCGAGTTCAAGCAAGATGAAGGTATATACATTATTTAAAGTTTGTTTCTTTAGTTATGTAATTTGTTTTCAGTAATGATCGTTTTGGTATTTAATGAAACAGAGCAAGTGATTGACGGATTGGATCGAGCTGTTATGACAATGAAGAAAGGGGAAATAGCTCTTCTGAAAGTCGCACCAGAATATGCCTTCGGTTCTACCGGTTCCGAGCAAGAATTAGCGGTGGTTCCCCCTAATGCTACCGTTACTGATGGTTGTTGCCAGAGGAACTCCTTGGTTTTCAGGTGCTGATTTGGCAAATTTGGTAAACGTGGCGGCTCTCAAGGCGGCAATGTACGGTGCAAACTCGGTAAGCATGGCTGATTTAGGGTTATAGCGACTCATAGGTACCTTATCGCTATTTGTCGTTATTCGCAGTTAACAACTATGGGTGTCCCCGGATGTTTGGACAATTTTTGGTGATCGTTTACGTTCTCTTGGATTGAGTGGCAAATTTGTAATTTCAGGTGCAGGGCAGATGTACATGTGGGGCAAGATTAAGAACACCGGTGATGATTTGATGTACCCTAAACCGCTCATGTATCAAGGTCATTCTGGAATCAACCGTGTAAACTGAACTGAACTGACGGTTAAACATTTTTATTTATCACTTTTGGAATATGCATTTATGTTATGGGTATATGAACTATACTTACGAACCCTTTAAATAATTTTCAAGGTTTTAGTTAAAACTCATGATTTTGAATAAAAAAACTGAATATTGTAAAAACGGCTAGCCTAGGTCGGTTCGCCAACCCACCCACCTTGTCAAATTTTGGTAATGCGGATTTTATGTGAACTCTTGCAGTGTCGTTGCATCAAATCGGTCTATTTTAGAAATTATCAGCACAACGTAATCGACTTAATTTAAAAACTTAAACTGTTATATTTGCTTATTTAATATATTGTTTTCTTACAGTGGGGACTATGAAGATACAATGAACTGGAATTCTTAATACGTTTTCACCACAGAAGGGTTCAAGTTTTAGCTGAAACATTGAATTTGGAATTCTTAAAAGGTTTTCATCAAAGAAGGGTTCAAGTTTTAGCTGAATCTGGTGCTGATCTGATAGCATTTGATACAATGCCAAATACGCTAGAAGCACAGTTCACACAGGTTGAGGTTTTGTTCATTTTCGGTTCAGTTTTTTTTTTTCTACAGAATAGTGAGTTGTGGGTTAATTGTTATTTTACGAATCAAGTTGTAAACGAGTTTGGATGGTGCTTGGAGTTTATCGAAGTACGTGTGGAGATGCTTGGCTTATGGTCAAGCGGGTCAAACTATCTAACCAAACACGAGGTGAGGTATAAACACCCACACCCGAACTATTTTATTATTTAACTTTGTGTACATTCTGATAGTTATCTATCGCGGATCACATATTGGTCAAAACGAGCCTAATCAAACTAGCAGACTTTTGATGTACATCTATTACGAATCATAGTGCTGGGATCTTTCAAAGTGTTTACTTGATTTTTTTTTGGCCTCTTGAGTTAATCATAGTGTTGTGTTGTTGCCTATGTAGTTAAAGGCGAACACACATAAGGCGAGGTCGGATGCCCAGATTCCTTAAACACACACAAGACAAGTAGTGCAATTCGTCCATAGTTGTATTGCGTATTTTGCAAGTTCGCTGCCGCTTTGTTTTTTTTTTCTATAATCATAAATGTTTTTGTCAAAATTTGAAGATAAAATGTAGCTTGTTTGACTCAGGAAAGTCAACGCCGCAGCCAGCGCAACCCCAGCGAACGCAGCCGCATCGGCGCTGCAGGCGCTGCCGCAGCGAGCACAACCATAGCCAGCCAGGCACAACGCCGCAGGGAGCGCGGCCACAACACCGCATCCCGCTCAACCGCAGCGAACGCAACCTGCGTATTACGTATATGTGCAATGACTGCAAACTTACAATGCCTAGGCGCACTTTTTAAACCAAGATTCTGGACATGGTTTGCAACAATGATACAATTATAGCTTTTCAATTCTATATATTATTTATTCATTTGTTTTGACCGTTGATACTTTGGTTCTTTTTTATACCAACAACCTTTCAGTTATTATTATTGTGGCTTATATCTTTTACTGTGAAAATGATTTTGTATATGTTTAGTGGTTCAGGTCTTACCTAGCGACAATGGTCAAATCAGTCAACGTTGAGATGATTTGTAAGCTGAACCAAAGAGATTTTTGGTATTGGATGGGAAGTTGCTGTTTTGGCTGGACATCCTTTCCAATTGTTCAAATTGTTTTGCTGCTATAATAATGGAGTAGAAATGTGTTTCATAATAATGGAAAGTTAAAAGTTTTAGAGTCAAAAGTTATAATAGACTATGTTTTCATGATTGTTAAGACTTTGTTGTGATCATTGATTTTGGTATGCTATATGGTTTTGTTGTGATCAAAAGTTATATGTTTCCACCATCGGAGAATGAAACAATGGAAATAGGGTTCTATATTTTTTAAATTTATTATAAGGTAATCGGTATAGGTACTTTTTATTTGAATATTGATAGTTTGCTATAATGTTTACAACTATGGATGAGCATGGTACGATCGGTACCGAAAATATTAGTATTGAAAAATAGGTCAAGCGGGTACCGGTACGAAAATATCGGTACCATACCGAACCGATACCGATTACAAAAAAGCGAGAAAATGGGTGTGGTACCGAAAATTAGTTTATGGCATAAAAGGAATGAATCAGAAAGAGTCATTAAGAACTAAGGTAGTGTTCATTTCACATAAAATAACATATCATGAGAGGATTGATAAACTGACATAAAACAAGTATCCCGTTGTAAATTGTTGCTCCCGCCTCATAGGGCTGACTTAACCAATTTTTAGGGTGTAAATAAAAACAAATGTTTAGCTAAAAACCCTCTTGATGACAACAATAAACTAAAATATTTATAGTTCACGAAGTTATAAAAATATACATTTTGGTTTATATACGCATTATATGTAAATGGCCTTTATAGTTGGAGTAAAAAACAATTACCATTACCTTCCTAAGGCCGATCATTTTAAAGGAAAAAACCTAGAATCACACAATTTTCTTTGTTTTCTCCTGAAGCCGGTAACCGGCCGTCACACAAAAACCACCAAACGACATCATGAAACCACCAATCGACATCATGAAACCACCAATCGTCGCACACCGCTGATTCTCCGTCGCTGAAAAAGGCCGCAACCGACCCTCATGTTCTGCTACACTGCCACCATGGTCGTCGCATGCCACATCGGAAACAACATCCCCGTACATAGCCCTAAACTCACCAACCTAAGTGATATGTTTCCCGCCGCATCGCGCGGGTAAACGACTAGTATATATATATATATATATATATATACATTATAATAATGTTTATATATTTTATATGTATATAATGTAAACTAAAATGTATTTTACGTAGGATACATGTAAAATTTTATATCTTTAAAACTATAACATAAATTAAAGAAATTGTATGTTCACAAGATTTTATATATATATTATAAATAATCATGTTTTATTCTATATCATTTAGAATATTATATTTAATAAAAGTAATAACTTTATTATATATAAAAGCAGAAAAAAAGGATGGGTCTGATGGTTTGTACAATCGGTACATATAAAAGAAATTAGATAATTAATTTTTTTTTGAAGTAAAGATATTACAAAAAAAAAAAAATGAAAACGTCTTTTCTTACTCGACTAAATTAATAATTTAGTATTTTATTTATTTATATTTTTACCTAGCACGTTAAAATTTTCCTAAACGTTCTAGTTATTCATTTTTCAAGCTAGAATTAAAATGGATGTCCCACATAAAAATAATTGACTTAAATGTGTGTTTAATACGTTTGTCCTTTATATAGCTTTATTTAAAAATCAAATTACAATTTTAATATTGTAATATCTTTAAACAAATTACGATTACTATTGTTTGAGATATACATATATTCTAATACATGTATATTACTTAATTACCTAATATATTTAGAATCACTTTTAGAAACGTCAAACCTTGTATTACCTACTATAATACTCCTTTGAATAAATAATATAATATACAATACATTAAGAATTAAGTTTTAATAATATAAATCAATATGGTTCAACCGATTAGTTAAAAATGAAATTGTTTCCCTAAATCCAGAAAGTTTATATTTTGATTTTTTTTTCTTTAAACTTTTATTTATCCATCATTTCATTCCAAAATATTATATTCAATAAATTTAACAGAAATTTATTTCAATACACTACCTTTATAAAAAGGGTAAATAAAGTTATGGAAATAAGCTCGATGATTGGTGTCATCGTTTATATAGTTGGATTGTTATAAACTAAAGATATTACAAAATGATTTAGTATTATATATATATGTATGTATATATATTATGAAATTTTTATATTAACCGGAAATTTGAATCTTTATGTTTCTAAAAAAGAAATATATACATATATGCTTATGCATAATAGAATTTCTTGACGATATACATAATATAATAATCAAATATCTTCCTTAAGATAAACATAAGAGAAAATAACACTAGTGATTCATATAAAAACATGAAGTCATATAAAAATAAATCATAAAACATGTTATGTTTTAAAAATAACATCTGTCTCAATAAAATATTCCTTTCAACAGAATCTAATGTTGTGTAAGCATGAATAGAATTAGCTATAAGCATACTCATTGGACCTAGCCATAGAATCAATAGAGACAATAACATTGCTGTCAAAACTCCATTTTTCAAACAAAAGAAAGTCACGACCATAATAATATCTATGCTTAAACAAAAGGGTTCGAATATTAATTTTTACTAGTAACACCCATGATAGTATTTAGACTTGAACCTAAGAAAAATGCCTCAGTACAAACTTCGAGATAAGTTAAATTACTTGTGTAGATAAAGTGTGATGGATGTTGGTATGCCGTGAGGATGATGACTAGAACAGTGCAAATATGATAAATAAGCAATAACACTTGGCCACTGTTATTTCTTGTTTATTAGTACTACTCGGTTCTAGAAAATGATCCATCATGAGAATACTAATTTCCTTATTTCTTGATACAAGCCATAATAAAAGACCTAATGTTTGACCTGTTTTGGAAAGATGAATCTGTCAAATATATTGACCTTATGAATGGTGTGTATATTATAGTATGTGAAATATATGATTATATAGATATCTATATCTACGAGGAAATCCAAAGACCATAATGATTGACAATTAGGGATAAATCACGAACAGGTGTGTCAATGATAATTTTAGATTCATTTATCAGGAATCTCTCGTATACATCTATAATTCCAATATCAAACATTATTTCGTTTGATCATCCGTCTTGTAATTCGTGTGACAAGATGAACGACAGGAACTCTTTAAGTTGGAACGCCATCGAAAGTATAAGAATTCCCCTTGCATTATCTTAGATTATTGACGCATTAGAAAACCTGTAACTAAAAGTTGTGCGAAAGCTTCTGCTAACAGTAATGTTACCTTCATTAAGAACTCTTGAGGAAATAAGAGTCTCAACACATAGAGAATAGTTCTGGTCAAAGTAAAGTGGAATTCAAAGCAAAGACCAGAATATACTTAGGAACTAGGACCAGTGACAAACTAAAAGTATTCATCCATATTTCAGCAAATCTCGAGGATGAGATTTAAAACAAGGTGGGGATGATGTAACATTTCCAAATTTTTTATTTATAAAATTTAAAATAAAGTATATAAAAACTTATGTTATTAATCGAATAGATCATGGGTAAGTTGACCGCTAGAAATATGAGGTCTTTTGGCAAACGTAGGAACCGTTTAATAATTATAATAATAAAAATACATTATACTTGAACCTACTCTGTTTTTAATAAAACTTGGTTCAAAATATAGACACAAATATTCTCGTTCCAATGGTATATTCATTGTTTTATAAAACGTCATATTTTAGAAGATATGTGTGCCAAATAAGTGAAGCAGCTGAATTAATTATAATATATAAAATAATAAAATAAATTAAAAATAAAAATAAATATTAGTGTACGTGTGTGCATGGTGTACATAGGAATTATTTAGATATGGCTACGTGTGTGTAGAACTTGAAACCATTTAATGAAGGTATACGTGTAGGTTGTACACACCAAGAATATTGGAGAAACTTTCCTATAAATAGGATCATTCACCATTTGAGAAAGTTGCTCAATACCTTCATATTTCTGTCGCCCCTCTCTCCTTTGTCATATATATTTTTTTATTTTATTCACTCCATAGTAATAATAATAAAGCCTTGCCCCGTTTTAAGTATTTTAACCCGTGATCATTGAGTTAATACCCTTTCTGATTGATTTAGGACCTACCAACGCATGTCAAGGCTCTGCCCGACTAAGTACGTTGGGGTTCTGTCTCATGACATATTGATAAAGTTGAATTGGGTTACTATACTTAACGAGAGTGCATATTTTATAAAGAGCTCAGGAGTTATGCCCAAAATTATACCAGGAGACCTCTAGTTGAACCCGTTTAACCCTAATATAATCAAAAATCAAATAAAAATAATAATGACCCTCTCTCGCGGGGCGCGGCCCATTACTCTGGGTCTGTCGCGGGCCACGACCCAGTGACACTGAGCGACACCCTGGTCAGCCACGTGTCTGGCTACGTGTGAAGGCTACTATGTGACTCGACAAGCCTACAGCCATCATTAAGGCCCTCGCGGGGCGTGAAGGAGAAAGTGGTGGTCCTCGTGGGGCGCGAGGGACCCCTCGACCAGCGTATATAAGAGGCTTCAGGCCTCATTCAGACGCTGTTCATTTTCCTTTCTTCTTTCAAACTCTCTGATTGTCTAAACCCTCGGGATATTATACCCCTAAAAGTGAAGCTCTGCCTCGTTGTAAGTATTATAACCCACGGTTACGTATTAGTTACTCTGCCCGATTGATCTAGAGCTCCATAACACATGTCAAGGCTCTGCCTGACTCAGTTGTCGGAGTTCTGTCTCGTGGGTATAGCTAATATAAATTAGGTTATCTTACTAACACGTGTGCATTGTCTAAATTAATAGATTATAACCAGGAAGTCACCATGTGACAACTGTCAAAATTTCAGGTATCCGTACAACTATTAAACCATAATTAGTGCTTAATGACTGTGCTGAATTACAATTAATGACTTGAACTGCTTTCAGATTACTGCTTTTGTAACACCCCAAATCTCATATGTTATAAAATAATATTATATTCATGAAGTTAAGTGACGGAAGACGGTAATTATAAAATGGTACTGTAAAAGAATGATGGTAGATTTAAAATATATGTATGTAACTAAGTTAACCAAAGGAAAGTAACCAAGTTTATGTAGAAACTTCAATATGAGCACAAACTCTAAAAGATGAGAGGCTAAATATGTTACTAAGGGTTGAAGTTTGATAAAAAAGGGGGGCGGGGTTTTCCCTAGGCTTGTGCGATCGACAGAAAGGGGGAAAGCAGGGGAAAACAATGCTCTCAAAACCTAGCAAGGAAAATCTTCAATCAAGAAGCCTAGGGGTCGAAATTGCTATGCATGAATAAGGAATCATAACCTCCTAAGTATTCTCATCAACAAGTAAGTCGAATTTTATGGTAAAATGATTTTGATGAAACGGGTTGTGTGTAATCCGTGAATGTTTATTGAAATTGAGTAGGAATTCTAGATATTATGAACATATAGAAGTTATAATATGCTTAATTTCGATTATGTTGAAGTTTTGGGGGAAAACCAATTTGTAGAAGTAGTAGAATGAAGATGATGATGATGATTACATGTGTTTTGTTTTATGAAATTTTGGATGTATGATGTTAGATGTTGTCGGATGTTGTTGAATGAACCTAATTAGAATGAAAGTTATGGGATATTTGTGTAATCAATGATTTTGATATGAAATAGTAAGATTATGCACAAGATACTTGTACTTTATGCTTTGTAAAAAGTACGCACTCAACATGTTCGATGAAATGCCTAGGCTAATTAAGTTATCCTTTGAGCATGAAATTCTTGTCGAATTGATGAATTAGTATGAAAATGAAACTTGTATGCGGATATTTAATGTTGGAATTATGTTGTATGTGCATGTGTGATTTGGTGGTGGTATGTGTGTTTTACTAAGTAAGTTGGGAATGTATATAATGTCTCTGGTATAATCGAATATAATAGTATGAACGAATGAGGTTAGATTGGTAATTCACAAGATGGAGAGTTGACTTTCAGAAAGTCAATTGCGCATAAAACCGTAATAAGCTTTTGTCGCAAGTGTTATGTTTTAGGGTTCATTATTTACATGCTACATCAATATGTGCCATATGTAACAACATGAAGTATTATGTGGAATGAAAAGATGCGATTTTAAGCTTACATTTTGTGTTGTTGGAAATTGACAAGTAAAGTATAATGTTGGATAAGAATATGAAATGAATGCGATATTAGAATGTCCGCTTGTACTAATGAAATGGTAACCATGATGACATGAAAGTGTAGGACCATGTCTAGGTGGGGGAAAACGGAAGGCTAACGGAAAGGAAATGAGGAAGCATGCACGAAACGGGCACTCGAGGTAAATGATTTTCGATTCACTTCTTAATAATTAAAATGAATTTTTAATGTTTATGAATACGGCCTATCATGAAATATTTTGTAATAATCAGGAGTGCTAAGCTAAGTATTATTTTAGTAGGATAGATGTTGTTGATTAAATAGAAAGCAAATTGGTGGAATTAAACGGGTCGAATAAATGTGCATAGGTAATGTAGCGATATGTATTTCATAAAGATTAAGGACCCGAGGTAAGGATTTTAGCCAATTATGTAAGGGAAATGTATTACGGATAATTAGAATCATGTTTCAAGTGTTTCGGACGTGAATTGGTTAAGATATAATAGTTTTAGTAATTAAAATAAAAACTGAACTAAGCACTACCGTAGCTTAGGGTAGCCACCGTAAGCTACGGTAGGTACTGAAGACCTTATGGCCACCGTAAGGTAGTAGATTGTCACCGTAAAGATTTTATGGCCACCGTAAGCTACGGTAGCCATCGTAGCTTACGGTGGAGCTGTCGCGCCCCGCGAAATAGTAAGCCATGGCTTACGCGGCCCGTGAGGTACCGTGCTGCTGGCTTTTTGCTGAATTTTTGATGTTTTGAGAATGGGACTTGACTAAAAATGGTTTTCCAGGGCCTCATACATTACGTTAAGAATGGTTTCGAGAATAAATCAGGAGCTTGTATGGTGAACTTGTAGTGAATAAATCAAGAAGGCACGTAGGTTTATTTGTATATCGTATATACTATGTAAAGTTGTGAATATGTCATTCTGGCATAAACCTTTATGTAAGGAATGGTAAACAGGAGCTTGTGTATATATTCGTGAATAATTATTGTGCGTAGGGAGGGACGTTGGCATGTATGAAGGTACGTATGTATATATGTATATATATGTATTTATTATAATAAGTGCTTAGGTGTGAATGTATGTGTGAATGAATGTACAATGCTTGAGACATATGTAAGAACGTTATCAAGGCATTTGAGTATTTACGATTACTAATGATGTGCTTTGAGTTGGAATGTAGTGCAGGTATGAGATTGTCAGATTCATGAAAGAATAAACCAGACTTTGATAAAGAGTACTTAAGAAAGCGCTTGGACAATTCCACGTTTACTTCATGGAATACTTTGTGAACTTCTATTACATAGTTTGATGTTGTGCGATGTATTAATGGCTAATGGTTAAGTTGTATGTGGTGTCCACAGGTATCGTACGGGTTTTCTCTACCACTAGCAAAGTGAAGCAGACATAGATTGAGTTGAGAGCAAGGATTATACGGGAAAGAAAGATCACATAGTTATTTTAAATAGATCATGAATGTACTACAATTTGTAATTGGGTCTTCATGTAGTTAATATGATTTTTTTTAGAACGAAATTTGTGGGCTCATAATTTCCGCCATGTCGCATTTAAGTTCTTACAAGTTGGTTATACAGGGAATTGTTCATAATATGAACGGGTCATGCCCGAATTTTGTTAAATAATAATATGATAATATTACTTTTCGGATTAGAAAATCTGGGCGTTACAGCTTTATACCTGCATGTGCATCACATATTTTAAATGACATGTCATTATTGCATGAGGGCTTATTTGACTCAAATGATACACGAAATACAGTTTGCACAGTTATCAGATAAATCAGGAAAATGCTGACAGAACTCAGTATATAGGCAGACAATGTATTGAGACACAGAATGAGCCAGAAACCAAGTGTTACACTAGTATAGTGTGTAGGAAAGTAAAGATCATAAAACTGCCTTCCTAGTGATAGTTTAAGTGCCGGAAAGTGCCTAAAACTCACATAAAGTGCTGATTTCAGCAAAAATCAGCAATTTTCAGCATTTAAACAATCTAATATCATGCAGAAATATGGTTAATTGGTCCTGAATGCTTTCCTAAGTGTCGGGAATCAAAAGTGTCACAAAAGGGTACATAAAACACACTAAACTGAAAAGTTTAGCACCTTAACGAACCAGTAACCAACCGAGCAACCGGACACTACCCGAAACATCAAATTTACACTAGAAGCACTGTTTTAACATTACCAGGCTAGTTACGGTCCCCGAACATCATAACACATCATAAATATCTAGTAACTAAAGTAACTAACTAGATACTTACATTTTTACCCTAAATAACTAATGTTTACAAACCTAGTCTACTACCCCCCCCCCCCCCCACTTAGTAATCGTCCAACATGGCCCCCACTTTGTTGATTTTATTTCAATTAAATAATAGATTGTGTTCCCTTGTGATTAGCATAAGAACCATGAGATAAACACTTAAAATGGGTTATAAGTATACACATTAAGACCATAGCTTCATTCTACACACACTAAAACACACACAACTTTCTTCTTCTTCCCCTTGTGCTCTCGGCCGAACATCAACACACACACACACACACTCACCATTTTCGATCATCCCTCATACAATCCAAGCATATACAAGTGTGTTAGAGGTTACACAAAGGAGCTAGGAGCTTACGGAAGTTCAAGGACCTTGTTCATTTGTTTTTATCCACTTGTTTTCTTCTCTTGATCATCCCTAGCCTTGAGCTAGTGGTAAGAACCTTGATCTTGCTATTTTACATCATATCTAAGTGGTTAAAAGATGTTACATGTTGATTGTTATGAAGAACACTAATAATCACAAGAAAGAAACTTGAACATAAGCTTGAATGATGAAGAAACTAAGTTGTTTATGTGTTGATATACTTGTTGACCATTGTTTGCATGTGAAAATGATGTTGATAATCATATGATCTTGCTAGATCATGATTAAAAACATACTCTAGCAAGATGAGAGGATGAACATGATAGAAGTTAATGGATCATCCTCATGAGAAGCATGAACTTGAAAGAATATGTGGTTTTCTTGTAAAATAATGATCAAAGTGAGTTGTTAATCACGTAGATCTGAAGTTTCATGGATGATTTCTCAAGAAACCAAGCTAAAAATATAAGATTTACTTTATCTTGGTTCTTACATAAGCAAACCTTATTTTTGGTGGTTAATAAAGTGTAGAAGTATATGTGTAACAAGAAAAATCCATGAAGAAACATTTTTAAAAAATATGATTATAAGTTGTAAAGATCTAAGTTCCTTAAAAATGATGTTTTTAAAGAATCAACAACATTTCAAAGGGTAACAAGGCTTACTAAGAACACTAGTAAGTTACTACAAATTTTTGTGAAATTTCAAGTTCATGAAGTAGTAGATTATGCTTGTTTTTGGCAAAATTGGTAAGTAAAGATTGGTCATTATTGATTGTGAATTGATTGTGTTGATTTTGCAAAAGAAAATGATATACCTACAAGGTATGGAAACCTCCATTTTTAGGGGAAACTATGGCGAAATTTTTCTAAAAATTAAACACTTAGAAGAATATTTCTAAACAAATATTTACAAGTGTATTTCAAACCAAAGATTTTCACATAGGGTTTGCCATAGAATTTTTGTTCAAAAATATAAATATTGGAGGTTGGTTTTTACAAATAAAAATGACTAAATATGTTTTTAGGAAATATATATTTAGAAGGCATCATGTGTGTGATTATTTGTATACTATGTGTATTAGTTATATTATTTTAGGACATGAAATAATATAACTCATCAAAATACCAAGAAATTACAATCCAAAATATTACCAAAATTCCAAGAATATGAATATACAAGTTATACACAAGATATTGGTGAAACCGAACTAAGGAATATAACTTACAAATTATTCCAAAAATTAAATTCACAAGTATATTTTGGTAAATTAATTTTTTTGGACATCAAGTGAATGAAAACATGATTTTTACAATTATCACAAACTTATATCATATTTTTGACAAGAAGAAAATATATTATTTTTGGGTGACTAAAAATATGTATTTTCTTGGAAATATTAGAAGATATA
Source organism: Helianthus tuberosus (assembly GCA_030545235.1). Taxonomy (NCBI): domain Eukaryota; kingdom Viridiplantae; phylum Streptophyta; class Magnoliopsida; order Asterales; family Asteraceae; genus Helianthus; species Helianthus tuberosus. The sequence continues at coordinate 106,794,492 of CM060365.1, read as the reverse complement.
TATTATTTTTGGGAAGAAATATATATTTTCTCAAACAAAAACGGAATATATTATTTTAGAGAAAAATAAGTATATATATATATTTTCCAAGTTAGACTTGAAAATATATTATTTTTGGGACTTATATAAAAATACAAATATTTTTGCCCAATGGAAAAATTATAAATAATTTTTCTAAGTAGTATTTCTTAAAATATATATTTTGGAAATATATATATTGGGGAACTTTTGTTAAAGATAATATTCCGGAAAAATTAATACGAAATTAAGTATAAGAATACTTAATGAATACAATAAACATACGTATTCTCATACGTATAAATACACACCGGAATACGACCCCAATACATGGCAAAAATATACTAATACAAGAATACGAATGCACCCATCCTTGGGAAGGATATACAAGTATAAATACTTGAAAAGTATTAAGTTAAAATATATTATTTTAACTATTGTTCCAAAATTTAATAAATATAATTTAAGTTAAAATATTTATTATTTTAATAAATAATTATATAACTTGGAATAATATTGAAGACACAAAGAAACGTAACTAAAAAATTATGCTTGTTTTTGGCAAAATTGGTAAGTAAAGATTGGTCATTATTGATTGTGAATTGATTGTGTTGATTTTGCAAATGAACATGATATACCTACAAGGTATGGAAACCTCCATTTTTAGGGGAAACTATGGCGAAATTTTTCTAAAAATTAAACACTTAGAAGAATATTTCTAAACAAATATATACAAGTGTATTTCAAACCAAAGATTTTCACATAGGGTTTGCCATAGAATTTTTGTTCAAAAATATAAATATTGGAGGTTGGTTTTTACAAATAAAAATGACTAAATATGTTTTTAGGAAATATATATTTAGAAGGCATCATGTGTGTGATTATTTGTATACTATGTGTATTAGTTATATTATTTTAGGACATGAAATAATATAACTCATCAAAATACCAAGAAATTACAATCCAAAATATTACCAAAATTCCAAGAATATGAATATACAAGTTATACACAAGATATTGGTGAAACCGAACTAAGGAATATAACTTACAAATTATTCCGAAAATTAAATTCACAAGTATATTTTGGTAAATTAAATTTTTTGGACATCAAGTGAATGAAAACATGATTTTTACAATTATCACAAACTTATATCATATTTTTGACAAGAAGAAAATATATTATTTTTGGGTGACTAAAAATATGTATTTTCTTGGAAATATTAGAAGATATATATTATTTTTGGGAAGAAATATATATTTTCTCAAACAAAAACGGAATATATTATTTTAGAGAAAAATAAGTATATATATATATTTTCCAAGTTAGACTTGAAAATATATTATTTTTGGGACTTATATAAAAATACAAATATTTTTGCCCAATGGAAAAATTATAAATAATTTTTCTAAGTAGTATTTCTTAAAATATATATTTTGGAAATATATATATTGGGGAACTTTTGTTAAAGATAATATTCCGGAAAAATTAATACGAAATTAAGTATAAGAATACTTAATGAATACAATAAACATACGTATTCTCATACGTATAAATACACACCGGAATACGACCCCAATACATGGCAAAAATATACTAATACAAGAATACGAATGCACCCATCCTTGGGAAGGATATACAAGTATAAATACTTGAAAAGTATTAAGTTAAAATATATTATTTTAACTATTGTTCCAAAATTTAATAAATATAATTTAAGTTAAAATATTTATTATTTTAATAAATAATTATATAACTTGGAATAATATTGAAGACACAAAGAAACGTAACTCAAAAATTATGCTTGTTTTTGGCAAAATTGGTAAGTAAAGATTGGTCATTATTGATTGTGAATTGATTGTGTTGATTTTGCAAAAGAACATGATATACCTACAAGGTATGGAAACCTCCATTTTTAGGGGAAACTATGGCGAAATTTTTCTAAAAATTAAACACTTAGAAGAATATTTCTAAACAAATATATACAAGTGTATTTCAAACCAAAGATTTTCACATAGCGTTTGCCATAGAATTTTTGTTCAAAAATATAAATATTGGAGGTTGGTTTTTACAAATAAAAATGACTAAATATGTTTTTAGGAAATATATATTTAGAAGGCATCATGTGTGTGATTATTTGTATACTATGTGTATTAGTTATATTATTTTAGGACATGAAATAATATAACTCATCAAAATACCAAGAAATTACAATCCAAAATATTACCAAAATTCCAATAATATGAATATACAAGTTATACACAAGATATTGGTGAAACCGAACTAAGGAATATAACTTACAAATTATTCCGAAAATTAAATTCACAAGTATATTTTGGTAAATTAAATTTTTTGGACATCAAGTGAATGAAAACATGATTTTTACAATTATCACAAACTTATATCATATTTTTGACAAGAAGAAAATATATTATTTTTGGGTGACTAAAAATATGTATTTTCTTGGAAATATTAGAAGATATATATTATTTTTGGGAAGAAATATATATTTTCTCAAACAAAAACGGAATATATTATTTTAGAGAAAAATAAGTATATATATATATTTTCCAAGTTAGACTTGAAAATATATTATTTTTGGGACTTATATAAAAATACAAATATTTTTGCCCAATGGAAAAATTATAAATAATTTTTCTAAGTAGTATTTCTTAAAATATATATTTTGGAAATATATATATTGGGGAACTTTTGTTAAAGATAATATTCCGGAAAAATTAATACGAAATTAAGTATAAGAATACTTAATGAATACAATAAACATACGTATTCTCATACGTATAAATACACACCGGAATACGACCCCAATACATGGCAAAAATATACTAATACAAGAATACGAATGCACCCATCCTTGGGAAGGATATACAAGTATAAATACTTGAAAAGTATTAAGTTAAAATATATTATTTTAACTATTGTTCCAAAATTTAATAAATATAATTTAAGTTAAAATATTTATTATTTTAATAAATAATTATATAACTTGGAATAATATTGAAGACACAAAGATACGTAACTCAAAAATTATGCTTGTTTTTGGCAAAATTGGTAAGTAAAGATTGGTCATTATTGATTGTGAATTGATTGTGTTGATTTTGCAAAAGAAAATGATATACCTACAAGGTATGGAAACCTCCATTTTTAGGGGAAACTATGGCGAAATTTTTCTAAAAATTAAACACTTAGAAGAATATTTCTAAACAAATATATACAAGTGTATTTCAAACCAAAGATTTTCACATAGGGTTTGCCATAGAATTTTTGTTCAAAAATATAAATATTGGAGGTTGGTTTTTACAAATAAAAATGACTAAATATGTTTTTAGGAAATATATATTTAGAAGGCATCATGTGTGTGATTATTTGTATACTATGTGTATTAGTTATATTATTTTAGGACGTGAAATAATATAACTCATCAAAATACCAAGAAATTACAATCCAAAATATTACCAAAATTCCAAGAATATGAATATACAAGTTATACACAAGATATTGGTGAAACCGAACTAAGGAATATAACTTACAAATTATTCCGAAAATTAAATTCACAAGTATATTTTGGTAAATTAAATTTTTTGGACATCAAGTGAATGAAAACATGATTTTTACAATTATCACAAACTTATATCATATTTTTGACAAGAAGAAAATATATTATTTTTGGGTGACTAAAAATATGTATTTTCTTGGAAATATTAGAAGATATATATTATTTTTGGGAAGAAATATATATTTTCTCAAACAAAAACGGAATATATTATTTTAGAGAAAAATAAGTATATATATATATTTTCCAAGTTAGACTTGAAAATATATTATTTTTGGGACTTATATAAAAATACAAATATTTTTGCCCAATGGAAAAATTATAAATAATTTTTCTAAGTAGTATTTCTTAAAATATATATTTTGGAAATATATATATTGGGGAACTTTTGTTAAAGATAATATTCCGGAAAAATTAATACGAAATTAAGTATAAGAATACTTAATGAATACAATAAACATACATATTCTCATACGTATAAATACACACCGGAATACGACCCCAATACATGGCAAAAATATACTAATACAAGAATACGAATGCACCCATCCTTGGGAAGGATATACAAGTATAAATACTTGAAAAGTATTAAGTTAAAATATATTATTTTAACTATTGTTCCAAAATTTAATAAATATAATTTAAGTTAAAATATTTATTATTTTAATAAATAATTATATAACTTGGAATAATATTGAAGACACAAAGATACGTAACTCAAAAATTATGCTTGTTTTTGGCAAAATTGGTAAGTAAAGATTGGTCATTATTGATTGTGAATTGATTGTGTTGATTTTGCAAAAGAAAATGATATACCTACAAGGTATGGAAACCTCCATTTTTAGGGGAAACTATGGCGAAATTTTTCTAAAAATTAAACACTTAGAAGAATATTTCTAAACAAATATATACAAGTGTATTTCAAACCAAAGATTTTCACATAGGGTTTGCCATAGAATTTTTGTTCAAAAATATAAATATTGGAGGTTGGTTTTTACAAATAAAAATGACTAAATATGTTTTTAGGAAATATATATTTAGAAGGCATCATGTGTGTGATTATTTGTATACTATGTGTATTAGTTATATTATTTTAGGACGTGAAATAATATAACTCATCAAAATACCAAGAAATTACAATCCAAAATATTACCAAAATTCCAAGAATATGAATATACAAGTTATACACAAGATATTGGTGAAACCGAACCAAGGAATATAACTTACAAATTATTCCGAAAATTAAATTCACAAGTATATTTTGGTAAATTAAATTTTTTGGACATCAAGTGAATGAAAACATGATTTTTACAATTATCACAAACTTATATCATATTTTTGACAAGAAGAAAATATATTATTTTTGGGTGACTAAAAATATGTATTTTCTTGGAAATATTAGAAGATATATATTATTTTTGGGAAGAAATATATATTTTCTCAAACAAAAACGGAATATATTATTTTAGAGAAAAATAAGTATATATATATATTTTCCAAGTTAGACTTGAAAATATATTATTTTTGGGACTTATATAAAAATACAAATATTTTTGCCCAATGGAAAAATTATAAATAATTTTTCTAAGTAGTATTTCTTAAAATATATATTTTGGAAATATATATATTGGGGAACTTTTGTTAAAGATAATATTCCGGAAAAATTAATACGAAATTAAGTATAAGAATACTTAATGAATACAATAAACATACATATTCTCATACGTATAAATACACACCGGAATACGACCCCAATACATGGCAAAAATATACTAATACAAGAATACGAATGCACCCATCCTTGGGAAGGATATACAAGTATAAATACTTGAAAAGTATTAAGTTAAAATATATTATTTTAACTATTGTTCCAAAATTTAATAAATATAATTTAAGTTAAAATATTTATTATTTTAATAAATAATTATATAACTTGGAATAATATTGAAGACACAAAGAAACGTAACTAAAAAATTATGCTTGTTTTTGGCAAAATTGGTAAGTAAAGATTGGTCATTATTGATTGTGAATTGATTGTGTTGATTTTGCAAAAGAAAATGATATACCTACAAGGTATGGAAACCTCCATTTTTAGGGGAAACTATGGCGAAATTTTTCTAAAAATTAAACACTTAGAAGAATATTTCTAAACAAATATATACAAGTGTATTTCAAACCAAAGATTTTCACATAGCGTTTGCCATAGAATTTTTGTTCAAAAATATAAATATTGGAGGTTGGTTTTTACAAATAAAAATGACTAAATATGTTTTTAGGAAATATATATTTAGAAGGCATCATGTGTGTGATTATTTGTATACTATGTGTATTAGTTATATTATTTTAGGACATGAAATAATATAACTCATCAAAATACCAAGAAATTACAATCCAAAATATTACCAAAATTCCAATAATATGAATATACAAGTTATACACAAGATATTGGTGAAACCGAACTAAGGAATATAACTTACAAATTATTCCGAAAATTAAATTCACAAGTATATTTTGGTAAATTAAATTTTTTGGACATCAAGTGAATGAAAACATGATTTTTACAATTATCACAAACTTATATCATATTTTTGACAAGAAGAAAATATATTATTTTTGGGTGACTAAAAATATGTATTTTCTTGGAAATATTAGAAGATATATATTATTTTTGGGAAGAAATATATATTTTCTCAAACAAAAACGGAATATATTATTTTAGAGAAAAATAAGTATATATATATATTTTCCAAGTTAGACTTGAAAATATATTATTTTTGGGACTTATATAAAAATACAAATATTTTTGCCCAATGGAAAAATTATAAATAATTTTTCTAAGTAGTATTTCTTAAAATATATATTTTGGAAATATATATATTGGGGAACTTTTGTTAAAGATAATATTCCGGAAAAATTAATACGAAATTAAGTATAAGAATACTTAATGAATACAATAAACATACGTATTCTCATACGTATAAATACACACCGGAATACGACCCCAATACATGGCAAAAATATACTAATACAAGAATACGAATGCACCCATCCTTGGGAAGGATATACAAGTATAAATACTTGAAAAGTATTAAGTTAAAATATATTATTTTAACTATTGTTCCAAAATTTAATAAATATAATTTAAGTTAAAATATTTATTATTTTAATAAATAATTATATAACTTGGAATAATATTGAAGACACAAAGAAACGTAACTCAAAAACATTAATTAATACTAAGTCAAGGCACGACCCGCTCGTCTAATGGACATTAGTAGGTTGTAGGTAGTCGTGTTTGTCCGAAGAAGCATTGAGTTACGGTGATACGAAGACGCAAGACTGTGAGTTCATGACCCCCCTTTTCTTTTAACTGTTTTCGGTTTTATAACTTCGGGGGTGAAGTACATGTTACAAACTATTTACAAACGTTATTATTTGGTATGGTTAGCTAAGGAAGGGTACTGCTAGATCCTGTGAGTGGTGGGTATAACGCTTAACACCATTAATCCTTGTTGTAGGACTGAGTGACATGAGTGATAGATCTATTTGGGTGTAGTGAGCCCCGCCCATGTTGGACCAGGGTTTGGCCCATGGGTTGACTATGTCTTACAGCCGGAAGCCCGGTGCAAAGTCTGCTAGGTTTGAGCCTTCCTGCATGTAACAACTGGCACCAAACCGACAATTTCCGTACACTTTAATTATTATTTAATGACTGCAATTATGTGCTTAAATGTCAACATTGTCTGATTACAAACTAAACAAGTGAATTCATGTACGTTTTATACTACAAAATATTGCTTTATGCATTAACAAAAGCGTTGCGTCAGAAATACTAGTAAACTCACCGGTAATACACATTGTGTCAACAGAACTGCAGAAAGCAGTTAGACATTAGAATTGAGGCCTAGGTGTAGGTCCAACGACAAGAATGCATTAAAACCCAAGAGTACATACAAGGGTTAACATATAGACGCTCCGAAAGCTAAAATACGCACTAAAAAACACCCGAAACGCACTTTAAGTGCAGAATTTTTCTAAATTCAGCTATAACCAGCTTTTAAACATATAAATATCATGCAGAATTTACGTTCTATCATCCAGAATATTTCCCTAAGTGTCGGGAATTTAAAGGGGTGCAAAAGGGTACAAGAAAGACGCTAAATGGTGCAATTTAACACTTAACGAACCGGTACTTAACCGAACAACCGGACATTACCCGGGACATCAAAATTTTTCCAAACACATTGTTTATTTATTTCTTGGCTAGTCGTGATCCCCGAACACCCTAACACCCACTACATATCAAATAAATACCCTATGTAAGTAACACTTGGAAACTAACTAACTATTACACTCTAGTTACAAAATATTTACAACCAACCCCCCCCCCCCCCCAACCGAATTAGGTCCCCTTGTGGACCCACCATATTTCCACACCATGCTCTTATATCTTGTGCTAGATTTTATTCAATTGTTTAGTAGATTGCTTGCTTGTAAATCTTACCAAGATATGTGAACATATCTTATAAAGACGTGGCCAATATCATTCTCATCATCACTTCAAGATCACACCTCTCATCTTCACTCTCTCTCCCTCTTTCGGCTCACCCCAAACCACCACCATCACCACCACATAACCACCATATTCATCCATCTTTGAGCATCATTCAAGTGTAGAAGAAGGGTTGTGGGAGCTTGCAACTTGTGGAGCTTAAAAAGGGCTTTGTTCTTGCTTCTTCCATCATCTTTTCTCATTATCTTCACTAGATTCTACCCTAGCCTTGTGCTAGTAGTAAGTTACTTATACACCCTTGATCATCTTGTTTTTGTAGTTACAAGTTGTAGTATGATGTAAGAACACTACAAGAGTATAAACAAGAAACTTGAACCTAAAAGTTTACTTAAACCTTTACATAATGTTTACATAAGAATGAGACTTGAAGATGAAATCTTGTTGGTTGAGGGTTGGTTAAATCATACATGATATTTGATCGTTGGTTTCTTGATAAACCCGTTGTTCGGACATTTGTTGATACGATTTTGTAACGTTTAAACTATAAAGAGACATGCTGAATTACATTTTCAGCCAACTTCAAAGGGCTGTAAACAGACCATAATAAATAGAAAAACAAAATTTCTGAAGCCTAACTTGTGTATTTTCGAAAAACGAAGCAAATGGCACTGGAATCATATTTTTTTGAGGTCGTTTACTATTTTTAAAGACCCGTTTTGTAACAGCAGCTAAAGCTGAGTTTTTACTGCAGTAAATGGGTGATATGTTTTTAGTCATAACTTGAAACCCATGTTGAATCAGCTCATAAAAATTGTACTGTAGATGACCACTGATGTCGTAGTAATTCTCCCACTGGAATTGTCAATTGGACTCACGATAAATTTTAGATGAATTAATTCGTAAACTGCAATCAGAAAGCGACAAATCTGATTTCAGTCCATGAAATAAATTTTTAGAAAATATTGGTAATGAACTGGACCCTGAAATTTTTACACAATAATATTTGGACCGTATAAGACATTCTGTAAAAATTTGGGAATTTTTGGAATAAGATAACTATTTTATTAAAATGCCCGAAAACAGTCCAGTTTTATATATATTAAAACTGAAACGACAAAAGTAGTATCTTGCATGTCAGAATGTCGGGTTGATTATTTGAGAACGATCTAACATGTTATATGTTAAAGAAAATGATATGCTACTTAGCATGGACACCTCCATTTACAAAGGAGACTATGGCGAAATTTTCTGAAAATCCTAACACTTAGTAAATATTTTCTAGACAAATGCTTGCTAGTGTGTTTTAAACTATGCTTTTCGAATATAAACCTCGCCATAATTTTTGTAACAAAAATACACATACAACATACAAGATACATAATTCGGGTGCAAAATACAAGAAACTTATATTTATTTTTGAGAAAATAATATAAGTCAGACACATAGTTAAAAATATAAATTATTTTTAACACCAGAATACGTATACAAAAGATAGTGACTTGTACTTGTGCGATACAAGTCTAGTGACTAACGTTAAGAAAACACGTATAGGTCACGACGTTAATTAAGCAAATCCGGTGAAGTTTACGACGCAAGGAACGCAAAGTTGTGAGTTCATGCTCCCCCTTTTCTCTTAACTGTTTTCAGTTTTATAACTTCGAGGGTGAAATACATGTTACAAATATTAAAATGTTTATAAATGGTATGATACATAAACAAGAAGCACTCTTGGTGATAACTAGTACCAAGTATGATGCGTTTTGAGAAATGATATATGAAATGATACGAGAAATTGGTGTCACGAATAGGGTACCATAAGCACCTTTAATCGTGTACATACTTAGACCGCAGAACAAAAGGTTAGATCTAGTGGGTTTCAGGGCAGCCCCACTCTTGGTGACAACTAGTACCGAGTAGTGTTTTTGTGTCTCAGTCGTGAATCGACTACTAGAAAAATGCCTATGGCTTGGTGACTTCCTACGTCGTGTCACATGTTAATGGCCTTGCAACCCATTAACACTTGATACATACAGAAATACTTGATTTATACAAGAATACCTAATTTATACAAGATACATACCATGTTTTTTTCATACAAAGTATACAAACGTACATTACAAGAACTGCATGAATTCACACCAACATTATGTTGACGTTTTTCCAAAAACTCACATGTATTTCAGGTAACTAGGATGGGTGTGCGCGCGGTCTTACTCATGCTCTTGATGTCGTTTATGTTTATCATTCAATAAAGTTGTAACTTTTCAGACAAAATGCTGTCTTGTGATGTAAGCACAAAAACTACGATTTCGGTTATGTAATGTTTGGCATTTGAAGTTATTTTATGAGCATGTAGTATGTTTACCAATCGTATGCAATGAAAACCTTTCATGATCACACCTCGTGCTTCCGTCGCAGAAAGGGGTGTGACAGATTGGTATCAGAGCTGCGATTGTAGTGAACCAGGATTCCTTCTCGAGTCTAGTCTACAATCACTAGGATCCTTTCACGAAAACAATTTTTCAAAGAGTTTTCATTGCATAAAACTTTCCGTGACATCCACTACCTGAAACTGTATACAAAGAGTCAAGAAAAGACACTACGAGGCTTAGGGTGCATAGGAGTAGCACTTGGCTTTAACTGAGAAATTACTTGCAATTATGTGTGATAATTAGCATATACTTATACTAGAAATAGGATACCACTAGTATACATGACTTTACCTGAAAACAATGGCCTATCTGAAGGAAGAGATACGAGGATGAAACGAACTGTGCGAACTGTGCAAGGAGTTACGTAATTATGGATGCATACATAATTATGGAATTCAGTGCACAGAAATCACAGCAAGTCTTGTCACGTATAGATTTCCTCAAGTGCAAGGAAAGGTCAAATATGAGCACCGGCCTATTAAATACTCTGCTAGAGTAATAACTGTTTGATGTCACTTATGTGGTATATGCCGGCGAATATATATACTACTACTGTCTAGTATGACGATATCAAACAAATGTCTAACCCTATTGTGTTATGTTCTGTCAGAACATGGCACCAAGAAAAGCTGTGAACGCTCGTGATCAACCTCCACCTCCCCCACTGCCAAAGACTGCTGAAGAGCTGAACGCTCTACTGGAGGAAAGAATCTCCGCAGCTATCGCCCACTACGAGGCAACCCGTACTGCAGACAGTGGTGGACCAAGCAATGCCAGACGTAATGGGAATGGAGATTCATCTGGAGGAAACGCAGCTCAGGGCTGTACCTTCAAGCAGTTCCTCGACTGCAAACCACTGAACTACGACGGCACAGGAGGTGCAGTAGCGTTTGTACACTAGACGGAAAAGACTGAAGCCACTATCCGCATGAGAAAGTGTACCGCGGATCAGCAAGTCACCTTTGCTACTGGGTTGTTTGTTAATGAAGCTCTGACATGGTGGAACTTGCAAGTCCAAACCTTGGGTGATGATGCCGCTTATGGCCTGACTTGGGATGAACTAAAGGAAAGAATGAGAGAGAAGTATTGCTCTCGTGCTGAACTACAAAGGTTGAAGACTGAGTTTTGGCATTTGACCATGGAAGGTGCTGATATCACTGGTTACACTCGAAGGTTCCACGATTTGTCTAGGGTGATCCCTTATATGGTGACACCTGAATTTAAGCGTGTTGAACGCTACATTTGGGGATTGGCCTCAGAATTTCGCGGCATGGTAACTTCGGCCAAACCTCAAACAATCACTGAGGCTGCAACTCTGGCTGTCAGCCTTACTGAAGATTGTGTTCGTATGAAGAAGTTATCGATGAACCCAACAGAAAAGACTGAGAAGCATGCTGAGTCGTCCGGTGACAAGAAGAGAAAGCATTCGAATCTGAATCAAGCAACCCGCAGCAACAACAAAGGTTCATACAACAAGAAGCGTGACACTAACCCATCTAAGGAGGCAAGAACCTTTGCAGCGGCAAATGATACTTCAGCCAGAGGATACCAAGGCACCCTGCCTAAATGCCAAAAATGTAAGTATCATCATGAAGGAGCTTGTCGCATTCCAAGGTGCGACAAATGTGGTAGATTGGGTCATCAAACAGAAGACTGTTGGGGTAAAGGAAAGAACGGGAATGGAAACCGCAACGGTGCTGGAACTGGAAACAATGGTGGAAATGGAAATGGAAATGGTACTGGCAACAGGAATGGTGACGGAAATGGGAAGAACTGAGGATGCTTCAGTTGTGGAAGCAATGATCATTTCATAAAAGACTGCCTAAAGGGAAACAATGCTCAGGCTCGAGCATTTGTGATAGGAGCAAAGAATGCACGAGAGGACCCTAATGTGGTCACCGGTACGTTTCTCATTAACAATCACTTTGCATCCATATTATTTGACACTGGTGCCGATTATAGCTTCGTGTCTGTGGAATTTAAACGTATGCTTGGGATAGAATCTAGTAGATTAGATATTCCTTATTCCATAGAACTAGCCAATGGTAAACTCGTTGAATCGGGCGAAGTTGTTAGAGGCTGCACACTAGAACTTGGTGAACGAAGATTCAGCATCTACCTCTTACCAATTCAATTGGGTAGCTTCGATGTAGTAGTCGGAATGGACTGGTTGTCCAAGAACAAAGCTGAAGTTATTTGTCATGAGAAAACCATTCGCATCCCTTTAGCGAATGATGAAACTCTCATTGTGCATGGAGAAAAGCGAGACGCGCCTCTACGAATCATCAGTTGTATGAAGGCACATAAATGTTTAAGGAAAGGATGTGTTGCTTTCCTAGCGCATGTTGTAGACAAGAAGGCTGAGGAGTTGAAAATCGAAGACATTCCTTTGGTGAAGGAATTCTCCGATCTTTTTCCCGAAGATCTGCCAGGACTACCTCCGCAACGACAAGTCGAATTCCGTATAGACTTGGTTCCAGGAGCCGCTCCTGTAGCCAAGGCACCCTATCGGCTTGCACCATCCGAAATGCAAGAATTATCTACACAACTCCAAGAGTTGCTGGATAAAGGATTCATTAGACCAAGCTTCTCCCCCTGGGGAGCTCCAGTATTGTTCGTAAAGAAGAAGGATGGAACACTGCGGATGTGTATCGATTACAGGGAACTGAACAAGCTCACTATCAAGAATCGGTATCCGCTACCGAGGATTGATGACTTATTTGATCAATTACAAGGATCAAGATACTATTCCAAGATCGACCTTCGATCTGGATACCATCAGTTAAGGATACAAGAGGAAAGCGTACCAAAGACTGCCTTCAGAACGCGCTACGGGCATTACGAGTTCCTTGTGATGCCATTCGGACTGACGAACGCGCCAGCGGTATTTATGGATCTGATGAACCGCGTATGTAAACCATATCTCGATAAATTCGTGATTGTCTTTATCGATGATATCCTGATTTACTCGCGAACGAAAGAAGAGCACGAGCAACATCTCAGAACCATCTTGGAACTACTGAAGAAAGAAAAACTTTATGCAAAAATTCTCGAAGTGCGAATTCTGGATTCGCGAAGTACAGTTTCTGGGTCATGTTGTGAACGAGAAGGGCATTCATGTAGACCCGTCCAAGATAGAAGCCATAAACAATTGGGAAGCCCCCAAAACCCCAACTGAAGTTCGACAATTTTTGGGCTTAGCAGGATATTACCGACGTTTCATCGAGAATTTCTCAAAGATAGCTCAACCGCTAACGACCCTTACACAGAAAGACAAGAAGTACGACTGGGGTGACAAACAGGAAGAAGCCTTCCAGCTACTTAAAAACAAGCTATGCGATGCACCAATACTATCATTACCATAAGGCACTGAAGACTTCGTGGTATACTGCGACGCTTCACGACAAGGTTTGGGTTGCGTGCTTATGCAGCGCCAAAAAGTCATCGCTTACGCTTCAAGATAATTGAAGGTACATGAAAGGAACTATACCACTCACGATTTGGAACTCGGCGCGGTGGTATTCGCCTTGAAGATCTGGCGACACTATCTGTATGGTACGCGATGTACAATCTTCACAGATCACAAAAGCTTACAACACATATTTGATCAGAAGGAATTGAATATGCGCCAGCGGCGATGGGTCGAGCTGCTAAACGATTATGACTGTGAGATTAAGTACCATCCTGGAAAGGCAAACGTTGTAGCAGACGCATTAAGTCGAAAAGAAAGGGTTAAGACCCTAAGGGTTCGAGCTTTGGAAATGACTATTCAAACGAACCTCATCACACGCATTCGTGACACACAACAAGAAGCTCTTAAGGGAGAAAACCGTAAACCTGAATACCTCCGGGGTATGTTGTAATATATGGTGCCAAATGAAGAGGGAGCCTTATATTTTAAGAAGCGTATTTCGGTTCCGCTCTATGGTGGCATACGAGAAGTCATTCTTGAGGAAGCTCACAAATCGAGATATTCGATCCATCCAGGATCAGACAAAATGTATCAAGACTTGAAAGAATATTATTGGTGGCCGAGACTAAAGAGCGACGTTGCTGTTTATGTTGGAAAATGCCTAACCTGTGCCAAGGTTAAGGCTGAATATCAGAAATCGTCCTGCCTACTACAACAACCAGAGATACCCATGTGGAAGTGGGAACAAATCTCGATGGACTTCATAACAAAACTACCCATGACCCCGAGAGGGCACGATATGATATGGGTAATAGTAGATCGGTTAACGAAGTCTGCGCACTTCCTACCGATCCGAGAAAAAGACAGCACTGGAAAGCTTGCTGAGATATACTTAAAAGAAATTGTGGCACGTCATGGAGTGCCAATCTCAATTATTTCAGACAGAGATGGACGCTTTGTCTCAAGAATCTTGCAATCCTTTCAGGAAGCCTTTGGATCTCAGCTAGATCTAAGCACGGCCTTCCACCCACAAACAGATGGCCAGAGCGAACGAACCATACAAACTTTAGAAGATATGCTTCGCGCATGTGTCATGGACTTAGGCGGCAGCTGGGATACTCATCTACCTTTAGTTGAGTTTTCCTACAATAACATTTATCATACGAGTATAAAAGCCGCACCGTTCGAAGCTCTGTATGGCCGCAAGTGTCGATCGCCCTTATGTTGGGCAGACGCTGGAGATAAACGTATGGTTGGTCCTGAACTTGTACAAGAGACAACCGACAAAATCATCCAGATCCGAGATCGACAGAAAAGCTACGCTGATCGAAGACGAAAACCATTACAGTTCGAGGTTGGAGACAAAGTTTTGTTGAAGGTCTCACCTTGGAAGGGTGTAGTCAGATTTGGAAAACGTGGAAAGCTTAATCCACGATACATCGGACCATTCAAGATTCTAGAAAGAATTGGTACCGTGGCATACAAGTTGGAGTTACCGGAAGAACTTAATGGAGTACATGATACGTTTCATGTATCCAACCTCAAGAAGAGTCCAACACAAGAAAACGTGATCATCCCTGCGGATGAAGTACATATTGATGACGCCCTCCGATTTACAGAACACCCCGTTGAGGTTACCGACTGGAAAGTCAACAAGACCAGGAGGAGCAGTGTGAAACTTGTCAAAGTACGTTGGAACTCTAAGCACGGACCCGAGTACACGTGGGAACATGAAGACCAGTTCAAAGAAAAGTATCCCCACCTATTCAAGAAGACTCCTGCGAGAGTTAGTTCAGCCTGAATTTCGGGACGAAATTCTTTTAACGGGGGGAGACTATGACAACTGGCACCAAACCGGTAATTTCCGTACACTTTAATTATTATTTAATGACTGCAATTATGTGCTTAAATGACAACATTGTCTGATTACATACTAAACAAGTGAATTCATGTACGTTTTATACTACAAAATATTGCTTTATGCATTAACAAGAGCGTTGCGTCAGAAATACTAGTAAACTCACCGGTAAGACACATTGTGTCAACAGAACTACAGAAAGCAGTCAGACATTAGAATTGAGGCCTAGGTGTAGGTCCAACGACAAGAATGCATTAAAACCCAAGAGTACATACAAGGGTTAACATATAGACGCTCCGAAAGCTAAAATGCGCACTAAAAAGCACCCGAAACGCACTTTAAGTGCAGAATTTTTCTAAATTCAGCTATAACCAGCTTTTAAACATATAAATATCATGCAGAATTTACGTTCTATCGTCCAGAATATTTCCCTAAGTGTCGGGAATTGAAAGGGGTGCAAAAGGGTACAAGAAAGACGCTAAACGGTGCAATTTAACACTTAACGAACCGGTACTTAACCGAACAACCGGACATTACCCGGGACACCAAAATTTTGCCAAACACATTGTTTATTTATTTCTTGGCTAGTCGTGATCCCCGAACACCCTAACACCCACTACATATCAAATAAATACCCTATGTAAGTAACACTTGGAAACTAACTAAATATTACACTCTAGTTACAAAATATTTACAACCAACCCCCCCCCCCCCAACCGAATTCGGTCCCCTTGTGGACCAACCATATTTCCACACCATCCTCTTATATCTTGTGCTAGATTTTATTCAATTGTTTAGTAGATTGCTTGCTTGTAAATCTTACCAAGATATGTGAACATATCTTATAAAGACATGGCCAATATCATTCTCATCATCACTTCAAGATCACACCTCTCATCTTCACTCTCTCTCCCTCTTTCGGCTCACCCCAAACCGCCACCATCACCACCACATAACCACCATATTCATCCATCTTTGAGCATCATTCAAGTGTAGAAGAAGGGTTGTGGGAGCTTGCAACTTGTGGAGCTTAAAAAGGGCTTTGTTCTTGTTTCTTCCCTCATCTTTTCTCATTATCTTCACTAGATTCTACCCTAGCCTTGTGCTAGTAGTAAGTTACTTATACACCCTTGATCATCTTATTTTTGTAGTTACAAGTTGTAGTATGATGTAAGAACACTACAAGAGTATAAACAAGAAACTTGAACCTAAAAGTTTACTTAAACCTTTACATAATGTTTACATAAGAATGAGACTTGAAGATGAAATCTTGTTGGTTGAGGGTTGGTTAAATCATACATGATATTTGATCGTTGGTTTCTTGATAAACCCGTTGTTCGGACATTTGTTGATACGATTTTGTAACGTTTAAACTATAAAGAGACATGCTGAATTACATTTTCAGCCAACTTCAAAGGGCTGTAAACAGACCATAATTAATAGAAAAACAGAATTTCTGAAGCCTAACTTGTGTATTTTCGAAAAACAAAGCAAATGACACTGGAATCATATTTTTTTGAGGTTGTTTACTATTTTTAAAGACCCGTTTTGTAACAGCAGCTAAAGCTGAGTTTTTACTGCAGTAAATGGGTGATATGTTTTTAGTCATAACTTGAAACCCATGTTGAATCAGCTCATAAAAATTGTACTGTAGATGACCACTGATGTCATAGTAATTCTCCCACTGGAATTTCGTCAATCGGACTCACGATAAATTTTAGATGAATTAATTCGTAAACTGCAATCAGAAAGCGACAAATCTGATTTCAGTCCGGGAAATAAATTTTTATAAAATATTGGTAATGAACTGGACCCCGAAATTTTTACACAATAATATTTGGACCGTATAAGACATTCTGTAAAAATTTGGGAATTTTTGGAATAAGATAACTATTTTATTAAAATGCCCGAAAACAGTCCAGTTTTATATATATTAAAACTGAAACGACAAAAGTAGTATCTTGCATGTCAGAATGTCGGGTTGATTATTTGAGAACGATCTAACGTGTTATATGTTAAAGAAAATGATATGCTACTTAGCATGGACACCTCCATTTACAAAGGAGACTATGGTGAAATTTTCTGAAAATCCTAACACTTAGTAAATATTTTCTAGACAAATGCTTGCTAGTGTGTTTTAAACTATGCTTTTCGAATATAAACCTCGCCATAATTTTTGTAACAAAAATACACATACAACATACAAGATACATAATTCGGGTGCAAAATACAAGAAACTTATATTTATTTTTGAGAAAATAATATAAGTAAGACACATAGTTAAAAATATAAATTATTTTTAACACCAGAATACGTATACAAAAGATAGTGACTTGTACTTGTGCGATACAAGTCTAGTGACTAACGTTAAGAAAACACGTATAGGTCACGACGTTAATTAAGCAAATCCGGTGAAGTTTACGACGCAAGGAACGCAAAGTTGTGAGTTCATGCTCCCCCTTTTCTCTTAACTGTTTTCAGTTTTATAACTTCGAGGGTGAAATACATGTTACAAATATTAAAATGTTTATAAATGGTATGATACATAAACAAGAAGCACTCTTGGTGATAACTAGTACCAAGTATGATGCGTTTTGAGAAATGATATATGAAATGATACGAGAAATTCGTGTCACGAATAGGGTACCATAAGCACCATTAATCGTGTACATACTTAGACCGCATAACAAAAGGTTAGATCTAGTGGGTTTCAGGGCAGCCCCCACTCTTGGTGACAACTAGTACCGAGTAGTGTTTTTGTGTCTCAGTCGTGAATCGACTACTAGAAAAATGCCTATGGCTTGGTGACTTCCTATGTCGTGTCACATGTTAATGGCCTTGCAACCCATTAACACTTGATACATACAGAAATACTTGATTTATACAAGAATACCTAATTTATACAAGATACATACCATGTTTTTTTCATACAAAGTATACAAACGTACATTACAAGAACTGCATGAATTCACACCAACATTATGTTGACGTTTTTCCAAAAACTCACATGTATTTCAGGTAACTAGGATGGGTGTGCGCGCGGTCTTACTCATGCTCTTGATGTCGTTTATGTTTATCATTCAATAAAGTTGTAACTTTTCAGACAAAATGCTGTCTTGTGATGTAAACACAAAAACTACGATTTCGGTTATGTAATGTTTGGCATTTGAAGTTATTTTATGAGCATGTAGTATGTTTACCAATCGTATGCAATGAAAACCTTTCATGATCACACCTCGTGCTTCCGTCGCAGAAAGTGGTGTGACACTGCATCACGTCACACATATTAATGGCCTTGCAAACCATGAATGATCTGTTTTCCTTGTTGCTTTCATACCAGGATTTTACAAACATACATACATACTTTCAATGATTACAAGGGTTTATATATACACACGAACAAACACATGAACATGCTCAACTTTTGTTGATGTTTTCAAACTACATGTATTTCAGAGAATTAGATGTGGATCTAGCGGGCGTTCAGAAGTTCCAAGTGTTGTTTAAGAATAAAAGATGTCATCCATGATCTTAGGGTTTGGTTAGTGTGTCTTATCCTGGACGAGACACGTCTTCCAAAACCTGGTTTTATTTAATGTCTTTTGTCGAGTCCTTGTGAACTCTATAAACAAGTTGCATGGTTTGTACTCGAATTTGAAGTCTATGTTTTAAAACAATGATGTTGTTATGTTTTTAAAACTTATTTAATGGATGCACATCTTTGGTTTTATCATTTAGTTGATATTATGATTGAATGCAATGATATTAAGCAAGTCACACATAATCACGCTTCCGTAAAAATCAGGGTGTGACAGTTTGGTATCAGAGCTTCGGTTGTAGCGAACTAGGATTCTTTCTCGAGTCTAGACTTGTGACAACCCTCATAATTACATGTATTCGTACGATTAATTAATGTTAATTAAAGTGCTTGATGACTGTGCTGAATTACTTAACTGCTTTCTGATTACTGCGTCATACTTACATGTGCTTGTTAACATACTAGTCTTGTGCAGAAAATTGACTAAATAGTCCTGAATGTTTTCCTAAGTGTTAGGAATTTAAAAGTATTACAAAAAGTTACATAAAAGACACTATACGGAACAACTTAGCACTTTAACGAACCGGTATCTAACCGAACACCCGGACATTACCCGGGACACCAAAATATTGCAAGAAACATTGTTTAATTATTTCTTGGCTAGTTATGATCCCCGAACACCCTAACATACTACATAATGCAAGATACACTTAACACCCTAGCCAATTACCCACTTACCATCAAAAGTTACACATGGACCCCCTCCCCCCTCCATACTTACCATTTTGGGATGGCCCCACCTCAATCTTTGCAAGATTTCAATAAATCCCATAAAGATCTTTCATGATATTATTAGATTTATTTAGATATTATTAGATATATTACTTGATTTTGCAAGATCTTCTAGATTTCCTTGGATATTAAAAGGATCACACCATCACTTCACAACACCACACTCCATCTCCCTCTTGCTCTCTCCTCCCTCTCGGCCTCACCATAACCGCCACCATCACCACCACATAAACACCACATTCATCTTTCTTTAAGCTTCATTCAAGACTAGAAGGTGATTCAAAGGAGCTTGTAACTTGTGGATCATCAAGGAGCTTCATTACTTGCTTTCTCACACCAATTTCACCACCCTTTTCACTAGAGATCTTCCCAAGCTTTAAGCTAGTAGTAAGTTCTTGATTTACTCTTGTTTATTTCCATTTTGAGTAGTTAAAAGTTGATGTATGATGAATATTACAAGAACACTAAGAACAAGAACTAAAAACATGAACATAAAGCATTACATAAGGTTTACATAAAGATGTAATATGATGATTATGTGCTGATTAGGGTTACACGGTATGAATGACTTATAACCTGCTGTAAGTGTGTATGAGAGTCGTTGTTGTTCACTAAACATGTTAACGGAATCAATCGAACACGCGTTAGAAAGTTAAGAGCTGAAAACAGGAAGCTGGTTGGTGTTTACAGCCAACTTCAGTTGGCTGTAACCAGATCATAACTTAACGAAAACCTGATTTTCTTGTGTCTATAACGTGTTATTTTGAAATACGGTTCTAATGGCACTGAAATCATAATTTTTGGACTTTGATTGCTATTTTTAAAGGGGTCGTTTTTCACAGCAGCAAAAGCTGCATTTTTCTGCAGAAAATATGTGTTATGTTTTTCGTCATAACTTGAAATCTGTGTAGAATTAGGTCACGAAATTTGTACTGTAGATGTACACTGATGTCATAGTAATTCTCCCACTGGAATTTCATAAATCGTACTTACGATGAATTTTAAATAAATTATTCCATGGACTTCAGTCAGAAAGTGATGAATCTGATTGCAGTCCGGTAAATGATTTTTTATAAAATATTGGTAATGAATTGGATCCCAATATTTTTACACAATAATATCTGGAGCGTTTAAGACCTTATGTAAAAAGTTGAAAATTTTTGGAACAGGTTAACTATTTTATTAAAATCCCCAAAAACAGCCCAGTTTTGAATGTTAAAGCTAAAATGACATAAGTAGTAATTTGCGTGTCTAAATGTCGGGTATGTTATCTGAGGATGATCTAACATGTTATATGTCAATGAAAGTGTTATGTGCAATATAGTATGCTTGCTCTTGAGTAGCTATAAGTGGAATGTTTATATGGGTGTGAACTATTAAAGTGAGTACATGTTATGTGGTAGATGTGTGTAGGAACTTCGTGCTTATTTGAAGTCACTAATAAACTAAGTGGTAATCATACTAGGACGTGATTGACCAACATCGATTGTTAGCTATTTTATAGAGTCAAACCGAGCAACCAAAGGTGAGTTCACACACTTTCTAAGGCATGGGATTCCCGGTGGTTGGGAATGGGTTAATGAATTAAAACGGAACCTACATATCCTCCTTGGGTAGGATATGTACCGCCATCCTCCATAGGTAGGATGCCAATATAAATCCTGCGTATTCTCCTTGGGTAGAATACGTACGTTCATCCTCCTTGGGTAGGACAACAACCTTAAACTCACTAGACAAAACTCTATCATGAAGTCCCTCATTTTTATATCGACTTAATCGTCGGGCCAATGGCGAGCGGGTCATTAGTTAATAGCGCTATTAGGGTTGACAAGCCTCACACCGTGCCGTTCAGACGGGTGTGTACTAATGGATCTGGGCAAACTATCAATGATGATAGAACATTGACGTAGGGCACAACTATTGTTCGTCAGTTGTCGATATGGTAACGGTCTAGTGGTTCATATGGGGAAACCCCCACGGGTCATGGTTTGGGAAAGAAGGAATTGGTTAATCATATTTTCAACTATGGGGTAATCCCCACGGCAAGTAAGCCAGCTAAAGACAAACCATGTTTTCGAAAATAACTTAAAACAAACACCCAACTGTGAACTCGCTCAACTTTATTATTGACTCGTTGTTACATGCCTTACAGGTCGTTAGATGCTTATGGAGCTTGCACGAGGAGGAGGTCGTTGTGGGATATGGACTGCTATGTCCAGTTCTAAACGTTTAAACTTTATGAACTTATTACTTATGTTGGTTTTTAAAATTTATGCTTCCGCTGTTTAATTTGAACTTGGTTAACTAGCTTTTGGTCACCAATTGTATTGTGGTTGGTTTCATTTACTTAATTATGTTGTTCAATATGATTGGTGGCTTGATCCTGGTCATGTCACGCCTCCAAGCGGTGATACTCCGTATGGTGGATTTTGGGGGTGTGACAGATTGGTATCAGAGCCATTGGTTATAGTGAACTTGGTTTTAAAAAGGGAAAAGCTTTTTGACAAAACCAGACTATAACCTGTTCAGTGCTCAACGATCCACAACGACGCTTCGCTCCACGTGCAAGACTCAACACTCTAGGTGGTATGATTTATGTATGTTTTGCCTGCTTGCTAGTTTACATTTACATTGTGTGTTGCACATGGTATGCCTAGTTAGAGTAGTAGCATGTTATCTACTAGCCCGAATGTGCTCTTTATGACACCCAACTGTTTACTTGAAACTTAACGTGTGATAGTCAAATTCTTTTTTTTTCGTCACCCCGCTACAACGACTGTTTATGCGTACTATCTATTCATACGATCATCTCGACATGACGTCGCCATTTGACCCTTCGTACATTCGGCTTGTACGTCAACATTCACGAACACCATACCTGGCTCAAACGAACTCGGGTTTTGGAGAACTATACCCACGCATCCCTGTTAACGAACCTCATCATCTCCACGGGTCGTCGTTACCAGAAACGAAGCAGCCACAGTTACGCACGTTCGTCGCTTTGCAACTCGCAACCCTACCAACCAAATTCTGTTTTGAACAAGTGATGTACTTCCGTGACCGTGATGCAACGAACTTCCCTATTTGTGTCGTGCCGCCACACCTCACTACTAGAATTGCTTCTAAGCAACAGATTACTTGGTTTAGTTCTTCTGTTATTGGTGGACCCCTGTTTTCAGCCGATTCTTCGCATGAACCTCATTAATTCCCTGTTTCTTCGATTGGCAACTGATTTAACGAAACGCCAACAACCATACCATGATTTTCACCGATCACAAGACTACCTTATCACCATGTTGGATGGTTTATTAGCTCTCTCGTATACCCAACTCAGCGAATGAATACCATTACTGGTGAAATAGTCTTCAGGACATTTGGGAACGGAGATATGGATCACTCAACCCACCGGCGAACACGATAATTTATACGTTTACCTGACCCACCTTACACTACAGGAGACGTACTTTAAATTTCATGATAGTTTTTCTTAAATATGCGGGATCTTTGCACTAGCTCTTGCACCGACACATGATTATTGATTAATGATACGTCCAATTTCTACCATTGGCTTAGATCAAACCATCACTCTCTTACCACAGTGATATTACGTTCTCGCTACTCCATGTTGAGATACTGAAACGAACACGCACTCGCTTAGAGAATTTGGAAGGCTCGACCACCTTCGATCATTAGTGATCACTCCTTGAAACCTTGAGGGTGGTGATGTATTGTTGATACGATCATACTCTCTTGAACACGTTTTCGCGTCTTTCCTTTGGAACCTCACGACTACGCAGACGTATTTTGGATTCATTCGCACAACCCAAGGAACTCCTCCTAACTTGGTTGCTTACTTGATGAATCACCAACCCACCTAAGTTCATGGATTCAGGTGAATTGTTCCTCCTTCGCATGTGGGCAAGTCCGATGACTTTTGTTGGAAGTATCAGTGAATCTTAATACTACACACTTGTACGACAATCATGCTGCTATGTTGAATTCTTGTTCTGATTGATTTAACCCCATGACAGCTATATTCGATCAACGGCATACTTTATCCTAACTATACCTAACTTGCGTACAACCAGCTTTACCTTCGACATTAGGTAAACCCCTGCTAGGGATTATTAAACGCTTATTCATCGATTGCGGCTACCCTTTCTCATGTTTCCCTACCCATATACGTTATACTTTTGAACCCTACGATCTTAAAAACGTTCCCCGCGGACACTTGCTTGGATAAGTTACGCTCTATGAACGTTACTCAGTGAGCATTGGACCATGAACATGTTGATACCCCAGGTACTTTTCCTTGATCTTGATACGGCCGATATGAATCCTCAGACACGATAGATATGTCCCTTGTTTTCTTTGACGACATCCGAACCCACTTGAAGAACTGTCCTCATAACTACAAGAGCTCTTGGACAAGGGTTTTATTCGCCCTAGCTCTTCGCCTTGGGGAGCTCCAGTGTTATTTGTAAAGAAGAAAGACGGTACCTTCAGAATGTGTATTGACTACCGCGAACCCAACAAGGTGACCGTGAAGAATCGTTATCCTCTTCCACGCATTGATGACTTATTCGACCAGTTGCAAGGGTCGAGTTTCTATTCCAAGATTGACTTAAGATCAGGTTACCATCAACTGAGAGTCCGAGACGAGGATATCTCTAAAACAGCATTCAGGACTCGTTATGGGCATTACGAGTTTCTGGTTATGCCTTTCGGATTGACGAATGCACCTGCGATCTTCATGGATCTCATGAACCGAGTGTGCAAACCTTACCTGGATAAGTTTGTCATAGTTTTCATCGATGACATCCTGATCTATTCAAAGAGTCAGGAAGAACACAAGCAACATCTGAGGCTTATTTTGGAACTTCTTCGAACAGAGCAGTTGTATGCCAAATTTTCAAAATGTGACTTCTGGCTTCGAGAAGTCCACTTTCTAGGCCACGTGGTAAACAAGGATGGGATTCATGTGGATCCATCCAAGGTCGACTCGATCAAGAACTGGCCTGCACCCCGTACACCAACAGAAATCCGCCAATTCTTGGGTTTGGTGGGCTACTACAGAAGATTTATCAAGGATTTCTCAAAGATTGTGCAACCTATCACTTCACTGACTCAGAAGGGTGTCACCTATCGTTGGGGTGATGTACAAGAGTACGCATTTCAGTACTTAAAAGATAGACTTTGCAGCGCGCCTATCCTCTCATTGCCTGAAGGCACAAATGATTTTGTGGTTTATTGCGACGCCTCCATCCAAGGACTTGGTTGCGTGTTGATGCAACGTGACAAGGTCATTGCCTACGCATCACGCCAACTTAAAGTTCACGAAAGGAACTACACTACGCACGACCTGGAATTGGGAGCAGTTGTTTTCGCACTTAAGATATGGAGACATTACCTGTACGGTACCAAGTGCACCATTTACACCGATCACAGGAGTCTCGAGCATATCTTCAAGCAAAAGGAGTTAAACATGCGACAACGCCGATGGGTCGAGCTCTTGAATGATTATGAATGCGCTATCAAATACCATCCGGGCAAAGCCAATGTTGTGGCCGACGCCCTCAGTCGAAAGGATACTATACCTAAGCGTGTACGTGCGTTACAACTTACCGTTCACTCTAGCCTTCCCGCTCAAATTCGTGATCCTCAGGTTGAAGCATTGAAAGCAGCAAACATCAGGTCTGAGTCCCTACGAGGATCAAGGAAACGGTTAGAACAAAAGGAAGACGGTGCCTACTATGTAAACGGGCGCATTTGGGTTCCACTTTATGGAAACTTACGTGAGCTTGTGATGGATGAAGCACATAAGTCTCGTTATTCAGTACATCCTGGTTCGGATAAGATGTACCACGATCTCAAGACCACGTATTGGTGGCACGGTATGAAAGCCAGCATAGCAACCTACGTCAGTAAATGCCTGACTTGTGCTAGGGTCAAGGTCGAATACTAGAAACCATCAGGCCTACTTCAACAACCAGAGATACCGACATGGAAATGGGAGCAAATTTCCATGGATTTCGTTATTGGCCTGCCTAGATCTCAACGCGGAAATGATACCATTTGGGTGATCGTGGATCGACTGACCAAGTCTGCACATTTTCTGGCTATCAAGGAAACGGATAAGTTTTCTACCCTAGCAGACGTCTATCTAAAGGAAGTAGTATCGAGGCATGGAGTGCCAACCTCCATCATTTCTGATCGTGACTGACGTTTTACATCTGAATTGTGGCAAGCTATGCACAAGTCCTTTGGTTCTCGATTAGACATGAGCACGGTATATCATCCACAGATGGATGGACAATCTGAACGCAGCATCCAAACCCTTGAAGACATGCTCAGGGCATGTGTAATCGACTTTGGTAACGGCTGGGAAAAACACCTCCCATTAGTGGAGTTTTCGTATAACAACAGTTACCACACCAGCATCCAGGATGCTCCGTTCGAGGCATTGTACGGACGGAAGTGCCGATCACCTCTTTGTTGGGCAGAGGTTGGCGACAGTTAAATCACTAGCCCATAACTTGTAGTAGATACAACCGAGAGGATTGCTCAGATACGTCAACGAATGGCGGCAGCTCGTGACCGTCAGAAAAGCTACGCTGATAAGCGCAGGAAACCACTCGAGTTCCAGGTTGGGGATCGAGTGCTACTTAAAGTCTCACCTTGGAAAGGTGTAGTCCGTTTTGGCAAACGAGGCAAACTCAACCCGCGATATGTTGGACCGTTCGAAATCATTGAGAAAATTGGCAAGGTCGCTTACAAGTTGAATCTACCTGAAGAACTCAGCGGAGTTCACAACGTATTCCACGTGTCAAATCTGAAAAAGTGTCTGTCAGATGAGACCAGCATAGTTCCCTTAAAGGAGCTCACAATCGACGACCAGTTACGGTTCGTCGAGGAACCAGTTGAAATCACAGACCGAGACGTTAAGATTCTCAAGCGTACCAGAATACCTCTTGTTCGAGTTCGTTGGAACTCCCGTCGTGGCCAAGAGTATACCTGGGAACGAGAAGACCAAATGAAACTCAAGTATCCCCAGTTGTTTAAGAAAAGTGCAACCACTACTGAGGCTGAAGCTACTGCAGAATTTCGGGACGAAATTCCAAACCAACGGGGGGATGATGTGACACCCCAGGAAAACCACGCAACTTAACTAGCTTCCTCAGTAACCACGTGCTAAATTTCGGGACAAATTTTCTTAACAAGGGGAGAATGTGACAACCCTCATAATTACATGTATCCGTACGATTAATTAATTTTAATTAAAGTGCTTGATGACTGTGCTGAATTACTTAACTGCTTTCTGATTACTGCGTCATACTTACAAGTGCTTGTTAACATACTAGTCTTGTGCAGAAAATTGACTAAATAGTCCTGAATGTTTTCCTAAGTGTTAGGAATTTAAAAGTATTACAAAATGTTACATAAAAGACACTATACGGAACAACTTAGCACTTTAACGAACCGGTATCTAACCGAACAACCGAACATTATCCGGGACACTAAAATATTGCAAGAAACATTGTTTAATTATTTCTTGGCTAGTTATGATCCCCGAACACTCTAACATACTACATAATGCAAGATACACTTAACACCCTAGCCAATTACCCACTTACCATCAAAAGTTACACATGGACCCCCTCCCCCCCCCTCCATACTTACGATTTTGGGATGGCCCCACCACAATCATTGCAAGATTTCAATAAATCTCATAAAGATCTTTCATGATATTATTAGATTTATTTAGATATTATTAGATATATTACTTGATTTTGGAAGATCTTCTAGATTTCCTTGGATATTAAAAGGATCACACCATCACTTCACAACACCACACTCCATCTCCCTCTTGCTCTCTCCTCCCTCTCGGCCTCACCATAACCACCACCATCACCACCACATCAACACCACATTCATCTTTCTTTAAGCTTCATTCAAGACTAGAAGGTGATTCAAAGGAGCTTGTAACTTGTGGATCATCAAGGAGCTTCATTACTTGCTTTCTCACACCAATTTCACCACCCTTTTCACTAGAGATCTTCCCTAGATTTAAGCTTGTAGTAAGTTCTTGATTTACTCTTGTTTACTTTCATTTTGAGTAGTTAAAAGTTGATGTATGATGAATATTACAAGAACACTAAGAACAAGAACTAAAAACATGAACATAAAGCATTACATAAGGTTTACATAAAGATGTAATATGATGATTATATGCTGATTAGGGTTACACGGTATGAATGACTTATAACCTGCTGTAAGTGTGTATGAGAGTCGTTGTTGTTCGCTAAACATGTTAACGGAATCAATCGAACACGCGTTAGAAAGTTAAGAGCTGAAAACAGGAAGCTGGTTGGTGTTTACAGCCAACTTCAGTTGGCTGTAACCAGATCATAACTTAACAAAAAACTGATTTTCTTGAGTCTATAACGTGTTATTTTGAAATACGGTTCTAATGGCACTGGAATCATAATTTTTGGACTTCGTTTGCTATTTTTAAAGGGTCGTTTTTCACAGCAGCAAAAGCTGCATTTTCTGCAGAAAATATGTGTTATATTTTTCGTCATAACTTGAAATCTGTGTAGAATTAGCTCACGAAATTTGTACTGTAGATGGACACTTATGTCGTAGTAATTCTCCCACTAGAATTTCATAAATCAGACTTATGATGAATTTTAAATAAATTATTCCATGGACTACAGTCAGAAAGTGATGAATCTGATTGCAGTCCGGTAAATGATTTTTTGTAAAATATTGGTAATGAATTGGATCCCGAGATTTTTACACAATAATATTTGTATCATTTAAGACCTTCTGTAAAAATTTGGTAATTTTTGGAAGAGGTTAACTATTTTATTAAAATTCCTGAAAACAGCCCAGTTTTGAATGTTAAAGCTGAAATGACATAAGTAGTAATTTGCGTGTCTAAATGTCGGGTATGTTATTTGAGGATGATCTACCATGTTATATGTCAATGAAAGTGTTATGTGCAATATCGTATACTTGCTCTTGAGTAGCTATAAGTGGAATGTTTATATGGGCGTGAACTATTAAAGTGAGTACATGTTATGTGGTAGATGTGTGTAGGAACTTCGTGCTTATTTGAAGTCACTAATAAACTAAGTGGTAATCATACTAGGACGTGATTGACCAACATCAATTGTTAGCTATTTTATAGAGTCAAACCGAGCAACCAAAGGTGAGTTCACACACTTTCTAAGGCATGGGATTCCCGGTGGTTGGGAATGGGTTAATGAATTAAAACGGAACCTACATATCCTCCTTGGGTAGGATATGTACCGCCATCCTCCATAGGTAGGATGCCAATATAAATCCTGCGTATTCTCCTTGGGTAGAATACGTACGTTCGTCCTCCTTGGGTAGGACAACAACCTTAAACTCACTAGACAAAACTCTATCATGAAGTCCCTCATTTTTATATCGACTTAATCACCGGGCCAATGGCGAGCGGGTCATTAGTTAATAGCGCTATTAGGGTTGACAAGCCTCACACCGTGCCATTCGGACGGGCGTGAATTAATGGGTCTGGGAAAACTGTCAATGATGATAGAACATTGACGTAGGGCACAACTATTGTTCGTCAGTTGTCGATATGGTAACGGTCTAGTGGTTCATATGGGGAAACCCCCATGGGTCATGGTTTGGGAAAGAAGGAATTGGTTAATCATATTTTCAACTATGGGGTAACCCCCACGGCAATTAAGCCAGCTAAAGACAAACCATGTTTTCGAAAATAACTTAAAACAAACACCCAACTGTGAACTCGCTCAACTTTATTGTTGACTCGTTGTTACATGTGACACCTGTGCCTCCATGGCCATCAAACAAATACTAAATCAATGAAATATTGTATTTCATACTTGGGATTTGTATAAATATGTGTATCGTTGCACATATCAATTCTTGTTCGGTTTCGGGCTCTAAATCACTTTCTGGAAGGTTATACGCAAACTGGTGCTTAAACGCAATCAGTTTAACGCGACGTACACTCCAGAACTGTGACGTAAGCCAAACATACCCAAAATATCCTTTACATAACTTAGAAATAAGTTTCGAAGGATTCAGTATGGCAAAAACATGTTTATTTGAACTAAAGAACTATTTACGACAAAACTGCGGAACTAACGTTGGTGACCACCCGGATAATATTTAAATCCCAAAAATATTCTGTTATGATTAAAATTCTATTTTAATCAGGTTCATGTTGAAAAATAAATTAAAACGCCTAAAAACGTAATTTTTCAAGTTTAAAGCACGTAACGCGTGTTACTGCGTGACACAGTGCTTCTACTGCAAAACACGGACAACGCAGCCAGTCTTGGCAACTGAAATTTATTTCAGTAATACTTTGGGGGGTTTATTTTTATAGAATAATAAAAATAATTTAGAACGCCATAAACCGGGATTTAAACGCTAGATAAAATACCCGGTACCCAGTTAAACACCTACTTTTATCCATTTTACCAACAAAGTTACACTCTACCCCCTTCCCCATATACATATACGATTTCAATATATGTGTGGCCCCACCATATATTTTGCTAGATTATGACAATATTCCATGTGATCTTAATTGGTCAAGTGTTGGTGTATGCATCTTTCAATATCTTGCAAATCTCTTATATAATCTTACAAAGATCACAACTTCTTACAACACTCAAACCCTTCCCTCCTCTCTCCTCCCAAACCGTCCCCATCTTCTCTCTCTATCTTCGTCGCCTTCAAACTTAGTTCATCAACATTCAAGCTCATTTCTAGCATATTTCAAGTGATTTTGAAGAATCAAAGGTGTTCCCAAGGTGTTGTCAAGTGATTACAAGCTTCCTATCATCAAAATCTCATCCCACAACCTACTTGAATCTTGAAGGTATAACACTTATGTTTAAATCATACTTTTGATTCTTGGTTGTTCTTGATGATTTGAAGTTTCTCTTGAATCCTGGGATTTTCACTAAACTTGAAATCTAAAATGAAATGGGTCTTGAAACAAACAAAAATGGTGGTGTATATATATATGTATAACCGTACATATGTATGTGTGTATATGAATTTTGAAGTTTGATATCTTGTTAAGTACTTGTTTATGTTGTTACATGTTCTTGAATGATGGTAAAAATGCAAGTATTTGGAGATTTATGTATGATATGTTAAATGTAAATTACATCAGCAAATGGACCTGAATAAATCTCATAATTGATGCTTTTAAACTCATAAAAAAATGATGTTGCATTGATAGTATGCTTTAGGCACTTGTACATGTGAAAATATGTTGATTTAAAACTCAAGAAATGATGAAAAACGGTTATATGACAAAAATGTTTTAGATCAGGTTACAAACACTAAAAATAACATTATTTGATGTGTTAAAATGGCATGAAACTTTGGCATAGGTTTGATAGCCTTGCATGTTGTACATATAGTAAATTATGTGAAATTTGCATGATTTATGTGCTTTATTTAAGACCTGCACTATCATGAGTATAACCATTATTTTATTCAGTAAATAACATGGGTTATGTCAAAATTTCAAGTCGTTTCGATTTGGGATGGTTCGGGTAACGTTTGATGCAAAACTATGCGGTAAAACGGTCAAAAATCGCCTTTTCGGAGTATTTTTACAAAACTGTTTTAAATCAGTAACCAAACTGATATATTTGGAATAAAAATAAGTATTTTAACTTATATTAAGTTTACTTGGTGATTGGTTAGTCATACGTGACTTCCGACGCCCAAAAATGTTACCGAATCGCAAAAATAAGTGTTTTTCGACATACACTAGAGTGGATTGTTCATGAGTTATTTTATGTGTTACAATGTGCTATGTGTATGATCATGTGTTAGTGTTGACAAGATTAGGTGTGTTACGCTTGAGTATATATATATACAAATACACCAAAATAATCAAAAATAATAACTTTCGAGAAATCTCAAAGTTATGTGAAAATTTTTAGTATCGGAGAAACTCATGTCTTTTTGTGAGTTTTGATTATTTAATCATTCTTATCTAATTTAGGACGAATAAACAATTTGAGGGATTGTGTTAACGTATAAAAACGCACCCAAAGGTGAGTACATAGACCCCTCTTTTACTGTTTTCAAACTGTTTTGGGGTGAAACACATGTGCCTACTTGTTACTTTCGTGCTTTCCATTGCTTTTACATCATATACTTGCTATGTTCATTAGTACACTATTAGTACACGTTTTACATTACATTTTCTGCTATGTATGATGACTTGGCATGCTAGCATATTGTTTTACATTGCATCTCTGTTGCATATGTTCTCGTAACATATGGACACATAAAACATGTTTACATTTGGTATATCATTTTACATTTGGTATATCATTTGGTTTGTTTAACGGGACTAAATTACATTCATTAACACCGATCATGCCGCTCGGTAGTTGGTAGTGGTACCATAGGACTTGACAAATCCCGTTCCTAAAACCCTAGGTTTGTTTGGGTGGAAGGAATGACCGAATCCGAAAACATTTCTTTGATAACCTTCACTCTAAGGTTATCCGTCTGTCTCAAGGATTGGATGTAGGCGTTTAACATTACCGCGTAAATGTTGTATCAGTGAAGCATGCATTATTCTACAAAGCATAACTTTTGATCTATTCAAATACTTTGTTTTGTACATTTTTACTTATGGTTTAAGTAGTCTCATTTTACTTACCATACATGACTTTTCCTTATACATTACATGATTTACATTTTGATGGTTTTTACATAAAACATTTGACATTTGACTATACATAAACATTTTTACATTTATGGTTTATTTTGGTAAGTGATTTAAGTAACAAGGCGTGTGTAGTATGATACAAGCATGGTGGATACGCCACTGGTACTTCCTATATATAAGTGCTTGTATTATATTACATGTCGTAGTGTTATTTAAATCATTTCAATTTGGACTCATATATTTTACACAAATGACATATTTTTCACAAGACATTGTTTTACAAAACAACTTATTTTATACAAACTCATTTTACTTGGTTATTCATTTAACCTTACATTACTCTTTTAAAAATCATCTACTTTAGCATCACTTTTCATCTGATTTACAAAACAAAACATTTCATAAGGTTCATGACTACTTTTGCTAAACATTTTTCTTCAAACTTATATGTCATGAATCCCAAATCCATAAAACCTATGTATCTCACAGGCATTTTTATGCTGATGTACCTATTTTCACATGTGTTTCAGGATGTGATGCGTAGGATTTATCAAGATACACTTAGTCGGACTTGGACCTTAGCAACAATAAAAGATGCAAGACTAGTTAATTATGTTATATTTCTTGTTTGTTAAACATTGTAACTCTCTAAATCAATAAAACGAAATTTCAATTTTCCATGTGTTATGAAACAATGATTCTGTTACAACACTCCCCGACGATTCCGCCACGTTTTGTTGTTTTTACGTGGTCGGGGTGTGACAGAAAAGTTGGTATCAGAGCTCATGGTTATAGGGAATTAGGTTATTAGTAATGCTTTGACCTAGTCTATAACCTTCCTACGACCCTAACGCGAGTTTACTTGCTTTTAGTCATAAAACAATACCGTCACCTATCCTTAGGCAACGACCACAACAAGAACATAAATTTCAAAACCGCTTTGAAAACTAATCATCTGTTCTAGGATGATTGATTACTAGGTTTTGAACCCTCTAAGTATTCAAAATCTCGTCAAAGTTTGGGTCTTATAATGTGAACACGTGCAAACTGGAAGGGTGAATGCCTGTACCCTGAGCTTTCTGTCTAAGGCTAGAGTGTTTGTACAAATCCGCAGTATCGAACCAGTCACTCTTACCTGGGAACTCTTGGGGTGATTATTCACTTATAGGCGAGCATGTCTTCAGTGATACATTAATGTGACCCGTCTACTTTGATTCATCATCGTCTCATTTATTTGCTTTAGGTAACAAACAAATGATCGCAATTCTTATGCATTGCCATTCTGTTTTGTTTATCCGATAAACATTTCACTTGTTTCTTCCTATGTCTTTCATTCTCTTCTAGAATGTCTCTTCCTCTCAGCAACGGTCAAATGTCCGAGCAGACTGCCAAATTTGCCCAGCGAATAGGCGAAGTGATCCTGAAGACCGTCGAATTAGCTACTGCCATGTATCGACTCCAGAATGAAGCCACGCTGGAACCATCACAGGAAACAGAAGCCAAGCCTTCACCAAAACCGAAGAAACGTAAAGCTTCAAAGACTTCTCCAGTCGTTGCACCAAATCAAGCAGGACCTAGCCAAGTGGCAACACCGCATGCTAAGAAGCAATACAAGGGAACGACACCGTTATGCGACAAATGTAAGGGGCATCACCAAGCTCACTTACAGTGTCGTCTATGTGTATCATGTGGGCGAATTGGTCACCTGGCAACTGTTTGTCGAATTAACCCAAACCAAGGTGGTCCAAATCAACCACAAGCCAACCCTGTCCAAGCTCGCTTTCCACCTGGATCGTGCTACAACTGTGGCAAGATGGGTCATTTCGTGAACAAATGCCCAAAGCTTGCTAATGCAAATCTGACCCTCGGATGAGCAGTTGGCTGATTAGAAGATGTTGCTGTCTTATGCTTTTGTTTCTTTTATTTTCTTGTAATGTGAAACAATCTGTTTTGTTCATAAATAAATTGTTGTTCACAATTCTAATGTACAATTGTAGTTACATATGTGTATGGCATTACCTATGATACCTACATCAAGGAACTATGTTCTTTACAAACTACTCTTATGATTCCCCCTTTCAAGTGATCCCTCATGATTTCTAGGAGACGAAGTACAAGAAATATAGCGAAATTATGAGTAATCATGCTTTTTGCACATCTGAACCTTTGAATCCTTGGTTAGATGACTGAGGGTATATTCAATCTCGTACCCATATCACTTCATTCTGGTTTCGTAACAATATACATAGTATAAGTATTTCAAAAACAACCTTCATGATTTCAAAAGATTTCATATAGTTTGAAAACAATTTTTCAAATGCATTGTCTATGTGTTCAAAAACAACCTCCATGATTTCAAAAACATTGTCTATGTTTTCAAAAACAACCTTCATGATTTCAAAATGTTTCATATAGCCTGAAAACAATATTAACACAATATATTTTCTTATCAAG
This sequence comes from Helianthus tuberosus, assembly GCA_030545235.1. Lineage (NCBI taxonomy): Eukaryota > Viridiplantae > Streptophyta > Magnoliopsida > Asterales > Asteraceae > Helianthus > Helianthus tuberosus. Next base: position 106,759,176 of record CM060365.1, on the reverse strand, counting down.
TGCATGATTTCAAAGAGCATTATTCATATTTTCAAAAATTTTACCTAGCATGATTTTAAAACATTTTTACCTAATACACCTGCGTATGTGTAAGTCCCGTGTAACCGGATCTTTCAATGATATCAAACAACACCAAGTTTGTGCGGAATCCAAACTTGATGTGATTCAAGAATAAATCAAAAAATATGAAAATACGAAGAACACAATACCGAATCACTTTCAAACTTGCACACGTTCTATTACTTGAATAAGCAAAACGTCTGGTACAAGTTGACACCAAGATCGCCTCTCTCTCTAGCTCTCTAGAATTTCTATATCAATGGAGGTCCCTAGAGGTTCAAAACCTAAAACAAGTTAGAAACTTGTTTTTATACTAAGACAAGCCCATTTCCCACATGGGCTCCCCTTGGGCCTGCTTGGCCCACATGGCCTAAAGCTTGACCCAAGTGACCTATAAAGGTCCACAACGTAATATAAACTAACCCGGTAAGTCCCAGTTCATAACCATAGCTCGTTGTATTAATTTGATGCGTCAGTCTCACACTTTAGGGCCTAACAATCTCCCCCTAGACTGATGCCATCAAATTGTCTTCATAACTTGAAATCAGCAACGTCTTCAACGTAGTCTATGGTTGTCACTATGCTGCAGATGTTGTGGAAGTTCTTGACTTCTGAACTCTCAGCACTGGGTCTCTTTCTTCAGCTCTTGTGGTTAGCTTCATATCAGGATCTTGATCAGCATCTTCTTGAAAGTCTTTGTTAAAAAGAATGTGAGAGGAGGATTCTCAGCAGCTCTTTACTTCTTCAATCTTTGTCTTTCAAACAGGTTCATGGTACTTCTTCAAATGTACTTTCACTGTCAGACGGCGTTGCGTATCCGATTCTTCTGACTCAGGTACATCTTGTTGTTGTGCTGCTCCATGCTTCGTCAACAGCATCTCAGTCTTCAACAACCCCTGTTCTTGATTGAAATCAAGTTCTGCACATACTCACAAACTTATAAGCAAACATTTCTTATGCAACAGGGAGAGTACCACATGAACACTAGGTACATGAAATTTCACAATTTAAATTCTTTTAACTTTTGATGATCAGTCAAATCTTCAAGAACGGTTACATTTTTAATTTTAAGAAAAACAAATAAGCACTCTATTTTTGGATTTTTGATTTTATAGAAAAGCAAGACACTATTTTTGTATTTTTGAATTTTTCCAATTTTTTAAATTTTTTTTATTTTTTTTTTTAATATTGAGAACCAAAAAAAACAAATAAAAACTCAAAATATAAACAACTACCATAATATACAATTACAATTGCAATGGGATCAAAATTCGTTCTCAGGCAGACTAAGGAACACTTTTCAGTACGAGCCTAATCAAACTGGTCTATGCGATTGCCAATATGTTTGTCCACTTAAACTTTAACACTCAGCTTTCAACTTTTCAACTTTGTGATATGCTTTAGATAATATTATACTATTATACCCGTGTGTCCCATTCCAAGGCATACCCCCGCGATCAAGGTAAGCACAACGATTCATCGTAGCAGGTGAGTATACTGATGTCATCCTTTAAGATATCCTGACTGTGTCTAGGTCTGCATATAATCTATTTTATCATGTTTTGATTTCTTAACAATGAACACCCAAATAAATACTAATCAAATCCTGGAAATATAAACAGCACACTCTATCATGCAAGTATCTTCCCTACCACATATTTCACAAGTCCAATCCAGATTTCTGAAATCTTAACTGGGAATAGGTTGAGAAGAGAACAGAATAGATCTTTTGCAGAGATGGTATAATATACAGATCAAATGAGTTTTTCTCAGTTTGATATAGGTTTCTTGGGTTTCTTTTGGGCACTTGAGGGCCTCTTTCGGGTGTATTAGATCTATAGCGCGACAACGTACAACTAGGTCAGCATGTATCTGGATGCAGCAGAAGCTGTCGTTGCCTAGCACCTCCAGGTCAGCATATATCTGGATGCAGCAGAGGAGGTACACGACTTTTTTCAGAGAAGATTTCAGAATCAGATCAAAATTGTGTGTATCGGGACAACATACAGACATTCAAATAGAAATGAGCTAATTCCAAGTGACTTTCTTTCCTGGGGTCATGTACAATTTTAGTTCTAAACAGAAGGACAGCCAAGATATCCCCGGATGATTCAACAATATAAAGACCCGAAACCTCAGATGTTGGCTATCTATCAACGCAAGATTTAAGACCATAAAATCATACGCCGTTGGTATGTTACCCACATGGTATATAGTTCATTATGTTTATATCACTTAGTATCTTTTATCATTTGAGCGTCAAGCCTATCGACATATCGCAGTAGATCCTAGTCTTTTCAGCTATGGCACCTTACATGTGTTAGTCAAACCCTTTAACACGAACATTTATTTCACTTCCCATATCATGCAATTTTTCTTTTTGGCTTTTTCATTTTTCTAATGTTTTTGTATTTTTCTCATTTTCTCCCCCTAAAACAATACATATTTACAGCAAACTCTTTTTGTATTTTCTGAGTTTTCTCCCCCTAAACTCTATATCTATCTATATGTTCCTCTCCCCCCCTAAATTTGTGCATAAATCTTGTATTTTTGCGCAAATTTACCATTTACTAGAGAAAGGACACAGTATGTACAAAGTTATAAACTAAGAAAAAGAGAAAAATATTTTTGCTTAACCGTTCCGTCATTAGATTGAAGACTAATCAAATTCAAATCAACGTACTGAATTTAAACGGTACCTTTTGCTGATCATTTCTTACTTCTTTAATCTCCTCCAAAGGAAACATATCATCTGTAAAAAAATTTGAACTTTTTGCAACAGTGAAATGTTACCCGTTTTTATCTCTGGAACAACCGCTATCAACATTCCAGAGATTGTCAACAGCTCCTCCTTAGTTGTTCCTGAAAAGTAAGGAGATTAGTAAGACATGGGTACCCAGGCCATCGTGGTCCTGGGATTTCCTGAAGCATCAAAATAAGACACTTCCTTTAAACATAAGTCCCCTTTACTTTGAAGGATTGGAGATGTTGCCATTTTGCATTTGGGTTTCCAAATTTGTTTCGGCTTAACAAACGTGTTTGTTGCCTTCGGTTGTGCAACTTTAGCTGTTTCAAGTTTGTTGGTTTTAGAAACACGGTTTTGTTCCTGAACAGCCCTTCGTTTGTTTTTAGCAACATTCCAGTCCCCATCAGAAGGTTTAACCTTAGGATTCACATTCTTCATTGCCTTAGGTGATGATACCTTCATCGGCTTGGAATGGTAGTTACCCTTTGGTGTAACCCTCTGATTTTGCATATAATAGGGTACATAGGGACGACGTGTGCAGTTCCTAGCAATATGACCCGCAATGCCACAGTTGTAGCAAGTTTGTCCTTTCATCGGAAAGACGTTTTGAGCAGCTTGATTCGCTCTAGCAGGTCCTGAAGGACAAACCGGTCCTTTTTGCGCTGGATGCGCCTGCACATTTCTCTTAGACGAAGACGAATTGGGGTGCTTGTATTTGTTGTTTGTAGAAGTCTTGTTGCTCTGAGCACCATTCTTCGTCTTTTCTCCCTGATTGGAGCTTTTCTTCACCTTGTCACGAGCCTTACGAGATTGTGATTGTCCTTGATGAGCAGACTTCTTATATCCTTGATTTTAATCTGCTCGTTTTGGCTCCTTTTGTATGTTGTGAACCAGCTCACAAACATCAGCACACAAGTGAGTGTTGGCATTTTGTTGCACTTTTGGATGATGAACACAATTTCTAGCAATGTGTCCAGGAATTCCACAGTTGAAACATGTCTGTCGTTTCAAAGTATGGAGATTCTGATAGCTAGCAGCATTAGCTGATCTGGTGGGTCTAGATGATCGAGCTTGCGTTGCCTGTGTTCCATGTGCCTTTTCTGAGTTTTTCTGTACCTGCGGATCAGAACTAGCACAAGCATGAGATTCAGATGGATGATGTTTTTCGTCTTTTATAATTTTATCAGGATCATTTTGAAAAGACGATTCAGTTTCTATTTTAATTTCCTTTTCAGAAACATTTTCTTGTGACTGTTCATTTATTGTGACCACCTCTTCTTTTACAAAATCAGATCCAATTTTAATTTCTGAAGATGCAGAAGTTTCATCAACACATGTTTCTTCAACATATGTATCATGTGAATCATTTTGAGATTTTCTTTCAGCCACGGTTTCCAATGGGGTCTCACTAGATTCAACATTAGGGACACCCACTAAGACAGATTCAGAAGAAGAATCAGGATACTCTTGATTTTCTTGAGAAGAAGTTTCAGTGGTTTCACTGAATGTGTCCCGAGGAACCTCACCTGTAACACTGTCAACAACTGAAACACAATCATCACCACAATTATTGTTCAAAGATTCAACACAAACATCATCAGTTTTTCTCAAAACATCAGGCTCAAAAGACGAAACATAAGCAGAAAACGACGCAAACAAAGAATGACTAAAAGCAAGGTCAGATTCAGTTGGTTCAGAATAAGGTTCAAAATAAGGTTCAGAAATATTTGTATGAACAACTGGTTCACTCCCAAGAACATCTGCACATTTTACTTCAGATACTTTATCTGCACATGAAGACGAAAAGTTAGGATCAATAGAACCTTTAGAAACAAAATTTATTTGAGCAGACTTCTTTTTCTCAATTTGTCTGTCATTTAATGATGACTTATTGTTTTTGGGACCATAAGTCATTCTACTCTCATTCATCATCTCCTCCTCAGTCATGGGTAAATAAGTATAATTGTCATTGTAAGGAGGAGGAGCCTGATTAAAACCCAAACCACGCCCTTTATTTTCCTTGTATGCGAGCTGTTGATCACACAAATTTTTGACTAATTTGCTGGAAGAATCAAATTTCTTAATATTAAGCTCATTTATTTGATATCTATCTCTGATATCTTCCAGTTCTTTAGTCAAAATGCATACTTTCTCCTGAGCTTCTAGAAAATGGGCTGTTTTTACACTTACATCATCTTTGAGTTTGATGATGTCTTTTCGCTGAGCTTCAATCTTTTCTTTATAAAGTTTTTCATTTTTCGATAATGTGAAATTTTTATTTTTTATATCTTGATAATCTTGAATTAGCTCAGCGTTGTGTATATGATAAGCCTCAACCCTTTCTCTACATTCAGGAGTGCAAAAGACAGAAAGTATCTCTTCTCTGGTAATTTCTTGAGCCACTGGTTTGTGAAACACGAATGCCATAATTTTAGTGGTTGATACTTTTGTTCTTCTCCTCAAAATACAAACCAAACAAGAACCCGTGCACTCGCTAACTCAAACACTCAGCAGTTGAATGAACCCGCTTTCTGAACCGCACCTCAAAACCTGTCAAACTTTTCACAAACAAACAACCCCTTTTTTTTTAATAACTTAAAACCCTTTTTTTTTTTTTTTTAAATATATAGAATAGTTATAATTATTATTATTTATTATATTATAATTAATGATAAGGTAATGATTGCTTTATGATTATGATTATGATTATTATATTATAAAATTAAACCTAAACGACAAAATCCACGTGTGGCTGTCTTCCTCTTCGTTTTGTATAATCACACAACACAACAGTGGCTGTCAATGATGATGAATGGCGGGTGTAAACTCGAACGGTAATCGTGGTTGGACGGTTTCACGATTGTCACCGGAGAAGATGGTTGTTAAGTGATGTTCAGTTACCGGTGACGAAGGTTGAAACAGTGATAGCAGTTAACGGAGGATGGTGATCGGAGAAGATGAAGGTGTTCGCCGGAGTTGATGACGGTGCCGTGACGAAGAAGATGAACGATAGCGACTCTAGAGCTAGAAGACGACAACTCGAAATCAGACTAAGGAACGTGGTTGCGAGTCGGACGAGTCGAAACGGTGGTTGCGACTCGTAATCGAGGTTGCGAGTCGAAACCAAACAGGATGAGCCGAGATCTCTGATGCGACTCGGAACCGAGGTTGCGACTCGAGATTATGAAGCGTGAAGAGTCGAGACCGTGATTGCGACTAATCCACTCGAGACTGAATTGTTGATGGAGGTTGCGAGTCGGAACGGCGGAGTCGAAATGGAGATTGCGACAGGAGATGTGATGACTCGAAACTGTTGAGTCGGAATGATAATGAATATGATGAACGTGTGGACTTGTAACTGTGGTTGCGAGTCGGAGAAGGTGTGAGGTGGACTCGAAACCTCTGTTGCGACTCAAATGGTGACTCGAAACCAGAATGACAACTGTGAACAATTTGAAGATTGAGATAATGATAATGATCTGTTGTAAATTAAAAATAATATACGGAAATCTCAATCTCACCAAAATTTTCACGCTAACAAATCTCCGAAAGTTTTGGATTGGAAATCAAATATTGACTTTCGAAATCTTTAAAAAAAAACAAACAAAAGATTGTTTTTTTTTTTTTTTTTTTAATATTAAACACTTCCTCAAAAGATCAAAATAGCGAAATATGACAATTTTCACACAAAATTGATGAACACAATGAAGAACGCGAAGAATACCGAACCAAAAACAACGAAAATCTTGAATCTTTGATATCACACCGAGCCTAGAAATAGGTTCTAATGGCTCTGATACCACTTGTAAGTCCCGTGTAACCGGATCTTTCAATGATATCAAACAACACCAAGTTTGTGCGGAATCCAAACTTGATGTGATTCAAGAATAAATCAAAAAATATGAAAATACGAAGAACACAATACCGAATCACTTTCAAACTTGCACACGTTCTATTACTTGAATAAGCAAAACGTCTGGTACAAGTTGACACCAAGATCGCCTCTCTCTCTAGCTCTCTAGAATTTCTATATCAATGGAGGTCCCTAGAGGTTCAAAACCTAAAACAAGTTAGAAACTTGTTTTTATACTAAGACAAGCCCATTTCCCACATGGGCTCCCCTTGGGCCTGCTTGGCCCACATGGCCTAAAGCTTGACCCAAGTGACCTATAAAGGTCCACAACCTAATATAAACTAACCCGGTAAGTCCCAGTTCATAACCATAGCTCGTTGTATTAATTTGATGCGTCAGTCTCACACTTTAGGGCCTAACAGTATGATTTCAAAAGTATTATGTAAGATTTCAAAAACATTAAACACGTTTTTAAAAGTAACCCCATGCCTAGTTTTCAAAAACATTTTTCTCATACATTAACTTAACCTTCAAATTCTACTTCATATGTCGCCTTGACATATCTAGCATCTCAACTTCATAAGCATTTTTACTTCGTGTTTTGACTTAAGCACATCCAGTTCAAGGTTTCAAAACATCTTCAACTTCTAAAATCCATATGGGATCTTTTTATCTTCACAATTAGACCCTTGTGGATGATTATCATTTAAATCAGAGTCCTTAATTGGATTCCTTGTATGCCTTAATTCGAACATTTCGGTTCCTTATAATCGAAATCGAATTTTCTCTTTAAAATCTTTCTATCTTTATAGTTAGATTCTTGGAAATATTTAAAGCACCAATCAAAATCCACTGATTGGATACCTGGTGTACTTTGAATACATGTGCTCTGTTAGAACAAATTAACAAAATGATAAATCAAGTTAAACAATTATGTGATTATGTGTTTATGCATTTTGTGTTTTCTTTTATGCATTTTGTGTTTTCGTATACTCTGGATATTCATTATCCAAATCCTTGTAGAATCTTTCATATCTTCACATGAGGGATTCATAGTAGGATATTCAAAAAGGTACTACCTTAAATCCTTATTGGGCTTCTACGTGATAGTCAAGACCCTTAGATTATATAGTACCATTCCATGATTCATAAGAGACCCTTTTAGAGGTCTAGTCAAAAAGATTGATTCAGAATCTGGTTAAGAATGATATGTGCTGATATAGCTGAACAGACTCCTTGGTAGTCTATTTAAATCATTTAATGATTTAATTAAAAGGACCCTATGGTGGTCTAGTCACAATCATCACAGGCTCGTTCATTGTTTTCTTCCCCTACACATTATAAGATGCACTACGTGACTATACAAGGAATTATGTAATTATGGATGCATACATAATTATGAAATTCAGTACACAGAAACCTAATAAGATTTATTATGTGTAAGAACCGATAGTGACAACAATAACAAAATGTGAACGATGTAATAGAGGTACGGTGGACGCACCAATAACGCTTAATAGAATTATATATAAGTGTCCCTCCTACATTGTAAGCGTGATGTTATTTAAAGTTACTAGAAGTTCAAGAACTCTAACCAGTGTTGTTTGATCTTTTCAACTTCATTTTTCAAGCTCTCACAAGTTTCCTCTAAATAAAATTCCGGGACGAAATTTCCTAAAGTAGGGGAGACTGTGACACCTGTGCCTCCACGGTCATCAAACAAATACTAAATCAATGAAATATTGTATTTCATACTTGGGATTTGTATAAATATGTGTATCGTTGCACATATCAATTCTTGTTCGGTTTCGGGCTCTAAATCACTTTCTGGAAGGTTATACGCAAACTGGTGCTTAAACGCAATCAGTTTAACGCGACGTACACTCCGGAACTGTGACGTAAGCCAAACATACCCTAAATATCCTTTACATAACTTAGAAATAAGTTTTGAAGGATTCGGTATGGCAAAAACATCTTTATTTGAACTAAAGAACTATTTACGACAAAACTGCGGAACTAACGTTGGTGACCACCTGGATAATATTTAAATCCCAAAAATATTCTGTTATGATTAAAATTCTATTTTAATCAGGTTCGTGTTGAAAAATAAATTAAAACGCCTAAAAACGTTATTTTTCAAGTTTAAAGCACGTATCGCGTGTTACTGCGTGACACAGTGCTTCTACTGCAAAACACGGACAACGCATCCAGTCTTGGCAACTGAAATTTTTTTCAGTAATACTTTGGCGGGTTTATTTTTATAGAATAATAAAAATAATTTAGAACGCCATAAACCGAGATTTAAACGCTAGATAAAATACCCGGTACCCCGTTAAACACCTACTTTTATCCATTTTACCAACAAAGTTACACTCTACCCCCTTCCCCATATACATATACGATTTCAATATATGTGTGGCCCCACCATATATTTTGCTAGATTATGACAATATTCCATGTGATCTTAATTGGCCAAGTGTTGGTGTATGCATCTTTCTATATCTTGCAAATCTCTTATATAATCTTACTAAGATCACAACTTCTTACAACACTCAAACCCTTCCCTCCTCTCTCCTCCCAAACCGTCCCCATCTTCTCTCTCTATCTTCATCACCTTCAAACTTAGTTCATCAACATTCAAGCTCATTTCTAGCATATTTCAAGTGATTTTGAAGAATCAAAGGTGTTCCCAAGGTGTTGTCAAGTGATTACAAGCTTCCTATCATCAAAATCTCATCCCACAACCTACTTGAATCTTGAAGGTATAACACTTATGTTTAAATCATACTTTTGATTCTTGGTTGTTCTTGATGATTTGAAGTTTCTCTTGAATCTTGGGATTTTCACTAAACTTGAAATCTAAAATGAAATGGGTCTTGAAACAAATAAAAATGGTGGTGTATATATATATGTATAACCGTACATATGTATGTGTGTATATGAGTTTTGAAGTTTGATATCTTGTTAAGTACTTGTTTATGTTGTTACATGTTCTTGAATGATGGTAAAAATGCAAGTATTTGGAGATTTATGTATGATATGTTAAATGTAAATTACATCAGCAAATTGACCTGAATAAATATCATAATTGATGCTTTTAAACTCATAAAAAAATGATGTTGCTATGATAGTATGCTTTAGGCACTTGTACATGTGAAAATATGTTGATTTAAAACTCAAGAAATGATGAAAAATGGTTATATGACAAAAATGTTTTAGATCAGGTTACAAACACTAAAAATAACATTATTTGATGTATTAAAATGGCATGAAACTTTGGCATAGGTTTGATAGCCTTGCATGTTGTACATATAGCTTAAAAAGTGGTAAATTATGTGAAATTTGCATGATTTATGTGCTTTATTTAAGACCTGCACTATCATGAGTATAACCATTATTTTATTCAGTAAATAACATGGTTTATGTCAAAATTTCAAGTCGTTTCGATATGGGATGGTTCGGGTAACGTTTGATGCAAAACTATGCGGTAAAACGGTCAAAAATCGCCTTTTCGGAGTATTTTTACAAAAATGTTTTAAATCAGTAACCAAACTGATATATTTGGAATAAAAATAAGTATTTTAACTTATATTAAGTTTACTTGGTGATTGGTTAGTCATACGTGACTTCCGACGCCCAAAAATGTTACCGAATCGCAAAAATAAGTGTTTTTCGACATACACTAGAGTGGATTGTTCATGAGTTATTTTATGTGTTACAATGTGCTATGTGTTTTACAATATGTGTATGATCATGTGTTAGTGTTGACAAGATTAGGTGTGTTACGCTTGAGTACATATATATACAAATACACTAAAATAATAAAAAATAATAATTTTCGAGAAATCTCAAAGTTATGTGAAAATTTTAAGTATCGGAGAAACTCATGTCTTTTTGTGAGTATTATTTAATCATTCTTATCTAATTTAGGACGAATAAACAATTTGAGGGATTGTGTTAACGTATAAAAACGCACCCAAAGGTGAGTACATAGACCCCTCTTTTATTGTTTTCAACCTGTTTTGGGGTGAAACACATGTGCCTACTTGTTACTTTCGTGCTTTCCATTGCTTTTACATCATATACTTGCTATGTTCATTAGTACACTATTAGTACATGTTTTACATTACATTTTCTGCTATGTATGATGACTTGGCGTGCTAGCATATTGTTTTACATTGCATCTCTGTTGCATATGTTCTTGTAACATATGGACACATTATTTACATCTCTACCTTGTATGTTCACTTAAGCATACTAGGTACATTATTTTCATAAAACATGTTTACATTTGGTATATCATTTGGTTTGTTTAACGGGACTAAATTACATTCATTAACACCGATCATGCCTCTCGGTAGTAGGTAGTGGTACCATAGGACTTGACAAATCCCGTTCCTAAAACCCTAGGTTTGTTTGGGTGGAAGGAATGACCGAATCCGAAAACATTTCTTTGATAACCTTCACTCTAAGGATATCCGTCTGTCTCAAGGCTTGGATGTAGGCGTTTAACATTACCGCGTAAATGTTGTATCAGTAAAGCATGCATTATTCTACAAAGCATAACTTTTGATCTATTCAAATACTTTGTTTTGTACATTTTTACTTATGGTTTAAGTAGTCTCATTTTACTTACCATACATGACTTTTGCTTATACATTACATGATTTACATTTTGATGGTTTTTACATAAAACATTTGACATTTGACTATACATAAACATTTTTACATTTATGGTCTATTTTGGTAAGTGATTTAAGTAACGAGGCGTGTGTAGTATGATACAAGCATGGTGGATACGCCGCTGGTACTTCCTATATATAAGTGCTTGTATTATATTACATGTCGTAGTGTTATTTAAATCATTTCAATTTGGACTCATATATTTTACACAAATGACATATTTTTCACAAGACATTGTTTTACAAAACAACTTATTTTATACAAACTCATTTTACTTGGTTATTCATTTAACCTTACATTACTCTTTTACATATCATCTACTTTATCATCACTTTTCATCTGATTTACAAAACAAAACATTTCATAAGGTTCATGACTACTTTTGCTAAACATTTTTCTTCAAACTTATATGTCATGAATCCCAAATCAATAAAACCTATGTATCTCACAGGCATTTTTATGCTGATGTACCTATTTTCACATGTGTTTCAGGATGTGATGCGTAGGATTTATCAAGATACACTTAGGCGGACTTGGACCTTAGCAACAATAAAAGATGCAAGACTAGTTAATTATGTTATATTTCTTGTTTGTTAAACATTGTAACTCTCTAAATCAATAAAACGAAATTTCAATTTTCCATGTGTTATGAAACAATGATTCTGTTACAACACTCCCCGACGATTCCGCCACGTTTTGTTGTTTTTACGTGGTCGGGGTGTGACATTACATGCCTTACAGGTTGTTAGATGCTTATGGAGCTTGCACGAGGAGGAGGTCGTTGTGGGATATGGACTGCTATGTCCAGTTCTAAACGTTTAAACTTTATGAACTTATTACTTATGTTGGTTTTTAAAATTTATGCTTTCGCTGTTTAATTTGAACTTGGTTAACTAGCTTTTGGTCACCAATTGTATTGTGGTTGGTTTCATTTACTTAATTACGTTGTTCAATATGATTGGTGGCTCGATCCTGGTAATGTCACGCCTCCAAGCGGTGATACTCCGCATGGTGGATTTTGGGGGTGTGACAAGACTACAATCATTAGGGCTCTCACGAAAATATTTTCACAACATGTTTTCATTGAATACACGAAACGCCCAGATCCATGGAACAAACATTTTTACAAACAAAAAGACACGAAACACATTCCAAGGTTTATGTTGTGGTTCAGTCTGAGAGACTGGGTGGTTCAGTCTGAGGGACTGGGTGGTTTAGTCTGGGAGACTAGGTGGTTCAGTCTGGGAGACTAGGTAGTTCAGTCTGGGAGACTGGGTGGTTTAGTCTGGGAGACTAGGTAGTTCAGTCTGGGAGACTAGGTGGTTTAGTCTGGGAGACTAGGTGGTTTAGTCTGGGAGGCTAGGAAGGATACATGATTACACGATTACATTGTCATTGATTACATGCTTAACGTTAGTAGTTAATATATGTGCATATGTGGTGATTGTTATGTTACAGATACCATGTCATCGTCTGATAGCGGATTGTCCGATGACCATGATCCCATGGCTATTGTTTGTAACGATGAGATCGTCCCTGAGCCAGAGATCTTTACCTCTGATACAGAGAGTGACCCGGAGATGATGTCCGACGACGACGATTTTCAGCCCTTTGCGCTGCCCGATTTCGAAGACGATTTACCGATTGCTGATGGTAACCCGGACGAGGATCCTTTTGTTATTCCCATCCCTGTCCATGATCATCTTATCATCGGTCATCCCGAGGGTGAGCACATTGTGGCGCCGATCCTCGCTCCTGTTCCATTAGTGGTCATTCCTCCTGAGGATTGGCCATTCGATGATCTGTTTGACGATGATTTTGATCTGTTCGTTGATGGTCCTCTCGATGACGCTCATGGAGATGGAGAGCTCGATGAGGACGTTGTTGATGTTCCACTTCTGGGGATTCCCGTTATTGAGATTTCCTTTGATTCTAGCTTACACTCTGTCTCAGATTCCTTTGAGTCTGTGACGTCTTCCGCCTTACAGGCAGTGGGTTAGCGACGTTATGCCACTGATACTGACGATGATACAGCCATGTTAGCTCCCCTCCACATGACTTTGAGCTTGGACTTGAGCTAGAATTTATTCCTGTTGATCAGCCTGTTGATGCACCCGCTGATCCTGAGCCTTTGCCTGATCATGACCCTATCCCATTTGGCATACCTGACATTGCACTCCCATACCAGATCCAGATCCAGTTCCTGTACCCGTTGACCCCCCTGTTATTGAGCCAGTCACTCCTCCACTAGCACCTGCACCCGCTGATGTTGCTCCTTTTCACCGAGAGACTCCGCTGGGGAAGGCACTTCAGGAGTCTGATGTACACCGTGTCGACCTGCCTATTGTTTTCTTGCAGGATATACCCGCTCCCCATCCAGGGGAAGGCACTTCTGGCCAGTAGCCTAGTCATGACCCTCATGATTCAGCAGCTTTTCCCCATATACCTCAGTCTGCACCTTTTGCTCATTTTACTTCTTCACCACTTGATGAGCCACTCAGATGGTTCCCACTGTACACCATGCCGACTTCTGATCCCTACCATCCCTTACACTTTACTAGTTATACGCGGGATGAGTTACTTCTATCATTGCAGCTCCAGTATGAGATCATGAGTCGCAGGATTTTAGAGCTTGAGATGATACCGCGCCCTTTGCCATGTCCGTGTCAGCCTGCATTTGTTCCCCTTTCATCACCATCCCCATTTTCACATCCTCCTCCACTGCTTACTCCATTTCCTGAGTTTGACACTCGATTTCTCACCGTTGAGCAGCAGACCAGTTATATGTTGCGTCATGTTTATGATCTTGAGGAGGAGCTTCGCATGTGCGCAGCTTGCTTTTTGTTCCTCCTCCTCCACCACCATCAGCATAGCCGGTTTTTGGTTTTATGTAGGTAGCTTGCTTTTGATGAGAGCACCGCTATTGCGCTAAGCTAGTGAAGCTTTTGGAGACCACCTTTTGACTGTATGACTTTGTAGACTGATAGACATTTTGGACAAGGGTAGTGTGACCCTATGTTCCCTTGTGATATGATACTTTTGTAAAACATGTAACAATATTTGTGGTCGATGATTAATGGAAGCTCAATCGTAATGTTCTCATTAGATACGTTGTTAAATTACATGTATGTGCTATGATTGTGATAAGATTGCTTGTTATGATGATTACTTATATACCTATGTATATACACACCTATGTCTTATTCGTATAATAGATGCTTATGTGCTTAAGTCTTTAATAAGACCTGACCTATACAATCTTCTTATAGAAGATGCCTCCTCGAAGGAACACTCAGTTGCCCACAACAGAGGCAGGACTGCAAGAACGAATTTCACAGGCAATCGCACAACATGAGGCCTTACGCTCTGAACACAGCGGAGGTACCTCAGGAAATAACCCACCTCACGATAATGTTTAAGTCACTTAAGACACATTACAATACGTTTGGACATTTCCATGTGCGTTTTGCTAATGCTTACTGTGAATAATGTTGCTGGTATAGGCTATACTTACAAGCAGTTCCTTGACTGTAAACCTCTGAACTTTGACGGCACTGGAGGTGCTGTAGCTTTCGTTAGATGGGCTGAGAAGACAGATTATGTGCTGCGTATGAGCAAGTGTGCGCCAGAGCACCAGGTCACTTACATTTCTGGACTATTCCTAGACGGAGCTCTGTCGTGATGGAACCTTCAGGTTCAGACTCTAGGTGAGGATGCAGCGTATGCTATGACTTGGGATGAGATGAAAGAACTGATGCGCAAGAAGTACTGCTCGAGAGCTGAGATTTAGAAGGTGGAAACAGAGTTTTGGAATCTGAATATGGATGGTCCTAAGATTGCTGAGTATGTACAGAGATTCCATGACTTGTCTCGTGTTGTCCCCTACATGGTAGAACCAGAGTTCAAGTGAGTTGAACGTTTCATTTGGGGATTGGCACCCCAAATAAGGAGCATGGTAATTACTTCAAAGCCTCCAACGATCACTGAGGCCATTGATTTGAGCGTGGCATTGACTAAAGAAGCGATTAGATTGAAAAAGTTTTCGATCTTTGAGGGAAAGAAGAAGGAGACTCATGTCGAGTCGTCAGGAGAGAACAAGAGGAAGTTCTCAAATTTCAAGAAGGGTACCCAAGGAAACAACAACGGTGGTAACAAGAAAAGAGATGCGAATCCAGCAGCCAAGGTTAGGACTGGTGTTGCAAGTTCGGAGAATAAGGGGAAAGGATACATAGGCACCCTGCCCAAATGTGATGTATGCCAGTTCCATCATGCCGGCCAGTGTAGGTTCAGGAAGTGTGAATCTTGTGGAAAGAATGGTCATTCAAAGGTGTTGGTGCATATGTCTGTCGACTTCGTCTTGTATTGAGTCTTGTATGTGTTTAGATAGATCAGGGCACGAAAAACGAGAAACTGTGTTAGAAGCTTATTTCGCACGAAATAGATAAGCTATTTCGCACCGAAATGACTTTGTCATTTCGTACGAAATAGACCTAGCTATTTCGCTTGGGCTGTTTCGCACGAAATAGGCATGCCTATAAATACTAGTGTCTTGGATCTCATTTGTAACTTTGTGATTCCGGTACCGAGGTGCTACCGAAGTGTCTCCATGCTGTAAAAAGTGATTTTATCAATAAACAAGACAGTTAAAGTGAATCTCAAGCTGAATCAACTCAATACGTCTGTTTCCGCCTTTCGTATTGAGCAAAAACTCTTCTAAACGACTCGTTTGGTCGTGCAAACGATCCTACAAGTGGTATCAGAGCTCAGGAGGAAGAGTTCTTACCGATTCAGCTTAAAATTCTGATTTCTACACCTTCTTTTTCAAAATTAAACAAGTTTTGACGGTTAAAATGGCATGATTTTCACACATTATATGCGAAACATTGTTTTAACAAAGCCTTGAAAGAATCAGATCTAAAATCAACCTAAAACCTGATCAATTTGACAAAATCATGGCCGAGTTGATGACATCAGCAGCATTTCGCATGAATTGAGGATTTCATTTCGCACGAAATCACTTTTTAAACATCTATTTCGCACAAAATAGATCCATTTCGTACCAGATTGTCATTTCGTTTGAAAGAGTACTTCATTTCGTACGAAATCATTCATTTCGTACGAAATCATTCATTTCGTACGAAATCATTCATTTCGTACGAAATCACTTTATTTCGTGTGAAAATCCATCTATTTCGCATGAAATCACTATTTCGTCTGGTCATTTCGCACGAAATCAGTCATTTCGTGTGAAAGTTCCTATTTCGTGTGAATCATTTCGTTTGAAATTGTCTTGCAGGTCATTTCGCACCAGATTGTCATTTCGCACCAAGGTCATATCGTGTGAAAGTGTATTTCGCTTGAAAGGTTTGATTTCGCTTGAAAGTGTCTGATTTTGTAAAAGTTGTTACCGAATCATGGAAGAGGAATTTTACAACGCGTTTGCTACTACCTCGAGTACTCCTGTTGCTATTGCTCAAAGCATGAACATGGAAAATGAAACAGGAACTTTGCAAAAACCCCCGAAGCTAATGGGCATTAAGGAGTATTATGGTTGGAAAGATCGGTTTGAAAACTGGGTTCAAGCTAATCATTTGAGGTCTTGGGAATGTATAGAGAAAAAGTATGTTAAACCTCGTACTGATGTGGGAGTTATCAAAACAATTTCTGAGTTGTCGGACAAAGAACGAGACATGTACAAAGTAGAAAAGATGATGATTAGTCTTTTACAACAAGCAGTGAAAGAAGACATATTCATTTTACTTCAATATGATAATACTTCACGTGCAATTTGGGATGCACTTCGTGTTAAGTTTGAGGGAAGTGAGAAGATGATTAGGAATAAGAAATCATTATTAAAGAAGGAGTTTGATCGGTTTACAAGTTTGCCGGGAGAGAATACCAAGAAACTGATTGAAAGATATTGTCATTTGGTTCGATCAATGTCATTGTTAGATATCAAGAAAGAACGAGAAGAATGGGTCGACAAATTGGCTGATGCTTTACCTCAGAAAGAATGGGGTACATTTTTGATGATATTAAAGAACACTGGAGAATATGATGGCTTGACAATTTCTCAGTTCATCGAAAAGTTTGAAGGACAAGATCTTGAGCAGCAAAAGATTGCTAGGATGAACAATCCAAGTGGTCAACAAGACATTAAGATGTACTATAAGGTAAGTGTTCAGGATGTTGAAGCAAGTCCGAAAGTCCAAACTGCTTTCAGTGCAGAAAACTCATCTGGATCAGTAAATCAAAGTCTAAACAGCAGCAGTGGATTTTCCTCATACCCAAGTGTTAATCCTAAAGGATCAACCTCAGGTCATCAGTTCCAAAGCTCAAACAGCGGTAATGGTCATGTGTTACATTGCAATATTGCGTTGCATCTTCAGAACGGTCAAAATTTTTCTGAAGAGGTTGTTAAAAGTCATATGGCGTTACTTGCTACAGTGTTGGAATCATATTAAGGGTTGGTTGCAGGAAGGATCGGAAATCCTATGTTGACGAAAGAGGATTACGATCAGATCGATGCTGAGGAAATGGAGTTAATGGATATCAAGTGGTGCTTAGCGAGTGTTTTGAGAAGAGCTGAAAAATTCAAGATGATTACAGGAAGAGATGATTTCCTGGATGCAAATGTTTCTACTTTAGGTTTTGATAAATCTAAAGTTACTTGTTTTTTATGCAGGGAAAAGTGACATTTTAAAAGGGAATGTACCAATCGAGAAGCAAGTGGAGCAAAGAATCCTTTCGGTAGTAATGATTATTATCGGAAAGCGATGTATCAACAAGTTGCTCAACAACCATATCAACCACAAGATTCAAAAACTGCACATGCTAGGAAGGCAATCGAAGAATCAAATAAGAAAGCTTATTTTGGTATAATTGATCAAGATGATGAAAAAGTAGCAGAAGGTTTCAGTTGGGACAAATATATTCTGCCTGATTCAAAGACAGTGGCATTAATTGCACAGATAGTTCAAGAACCAGATTTGATGAAGGAATGGATGAAAGTGTTTGCTGACGATAAAAAAGATCAAGATGAAGAGTTTGTTTCTTTAGATGGCAGTTCAGAACAGACACAAGTGTTTGATCAATCATCAACTGACAGCAGTGATGATGAAGAAGAAACTCAAATAAATATTGGAATATCTGTATTATCTCCTAAAAGTTTTGAATTTTATTTTGCAGATAGAATGAAGAAGCTGAAGGAGAAGTGTGCAGCAAAGAATCAGAAAAAGGAAAAGCATTCTGAGCAGAGTAACGAAGTTAAAGTCGCTGAGAAGATGGTTGAGGCTGAAAAAGTTGTCGAAGTTGAAAAGATTGTTGAAGTCATCAAGCCGTGTTTAAAGTGTTCAGAATCTTGCAAGCAATGTGTAGAAAAAGATGAGAAGTTGAGTGAGCAAGATAAGATGAAAGAAAAATTACTGTTCGATCTCAATTATGTGAAAGAATCGTATGATGTGTTGAATAGAACAGTGAATGGTCTCCAAAAGACTAATTCTGAAAGAGAAGATGCTTTAACAATGTTGAATGCAGTGATGATGTCCAAGCAGAAGGCCATAAATCATTACATTGAAGAGTGTGAAAAGTTGAAACAAGAGTTGGAGACAGAAAGGATTGAAAATGAAAGAATCAGAAGATTACTGCAAAGTTATTCTAGTTCTGATTATTTGATTGACATAATTTATCCAACTGTTGCAGGTTTTGAAGCCTTTCAGGACAAGAAGTTGGAAGAGAACGATACTGGTAAGAAACAAAGTGCAAATTATAACAAGTGTCCGCCTCCGATTTGGGAAGGTTATTCTCCCAGAAAACCAAATGAGGAACAAGTCAAAAAGGCAGTCAATATAAAGTTAAAGTCCGAAACAACCGATGGTTTACCAGAAAACATTGACATCACGTTTACATCGCCCGACACTGATCATGAGTCTGAGTTAATAAAGAAAGTGGTCGATCAGGTGTTGGATAAGGATGAGGAGTCAGAGTCAAAGTCTAAGTCAGGGAGTTCGAGTTCGTTGGTCAACAGTTCAAAACCATTGGTTAAAAGAGTTTACAATAAAGAATTCTTGTTATCAAAATCTAATTTGAATGACGAACCAGTCAAAGTGGCATATACTTTGAATGATTCAGACAAATTATATTCTGATGAGGAATTTCCTATAAGAAGTGTTCAAATTGAAAAGGTTAAACAGATTTTCAAATTAACAGAAATCAATATTTCTGAAATAAAAGATGTAAATCTTACTGAAAAACCTAAAAAATACACTTCAAGAGTTCAACAGAGATTGAACAAGAAAAAGGGTTACAGTTCTGGTTCTGGTTTTGAAAACGAACCAAACCATAACGGTAATTTCAAAAAGAAATTTTTAGGCTTTATTCCACCTAAAAATCATAAAAATAAGAATATTTCTAAAACAAAAACTAAATTTGTTTCAGGAACAAGTTCGGAAGAAGAAGCTAAGAGATCGTTCTGGAAACAATCGAACAGAGAATTCTTAGCAGAAAAACAAAAGTTTGAGAAGAATGGAGTTAATCAGAGAAAGGAGACAAGAACCTGTTATCGATGTCAAGAAGTTGGTCACATCGCCTGGAATTGTCCAAAGGCAACCAACACAAAACAGGAAGTTGTTTCTAGACTCAAAGAAAAAGTTGTTAAAAAAACTGAACCACCAACTGAAAAATTCAAAAGTTTAAAAAACTCAACATATGAAGTTGGTGAATGTTCAAAGAGATTTTACAAGAGAAGGGTAAATCTTGACAACCAAAAGTGGGTTGTTAAAAAAACTGATGTGAAATTTGGTGATGAATCTGATTCCACAAAGTCAGAGGAGCCACAAGTTGAGTCAAAAATTGCTAAGTCAGTGCCGCCAATGGATGATGTCAACTTTCCACCATTGCGAACTGAAAATTTTAAACAAAAAGTTGGGAAAATGGAGATTTCGAATCAGTTTTATTCTGAAAAGAATGAATTTGATGTCGAAAAAGTGTTCAATGGGAATGTTAAAAAGATTTTTGGAAAAAGGGTCGAGGGTAAGGTCAAAGGGGTGAAAGATTTTTATGAAGAAAAAAGAAATGTTGAAACCCCGAGTGAAAGTGAAATGGTTACATCCAAGTTTGGTCAGGCTTGGATGTCTGTGTTCCATATGTAAAATCCTGACTTGCCGGAGCTCCCAAGTAGGTAATCGTGGAGCAGGAATCGGCATCATTCTTAAATTATGTTTGTTTGAGTGAACCTACAAGTGGTTGAAAGTAGGTTTTCATCTTCCAATGGTTAATCAAGGTCATTAAGTTGAACTTGATTTAGCTTTTATTCAAAGAGTTATCTATGGGGATAAACTCATGATATGAAAATAGAAGAAAATGATGAACAGAACCCCATGCCTACAAGTGGTAATTTCAATAAAACTAATTTTCCAGAAAAACCATTTTGATTAAAACAAACTTAAGTGTTTTGAAATCATAATGGGAAAATAGTTTGTTATCAGGGGGAGTTCTGATTGTTTATGCCAAGTGGATGGCGATTTGAAGCAATTCACATTGGTTTGTCAAATTTTTTTTATTCAAATTGTTTTGAATTTTAGGGGAAGTAAAAATTTCAAAAAATACAAAAACATTGGAAAATTTAAAAAACCCAAAAACATGATAAAATCAAAAATGAGTTTTGTTGAGAAAAGAGGATATGACTATCACAGCATGCTAAAGAATTGGAAAGTCATAGTGTGATAAACGATCTCACTGATGATGTGCCAGTAGGTTTTTGCACATTTAGTAGATTGTGTCGAGATATAAACCTAAATATCATACTTATCTCGTGGGGAACATCTCTCGGATATATGGGTAACCCCCGAAATCTTGTTTGAAAGATCCCTCTTTCTGAGATACTAGGTCTTTATGCTTAGTGATATCTGGGGTATTATCCCGTGAGTTCTGATTTTGCGGAAGCAATGGCCTAGTCCCCGTATAATACTTTTTCGCTTGCTTGAAATAATAGCATCACCCTCAGCATAAAAATGATGAAACATTGTAAAATGCTAATCATGTGTTGTTGAAGAAAAGATTCTCTAAAGGGAACACACCTAAAGTCGAAGCCATCATCTCTCTGATTTTGCGGATGCAATAGCCTGAGCTCTCATGGCCCTCGCATTTAACCCTTTACAGATATCATCTAGGTATACTCACCTGTAAGACTGAATATTGGGATCTGGATACGGGAGTATATTCTGAGGTGGGACATGCGAATAAGTTTAAGTCCTTAAAAACACTAATCTCGTATCTCGAAACAGTTGAACTTTCTGTGAAAATTTAAGTGGATCAGTATACTGACAATCTACGTGAATCGTTTAGAACTTAATATGTTTAAAGCTTAATGGTGTTGATGATTTGTCTCATAAACTGATATGATCCTCTTACACAAACTCACAAAAATAGTGTCTGTACATATTTCTTTACTGTTTTCTTGTATAATCAAAAATCTCAAAAAGATTTTCAATGTGTTTTAGCATATTTTTTGAAAAATTCAAAAAGATTTTCGACAACTGCTGATGAATAGCTTATTTTCAAAATTCCAAGTGCTAAACATGATGAACATGTTTGGGAGAGTGTGTTTGAGTAATGTCAGTCCTTCAAGTGGTTCATCAGAATTTATAAAAGAAAAATCATTTTGAATTTTACTTGCAAATGATACATAAATTTGTCAAATGTTAAATTTGTGAAATTTATTTTGAGGTAGAGGATTGTGCAGGTTACAGCTTTGATAAGAGCCAGGCCCTGATTTCTGAGAAGAAAAACCTGAGCAGTATGAGAAGCCAGGTTTCGATCTTAGAACTTGTGAAAGTTAGACTACGATCCCAGCACAATTCAAGGGGAAGTTTGCTTACAAAAGGGGAGTCTGAAGAGAGTAGAGCCAGATTCAGATCCTGAAGTTCATACAAATTGATGATGCTGATGAACTTAAGGAATCAAGAGATCTGATCAAGAGAAGAAGAAAGATTGAGGATGCTTACAACTGTCAGATACTTCGGAAAAGAGGGAAAAGACTGATAAAGACATAAGATTATGAAGACTTGACACCGAAGACTTCGTCAACATCCTAGGGGGAGTCTGTTGGTGCATATGTCTGTCGACTTCGTCTTGTATTGAGTCTTGTATGTGTTTAAATAGATCAGGGCATGAAAAACGAGAAACTGTGTTAGAAGCTTATTTCGCACGAAATAGATAAGCTATTTCGCACTCGTACAAAATAGACCTAGCTATTTCGCTTGGGTTGTTTTGCACGAAATAGGCATGCCTATAAATACTAGTGTCTTGGATCTCATTTGTAACTTTGTGATTCCGGTACCGAGGTGCTGCCGAAGTGTCTCTAGGCTGTAAAAAGTGATTTTATCAATAAACAAGACAGTTAAAGTGAATCTCAAGCTGAATCAACTCAATACGTCTGTTTCCGCCTTTCGTATTAAGCAAAAACTCTTCTGAACGACTCGTTTGGTCGTGCAAACGATCCTACAAAAGGAAACATGCTGGGCTGGTACTGGTCGTGGGAATGGTGGCCAGAGAGGAAATGGAAATAGCAATGGAAATCATGGTGGAAGCGGTAACGGGAATAGGAATAACCAGGGAGGAAATGGAAATTTCGGTGGTAATGGAAATCGTGGTGGTTCTGGAAACCAAGGTGGTAGCGGAAACCGTGGAGCAAACAACAATCTGGGCGGTACTAGAAACAGAGAAGGCTGCTTTAGCTGTGGTGATGTTGGGCATCTCAAGCGAGATTGCCCAAAGAATAACCAAGCCCAGGGAAGAGTCTTCAACATTGGAGCTAGGGAAGCTCGTCAAGACCCGAACGTAGTCACTGATACGTTCCCTATCAACCAACACTTTGCATCTGTGCTATTTGATACTGGTGCCGATTATAGCTTCGTATCCCTAGAATTTAAGGATATACTTGGGTTAGTTGCTAGTAAGCTAGATATTCCGTACTCTATAGAACTAGCTAATGGGAAGCTAGTAGAGGCAAATAAAGTGATTAGAGGTTGTGTGATAGAGCTTGGAGAGCATGAGTTTACGCTCGAGCTTCTACCAGTTGAGTTGGGAAGCTTTGACGTGGTAGTTGGAATGGATTGGTTGTCGAGCAACCGAGCTGAGATCGTATGTCATGAAAAGATCATTCGCATCCCGATGGCAAATGAGGAGACGATTGTAGTGCATGGAGAAAAGCATGATACGCCTCTAAGGATTGTCAGCTGCTTGAAAGCACGAAGGTTGTTGCGGAAAGGATGTGTTGCCTTTTTGGTTCACGTTGTTGATAAAGAAGCCGAAGAGCCAAAGCTGCAAGATATCCGTGTGGTGAGGGAATATCCTGAAGTCTTCCCCGAAGACTTGCCAGGATTTCCGCCGCAACGATAAGTCGAATTCCATATTGACTTGGTTCCAGGCGTCGCGCCTGTAGCCAAGGCACCTTATCGACTTGCGCCTTCAGAGATGCAAGAGTTGTCAACACAACTTCAGGAGCTTTTGGATAAGGGATTTATTAGACCAAGCTTCTCGCCTTGGGGAGCTCCAGTTCTATTAGTCAAGAAGAAAGACGGTAGTTTCCGTATGTGCATTGACTACCGAGAGCTAAACAAGTTGACCATCAAGAATCGGTATCCTTTGTCGAGGATTGATGATCTCTTCGATCAACTTCAGGGTTCGAGTTACTACTCCAAGATCGATCTTCGATCAGGTTATCACCAGCTGCGGATTCAAGAAGAGAGTATACCGAAGACTGCCTTTAGAACTCGTTATGGACATTATGAGTTTCTAGTAATGCCGTTTGGTTTGAAAAACGCGCCGGCAGTATTCATGGACTTGATGAACCGAGTTTCAAGCCATATCTCGATAAATTCGTGATCGTATTTATTGACGATATTTTGGTCTATTCGCGGACGAAGGAAGAGCATGAGCAACACCTCAGAGCCATCTTAGAGCTGCTCAAGAAGGAGAAACTGTATGCTAAGTTCTCGAAGTGCGAGTTCTGGTTGCGTGAGGTACAATTCCTTGGTCATGTAGTGAACGAAGATGGAATCCATGTGGATCCCACCAAGATCGAGGCAATTAAGAATTGGGAAACCCCAAAGACGTTAACCGAGATCCGTCAGTTTCTAGGTTTAGCTGGGTATTATCGCCGATTCATCGAGGATTTTTCTAAAATTGCTCAACCGCTGACCTCCCTTACTCAAAAGGATAAGAAGTATGAATGGGGATATAAATAAGAGGAAGCTTTTCAGATGCTAAAGAATAAGCTTTGTGATGCACCTATTTTATCCCTACCCGAAGGCACCGATGACTTCGTGGTATACTGTGACGCCTCGCGTCAGGGATTGGGATGCATGCTAATGCAGCGGCAAAAGGTTATCGCTTATGCTTCGTGCCAATTAAAGGTTCATGAGAAGAATTACACCATACATGATTTGGAATTAGGCGCAGTGGTGTTTGCTTTGAATATTTGGCGGCATTATTTGTATGGCACCCGATGCACGATCTTTACAGATCACAAGAGCCTTCAGCACATATTCGATCAGAAAGAGCTTAATATGAGACAGCGGCGTTGGGTAGAGTTGTTGAATGATTATGATTGTGAAATCAAATATCATCCAGCAAAGGCGAATGTGGTGGTAGACGCCTTAAGTCGAAAAGAGAGGATTAAGCCCATAAGGGTTAGGGCTTTAGAGATAATCATTCAGACAGACCTCTCATTGCGCATTCGTGCTGCACAAAGGGAAGCTCTTAAGAAGGAAAATCTAAAGGCTGAATATCTCCGTGGGATTGAGAAAAAGTTGATAGCCAACGAGGAAGGAACCTTGTGTTTTATGGGACGAATTTGGGTTCCCCTCTTCGATGGTCTTAGAGATGTTATTTTTGATGAAGCTCATAAATCAAGGTACTCGATCCACCCAGGATCGGACAAGATGTACCAAGATTTGAAGGATTATTATTGGTGGCCAAGACTTAAGGGTGATGTGGCTACTTACGTGGGAAAATGTTTAACTTGTGCCAAAGTGAAGGCCGAGTATCAGAAGCCTTCAGGTCTCCTACAGCAACCTGAGATACCCATGTGGAAATGGGAACATATCTCAATGGATTTCGTAAAAAAGTTGCCAAGGACACCTAGAGGTCATGATACGATCTGGGTAATCGTGGACCGTTTGACAAAATCTGTGCACTTTCTGCCAATCAGAGAAAAAGATAACATAGGTAAGCTAGCTGAGCTGTACCTAAGGAAGATAGTTGCACGTCATGGAGTGCCTATCTCGATTATATCTGATAGAGACGGGAGATTTGTGTCAAGGATTTGGCAATCTTTTCAAGAAGCGTTTGGTTCTCAGTTAAATCTGAGCACAGCATTTCATCCACAAACGGATGGTCAGAGTGAGAGAACGATTCAGACGCTTAAAGATATGCTACGAGCTTGCGTAATGGACTTGGGTGGCAGTTGGGACACTCACCTACCTTTGGTTGAGTTCTCCTATAATAACAGCTACCATACAAGCATTCAAGTTGCACTGTTCGAAGCTCTCTACGGACGAAAGTGTCGATCACCGTTGTGCTGGGCAAATGCAGGTGATAGACAGCTGGTTGGTCCCGAATTGGTCCAAGAAACGACTGATAAGATCATACAGATCCGAGAACGCATCAAGGCGGCTCGTGATCGCCAGAAGAGCTACGCGGACCAAAGAAGGAAACCTTTGGAATTTGAAGTGGGTGATATGGTTCTGTTAAAAGTCTCACCTTGGAAAGGTGTGGCACGCTTTGGAAAGCGTGGTAAGTTAAACCCACGATTTATCAGACCGTTCAAAATCCTGGAAAGGATTGGCCCAGTAGCATACAAGTTGGAACTACCAGCAGAACTTAATGGTGTTCATGATACATTCCATGTATCTAATCTGAAGAAAAGTCCAACCCAAGAAACAGTGGTTATTCCTGCTGTTGATGTTCACATTGACGACACACTCCACTTTACCTAAGAACCTGTTAAGGTTACTGATTGGAAAATTAACAAGACTCGGAGGAGTAGTGTTAAACTCGTCAAGGTTCGATGGAACGCGCGTCACGGCCCAGAGTTTACTTGGGAGCGTGAGGACCGCATGAAAGCAAAATACCCGCATTTATTCCCTAACACCCCTGTAGCTAGTAGTAAAGCTTAAAATTCCAGGACGAATTTTTCTTAACAGGGGGAGAATATGACAACTGTCAAAATTTCAGGTATCCGTACAACTATTAAACCATAATTAGTGCTTAATGACTGTGCTGAATTACAATTAATGACTTGAACTGCTTTCTGATTACTGCTTTATACCTGCTTGTGCATCACATATTTTAAATGACATGTCATTATTGCATGAGAGCTTATTTGACTCAAATGATGCACGAAATACAGTTAGCACAGTTATCGGATAAATCAGGAAAATGATGACAGAACTCAGTATATCGGCAGACAATGTATTGAGACACAGAATGAGCCAGAAACCAAGTCTTACACTAGTATAGTGTGTAGGAAAGTAAGGATCATAAAACTGCCTTCCTAGTGATAGTTTAAGTGCCGGAAAGTGCCTAAAACTCACATAAAGTGCTGAATTAAGCAAAAATCAGCAATTTTCAGCATTTAAACAATCTAATATCATGCAGAAATATGGTTAATTGGTCCTAAATGCTTTCCTAAGTGTCGGGAATCAAAAGTGTCACAAAAGGGTACATAAAGCACACGAAACTGCAAAGTTTAGCACCTTAATGAACCAGTAACCAACTGAGCAACCGGATAGTACCCAAAACATCAAATTTACACTAGAATCACTGTTTTAACATTACCAAGCTAGTTATGGTCCCCGAACATCATAACACATCATAAATATCTAGTAACTAAAGTAACTAACTAGATACTTACATTTTTACCCTAAACTAACTAATGTTTACAAACCTAGTCTACTACCCCCTCCCCACTTAGTAATCGTCCAACATGGCCCCCACTTTGTTGATTTTATTTCAATTAAATAATAGATTGTGTTCCCTTGTGATTAGCATAAGAACCATGAGATAAACACTTAAAAGGGGTTATAAGTATACAATCCAAGCATATACAAGTGTGTTAGAGGTTACACAAAGGAGCTAGGAGCTTACGGAAGTTCAAGGACCTTGTTTATTTGCTTTTATCCACTTGTTTTCTTCTCTTGATCATCCCTAGCCTTGAGCTAGTGATAAGAACCTTGATCTTGCTATTTTACATCATATCTAAGTGGTTAAAGATGTTACATGTTGATTGTTATGAAGAACACTAATAATAACAAGAAAGAAACTTGAACATAAGCTTGAATGATGAAGAAACTAAGTTGTTTATGTGTTGATATACTTGTTGACCATTGTTTGCTTGTGAAAATGATGTTGATCATTATATGATCTTGCTAGATCATGATTAAAAACATAATCTAGCAAGATGAGAGGATGAACATGATAAAAGTTAATGGATCATCCTCACGAGAAGCATGAACTTGAAAAAATATGTGGTTTTCTTGTAAAATAATGATCAAAGTGAGTTGTTAATCATGTAGATCTAAACTTTCATGGATGATTTCTCAAGAAACCAAGCTAAAAATATAAGATTTACTTGATCTTGGTTCTTACATAAACAAACCTTATTTTTGGTGGTTAATAAAGTGTAGAAGTATATGTGTAACAAGAAAAATCCATGAAGAAACATTTTTAGAAAATATGATCATAAGTTGTAAAGATCTAAATTCCTTAAAAATGATGTTTTTAAATAATCAACCACATTTCAAAGGGTAACAAGGCTTACTAAGAAAACTAGTAAGTTGCTACAATTTTTTGTGAAATTTCAAGTTCATGAAGTAGTAGATTATGCTTGTTTTTGGCAAAATTGGTAAGTAAAGATTGGTCATTGTTGATTGTGGATTGATTGTGTTGATTTTGCAAAAGAAAATGATATACCTTCAAGGTATGGAAACCTCCATTTTTAGGGGAAACTATGGCGAAATTTTTCTAAAAATTAAACACTTAGAAAAATATTTCTAAACAAATATTTACAAGTGTATTTCAAACCAAAGATTTTCACATAGGGTTTGCCATAGAATTTTTGTTCAAAAATATAAATATTGGAGGTTGGTTTTTACAAATAAAAGTGACTAAATATGTATTTAGGAAATATATATTTAGAAGGCACCATATGTGTGATTATTTGTATACAATGTGTATTAGTTATATTATTTTAGGACATAAAATAATATAACTCATCAAAATACCAAGAAATTACAATCCAAAATATTACCAAAATTCCAAGAATATGAATATACAAGTTATACACAAGATATTGGTGAAACCGAACTAAGGAATATAACTTACAAAACATTCCGGAAATTATATTCACAAGTATATTTTGGTAAATAATATTTTGGACATCAAGTGAATGAAAATATGATTTTTACAATTATCACAAACTTGTATCATATTTTTGACAAGAAGAAAATATATTATTTTTGGGTGAATAAAAATATGTATTTTCTTGGAAATATTAGAAGATATATATTATTTTTGGGAAGAAATATATATTTTCTCAAACAAAAACGGAATATATTATTTTGGAGAAAAATAAGCATATATATATATATATATATATATATATATCCTAAGTTAGGCTTGAAAATATATTATTTTTGGGACTTATTAAAAATACAAATATTTTTGCCCAAGGGAAAAACTATAAATAATTTTTCTAAGTAGTATTTCTTAAAATATATATTTTGGAAATATATATATTGGGGAACTTTTGTTAAAGATAATATTCCAGAAAAATTAATACGAAATTAAGTATAAGAATACTTAATGAATACAATAAACATACGTATTCTCATACGTATAAATACACACCGGAATACGACCCCAATACATGGCAAAAATATACTAACACAAGAATACGAATGCACACATCCTTGGAAATGATATACAAGTATAAATACTTGAAAAGTATTAAGTTAAAATATATTATTTTAACTATTGTTCCAAAATTTAATAAATATAATTTAAGTTAAAATATTTATTATTTTAACAAATATATTATATAACTTGGAATAATATTGAAGACACAAAGAAACGTAACTCAAAGACATTAATTAATACTAAGTCAAGGCACGACCCGCTCGTCTAATGGACATTAGTACGTTGTAGGTAGTCGTGTTTGTCCGAAGAAGCATTGAGTTACGGTGATACGAAGACGTAAGACTGTGAGTTCAAGACCCCCCTTTTCTTTTAACTGTTTTCGGTTTTATAACTTCGGGGGTGAAGTACATGTTACAAACTGTTTACAAACGCTATTATTTGGTATGGTTAGCTAAGGAAGGGTACTGCTAGATCATGTGAGTGGTGGATATAACGCTTAAGACCATTAATCCTCGTTGTAGGACCGAGGGACATGAGTGATAGATCTATTTGGGTGTATCGAGCCCTACCCATGTTGGACCAGGGTTTGGCCCATGGGTTGACTATGTCTTACAGCCGGAAGCCCGGTGCAAAGTCTGCTAGGTTTGAGCCTTCATGCATCACGTCACACATATTAATGGCCTTGCAAACCATTAATGATCTGTTTTCCTTGTTGCTTTCATACCAGGATTTTACAAACATACATACATACTTTCAATTATTACAAAGGTTTATATATACACACAAACAAACACATGAACTTGCTCAACTTTTGTTGATGTTTTCAAACTACATGTATTTCAGGGAATTAGATGTGGATCTGGCGGGCGTTCGGAAGTTCCAAGTGTTGTTTAAGAATAAAAGATGTCATCCATGGTCTTAGGGTTTGGTTAGTGTGTCT
The DNA here is from genome assembly GCA_030545235.1 of Helianthus tuberosus. Classification (NCBI taxonomy): domain Eukaryota; kingdom Viridiplantae; phylum Streptophyta; class Magnoliopsida; order Asterales; family Asteraceae; genus Helianthus; species Helianthus tuberosus. The sequence continues at coordinate 106,728,975 of CM060365.1, read as the reverse complement.
TATCCTAGATGAGACACGTCTTCCAAAACCTGGTTTTATTTAATGTCTTTTGTCGAGTCCTTGTGAACTCTAAAAACAAGTTGCATGGTTTGTACTCGAATTTGAAGCCTATGTTTTAAAACAATGATGTTGTTATGTTTTTAGAACTTATTTAATGGATGAACATCTTTGGTTTTATCATTTAGTTGATGTTATGATTGAATGCAATGATATTAAGCAAGTCACACATAATCACGCTTCCGCAAAAGTCAGGGTGTGACACACCAGAAAGCAGTAGTATCTAAAATAGCAATGTGAGTAATCCTTCTTTTTGTAAAATGTTTTTACAAAACCTCAAATGTTTTAAATTACAATTCACAGTGATTGAGTATTTGTAAATCTACAATTATCGTTGGTATGTTGGGGTTCTGTATACAAAATTTGTTACTACACTGTGAGTAGTAACATTACCACTAGTCAGGATTGACAGTACCGTGGGTGGTAATTAAAGTAGATGTAAACAAATGTAATTGTTGGATGGCCCTCAATGCTGTAAAATGATAAAACTTGTTTTGATTAAACTGGGATTCACTCGCCAGTATTTCTTGCTGATAAAATCTTTTTAAATGCGTTTCAGGTAACAAAATGTGAAAGCCAATTAGACGCCAGCTGGAGAGCACTGAAGGCTTAGAAAAGTGGCTATAAAAGTTACATAAATAAAAAGGAGACTTTGTTTTCAATAATTGGGCATATCCCTATAATTTGTATTGTAAATAAAACATGGGTTTTATCCCACTCATGTATTATAAAAATATGGTGTTTTAAACTCTGATAAATATTTCCTAACTACGGTCCTGATGAAAATTTCCACTGCGTAATTAATAAACACCGATATCATCTGACTGGTTCACGGCTTCCGCTCCCTGGGTGGAGTCGGAGGCTATGACAGTTTACATCATTTACAAGCTGGAGAAAAATTTTCTCCAGCATTTCCCCTTGGGGAACTCCAAAACTTCTTTCAGCTCTCACTCACAACTCCTATTTATAGGCATCCTAGTTCGTGCGAATGAGGCTTTGTGCAAATGGGCATCTCCCATTCGTACGAACAGACATGTGTCCCTTCGCCCGAAGGACTACTTCGTGTGAAGGGACCTTTACAATACAATTCCGTATTTTCTAACTCTCATCTATACAATATTCAACACACGCTCTATCTAGCCTATTCGCACAGTGGCGGACACACAGAATATTCACTAACTTTGAGATTGACTTACATTTTATTCGTGACATGGTATTAGCTTAGATTATGCATGTTCGTTATGCGTCTACTACGTTTCAAATTGAAAATATGTTGACCAAAGGGTTGTCTTTAGTTAGTTTTGACAGTTGTGGTCCAAGCTTGACGTGGATGCACCCCGTTTAGCTTGACGGTGCATATTAGAGTATATATAGTATGATGTGTATGTATAGAGGTTGTTATGATGATTGAGTTAGTTAGCATAATAGCTAGAGTTTTTTTTACATTCTCTTTTATATATTGAAGATTAAAGGGTAAATTACACTTTTCGTCCTTTATGTTTGTACCATATTGCAACGGATGCCATTTAACTTCAATAATTTCAGTCACGGTCATTTTTTTGTTAAAAGTATTACATACTAAGTCCTTTAATACTAACCCAGCTAAAATTTCAGTTAAGTAAGGTATGCGCCTTGCGCATGAGGGTATTATTGTCCTTTAGTACTAATCCAGTTGAAATTTCCGGCCACCTAAAAACGAACATTAGTCACCGTCAACATGCTTCATATCTAGAGAAGAAACCATAGCCCTAATTTTCCCAACCCCCCCCCCCCAATATCATCATCGTCGACATTCTTCTGTTCTTCACCAAGTATATTCTCAATTTCTCCCGGTTTTCATCAATCACCTTAGTGTTACATCCATATAAAATCGTAATTATCATCCCCATTGTCTGTAGATGTTTGACTGATGAAAATTTTAACTGGATGGCTAAAAACCAGATGTTCTGATATGGTGGTGGCCGGCGGTTCTTCTGGTGGGCGGCTGGCGGTTTTTGATCAGGTAGCAAAAAACTTGAACTGGTAGCAAACATATACGGTGGTAGCAAACAATCTGAATTAACCAATTCTTAAATAATGAAAGAGAACCCCACCGAAATTGTTGAAGATGGAAAAGGCTTCTACAGGTGGATAACAGCTTTTCCCCATTTTTGGTGCTGAAACAATTCGTGTAGAACAAAAGTGTAGCAATTTCATTTCCAATTAGCAAAATCAAGAAACCCTTGAATTTAGTTAGAGTTTCAACATAGAACAATAATTATTTAACTACAACAAATTGAATTAAAAAGAAGAGTAAAATGCACGGATAGTCCCTGTGGTTTGGTGAAATTTCACCTTTAGTCCCCAACTTTTCAAAATTACACTCTTAGTCCCTGTGGTTTGACAAGTTGTTACTCAGATAGTCCCCAAAGCGGATGGAGGTTAGTTTTTCTGGTTAAGTGGGTTTGAAATGACAAGGACTATCCGAGTAACAACTTGTCAAACCACAAGGACTGTCCGAGTAACCTTCATCCGCTTTGGGGACTATCCGAGTAACAACTTGTCAAACCATAGGGACAAAGAGTGTAATTTTGAAAAATTGGGGACTAAAGGTGACATTTCACCAAATCACAGGGACTATTCGTGCATTTTACTCGAAAAAGAAAGTAGAAATTGATGATTTTAGAAACAAAAAGATGTGGCGGAGGATTTTAATTCGATTTGTGGATTTAAGAAATTAAAAGTGAAAGGTAAATGGACCCTATATTTTTCTAAGTCGGAGTATATGTTTTTCATTTTTTGTATCTTTTTAAGTTTTTCTTTATAAATATACTTTTAAATAAAATGACTAAAATAACCTCAGTGCCTTGAACATGATTAGACTTAATTGATAGTTTTAGTTGGGTTAGTGCTAAAGGACCTAGAGTGTAATGTTTTTAACAGAAAAGGACTGTGACTATAATTATTGAATTTAAATAAAATATGTTGTAATTAGGTACAAACATAAACGTAAATGACGAAAAGTGTAATTTACCCTGGATTAAGTATACGCTTTCATTACTATGAGATTGAGATTAGCTAACTAGGGGTGTTCATCGAATCCAATAACGAATTTTTCGAATAATTTTTATTTTCCCTTGAATTGGAATTCGATTCGAATTCGATTAAAACCCACCCAATTCGATTCGAATTTGATTAAAACTTACCCAATTCAATTCGAATTCGAATTCAAATAAATTCGATTTGACTCAGATTCTTTTAAAACTTGTGAAAAAGCTTTCAAAATGAAACATAAATTTTAAAGCAGCCATAAAGCACGATATCACATAAAAAAGTTTCAAATATAGTACCATAAGTCTAACATTCAAAACGATAAGTCGTGAATAACCACTCCACATTATGATCGATGTCGTAAGGTCGGTCAAAAATAAAGTTAAAGTGTCCTATTCACCTTTTTCTAGTAAAGGGCAAGTAGGGTGTCGAATCCACGGGGAATCAGTGGAAAGTATGAAAGTTCGTTGCTTTAATTATCATCTACTTCTAACTAATTGCTTTTTGCAGTTTGAGAATGATTGTGAAAACAAATATAAATTACAGTTGTAAACAATGATGAGAGAAAGGACCAATCCCCGGGTTTTTAGGTTATGCAGAAAATCGCGTTACTTAGTTACTACCAATTGGAAATCACATAGACATGATCCGTAAAACTTGTTTTGATGAATAATTAACGGATAATATATTTGATTGCAATGATCCACGATCGAAACCGAAAGATTGATGCAAATGAATAGTAATCCAGTTAATTACTAATTTCAGATTTCATAAACATTAACAGATTCAATGATTAAAGGTTAAAAATCAATGACAACTTAGAACTTAATCCCAATTGTTGATGAAACAAACCAAATAATTGATGAACAAGAATGAATACGATAATCAAATATTGTTTAATGTAAACAAGAACGATAAAAACGACTAACCGAATGATTAATCAGTTTCTAATCCAAAAAGTCGTAACCGTACACAAACCAATGTTTAAACACAAACCCTATTCCCGGAGAGGGTCATGGTACGACTAGCCGCTCATGACGCTTGAACGATCTTCCATAGCTTGAAAAGATATTGAGTTCATGATTCAAGCGGATCTTTGTGGGAGATGTATGATGAATGATTGATTATGATTTTTGAGAGCCAAAGGTCGATGGTGTATCGCTGCCTATATTTCGAGAGTAATGATGATATGTGCTGCCAATCCCTCGTGATAATGGGCCCCAATTAACGTTTTATGGCTGTTGACTTTTGTGATGTTCCAACCGTCCACCCAGTAGGGTTTTTTTTTTTATTAAAACCTTTAATCCACCAAAACTTGACCACTTGCAACTGCATGTCTTCCGCCCGTAGGCCCCATCCAAAAGTCAACACACCTTCCTCCAATCACAATCTTCCAACATGTTGCATGTTGTGATGATGATGACTTAATATGTTGTTTAGTGATGAGTTTGAAGCAATGTTGTAACAATCGCTAGGCGCTACTCGGGCGATGGGGTACCGACTAGCGGTTAATCGGGATTAATAGAGATTAATCGGATCGAGATTTTTACATGTAATTTTTAGTTATATATATACATATACATTTTTATATGTAGTTTCCTAAAGTAGACATGTTTTAACCCCTAATTAACCCATTTTTTTATGTAACTGGAAGAAATTTATAAGGTTTGGTTGAAATTTGGCCGAGGTCTCACCAAAATTTGGCCAAAATAGGACCGCCATTGACCGCCTAGCAATTAATCGGCCAATAATCGGTGAACCTCCGATTAGTGATTAATCGGCGACTAATCAAAGACTAGTCGGGATTTTTACAACCATGGTTTGAAGCCACCAAATAATAAAATTTGCTGCCCAAAATCGTATGGTTGCTGCTTGTTTTAATCCGTAAGCCAAGGTTCCAAACATAAGCCACATACATTTTGCTTATGTATTGAACCAAAACCATAAGTTACGAAATAATTTCCGTAACCCACATCGTGCAACTCCATCTCTTTTATAACTCACAAACAACTTTCACACCATGACACTTCTACCCCCTCGACTTTATTCTTTGTACTTCTATCCGTTTCTGTACTATTTTCAACTTTCAACTAATGATGGTTGAGCCCCTTAACTTTCACCTTTCATGAAACTCGATCTCTTCACTATGTTTAACTTCCAAATAATGACCGAACGGTCCCTCGACTTTCAGTTCTTCGTATCCTTTATGAATTTAAGCTATCAATTCAACACGGACCGTACCCGAACATTTCCAACGACTGCACTCATCACTTTTACATGTTCCACTTTATCTTCAAACACTACTAGAAAACTACAACTATTCCTACCAAAATTTCATACACATTTTCTACGAACGAAAATGCTGACACTTTTCCCACGAAATTCCTACGAACAAGAAAGGGTTTTAGTTTTGTGACAAAAAAAGCGACAAAAAGCCACAAATTGTTATGCGTAGGAAAAGTGTCAGAGATTTCCCACGGATTTCCGACGGAATTCGTTTTCATTTTAACTATTAGTCGGAAATTCGTAGGAATCGGTGTGCGTAAGAAATGTGTCGGAAATTTTCGACGGAATTCCGACGGAATTCGTTTTTATTTTAACGATTAGTAGGAAATGCGTAGGAATCCAATTTATCGTAAAAAAATATTCATAATAAACAAAATTAATGATATTAAAATATAAATTTTATTATTTAATAAAAATATATGTTATTTCTAAATTGATTCCGTAGGATGTGTGTTGGAAATTCCGACAAATTACTCACGGAATGGATAATTTTTTTTGTAATATACATATATATTATTTTTTAAACATATTTATATATATATCCGTAGGAAATGGGTAGAAAAATACTGACACAATTCCTACGAAATTTGTTTTCATTTTAATCATTAGTAGGAAATGCGTAGGAATCCAATTTATCATAAAAAATATGTTATTTCTAAATTAATTCCGTGGGAAGTGTGTCGGAAATTCCGACAGATTACTCACGGAATGGATAATTTTTTTTTGCAATACGCATATATGATATTTTTAAAACAAATTTATACTTATTTGTAGGAAATGTGTAGGAAAATACTGACGCAATTCCTACGAAATACGTTTCCTTTTAACAATTCGTCATAAATCCGTAGGTAAATAATGAATGTAATAGTTCCGTAGAAAAAACGTAGGAATTCATACAGACCTTAATGCGGTCTATTAGAGCATGCATGACTCGTATTCTTGGCAACCATATAATTCATACAAACATTCATACACCCTACCTGAACTCTTACCCCCTTTGCCTCTCTATTTCTCTCGGCTCTAGAGGTCCTCGGGCGAACTGACACAATCAGCGGCTGAGCGGTGTCGTTGCCGCTGATGTGATAAGATGAGGATGATGGTGACAGACGGAGGAGCCGTCGAAGCCGGCAACCGCAGCCGCACTGACAACGGTGACTGTGAACAGAGGCATCAATGGTTGAAACCGTGGATGATGGCTGAAAAAAAAGTGGTGGTTCCGTTTGGGCCCTTGCAATAACTGAAGTGGTGGTGGTGGTGGAACCTCGGGGCGGCAACGACAGCAGATGGACAGTTGCAGCGCACACACACACACACCCTATCGTCTCTCGGTCAGTATTTGGTTGATGTTGTGTCTTTGTGTTTTCTAAATTTTAACTGTTGATATTAGACACTCATAAGGTTCGAAAGATTGTGTGAAATTGTTTGAAATTGTTGAAAAGAATGATTATTGGCTGTTGATGTAATATATGTAGTGTTAATAGCTGATGCTCAGGATGATGATATGATAATTGCCATACACTTAAGTTGGATAATTAAATGTTGAGTTCTGACGAAAGTTGTGATGATGATGTTTAATCTGAATATTATTAAGTTGCAAAATTGTTAGACCGCCCGTAATGGTGCGTGTTTTATAAAAAAATTTCTACGAAAACAATCAAACACGCCCCTACATCAACTGTTTTGTTGATAGATGGATTAAAGAGCAAATTGGAGTATAATTAATATCTAAATAATTAATGCATCAACTGTTTTGTGTATGGATTCGAAAAAAGAGACGTAATGCTTGCTGATGTTCTTTAATACACACCGGATGTTCTGGATGTTGATTTTTAATGTTCTTAGAATGAACCGTACATGTAGAACTGAGCATAGATCGCTTGAATAAAATAAGTGATAAATACAATGATAAGAAATATGTGCTGTTAAATCACTTGAACGATATAGATGACACCAGTAAATTTCTATTTGATTTAATTGGGGAACCACACACTTATAAAATATATGGCTTGACCACTTCTGCATGACCGCACACATGAGGAGGCCGCACACTCCAATGTGTGCCGCACACCCTCATGTGTGCCTCGCGGTAGTACTCCGTGTGTGGATTTTGAGGGTGTGACACTAATTATCCTTGTTTCTTGCTATAAACTTTTAAGGCATACATATTACAGAACCTATACAAATATAAACCAAAATAGAGCACATTGGGTTATAGCATGTTTGAGATAAGTATAGATTGGAATGGTTTTTACATAGTTATTTTTAACAGGTAGCTACAGTCCTGGATCAAGTCGTGGAAACCCTCTCTCATGACAATAGTTCAGATCACGGGCCGAAGACCCCAGCTCCAAAATCCAGTACAATCTTGTCTTCTTCTCCATTGCCAGTTGGCAGTCATGCAGCCACCCCTGTTGCTGCCGTTGCTTCTTCAATCCTTACAGGTAATGCGCTTTTAAAGATAGAAAACAATTTGATACTGATATGTTATCTTGGATACTAATTTTAAGTTGTTACAACTCTACATGCTATATTAAAGAATTCCACCGAAGCTGTAAAGGATTCGCGCGTGCTGGATTTTGGAGGAGCATCGATTAGCATACATTAGTGAATAATGGCGATTTTGTAATTTAAATGTGCTTCGAATAATTTTTATTTGTTTTTGTTAAACTTATGTTCCGAATCATATTTATCATTATGCATTTTTCAGCACGAAAAAGCAAGTATTTTTTGTTTTTTTTTATTTTTTAATTGTATCCGTAGGAAACATGTAGGAAAAAGAATAAACAGGTTTCGTCACATTCTGTTGGAATGTGTAGGAAACAAAGATAAATTCGTAGGAAATGTGTGTGAAAAAATAATACATTTTGTTGGAATTGTGTAGGAAAAAACTACTTTTGTAAAAATTGTGTAGGAATCAAGAACACATTTCGTTGGAACTGTGTAGGAAAAAAATATTTCCGTAGGAACTATGTAGGAAAAACGAATACATTCCGTTGGAATTGTGTAGGAAGAAAAAAAAATTCCGTAGGAATTGTGTAAGAAAATTAAAATATATAAAATATATAAAATAAATATAATAAATATAAATATAATTGATTTAACACAAATTTTTAAAAAATAAATATTCCGTGGGAAATGCGTCGGAAAGTTAAGAAAATTAATTCCGTGAGAAATAAGTGGGAGAATTCTAACGAAACATTTGTGTGGGAAATGAGTAGGAGAATCCGTAGGAAATGCGTCAGAAAAAAATTACCCACGAGCATAATTCCCACAACCCATTTTCGTGGGAAATCCGTGGGTAAACGCAGTTACCCACGGATTTCCCACGGAAATTGACGTAGGAATAGCAGCAGTTTTCTAGTAGTGAAACCTCGTATCTTCACCAAATTACGCGTTCTTACCTGCAAACATACGAACTCTCGCAATAATCCAATTCCAACCATATAGTCACATAAAACAAGCTAAATAACACAAAATAGTCAATTTAGCACTCGTGTTTCACACTCGCCGTCACATTACAAGTTAATATTTTTCGGGTTAGAAATCTATTCATACATTTGTTACTTAGGTTTTAGCTATGGGCCATGTAGTGGGTTTGGTAATGGGTAATTTTAATAGTTGAAATAAATTTTGAAAATAATCTATAGCATAGCCCAATAAAAATTATATATTATATATGTATTATATATAAAAATAACAAATAAAAATATGTAATTTTTGTTTGAGTTTCGAATCAAATCGAATTTGAAATTATAAATTCGTATTCGATTTACTTGACTCGAATAGAATCGAATTTGAATTTGAATTCTTATAATCGAAACGAATTCTTGATAATCGAATCGAATTTAATCGAACTAGGTTTAAAGAAGTTCGCCGCCTTGCGGCGAATTTCTTTTGTTATTTAGTCTGTGTTTACATGTGTTTTGAAATTACCACAGGCAAGTTGCAAACAGAATTGCTAACAAGAATAAAAAGAAAATGTAGAAAACAAACACTAAAAGATAACCGAAAGAAAATCAACCAAAAAAGTTGTATGGTAACGATGTTGTTCGTATTAAACCCGTGGTCAAAGACGAGCAAATGATTCTGGTTACCGGTACCAAATTTGCCGAACCGAAAGATCTTAAGTACCAATTTGGTAGCGACTTTTGGCGTTCCCGATACCGGTTCACTACCGTTTTTACCTTCATACACCGGTACCATAACCTGTATTTTCGGTATCAGTACCGATCCTGTATCGGTTGTCACCGAGCTCATCCCTACCCCTGAAACTAAAAAAAGAAAAAATTAAAAGTTGAAGAAAATCAACAAAAAAAAGTTGTACGATACCGTTGTTGTTCGTACGGTACCCGTGATCAGGGATGAGCAAATGGTACCGGGTAGCAGCACTAAATTTCCCGAGCCAAAAGATTTCCAATATCAATTCGGCACCAACTTTTGGTGTTTTCTGTATTAGTATCGGTTTTTACCTTCATGTACCGATATCGAACAGGACCGTACCGGTATTTTCGGTACCAATACTGGCTCGATACCGGTTGACACCAAGCTTATCCCAAACCGTGATATTAAAAAAATGATTAAAGTTAAAAAGTAAAGAAAATAACTATTATTATAGGTAAGGTTCGGTTACAAATTCTATTTTTCCTACAAAGTGTACAAAGTCATAAAACACTACAATTTCAGCCATAAACACACTCAAAACTCACAACTAACAAAGTGAAGATCACTAAAACACAATATCCAAACCCTAACAGTTCATAAAAACTTCAAACACAACATCGTAGAACTATGAATTTAAAACACAGTATGATAATCAACATAAAATACACTAACGTTAGTCATTCGCTAATCAAAGCCTTATCATCCAAAACAAAACACAAAACCAACAAATATGGTGTTTTAATAAACTTCACTTTGTTATTTGTAGGTTTTGAGTTTGTTTTATGGTTGATATAATGGTGTTTTATGACTTTTTACACTTTATAGGAAAAATGAACTTTGTAGCCAACTCTCACCCTATTATAATACTAAAATAATAAAAGTATTTAAAAAACTATATATTATTATAATATTAAAATTAGTATTCATTAGCTTCTATTTTTAATATAATTTCGAATTTTTCGAATTTGAAACGAATTCTGAACACCCCTAAGTTTGATATTCTCCTTTACAGATGAATGGGTCTGGTATCATATCCATTATTAAAAACAACAATCTACCAAGCAGTTTAAATAATTATTAAATACGTTCATTAAGTTTTATTCTTCAAACAAAAACATTCAATTATGCTAGTCATTATATATAACTCCGTGTACGCGGACTTTTATTTCACGTCAAAGGGTTCATAATCATACATATGAAGATATATGAAGATAAGGTATCATAGCTAAATTGCATAGGCTTTGATATCAGAATCTTCTTCTAATTGTTTCATACGTTTTTGGTCTAAGTGAACCCATGCTTCCACACCATCACCATCATGGTCATCCATCATGATCACCAAATTTTGAGTTGGAAGCTTTCCGGTACTTGCCCAAACCGGTTTACCATAACCAAAATCAGCTTGGTAATACGAAAACTTGCACCAAGAAGTGAAGAAGTAGAAGCTCACAACATTATTAGTAAACATGTTTCGATTCGACTCAAGATATGGATCAATTACAACCTCGTATCCTTCCTCGTGTGTCAGCGTTTTAGTACAATCTTTAACTGTTTTACTAACGGAGTCACGCAAAATCTTGAAAAACTCAGGAAAAGTTATGTTTTCGCCTTCACCAGGCCTGAGTCGGGAAGGCGCTAGAGTCAAAAAGTTACCACAAGAGTTTGTGGGCAGTTCGCGGAGTACTTTATCTCTCAATCCAACTGGTTGGATCAAAAAAGAAGCCTTGGATTGTCCGTTGTTCGCTTGATCAACGTGAACAAAGGCCTTCCATAATAACGCAACAACAAGTTGGACTTTCGAAGGTCTACAAGGCCCGTTTTCATTAAAACCAGCCTTTTCTCGCATGGCGGATATCGCCTTCGCTTTAAAAACAAAGTGCCGTGCGATAGTTTTTACGCCAACACTCGACCTAGGCATTCGTACGTCGAGCTCAGGCAAATCTCTTTGTGTGAAGCAAGTTGCCAAGTTAAAAATAGGGGAGTACATTTCATGTTTATGTATTCCATTTCTTCTAGAGGCCCAACTGTCAATAAAGTTGCATATAGCACCCATATCTGAGATCCTATGTGAAAAACACATGCCAATTGCAAAACCACCACATTCAAAAGTGGTGACTTTGACAGATAACATGGGATCATTGTCTTCATCAACCTCACCAACCTCACAAGGGAGGAAACTATTTAACGCACCAGGATCTGACACGTGTCCTAGGCCTAGAATCTCAGAGAGCCGGACATTCGCTTTACCCAAGACATACAAAACACCTTGATCGTTACAATCAACTAACAAAAGCTTACGAATATATCGACCAGCCAACGGGTAAAACTCACTCAAAGTTCTCGATAGAGTATCCTCCAAATGGTCACAAATGTTTCCATATAGTCCGTTAATATCTTTAGGTGGTGCGGAATAGTAGAGAATAAGAGGGATGTTCATGGATGGGGCTAGCTCATCAAAGAAAGAAATCTTGAAGTAACGATCTACGGTGGAAGTTGGTCTTGAGGGTTTCACGAATTTTGACCGGTAGTCTGTGACCTTCATCTTTGGCTTGTGCATGATTTAGCGATTGTCATGTATGCTACATTTATAATGAAGTCAAGTTCTTTGGACACATGCATGATGTTGACTCACAATGTTGTAATATACAGAATCAATTTTTGAGTTAAATAGTGTGTTCCATGTTTATCCACTTAACGATCCTGTGCAATTTTACGTCCATTTCATGTCAAGAAAATTGGAATATCCGTAGAATGTATGGATTATGACGATATTACATTATAATATCTGTTTGAAAATGATTTAGAAGCTGAGAAGCTCGATCAATTCGATGACTAAATAGATTCCACCAGACAAATGATTCTCTTGTTAAGGAAAATCGAATGTCCTATATCTAAAATAATATTTTAATGTAAATAGCAAATCCATATGCTTGTCTAAATGTATTATTGGCCGGGTTCAAATGATATGCACTCCAACTTTTGGGAACCAATTAACAAATTAACAAATTAATAAACTACAAATAAACATCTTTTAGGTGTGTAACTTATGCTTGGGTGGTTTTCAAAAAAAAAAAAAAAACTGATGTTTCATTTTTAACCCTAAAGCTATTTGTTTCTCTACTTATAACACAAAAAGTTTTCATCTCTTGCAATTCAACCTTACAACTTTTTTACTTTCAACTTTAGTCCCCACACTTTTCATATTTCGTTGATTTTTCGTTTTAAATTTTGCGAGTTAACACGACGTATCGTGTGTGTGGTTCAATGTTTTAACATTTCGTTTTACGCTTCGTCCTAGATTTTGCGAGTTAACACGGCTCAATATGGTGTGTGGTTCAACGTTTTTAAGTAATCTATCTTTTCCCTGTTTGACAGGTTCGTTACAACGTGCGGGACCCTAAATCGACTTAATTATTATTTTCTATGTTTTATGTTGCAATCTAATTTCTTTACGTTAATACACCGTTATTGGTTGTCGCTGGCGGTGGTATGGTATTGGTGCCATTCGGCACAGTTTTACGCCCCCACCGAATCACGGCGGGTGGTAAATCTAGTTTTCTTTAAATAAAAACCAATTCTATTTTGTGTGATCAAGTTTAATTTAAGGTAAAAGGTGTTTTAACGATTTAATTTATGGTGAAAGGCGGTTAACACTAAAGAGGTAAAATTAAATTACCGATGGTTCTCACTTGAATTCATCACACATACATGTGCATGTCAGGTTGATCTTTTGTTGATCAAATAAACATATGAACAAATTAGTTTGATTATTTTTTATACATAATCAACACATATATACGTAAATTATAAAAAAAAAAAAAAACAAAAAAAACGATATGAACTATGATGTGCACAAAATACAACATATAAATTACATTGATTGTGGCATAAAACTAACCCTTTTTTTAGTACTAATGTTGGAAAAAAGTGTGTTTTTGTCTTCCTTTTGTATTTTCAGGATTAAATGAGCTCAAATTAACAAAAAAAGCAAAAATGCAGCAAAATCTAACATAAATACAAGAAAAGGAACAAACGTGGCATGCCCGACCCCCCGACAGCATCTTCCCAAGCAAAATCAAAAAGACAGAAGACTGAACACGCCCCGTGCTCAGTGAACACGGGGGCATGCCCAAGTGCCAGCATAAAAGACAAAGCTATAAAAGTTTCTATCACCCACCACGGGGGCGTGCCCAGTGGACACGGGGCCGTGGTCAACTCTAAAATTCGCAGAATCTGAGGAAATCTTGATAGTACAGATATGCTTCTGCACACGGAGGCGTGCCCAGCGAACACGGGGGCGTGGTCAACTAATGCAGACAAAATGCAATTAATGAAGGGAGAGAAGAGGATGGACAAGGGGCCGTGCCCAATGGACACGGGGTCGTGCCCGAGCTGCTGTTCAGGCTATAAATAGGGGTGCTTGGTTCATTTGCAAACCATCCATTGGCCCACCACCTCTCTCACACTTCACCCACCACCTACCACCATCACAACACCATCATCCACCACCATCATCCATTGTCCATCATAGAGTGTGTGAGTCGTCTCGGGATCCAAGATTGATCGTAAGAGTTCTTGACAATCAAAGGCCATGTTTGCCTAAGTCTCTTACATCACTTGGTGAAGACAAGTGTCTAGTGTAATACTTTTTATTTTTAATCTTTTCGCACTTTTTACTTGGTTATGTATTAATGAGTTTAATAACTAGTTTCTTATGTTGAAGGTGATTCTTCCTTATCGTTTGTCCGTGGTGTCTTGGCATTATTTTACTGTCTATATAAAATAAAAGATTTTCACCATTCATATCTCCACGGTCTATATGGAGGTATGTTGGCTACCTGGTCGGGGGTTAAGGGAACGGTTTGGTAAGAGTCTTGTCTTGTTCAGTGTATAGATCCTGCAAGGACCTGGGTCAAATTTAGTAGGACCTCCTTCAATACCCACCGGTATTGGATGGCGGGGGTCCAAACTCTTTGATCCCCTCATATGTAAGCTACTATTAATACTTTAATCCGGCTATTTAGGACTGTATCCCTGCTGACTCAGACTACTTAGCCGAGGGTAACGTCACCTTCAAAAGAGGGGCCTAACATAATATGCATTAATAACTTAATTAATTATCTTTCAATAATCCGACCCTTTAGGATTGTATCCTTGCTGACTCAAACTACTGGATTGAGGGTAACGTCACCTTCAAAAGAGGGGCCTACTACAATAACTAAGATAATCTCTTAAAAAGTGCAAAAGTGCGGAAATAATCAAAGGTTACACTATACACGAGTCAGAGCCAAGTGATTCATCTTTTCTATCTGTTTTTACTTTTATTTTATTTTTCAGTATTTTAGTTAGTTTTTATTTTTCTAGTTTAAAACATTTTTCTAACTTTTGATTTGATTAGACATTGAGGATAAACCGGTACTAAAAGCTCTTGTGTCCTTTGACGACCTCGATATCTTACCAACACTATACTACGCTCACGATAGGTGCACTTGCCCATATGTGTGTTTGGTGTTAGTAAAATATCGTGTTTTATAAATTTAAAACTTGACTAACGTGTAAAAAGGGCTTCAAATATACTTAAATATACATACACACCACACACGCATCAAGTTTTTGGCGCCGTTGCCGGGGACACAAGGATTTTAAGAAAGTTAGGAATCAGCGTCCTAATCGTTTTTTCTAATTTTTCTGTTTTTTAGGATTTTCTTAATTTTTCAGCTTCTGCAGAACTCAGCACGGGCTGTGCCCGCTGAACACGCCCCGTGCTCAATCCTTGGAACTGGCAATCTTGTTTTAAGTCAGACAGTAAGCTGAACACGGGGCCATGCCCACTCAACACGCCCCGTGCCCAAGATTCAGTTACTGAAAACAGAACCGTAAGATCCCGACGGTTGGTAATTTCTGACACAAACATGAGAGATACTGATACTTTTTACTTTCGGCACTCTTATGGTACGTGGTGGCCCTCATAAAGAATTAGAATGTTATTTTCTAAATTATAAGCCCCACTATATAGACCCATCATTTTCACGTAGCCTTAAAAGGGGCGAAAGTAAAATAATCCCTATCTTTCCCTCGAATGCTCTCAACCGGATCTTCAAGGAGAAATGCTTCTTGATGAACTATTTCAATTGGAAGATCTAATTCTTATTTGGTTAAAAGAACTTAGGATGGATTTCAATAATTTATCTCAAGACGATAACCAAGAAGAATTGTTGGGATCGCATTCAAATAAAAACAACTTCGTTGTTCCCGATGTTACCTCTAACTCTAGTGAGGACTTGAGCGATAGTCGTCCCTGTGCCGATTGTGCCGTGAAGGACTCTCCATCGACTTCGTTCGGTGCATACATAGACCTGAGCGATTCGGCATACACCTTCTTTAACGAGAGCCCGGGAAAGGGTTGGACTTGTCCACCTACATTTAGCATAGGAATCACCCTCACCGACAACCTCTTGCGTTCTCGTCTTAGTCTAGAGCAATTAAGGTATCTTAGGCACTTTGGGGTTGTTCCATCCAGTAAGGAACCGCCCGATCCGGATAAGTTCCTTAAAAATAGACGAACTTCATAAACAGCCTTTCGACACGGGGCCGTGCCCAGGTCAACACGCCCCCGTGTCCACCAAAAGATTCATTTCTGACTTTTTTGTCAGAATACGGACAAAGTGTGTCAGGATCTTGACTGCACACGGGGCCGTATCCAGCCGACACGGGGCCGTGTGCAGCATACTGTCGTTTTCTATAAATGCAGCCAAGAATCCTGCACATTTGGACCATCCAGGGACAGAGATTTAAGAGGATCTTCTCACCTACCATCCTATGTATTTTCTAAAAGAAGGTTCTAACAACCATCTTGTCCTTTCCTCTTTTATCCATTGCCTTCTTCTTCATCCTTCTTGCCTCAACACCTCCATTGAAGCTTGATATCACCATGATTCCAAGCTTTATTGTGATGTTTGTTAAGTTTTTGTTCAAGGAATCTTGATAAAAATAAGTTGTATAACATTATTTTAAGTTATTTCTGCTAATAAATGCTTCATAAATTGGAAAAATAATTTGAAACTCTAAGATTCCTTGTCCAAAATATCTGCAGAAAGGTGAACACGGGGCCGTGCTCAGTGAGCACGGGGCCGTGTCCGTAGTTACTGTTTCATTAAAATGAACTATTTCTGGTGTATTTTCGTAGAATGTCTAGCCAAAACAGTGGAACCTCTTCTGCACACTCCAGAAACAGTCGAAGGGAAAGAAGGTCATCAATTGAAGGAACTCTCGTACGCTATGTTATGGCATTACGCGAGGCTCTTGATGAGATGACGTCAGTAGAGGAGGTCCTAATAGACCGTATAAATTATCTTACGGTAGGGTTGGAAAACAGTTTTCAAGAAATCAACCTCTTGCACCAGAGCTTGAACATTCTTGTGACACCTCCCATGGAACCAATCCTCCCTCAAGAGGATTGGAACCTAGCACTTGGAATCAACAACCCGACCGGATGGGACGACATTTCAGCGGAACCTCCTCTTGAAGATCTACAAGAAGTACCGGTGGAGGTTGCACCGCCTCAAACCAACTCCAATGAGCCCGCCTTTCTTCTCCCAAAGGAGATAGAGGAGTGGCTCGCCGACGTGTGAGGAACCCATACCCGAAAAAGGAAGTTCTTCAAGCCGCATCCAACCGAGTGAATTATCTTTCGGAAATTTTGCTAGTAGAATAAATTTAGGCTAGAACTCCTTGGTTTAGATTTCTTGTGCTTCTTTGACCTATTTATCTAGAATTTTAACTTTTTAGGATTATTATGTAATTCTCTCTATGACTTAATGAATGATGGTTTTAGTAAATTTGGTGTTTGGATGATGTTGAAATGAATGAAACACACTCGGGATGGTGAAGGATACCAAGGGAACATGAATCAGCACCCCATGCATGAAAACAGGGCCATCCGACAACTTTTTCTTCATTACAGCAAGTTCAGCACGGGCCGTGCCCGCCCAACACGGCCCCGTGCTGCACAATCTGCAGGAAATGCCCAGTTCAGGTAACTGGACACGGGGCGTGCTCACTGAACACGCCCCCATGCCCAGGCTTCTGTTTCTCTTTATTCATTTCTATTACTTGCGATCTGAACACGGGGCCGTGCCCGGACACCACGGGGCCGTGTCTAGACGCCCAGTAACATAAATTTTGCTTTTTCACACCATTTTACATATTCATTCAACCTAAAAACTTATTTTTTTGGACACATTGAGGACAATGTGTAATTTAAGTGTGGGGGGGGGGGGGATGCTAAAACCTTGAATCTTGCAAGTCCTAAATACAAGCCTTACACAAAACTCTATTGGAACCGCTAATCACCCCAAATTTTTTCATTTTTTTACTTGTCTAGGTTTAACTTGGGAATTTCAAATTCTAAAAAGGTTATATTTTTACAAATTTACAACCGATGGCGTCGTGATAAAAAGAACCAACATAAGAAAATTATGAAAAGGCATGACAAGCTTAGTTAAAATTTGATTATATATACTTGATCACATAAAAACCAATTCCCACAAAAGTGAGTTTTGAGCCTTTATTGAGCATACAAATACATATCTTTAAACTAAATGCTCATTTTTCGTTTCTTGTGTGTATAGCCGCTTGGTTCTTACGACTCTAGAACTTGCCACGACGATACATTCCCGGTCCTTACCAACTTAAACCCGAGTAAGTAAATGATGGAGGCATTAGGACTAACCCTTTTTCATTTCTACACCATTATTTTCTTTTTACCACCTACCTAAAATCCCCCTAGTTAACCCCTTTGAGCCTAAACCTTTTCATTTCTTAACCCAAAAACAAACACCCTTTCACCCACCAAAACCCTTTTTATTTTTAACCCTTTGTTTTAGTAACAAGCTCGGTTTTTCGTATGATATTTCAAAATATATATATATATATCTATACTACTTTAATAAGGATATAGGAAGGACAGAATGGTAATTCAGCAAGGTGTTGAAAACACCCTCAATGCACAATGTACAAGTCTTAAGGCACAAGAAAACACAAACTTTTTACCCTTCAACTGATTCATCATCAACCGTCCATATTTTTCACCTTTTCACACGGATCACGATCTGAACAGCTGATATTCACTTCACACGGATCGCCCTTTCCATTCCTTCTCTCTCACAACTCACATCTCATAAACTTCATCAGACTTTCTCCTCTCTTTCTCTCTCTTCCTCTCAGATCTAGATCTGGAGCAAACATCAATGAAATTGAAAACAAGCAGTGATGAACACCGATTTGAAGAAACCCTAACTGAAGGTAACCAGCCGGAGCCGGTTTTGATGTTTATAACTGGCCTTATAGGATGTTTTTGGCTTTTAAAATCGATAAACAAATCGAAGCTATTAGGATGTTCTGTTTGATTCTGTCCAAGCTGTTGATTTCAAAACATAATGTATGATGTTTTTCCCTAATTTTATCCCCAAATTTGTTTTGATGGCTGTTCTTTCACTTCTGTTGATTGTTAATGGTAAAAAGAAAAAAAGTGATAATTTCATCTCTTAGCTGTTAATTGATTATGCCGGTTCATACTTGATCTATTTCTATTATGTTGGTTTATATTTATTACTTTTTAGAGTTTTTCACCAAATCTCGATCTAGCCACTGTGGATTTCATATCTTGTAGAGTAATTCGACAGAATGATTTAAAATAGTTCAAGTTTGTTCCTTGTCTAGGATCTAGGGTTTTGGTATTTGGACAATTGAATCTTTGGAAACCGGAAAGTGAGTTTATGAGCATTTGTAACCGTCTGTCTTGATTTTCCAGGTGGGTGGATCTCCTGTATCAAGATTTTCACTCACGGGAAGTAATGCTGGTGATGGACGTTTAGCTGCTGGTCTCAAACGGCTTACAACAGTGAGTTACTCATAACTCATCTTGAGCTAAATGAATGGGATTATTCATCCGAACATGAAATATATTGATTGATATGTGATCCTTTTCATTTGAATACATGTAATGTACATTTGTAGTTAGTTACAAATATATGCCAAGTTAGTTCCATGTTGCGTGAACAATTCGGCCATTGGCTATTCTTAGATTTAAGTTTGATCACCAGAGTTTCAACTATCTTCAGTCATTCATGTAATTCGTTATTCTTTTCATTTACTTATTGCTTTTGGTGTTGGTAACTGGAAAGATCTCTTTTCATTGTTGAAAGAAGGGATCTGGGCTCTGTTATTTATTCATGTCTCTTTTATTTATTTATTTATTTATTTATTTATATACAACTATATGAACCCAAGATAAAGCTTACAGAAAATATTTGGTGAGCTTCTTGTAATTATGTGTTTGTTGCAAGTGAAATAAGTCTCTAAACTGTTGATTTCAGGTCAGACATCCAAACATTTTATCATTTCTTCATAGTACTAAGGCTGAAGTAATTGATGGCTTCTCTACAAAGCTCACTGTATATATTGCCACTCAACCTATTACGCCACTTGCGGAAAAAAAATCAAGGAATTAGGATTGCAAGGTACACAAAGGTATAGGCTCATAACCAGCTGATCTTATTGTTGTTTTTTCTTTGTTTCATGAAAGGAAATAAAAAAAAACATTTAGAGTATCACACTCCCTAACTCATTAAGGAAGCATGAAAGGAAATCAACAGAAAGAAAAAAAGCATGTTACAAACTTAGCATTAGCATGGTGTAAATCTTTTACTCAATCTCAATTTGTGTGGCCCATTTTTTATTTTTCATTCTGTTTTATGGACTTGCTTTGTATGGTGTGAGGACTTGGGTATATGGAATTATGGATTCGGAGTAAAGACTATAAATTGAAAGAAATTGGCTAGATGACTTGAAAAAAAGCTCGAACGAGCCGAGCTTAAATGAGCTCGAGCTCGAGCCCGAGCCTAAAAACAAGCTCATTTAGTGAACAAAGAAAACATGATGATGGGTCAAAGGGATCAGAAGTCACCCAAAGCTGATTTTCAATGTAGAAATCATCAAAAATTATTGTACTAAAAACTTCGATTGCCATTAAATATGATTTTTCTAATCGTACTTGATACATAGAGTTTTTGTAACATGAGACCCAACCAGCCTGCACGTTCATTTTGCTACCTCTAGCTTAGATGAGTCCTGCATCAGTAATCAGTTGCTTATTGTTTTGGGATATAATGTTTTATAAGCTTGTCTTGGGTTTAGTGGTGCATCAGGTGACGATTGATGGCTGGGCTTGCAAGGTGGTGTGATTCGTGGTGTTGAAGCTGTGGATTCGAGTTTTCGACTGATTTAGAAGGTACAAATGCACACCTGAGGACTTGGTTTAATTATAAATCATTTTTTATTATTGTTGTTGATATACAACAACCCGAGTAACAAGCCTATTAATTGATCGAATTTGATTAAGATAATTAACTATCCTAACACACTAATTATCTATAAATTTTAGGAAAAGGGATATTTTTTCTTCAGAGTAAAAGCTTTGGTCAACTGAGCCAATTCAGTCAACCAAGCCAAATTTGGTCAACTGATGTCAATTTACGAGGCTGATTTGTGGGGGTTGCAAAGGAGAAGTATTCATGTGCAGTCTCCATGGCGCGTCTTTTGTGTGGATCATTATGAACCGGCAGAGCACATTTAACATGATTATATATCTAGACCATAGAGCCACAGGGATGGTGGCGATAGAGGTTGGAGCATGTTTAGTGGTCTATTGCAATCATTTTGATCACTACTGTTTGTAAGGTAACTAGACTTGTTTTTGCAAATGCATTGATGACATGAATACCATCCTTAGATGGGCATTTTATCTACTGGATTTTTAAGTGTTGCAGATTATGCAGTCGATTGGATTCTTGGGCCCTGTGTTTTGACCCGTTTTGGCCAGAACCTAATATTGGCAAAGCCTGTTCTGACCGGACCCAAAATGACCATTTATTGAACTACCAGACGCAAAATGACGATTGAGGACAAGTAACGCCTAACTCCTAAAATTATATTTTGTTCACTATCTTTTCTTTATGGACCGTGAGGATTGGAGTTACACACTTTCCATGTGCGAACAGTGATGTTCAAAACAAAAAAGCATTGCATAAACTATGGCAAATTATCATTAAAAATCACATTTTATAAAATAAAAAACAAATAAATAGGTTAAATAGGTCGGACCACGAACTCGCTATGTTGACACGAACACGACCCATCTAAACGTGTCCGCTGGCTCGACCTGAACTGACCTGAATCCGTTTAAACTAAACCCAAATCTGGGATTCCGTGTTAGGAAGGTGTTAATTGTCATTATAATTTATAAATTTTATTGATGTAATCATGTAATTTTCTTTTTGATTTGTTATACTTTTTGTAGATAATATGGTGGAAACGAGCACATGGATGAACTGGAAACACTTTGTCAAAAGAGGGCCTTAGCAACTTGCCTCATGGAGGACACTAGTCTCATGGATTCATGACACCCAAACGAAGGGTTTCGGGAACATCCATATATTTTGAATCGAGGGAGGAAGTGCTTGGGAAGCCGTTGAGCCGAGCTGAGAGACACGAGCTTGTTAAACGACATGTTTCGAGTAACCGGCAGGTTAGTCTTGGTAAGATATAACTATTTTATACAGTTAATTCGGTTAATTTGTCGGTTTCGGTTTGGTTCGGTTAATAACCTAATCAAAACAAGGGCTAAATTTTTTGCTTAGAAATACATGTAATGGAGATGTAAATAGATGAAATATATGCATAAATACATGAAAATGATGTATAAATAATGAAATGGAGGTATAAGTACATGAAATAATAGTATAATACATGAAGGTATAAAAGCTAGAAATATATGAAAATATAAATGGTTCGGTTCGGTTAAGTTAATTTGGGTTAACCGTACAAAAAAATAACCAATAACCGACTTTTGGTTAATTCGGTTTGGGTTAATTCAGTTCGGTTTCGGTTAATGGTGCGGTGATTGCACATCCGTAAATGAAGTTATTATTATTAGTATTTTTATTAGTTATGAATTGGGTTTTGTAGGAAGGGATGGTTAACACATAATATGTTGGAGCTGATTCATTCGCATTGGCGAAGGGATCCGGTTTGTAAGGTGCGGTGTCTTGGCGTTTCGACTGTCGACATGCGAAACTTCTGTCGCATTCTGCAGGTTTGTTAAGACAGTTTGATTCATTATTTAGGTTCTACAGGTTGTTTATTAATTCAAATGATAAACAAAAGTTTAGTTGTTTACTTAGCATGCCATTTTTATATTTGCAGGTAACAAATATAGTATAAAAGTTTGTTGGTCTAGATGTTAAAACTACCGAGAAAAGGAGGGCTATGCTGAAACATGTGGCAGATTTGAAGGGTTGCAACTGTAACTGGTCTCTACGTGCAAGGGACTAGGAGGCATATATTAAATGATGTACCAGGCTTATGTATTTCATATGTTATTTTAGTTTAGACCATAGAGTGTTTCGTGTTATATTGATTGTTTTCTGCAAGTAATATAAGATTAGTTGCCTGCAACTTAGAAACAGGTGGTTTGCGTTTATGGCTACAAGTAATTTTTTATTTCAGTTGCATGTTTCGTTGTTGTAGTAATACTAAATAGCTAATATCTACATGAATATTAATTTATACAGTAGGTCCAAAACTTTGAGTAATCATTCTTCTTGGTAATTAGAAGGGTGATACACAAAGTTAAAGTAACGATACACAGGTTCATATTGATATTGTTTCGATATTGCACTTTTTGAACTCATAATGTGCAGGTGAAAGTTTGCATTTCTGTCTTTAGGGCGTTGTAATTAATATTGCTTTTTGTAGCCATACTTGGATGCATCAAGGTTTGTGTGAGCGCACAATAAATTTGGTTTATGTTTTATGAGTAGAAAAAATTACCAAAACTTTCAAACCTGGCCTATAAAAAACTATCTTCATCTCATTTAGAGGTGCACAAAATAACCGGTTAATTAACCGTAACCGGTTATTAACCGAAACCGTAACCGGTTAATAACCGATTTAGGAATAACCGGTTCAATAGGTTATTTAACCGTAGGTTAGTAACCGGTTATAAGTGTTTAGTGTAATAACCGGTTATTAACCGGTTTTTTTTAAACCGGTTTTTTAACCGATAGACTGGTTAACCGAAAAATTAAAAAAAAAGGCAAAAAAACCGGTTAATAACCGAAAATAACCGGTTAATTAACCGAACCGGTTAAAGTAATTAACCGGACCAATTAAAAAAATAACCGGTTAAAGTAATAACCGGTTAAAGTAATAACCGGTTAAAGCATTAACCGGTTAAAGTCAAAAAGTCAAATTAACCCGTATAACTGGTTAACCGAACCGGTTATTAAAATTAACCGGTTTGTGCACCTCTAATCTCATTGCTATATTCTAACCTCTTGACACCTGATAAGAAAACTTAGGTTTTCAACTGGATAAATAACCCACAACAGAGAGTATACAAAATAAAACATTAAAGGGAAATGAAAAAGGTTGAATTTGTGAGCTGTCTAATGCGTATGAGGTGAATGAATGAATGGTGATCTATCGGTGGGCTATGAGGCTATCTAATATGCATACCATTGATGAGAAATCCCTTGTAAACCAAAACCAAAAAAAAAAAATCAAGTTTTAAATAATTTATGAGAAAATGTTGGTCTTCTAGGTTTGTAACAGAGTAAGGGCGAGAAATCCCTTTGTCATAAATCAAAGGCAGTGAGATATAACTTAACTAAATCAAGTATATATTCAAAAAATGGCCGATAAACTAGCATTCACGATTAAATAAATTTAATAGCCAATATGAGTTTTCTAAAGGCATTCGTGTTATAGGCGGGGTTAAATCCAATTAGCAAAGCCATTTGAGTTAATGTAGTATTGCTACCTCCGAGGTCAAGAGTTTAGGCTAATAGGTTCCACCGAAGATGGATTTAATATTATTTAAGCAGTTTAAAAAACAAGGCATGCGTGTTATCTTTATTGGCATCATGCCATTTAATTTGTACAAAATAAATCGTTAAAAAATTATATCAAACTTTGGTTAGAATTTAACCTTTAAATGATCTATACTATATTATAACACATGAGGGAGAAGCATTTTAAGATACCTAAAAATTAAGAATTCTCCAATCTTAATTTATAAATACACACCTAAATGTTGAAAAATTGTCTTTTAAACACCATTTATATTTTATCCCTCCATCTTATTACACTTAAATCCATGAGTTTAACAAAACTATGGATAATTAGTTACACTTTTCTCCATCCACAACAAACGAATAATTCTTTTACGTATTCGTGCTATATCTTATAAACTATAATGTTTAAAAAATTCAAAGGTACTGGGACCACCTACTCATTTTTGTTGACATTTTGATAGTTGCCTTGGTAGAGACTTTGCCTCTAAGTGGGAGGTATTAGGTTTAATCTAGAGCAAGGAGTAAATTAAGATTTATATGGTGTAATTTTGGAGATGAGTATGTAAGCGTTACCATTAAAAAAATCAAGATACATAGATAGACCACACATATGCTACGAATATGAAAAATAACAGATGGTGATATACAATATATCAAGATGGGATTAAACAAATAGAAAACACAAACCCGACCGAACCATACACACCACAATGAAATGGACTAATCGATGACTTCGCTTATAACATATATACACCACAATGATGGTACAATAAATATAGTATGAATAAAAAAATTACGAGAAACAAGTACCGCACTGCATATTGTCACCCCGCTGCATCGCGCGGGTAAGCGACTAGTATATATATATATATATATATATATATATGTTGATGATGAAGCAAAAGAGAAATAAACAAACAAGTTCATAAAAAAATAACTTTGTTTGAATAATGGCTTCATCAAAATAAAAATTGCAAAAAAATGAAAAGTCTTACGGAAACTGACGCTTTTACTCCTTTCGCCCTTCTACTAACCACTAACCCAACCACCTACCTTTAACCCAACCCTAACCCTTCACCCAAAAGTCCTCTTGATATTTACAAAGGTATATAGTTAAAAAGGAGGAGGATTGATTGCTTGGCAAGCCTATGGTAGGAGTAAGTTCCATGCCGCTCTCGAGTGAATCACTAAAATACATCTTCGGCCGAGTGTTGAGTGATCCCCCGTGAGGTATGTGAACTTGTATATAAGTGAAATTTTAAAAAGGAATGTTATGCCCTAATAAGTAATTTATCTTATGTAATGTTTTAAATAAATCATGACGAATAGGATTGTAAATAAATAAAAATAAAACTTAACGAATCTTGGAAATCCCGACACTCTATGACAAGCCCAAAAACCTTCTCTTCTACCCATTCCATTTGAGAGTGTAAAGCCACATTATAAAGAGTTTTGCATGAGGACAAGCAAAGATTCAAGTGTGGGGGTATTTGATGTGCACAAAATGCAACATATAAATTACATCAATTGTGGCATAAAACTAACCCTTTTTTTAGTACTAATATTGGAAAAAGTGTGTTTTTGTCTTCCTGTTGTATTTTCAGGATTAAATGAGCTCAAATTAACAAAAGAAGCAAAAAGGCAGCAAAATCTAACATAAATACAAGAAAATGGACAAACGTGGCATGTCCGACCCCCCGACAACATCTTCCAAAGCAAAATCAAGAAGACAGAAGACTGAACACGCCCCGTGCTCAGTGAACACGGGGGCGTGCCCAAGTGCCAACATAAAAGACAAAGCTATAGAAGCTTCTATCACCCACCACGGGGGCGTGCCCAGCGGACACGGGGCCGTGGTCAACTCTAAGATTCGCAGAATTTGAGGAAATCTTGATAGTACAGATATGCTTCTGCACACGGGGGCGTGGTCAACTAATGCAGACAAACTGCAATTAATGGAGAGAAGAGGATGGACACGGGGCCGTGCCCAATGGACACGAGGCCGTGCCCGAGCTGCTGTTCAGGCTATAAATAGGGGTGCTTGGTTCATTTGCAAACCATCCCTTGGCCCACCACCTCTCTCACACTTCACCCACCACCCACCACCATCACAACACCATCATCCACCACCATCATCCATTGTCCATCATAGAGTGTGTGAGTCGTCTCGGGATCCAAGATTGATCGTAAGAGTTCTTGACAATCAAAGGCCATGTTTGCCTAAGTCTCTTACATCACTTGGTGAAGACAAGTGTCTAGTGTAATACTTTTTATTTTTAATCTTTTCGCACTTTTTACTTGGTTATGTATTAATGACTTTAATAACTAGTTTCTTATGTTGAAGGTGATTCTTCCTTATCGTTTGTCCGTGGTGTCTTGGCATTATTTTACTGTCTATATAAAATAAAAGATTTTCACCATTCATATCTCCACGGTCTATATGGAGGTATGTTGGCTATCTGGTCGGGGGTTAAGGGAACGGTTTGGTAAGAGTCTTGCCTTGTTCAGTGTATAGATCCTGCAAGGACCTGGGTCAAATTTAGTAGGACCTCCTTCAATACCCACCGGTATTGGATGGCGGGGGTCCAAACTCTTTGATCCCCTCATATGTAAGCTACTATTAATACTTTAATCCGTCTATTTAGGACTGTATCCCTGCTGACTCAGACTACTTAGCCGAGGGTAATGTCACCTTCAAAAGAGGGGCCTACCATAATATGCATTAATAACTTAATTAATTATCTTTCAATAATCCGACCCTTTAGGATTGTATCCTTGCTGACTCAAACTACTGGGTTGAGGGTAACATCACCTTCAAAAGAGGGGCCTACTACAATAACTAAAATAATCTCTTAAAAAGTGCAAAAGTGCGGAAATAATCAAAGGTTACACTATACACGAGTCGGAGCCAAGTGATTCATCTTGTCTATCTGTTTTTACTTTTATTTTATTTTTCTAGTTTAAAACCTTTCTCTAACTTTTGATTTGATTAGACGTTGAGGATAAACCGATACTAAAAGCTCTTGTGTCCTTGGACGACCTCGGTATCTTACCAACACTATACTACGCTCACGATGGGTGCACTTGCCCATATGTGTGTTTGGTGTTAGTAAAATATCGTGTTTTATAAATTTAAAACTTGACTAACGTGTAAAAAGGGCTTAAAATATACTTAAATATATATACACACCACACATGCATCAAACTACTAATTAAAAAATTGAACAATTTAGATGTGTTGTTTTTGTTCTTCAAATATTATGTTCTATAGCAGACCTCACCTTGTATAAAATTAATAGGGTAAATTACACTTTTCGTTCTTTATGTTTGTACCGGATTACAACAGATAGCCTTTAACTTCAATAATTACAGTCACAGTCCTTTATTTGCAAAACTCGTTACACTCTACGTCCTTTAGTACGTACTAACCAGGTTAAAACTTTCAGTTATTTTTATTCACTGTTAGGCCCTTGAAGGTTTATTGTCGCAACCTCCGTCCCCTAACAAACCCGGGAACGGGCGGCCGCGGCCAGTTTGAGTGGTATCGGTGTTTTATCCATTTTGGCAGCGGAAATTACATCAGGACCGTAGTTAGGAAATAATTTATCAGAGTAAAATACCACGCTTTTAATATATTAAATACATGGGAAAAACCAAAGTTTCAAGTACACACATTTTCATAGGGATAAACCCTATTTTATTTAATAAAACATCTCTTTATTTTTAGGTAACTTTATTGCCATTTTTCCAAGCCTTCAGTGCTGTCCAGCTGGCTTCTATTTGGCTTTCACATTTTGTTACCTGAAACGCGTTTAAAAACATTTTGTCAGTGGGAAATACTGGTGAGTGAATCCTAGTTTAATCAAGTTTAATAAAGACCATTATACAGTATTGAGGGCGGTCACGCAATTACATTTGTTTTCATCTATTCAATTACCACCAACGGTACTGTCAACCCGACTTGTGGTCATGTTACTCCTCGCAAGGCAGTAACAAATTTTGTATACAAAACCCCAACATACCGACGATAATTGTAGAATACAAATACTTAATAACTGTTTAATATAATTTAATTTAGGTGAGGTTTTGTAAAAACAATTAACAAAAAGGAGATTACTCACATTGCTGTCTTAGGTTTTCTTTAAGGGTTTCCTAGTGATTATCTATAATTTACACAAATGCACACGCGTTAGTATAATAACCCTTAATATTTACATTAGTAATACCCTCCCCGAGACGGCATTCCAACGACTACGTCGGGCAGAACCACGACAGCCGTTACGGAACCCTAGATCAATCGGGCAGCGTATCTAATACGTAACCGGGGTTATGATACTTACAACGGAGCAGAACTTCGTTATTTAGGGGGTATTATACCCGAGAATAATGCCGACTATTCAGAAATTTTGAGAGAGAAAGAGATTTGGGACGAATTGAAAGTGAAAACTGATCGTCCTTGTTTATAGTTGTGATTTCGGACTCTCTCGCGGCCCGCGTAGGCCGAGGGGAACCCCTTCGCGGCCCGTGACGTAGGCTGGTATGGCCTAGGCTTGCTGATTCGTCGACTGTAGTCCTGACACGATGTTGACACGTGGCGCGCTAGGGTTTCGCCCTGATGTTGGGCTGTCGCGCCCCGCGAGCGGTACAAAAATTTTGTTTTTAATTTATTTTTAGAGTTAATTGCCAAAATCCTCCCTGAGGTTTGGGCACATTTGCCATTTTCGTCCAAAATGACAGTTTGGTGTTATTTAGCCCCCCACGTTTGCAACTTTTTGCCATTTTCATCCAAATCCCTAACCAAGTTACCCAAATGCCCAACCAGGTTACTTTTTACCCACTTTAGGGTATTTTTGAAATTTGAAAATGATAAGGGGGTAAATTGTAAAGTGGCCAATGCATACATACCTTATATACGAGTATTCAGTTGTTCACAGATCATTCACCTCCCCCACCACCACCCCCACCCCCACCCCCACCCCCACTGCACCACTACCGCCACCACACCACTACCGCCACCATCCCCACCACCGCACCTCCACCGCCCCCACTACACCGCCACCACCCCCACCCCCACCATACCACCCTGACTAGATCAACGAACTAGGGTTTAATTTTGGTAACTTAGGAGGTCTCCCACCTACACCATGAGTATTCCGGCAACACCAGGTGCAATCGCCGGCCTAGGTCCCTCGTCAATCCTCGAACTCAAGGCCCAATTATACAAGAGCCGACCTAGAATCCAAGCGGCTATGGAGTCACACTCGAGTCAGAACTGGTGGTGGTGGAAGCGATTGAGCGGCGGCCGAAAGCTTGTGGTGGCGATTGAGCGGCGGCGGCCGGAATATCGAAGTTCTGTGGGTGAAATCGAAGTTCTGTGGGTTTTTCGAAGCCTACCACCAGCTTTCGGTGTCGTCGGTTGTATTTTTGGGGCTTTTAAAGCACAAGTATAAATCTGCGTATATATAAATTTTTGGGGCTTTTTTATGTCTGTAAATGTAAATGGGTTTTTATGAAAGAATGTTATAAAAGACTGGATGATGATCGGGTTTGGATGTTGTTTCTGCGTATATATAAATTTGTGGCGATGATCGGTTGCAGCCGTGGCTGCATCTGAGCCTCTTTATTTTGCAAGACGATGATGATGATTATAAATCTGAGTCAGATGTTTATTTTTTCATTTTTTTTTGTAAATTTGATGAAGATGGTTGCTGGGTTTTATAGAAAGATAAACATTGGGTTTTATGAAGAAGGAAATCAAGGAATGTTATAAAAGAGTGAGATAAACACAAGTTACCCCCTTATAATTGAGAAATTTCAAAAACACCCCAACAGACGGTATAAAGTAACTTGGTTAGGGATTTGGATGAAAATGGCAAAAAGTTGCAAACGTGGGGGGCTAAATAATACCAAACTGTTATTTTGGATGAAAATGGCAAATGTGCCCAAACCTCAGGGACGATTTTGGCAATTAACTCTTATTTTTAATTATATAATGTATTTTGGGTTCGGTTTTCGCATGCGGGGTGTATTTTAGGACATATTAGAGTAGTTTAAAATATATTAAGGCGTCGAAAAATTTAGGAGGGTTGCTATATCCTTCCCACCTTGTTTTAGAGCTCGTCCTCGAGATCTACTAGAATAAGTGCGGGTATTTCCTTTGCATTTCTGATTCAAGTTCCCATGTATACTCTGGTCCTCTTTTGGAGTCCCACTTCACTTTAACCATAACTAATCTCTTGTGCTTGAGGTTTTTAACTTTCCTGTCTTCAATTTGTAGTGGTCTTTCTACAAATTTTAACTGTTCATTTACCTCTATATCCTTAAGAGGTACCATTAGTGATTCATCAGCTAATCATTTCTTGAAATTATATACATGAAATACATCATGTATTCCTGCCATTTCCTCTGGCAGTTGTAGCTGATAGGCTACAGGTCATATTTTTCTAATAATCTCAAAAGGTCCAGCATACCTGGGGCTTAACTTTCCCCTTTTGATGAATCTTACCACTCCTTTCCAAGGAGAGACTTTTAACAACACTTTGTCTCCTACCTGAAATTCTAACGGCTTTCGCCTGTTATCTGCATAGCTCTTTTGTAGATCACGTGCTGCTTTGAGTCGTTCCTTGACTTGAATGATCTTGTCGGTTGTTTCTTGCCCTATTTCTGGTCCGTATAGTTGCTTTTCCCCAATTTCTGCCCAACAGACTGGGGTTCGACACTTTCGTCCATAAAGTGCTTCGAATGGTGTAGCATTGATACTTGTGTGATAACTGTTATTATAAGAAAATTCTATCAATGGTAAGTGATCATCCCAATTAACTCCGAAATCAATTACACAAGCTCTAAGCATGTCCTCCATTGTCTGAATTGTCCTTTCGCTTTGTCCGTCCATTTGGGGATGATAAGTTGTGCTTAGATTCAACTTGGTTCCCATTGCTTTTTGGAAAACTTGTCCAAAAATGAGAGGTAAAACGACTATCTCTGTCAGAAACAATTGATAAGGGAATTCCATGTAGTGAAACTATTTCATTTACATACAATTTAGCTAATTGTTTGATAGTGAAAGTTTCCTTCATTGGTAGGAAATGAGCTGACTTAGTAAGCCTGTCTACAATCACCCAGATTGTATCATTACCTTTTCTTGTTTTGGGTTATTTGGTAACAAAATCCAGTGTTATCAATTCCCATTTCCATACTGGCATTTCTAATTGCTGCAACAATCCTGAGGGTTTCGGGTGTTCAGCTTTGACTTGTGAGTAGGTTAAACACTTAGAAACATAAGCTGCTATATCCTTTTTCATTACCAAAAATTCTTTCTTAAATCCTGATACATCTTATCACTTCCAGGTTGCATCATATACTTAGACTTGTGGGCTTCTTCTAATATACTGTGACACCCTAGGAAAACCATACAACTAACTAGCTTCCTCAGTGAGTGCGTACCAAATTTCGGGACGAAATTTCTTTCAACTTGGGGATGATGTGACAACTCGAAATTTAGAACCCTTCGTTGTAACTTGATGTAACATGCTTGAACGTTATGTGACTTGTTGGTTTAATGATATAAGTGAACATCCTATGTGATTATGTGTTATGTTTATATGTTGTGCTTATATGTATGCGTGTATTATATGACCCGAGGCAAGAACCCGACTCGAGACCATGTGGTCTCGAGTGAACAGTGCAACAGATGGGCCGGCTGGGCCACACACCTCATTTAATCCATCTGAAAAGTCCATTAGGGTGCATCAACTTAAAGCTAGTATATAACCTTTGTAGTGAGCCAACATCACCATTTTTTGAGCAACCTACACACACACTCCCCCTCTCTCTCACTAAAACCCTAAGCCACAACATTCTTCTCCTTCTTCTCGGATCAAACCGGTGACCACAAGGTGACTCGTTTAAGCTCATCATCATCACTCGGACACTCCATTTTACTCATCTTCCTTACCAACTCGGTACCTTCTCACAACCGGTTAGTGGTTTATTTACAAACATAAGTGCAAACATGGTTTAAGTATGAATATGTAATGATATGCAATCGTGACTATTGTTTGATTATAAAGTGTTTGTTTGATTTAACGAGTTCTTGTTTGTTAAATGATACATGCTTAGGAGAACATGACTTTTGTAGAATTACATTTGAACAAGATGTTTTGAAATAACAAAAGAATGATAAGCTTAGGATTATTCATGATCATCCGATTTTATGTTAGAGGTTATAGAACAAGTACTTTGTTTGATAATGATCCACAAAAATGATTATTGATATCTAGAGTATATGTCATGATTCGGATCCATGAAATGCATAGCTATGTGGGATGAATATGTTGATTTTGAAAGATGAACTACTTGAAGATCATGAAAGATATTTGAAATTGATATGTTTGATCCATTTCGGTTAGTGTTAGACAAGGAAACATGTTAGTGCTGTGTTATTGGCTAGTACACCATATCATGATCATGAAATTCTATTGGTTTAGTACAATGTCGGAAGTCAGCAGATGTCCTTGTCGAGACCTTCTGTCTCGACTCGAGACCACATGGATGACAACTCGAGACCATGAGCATGACAACTCGAGACCGGGGATTGCGACACAGGTTACGAGTCGAGAACTCTCTAGTCTCGACTCGAGACCACACAATGCCAGCACAAAACAGCATGACTCGAGATCAGGGTTGCGAGTCTTGTTGCGACTCGAGACATGACCCGAGACATCCACGGTTGCGACTCGAGAACTCATATGTGCGACTCGAGACCGCACAGTCTCGACTCGAGACCATGTACACGTGCACTGTTTGGACTTGCATTGTTACGGGCTTAGGATTGGGCCGGACTTTTGGGCTTTGTTTACTTGTATACATGCTACTGTTCAACTCATAGGTATTATTGTAAACCGCCATGTTTATACGTGTATGCCATGAATAATACCTGTATGCAACTTGCTAGTATACGTGTAGAACATGCGTGCACTACTTGGACATGAACCTGACTTGAATGGTATCTACGTTAGGACGTAGTTGACCACTTACAACTTGATTGACCTTTCTGTGTGTCTGCCGAGCAAACCAAGGTGAGTTCACACCCTCTACAAAGCATGGGATTCCCAGGGGTTTGGGAATGGGGTTAAGGAACGTGGGTTCCTCGTCCTTTCTTGGGTAGGACAGTATTGGTTCAGGAATGTAATTCCTCGTCCTCACGGACAGATAACTCGTACTAGACCAAAACTCTATCACGAAGTCCCTCCTTTTTATATCGACATAATCGCCGGGCCAATGGCGAGCGGGTCATTAGTTAGATAGCGCTATTTAGGTCTGACAAACCTCACACCGTGCCGCAGAGGACGGGCGTGAACTAATGGATCCAGGGCACGTCAATGATGATAGACATTGACAGTTTCAGGGCACATAAATATGACTACAGTCAGCAGTCGATATGGTAACGAGTCTAGTGTATACATAGGGTAGCCCCCACGGACGAAATGCCAGATAACTAACATGGGGTAGCCCCCACGGCCGGAGCGCCAGAGTAACCGGGAATAAACAAGTCACGTTTTTCAACTATGGGGTAAGCCCCACGGCAGGATGCCAGCTAAAGGAAACTGTTTTCGAAACAACTTAAAACGAACACCCAACCGTGAACTCACTCAACTTATTGTTGACTCGTTACTACATGCTTTGCAGGTCATTAGGTACTTAGCTGGAGCTTGCATGGAAGAGAGTCGTTGTGGGACATGGACAGCTGGGTGCCATGTTAAACCTTGAATAATTGAACTTATGTCTTGGTTTTAAACATTATTCTTCCACTTGCAACTTAACCTATGTTTTGTTTGGACACCAATTGTATTGGTTGGATTTTATAACTACTTATATGCTTGTTCAATATGATTGGTGGCTGGATCCTGGTCAGTCACGCCTCCAAGCGGTAGTACTCCGTAGGTGGATTTTGGGGGTGTGACAGATTGGTATCAGAGCCATTGGTTATAGAGAACTTGGTTATAATAAGGGAAAAAGTTTTATTAAAATCAGACTATAACCTGTACAGTTCTCTACGATCCACAACGAGGCTTCACTCCACATGCAAGGCTCGACATTATAGGTGATATGATCTGTGTATATGTTGCCTACTTGTTAGTTACATAGTACATTGCTCCTGGTATGCTTGGCTAGTATAACTACTGTTGCTTGAACACGTGTGTACTTACTCACTTCTGTCATCGCATTTTTGCGAACCCCTCTCACTCACGTTCCTCTTGATATGAAGATCATGTCTGGACGCATTAACATGACTCAAGCCCAGTTGACGGCTCTGATTAACGAACAAGTTGCTGCGGCACTTGCAGCTGCACACGCAGGAGGTACATCCTGCAGCCCAAACTCATACTAGCATCTGTAGATCCTACTCTCGTGAACCAACCTTTGTGTTAAACTCTGTCTTTCTTTCACCCACAATAGGTCATCATGCTCAGCCACCTGTGTGCACTTTTAAAACTTTCATGGACTGCCGACCAACTACTTTTAGCGGCACTGAAGGAGCCGTAGGCCTCCTCCACTGGTTTGAGAAACAAGAATCTGTGTTCGAAATGTGTGAATGCCCTGAGGCGCGCAGGGTGAAGTATGCTACCGGTACTCTCAAGGGTTTAGCCCTCACATGGTGGAACGCTCAGGTCCAAATGCTGGGGTTGGTTGCTGCCAACGCCACCCCATGGGAAACTTTTAAGGAAATGATCAAGGAAGAATACTGCAGTCGTGATGACATTCATAAGCTGGAAGTCGAGTTCTTCAACCTCAAGATGACGGGGTCAGAAATTGAGGCGTACACCAAGAGATCAAATGAGCTCGCACTATTGTGTCCTACTATGGTGGACCCTCCAATTAAGCGAATTGAACTGTTTCTCAAGGGCTTGGTGCCAGAGATCCAAAGTCACGTGACTTCAGCAAACCTAGTCACCATCCAACAAGTTGTACAATTGGCTCACCGTCTCACGGATCAGGCGGTGAAGTAGAACAAGTTGCCAAAGCGCATAGGTGCGGCAACCACTTCAGGTGCTCTTAGCGACAACAAACGGAAGTGGGATGGAACTTCCAGTAAGGGTTCGACTTCTGTTCAGTCCCAGTCTCAGCAGAGAAAGACTGATGACTACAAGAGCCCTAGTCAGCAATCATCTGGTAGTCAAAGTCATGGTGGGTACAAAGGGAATCACCCCAAATGCAATCGCTGCAGCCTGCACCACAGCGGGCCATGCACCAGGGGTAACCGTCATCGGTGCAACAAGCCAGGTCACGCTGCAAAGGATTGCAGGAGCTTATACTCCGCCAATCAGAATCGTCAACAAGCTCAACAGAACCAGCGCCAGCAGCAGCAGCAAGGTGATAACAAAGGGTGCTTTCAGTGTGGAGCTGAAGGACACTTCAAGAGAGATTGTCCTCAACTGAACAGGAACCAGAACAACAACAACAATCAAGGGAATGGTAACAATGGGAACAATAACAACAACAATGGAGCCAGGGGGCGGGCGTTCGTGATCGACCAAGGTGAAGCAAGGAATGACCCCAATGTTGTAGCGGGTAAGTTCCTTCTCGACGACTTTTATGTTACAGTTTTATTTGATTCGGGTGCCGATACTAGCTATATGTCACTGGAAATTAGTCGGATGCTTAAGCGTATACCAACACCTTTGAACAACAAGCACACTGTAGAGCTAGCAAATGGTAAGAGTTTAGAGGCCACACACGTAGTCAAGGGATGTAAACTTGTTCTTGCTAACCAGACCTTCTCTATCGACCTCATCCCTATCGTCTTGAGTAGTTTCGACGTTGTCATTGGGATGGATTGGTTATCCCAACACCGAGCAGAGATTCTTTGCAACGAGAAGATTGTTCGTATTCCTGGTTCCAGTGGTGAACCTCTCATGATTCGTGGCGACAGGAGGAGTGCTGTTGAGAACGTCATCTCTCTCCTTAAGGCCCAGAAGTGCTTGCGAAAGGGCCACACTGCCATTTTGGCTCTCGTTACTGACACCTCGGAGAAAGAGACGAAGCTAGAAGATTTTCCGATTGTACGCGAC
The DNA here is from genome assembly GCA_030545235.1 of Helianthus tuberosus. NCBI lineage: Eukaryota > Viridiplantae > Streptophyta > Magnoliopsida > Asterales > Asteraceae > Helianthus > Helianthus tuberosus. The sequence goes on along the minus strand of CM060365.1, from coordinate 106,692,455 downwards.
TATCCTGAGGTATTTCCTGAGGAATTACCCGGCCTTCCGCCGCATCGCCAAGTCGAATTTCAGATTGAACTAGCTCCTTGAGCTGCGCCTATAGCTCATGCACCGTATCGCTTAGCTCCATCAGAGTTGGAAGAACTCTCTACACAACTACAAGAACTCTTGGATAAGGGTTTTATTCGTCCTAGCTCATCGCCCTGGGGAGCTCCAGTTCTGTTTGTGAAGAAGAAAGACGGTACCTTCAGAATGTGCATCGACTACCGTGAACTCAACAAGGTGACGGTGAAGAATCGTTATCCTCTGTCACGCATTGACGACTTGTTCGACCAGCTGCAAGGGTCGAGCTACTATTCAAAAATTGATCTGAGGTCAGGATATCACCAACTGAGAGTCCGAGAAGAGGACGTCTCCAAAACAGCTTTTAGAACCCGTTATGGACACTATGAGTTCTTGGTCATGCCTTTCGGGCTGACAAACGCACCTGCGATCTTCATGGACTTGATAAATCGAGTATGCAAACCTTACCTGGACAAGTTCGTCATAGTCTTCATCGACGACATCCTGATCTATTCCAAGAGTCAGGAAGAACACGAGCAGCATCTACGACTTATCCTGGAACTCCTTCGAACAGAACAGCTTTACGCAAAGTTCTCAAAATGCGATTTCTGGCTTCGTGAAGTCCATTTCTTAGGCCATGTGGTAAACAAGGATGGGATTCATGTTGATCCATCCAAGGTGGATTCGATTAAGAACTGGCCTGCACCTCGTACACCAAAGGAAATTCGCCAATTCTTGGGATTGGCAGGTTACTACAGGAGGTTCATTAAGGATTTCTCTAAGATCGCACAGCCTCTCACCTCACTAACGCAGAAAGGCGTTGTTTATCGATGGGGAGATGCACAGGAATTAGCATTTCAGCATTTAAAGGATAGACTTTGCAGCGCACCTATCCTTTCATTGCCGGAGGGCACAGACGATTTTGTGGTTTACTGCGACGCATCGATTCAGGGTCTTGGTTGTGTACTGATGCAACGGGATAAGGTTATGTCCTACGCCTCACGCCAACTTAAAGTTCATGAAAAGAACTACACTACACATGATTTAGAGCTGGGAGCTGTTGTTTTTGCACTTAAGATATGGAGACATTACCTACACGGTACCAAGTGCACCATTTATACCGACCACAGAAGCCTCAAGCATATCTTCAAGCAGAAGGAACTGAATATGCGGCAACGACGATGGGTCGAGTTATTGAACGATTACGAATGTGCAATCAAGTACCATCCTGGCAAAGCCAATTTTGTGGCTGATGCCCTTAGTCGGAAGGACATTGCGCCCAAGCGCGTGCGAGCTTTGCAGCTCACTATACATTCTAGTCTTCCTTCTCAAATACGAGATGCTCAGATGGAGGCGTTGAAACCAGAAAACGTCAGGACTGAAGCCCTACGCGCCTCAAGGCAACGCTTAGAACAAAAGGAAGACGGTGCTTACTACGTAACGGGACGCATTTGGGTCCCACTCTATGGCAACCTACGAGAGCTTGTGATGGACGAGGCACACAAGTCTCGCTACTCGGTACACCCTGGTTCGGATAAGATGTACCACGATATCAAAACCACGTATTGGTGGCCTAGCATGAAGACCCACATAGCAACCTACGTCAGCAAGTGTTTGACTTGTGCGAGAGTCAAGTCTGAATACCAGAAACCCCCAGGCCTACTCCAACAACCAGAGATACCGCAATGGAAATGGGAGCAAATTTCCATGGATTTTGTTACCGGCCAACCTAGATCTCAACGAGGTAACGATACTATTTGGGTGATCGTGGATCGACTCACAAAATCTGCGCACTTCTTGGCTATCAAGGAAACGGATAAGTTCTCCACTCTAGCAGACGTATACCTCAAGGAAGTTGTTTCGAGGCACGGGGTGCCCACCTCTATTATCTCGGATCGAGATGCACGTTTTACCTCAGAACTGTGGCAAGCAATGCACAAATCCTTTGGCTCACGATTAGACATGAGCACAGCGTATCACCCTCAGACGGACGGGCAGTCCGTGCGCACTATTCAAACCTTAGAAGACATGCTTCGTGCATGTGTAATCGACTTTGGCAACAGCTGGGAAAAGCACCGGCCACTTGTGGAATTTTCGTACAATAACAACTACCACACCAGCATTAAAGCTGCTCCGTTTGAGGCATTGTACGGGCGTAAATGCCGGTCACCTCTTTGTTGGGCAGAGGTGGGAGATAGTCAGATCACTGGTCCAGAACATGTGGTAGACACAACCGAACGAATTGCTCAAATACGACAACGCATGGCGGCAGCTCGTGACCGTCAGAAAGTCTACGCCGATAAGGGCAGGAAACCACTAGAGCTCCAGGTTGGGGAGCGGGTACTACTCAAAGTTTCACCCTGGAAGGGTGTGGTTCATTTTGGTAAACGAGGCAAACTTAACCCACGATACGTTGGACCTTTCGAAATCATCGAGAAAATAGGCAGGGTGGCCTACAGACTGAACTTACCAGCAGAACTCGGTGCAGTTCACAACGTTTTCCACGTGTCGAATCTGAAGAAGTGTCTGTCAGATGAAACCCACATAGTTCCTCTGAAGGAACTCACTATCGACGAGCAGTTACGATTCGTCGAGGAACCAGTTCAAATCACGGACCGGGATGTTAAGGTCCTCAAGAGCACCAGAATACCTCTCGTTCGAGTTCGTTGGAACTCATGTCGCGGCCCAGAGTTCACCTGGGAACGCGAAGATCGGATGAAACAAAAGTATCCCCAACTGTTCACAAACGGTACAACCACTACTGAGGCTGAAGCTACGGAATTTCGGGACGAAATTCCAGATCAACGGGGGGTGGATGTGACACCCCAGGAAAACCGGGAAAACCATACAACTAACTACCTTCCTCAGTGAGTGCGTACCAAATTTCGGGACGAAATTTCTTTCAACTTGGGGATGATGTGACAACTCAAAATTTAGAACCCTTCGTTGTAACTTGATGTAACATGCTTGAACGTTATGTGACTTGTTGGTTTAATGATATAAGTGAACATCCTATGTGATTATGTGTTATGTTTATATGTTGTGCTTATATGTATGCGTGTATTATATGACCCGAGGCAAGAACCCGACTCGAGACCATGTGGTCTCGAGTGAACAGTGCAACAGATGGGCCGGCTGGGCCACACACCTCATTTAATCCATCCGAAAAGCCCATTAGGGTGCATCAACTTAAAGCTAGTATATAACCTTTGTAGTGAGCCAACATCACCATTTTTTGAGCAACCTACACACACACACTCCCCCTCTCTCTCACTAAAACCCTAAGCCACAACATTCTTCTCCTTCTTCTCGGATCAAACCGGTGACCACAAGGAGACTCGGTTAAGCTCATCATCATCACTCGGACACTCCATTTTACTCATCTTCCTTACCAAGTCGGTACCTTCTCACAACCGGTTAGTGGTTTATTTACAAACATAAGTGCAAACATGGTTTAAGTATGAATATGTAATGATATGCAATCGTGACTATTGTTTGATTATAAAGTGTTTGTTTGATTTAATGAGTTCTTGTTTGTTAAATGATACATGCTTAGGAGAACATGACTTTTGTAGAATAACATTTGAACAAGATGTTTTGAAATAACAAAAGAATGATAAGCTTAGGATTATTCATGATCATCCGATTTTATGTTAGAGGTTATAGAACAAGTACTTTGTTTGATAATGATCCACAAAAATGATTATTGATATCTAGAGTATATGTCATGATTCGGATCCATGAAATGCATAGCTATGTGGGATGAATATGTTGATTTTGAAAGATGAACTACTTGAAGATCATGAAAGATATTTGAAATTGATATGTTTGATCCATTTCGGTTAGTGTTAGACAAGGAAACATGTTAGTGCTGTGTTATTGGCTAGTACACCATATCATGATCATGAAATTCTATTGGTTTAGTACAATGTCGGAAGTCAGCAGATGTCCCTGTCGAGACCTTCTGTCTCGACTCGAGACCACATGGATGACAACTCGAGACCATGAGCATGACAACTCGAGACCGGGGATTGCGACACAGGTTACGAGTCGAGAACTCTCTAGTCTCGACTCGAGACCGCACAATGCCAGCACAAAACAGCATGACTCGAGATCAGGGTTGCGAGTCTTGTTGCGACTCGAGACATGACCCGAGACATCCACGGTTGCGACTCGAGAACTCATATGTGCGACTCGAGACCGCACAGTCTCGACTCGAGACCATGTACACGTGCACTGTTTGGACTTGCATTGTTACGGGCTTAGGATTGGGCCGGACTTTTGGGCTTTGTTTACTTGTATACATGCTACTGTTCAACTCATAGGTATTATTGTAAACCGCCATGTTTATACGTGTATGCCATGAATAATACCTGTATGCAACTTGCTAGTATACGTGTAGAACATGCGTGCACTACTTGGACATGAACCTGACTTGAATGGTATCTACGTTAGGACGTAGTTGACCACTTACAACTTGATGGACCTTTCTGTGTGTCTGCCGAGCAAACCAAGGTGAGTTCACACCCTCTACAAAGCATGGGATTCCCAGGGGTTTGGGAATGGGGTTAAGGAACGTGGGTTCCTCGTCCTTTCTTGGGTAGGACAGTATTGGTTCAGGAATGTAATTCCTTGTCCTCACGGACAGATAACTCGTACTAGACCAAAACTCTATCACGAAGTCCCTCCTTTTTATATCGACATAATCGCCGGGCCAATGGCGAGCGGGTTATTAGTTAGATAGCGCTATTTAGGTCTGACAAACCTCACACCGTGCCGCAGAGGACGGGCGTGAACTAATGGATCCGGGGCACGTCAATGATGATAGACATTGACAGTTTCAGGGCACATAAATATGACTACAGTCAGCAGTCGATATGGTAACGAGTCTAGTGTATACATGGGGTAGCCCCCACGGTCGAAATGCAAGATAACTAACATGGGGTAGCCCCCACGGCTGGAGCACCAGAGTAACCGGGAATAAACAAGTCACGTTTTTCAACTATGGGGTAACCCCCACGGCAGGATGCCAGCTAAAGGAAACTGTTTTCGAAACAACTTAAAACGAACACCCAACCGTGAACTCACTCAACTTATTGTTGACTCGTTACTACATGCTTTGCAGGTCATTAGGTACTTAGCTGGAGCTTGCATGGAAGAGAGTCGTTGTGGGACATGGACAGCTGGGTGCCATGTTAAACCTTGAATAATTGAACTTATGTCTTGGTTTTAAACATTATGCTTCCGCTTGCAACTTAACCTATGTTTTGTTTGGACACCAATTGTATTGGTTGGATTTTATAACTACTTATATGCTTGTTCAATATGATTGGTGGCTGGATCCGGGTCAGTCACGCCTCCAAGCGGTAGTACTCCGCAGGTGGATTTTGGGGGTGTGACATATACGGTGACGTAGGTTTTCTAATTTGGGTATCCACATTCTTTTCTTATGGAATTTCCAAATTCCATCAATTCCTTGTTCTAATTCTTTAATCATTCCTCTTAATTTTTCAGTATCATCCTTGATTACTGGTTGTTGTGCTTTTCTAATTTGCTCATTTAAATCTACTTGTAGATTTAATTTAAGAGAACGTACCCATTTTGGCTTTTCATGATACTTTCGACTTAAAGCATCAGCCACTACATTTACTTTTCCTGCATGATATTGGATATTACAATCATAATCACTAAGTATCTCCATCCAGCGTCTTTATCTCATATTCAGCTCCTTTTGCCCAAAAACATACCTTAAACTCTTATGATCTGTGAAAATGGTAAACTTACTACCGTAAAGGTAATGTCTCCAAATTTTCAAAGCAAAAATTATGGCTCCTAACTCCAAATCATGGGTTGAATAGTTCTCTTCATGATTCTTAAGTTGTCTAGACGCATAAGCTATAACATTTTGACGTTGCATCAATACACATCCATAACCTAACTTAGAAGCGTCACAATAGACTACAAAGTCTTCAATTCCTTCTGGCAACGCTAGTATGGGTGCGTTGGTTAGTCTTTGCTTAAGGATTCTAAAGGCTTCTTCCTGTTTTGGTCCCCATTCAAACTTAATGGATTTACAGGTTAGCTTAGTTAAGGGAATGGCTATTTTAGAAAAATCTCGAATAAATCTTCTATAATAACCGGCCAATCCTAAGAAACTTCTAACCTCGGTTGGTGATTCAGGGGTTTTCCATTTGGTAATAGCCTCAATCTTGGTGGGATCTACATGAATTCCTTCATGATTGACTAAATGTCCAAGAAACTGTACCTGTTCTAACCAAAACTCGCACTTTGAAAACTTAGCATAAAGCTTTTCCTATCTCAATAAACTTAGAAGTGCGTGTAAATGCTTTGCATGTTACTCTTTACTTTTAGAGTAAATGAGAATATCATCTATAAAGACAATTATGAATTTATCCAAATATGGCTTACATATTCGGTTCATCATGTCCATAAATGCAGCTGGGGCATTGGTTAAACCAAATGGCATGACAGTAAATTCATAATGGCCATACTTTGTTCTAAATGCAGTTTTAGGAATGTCCTATTCCTGTACCTTTAATTGGTGATATCCTGACCTTAAATCGATTTTAGAGAAAAATCGAACTCCTTGCAGTTGATCGAACAGATCATCGATCCTCGGTAATGGGTACCGGTTCTTAATCGTGACCTTGTTCAATTCACGGTAGTTAATGCACATACGCATTGATCCGTCCTTCTTTTTGATGAATAAAATTGGTGCTCCCCATGGTGATGAACTTGGCTGTATGAATCCTTTCTCCAACAATTCGTCTAATTGTCTCTTCCGTTCCTGCATTTCTGCGGGTGCCAAACGATAAGGTGCTTTGGCAATCGGTGCTGTTCCCGGTAGCAAATGGATTCTGAATTCAACTTCCCTGTCCGGTGGTAATCCTGGTAATTCTTCTGGAAATATATATGAAAACTGAGATACTACTGAAATATCTTTCAGTTCTTTTCCTTTAGTGTTAGTGATTATAGAAATCAAATACACTATAGATCCTTTTCTTATGTAACTTGCTGTTTTCATCACAGAGATGAATTCTGTGGATCTAGAGGGCTTATCTCCTTTAATTGTGATCTTTTCACCCTTTGGTGAATTTACTTGGATTGACTTTTGATCACATAAAATACTGGCTTTATTGGCTATTAACCAATCCATTCCTAATAGAACATCAAATCCTGCCAGATTCATTGGATAAAGATTTGCAATAAACTTTTAGTTTAAAAATTCTATTTTTGCTCCCTGCAAGATTTCAGAAATCTTTATGGTTTCTCCATTTGCTGTCTCTACTAGACATTCTTGTGAGAGTTTAGTTAATGGTTGATTGAGAAGTTTGCAAAATGAAGTATTAATAAAACTTTGGCTCGCACCAGAGTCAAATAATACTTTAGCAAAAACATCATTAGCTAAAAACGTACCGGCTATTACGTCCGGAATCATCTTGGCTTCATCTTGTGTCAGAACAAATGCTCTTGCATTTTTAGTGTTCTTGTTATTTGTAGCTGGAGCTAATTTCGGACAGTTGGGCTTGATGTGGCCTTTTTCTCCACAGTTGAAGCACATTCCATTGTTAGGTTTTCTCCTGCAATCTTCTTCCTTGTGTCCTGGTATCTTGCAAAAATTGCAGTAAGTGGAGCATTTTCCCGAATGCTTTTTCTTGCAAGTCTTGCAGTATGGTGCAGAGGTAGAACCTATATTCCTACGGTTGGAATTTCCATAGCGGAATTCCTGGGTAAGCCTTTGAGCTAGGTTCCTTCTCTGGTCTTCTTCCCGTGTACGCACTAACTCATCTGTCAAGGTGTTTGCTAGTTCTACAGCTTCTTCTATGGTTTGAGGTCTAGCTGCCTTGACTACATGCCTACTCTCCCCGATTAATCCCCAGATGTAATGGGAGATTAATACTGGTTCTGGTGATGCAAGTGTTGACACTATTCTAGCATATTCAAAGAATAATGTAGTGTACCCTTTGCTATCTACTCCAGTCATCCTAAGGTTTAAGAATATATTTGCTATATGTTCCTTTTCATTGGGAGGGCAGAATTTCATTTCTACCATATTTTAAAATTCCTCCCATTCCATATTGTAAACCCTCTCACTTCCCCTAGACTGGAGGATACCGTTCCACCATTCTAAGGCTGAATTCTTAAACAAATTAGAAGCAAACATTATCTTATCCTCTTCCGCACATTTGCTTATTTTTAAGACAGCCTCAGTCTTTTCTATCCAGCGTGGAGTTGCAATGGCCCCTTCATTGCCCGAGAATTCCATTGGTTTACAGGACCAGAATGCTTTATAAGAACAACCATAAGGCATGGTTCTTCTTCTTTTAGGAATGGGCGCTTGAAGTAAGGGTCCATTGTTTACGCTGTGTTCCGGTTCAGTTGGTCGCTTACTGCTATGTTTACTTTTATTATCCGCTTCCTTAACAGTTTGAATAATAAATGGCATTGCATCTATGATTCCTTGTGCCACTATGTGTTGAATGACACTATTATCCACTTGGTTTCCATTGTTATTGTTGTTCGGATTCTCATTATTCGGGTTATTGTCATTCTGGTTATTATTATTCTGGTTTTCTTGGTTCACTTCATTGTCCATCTGAATTTTAAACATTTACCACGTATTAATATCACAAGATAATATTTAATACAATCAATCACATAACACGTAGGTTGATCAAAAACGTCGATCATTGCGACTTACTCTTTTCTTATATATAATATGCATCTAATACAAACCAGTACTGAAATTAAAAATTACAATACGACTGAAATTGAAATTACACTACTAGTAGGCATCCGTAGTTATTATTTAGATTTTTTTTTCATACACACATATTATATATTATTATATTATTATTATTACTACTACCATCACCATCACGGATATGGATTCATCCAAAAATCCATATTGCGCTCGTCGTACTTCCAAACGAGTCATTCTCCGACCTGCCTCATTCTCTTGCTATTTTCTAAAATCTCTTTTCCGAAAGTTTGGAGCTCTTGCACATTTTCTGCACTCATTGGGGGTGCAGGTGCCAGGACTGGGTTTGGGAACTGGGGTGAGGGTTCCTGTTACGGGTAAGGATTCTCTAAAATTTCCCTAATGTATTCATCGTTATCATAGTAGGGATCTAGAGGGTCCAAACCTGGGTAGGCTGCTAGATTTGGCATGGGTTCATTTTCTGGTATTGGGTATCGTTGCACATAATCCCTATTGTCATCCCACCACGGGTCATAATCTGGGTCTAAGAGATTGGGTGCTGGTACCCTAGCTATCTCCTCTGGGTTAAAATCATGCATTTCAACTTGATTTTCTGGGTTGTTTTTTATTTCCATTGGCTAAGCGGGGAATAGTGGTAATGGTTGGGGTGCTATCAGTTGCTCCAGGTTAGGGTCGGCAGCTATGGTTGCTAAGTTGTGAAAGTTTGCTAAACCCCTATTAAGCATATCCTGGGTGTGGGCATCAGTCTCTCTTTTAGCGGCTGCTAGAGCTCTCTGTTGTTGCAGCTTTTTCATTCGTTTCCTACGCTCATGTGCTCCTCTACTGAACCATCCTCTCTTTTTAGGAGGGAATGGCTCTTCAGACTAAGCCTTAAACACGAATATCCCTTCTTCATTATCAGCAGAATACCCTGAGAGGGCAGGCTGTGAAGAGGTGCCTTCGCTCCTAGGCGAGCTGGACAACTGACGATACGCGTCGGAAGGTCCTTGGTCGATCATACTGTAAACTAACAAATAGTCAACTAACACACAACAATAAAATACAAATATGCACGTAGTTTCATAATTTATTTCCTAACACTTTGAATAATATCTTGGTGTCTGCAGAACACTTCTGTGGCTGAATCAGTGGCTTAGCTCTGATACCACCTTCTGTCGCAACCCCCGTCCCCTAACAAACCCGGGAACGGGCGGCCGCGGCCAGTTTGGGTGGTATCGGTGTTTTATCCATTTTGGCAGCGGAAATTACATCAGGACCGTAGTTAGGAAATAATTTATCAGAGTAAAATACCACGCTTTTAATATATTAAACACATGGGAAAAACCCAAGTTTCAAGTACACACATTTTCATAGGGATAAACCCTATTTTATTTAATGAAACATCTCTTTATTTTTAGGTAACTTTATTGCCACTTTTCCAAGCCTTCAGTGCTGTCCAGCTGGCTTCTATTTGGCTTTCACATTTTGTTACCTGAAACGCGTATAAAAACATTTTGTCAGTGGGAAATACTGGTGAGTGAATCCTAGTTTAATCAAGTTTAAAGTCCATTGTACAGTATTGAGGGCGGTCGCGCAATTACACTTGTTTTCATCTATTCAATTACCACCCACGGTACTGTCAACCCGACTTGTGGTCATGTTACTCCTCGCATTAACAAATTTTGTATACAAAACCCCAACATACCGACGATAATTGTAGAATACAAATACTCAATAACTGTTTAATATAATTTAATTTAGGTGAGGTTTTGTAAAAACAATTAACAAAAAGGAGATTACTCACATTGCTGTCTTAGGTTTTCTTTAAGGGTTTCCTGGTAATTATCTATAATTTACACAAATGCACACATGTTAGTATAATAACCCTTAATATTTACATTAGTAATACCCTCCCCGAGACGGCATTCCAACGACTACGTCGGGCAGAACCACGACAGCTGTTACGAAACCCTGGATCAATCGGGCAGCGTATCTAATACGTTAACGGGGTTATGATACTTACAACGGAGCAGAAGTTCGTTATTTACGGGGGTATTATACCCGAGAATAGTGCCTACTATTCAGAAATTTTGAGAAAGAAAGAGATTTGGGACGAATTGAAAGTGAAACTAATCGTCCTTATTTATAGTTGTGATTTCGGACTCTCTCGTGGCCCGCGTAAGCCGAAGGGAACCCCTTCACGGCCTGCGACGTAGGCTGGTAGGGCCTAGGCTTGCTGATTCATCGAGTGTAGACCTGACACGATGTTGACACGTGGCGCGCTAGGGTTTCACCCTGATGTTGGGCTGTCGCACCCCGCGTAGGCAGTAGCCAAAGGCTACGCGCCCCGCGAGCGACACAAAAATTTTGTTTTTAGTTTATTTTTAATTATATAATGTCTTTTGGGTTCGGTTTTCGCATACGGGGTGTATTTTAGGACATATTAGGGTAGTTTAAAATATATTAGGGCGTCGAAAAATTTAGGAGGGTTGTTATATTTATGGATAAGTAGCTTAGTGGTTTAGTAGGCATTTTGGGTTAATGATGTAACTTGGGCTTTTTGGGTAAGTTGGGCCTAGGGTTTAGGGAGCCTCCTCCCTAATACTTACTATAAATAGAATGATAGGTCTTAGGTGCATGGTTGGTGATTTTGAGCAAATCTTGTATTAGACAATTTAGATTGTATGCAAGATTGAATCCTTTGAACACAAGAATCCTTCTTTCATCTCTTTTGTTTCTTTTACAACTTGTTTGTGTGATTCCGCCACCTTACAAGTTGTGCAATATCATTGTGAACTCGGTTTCTGGACTTACAATTGGTATCAGAGCCTTGCAAACCTGATTTCCAAGCTCGGATTTGATATAGCGTTGCTGTTACTGTTCCATTTTTGGCCACTGTTCCGACTTTCTTTGTTTTCTGGACTGTTTCTGTGCATTTTTTATCATCTTCATCTGATCTCGGACTATCTTCATATCATTCCGGATCATCTCGGACTTGAAGATTGCCTGATCTCGGGTCATCAACATCCCATCTCGGATCATATTCATACCATCTCGGATTGTCATCAAGCCCTTTCAGATTGTCATCATCCATCTCGGACCATCATCAAACCATTTTGGATTATCATCAAACCATCTTGGACCATCATCATCAGATCTCGGATAGAGTTATTAGATTCCGGATTGTGTTTAACCATCTCAGATCACTTGTGTATGAAGATTGCATTGTGTTTCATCTCGGACTCATACCATCTCGGATAGAACCCATCTCGGATTACTGTTCATTTTTTATTCTTTCATCTCAGATCAGTATTCATCTCGGACTCACCATCTCGAATAGTTCATCTCGGATTACTGTTCGGACTTAACAAACATCATGTTGAACCCAACCGGTATTATGAACGGCGTAGTGACCGCAGCTGATCTCGCTAATGCTACCCTTGCTGCCATTTAGACTCAGTCTTTGGCTTTCCATCAAGAACTTGACCAAGTTATTGGCACGTTTACCAAAGTTCCAAGGTTTTTATACGGAGACGACTACTACGAGTGGAAGTTTAGGTTTGAGCAATACTGCAAGGCGAAAGAACCTCATGTTTGGAAAAGCATCAAGAATGGACCACGCACTATCATGTACTCTACCGAAGATGACCCTCAGACCCAGATTCCGAAACCCGATGGCATTTATACTGAGGAAGAAAAAAAGGTCGTTGCTGGGGATGAAGCTGCTTATGGAACTCTCTCAATGGCTCTTGGTCCAGACATTTCAATTGGAGTTTGAAACTGCAAAAGTGCAAAGGAAATTTGGGATCAATTGACACACTTGTTTGAGGGAAGTGCTGACATGAAAGCTAGCATAGTGAACATGATGAACCAATAGTTCAGTTCGTTTAATCACATCTATGGGGAAACTGTTGAGAATCAAATTAGGAGGTTTGTCAAACTCATGTGACAGATGGTGAGTGCTGGAATCAACATTTCCAACAGTGGAATGAATCGTCAACCGCTTAACTCTCTGCCTAATGGATGGGATGCCGAGGTTTCTATGATCAAGCGTACTAAGGATCTGAATGAAATGACCCTTACGGAACTGATTTCTTCTTTCAAGACTTGTGAGATCGACAATCAACAGAGAGAAATGAATCACAAGAACTCACAGATGGCTGCTGGAATGACTAGCCCCAACAACGCAGCAGTGATGTCTCAAGCTCATCCAAATCTGGTTTTAGCCCTGTTCATGGAGTTATGAATCACAACCAAAACATTGTTTTCAGTCCCGTTGCTGCACCAAAATCTAACTATGTGTATGGAATGTCTCTTCCTACTTCTCAAGCTCCTACTGTCAATACCACAAATGTGCAACCGCAATGTCAGCCTCAGCCACAACATGCTAATGCTACTTTTGGTTCGACCACCCAGTCTGCTCCTCAGAATACCTCATCATCACCTTCAGTGGACCACATGGCTTTCTTGACCAAACAAAATGAAGAAAAACTTGCTATCGCAGCTTCTATGATCTCCAGTTTCAATGCCTTCTTGGTGGGAGATCTCATGCCCTCAGGAGAGATAACACCAGATGTGAATCACGTTGTGGAGGAAGACGTTGATGAACTGGATGTGGCTTGGAATATGGCTATGTTAGCATTTAAGGCAGATAAGTTTGCTTAGAGATATGGGCGTCGTCCTATGAATGCTCGTCCTGGAGTGCTGAGAGACAGGCTGAGGTGCTACAAGTGATATGAACCGGGACATTTTGCTAGGGATTGCAAGAAGGGACCAGCAGGATATGAAGCTACTCAAGCAGCTGCAGCAAGGAACAAGGAAAGGTCTATGGTTCCTGTCACGCCTTTTGAGACTTCGACTTCAAATGGACAGGGAAACTCTGGAGCTGGAAGGGCATTAATCGCTCAGGAGCAAAATGGATTCAATTGGGCTGATGCAGTTGCTCAAGTAGAATCAATGAAGCTGTCTGAAACTGCTGCTGTGGAAAGGGTTCATCAGTGCTTGATGGCGATGGTTGAGGAACCAAAATCACTCTCCGAGACGGTAAATTCCCTTCTATGTACTCAACATTGTAGGAAGAAAGATGCTTTGCTGAGATCTCAAAACTCAGCATTAATCACCGATTACAACACTGTGATGGGAAAGTACATCAGTCTTCGAGAGAATAATAAAATTCTCTATGAAAAGATTGAAGCACTTAAGAAGGACATAGCTCAACTTCCCAGAGATGTGAACCAACAACAATGTTGGGTTCACGACTACAAGCATAGACTCACAGTCAAAATTCTTGAATGTGACTCTGTGAAGGCTGAGCTAGAGCTCCTCACTGGAAAGTACAAACAAAATGAATTAAACATAAAAAAATTTGATACTTCCAGTGACAGGATTCGTAATCTGTGCAACGTGAAACTTGCTTTTAAAGAAAACAAGGGAAAGGGATTGGGATATACACAGGTTCCGCCACCATATAATCATAATTACTCCAAACTGCCTGTCACTGAGCAGGAAATGGAAAATTATGATAAATTGATGTATGGCAAGCATAGTGATTATGCTCCTTATGAACCATCTAAATTTAAAAAGGATCAACCAGCTGATTTCAAAAAACCGATGAATTTTGTCAAAAACGAAAATGTTCAAAACGGATCAACAGATAAGTCCAATCATGAAAATGAAGCAGTAACAAATACAGAAGCAGAAACTGAAAAAAACGGAACCAACTAACACACCCGTAGAGGAGATGAAGGAAAGTTCACAAAATTCTGATTCTGTTGAAAATACTAACTGTTCTAGTTCGTCTGCAGAGTCAGTAAGAACTGAAGAAAAGTCTAAAGAGGATGATGAATCACATCAACATGCTGTTGATAATGTTATTTCTGATAAAAATGACCTTTATTCTTGGAATTGTGTTTTTTCTTGGTTTGCTGAGACTTGGATGTTCCCACTAAGACTGATGAATCTGGTGCTATTATTCTAGATTATGCTTGTGAAAAGATGACTATGTTGAAAATGTTGAAGATGCTTTGGCAGGAGAGCCTGATGTGTTAGCTGAGGAACCTGAGACATCTGTTTCAAGTAACTCAGAAATCAATTCTGATGATTCAGGAAACTGTGCTAGTACGCCTGAAACATCGAATAATACATCAGAAGCTCCCTACAATGATGAAAAATTTGATGATTTTGTTTGTGATAATGAAGAAATTGTTGTTGAACAGGGATTATCTGACAATCTTGGCAGTCAAACAGAGAATTCGGGAATCTCAAATAATGAGCTCAAATCTTCCACAAATTCCGATTGTGATGAACAATCAGAATCTAGCAGCGATGCAAGAGAAGACAGTCAAACTGTCTTAGACATAGACTGCTCATCATCTGACTTACTGGAATCATTTAATGACGAGAACTCAGAGGTTGATCCGGCTGAAGAAGAGACATCCATAGAATCCAATTCTGCAGAAACCCATGGAAACATGAATTCTATGGAGAAGGTATTCATAGCAATTAATTCCGTAGTTGAATCAAACGATGAAACTATAGAAGAAATTATTATGGAAACCTTCTCTGCAGAATCTCCTGAAAACATGGTCTCTGAGGAAAAGGATCTGTGAAAGTCACTTCCACAGACAGTTCAACTATCGATCCCAAAGGTGACCTTAACAATACAGAATCAGCTAAATCTGTTCCCCCTAAAAGAAAGCGGTCACGTAGAAATATAAGGCCAAAGAGAAAGAATGTTAAAAGGGAAAACCCAAATCTCAAGCAAACAGAACCCAAACTCAAGGGTAAGGTAGCGGATACTTACTCTTGTGCTGACAGGTGTGAGCCGGGTTCATCCAAGATCAAGCATCCTCGAAAGCACTCAGCGTCAAATGAAAAGAAAAGACGTGATCAGTTCTCGAGAATAACACAAGCTGAACTAGATGTCTTTTTCTCAAAAAGGCAGACGTGTTTTAATTGTGGAATTCTGAGACACATTGCAAGAAATTGTGTTCATCGTCCCTACTACTCTAGGAACATGTATCATCAGAAGGCTATGCACTCTCACCTTACCAAAAATGGACCTCCCAAAGAAAGGCCTTCTGATAGAGACTGGAATCTTGCCAAACAGGAAAATCAAAAAATTTCAAAAATAAACAGGTTTCAAAGAAAAACAATTTTCCATCAAAAGAAAGTGTTTCAGACAAAAAATTGGAAACCTGAAACTCATGTTGGATCCCAGTCTCCGTGTTCACATCCATCAGCTTCTACCTCGTCACCAAAAACCACAAGCAATGATAAAAGTCATATGATCTTTCGCGATGTTACTTACACAGATAGCGTTGGTAAACTCAGGTCCACTATGGCCTGGGTTTCAGTCTCTAACTGATTCCGTTAAATGTGCTGGAACGACTATGGAGGACTATCTTTAGACTCTGGTTTATTGATAGTGGTTGTTCTAGATACATGATAGGAGACATATCCCAGTTGAATGACATCAAGATATTCGACGAAGGATGTGTCAACTTCGCTGGAGGAGAATCAGGGAGAATCACCATGAAAGGCACAGTCAAAAATGGCATCCTTACCTTTCCAGACATTAAATATGTCCCTGAGCTAAAGCACAGTCTACTGAGCGTATCACAGATGTGCGACAAAGGAATGGAAGTTCTCTTCACCAAGAGTGGCTGCGTTATCTTGAAACCAGGAATTATCATACTTGAAGACTGGTTTCTAATTGAAGCTGAACGAAGAGGAAATGCTTATGTGATTGATATGAACAAAGCACCTACTGATCAAGTTACTTGTTTGTTTTCAGAAATTGCTGAACATGATGCTATGCTGTGGCATCGTCGGTTGGGTCACCTGAACACGAAAAATTTGAATCGGTTAGCAAAAGGAGGTCTCATCAGGAACTTGCCAATCAAGGATTTCATGCAAATAGAGAAATGTGAAGCATGTGCTAGAGGAAAGCAGCATCGAAGGCCTCATAAGTCCAAACCTGTTCATACCACTTCAAAGGTTTTGGAACTGCTGCATATGGATTTATTTGGCCCGGTCAATGTACTCAGTATTGGAGGAAAGGCTTACTGTTTGGTTATCACAGATGATTTTTCTCGTTTCACTTGGGTATTCTTCTAGGAGCAGAAAAGCGAGACAACTAGTATAATCAAGAAATTTGTAATACTCATGGAGAATCAGTTAAATGAACGTGTAAAGATTATTCACTGTGACAACGAGACAGAATTCAAGAATGCCGAGCTGAATGAGTTTTGTGCCCTAAAAGGAATCGATCGTCAATACAGTACAGCAAGATCTCCTCAACAGAATGGAGTTGCAGAAAGACGCAATCGTACTCTTATCGAAGTTGCTCGCACAATGCTGATAGATTCGGGTCTTCCACTAATATTCTGGGCAGAAGCAGTGAACACGGCTTGCTACGTTCAGAATCATGCCTTGATCAACAAACGTTACATGAAAACTCCTTATGAGATAGTGGAAGGTCAAAAACCCTTGGTGCAACACTTTCATACTTTCGGTTGTCCGTGTGTACTTCTTCTCATGGATTCCTGAGGAAAATTTGAAGCTAGAGGAGATCCATGTTATTTCATTGGATACGCTAAGAATACTTCTTATCGTGTGTACAACAAGGTCAAGAAGCAGATTGTGGAAGGATATCACGTGGATTGGCTGGAAGAAAATCCAAAAGATGCTCGCATTGGACCTGAATGGCTATATGATTATTCCTCCTTGTTTCAATCATTTCCTATTTTGTCTGATGAAATTTTTGATGCAGGAGTTTCAGCTGCTGAGATGCCTATTCCCTTTGAAGATGAAGATGAGGATGTGCCTTTGCAAAATATGATCAAGAAACTCACTATGAATACATCAGGATTTGACATGGATACTACAGCACAACGTCACTCCTCCACTACTCAGGAACCAACTCCTGAACCTTCAGCAGCTATCCCTGATGGTGAAGCTAACAAAACTGAAGTCTCTGCTGGACCGTCAAACATTCAAGGAGCTTCTCTGTTTCAAGATGCAATTCCATCAGATTGCACTGTAGATCCTCGAGTGGTCAACACCGCTGCACCAAATGAGGGGGAGCCATCTGGAATAGCATCAAGAAGCTTTTCAAATTTGCAACCAAAACTGCAAGTCCCTGCAACACCAATTCCACAGCGTGTTCAGAAAAGTCACCCAATCACGAATGTCATTGGCCTAGTATCTGCTGGTGTTCAGACCCGCAGCAAATCTGGAGACATCAACTCATGTTTATACTCTTGCTTCATATCAAGATTGAGTCTTAAAATATTAATGTTGCTTTGCAGGAACCTGGATGGGTTGATGCAATGCATGAAGAGCTTAATCAGTTCGAAAGGCTTGGAATATGGAAGCTTGAAAAGCTGCCTCAAGGAAAACGAGCTCTTGGCGCACGATGGGTATTTCGTAACAAGCAAGATGATTCTGGAGTGATAGTGAGGAACAAGGCTAGATTAGTAGTCCAAGGCTTCAGTCAGGTCGAAGGTTTAGATTATGATGAAGTATATGCTCTAGTAGCACGTCTTGAAGCCATCCATATTTTCCTGGCATATGCATCCTTTATGGGCTTTACAGTCTATCAAACGGATGTAAAGACAACATTTCTTTATGGGAAGGTCAAGGAGGAGATCTATGTTGCTCAACTCCCGGGCTTTGTTGATCAAGAGAAAGAAGGTTATGCCTACAAGCTGGACAAGGCTCTATATGGTTTGCACCAAGCACCCCGTGCATGGTATGCTACCCTAACAGAACATTTGCTCGCTCATGGGTACACTCGAGGGACAATCGATCAAACGCTGTTCATTAAACGTGTTGACAAGGACATCATCCTAGTTCAAATATACGTTGATGACATCATCTTCGGATCGACAAATGATGCACTTTGCAAGGAGTTTGAAGAGGTCATGAAGAGGAAGTTCGAGATGAGTTCTTTAGGAGAGATGAGAATGTTTTTGGGCCTGCAAGTTCGTCAGAATAATCAAGGAATCTTGATTCACTAGAGTAAATATGTAAATGACGTTCTTGCAAAGTTCAGCATGACAAACTCAAAGCCAATAGACTCCCCAATTGCAGAATGACCGTTGTTGACTGAGGATCTAGAGGGAAGTCCTGTTAATCCGACATTGTATCGATCTATGATCGGTTCACTGATGTACTTGACTGCGAGTCGGCCAGACATTCTCTACGCCATTTGTTAATGTGCTCGTTATCAGGCCAACCCTAAACTCACTCATCTAACTGCTGTTAAAAGAATTTTTAGATACTTGAAGGGAGCTCCTAAAATCGGACTCTGGTATCCCAGAGATTCAAACTTTGATCTGTTTGCTTTTTCAGATAGCAATTTTGGAGGGACAGACAGGGATAGAAAATCTACGTCAGCTGGATGCTAGTTCTTGGGAGATAGACTCATCTCTTGGCAGTGTAAGAAGAAGCAAACTGTATCTCTCTCCACAGCAGAAGCAGAGTATGTTGCAGCATCTGCCTGCTGCTCCCAGGTTCTCTGGATGCAACATCAGCTGGAGGATTACGGTTTGACTTATAATGATACAACTATTTATTGTGATAATGATGCCACTATCTAGATCACTAAAAACCCTGTTTTTCACCCTAAAACCAAGCACATTGACATCAAAATTCATTTCATACGAGATTGCTTTGACCGAGGTCTAATTAAACTTGAACAAATCTATACTGATGCTAACACAGCGGATCTTTTTACAAAACCTGTTAGTGTCTCAAGGTTCAATGTGCTTGTAGACCTCTTGAAAATGATACGTTTCACCGACTGAGCTTCTATTAAAAAAAAGGGGGGGTTTTAAGAATAACGGTATCTCATCTGGTAAATTTAGGCATAAAGTATTCTACTTTTTCACAAATTTAGGGGGAGAAAAGTTGTCGGGAAGTGAATGAATTTTTGTGTTAAAGAACTTGATTAACACATGTAAGGTTTCAATGCTGAACATGCTAGGATCTACTGCGACGTGTTGATAGGACTAACGCTCGAAAAGCAAAAAGAGGCAAAAGTGATACAAACATAATGGACTGGACATCTCGTGGGTAACAGATCAACGGTGTAAGATTTCATGGTCTTAAATCCTGCGTTGATAGATAGCCAACATCTGAGGTTTCGAGTCTTTATGCTGATGAATCATCCGGGATATCAGGGCTGTCCCTCTGTTGCATCCAGACTATATGCAGACCTGGGCACAGTTAGGATATCTTGAAAAAGAGCCACAAAAGGGCCAAAACCTGTAAAACGGAAGAAATCTCACTAAAAAGGAGAATTCCGTGTGCTATTAAAGCCAAATCCGTATCGTTACAGGTATCTGTCTCACCCTTGTTAGAACTTCTCTGGTCTCTTTGCTGTACGGAAGTACCGACCTGTTCACCAGGAAGTCTGGCGTTGAAAAACTTAAGGATGATCTCAGTATACTCACCTGCTACGATGAACTGTTGCGCTTACCTTGATCGCGGGGGGTATGCCTTGAAATTGGACACACGGATGTTACAGTATAATTCTACCTAAAGTGTATCACAAAGCTAAAAGTTGAAGATTGGGCGTTAAATTTAAAGAGGACAAGCATATTAACAATCGCGTGGACCAGTCCAAGTAAACGAAGAGCTGAAAAGTGTTCGTTAATCAGTTTGAAAACGATTTGATCCCGTGGCACTCCTCCCAAAATTACCCCAGTATTGGTATTTCATATATATTTATATTCTTATATTATGCTATTATTTTATTAGTTGCTCGGTGTGTAGATTCCTTGATTTTAAAGGGGTTATTTTGCTATTTTTGAAAAGGTTTGATGAAAATAATAATAAAATATTGATCTGGATGGCCCACCATCTCGGATGGGACCCATCAGGGTTTGACCAAGTCAAAGCCTGAACAGGCCCACCATCTCGGACCAATCATCCGAGATGGACCTGGCCCATTATCCATCCGAGAGCATTAAATACTAAAAAGGACAAAGGTCCGAGACACAATCTCGAACCATCTCGGACTGCGTTTAAAGAATTCTCTCTCAATACTTTCATCTCGGACAATCTCGGATTGAAAAGGTGCATTGCAGATGATCTCGGAATAAGAGATCATCATCTCGGATGATCTCGGATTAGCAGACTATCATCTCGGATGATCTCGGATGGAATGACTATGTCATTCCGGATGAAGAGGTCCATCCTAGATGAAACTTCATCATTCCGGACCTTGACCAGAGTTGGCCTGAACCCTTTTGACCTGAACTTCTTTGACCTGAGCCTTTGACCTGCTAATCTGGACTGCTTATGAACCTTCTTCTTGACACGTTGGCTAATGTTTGAACTATTTGACGTGTTGACTCGTCAAATATTCAAATATAAGTTAACTCATTTTAAAAGGAATCTAACATTTGAAGTTTAGTGCAGAAAATATGGATGGCGCTATGATGCAAGAGAGAAATCAGCGACAATTAGAAGTGGAACTTTTTCATAATCAAGCAGGCTACTTGACGGATCCTCCAGCAGAACACATGGAGCTATTTGGATCACTTATTCGGGGTTTAAACAATTGCCCCATCACACATGCTTTACGAGCAGAACCAGCTATATGCAACAGTTGCATAAACACATTCTAGAACACAGCAAAGATCAACAGACAAGGAGCTGGATCAATTGAAGCAACCGTTCAAAAGATGAAGATCATTGTGACCGAGGCAATAGTACGAGAAGTTTTAAGATTTGGAGATCAGCCACACCATCCAACGTCTTACGATCAAACCAGAGTTCTCGTTGCACTTCGAAGGATGAGCTATGAAGGGGGTTATCCAACAGTTCTGAAGAAATTATTTCCACCATATTGGAGGTTGTTGGTACACTTCTTTCTACAGTGCATCACAGAAAACAAAGGCGGGTTCGATCAACTCAACAAGACACAAACTTCTGCAATCGTGGCATTGGTGAATGGATGGGATTTCAATTTTTCTACTTTTATCTTTTATGATATGAAGAAGATGCTCAAAGATCCGAAAAAGAAGATATTCATGCTGTATCCAAGGTTTATTCACATGATTCTTGATGACCGATACCCAACATTGGTCAAAAGCCCAAACTTCATCAATCTAAAGCCAATGGGGCCGAGTTGCTTTGAGAATGCTTGTAGAAACAAAAGAGCTAAACATCACAATTTTGAAGGAAGATTTGCTCTTGAAAAGCATGGAAGGTTTGCTGATATTGTGCAAGGGGCTCCTGTTGCCCCAGTTCCTCCAGTTGCCACTGTTGCTCCAGTTCCACCACCAATCAACGCACAAATTGCTGAAGAGCATGATGTACAGCTTATGAAGAAAGTAAAATAGGTAGCTGATGATGAAGATGAGATTCAAGTTGTTGATTTTGAATTAGAGACAGGCTCTAGTGAAGAAACTGATTCTGAAAGCGAGGTGGAGATAATGATGTCTGATAAGGAAGAGGATACTGTTCGTAAGCCTGTGCCATTAACAAGTGAGAATTTAGCAGCATTACTTCTGAGTTTACAGGGTGGTGATGGAAACCCTCCATCTGTCTCCACTGCTGATGTTCGAAATGTTGCCGCCACATCGCAAGTTGAAACAAGAATCGAAGCAAGTGCTGATGATGCTGAAGAATCAGCTAAAAAGAAACAAAGAACCGACTCCGCACCTGATGACATTCTCTCTGGCCCATCAACTGCCCCTGAGTCCACTCCAATCATTGACCCTCAGCCTGATCCACAAACAGAATATGCATCGAAGAAGACAAACACAGAGGACCCAGATCTGTATGACTTTAACTTTGATTTTGATACCACCCCCTCACAGCCAGGCAGTTCAAGTGGTGGTGTTCGATTTGAAGCTGGAAGCTCAAGTGGAGTAGGTGCTACTGAGCATGATGAAGCAGCTTTTCGTTATGCGACTGAGAAAAGACAAATCTTTGAAAGCTACAACAACATTGATGAAGATGATTATGTAAAAAGGTTAAAAAGGTGTGTGGTCGTATTAGAACAGGATGCAGAGCTGAAGAATGCTCAGATTGTATCTCTTCAACAAGACACTGCTTTAAAAGAAGCCCATATCTTATTACTACAGTCACAACTCACTAACAGAGATCTCACAATAGATCAGTTGCAAGGTGATGTAGGGATGTTGATGTCCACTGTGTATGATCTGAAGGCGAAGTTAGAGAAGAAGTTTGGAAATGAGTTTGTTGACAAAGAAAATGAACAATTTTATGTTGGAAGAACTGAACAAACTCCTTAACAGAGAGCGGCAGCTCATGCAGCAGCTGAAGCAGAACGTGCAGCTGCTTTAGAAGCTTATCTGGCTGCTAAGCCAAAGAAAAGAAGCAGCAAGTCAAAGAAAAGGCTAGAGAAGGAGAAACAGAAAGAGAAAGAGAAGCAGAGCCACAAGCAACTGTTGGTAATGAAGAATCCAGATACGAATCCTCTTGATGAAAACTTTCAGTTGAAGGATCCCATGAAGAGGCCTGACAGACTTGTAATGGAATTGGGATCTTCTCACTATGATGAGATCGGGAACAAATCTGAAGTTGCATGTTGGAGGTATGAGCATGATAAGCAGATGTGGCTGATTACACGCAAGAGTGGTCACAGAGAATATTATGCTAAGGAAAGTCAATTTGAGTCTTGGACGAAGATTGATTTGAAGAGCCTTCTGCGTGCTCCCTTTTATGACCCAGGTCTAAATTGAAGAGGTAGAGGTTGGGCATTCTACTCAAGACTTGAAAGAGAAGTGAGAACCAACTTTGCCACAATGAAGACTGCTGAGCCAACTATCAGAAGAAATCCTGGTGTTCGTGATCCTCACACCAAGCGCACTATCAAATCAGTGATTTGGCCAGCTACCGACAAAGAGAAGATCATTCCAATTGCAAAGAAGTTTGAGAGAGGAATTCTGAGAAACTTCAAGTTCAGGGCCTCTGATCCTAAAATGGCCGAAGCTGCTATTGTCACTGAAGAGCAATCCATCAGGATCCCGAATTCGTATCACCTGATGAGTTTTCATGAAGAAGATATCATGGTTCTTACAAATCATCAAATCCATTCCAACGAGAAATATGAAGAGTGTGCGAAGGCCTGGACAAGCGCTGATGCTAACATTCTGATGAATCGTCTGTTTGCTCCAGAAGAAGAACAAGGTGGTCCTCAGGTCTGATGCAGCTACTGATCTAGTAAACCTAGGGGGAGATTGTTAGGCCCTTGAAGGTTTATGGATAAGTAGCTTAGTGATTTAGTAGGAATTTTGGGTTAATGATGTAATTTGGGCTTTTTGGGTAAGTTGGGCCTAGGGTTTAGGGAGCCTCCTCCCTAACCACTTACTTTAAACAGAATGATAGGTCTTAGGTGCATGGTTGGTGATTTTAAGCAAATCTTATGTTAGACAATTTAGATTGTATGCAAGATTGAATCCTTTGAATACAAGAATCCTTCTTTCATCTCTTTTGTTTCTTTTACAACTTGTTTGTGTGATTTCGCCACCTTACAAGTTGTGCGATATCATTGTGATCTCAGTTTCGGGACTTACATTCACTTAAGGGTATTTTGGTCAATTCATGTTTTTATTTAAATGTTTAAATAAAACCAAAAAAATTGCATATACACATTCATCTTCCCCAATTTCCTAACCCTAAAACCCTAACCACCACATCTTGCCACCACCACTGTCACACCCCAACCGATGGTGGAAATATCAGGGCATGGCACTGGGCAAAACAGATTGTTCAAGAGAATCCACAACAACTATTAAATTACAATATCTTTAAGGTTAATATCCCATACTACTAACAGACAAATTAAAAACACTCATTATTGATTTAGTTTAAAAAACAAATAAACTGTTCCGACAACTCAGATTTATTTAATGTAGTTTCTAGACTTCCTACTTGATTCATCACAACAAGCTAGGATCCTATCAACCTGTTACATATGTTAAAATAAAGTCAATACATAGAATGTAAAGGTGAGAACACAAGTTTGAGTAGCATATAGTATAGTGATGGGTGTCGAGTGTGATATATTTTTATTTATATTTTAAGCCCCTTTTTAACACTTTAGTCAAGTTTTAAATTTATAAAACACGATATTCTACTGACACTAAACACACATATGGGCAAGTGCACCCATCGTGAGTATAGTAGAGAGTAGGTAAGATACCGAGGTCGTCCAAGGACACAAGAGCTTTTAGTTTCGGTTTATCCTCAACGTCTAATCAAATCAAAAAGTTTTAGAAAAGGTTTTTAAACATGAAAAATAAAAACTAAAAATGCGGAAAAATAAAATAAAATAAAAACAGATAGACAAGATGAATCACTTGGATCCGACTCGCCTTTAATGTAGCCTTTGATGATTTCCGCACTTTTGCACTTTTTAAGAGATTATCTTAGTTATAGTAGTAGGCCCCTCTTTTGAAGGTGACGTTACCCTCAACCAAGTGGTTTGAGTCAGCAAGGATACAATCCCAAAGGGTCGGAATATTGAAAGATAATTAATTAAGTTATTAATGCGTAATGTGGTAGGGCCCCTCTTTTGAAGGTGACGTTACCCTCGGCTAAGTGGTTTGAGTCAGCAGGGATATAATCCCAAGTAGCCAGGTTAATGTATTAATAGTAGTTTACATATGAGGGGATCAAGCCATTCAGACCCCCGCCATCCAATACCAGTGGGTATTGAAGGAGGTCCTAGTAAGCTTGACCCAGGTCCTTGCAGGATCTATACACTGAACAAGGCAAGAGCCTTACCAAACCATTCCCTTAACCCCCGACCAGGTAGCCAACATATCTCTATATAGACCGTAGAGATATGAATGGTGTAAATCTTTTATTTTATATAGACAGTAAAATAACGCCAAGACACCACAGACAAATGATAAGGAAGTTTCACCTTCAACCCACTTAGAGAAATAATCCGTCATTGCTAGCATAAAGACTTTTCCTCCCGGAGCTTTTGGTAGCTTTCCCACTATATCCATACCCCACTTCATAAATGGCCAAGGGGAAACAATAGGATACAACGGTTCAGCAGGTTGATGCCGTATGTTGCTATGTCTTTGACATGCGTCACATCTTCGAGCATATTCTGCGGCATCTTTTCTCATTGTTGGCCAATAATATCTTGTCCTTAATACTTTTGAGAATAACGACCTGCCCCCAGTATGGTTGCCACAATCCCCTTCATGTATATCCTGAAGTACTTCTTTGGCTTCAGGATCCTCCAAGCACCTCAAATACGGTCCTGCAAGAGATTTCCTGTATAAAATATTATTTATAATAGTGAATCGTGATACCTTCATCCTAAATGCCTTAGGATTTTCATTTCCAGGGATGTGTCCTTCTTTGAGATATCTCATGATTGGAGCCGTCCAGGATTTAGGATCCTCTTCAGGATGCTCTGCTCCAGGATCCTGAATACCCGCTACTTCTTTATCCTGAGGATTCGTTGCAGGATATAAGACATGTAATATTGGTATTTGGGTCCCTTCAGGTATCCTGATCGATGATCCCAAATTTGCTAAGGCATCCGCTTCAGCATTATCCTCCCTTGGTACCTGTTCAAGTATAAAAACATCGAAATATCCTGCTAATTTTTTGAGAATATCGAGATATTCGATTAATTTCTCACCCTTAACTGCATAGGATCCATTAAAATGGTTAGTAATTAACAAAGAGTCAACATATACTTGCAAATTTTTGATACTCATGCTCTTAGCCAACTCTAATCCTGCAATTAAAGCCTCATACTCTGCTTCATTATTAGTAGCAGGAAATTCACACCTAATAGCCTGGGGTAATATGTCCCCCTGTGGCGATTTTAGTAGTATTCCTAATCCTACTCCTCTTACATTAGATGCACCATCAGTATATAATGTCCAGGATCCTGAGGATTCTCCTAACTGTTGAACTTTTAGGTCTACCTCATCCTGAATATCACTACTGAAATCAGCCACAAAGTCAGCTAAAGCTTGAGACTTTATGGCATTTCTAGGTTCATATACTAAATCATAAGCACTTAACTTTACTGACCACTTGGCCATCCTGCCTGACATCTCTGGTTTCCTGAGCACATTTTTGACAGGATAATTTGTTTTAACATGTATCCTATGTGTCTCGAAATAATGTCTAAGCTTTGTCGATGCCATAACTAGAGCTAATATTAATTTTTCTAAATGAGAATACCTAGTTTCAGCATCTAACAAACTTTTACTAACATAATAGACAGGATATTGCTGACCTTCATGCTCTTTTATAAGAACGACACTTACAGCATTCCCTGATACAGCAAGGTATAGGGATAGTGGTTCACCATTTTCAGGCTTCATCAATAAAGGTGCGGTTGAGAGATATCGTTTCAAATCCTGCAAGGCTGCTTCATGCTTCTCCCCCCATTCGAATCTTTTGTTTTTCTTCAGGATATCATAAAAATCTTTGCACTTCTCTGAGGATCTCGAGATAAACCTGTTTAAAGCTGCTACTCGGCCTGTCAATCTTTGTACGTCCTTCATATTTGAGGGTGATTTTATATCCAGGATAGCTTTGATCTGCTCTGGGCTTGCTTCTATCCCCCTTTTTGTCACCATATATCCAAGAAACTTTCCTGCCCCCACTCCGAAATGGCATTTAGCAGGATTCAGCTTCATTTTGTATCGATCCAGGATATCAAATGCTCCCTTGATATCCTGGAGGTGATCCTCAGCCTTTTTAGATTTCACCACCATATCATCGATATATACCTCCATGGTGTCCCCCAGTTTGTCTTTGAACATCATGTTTACCAATCTTTGGTATGTTGCACCTGCATTTTTCAAACCAAAAGGCATAGCTGTATAACAATAAATACCTGTTGGTGTCATGAAGGCAGTATCCTCCTGGTCAGAAGGCTCCATTTGGATCTGTTGAAATCCTGAGGATGTGTCCATGAAGGTCAGCATTTCATGCCCGGCAGTGGCATCTACCATTGCATCAATGTGGGGAAGAGGAAATGGGTCTTTAGGACAAGCTTTGTTCAAGTCTGTGTAGTCCACACAAACTCTCCATTTCCCATTTTTCTTCTGTACTACAACCACGTTTGCTAGCCACCTTGGGAACTTAACCTCTCTGATCATCCTGGACTTTAATAATCTCTCAACTTCCTCCTGGATAATCGTGTTCCGCTCAGGAGCAATCTTCCTTCTTTTTTGCTGCACAGGCTTGAATGATTTATCAATTCCAAGCTTGTGAGTGATAATATCTTTGGATATGCCTGTCATATCCTCATGCTTCCATGCAAACGTTGACATCCTACATTTCAAAAAGTTAATTAATTGTTCTTCAATATCCTGAGGGATATTGGTCCCTACGAGCACCGAAATATCGGGATTATCCTGGTCCAGGATAATTTTCTTCACATCCTACTCCGGATCCTTCACGATATCCTAGGCCCGCGTCTTTAATTGCTATGCTGCACTAGGTTTGGTTGAGGATTTCATCGAGGATGAGTAGCATTCTTTCGCCTCCTGCTGATCACTATCGACTTTGACAACTCCCCAAGGTGTAGGTATCTTGATGCATTGGTGATATGTTGATGGCACAGCCTTCATATCGTGAATCCACGGTCTTCCCAGTATGATGTTGTAGCAGGAGAGAGAATCCATCACACAGAAATGTTGTATCGAGTTGACTCCTTCAACGTATACTGGCAACTTTATCTCTCCCACTGTGTTTCTAGCCTCTCCACTGAACCCAACAAGCACGGTAGACTTTGAAGTGATATCCATTGGAGATACATTCATTCTCTTCAGAGTTTCTAGTTGGATTATGTTGACGGAGCTGCCATTATCAACAAATATCCTGCGTACAATATGGTTAGCCACATATAACGTTATTACCAGAGCATCATGGTGAGGATACTGGACAGTATCCCTGTCATCAGCATCAAAAGTGATCACTTTGTCAGTTGTGAGGGTAGTCATCCTGACAGGTTTGTCTCCCCTTTCGGCCTTAGCTTCTTTTGCGTGTCTCTTTGCTGCTGAATACGAAGTTCCACAAATGTCGGATCCTCCCGAAATGAAGTTGATTATCTTGGCATCCGCAGGAGGTGATGCTGCTCGTTCAGGATCCTTCTCAGTATCCTGACCCTTATTCTTCTTTCTTCCTAAGAGATCTTTCAGATATCCCTTACTTAGAAGATAGCTTATTTCTTTCCTTAGAGCAATGCAATCCTCAGTTACATGTCCGAAATCTTCGTGGAAAGCACACCATTTTGACTTATCTTTCCAGTCAGCCTTTTGTTGATTCTTTCGAGGCCACCTAGCCTTGTCTCCTAGACCCTGCATGGCATACATCAATTCAGGAATGTTAACAGAAAAGCAATATTCAGACAACTCAGGATACTCTTCAGGATCCTCATCTTCGACAGCATTCACTCTCTTGTTTTCATTTCTACCATATGGCTTAGGCCGATATGACTTGAATGAGGATTCTAACTTCCTGTTAGTTGACTCATTAGATGAGTTCATCCTTTCTTGCATCTTCCTGTCATCTTCCAGACGGATATATCTTAAAGCCCTGTTACGAGCTTCGTCGAGATTCCTGCAGGGATTCATTACAAGATCCTGATAAAACTGAGAATCCTTTTGTAATCCCATCTTAAAAGCTTGCACAGCTGTTGCAACATCAAGATGTGGGATATCCAAGGATTCTCGACTGAATTTGTTCACATAATCCCTCAAGGATTCCTGAGGCCTTTGAGTTATCCTGTAAAGATCACTGGTTAGTTTCTCAAAACTCCGACTACAAGAAAATTGACTGTTAAATAAATTAACCAAATGAGCAAACGAAGTAATTGAGTGAGGAGGAACATTTAACAACCATTTTAAGGCTGATCCTGTTAGAGTAGAACCAAATCCCTTGCACAAGCATGCTTCCTTGAGTTCCGGAGGGATAGGGTTAATCTCCATTCTTTCCCTATACTGAGCAATATGCTCTTCAGGATCCGTAGTCCCATCATAAAGCTTCATGTTGGGGGTTTGGAATCTCTTTGGGATCTCAGCATCACAGATAGGATATGCAAAACGAGATATCTTGTGGCTGTCTTGGGACACTTCCGGGATCGGCTGGACCACCCCAGGTACACTAGATATCATGTCCTTCAACTTCTGAAGTTCCCTAGTAAGTGATGATGTTACACCTGTATCCTGCAAAGATCCACTATTGTTAGTAGCATGAGTATTATTATTATTTGACACGTTACCCGTTGGAGGATTTTGCCCGTATCCTGAAGCATATCCTGAGCTCCTCATGGATGACATCCTGACCGAGGAGGGTATTTCAGGAGTATGACTCTGAGGAAGGCTGGGCACAATATTCCCCCTGTTATCCTCAGTATACACAGCTGAACTAAAGTTCAACGTTCTGGGATGTAATGGAGTGACACTATCCTCAGTAGATCTGCTCGAGCCAGACTTCAGGAGTTGTATTTCCCTTAAAAGCATTTGGTTTGTTTCCCGTTGCTGCCTCATTTGTTCCTGCACACTTCCAAATAAAGTAAGAATTTCATCATTAGAAGCTAGAACAGGAGCAGATTCCTGAACACTGCGAGTAGGGATAATATCCTGAGGTCGTGAAGAAGCTGGCATCCTTGGAGGAGGTAGTAGAAGCACCGAACCAGTAGTAGCAGAAGTCATAGCAGACACAGTAGAGGAACTCATGTTTGATCTTGAGGCCATTATGGACAATGTGGCAAAAAGTTTTGAAAATAGAAAGCCGATTAGCGATTTCACAAAAAAAAATTTAGTAAAGAGAGCACCACTTGCCCCACGGTGGGCGCCAAATTGTTTTGGTCAAAAATTACCTAAGCAATTTAGTGATCAAATTAGTTAAGTGAGGTAGTGTGCTAGAAATATGTGTGAAAAATATGCTTGTTAAGTTACTTAGAAAATCAGTATTCAGGATACGGCTCAGGATATAGAGCTGTATCTATGATCAAACTATGAGCAAAAAGGAAAGTAAACGACACGAGGTGTACGAGGAAAGCCCTTGATCAATCTAGATCGCCGGCATAAAACCTCGGGAGCTGACAATCGCAGCTGCCTTGTTCTTCTATTGCTTCAAATATCAGGATACAGTGCAGGATGTGGTGCGGATCGACTATGTGTTACAATGAAATTTGAATACAAGTGTGGTGTTTGTAATGAGCTAGAGAGTGAAAGTATTCGAAAGCGTCAGTGAAAATTGTGTGCCTTAAACTGATCCGCCCCCATCTATTTATAGTAAAGATAATGTAACAAACTATCCTAAACTTCCGGGATCCACCGAATATTCCTTAATCGAACGTTGTAGACCTGGTCTTTCGGGTTCAACGTCTCTCCTTCAAGAAACACATCCGAGTCTTGAGGAGAAGAAGTCCACTTGACCGTTAGCAAGTCTCAGCCTTTAACCTGCACGTGGTTAATTCAATAAACCTCAGGATATCGCCCAAGATGTTAGCAATATCCTCTTCCAGCATCCTGGTCACAAATAAACAAATAAAGGCAGGATATTGGTCAGGATATGTATGCTTAGAAAATGAGCCATAACAGTGACTATAAGGTATTACCTTGGAAGGTTATCCCTATGCAACTATGGTCACAATATGTGCTTGGTCGGATCCTTACGATCGACCAAACGGGTCGGGTTCGAAAGTCTAAGCGTTTGTCAAGACCGCTTGACTTATGACCCTATACAAGCACTAGACTAAAAGTGACGAGTTAAACATGTTAAAACATGTTTAACTAAGTTAGAAAACAAGTTTGATATGAAAACAAAGTGTTTTCATATCCGAAAATAGCTTCGACGCAAAATACGCATAAACACGTATTTTTATCGAAACTTTGACTCGTCACTTCGACTAATCGACGTGGTAATCAGTAGGTATAGTCACAAGGGACTATAACCATCGTGATTACACTCATGTTGCAAAGTTCAAACGAACTTTGTGTTGACCAAATCATGGTCAAAGCAGAAAGAGGCTTACAAAAGGTCCAAGCAATGAAGATTTGAACTCAAAATACTCAAGTATGAAGCTTCACAAGTGAGAGCTTCAACTTAGAGAAGAATTGAGATCAAATTGTGAGGAATGAAGTGAAGAGCCCACTTCTATTTATAGTAAGCTTGGATTAACAAGATCATGACAAGTGTTTTTGCAAGAGTCAAGGTTCAATCCTAACCATACACTTGTGGAACATGGTTTAGTATACAATGGTAGCTCTAAAACCAGTTCATAGTATTGAGAAATTGCATAAAAGACCCTCAAATTCAAGCTAGTTGCTGAAAACTGATGTTTCTGTCAAAACAGGGCCATCGCGTGCCGCCACGGCACCACCCTGTTGTTGTGGAGCGACGCCACCCCCCTATCTGAAACAGAAAGTTTCACAAATTGGTAGAAATGGTCCCTGCAGCATGTTTAAGCCATTTTCGACGCGTTTAAACCCCGTTAACCCATTTTCAAGGCTCTACAAGGTTTTTAAAGCATAGGGGACTTGAAACATGCTTGAAATTATCTCGGATGTCGGTTCGTTTGATCGTATAGTTACGTTATTCGGTTAATTACGACGAAACACGAACGGACGCGAAAACGATCCAAATTTCACGACGAATGGTATTTTTGCATTCCAAACACTAAAATAAAATATTTTAATGATTATAAAATTTTTGGATCTCCGGATATGTTCAGAACGTAAGATATGCGCGTAAATGCAAACTTATGCACTTTTTGACGCTTTTAGTCCCTGTTTATCAAATAAGTTTATTTTCGCATACCGAACCCCTCAAAGCCTATTTCTAAGCTATGTAAAGGATATTTAGGGTATGTTTAACTTATGATCATGTTCCGGAATGTTCGTTACAGTACGAATCGGCATAGTTTCGCAGTTTGAAGGAAATAGTCCCTGCGATCGAATAAACTTATTTTTGACACACCAAACCCTCCAAAACTTATTTCTAAGTTATGTAAAGGTTATTTAAGGTATGTTAAGCCTATATCACTATTCCGGAGTGTTTGTCGCGTTAAACTGATTACGTTTACGCATCAGTTTGCGTATAACTTTCTAGAAAGCGATTTAAAGCTTGAAATCGAACTAGAATCAAATCGTAAAATCGTCAAACACAAATACACAAATATTAACACCAAAACACATCGTTTTATTGATAATGGATATTGTTTTACATCGTACATCATTTACAGAGCACAGTTGTCACAGTCTCCCCTACTTTAGGAAATTTCATCCCGAAATTTTAACTAGAGGAAACTTGTGAAAACAAATGTGGATATTTCGCTTTCATTTGGTCCTCACGTTCCCAAGTAAACTTTGGGCCACGTTTGGACTCCCAGCGAACTTTAACCAATCGTATTCGCTTGTTCTTCAACTGTTTGACTGCACGGTCCATTATCTCCACAGGTTTCTCGACAAAGTGCATTGTTTCATCAACTTGAATTTCGTCGAGTGGAATATGAAGATCAGTATCGGCTAAACACTTTCGTAAATTGGACACGTGGAATGTTGGGTGAATATTCCCAAGTTCAGGAGGTAGCTCAAGTCGATAGGCAACCTTTCCGATTCTTTCAACAATCTTAAATGGTCCAACATATCGTGGTGCAAGTTTTCCTTTCTTTCCAAATCTCACCACTCCCTTCCAAGGGGATACCTTGAGTCGGACACGGTCTTTGACTTGAAATTCCAAGGGCTTGCGTCGCATATCCGCATAACTCTTTTGACAGCTTCTAGCTGTCAGAAGATTATCGTGAATTTTCTTGATTTTATCTGTCGTTTCCAGAATGTGCTCAGGTCCAATAAGCTGAGCTTCACCGATCTCATTCCAATAGACAGGTGAACGACATTTTCGACCGTATAAAGCTTTGAATGGTGCCATATTAATGCTAGCATGATAACTATTGTTATAAGAGAACTCGATCAACGGTAGATGAGAATCCCAATTACCTCCAAAGTCTATCACACATGCTCTAAGCATATCCTCCAATGTTTGTATGGTTCTCTCGGATTGTCTATCTGTTTGGGGATGATAAGCAGTGCTCAGATTTAGTTGAGCTCCCATAGCAGATTGCATGGTTTTCCAAAAGTGAGACGAGAATCGAGCATCACAATCAGATATGATATCCAAAGGAACACCATGTCGAGATACAATCTCATCAACATAAATCTTGGCAAGTTTATCAGCAGATAGATCCTTGCGAATCGGTATAAAGTGAGCTGACTTCGTTAATCGATCAATGACTACCCAAATAGCATCATGACCTCTAGATGTACGCGGTAACTTTGTGATGAGATCCATTGCTATGTTCTCCCACTTCCATACCGGTATCTCTGGTTGTAAGCAAACCAGATGGTCGTTGGTGTTCAGCCTTGACTTTGAGACAAGTTAGGCATTTCGATACATACAAGGCAACATCCTTTTTCATACCAGGCCACCAGTACTTAGTACGAAGATCCTTGTACATTTTGTCAGCACCAGGATGAATAGAATATCGAGACTTGTGAGATTCGTCCATCACTAAAGTGCGAAGATTGTCTTGTTTCAGAATCCACAAACGATCCTTGAAAAAGAATAACCCATTGTCTTTCGTCTCGAGTTTGGGCTCAAGTTGACGCGGTAACTCCTTACCCATCAAATTTTGTGTAACACAAGATTGTTGAGCTTGAGAGACACGAGTTTGAATATCAGATAGAGTGCGAATAAAATTAAGCTTGACTCGTTCCTTTCGACTTAGCGCATCGGCCACGACATTCTCCTTACCAGGATGGTAGCGAATTTTGCTGTCGTAATCGTTCAAGAGTTCAACCCAGCGTCGTTGTCTCATGTTCATCTCCTTCTGATTAAGAATGTGTTGGAGACTTTTGTGGTTTGTGAAAACCACACATTTCGTACCATAGAGATAGTGTCTCCAGATTTTAAGTGCAAAAACCACAACTCCCAACTCAAGATCATGAGTCATGTAGTTTTTCTCGTGGATCTTCAATTATCTTGACGCATAAGCTATCACTTTACCTCGTTGCATGAGAACACAACCAAGGCCTAAATTCGACGCGTCACAATAGACAACGAAATCATTGTTTCCATCGGGCAAATATAAAACAAGAGTATCACAGAGTTTTCGTTTTAGCGTTTGAAACGCTTCTTCTTATTTAGGTCCCCACTCAAAAGGCTTATTCTTCTGAGTCAAAGCAGTGAGAGGAACCGCGATCTGTGAGAAGTTCGAAATAAATCGTCGATAATAGCCAGCAAGACCAAGAAAAGAGCGAACTTCTGTGGGTGTCGTAGGTGTATTCCAATCCTTAATTGCAGCAATTTTGGAAGGATCCACATGAATACCCTGCTTGTTAACAATATGACCCAAAAACTGAACTTCTTTAAGCCAAAATTCACACTTGGAGAATTTAGCAAAAAGTTGTTCCTTCTTCAGGAGTTCCATTGTCAGGCGAAGGTGTTGTTCATGATTGGCTCGAGACTTCGAATAAATGAGAATGTCGTCAATGAATACAATGATGAACTTGTCTAAATAAGGTTTACAAACCCTATTCATTAAATCCATGAAAACAGTTGGGGGATTCGTCAAACCAAAAGGCATGACAGTGAACTCGTAGTGACCATATCTCGTGCGGAATGCTGTTTTGGGAATATCTTCTTCGAGAACACGAAGCTGATGATACCCAGAACACATATCGATCTTGGAAAAACATGAAGCACCTTGCAGCTGATCAAAGAGATCATCAATTCATGGTAGGGGATATCGATTCTTGATGGTAAGCTTGTTAAGCTCACGATAATCGATACACATACTGAAAGATCCATCTTTCTTTTTCACAAACAGGACAGGAGCGCCCCAAGGTGAATAACTCGGTCGGATGAATCCTTTATCAGATAACTCTTGAAACTGTTTTGATAACTCTTTCATCTCAGACGGTGCAAGACGATAAGGTGCTTTAGCAATCGGGTTAGCCTTGGGTACAAGATCAATATGAAACTCGACTTGATGAACTGGAGGCAAACCAGGCAGTTCATCAGGAAACACCTCTGGATAATCTCGAACAATTGGAATATATTGAATACACTTGCTCTTGCCTTTCGCTTCTGTGACATGTGCCAGGAAGGACACATATCCTTTTCGTAAATAACTTTGGGCTTTCGTACACGACATTAGTTTCAATCCACCAGATGGTTTCTCGCCACGAACCTCTAAAACTTCACCAGACGAAAGAGGAATACAGACAATCTTATCAAAACAAACCACATCATCATGATGTCTAGTTAACCAATCCATCCCCACAATAATATCGAAACTCCCAAGTTGCATCGGTGTGATGTCAATAGGAAAAAGATGGTTATCGAGGTTCAAATAACAATCGCGAATAACAGAATCGAGTACAAGAGGTTTACCAGCAACAATTTCGATAGATAAGGGTTTCCTCAGTTTAGTTCTAGGTATCGCAAGTAAAGGCTCAAATGATAACGAAACAAAACTTCTATCGGCACCAGAATCGAAAAGAACAGATGCAGGTTGATGGTTAACAAGGAACGTACCATTAACAACCTCGTTGTCAGCTCTAGCCTCGTTAGCATTCAAGTTGTACGCTCATCCACGAGCGGGGTTTGCATTTGCATTGGCATTCGGGTTCGCCAGTTTCGGGCAGTTGTTACGGAAATGACCCATCTCTCCGCAGTTATAACATGAACTAGGTGGGAATCTTGCAGCATTTCCCCGAGCCTGTGCTGGATTATGAGCAGCTTGGTTCTGACCCAAATGACATATGTTGGCTGTGTGCCCAAGTTTACCACAAGTAGTGCACTGTTTACAAGCCTGTGGGGTCGTATGATGACCATTGCACCTATTGTAGTGAGGTGCAATATCAGCATACTATTTCTTTGCAGGAGGTTGTGCTGGTGGGTTCTGAGCATTCTGATTGGTAACAGCAAAATTATGGGAAGCCTTGCGCTTCTTTGACCTCCTTGATGACTCGCCCTTTTTCTTTCCCTTACCCATGTCTTGTGTAGCATCAGCTAAGTGCTTTTTGTCACCCTTGTGGGTTAGTTTTCCTTTCCTGACCTGAGACTCAGTCAGGGTTGCGGCCAGTTCGATTGCCTGACGAACAGTGGTAGGATTACTACCAGTTACAATATCTTGCACAGAATCGGGCAGACCATTGATATACCTCTCATTCGCTTTCTCCAATGGGGTAACCATAGTAGGACACAATAAACTCAGCTCCTCAGAACGATCCGTACACGCACGGTGTTTTCCCCCATCTTGTTTCAAATCGTCGAACTCTCGTTCCAAAGCCCTAATTTCGTGGCGGGGACAAAACTCTTTCATCATGAGAGCCCGAAGCTCTTCCAAGTTTGTGCCATTGCCACATCGGCACCCCTATCACGTATCACACCGTTCCACCATGTAAGAGCACGCTTCTCAAAAACACTTGATGCAAACTCAACCTTTCGCTCATTCAGACATTGGACATGTCTAAAGGTACTTTCGAGACTCTCGAACCATTGTAGGAGCGCAGTTGCTCCTTGAGACCCAGAAAACTTTAGTGGTTTAGCCGAAGTAAACGTTTTGAAACTACACTGAGCATTTTTGTTGTTATTGTTGTTCACTTGATTAATCTGAGTAATTAGGTTCGGAATCATAGCAGCGATCTGTTGAGTAATAATAGCTGCGAGTTCGGCGTTAGGTTGTGGTTGTGCATCTCGTCGAGTAGGCATATTCTAAAAAGAACAAGGAAACATGAGAAATGAGTGAGATTGACAATTGGATAAACAAAAGAGGTATTGAAAACATCGACAAAACATAAGGACGGTGATCATTCGTTCGTTACCTCGAACAAACAAATGATACACAGTGACTAATCAAAGTAAATGGGTCAATATAATGTATCGCGAAGACATGCTTTAGCCTATAAGTGGACACTCACCCCAAGAGTTCTCAGGTAAGAGTGACTGATCCGATTATGTGGATTTGTACGAACACTCTAGCCTTAGACAGAAAACTCAGGATACAGGCATCCACCCTTCTAGATTGCACGTGTTCACACTATAAGACCCAAACTTTGACGAGATTTGAAAACTTTGAAGGTTCAAAACCTTATAACAAATCATCTAGGAACAGATGATTGATTTTCAAAACGGATTTGTTATTGTGTTCTCGTTGTGGTTGTCACCTAAAGATAGGTGACGGTATTGTTTTAGAATCTAAATGATGCGTGTGTAGCGTTATATATTTTTATGTATATTTTTATCCCTTTTTAATACTTTAGTCAAGTTTTAAATTTATAAAACACAATATTTTACTAACACTAAACACACATAT
Organism: Helianthus tuberosus; assembly: GCA_030545235.1. Classification (NCBI taxonomy): domain Eukaryota; kingdom Viridiplantae; phylum Streptophyta; class Magnoliopsida; order Asterales; family Asteraceae; genus Helianthus; species Helianthus tuberosus. The sequence goes on along the minus strand of CM060365.1, from coordinate 106,654,317 downwards.
GGGCAAGTGCACCCATCTTGAGCGTAGTATAGTGTTGGTAAGATACCAATGTCGTCCAATGACACAAAAGCTTTTAGTACCGGTTTATCCTCAACGTCTAATCAAATCAAAATTTAGATAAAAGGGTTTTAAACATGAAAATAAAAAGTAAAAATGCTGAAAATAAAAATAAAAATAAAAACAGATAGGCAAGATGAATCACTTGGATCCGACTCGCCTTTAGTGTAACCTTTGATGTTTTCCGCACTTTTGCACTTTTTAAGAGATTATCTTAGTTATAGTAGTAGGCCCCTCTTTTGAAGGTGACGTTACCCTCAACCCTGTAGTTTGAGTGAGCAAGGATACAATCCTAAAGGGTTGGATTATTGAAAGATAATTAATCAAGTTGTTAATGCATAATGTGGTAGGCCCCTCTTTTGAAGGTGATGTTACCCTCGGCTAAGTGGTTTGAGTCAGCAGGGATACAATCCCAAGTAGCCGGGTTAATGTATTAATAGTAGTTTACATATGAGGGGATCAAGCCATTCGCACCCCCGCCATCCAATACCAGTGGGTATTGAAGGAGGTCCAAGTAAGCTTGACCCAGGTCCTTGCAGGATCTATACACTGAACAAGGCAAGAACCTAACGAAACCATTCCCTTAACCCCCGACCAGGTAGCCAACATATCTCTATATAGACCGTAGAGATATGAATGGTGTAAATCTTTTATTTAATATAGACAGTAAAATAACGCCAAGACACAACGGACAAATGATAAGGAAGTTTCACCTTCAACATAAGAAACTAGTTATTATAGTCATTAATAGAAAACCAGATAAAAAGTGCGAAAAGATAAAAAAAACTAAAGTATTACACTAAATGCTTGTCTTCACCAAGTGATGTAAGAGACTTAGGCAAACATGGCCTTTGATTGTCATGAACTCTTACTATCAATATTGGATCCCGAGACTACTACACACACTCTATGATGGATGATGGTGGTGGATGTGGGTGTTGTGATGGTGGTGGAGTGTGGGTGAAGTGGGAGAGAGGTGGTTTGCCAAGGGATGCCTTTGAAGTGAACCAAGTGTGACATATGTGCTTGTAATCATTGTATAAAACCTAAACAGTTCAATTATCAATAAAAAAATGTTAATTGATCCCAATATTTGTTTATTTATGTTTGACATTTTGCACATTTTGATTTTTGTTCAATTTCAAACTTTATATCGCTTTCTGAAAAGTTGTACGCAAATTGATACGTAAACGTAATAAGTTTAATGCGACAAACACTTCGTAACATCAACATATGTTTAACTTACCTTAAATAACCTTTACATAACTTAGAAATAAGTTTTGAAGGGTTTGGTATGGCAAAATCAAGTTTATTCGCTTACAGGGACTAATTTTGACAAACTGCGAAACTATGCCAATTCGTATAGTAACTAACATTCTGGAACTTGATCAAAAGCTAAACATACTCTAAATATGCTTTACATAGCTTAGAAATAGGCTTTGAGGGGTTCGGTATGCTAAAATAAACTTATTGGTCAAACAGGGACTAAAAGCGTCAAAAAGTGCATAAGTTTGCATTTACGCGCATATCTTACATTCTGAACACATCTGGATATCCAAAAAATTTTGTAATCATTAAAGTATTTTATTTTAGTGTTTGGAATGCTAAAACTTCATTCGTTTCGCAATTTGGATCGTTTTCGCGTCCGTTACGATTTCCATCGTAATTAACCGAACAACGTAACCGTAGAGCCAAACGAACCGACATCCGTATCTTACATTCTGAACACATCTGGATATCCAAAAAATTTTGTAATCATTAAAGTATTTTATTTTAGTGTTTGGAATGCTAAAACTTCATTCGTTTCGCAATTTGGATCGTTTTCGCGTCCGTTACGATTTCCATCGTAATTAACCGAACAACGTAACCGTAGAGCCAAACGAACCAAAATCCATGACATTTCTAAGCATATTTCAAGTTTCCCAAGTTTTAACATCCTTATGGAGCTTGAAAATGGGCTTGACGGGTGTTAGAAGTGCCAAAACACGACAATACGCTCACAGGGACCAAAACTGCCAAACTTAAAAAATGGCTGGTCTGCAACGTCCTTATGGACCGTATGGGACCCTTTGCGGTCTGTAAGCAGCTCCCAGGTCAGCAGAAACCAGTTTCGTGCAAAACCCAGCTGTTCCTTTGTTTTGTACATGGTTTCCTTAAAACCTTGAGCTGGTTTTAGGCACCCATAGCTTTGTAATTCAGTGGGTACACATGGAGGGCCAAGATTGTCACACCCCAAAAACGTCGCAGCGGAATATTAAACATAGTGGTGACGGAAGTTGGTGCCCATTTATACCTTGTCGTACGATGCACTCTTTTGTTGGACATTTTGACATATTTTAAAACATAAGTATTAAACGTTACATTTTAAAGACCACGACACAACCACATAAGTTAAGTTGTTTTGATCCTCGCGGATCTTATTACAAACGTCCCAGAAAGTTTAAAAGATGTCCAACATATTTAAACAAAACAACATGCATCATCAAACACAAGATACGCCATGTTTCCCGAAGCCGAACTCAAGTACCTGTAGAACACGTTAAAATCAAGTGTCAACACAAAGGAAGGTGAGTTCACATATTCTCATACGAACAATATTATTCCAAGGAAAACTTTCTGATTAGGTGTTTATTTGAAAACATCCATATAATTTTAGAAAGTTCATTTTACTTCCTTAATAAAATCCATGGGCCTTCCGTTGGTTCATCAATCCGACAACAACACTCTTGCCCAGGTTTTGTATATTAAATTATTTCGTCAATTTTCAGACTCGTATGTTAGCTAGACGATAAGAACTATATATTAACCATGCAGGGATAATCAAAGTCGGAAAATAAACAGAATTTAAATTCATCATTTGACTTGACACGGGGCGACCGGTCACGACGGGGTTGTCAACCCGATAGATCTACCAATAATTCATCGCGTGCAATACTTAAATGATTAAACGACATCAAGGGCGTAGGGTCCTCTTTAAGAACAATATGATGTCTGCCTCACGTACAATATATATATCCTACTAATATGACAATTTAATACACGTAATTGTACGAATCCCCTGAATCTCCATCACTAGAGACCCTGGCCGGCATTCGTCCCAACTTTCAACATTCGTTCATCAAAAACATTTTTACTTCGAAACGTATGACTTATCAAATTTCATATATTTTCAACGAAAATATATATTTTATATTAAAAGATATGTTTTATTTCAAAAACATTATTCCCCTTTTATTGGCGTGTTCTACCCCCAAAATATATACAAAGCAGTAAAAAGAGGGGTTTGTTGGATCGTCGTGTGACCCGAATGAGTCAATCAGAAGAGTTTATGATCCATATCAAAGGCGGAATCAGTGATATAGACGTGAAACAGCTTGATTCCTCTTAATTATCCTTTTATTATTGATTTCAAAGCAATCCTGATCGTTTGACAAACTGGCAGCACCTCGGCTCTGAAATCTCGAACGTTACAAATGAATCAGCTGGTCCAATATATATATGGGAGGTAATTTCGTACGAAATAGCACTTGCTATTTCGTGCGAAATACCCCTTTAACAAGTAAAACCTAATTTCTAACCTGCTGTGCACTGATTTATCCTATCTAGACACATAACTCGATACAAGACGAAGTTAACAGACATTTATGCACCAACAGACTCCCCCTTGAATGTTGACGAAGTCTTAGGCATCGAGTCTTCAGTCTTGATCAGCCTTGTCTTTCTTTCCAAGTTGTTTGACATTGTAAACATTCTCCAATCTCTTTCAGCATCAGCAGCTAGAACTCAAACTTGACTTTAACAATCTTTAAACTCCCTCTTGAATGTTGATCCAGAATCTTTTAGACTCCCCCTCTCAATAAGCTGGAATCATATTCTGGTTCAAGCTTTGTTCAGAATTAGCCACGGGATTCTCGCTTTGCTGTTGTTACCTGTTTCTCAGAAATTTGACATTACAATGTATTCTCCTTTTTGACTACATTTTGAAGTTTTTATCAGTTCTTAGAAATCCACTTAAGTAACTAGGTCTAAGTTAATGACCCTAGGCACTTAATTTATCTACCAAGTCCAACTTAATGACCTTGGTTGATCTAAACGAAACAAAAATTGACTTTTGTTCAACATAGTTTCAAAACATTTTCTTGAAAATTACAAGTCTCAACTTAATGAATTTGTTTTGACTTTTCATTAACAGGTTTAACATATTAAGCTCTCAACTCTTCTATTCAGCACAGAAACTTCCTGCATCTTCTTCAAACTGTGAATCTGAAGATCAGCTTTCCACTTTGGTTTGTCAGAAAAATAAAGCAGAAATGTAAAATCTTTTTGAATTTTGAATAAAGTTTCTATACTAGAATGCTAAATAGAAATGAAATACAGTAAATGTAAACTATTTACAAACATATTTTTGGTGAGCGTGTTAGGAATCATATCAGTTGTCGACAAGTCACAAGTACCGTTAAGCTTAGATTTCATACTCAGAATTAAACAATTCGCTTAGATTGTCGATATACTGATCCACTTAAATTCTCACACAAATTTTAATCTGTCCAGGATACGAATTAGGTGTATTAAGAGCTTAAACTCATTCATGTGTCCCACCTCTTGAATATACTCCCGTATCCAGATCCCAATATTCAGTCTTACAGGTGAGATACCACAGATGATATCTGTAAGGGGTTAAATGCGAGGGCCGTGAGAGCTCAGGCTATTGCTTCCGCAAAATCAGAGAGATGACGGCTTCGACTTTAAGTGGGCCCCCTTTAGAGGATCTTTTTTACAACAGCACATGATTAGCATTTTTCAATGTTTCATCATTTTTATGCTGAGGGAGGGCTTTTATTTCAAGCAGCATTAAAGTATTATACGGGGACTAGGCCATTGCTTCCGCAAAATCAGAAGTCCCGGGATAATACCCCAGATATCACTGAGTATAAAGACCTAGTATTTCAGAAAGAGGGGTCTTTCAAACGAGATTTCAGGGGTTACCTATATATCCAAGTAGTGTTCCCCACGAAACAAGCAAGTTTAAATTTAAGTTTATATCCCGAACAAACCTACTAAATGTGTAAAAACCTATCGGCATATCATCAGCGAGACTGCTTAACGCTTTTAAACTTTACATTTCTTTAGCATACCATAATTGTCAAACTGATGTACTATCATTTTCCCTTTTTACACAAGCTCTTTCTGGTTTTCTATTGTTTTTGGATCTTTGAAATTTTTTACTGTTTTTGTATTTTCTGAAAATATTAACCAACCTCCCCGTAAATACCAAAACAAGTAAAAAATCGACAAACCATTGCAGATTGCTTTTCAACATCATCTACAGTGGTACCTTCATCTACGCCAAGAATCTTCTCCAACACCGATAAAAGCTTCATACCGTTCAGTTTTAAAAGATATTGAAATCTAGTTTTATCAAACGCTTTGGTATGCAAATCAGCTTTTTGTTCATCAGTGTGGATTTTCTCAATTCGTATCAACTTCTTCTCGAAACAATCTCGGATGAAGTGATGACGAATTTCAATGTGTTTTGTTTTAGCGTGATGAACATGATTTTTTGTAATGTTTATCGCTGCCTCATTATCAACAAAGATAGGGGTGTTAAGAAATTGCAAACCGTAGTCTCGCATCTGTTGCTGGATCCACAAGATCTGAGAGCAGCAACTGCTAGCAGATACATACTCGGCTTCACATGTGGATAAAGCTACAAAGGTCTTCTTTTTGCATTGCCAGGTGACCAATCGTGGTCCGAAAAACTGGCACCCCGCTGTTGTTGACTTAGCGTTAACTTTGCAGCATCCGAAATCAGAATCAGAATACCCTTCGAGCGTGAAATCGCCTTTTCTTGGATACCACAACCCCAGTGATGGAGTTCCTTTCAGGTAGCCTAATATCCGTTTCACAATCACCATATGCGAAGCTCTGGGGCTTGACTGAAACCGCGCTGCGAGGCAGGTTGGATACATAATATCGGGTCTTGAAGCTGTCAAGTACATCAGCGATCCGATCATGGAACGATATAACCTTTCATCTACCTTCTCTCCGGTGAGATCAGGGTTTATCCCATGGTTCGTCTGTAACACCTGTGTCATTTCAACCATCAAACAAATGCCCAACCAGTGAAATATTGTATTTCATACTTGGGATTTGTAAAAATATGTGTATCGTTTACACATATCAACTCTTGTTCGATTTCAAGCTCTAAATCGCTTTCTGGAAGGTTATACACGCACTGATGCGTAAATATAACCAGTTTAATGCAACGAACACTCCGGAATAGTGAAATGGGCTTAACATACCTTAAATAACCCTTACATAACTTAGAAATAAGTTTTGAAGGCTTTGGTATGACAAAAACAAGTTAATTCGCTTACAGGGACTAAAGTTGACAAACTGCGAAAGTATGCCAATTTGAACTGTAACAGACATTCTGGAACAAGACCATAAGTTAAACATACCATAAATATCCTTTACATAGCTTAGAAATAGGCTTTGAGGGGTTCGGTGTGCTAAAATAAACTTTTGTGTCATTCAGGGACTAAAAGTGTCAAAAAGTGCACAAGTTTGCATTTTCGCGCATAACTTACGTTCTGAATACATCTGGACATCCAAAAATTTATGTAAGCATGACTACATTATATTTTAGTGTTCGCCTTAAGAAAAATCCATTCGTCGCGTCATTTGGATCGTTTTTCGCGCTTATGCGCATTCCGTCGTAATTAAGCGAACATCGCGTTCGTACGGCTAAACGAACCGACATCCGAGATATTTTTGAGCATGTTTTAAGTTCCCTATACTTTAACTTCATTTTAGAGCTTTGAAATGGGGTTAACGGGCCTTAAACGTGTCAAAAATGTGCTGATTGCATTGCAGGGACCAAAACTGTAAATCTGCCAAAGTTGTTACCTTACGGACCTCAACATTGGCAGCTTTGAGGTCCGTAAAGCTAGTTCAGACCAGATGCAGTGTACTTAACAGCCTGTTTTCAGCAGATTTAACCACAACCACATGTTTGCAACTTGCTTAATCACTAAGATTAGGAGCATATGTGGCTCCATAACCTTTGTGACAAGTGTACGGCTCGGATCGTGGCACGATATTCAAGAAACGATCCTAGCGGCTCTACTTTATCTATAAATACCCACCCCCCTTTGGCTTAAAAACCCACAAATCTGATTGAAAAGACTCTAAGTTGGAACCTTCGTTTCATACCTGAGCTATTTTGATCTGGGTTAGCATTCGGGGACCCTGGGTAAGTATTCTTTCGTTCTTTTCCTTATTTTACTGCTTTTCGAGTCAGAAAGTCAAACTTTGTTTGACTTTCAGCGTTGACCAGTAATGGTCAATGCGAAGTTCGTTTGAACTTCGCAACGTGAGTGTAATCACGTTGGTCATAGTCCCTTGGGACTATGCCCACTGACTACCACGTTGTCTAGGGTCGTAGGGTAGGAGATCTAATAAATCGCCTATACCTTCGAACCCGACCCAGTTTGGTCGATCATTAGGATCCGACCAAACACATTAGGTGACCATAGTAGGTAGGGAATAACCTTCCGAGGTTATACCTTATGGTCGCGACGTTTAAGTAGTTGTATGATAGGTAGTTTATATGCCTTAGGTAAATTACCAGAATACCCTTTTCATGTATAATTGGTAATTAAGCATATGTAACCTAAACCTTTGTCACATAACTGATTATGTAATATGTTTAGGCATATAACACTTGTCATAGGGCTAGTTAGGCGGTCCGAACGCATTTCACGCGAACGACGCGTTAAAGTAGCATAAGCTACCTAAACGGGTCGTAATGGGTCGTAGACACTCAGGTTAAGTTTCATTTAGTATGTAGGCTTTGTTAAACCAAATGACACGAGTCTCTACACTCGTTTGGTTTACAAACCCTAATGCTACTCAATCTTCCGATCTAGGTCCGGTTTATTAACATAGTTACCTATACTAGGTGCCGTTTGATATCCGCGATCTCTAGCATTGTTTAGTTGTTACTCCAGAACTACTGAGCAATCCCAGGTGAGTACATAGACCCCTCTTTTACTATTTTCCAAACTGTTTTGGGGTGGAACACATGTGCCTACTTGTTACTTTCATGCTTTCCTGTTTTGACATCATATACTTGCTATGTTCATTAGTACATTATAGTACATGATTTCATTACATTTCGTGCTATGTATGCCCATTGCGTGCGTACTTAGTACATTGTTTTACATTACATTTTATGCTATGTATGCCCATTGTGTGCATACTTAGTACATCGTTCTACATTACATTTCATGCTATGTATGCCCATTGTGTGCGTACTTAGTACATTGTTTTACGTTGCTTTTCTGTTGCATATGCTTATCCAGCATATGAACACATTATACTACATATTGAACCGTTGTAATCATTTGACTGTGATCCGTTGATATCTGTGAACCGTTTGTATCTGTGAACCGTATTTGACATAGACATTTCGGCATAGACATTTTAACATGATTGACATTTGATCATGCATTTCCCACAAAACATAACTTTGATTTAAACCAAGTTTTACTTCAATACTTTGTTTTTGTGCATATGGTTTAGTTGAGACATTTCACTTGCCATACATAACATTTTGACATAGACATTTGACATGGATATTTGACATAGACATTTTGACATTGTTTGGTTTGATTAAGTGATTAAGTAACGATGCGTGTGTAATATGATACAAGCATGGTGGATACGCCGCTGGTACTTCCTATATATAAGTGTTTGTATGGTATTACATATTGTAGCGTTATTTGAATCATTTCAGTTTGATACATATAACATTTTATACAAATAACATACTTTTCACAAGACATTGTTTTACAAACAACTTATCTTATACAAACTCATCTTACATGGTTATTTATTTAACCATACATTATTTACTTATTTATACATATCATCTGAACTCATTGTTTTTCAAATGATTTACAAAACAAAGCAAATTACAAGGTTCATGACTAAACATTTTCTCAAACATAAGTCATGGAACCTATTTTCACAAAACCTATGTATCTCACAGGCATTTTTATGCTGACGTACCTATTTTCACATGTGTTTTTCAGGAGCTGTTGCATAAGATGATCAAGATACATATAGGCAAACTTGGGCTTTAGTGACAATAAAAGATGCAAGACTAGTTAATTTTGTTGTATTTCCTTGATTGATTAGACATTGTAACACTTTTAATCAATAAAACGAAACTTCAATTGCCATGGATTTGAAACAATTAATTCTGTTACAACACTCCCCGACATTTCCGCCACGTTTCGTATGTTCTACGTGGTCGGGGTGTGACATCGTCGCTAATGGGGTGGAAGCTGGAGTAGATCCTGACATCCCAAATTTCTCTAAGATATCATGAACATACTTCGTCTGATGTATGAAAATTCCCTTAGGCCGTTGATCAACCTGAAGTCCCAAGAAGAATTTCATCTCACCCATCGATGACATTTCAAATTTTTGCTTCATAACTCTTTCAAAATCTTTGCACAGATTTTCATTTGTTGACCCAAATATGATGTCGTCCACGTATATCAGAACTATCAGAAGATGTCCGTCGACTTCTTTGGTGAAGAGAGTGGCATCCACTTTTCCACGGATGAAGTTGTTGGCAAGCAGATGTTGAGACAAAGTCTCGTACCAAGCTCTCGGGGCCTGGTGTAAACCATACAGCGCTTTATCCAGTAAATAAACCTTGCCTTTGTGGATTGGATCGGTGAAGCCCGGTGGTTGTCCGACATATACCTCCTCTTTTACCTTCCCATAGAGAAACGCCGATTTAACATCTAGCTGATAAACTTTAAATCCTTTCCAAGATGCAAATGCTAGGAAGATTCTGATCGCTTCAAGTCTAGCAACCGGAGCATACACTTCAGTGAAATCTATACCCTCCTGCTGACTAAAGCCCTAGACTATGAGTCGAGATTTGTTACGAATAATAACCCCTCGATCATCCCTCTTGCACTTGGTGTTTATCTTCCTGTGACCATCAAGCAAGTCTACCAATTTCCACACACCCAACTTCTCAAACTGACTCAGCTCCTCTTGCATCGCGTTGACCCAAGAATCTTCAGTTAGTGCTTCCTTGTATGTTCTCAGTTCAATCTGTGAAATAAAACAACTATGTGAAAACTTTGTTTGTAAAGGAGCAACTGTAGAATAAAAACAAGTAAGGCCTTGGTCAATTTGTCGTCTTGTGCGAATGCCTGATTGTAATTCTCCAATAATCAACTCTTCTAGATAGTACGAAGGAGTTCTCGGCATCACCTCGCCTGGAACATCTACCTCGACTTCCAAATTTGTGACATTCTGATTTGCACCTTGTTCACTGAGTGGAATTGTTTGACTTGAATTCTGGATCTACTCCCCCTCAGAATCTGAATCACCATGATCAAATACAGGCCTATCATCAGATTCTTGATTATCATTGACTGCCGTCTGATTGTCAAGAGTTTGCTGAATATCGTCATGCTCTCCAGCATTACTAGGACCGGCTTCATCGTCATTGGAAGCTCGATATTGACGTGTAGAAGGCTCAGCTGGGAATCTTTCTTGTAATTCTTCATATTCTCTTATAATATCCAACTCGTCAAAGAAATCTGGTTCTTCTTCTATGTCAAACGAATCCCACAGAGTATCGTAATTAAAACGCCATGAGTCGCCGGGATTCTGAGGTGGCATGGTATAACTTTGACACTCAACATTATGTGCTTCGATGATCCGCTTCAAACTTGGAACAAAGACTCGTTTTAATGGACTTGCATAATGTAGGATCGTGTACGGACCCGAAACGAGTCAACCAGAGGTGTTCTACTCAAAATGAAAGGCGTAAACAGACATAATGAGTTGAATTCAGCAAGATATCAGTTAAACTGTCTTTTATATTGATTATGATAAGATTACAGATCTGCAGACACTTCGACAGAGCTTCGCCGTCGAAAAACACACACACCAGAATGACTTAAACGGAATTAGGCAACAACTATATATAGGGCAGGTGATTCCGCTTGAACATGTCTCAAGCGAAATTACATTGAAGCGAGATTAGGTTCAAGCGAAATTAACCTAGTGATTTCGCTTGAAACCATGTGTCACTTTCAAGCGGAATTACACTAACTAATTTCGCTTGAACTTGCACTTTGACCTATTTTCTCGTTTACCGAGTCCTGATTAATCTAATACAATGTAAGACTCGATACAAGACGAAGTCGACAGACGCATGCACCAACAGACTCCCCTTCGAATGTTGACGAGTCTTAAGTGTCGAGTCTTCAATGTCTTCAGTCTTTATCAGTCTGATCGCTCTCTTTCTTCATCAGCAACAACATACTCCTCTCGAACACATTCATCTTACCTCGGATGTCTTCAGACTCCCCATTTCGATTTTCTTGGATTGCAGTCTGGCTTTTCGAAATAACAAATTCCTCAGGTATCAGAACCTGGCTCTCTATCACAGATACCTGCACATTCTCTATCCAAAAATAAATTTCACAAATTTAACAATTTACAAATTTATCTACCCAAACTTCCCTTCAAATATAAACCAGAATGATTTATCAATTTAAAACTACTGATGAACCACTTGTAGATACGAACAAAAAACATTTTTCATTTTAAACCTTTAAACACAAACTCCCCCTCACCAAATGCTCCTCATGTTTAGCACTTGGAATTTTTAAAATCATCTCTCCAACATCAGTTGTCGAAAATCTTTTTGTATTTTTCAAAATTTTATGCTAAAACACACTGAAAATCTTTTTGGATTTTTGAAAGAAATGAAATGTAGTAAAGAAATAATTACAAACAATATTTTTGTGAGTTTGTGTAAGAGGATCATACCAGTTTATGACAAGTCACAAGTACCGTTGAGCTTAGTTACACATTAAGAATTAAACAATTCACTTAGATTGCCGATATACTGATCCACTTAAATTTTCACACAAATTTCAACTGATTCAGGATATGAATTAGGTGAATTAAAAACTTAAACTCATTCATGTGTCCCACCTCTTGAATATACTCCCGTATCCAGATCCCAATATTCAGTCTTACAGGTGAGTATACCACAGATGATATATGTAAGGGGTTGGATGCGAAAACCGTGAGAGCTCAGGCTAGAACTTCCGTTCAGCAGAGAGATGACGGCTTCGACTTTTGGTGGGTCCCCTTTAGATGATCTTTTTTACAACAGCAATGATTATCAATTTTATTGTTTCATCATTTTTGCTGAGGGCGGCGCTATATTTCAAGCAAGCGTAAAGTATTCTCCGGGGACTAGGCCATTGCTTCCGCAAAATCAGAAGTCCCGGGATAATACCACAGATATCACTGAGCATAAAGACCTAGTATCTCAGAAAGAGGGACCTTTCAAACGAGATTTCAGGGGTTACCTATATATCCAAGTAGTGTTCCCCACGAAATAAGCAAGTTTGAATTTAAGTTTATATCCCGAAAAAGCTTACAAAATGTGTAAAAACCTATCGGCATATCATCAGTGAGACCGTTTAACGCTATTTAATCATTACATTTCTTTAGCATACTGTAACTGTCTACTGATGTACTATCATTTCCTCTTTTCGACACCAAAACTCATTTTGAATTTTATCATGTTTTAGGCTTTTTCAAATTTTCTAATGTTTTTGAATTTTCTGAAAAATTACTCCCCCTAAAATACAAACACATTTAAAGAAATTTGAAAACAAACTATACAAGTAAATTAACAACTGATAACGAATCGCTTCAGATCGCCATCCACTCGGCATAAACAATCAGAACTCCCCCTTACAACAAACTATTTTCTCATTATGATTTCAAAACACTTAAGTTTGTTTTAACCAAAATGATTTTTCCGGAAAATAAGTTTTGTTGATTTTATAAACCATTTGTAGGTTAGGGGTTCATCACATTGTTTTCCAATCATTTGTAGAAAATCAAGTACAACTTAATGTCCCTGATTTACCACTTGTAAGTCTAAATATCATTTAACAACCATTATTTACATCTGTGATATTTCTCAAGAAAGATGTTGATACCTGCTCCACACTTACCAACCTGGGAGCTCCGGCAAGTCATAACTTTTCTTAAAACAATATTTCAATAATGATGCCGATTCATGCTCCGCGATTACCAACTTGGGAACTCCGGCAAGTCAGAATTTTTACTTGTGAAAAACTGCCATCCAAGCCTGACCAAACTTGGATGTTTCCTCCTCAACTTCACTAGGGGTTGGGCTGTAAGTTGCCTTCTTTGATTCATAAAAATCCTTTACCCCTTTAGCCTTTCCCTCAACCATTTTCCCAAAAATCTTTTAACATTTCTTTTAAAAACTTTCTCAACATCAAATTCTTTCCTCTCAGAATAGAATTGATTTGATATCTCAACTTTCCCAACTTTTGATTTAAAATACTCCGCCCTCAATGGTGGAAAATTAACATCATCCACTGGAGGTACTGAGTTTTCATCTTTTAACTCAACGTGTGGCTCATCTGACTTTGTGGAATCAGATTCATCGCCATATTTCACATCAAACTTCTTAACATCTTCATGAAACCTTTTAACAACTCACATTTGGTTGTCATGCTTAGCTCTCTTTTTATAAAAATGAGTCTTTGAACACTCACCAACTTCATATGTTGAATTTTCAAAAATTTTAAATTTTTCCGTTGGTGGTTCATTTTTCTCAACAACTTTTTTTTTGAGTTTTTTAGAGACTTCCTGTTTGATGTTGGTAGCTTTAGGACAATTCCATGCTATGTGACCAACTTCATTGCATTTGTAACAGGTTCTTGTCTCCTTTCTTTGATTAACTCCATTCTTCATATTCTCTTGCTTCTTGGGAAGGAATTCTCTGTTTGATTGCTTCCAGAATGAGCTTTTTGATTCTTCTTCACAGCTTGTCCCTGCAACAAATTTTGTATTTGTTTTAGCAGTTTTTTCATATTTATAATTTTCTGATGGAATAAATCCAAGACCTTTCTTTTTGAAATTACCGTTATGGTTTGGTTTCTTTTGAAAACCAGAACCGTAACCTTTTTTTTCTTGTTTAAACGTTGTTGAACTCTTGAAGTGTATTTTTTAGGTTTTTTAGTAAGATTTACATCTTTTATTTCAGAAATATTTATTTTTGTTAATTTGAAAACCTTTTTGATCTTTTCAACTTGAACACTTCTTATTGGAAATTCTTTATCAGAATATAATTTGTCTGAATCAATCAATGTATATGCCACTTTGATTGCTTCATCATTCAAATTAGATTTTGATAACAAGAATTCTTTATTGTAAACCCGTTTAACCGACGTCTTTGAACTGTTGATCGACGAACTTGAACTTTTGACAGACAAACTTGAACATCCAGACTCTGACTTTGACTCAGATTTTAACTCCGACTCCTCATCTGTATCCAACACGTGATCGACCACCTTTTTTATTAACTCGGACTCATGATCAGTATCAGACGATGTAAAAACGATGTCAATGTTTTCTGGTAATTCATCGGTTATATCGGACTTTAACTTTATATTGACTGCCTTTTTGACTTGCTCCTCATTCGGTTTTCTAGGAGAATACCCTTCCCAAATTGGAGGCGGACATTTGTTATAACTAGCACTCTGTTTCTTACCAGTATCCTTCTTCTTTAGCTTCTAATCTTTTTGAAATGCTTCAAAACCTGCAACAGTTGGATAAATTCGATCAATAAGATAATCAGAACTAGAATAACTTTGTAATAAATGTCCGATTCTCTCATTCTCAATCTTTTCTATCTCCAACTCCCGCTGCAACTTTGCACATTCTTCTATATAATGATTAATAGCCTTCTGCTTTGTCATCATCACAGCATTCATCATGGTCAGTGCATCTTCTCTTTCATAATTAGTCTTTTTGCAGGCCAGTTACTGTTTTATTTAGCACATCGTAAGATTCTTTCACATAGTTGAGATTGAACAATAATTGTTCTTTCATCTTTTCTTGCTCATTCAGTTTATCAACTTTTTCTGCACATTGCTTGCAAGATTCTAAACACTTTAAGCAAGGCTTTATGACTTCCACAATCTTTTCAACTTCGATGATTTTCTCCACTTCAACAACTTTTTCAGCTTCAATTACCTTCTCTGCTTTAACTTCTTCTTTTTCAACAATCTCTTCTTTTTTATCAACACTTTCACACTTCATTTTCTTTTGTTCTTTTGCTGCTCGTCTCTCTTTCAATTTCTCCAAGCGATCTGCAAAATAAAATTGAAAACTTTCAGGAGATAGATGAGTTTTTGCAAAATTAATATGTCTTTCTTCCTCATCATCACCACTGTCATCAGTTGGTGATTGATCAAAACCTATTATCTTCTCAGAACTATCATCTGAAGAACTAGATTCAGATGGGGTTTGATCAAAATCTAATGTCTTTTCAGAACTATCATCTGAAGAACCAGAATCAGATGATGTTTGATCAAAAACAGTTGCTTTTTCTGAACTTTCATCGAATGAAACAGATTCTTCTTCTTGATTCTTCACATGAACACCAATCACTTTCATCCATTCTGTAAACAAATCAGGTTCTTGAACTATCTTTGCAATGAAAGCTTTAAACTCCCCATTCTCATCCACAAACTTATCCCAGCTAAATCCTGGAGCCATTTTTTCATCATTTTGATCAATGATACCATAATAAGCTTTCTTGTTTGCATCTTCGATCATTTTCCCATGAGCAGTTTGTGAATCTTTTTGTTGATATGGTTGATGAGCAACTTGTTGATATATGGCTTTCCGATAGTAATCATCTTTTCCAAACGGATTCTTTGCTCCACTAGCCTCTTGATTTTTGCATTCTCTTTTGAAATGACCTTTCTCTCTGCATCGAAAACAAGTAACTTTAGATTTATCAAAACCCAAAGTAGAAACGTGTGCATCCAGAAAATCATTTCTTCCTGTGATCATTTTAAACTTTCTGCTCTTCTAAAGACACTAGCTAGACACCATTTGATGTCCATGAGCTCCATCTCTTCAGCGTCTATTTGATCATAATCCTCTTTCGTCAGCATAAGATTTCCGATCCTTCCTGCAACCAAACCTTCATAGGATTGTAGCACAGTTGCAAGTAACGCCATGTGATCTTTTGCAATTTCTTCAGAAAAACTTTGACCATCTGGAAGATTCAATGCAATGTTGCACTGTATCACACAACCATTTCCACATTTTGAACTTTGAGAATGAAAACTTGAAGTTGAACTCTTTGGATTAACACTCGGATATGAAGAAAAACCACTGCTGCTATTTGGACTTTGTTCAACAGTTCCAGATAAGTCTCCAGCACTAAAAGCAGTTTGAATCTTCGGACTCATTTCAGCCTCTTGAACATTTCCTTTGTAATACATTTTCACATCTTGTTGACCACTCGGATTACTCATCCTCGCAATCTTTTGTTGTTCAAGATCTTGACCCTCAATCTTCTCGATGAACTGAGAAATTGTCAAACCATCATATACTCCGGTGTTCTTTAAGATCATCAAAAATGTACCCCATTCTTTTTGAGGTAGAGCATCAGCTAATTTGTCAACCCATTCCTCTCGTTCTTTGGTTATGCTTAACAATGACATAGAACGCACTAAGTGGCAATATCTTTCAATCAATTTCTTTGTATCTTCCCCTGGCAGACTTGTGAATAGATCAAATTCTTTCTTAAGCAATGATTTTTTACTTTTTATCATCTTATCACTTCCCTCAAACTTGATTTTAAGAGCATCCCAAATTGATTTTGAAGTTTTGTCATGTTGAAGTAATACAAAGATGTCTTCTTTAATAGCTTGCTGAAGTAGACTAATCATCATCTTTTCAGCTCTGTACATGTCTCGTTCTTTATCAGTGAATTCAGAGATTTCTTTCTCAACATGCAGATCAGTACATGGTAGTACATACTTTTTCAAAATACACTCCCAAGATCTCAAATGATTAGCTTGAACCCAGTTTTCAAACCGATCTTTCCAACCGTAATACTCCTCAATGCTCATTAGCTTCGGGGGTTTTTGCGTAGTTCCAGTTTCATTTTCCAAGTTCATGTTTTGAGCAATGGTAGCCGGAGTAGTCGGGGATGTTGCAAATGCGTTATAAAATTCTTCACTCATGATTCGGTAACACGTTTATCAAGACAAACACTTTCAAACGAAATTAGTTTTCAAACAAGATCACTTCCAAGCGAAATTAACCTTCAAGCGATATCACCCTTCAAGCGAGATTACCTGCACACCAGCTTCAAACGGAATTAAAGTTTCAAGTGGGATTAGAAGTTCAAGCGAAATTACTGATTTCATTTGAACTTTCAAGCTGAATCAGCACTTTCAAGCGAAATCAAATGATTTTCAAGCGGAATAACCTTCTCAAGCGGAATCAGTTATATTTCAAGCGGAATTACTTATTTCGCTTGAAATAATCACAAATTTTCAAGCGGAATCAGATGTCAAGTTCAAGCGAAATTAGGTTTTTAGTCCATTTTTATCAATTTTATTCCGAATTTTGATCTGATTCTCTCAAGGGTTTGTTAAAACAAGATTACGCTTATGTTGTGAAAAATTTAGGCCATTTTAACCGATAAAACTTGTTCAATTGATAAAAGAAGGTGTAGAAGTAAGAAAACACAATGAAATCAAGCTGAAAACTGCAGAACTCCTCCTCCTAAGCTCTGATACCACATGTAGGATCGTGTACGGACCCGAAACGAGTCAATCAGAAGTGTTCTACTCAAAATGAAAGGCGGAAACAGACATAATGAGTTGAATTCAGCAAGATATCACTTAAACCGTCTTTTATATTGATTCTGATGCGATTACAGATCTGCAGACACTTCGACAGAGCTTCGCCGTCGGAAAACACACACACCAGAATGACTCAAACGGAATTAGGCAACAACTATATATAGGGCAGGTGATTCCGCTTGAACATGTCTCAAGCGGAATTACATTGAAGCGAGATTAGGTTCAAGTGAAATTAACCTAGTGATTTCGCTTGAAACCATGTGTCACTTTCAAGTGGAATTACACTAACTAATTTCGCTTAAACTAGCCCTTTGACCTATTTTCTCGTATACCGAGTCCTAATTAATCTAATACAATGTAAGACTCGATACAAGATGAAGTCGACAGACGCATGCACCAACACATAACCTACGAAAATTCCTTCAATGCTCTTTGCACCAAATTTGCCAAAAGGTTCTAGAACTGTATAGGGAGACCCAAACGGTTCCAGATACTAAAGGTTAGGTTTGCGGTTGTTGATTAGCTCGAAACATGTCTTGTTGAATTTCTTCACTGTAAGAACCCGGTTGAGTGTATAGCAAGCGGCTGACACTGCTTCTGCCCAAAAGTTGACTGATAATTTCGAATCAGCAAGCATAGTCCTGGCCGTTTCAATTAGTGTCCTGATCTTTCTTTCAGCTACTCCATTTTGCTGCGGAGTGTAAGGAGCACTAAAATCTTGCAATATACCTCTCTCATCACAATACTCTTCCATGTTGTTGTTCTTAAACTCAGTACCGTTGTCACTCCTGATTCTTCTGATTCGAGTTTGGTACAAGTTTTCAATTTTTCTGAACAACGTCATCAAACTTTCAAATGTCTCATCTTTTGTCTTCAGAAATGATACCCAAGAAAATCTCGAGTAGTCATCTGTCACTACTAGGCAGTAGAGATCACCAGTTATGCTCTTGACGTTCACTAGACCAAAAATATCCATATGAAGTCTCTCTAACGGTCTCGAGACAGAATTAACCTTCTTTTGAGGATGTGATTTCTTCTTTTGCTTGCCTTTGACACAGCTAATGCACTCCCCCTCAAGATGGAAACCTTTCACATAAACACCAATTACTAAGTCGTTATGTACCAGATGATTCATTTTTCGCAGGTGAATGTGACCCATCTTTCGATGCCACAATTTTGATTCTTTTTCCGTTGCTCTTGACATAAAACAGTGAGCCTGACCCGTGGTAGTAGTTGCTACACTCATGTCCAACACGTACAGATCATTCACTCTAGATGCTCTCATGATAACCCACTCTTCGGGAACAACAAATCCTGGCTTCAATATCAAACATTCCATATCTGTAAAGTGCGTTGTATACATACGATCACAGATCTGAGAGATGCTCAGAAGATTGTTTTCAAGCTCAGCGATGTAGTTTACTCTTTCAAACGTGACAATACCGTTTGATAAAGTTCCTTCACCAACTATTCGACCACCTTGATTGCCTGCAAATCCCACATATCCTCCATTAAACCCTCGAACATCGTACAGTAGGGTTTTCTTCCCTGTCATGTGCCAAGAAGCTCCACTATCCATAATCCAACGTGAAACAGATCTTGGAAGCTCCTGCACATATCACAAATACTTAGTTAGATTTTGATGCCACCCAAGCCTCTTTTGACTCGGGTAACTTGACATTGAGGTGAGTTTTTGCAGTGTATAGTGGCGGAAAATTCTTATCATTCATCTTTAAGCTCTCCTCAG
Organism: Helianthus tuberosus; assembly: GCA_030545235.1. Lineage (NCBI taxonomy): Eukaryota > Viridiplantae > Streptophyta > Magnoliopsida > Asterales > Asteraceae > Helianthus > Helianthus tuberosus. The sequence continues at coordinate 106,634,739 of CM060365.1, read as the reverse complement.
ACCCAATCTCAACCTCTTTGTATAAGAAGAAATCATTTTTAGGAGATTGACCAGATGATTGGTCTTTCTTTGGTACATACTTCTTCTCAGAAGCAGTAGACGTTTGTTTCTCAATTTTCTCATAGAAATCCAAAGGAACATTCATCTTTACCGGAGTGGTAGAGGATGATTGTTTTTCCGTCTCAGAAACCTTTGGTTTTGGAGAACTTGATTTCTTTTCAACTGATTTTGGCTTCCATGCTTGTTGAGGCGAAGCAACCCGTTTGTAAAATTTTTCAATTTTAGTTACCACATTCTTTACGGGTTCAGTTTTGATCTTGGTGTTTTCATTTTTCAAAACTTTCTTCTCAACAACCATTGGAGCTTTGCCTTTTGCATCAGCTTTCCTTTTCTGACTCTCAACAACTTCAGACTTAGGCTTTAAGTTGGTGCACTTTCGTGCAATATGTCCGACTTTGTTACATTTAAAACATGTACGAGTATCAACTACCCGACTAGTGCCTTCGGTCTGAGGCAGTGAGGCCTTTTCTTCAAAAAACTCTTCATTTGTTTTTGAAAAAATCTCAGATTCTTGCTCGGAATGAGAACTCGAGCTTTTTACAAACACCTTTTTCTCAACAAACTTCTTGTTTTGAAAGTTCCTTCTTTGATAATTCTTACCACCCTGATATCCACCCGACCATTTGTTTTGATTGTTTTTAGAAAAAACGTGGTGGTACATCAGGTTTTTTGTAGTAAGTTTTATCTTTTTCAAAGTTTAATTGTCGTTTGGAACATTTCAAACCTTCGATTTCAGACACATCAATCTCAATCAACTTGAACACATTTCTCAATTTACCAACATTCACATTCACCAAAGGAAAATCATGATCCGAATACAACTTATCAGATCCCGCCATCTTGTACATCACAAGATTAGGTTCTTCACTTAAGTTGTTTTGGGATTTTGATTTCGGAATGTATTTGTTTCAGAAAACATTCATCATCCTCTGGAATGTCACTTTCATACTTTAAAACATTTTCAACCATGCTTTTCACAACTTCAGATTGGACACTATCTTTATCGGAAGATGAAGTGAATGTAACATCGATTGTGTCTGGAAGCTTAACTTCACTTTCTTCTTCATCGGTTACCAACCCTGATTTTTTCTTTGAAAAATTGTTTAGAACTGGTGGTGGAACCTGATGATACCCAGCCCCGGTTCCATCAGAGTATACATCTTCGCCTGCTTTGTTCTTCTCAATTGGTTTAGGAACGATATATTGAAGAACAAAACTTGCGGAGTTGTAACTGTTTAGTTTCAACTGGATGCGTTCGTTTTCAATTTTAGCTTCTTGAAACTGAAGCTTCAACTTAGCAATTTCATCCAGTTGTTGGTTGATTTGTTCTTCTTTTACCCTAAGAACTCCTGACAGTTGAACATTTTCTTTGTTTGTCTTACCATTTCTCTCATCAGAATCTTTTACCGTTCGTTTTAGCTTCTCAAAATTTTCTGAAAGTTGACGATTTTCATGAATTAATTTTTCGTTTTCTTTCCTAATTCTTTCTACGTCATTTTTATCATTTTCAATTTTCTCAGTTAATTCTTTTAATCGTTCATTTGAAGCTTTTAACATTTTGTCACGGTTTAAGATCTGATCTTTAACGTCTCTGACCCTTCCTGTCAATTCTTCGGTCTTTTTACCACTGAGGTAAGCAAGTGTACTACAAACCTTGTAGTCTTTCATGCAATCTTTGCAGTCGCTCTCAGTTTTAGTTTTCTTACCTAACTCATTGATTGCATCATTCTGACTGACCTTGCTTTTAGACTCAGTTCCAGAACCAGAAACTACCTCTAGGTTTTTCGCAGCAAGCACTTTGTCAGCCATCTTCTTCAATTTTTCAGCAGTAAATTCTTGTGACGTATCAATAATCCCGTCATCAACTTTCTTTAGCTGCGGCTCCTTCTCTTTTTCTTTTTCTTTTTCTTCAGCTTCTCCCCACCACATTCTCTGGTTAGCTTCTTCTTCTTCAGCAATTTGCTCGGTGAGAGTTTCAACACTAACAGAATTAGGATCAACAGCAATGTTTCCTTTGGGATCAAGGTAACATTCTCTATCAGCATCCTATCTATTCGCCCATTTTTGCTTCTTTGTATGTACAATAGATTTTATACTTCATGTCTTGAGCTTTCATCTTTCTGTTGATGTATTTCTCTTCTTCTGTTCTGCTATCTTTGAAAGGAACAAGCTTTGTCACAAACGCATAGCCCACTGCATCCTCTTCTGGTAGCAGTTCACTCCAATCGAAACCTTCGTCATCATGAATCATAGCAAGAGCTCTTGATTTTTCTTTGGGGGTATCTTCTAGCTGCTTCATTCTGGGAGGTTCAGATTTGTTCTGATGATAGATTGCTCTTTTGTAGTAATCTTCACGGAATGGATTTGCAGTATCATCAGCAGGTGCATTTCGACATTCACGTTTAAAATGTCCCTTTTGTTTACATCTGAAGCACGTAACTTTTGATTTATCAAACCCGATAATTGTGGAAGGTCCACCAATAGAATGTCTGCATGAAATCTCCATGAACCTTTGTGCTCGTCTGACTGCACTAGCCATACACCACCTGATATCGATCAACTCCATCTCTTCTGGATCGATCTGGTCATAATCCTCCTTGGTGAGGTTAGTGTTTCCATTCTTGCCTGCAACGAGGCTCTCATAAGACTCTAACACAGATGCTAGGAACACCATTTGCTGCTTTGTGGATTCCTCACTGAAATTTTGAGCATTCTTTAGATCCACAGCAATGTTACATTGAAACAAATTCTTTGGAACTGATTGACTTGAAGTAGTTGACGATGAACCACTATGAAAACCACTGCTTGAACTTTCTTGATTTGATGTGTTAGAACTTTTAGTTGAGAAAGCTGTCTTAGGAGACACATTCTTCGGGATCATACTTCCTCGGTAATACAGCTCCACATTCTGCTGATATGAGGAATGATTGACTTTGTTTGATTTCTTGATCTCCAGTTCATGACTCTCCAATCTTTCGATCAACAGATCAACCGTCAGATCCTCCGATTTTATTGTGTTCTTCAGCATCAAAGCAAAGTATTGCCAGTCTTTCTCATCCCACAGTGAGTCAAACAGTTTGTCAACCAATTCTTCTTGAGTATATATGATTCCGTGTCTTGCCAACTCCATCTTCAAATGCCCGAATCTTTCGATCATCTTTGACACAGATTCATTTTTCAAACATCCAAACAAATCAAATTATTTTCTTAACAATTTCTTTTTGTTTTTAACTATCTCGGCACTACCCACACATTTCACTCTCAGTTTGTCCCACAGATCTTTCAAATTTGTGTACTCAATCAACGATATTATGTCGTCTCTCACAGACTGATGAAGCAATGCAATGCACTTTTGCTCAGCAACAAATCTATCTACATCAGTATCTGCTATATTCTCATAATTTGATCTTCCCATATTGAAACCATTCTTCATGCTCTTCCAACTGGGATACGCAAACGCTTTTAGCCACTCTTCAAACCTTTTAGCATATCTATTGTATTCTTCAATCGCCATCAGTTTGGGAGGTTTGTTGTATGTGCCATATGCACTCTCCACACTCAAAGCATCAGACAGGGTTTTCTTTGCACTCGGATTAGGAGCATTTTCATTTGTGTTGTTTGATGTATCATCTCCGGTGTTTCCCGTGAAAGCAAACATGTCACTGAACGGATTCATAAACTCATCCATCTTCTCGTATCTGAAACAGTCAACAAATACTTAGAAAATTTTTGGAATTTTAGGACAAGTTCAAACGAAATTAGTTCACGCGAAATTAGAACTCAAACGAAATGAACAGCCTTACAGATATCATCTGTGGTATACTCACCTGTAAGACTGAATATTGGAATCTGGATACGGGAGTATATTCAAGAGGTGGGACACATGAATGAGTTTAAGCTCTGATACCACTTGTTGGATCGTCGTGTGACCCGAACGAGTCAATCAGAAGAGGTTATGATCCATATCAAAGGCGGAATCAGTGATATAAACGTGAAACAGCTTGATTCCTCTTAATTATCCTTTTATTATTGATTTCAAAGCAATCCTGATCGTTTGACAAACTGGCTGCACCTCGGCTCTGCTGTGCACTGATTTATCCTATCTAGACACATAACTCGATACAAGACGAAGTTAACAGACATTTATGCACCAACAGACTCCCCCTTGAATGTTGACGAAGTCTTAGGCATCGAGTCTTCAGTCTTGATCAGCCTTCAAACGAAAACATATTTCAAGCGAAATAAGCTTTCACATGAAATACTCTTCACACGAAATACCCTTCACACGAAATACACTTCACACGAAATACCCTTCACACGAAACAACAAGTTTGGTGCGAAATAGAGGTTCCAAGTTGATTTCGTTTGAAATAAGGTCTGATTTCGTGCGAAATTAGGTTTACAAACTTGATTTCGTACGAAATAAGGAACTGTATGCTAATTTCGTGCGAAATAACTTGATTTCGTATGAAATAGCTTGATTTCGTACGAAATAAGGAACAATATGCTGATTTCATTCGAAATAGGTTTCTCAGTTTTAATTTCATGCGAAATATGAGCTGACTATTTCGTGCGAAATAGTGATGACATCAGCAAGTCGGCCACCATTTTGTCAAATTGATCCAGATTTTGTTCGAATTTTGGTCCAATTCTTTCAAGGATCATTAAAACGGTGTTTTACGCGATATATGTGAAATTCAATCCATTTTTTCCGTTAAATTTCGTTTAATTTTGAAAAGAATGAGTAGAAGCGATGAAAACAAGCTGAATTGGAATAAACTCTTCTTCCTGAGCTCTGATACCACTTGTTGGATCGTCGTGTGACCCGAACGAGTCAATCAGAAGAGTTTATGATCCATATCAAAGGCGAAATCAGTGATATAGACGTGAAACAGCTTGATTCCTCTTAATTATCCTTTTATTATTGATTTCAAAGCAATCCTAGTCGTTTGACAAACTGGCAGCACCTCGGCTATGAAATCTCGAACGTTACAAATGAATCATCAGGTCCACTATATATAGGGGAGGTAATTTCGTACGAAATAGCACTTGCTATTTCGTGTGAAATACCCCTTTAACATGTAAAACCTAATTTCTAACCTGTTGTGCACTGATTTATCCTATCTAGACACATAACTCGATACAAGACGAAGTTAACAGACATTTATGCACCAACAGGGTTTAGTGACACTCACCTTTGGGTGCGTATTTTTAAATAGCGCAATCCCAGTGATTGATTTCAACACGTCCTAATATGTATATAGGAACGATTTTTAAATCAATAATTATCACAAAATCCTAAGTTTCTCTGTTTTCTTAGAATTGTCACATAACTTTGAGATTATCTCGAAAAGTTGTTATTTATGATTATGTTGGCACGTTAATATATATATGAGTCCATATATATATTTTTATGATTTTGCGACTTGAACGATTTTATTGGTGACCATTATTGTGTAAATCCGTTAACTCTCCCGTTTATACGCAATATATCTACGATTTGCGCGTCGTAATATATACTTGAACGTTTTTATAATTTAACACCGAAACACGTAAAATCTTGTTAACTTATCTATTTTGTCATTTTTAAAGCAGATATATACATAGAATATCTTACATGTATCGAATTTCATGCTCGACAATAAGTTTCACGTTTAACGCAATTTTTTTACCGCTTCTACCGCACAAAACGTGCAAGCATACATGCATAAACTAGATTTCTAACATCATGTTAAAACTTAACATATTTTCACATTATCATGTTTAAATCACATAACACATTTTACCACATAAAGTTTACCCAAAATTTTACCCACACTAGTGTACATTGAAAAATGTGTATTTTAGCGATTCGGTAACATTTTCGGGCGTCGGAAGTCACGTATGACCAACCAAACACTAAGTAAACTTCAAATTAGTTACAATACTTATTTTTAAACCAAAAATGTCAGTTTACTTACTGAACTAAATCAGGTTTATAAAAATCATTTGAAAAGCCGATTTTTGACCGTTTTAACGGATAGTTTTGCGTTAAGCGTTACTATAATCATCCCAACTCGAAATGACTTGATATTTTAACACAATACATGTTATTTACTGATTAAAATAGTAGTTATAGTTAGATTAGTGCAGTTTTTGTATAAGTCACATAAATCATGCGATTTCACGTATTTTACAACATTTAATGCACCATGGACAACATGCAAAGCTAGCAAACATTATGACAAAGTTATAAATCACTAAACACTTTAAAATAACTTCATTTTAGTGTTTATAATCTGCTCATAACTGATTTTTATTCAATCATACTCAAATCACCTTTTTAAGATCATATATCATCATACATGTCTAAGTATATGCACCTAAGATGCTCATATCACAACTTTATCATCTAATATGATCTCAATACATCAAAACCTCACTAACACCTTATTCTTTCAAATATCATACATAACACTTTAATCCTTCAATCATTCATGTGCATTCATACTTAGATCCTTCACTTTTATGATTACACAACAACTTTAACATACATGCATACATATATACCTACATATATACGATTTACACTTACACACACATACTTCCAAAATTTCCTTTTCAACATATCACTTTTAAATTTCTAACCACTTTAGAACCTATCAAAATCAAAATACAATTCATACACATACATACACACATAATCGGCCATAGGAACATACATACTCACACCCATTTTATTTTGTTAAAACTTATTTGTTTGATAGTTTCAAGTTAATGTTTAGATTCAAGAATCAAGAGAAACTTAATATGAATCAAGAACAATGTTTAATGAAATATATTATACCTTCAAGATTTTAGATGGGTTTTTGACTAAAGATGGTGATACGAGGCTTGTTCTTGCTTGAAACTTGTTTGAAATCACTTCCAAACCTTCTTACAAGCTTAGAATCACCATGATTAGCCCTTGAATCTTCATGATTTGATTTTGATAATGAAATATTGAAGTGGGAAGGGGATGTTTGGCCGTGAGCTTGTAAGAGAGAGAGACAGTGAAAATTTTGAAATGTTTATGTTCTTTGGAATTGTGAGATTTATGGAGATGTTAAAAGATTAATCATTAATCATCACCATCATTCTCAAGGTTGGACAAGTGTCCCTATTGCAAGAAACTAGGACATTTGGGCAGCCCTTGGTGCCGCCACCTTCCACCTCTCTCACACATTACATGAATATATATATATATATATATATATATGTATGTATGTATTATATATAAATTTGCTCAAAAACAGGTAATTTACTAAATACCAGGTATTTTATCTCTCGTTTTAATCCCGTTTTAGTGTGTTTTAAATTATTTTTATCGTTCCATAAAAATAATCACTTAAAATTATTACTGAAATAATTACCAGTTGCCTTGACTGGCTGCGTTGACGGTATTTTTGTTTAATTCGCGCAGTATCGCGCAGTACGCGCTCAAACTCGAAAAATAGAGTTTCTTTGCGTTTTTAATTATTTTTCCACACGGATATGATTAAAATTATTATTCTGATCATAACAAACTATTTTTAGGATTTTAACACTGATCGGGTGGTCACCGACGTTCGTTTCGCATTTTAAACGTTACGCGATAAGCGTTAGTTTTATCGTTGCCAACATAATTTTTATATACATCTAAATTTACCAATACATCAAATATCATATATTAATATCACAGACAGTCACAAATAGTCATGTTACATGTTCACTACACAGATTACTGTTATCTGGTACGGCCTGAGAGGCCGGGTGTCACAGTCTCCCCCTGTTTAGGGAATTTCGTCCCCGAAATTCTACCTTGCAGGTTTTGTTTTCGCACTCGGTGGGAAGAGGTGTGGATATTTCTATTGCATTTGGTCCTGTTGCTCCCAGGTGAACTCGGGTCCACGCTTAGAATTCCAACGGACCTTGACCAACTCAATCTTACTCCTCCTGAGTTTCTGGGTTTTCCGATCCAGAACCTCCACTGGTTCCTCGATAAATCTCAGTTTATCATCCACTCGAACCTCTCCGGGGGGTTTAATTAGTGTCTCATCGGACATACACTTTTTCAGGTTGGAGACATGGAATACATCGTGAACTCCACTCACCTCCTGTGGTAACTTGAGCCTATACGCGATTGGTCCAACTCGAGAGACGACTTCGAAGGGACCTGTATAGCGCGGGCTCAACTTTCCCCCTTTCCCAAACCTCACAACGCCCTTCCACGGTGATACCTTCAACATAACTCTGTCACCAACTTGAAACTCCAGCGGTTTCCTTCGGTTATCTGCATAACTCTTCTGTCGATCCGCGGCAGCCTTCAACCTATTCTTGATCTGGACAACCTTGTCCGTGGTCTCCTGAATAATCTCAGGTCCGGTCAAATGCTTCTCGCCAACTTTAGCCCAACAGAGCAGTGATCGACACTTTCTACCATACAGGGCTTCAAACGGAGCGGCTTTTATGTTGGCGTGCTAACTATTATTGTAAGAAAACTCTGCCAAGGGCAAATGAGTATCCCAACTTCCACCGAAATCAACCGTATATGCTCTCAGCATATCCTCTATTGTCTGAATGGTTCTCTCGCTCTAACCATCCGTTTGAGGATGATACGCAGCACTCATATCCAAACGAGAACCCAACGATTTCTTGAGAGATCGCGAAAATCTAGAGTCAAATCGTCCGTCTCTATCCGAAATGATTGACACTGGTACTCCATGACGGGCTACGATCTTGTTAAGGTACAGCTGCGATACCTTCTCGGTATTGTCTGTTTCCTTAAATGCCAGGAAATGAGCAGACTTTGTCAGTCGATCCACGATTACCCAGATCATATTGTGTCCTCGCGACGTACGAGGTAACTTGGTGATAAAGTCCATCGTAAGATGTTCCCATTTCCACTTAGGGATCTCTGGTTGCTGCTGAAGCCCAGACGGCTTCTGGTGCTCAGCTTTAACCTTAGAGCATGTCAGACATTTACTCACATAGGCCGCAATGTCTCCCTTCATCTTCGGCCACCAGTAAAACTCCTTAATGTCCTGATACATCTTGGTAGAACCTGGGTGAATGGAATACTTGGATTAATGAGCTTCGTTCATAAGCAATTCACGGAGGTTACCTTTAAGCGGAACCCAGAATCGGTTCATGAAGTACATCACTTCATCCGCTTTTGGTATCAGCTTACATTCTAAGCCCTTCAAACCTTCTCTTCTCAAACCGCCATCCTTCAAAGCTTCTTGCTGTGCATCACGAATTCGATCAGTCAAACTCGTTTGTATGGTCAAACCCAAAGCACGCACACGTAGAGGCTTTTCCCATTCCTTTCTACTGAGCGCATCTACAACAACGCTTGCTTTCCCTTGGTGATAACGGATATCACATTCATAATCGTTGAGTAACTCTACCCAACATCGTTGTCGCATATTGAGCTCCTTCTGATCGAGGATGTGCTGGAGGCTCTTATGGTCCGTGTAAATCGTACACTTCGTGCCATACAAGTAGTGTCTCCAGATCATCAAAGCAAACACAACAGCTCCAAGCTCCAAATCATGTGTTGTGTAATTCTTCTCGTGCACTTTCAATTGTCTGGACGCATAGGCTATCACTTTGTCTCTTTGCATTAAAACGCATCCAAGGCCCAAACGTGAAGCATCACAGTAAACAATGAAATCATTACTTCCCTCAGGAAGGGAAAGAATAGGTGCACTACAAAGCTTTTCCTTTAACGACTGAAAAGCTTCCTCCTGCTTCTCCGTCCAGTCAAACTTCCTCTCCTTCTGGGTTAATAGCGTCAATGGCTGCGCTATTCTGGAGAAGTTCTCGATGAACCTCCGATAGTACCCAGCAGGCCCTAAGAATTGTCGCACTTCTGACGGAGTCTTTGGCGCTTCCCAATTCTTAATCGCTTCAATCTTGGACGGATCTACATGTATACCTTTCTCATTTATGACATGTCCGAGAAAATGAACTTCTCGAATCAAGAACTCACATTTAGAGAACTTGGCATACAGCTTCTCTTCCTTCAACAACTCTAAAATCAACCTCAAATGATGCTCATGATCTTCTTTGGTTCGTGAATAAACAAGTATATCGTCGATGAATACTATCACGAATTTGTCCAAGTAGGGTTTGCATACCCTGTTCATGAGATCCATGAACACAGCTGGCGCATTAGTTAAAGGGCATGACTAGGAACTCATAATGGCCGTATCGTGTTCGAAAGGCTATCTTTGGAATGTCTTTGTCAGCAACCTTCAACTGATGGTATCCTGAACGTAGATCTATCTTCGAGTAGTAGCTGGATCCCTAAAGCTGGTCAAACAAATCATCAATCCTCGACAAAGGATACCAATTCTTGATAGTTAACTTGTTCAGCTCCTTGTAATCTATACACATCCTGAAGGATCCATCTTTCTTCTTCACGAACAGAACAGGCACACCCCAAGACGAAAAACTCGGTCAAATGAAACCTTTGTCTAGTAGCTCTTGAAGCTGATTCGACATTTCTTTCATTTCAGACGGTGCCAATCTATAGGGAGATTTTGCAATTGGTGCAGCACCAGGTACCAGATCGATTCGGAACTCGATCTGTCTCGCAGGGGGTAATCCAGGTAAGTCTTCAGGAAAAACTTCTGGATAATCACGAACAACAGGAATCTCCTCGATCTTCCTACATTCGGCCTTTGTATCCATCATGTTAACTAAGAATGCAGGATAACCTTTCCGCAACATCTTGAGCATCTTCATAACACTGACAATACTCGACACACGACTCGAACGATCTCCATGGATAACTATCACTTCGCCACCGCCAGGACGAGGTATCCGCACTTGCTTCTCCGAGTAAACAATCTCCGCTTTGTTCTTGGACAGCCAATCCATCCCCACAACTACATCGAAGCTTCCCAACTCCACTGAATACTACAGTCGCGAACGACTTCGCTAGTCTCTATCAGTTTACCATTTGCTAGTTCTATCGAGTACTTCTTATTTAGCTTACTTGTAGGTGAAGACAGGAATGGTTCAAAGTTTTTTCGAGACAAAACTCAAGTCAGCTCCGGTATCAAAAAGTACGAACGCGGAATGGTTATTGATAAAAAACATACCGGTGACAACAGCAGGATCGTCACGTGCCTTCCCAGCGTTTAGCTCGAATGCTCTACCTCTGGCATTCTGACCTCCCGTCTTAGGATAGTCCTTCTTGAAATGTCCTTGTTCCCCGCTCTGGAAACATCCTTCCAGCCTTGTTCCCTCCAAAGTATTTTTGGCATAGCATTCGCGGGTAACATGCCCATTTCATCCGCATCGGTTACATTTCTTCTGTCCTTCCTCGCGAGTCTTTCTCTCAGATCTGCCGCGGCTATCTCTGGTGCCATCCTTTCTAGTGCCATTAGAACTTGCTGCATATGCCTTCTTCGAACTGCGTTTCCTGTCGCGCTTCTCTTCAGTCTCCTTCCTTGAGCTCTTGGACTTGCGCTTCTTTGTAACTTCCGTCTTAGTCTCAGAACACCCCAACCGTTCAGATTTTGCGTCCTCTTTGGCCTTGCCCGATGACTTCCTGGTTTCCTCCTTTTTATCAAGACCACCTTTGCGAGCAGCGTCATCGGCTAATGATTTTGCCAATGTAGTAGCCTCTAGGTAGGTGGTAGGTTTCGCGGATGTAACCATACTGCGAATTCGTGGCGACAATCCCCAGATATACCTTTCTACCTTTACATATTCAGGAGTAACCATTCGTGGAACTAACCTTGCCAAGTCGTTAAAACGAGAAGTGTAAGCTCTAACATTCAGACCTTCCATGGTTAGGTTCCAGAAGTCGGTCTCGATTTTCTGAATTTCACTGCGCGAGCAGTACTCTTTCAGGAGCATCTCTTTAAGTTCATTCCAGGTCAGACCGTAGGTAGCGTCTTCACCCAAAATTTGAACTTGCGAGTTCCACCAGGACAGTGCTTCGTCAAGAAAAGAACAAGAAGCATATCTCACTTGTTGATCAGCAGCACAACCACCGATTTCCATGACAGATTCCATCTTCTCAATCCATCGGGTGATATCTAAGGGTCCTTCAGCACCGGTAAATGATCGTGGGTTACAGCCCTGGAATGTTTTATATGTACATCCGTGCATTGCTCAATAATGTTAATAGAAATCAGGAATTCATTCCAATGATAACATAACACATGAACTACTAAAACTTTCCGATCACCTTTTACCTGGAGGATTTCCATTATGTGCCCCACCAAAACCTTGCCCGTGTGCACCACGTCCACGTCCCTAACCATCATTTTGGTTAGCATTAAGCTGTTCCATGGCAGTATTAACGTGTTGGGCTATGAGTTGAGCCAACTCTTCTGGTGTGGTAGGTAATCCTGTACCCTGTCTTGCTTTTGGCGGCATTTCGTCGTTTCTATTATTACAACAATAATATCCACATAACATGATAACCAAAAATAATTCAATCATTAAATGTTAGTGGACCAAACATTGCGCATGTAAAATATCCACATTTTAATGAGAAAATTTTTTAAACCAAAAGTATGTCATTGGTATTTATTATAGAAATTATTTAAACTCGTTTTCAGTACAAAAGACTATTCTTGGCATGTCTACATCGACACCCATAACAACTTCACACAAAATTCCCAAATAATATCCAAAAATGAAACTGGCACGCAGGCCACAAACACAAAAAACATCAAAAATGTCTAACAATACAATCCATCCAACGACAAAACAAACAAATAGCTATCATTAACGCCTCAAACCTAGAGACTCTAACATCTCCTAGATAAGCTTCTCCAAATCCACAACCCACCAATGCATCTCATCTCTCACGATGTCGTCTCTAACCTTCAACTCCTTATGATCGTCCATCTGTCCATCAAGGTACTTCGCCTTTCCTTTGGCTATATCTAGGTCTTTGTGCAATGCGGCGAGCTGAGGATCACAATGGCAATATCGATCTATCATATCTCCTTTCTGCTTCTTGGAAGCAGGTACCGTCTTAACACATGACGTAGATGCGATGTCACCAGCAGGCCTAATCCTCTTCCTACGACGATAATAAACTAACAACGGCGTCGAAGAAGTGCGTGACTCTAAAACAGGCAAAGAAGACTCAGACAAAACAAGCGGAGGGATCTCGGTAATGGGCTCGATCACAGCAGCAGGGGGGACGACTGATGGCTCTAGGGGTCGAGCCGTAACGATAGTGGCGTCCACTCCTGGTGCGATACTGGAAGATCCTCCAACAGTAGGGACACCCCTGATCAAGTCATCGATAACTGGTACCATGCCAGATGATCGTCCCGTCTCATGGATTGAGGGAGGTACATCATCATCATCTATCCTGTAACATCTGTGCTTGTAATCATTGTGAACAGTTCTATTATCAATAAAACAATGTTATTTGATCCCAATGTTTGTTTGGTTGTGTTTTACATTTTTCATGTTTTGACTCTTGTCCAATTTCAAACTCTATACCACTTTCTGGAGAGTTATACGCAAACTGGTGCGTAAACGTACTTAGTTTAACGCGACAAATACTCCGGAACATCAACATATACTTAACATACCTTAAATAACCCTTACATAACTTATAAATAAGTTTTGAAGGCTTTGGTATGGCAAAAACAAGTTAATTCGCTTACAGGGACTAAACTTGACAAACTGCGAAAGTATGACAATTTGAACTGTAACGAACATTCCGTAACATGACCATAAGTTAAACATACCATAAATATCCTTTACATAGCTTAGAAATAGGCTTTAAGGGGTTCGGTGTGCTAAAATAAACTTTTGGCTCATTCAGGGACTAAAAGCGTCAAAAAGTACACAAGTTTGCACTTTCGCGCATAACCTACGTTCTGAATACATCCGGGCATCCAAAAATTTATGTAAGCCCTAAAATATTTTATTTTAGTGTTTGGCATAAGAAAAATCCATTCGTCACATCATTTGGATGGTTTTTCGCGCTTATGCGCATTCCGTCGTAATTAAGCGAACATCGCAACCGAACGGCCAAACGAACCGAAACCCGGGATATTTTCAAGCATATTTCATGTTCCCTATGTCTAAACATCATTTTGGAGCTTGAAATTGAGATTGACGGGTGTTAGAAGTGACGTTACGCAACGAAACAATGTGCAGGGACCTAATCTGCCATTTCTGCCAAAAGTAGGGCTAGGCGTGACGCGAGGAGTCTTGGCGTCATGCGAGGCCCCTTCAGAATCAGCAAAGGTCATTTTCCAGCTGTTAACAGCCCTTAAACACCCTCCAAAGGCCAAGTGCCACATGTTAATCTCTTGTGGTGGGCAAAATCAGTTACCACAACATCCCGACAAGTGTACGGGCGAGATCATTCCCTCTTCTCCAAGAAACGATCCTAACGGTGAACCGAAATCTATAAATACCCATCACATTTTCACTCTTTCCTCATAAGAATCTGATTTGAGAAGCTCTAAGTTGAAACCTTTGTTTCATACCTGAGTTACTTGAATCAAGATTAGCATTCGGGGACCCTTTGTAAGTATTCCTTCGTTCTTTTATTGCTTTTTGAGTCCGAATGTCAAACTTTGTTTGACTTTCTGCATTGACCAGTTTATAGTCAATGCGAAGTTCGTTTGAACTTCATAACGTGAGCGTGATCACGATGGTTATAGTCCCTAGTGACTATACCTACTGATTACCACGTTATCTAGGCTCAGTGACGAGCCGTAGTTTCGGCCAGAATACGTATTCTTGCGTATTTTGTAACCAAACTACTTATGGGTATCAAAACCGTTTGTTTTGATACCAAACCTATTTTCTAAACTTAGTTAAGCATGTTTGAACATGCTTAGCTCGTCACTTTTAGTTTAGTGCTTATATAGGGTCGTAAGGTAAGCGATCTAAACAATCGCTTATACTTTCGAACCCGACCCGTTTGGTCGATCATTAGGATCCGACCAAGCACATTAGGTGACCATAGTATATGGGGAATAACCTTCCGAGGTTATACCTTATGGTCGCTTCGTTTAAGTAGTTGTATGATAGGTAGTTTATATGCCTTAGGTAAATTACCAAAATACCCCTTTGATGCCAAAATTCATTTTAAACATATGTAACATAACTTTTGACATCTAAACTGATTTGACAACAATATTAGACATGTTAAGGCATATTTTACTTATCATAGGACTAGTTGGGCGATCCGAACGCGTTTTACGCGAACGACGCGTTAAAGTAGCATAAGCTACCTAAACGGGTCGTAATGGGTCGGAAGCACTTAGGCTAGGTTTCATTTAGTATGTAGGCTTTGTTAAACCATACTACATGAGTTCCCATACTCATTTGTTTTACGAGCCCTCATTCTATCCGATCCTCCGATATAGGTCCGGTTTATTAACATAGTTACCTATATTAGGTGCCGTTTAATTCCGTGATCTCTAGCATTGCTTGGTGGTTATCTTAGGACTTCTGAGCAATCTCAAGTGAGTACATAGACCCCTCTTTTACTGTTTTCAAACTGTTTTGGGGTGAAACACATGTGCCTACTTGTTACTTTCATGCTTTCCAGTTTTCACATCATATACCTGCTATGTTTGTTAGTACATTATAGTACATGATTTCATTACATTTCATGCTATGTATGCCCATTGTGTGCGTATTTAGTACATCGTTTTACACTACATTTCATGCTATGTATGCCCATTGTGTGCATTACTTAGTACATTGTTTACTTTACATTTCTGCTATGTATGTTAACTGATAGCATCCTAGCACATTGATTTACAAGACTTTTCTACTTTGTATGTTAACTTAGCATACTTAGTACATTGTTTTCATATGACATGTACACAATTGCTATAACATTTGGTTTGCACAAACGAGACTTATATATGTTCATTAACATTAGCTACGCCGCTCGGTAGTAAGTACTGGTACCATAGGACTTGACAAATCCCATTCCTGACATCCCGGGTTTGTTTGGATGAAAGGAATGACTGAATCCGAAAACATTTCTTTTGATAACCTTGACTGAAAGGGTTACCCGACTGTCTCAAGGCTTGAATGTATGCGTTAACTTACCACATAAATGTTTGTATCAATGTAACATGCATTACTTTGCAAAACATAACTTTTTGATATATTCAAAATACTTTGTTTTGTACATTTCTACATTTGGATTATGTGACAATACATTACTTACAATACATAACATTTGATACACATTACTCGACTACTTTTGGACTTATAAACATTTGGCATGGCTTATACAAGGACTTCTGACAATAGGTTTAAACATAGACTTTATACATTGGTGGTTTGTTTAAGTGACTTAAGTAACGAGATGTGAGTAATATGATACAAGCATGGTGGATACGCCGCTGGTACTTCCTATATATAAGTGTTTGTATTATACTACATATCATAGCGTTATTTAAATCATTCAATTTGGACTTATACATTTTACACAAGTAACACGAATTTCACAAGACTTTGGTTTACAAACAATTTACTTTATACAACTAATTTTACTTGGTTATACATTTAACCATACATTATTCTTTTAATCATACATATCATTTGATCTTATCTCTTTTTAAATGATTTACAAAACAAGACAATTTACAAGGTTCATGACTGACTTTTGCTAAACAACTTTTTCTTAAACTTAAGTCATGAATCCTATTTTCACAAAACCTATGTATCTCACAGTCATTTTTATGCTGACGTACCTATTTTCACATGTGTTTTCAGGAGCTTTTGCGTAGGATGATGATCGTGACACTAGGGCGGACCTGTGCCTTAGAGACATAAAATGAAGATAGACTTAGTTTAATTATGTTATGAACTCTTTATTTCCTGTTTAAGACAATGTAACTCTTATGTTGATAAATAAAATACAACTTTGAATGCCATGGTTATGAAACAATTAATTCTATTACAACACTCGCCGACGTTTTTCGCCACGTTTCGTATGTTATACGTGGTCGGGGTGTGACAGAAGAGTTGGTATCAGAGCCAATGGTTGTAGGGAATTAGGTTATTAGTAATGCTTTGACCTAGACTATAACCTTTCTAGGACCCCAACACAAGTTATCTTGTGTTTAGATTTTAAAACATGCACTTCACCTATCCTTAGGTGATAACCACAACGGGAACATCAAGTTCGAATCCGCTTTGAAAATTAATCATCTGTTTTTGAATGATTTATTACAAGGTTTTGAACCCTCTGTTGTAAGGTTTTGAACCCTTCCAGTTTGATTTTTGGCCTTGTGCCTTTCAAATTTTCAAAATCTCGTCAAAGTTTTGGGTTCTAAATAGTGTGAACACGTGCAAACTGGAAGAGTGAATGCCTGTACCCTGGGTTTTCTGTCTAAGGCTAGAGTGTTCGTACAAATCCACATAATCGGACCAGTCACTCTTACCTGGGAACTCTTGGGGTGAGTGTTCACTTATAGGCGAGCATGTCTTCGCGATACATTATTTTTGACCCATTTACTTTGATTATTCACTGTGTGTCGTTTGTTTGCTTTGTGATGCGAACAAATGATCACCATCTTTGCTGTTGTCAATTTTTGTTTCATCTCATTCTTTTCATCCAATCATCTCACTCGTTTCCTTTCATGTCTTCCTCTTTTAGAATGCCTCCTCGACGCGAAAACCAGATAGCAACTGCCGAACTGGCAGAAATCATTGCGCAGCAGATGGCTGCTCAATTCCAAACCTCTTTGCTCAATGGAACCAAGCCAACAACAACAACAATGCTCCATGCAAATACAAGGATTTTAACTCGGCTAAACCACTCAAGTTTAGTGGTTCTAAGGGAGCGACTGGGCTTCTTCAATGGTTCGAGAGCATTGAGAATACTTTCCGCCACGTGCAGTGTCCTGACAATCGCAAGGTCGAGTTTTCTTCGAGTGTGTTTCAGAAGAGGGCTCTCACATGGTGGAACGGGGTTATGAGAGATCGAGTTGCAGAAGTTTCTCTAGCACAGACATGGGCTGAACTTAGGGCTCTTATGATGAGGGAGTTTTGTCCTCGTCATGAACAGGGAGCTTTAGAGAAAGAGTTTGATGACTTGAAACAAGACAGTGGCGAGCACAGGGTGTATACTAACAGGTTTGAGGAGTTGAGTCTGCTTTGCCCAACAATGGTTACCCCACTCGACAAGGCTATTGAAAGATACATCGACGGCCTACCTGACTCAATGCAAGACATCATTACTGGTAGTAACGCTGCCACACTCCGTCAGGCGATCGAGTTAGCAGCGACATTGACTGAGTCGCAGGTTCGAAAGGGAAAGCTGCACAAAAAGGGTGACAAGGGTAAGAAGCAGGCGTTTGACAAGGAGAATAGCAAGAAAGGTCAAAACAAGAAGGGAAAGAATTTTGGTTCCTCAAAGGGTTCTAGGAAGCGAAAGGCTTCCCAAAACTATGCCGTTACTACACAGGCCCAAGCTGCACCAAATCAGCCTACGCAACCACTAGCCAAGAAGCCATATCTTGGCACTGCACCTTTGTGCAACAGGTGTAACGGCCATCACCTACCACATCTCCAATGTCGTCATTGCACTAACTGTGGGAGAATTGGCCATCTTGCTGCTACTTGTCGCATTCCTGTTAACCAGAACCAGGCAGTTCAGAACCAAGCCCAACAAGTTGCTCAGCCTCTTGCTCAGCAACAAGGTCAAGCTGCACGACCTCATTTTCCTCCTGGTTCGTGCTACAATTGTGGGGATCTGACCCACTACAGAAACCGGTGCCCAAGGCTAGCCAACCAGAACCAGAATCCAAATCAGAATCAGGCTCCGGCTCGAGGTCGAGTCTTCAACATGAATGCTCAAGAGGCACAAGCAGACAATGAAGTGGTGAATGGTACGTTCTTTATTAATAATCAGCCTGCATCTGTTCTCTTTGATTCGGGTGCCGACAAGAGTTTTGTGTCATTGTCTTTTGAGCCAATGCTTCGCGTGTCTAGAACGAAACTAGGTAAACCTTTGACAGTAGAAGTTGCTAGTGGTGAACCCATTGTTCTTGATTCTATTCTTCGCAACTGCCAGTTGAACCTTAACGACCATCTTTTTCCTATTGACCTCACACCTATGCAACTTGGAAGCTTTGATGTTATTGTGGGTATGGATTGGTTATCCAAGCATCGCGCAGAGGTAGTTTGTTTTGAGAAGATTGTTCGTGTGCCGCTTTCGACGGGTGAGATCCTACAGGTTCGTGGTGAGAAACCTGCTGGTGGTCTCAAACTCATGTCTTGTTTTAAAGCTCGGAAGTATCTGCGACAGAATTATGTGGCCTTCTTGGCACATGTCACAGCAGATAAAGGCAAAGGTAAGTCTATCCAAGATATTCCCGTTGTTCGGGATTATTCTGAAGTATTCCCTGAAGAGTTTCCTAGTCTACCTCCAGCACGCCAAATCGAGTTCCGTATTGATCTCGTACCTGGTGCAAATCCCATTGCCAGAGCTCCATATCGTCTTGCTCCATCTGAGATGCAAGAGTTGTCTAAGCAGCTTCAGGAGCTCTCTGACAAAGGTTTTATCCGTCCTAGCTTTTCACCTTGGGGTGCTCCCGTTCTTTTTGTCAAGAAGAAGGATGGATCATTTAGGATGTGTATCGATTATCGTGAGCTTAACAAGCTTACCATCAAGAATCGATATACCCTACCTCGCATCGATGATCTCTTTGATCAGTTACAGGGCGCTTCTTATTTTTCGAAGATTGATCTACGTTCTGGATATCATCAACTTCGGGTGCATGAAGAAGATATTCCCAAGACAGCGTTCCGCACTCGTTATGGGCATTACGAGTTCACAGTCATGCCATTCGGTTTGACTAATGCTCCTGCTGTTTTCATGGACTTAATGAATAGGGTCTGCAAACCTTATTTGGATCAGTTCGTCATTGTTTTTATTGACGACATCTTGATTTATTCTAAGACACGAGCTGATCATGAGCAACATCTTCGTCTTACTTTGGAACTCCTAAAGAAAGAGCAACTTTTCGCCAAATTCTCCAAGTGTGAATTCTGGCTTAAAGAAGTTCAATTCTTAGGACATATTATCAACGAACAAGGTATTCATGTAGATCCCTCCAAGATCAGTGAGATTAAGGATTGGGATACGCCTACTACTCCTACTGAAGTTCATTCTTTTCTTGGTCTAGCGGGTTATTACCGCCGCTTCATTGAGAACTTCTCGAAGATTGCAGTTCCTCTAACTGCTCTAACTCAGAAGAACAAGCCCTTTGATTGTGGATTCAAGCAAGAGGAAGCGTTTCTGACTTTGAAACAAAAACTTTGCGACGCGCCTGTTCTGACTTTGCCTGAGGGCAATGATGATTTCGTCATTTATTGTGATGCATCTAAATTGGGTCTTGGCTGTGTTCTGATGCAAAGGAACAAAGTCATAGCATATGCATCGAGGCAGTTGAAGATACATGAGAAAAACTACACCACTCATGATCTTGAGTTAGGTGCAGTTGTTTTCGCTCTAAAGATCTGGAGACACTATTTGTACGGTACAAAATGTGTGGTTTTCACAGACCACAAAATTCTTCAACATATCTTCAATCAGAAAGAACTCAACATGAGGCAACGACGTTGGGTAGAGCTTCTAAACGACTATGACTGCGAAATTCGCTACCATCCTGGTAAGGCGAATGTCGTGGCCGATGCTTTGAGTCGCAAGGAACGTACTAAGCTTCATTGTGTTCGTGTTCAATCTGTTATTCAAGCTCGATCCGATATCCAAGCACGCATTTCTCAGGCTCAACAATCTTGTGTTTCACAAGGTTTGATGGATAAGGAATTTCCTTATCACATAACACCTGATCTAGAACTGAAGGACAATGGATCGTATTACTTCATGGACCGTTTGTGGGTCACAAGCCAAGATAACCTTCGCACCTTGCTTATGGATGAAGCCCATAAGTCTCGTTATTATGTTCATCCTGGCTCAGATAAGATGTATAAGGATCTTCGTATTCAGTATTGGTGGCCTGGTATGAAGAAAGACATTGCCTTATATGTATCAAAATGCCTTGCTTGTCTTAAGGTTAAGGCTGAACATCAGTGTCCTTCTGGTTTATTGGTGCAACCAGAGATCCCAGTTTGGAAATGGGAAAACATTACTATGGATCTTGTTACCAAACTTCCACGCACAAAGAAAGGTCATGATGCCATCTGGGTAGTTGTTGATCGTCTTACTAAGTCAGCGCATTTCTTGCCAATCCGTGAGGATTTTCCTACTGACAAAGTTGCTAAAATCTATGTGGATGAAATTGTAGCTCGACATGGTGTTCCTTTGAACATCATTTCTGACAGAGATGCTCGTTTCACTTCTCATTTTTGGAGAACCATGCAATCTGCTATGGGGACCCAACTTAATCTAAGCGCAGCTTATCATCCGCAAATGGATGGTCAATCTGAAAGAACAATCCAGACTCTGGAGGATATGCTTAGAGCTTGTGTGATCGATTTTGGTGGTAGCTGGGATTCACATCTCCCGTTAATTGAATTCTCCTACAACAACAGTTATCACACCAGCATCAAAATGGCTCCTTTCGAGGCTCTCTATGATCGAAAATGTCGTTCACCAGTCTGCTGGAATGAGATCGGCGAGGCTCAACTTACTGGACCTGCCCTCATTTTAGAGACAACTGACAAGATAAAGAAAGTTCGTGATAACCTTCAGACAGCTAGAAGCCGTCAAAAGAGTTACGCGGACCTAAAACGCAAGCCCTTGGAATTTCAAGTCGGTGATCGAGTATTACTTAAGGTCTCACTTTGGAAAGGTGTGATCAGATTTGGAAAGAAAGGAAAACTTGCACCTAGATACGTTGGACCATTCAAGATCGTCGAAAGAATCGGTAAGGTAGCCTACAGACTTGAGTTACCTCCTGAACTTGGAAATGTTCATCCAACCTTTCACGTGTCCAATCTCAAGAGGTGTTTAGCTGATGAGAACCTCCACATACCACTTGATGAAATTCGTGTTGATAAAACACTGAAATTTGTTGAGAAGCCTGTGGAAATCCTGGAACGTGAAGTCAAGTGGCTTAAACGCAAGCGCATTCCTTTGGTCAAAGTTCGCTGGGAAGCTAAATGTGGACCCGAGTTTACGTGGGAATGCGAAGATCAAATGAAGGCGAAGTATCCGCATCTTTTCCCACGAGTTTCCTCTAACTAAATTTCGGGACGAAATTTCCACAAGTAGGGGAGACTGTAACATCTGTGCTTGTAATCATTGTGAACAGTTCTATTATCAATAAAACAATGTTATTTGATCCCAATGTTTGTTTGGTTGTGTTTTACATTTTTCATGTTTTGACTCTTGTCCAATTTCAAACTCTATACCACTTTCTGGAGAGTTATACGCAAACTGGTGCGTAAACGTACTTAGTTTAATGCGACAAATACTCCGGAACATCAACATATACTTAACATACCTTAAATAACCCTTACATAACTTAGAAATAAGTTTTGAAGGCTTTGGTATGGCAAAAACAAGTTAATTCGCTTACAGGGACTAAACTTGACAAACTACGAAAGTATGCCAATTTGAAATGTAACGAACATTCCAGAACATGACCATAAGTTAAACATACCATAAATATCCTTTACATAGCTTAGAAATAGGCTTTAAGGGGTTCGGTGTGCTAAAATAAACTTTTGGCTCATTCAGGGACTAAAAGCGTCAAAAAGTACACAAGTTTGCACTTTCGCGCATAACTTACGTTCTGAATACATCCGGGCATCCAAAAATTTATGTAAGCCCTAAAATATTTTATTTTAGTGTTTGGCATAAGAAAAATCCATTCGTCACATCATTTGGATCGTTTTTCGCGCTTATGCGCATTCCGTCGTAATTAAGCGAACATCGCAACCGAACGGCCAAACGAACCGACACCTGGGATATTTTCAAGCATATTTCATGTTCCCTATGTTTTAACATCATTGTGGAGCATGAAATTGGGATTGACAGGTGTTAGAAGTGACGTTACGCAACGAAACAATGTGCAGGGACCTAATCTGCCATTTCTGCCAAAAGTAGGGCTAGGCGTGACGCGAGGGGTCTTGGCGTCACGCGAGGCCCCTTCAGAATCAGCAAAGGTCATTTTCCAGCTGTTAACAGCCCTTAAACACACTCCAAAGGCCAAGTGCCACATGTTAATCTCTTGTGGTGGGCAAAATCAGTTACCACAACATCCCGACAAGTGTACGGGCGAGATCATTCCCTCTTCTCCAAGAAACGATCCTAACGGTGAACCGAAATCTATAAATACCCATCACATTTTCACTCTTTCCTCACAAGAATCTGATTTGAGAAGCTCTAAGTTGAAACCTTTGTTTCATACCAGAGCTACTTGAATCAAGATTAGCATTCGGGGACCCTTTGTAAGTGTTCCTTCGTTCTTTTATTGCTTTTCGAGTCCGAAAGTCAAACTTTGTTTGACTTTCTGCATTAACCAGTTTATGGTCAATGCGAAGTTCGTTTGAACTTCATAACGTGAGCGTGATCACGATGGTTATAGTCCCTAGTGACTATACCTATTGATTACCACGTTATCTAGGCTCAGTGACGAGCCGTAGTTTCAGCCAGAATACGTATTCTTGCGTATTTTGTAACCAAACTACTTATGGGTATCAAAACCGTTTGTTTTGATACCAAACCTGTTTTCTAAACTTAGTTAAGCATGTTTTAACATGCTTAGCTCGTCACTTTTAGTTTAGTGCTTATATAGGGTCGTAAAGTAAGCGATCTAAACAATCGCTTATACTTTCGAACCCGACCCGTTTGGTCGATCATTAGGATCTGACCAAGCACATTAGGTGACCATAGTATATGGGGAATAACCTTCCGAGGTTATACCTTATGGTCGCTTCGTTTAAGTAGTTGTATGATAGGTAGTTTATATGCCTTAGGTAAATTACCAAAATACCCCTTTGATGCCAAAATTCATTTTAAATATATGTAACATAACTTTTGACATCTAAACTGATTTGACAACAATATTAGACATGTTAAGGCATATTTTACTTATCATAGGACTAGTTGGGCGATCCGAACGCGTTTTACGCGAACGACGCGTTAAAGTAGCATAAGCTACCTAAACGGGTCGTAATGGGTCGTAAGCACTTAGGCTAGGTTTCATTTAGTATGTAGGCTTTGTTAAACCATACTACATGAGTTCCCATACTCATTTGGTTTACAAGCCCTCATTCTATCCGATCCTCCGATATAGGTCCGGTTTATTAACATAGTTACCTATATTAGGTGTCGTTTGATTCCGTGATCCCTAGCATTGCTTGGTGGTTATCTTAGGACTTCTGAGCAATCTCAAGTGAGTACATAGATCCCTCTTTTACTGTTTTCAAACTGTTTTGGGGTGAAACACATGTGCCTACTTGTTACTTTCATGCTTTCCAGTTTTCACATCATATACCTGCTATGTTTGTTAGTACATTATAGTACATGATTTCATTACATTTCATGCTATGTATGCCCATTGTGTGTGTATTTAGTACATCGTTTTACACTACATTTCATGCTATGTATGCCCATTGTGTGCATTACTTAGTACATTGTTTACTTTACATTTCTGCTATGTATGTTAACTGATAGCATGCTAGCACATTGATTTACAAGACTTTTCTACTTTGTATGTTAACTTAGCATACTTAGTACATTGTTTTCATATGACATGTACACAATTGCTATAACATTTGGTTTGCACAAACGAGACTTATATACATTCATTAACATTAGCTACGCCGCTCGGTAGTAAGTACTGGTACCATAGGACTTGACAAATCCCATTCCTGACATCCCGGGTTTGTTTGGATGAAAGGAATGACTGAATCCGAAAACATTTCTTTTGATAACCTTGACTGAAAGGGTTACCCGACTGTCTCAAGGCTTGAATGTATGCGTTAACTTACCACATAAATGTTTGTATCAATGCAACATGCATTACTTTGCAAAACATAACTTTTTGATATATTCAAAATACTTTGTTTTGTACATTTCTACATTTGGATTATGTGACAATACATTACTTACAATACATAACATTTGATACACATTACTCGACTACTTTTAGACTTATAAAAATTTGGCATGGCTTATACAAGGACTTCTGACAATTGGTTTAAACATAGACTTTATACATTGGTGGTTTGTTTAAGTGACTTAAGTAACGAGATGTGAGTAATATGATACAAGCATGGTGGATACGCCGCTGGTACTTCCTATATATAAGTGTTTGTATAATACTACATATCATATCGTTATTTAAATCATTCAATTTGGACTTATACATTTTACACAAGTAACACGAATTTCACAAGACTTTGGTTTACAAACAATTTACTTTATACAACTAATTTTACTTGGTTATACATTTAACCATACATTATTCTTTTATTCATATATATCATTTGATCTTATCGCTTTTTAAACGATTTACAAAACAAGACAATTTACAAGGTTCATGACTGACTTTTGCTAAACAACTTTTTCTTAAACTTAAGTCATGAATCCTATTTTCACAAAACCTATGTATCTCACAGGCATTTTTATGCTGACATACCTATTTTCACATGTGTTTTCAGGAGCTTTTGCGTAGGATGATGATCGTGACACTAGGGCGGACCTGTGCCTTTGAGACATAAAATGAAGATAGACTTAGTTTAATTATGTTCTGAACTCTTTATTTCCTGTTTAAGACAATGTAACTCTTATGTTGATAAATAAAATACAACTTTGAATGCCATGGTTATGAAACAATTAATTCTGTTACAACACTCCCCGAATGTGGTCGGGGTGTGACATATCCACCCATTGCTTGTGAAAGCGTATTGGGGGTCTACCCGGCTGGCAAAATCGGCAGGGTCGACATGGAAAGATGAGGTAAGCTCGGTAATACCAATCATCTGTTGAGCCGTGATAGGTGTCTCTGGCAGTGTAGGTCTGGGTGAAGTCTCGAAATCTGGCTCGTAACCTGAGTCGTGGATCTCGATGACCTCGTGTTCGTGCGACATCTGTGACACACATATAACTGTACAAGTAAGTGCCTAATCAGCATAAACAGTAATAAATAAGGTCAAATAAACAAAAAATCACGTATGCACATAAAACTCATAATGGTTTTCATACATGATAAAATATTTTCTATGTTTATTTAAAAATCTTGGCTTCGAGAATTTTGGACTTTATATTTCAAAATTCTCCGGTTGAAGTCTAGTGTTTTCCCCGAAAACATCTAGTTCGCTAACAACCAATGGCTCTGATACCAACTTCTGTCACACCCCAAAAACGTCGCAACGGAATATTAAACGTAGTGGTGACGGAAGTTGGTGCCCATTTATACCTTGTCGGATGATGCAATCTTTTGTTGGACATTTTGACATATTTTCAAACATAAGTATTAAACATTACATTTTAAAGACCACGACACAACCACATAAGTTAAGTTGTTTTGATCCTCGCGGATCTTATTACAAACGTCCCAGAAAGTTTAAAATATGTCCAACATATTTAAACAAAACAACATGCATCATCAAACACAAGATACGCCATGATTTCCCGAAGCTGAACTCAAGTACCTGTAGAACACGTTAAAATCAAGTGTCAACACAAAGGAAGGTGAGTTCACATATTCTCATACGAACAATATTATTCCAAGGAAAACTTTCTGATTAGGTGTTTATTTGAAAACATCCATATAATTTTAGAAAGTTCATTTTACTTCCTTAATAAAATCCATGGGCCTTCCGTCGGTTCATCAATCCGACAACAACACTCTTGCCCAGGTTTTGTATATTAAATTATTTCGTCAATTTTCAGACTCGTATGTTAGCTAGACGATACGAACTATATATTAACCATGCAGGGATAATCAAAGCTAGACAATAAACAGAATTTAAATTTGTCGTTTGACTTGACACGGGGCGACTGGTCACGACGGGGTTGTCAACCCGATAGATCTACCAATAATTCATCGCGTGCAATACTTAAATGATTAAACGACATCAAGGGCGCAGGGTCCTCTTTAAGAACAATATGATGTCTGCCTCACGTACAATATATATATTGATGCGGGCCCAAGTCTGGAGGAGCGGGCCATCTTGTATTTGGAGGCCCAAGATCGCGTAACAAAAGGGGCTTCACTAAAATGGCTCTAACTTGGGCTACGGAGGTCCGTTTTGGGCGTGCGACCAGGCGAAACGAACGTGAGAAAAAGCTCCATCTTGCTGCAAACTGCCTATGGCGGTTTGGGTCATCGTCCGGGCCGAAAAACACTTATTTCTATTAGTTACGTTATAGCACTTATGATCTTGAATTTTATGCAGTGGTCCAGGCTGTGAAACATTGGCGACATTATTTGTTTCACAAGGAGTTTGTATAATTTACAGACCATGATTCGTTGAGGCATATCCGCAGTCAAGATAAAGTGTCACACAAGCATGCCCGTTGGATGGCTTTCTTGGAAAAGTTTACTTTTGTTGTGAAGCATAAATCTGGAATTTCGAATCGTGTGGCAGATGCCTTGAGCAGAAGGAGTAGCCTGCTTGTTTCTATGAGAGTTGTTGTACCCGGGCTAGACAATCTCATGGAACAACTCACAACAGATCCGTATTTTTCTGTCATTTTGCAGGATGTGCAGTTTGGGAAGAGGACAGATTTTCTTGTGCATGACGGTTTTCTTTTTAAGGAAAATCAATTATGTATTCCTAATTCCAGCCTCCGCCTTCAAATAATTAAAGAACTGCATGGAGAAGGGCATGTGGGTAGAGACCGTACTTTACGATTGGTGCAGTCTTCTTATTTTTGGCCTACTATGCGGAGGGATGTTGATCTATTTGTTAGACGTTGCAGGATCTGTCAAGTTTCAAAAGGCACAGCTACCAATGCAGGGCTTTATATGCCTCTACCCATTCCTCAGCAACCTTGGGTAGATATTAGCATGGATTTTGTGTTGGGATTACCCCGTACTCAGCGTGGTAATGATTCGATCTTTGTAGTGGTGGACCGGTTTTCTAAAATGGTGCACTTTATTCCTTGCAAGAAGACAACAGATGCAGTTAATGTGGCTCAGTTGTTCTTTCGAGATATCTATCGTTTGCATGGTTTGCCATCCTCTATAGTTTCTGATCGGGATACTCGTTTCTTGAGTCATTTTTGGCGAAGTCTATGGAGAATGGTGAATACTCAGCTCAATTTTAGTAGTGCTTACCACCCACAAACTGATGGGCAGACAGAGGTTGTTAATCGGTCACTTGGTAATCTTTTGCGGTGTCTTGTGGGTGATCATGTGAAGTCTTGGGATCAAAAGCTTTGTCAGGCTGAGTTTGCTCATAATCATGCTGTTAATAGGAGCACTGGGTTTAGTCCATTTGAGGTGGTCTATTCTGCTAAGCCTCGGGGTCCTCTTGATTTGATGTCACTTTCTACCCCAGGTTCTGTTCCCAAGAAGGTGCAAGATTTTGTGGTTGGGTTACATGATGTTCATAAGGCTGTACAGGATAACTTGGCCAACGCTAATTCAAAGTACAAGCAAGCTGCAGATCAAAAGCGTAGGCAAGTTGATTTTGAAGAGGGTGACTTTGTTTGGGCCATTTTAACTAAGGATCGTTTTTCAGTGGGGGAGTATAATAAATTGTCAGCCAGGAAGATTGGACCAGTGGAGATTGTGCAGAAGATAAATTCTAATGCCTATCGTCTGAAGTTACCAAGCCACATTCGTTGTTCTGATGTTTTCAATGTCAAACATTTGCTGCCTTTTTATGGGGATTCGTCTGATGATGAGGTTGCTGCGGATTCGAGGTCGAATTTTGTCTACCCAGGAGGGAATGATGCGGGCCCAAGTGTGGAGGAGCGGGCCATCTTGTATTTGGAGGCCCAAGATCGCGTAACAAAAGGGGCTTCACTAAAATGGCTCTAACTTGGGCTACGGAGGTCCGTTTTGGGCGTGCGACCAGGCGAAACGAACGTGAGAAAAAGCTCCATCTTGCTGCAAACCGCCTGGGTCATCGTCCGGGCCGAAAAACACTTATTTCTATTAGTTACGTTATAGCACTTATGATCTTGAATTTTATGCAGTGGTCCAGGCTGTGAAACATTGGCGACATTATTTGTTTCACAAGGAGTTTGTCTTATTTACAGACCATGATTCGTTGAGGCATATCCGCAGTCAAGATAAAGTGTCACACAAGCATGCCCGTTGGATGGCTTTCTTGGAAAAGTTTACTTTTGTTGTGAAGCATAAATCTGGAATTTCGAATCGTGTGGCAGATGCCTTGAGCAGAAGGAGTAGCCTGCTTGTTTCTATGAGAGTTGTTGTACCCGGGCTAGACAATCTCATGGAACAACTCACAACAGATCCGTATTTTTCTGTCATTTTGCAGGATGTGCAGTTTGGGAAGAGGACAGATTTTCTTGTGCATGACGGTTTTCTTTTTAAGGAAAATCAATTATGTATTCCTAATTCCAGCCTCCGCCTTCAAATAATTAAAGAACTGCATGGAGAAGGGCATGTGGGTAGAGACTGTACTTTACGATTGGTGCAGTCTTCTTATTTTTGGCCTACTATGCGGAGGGATGTTGATCGATTTGTTAGACGTTGCAGGATCTGTCAAGTTTCAAAAGGCACAGCTACCAATGCAGGGCTTTATATGCCTCTACCCATTCCTCAGCAACCTTGGGTAGATATTAGCATGGATTTTGTGTTGGGATTACCCCGTACTCAGCGTGGTAATGATTCGATCTTTGTAGTGGTGGACCGGTTTTCTAAAATGGTGCACTTTATTCCTTGCAAGAAGACAACAGATGCAGTTAATGTGGCTCAGTTGTTCTTTCGAGATATCTATCGTTTGCATGGTTTGCCATCCTCTATAGTTTCTGATCGGGATACTCGTTTCTTGAGTCATTTTTGGCGAAGTCTATGGAGAATGGTGAATACTCAGCTCAATTTTAGTAGTGCTTACCACCCACAAACTGATGGGCAGACAGAGGTTGTTAATCGGTCACTTGGTAATCTTTTGCGGTGTCTTGTGGGTGATCATGTGAAGTCTTGGGATCAAAAGCTTTGTCAGGCTGAGTTTGCTCATAATCATGCTGTTAATAGGAGCACTGGGTTTAGTCCGTTTGAGGTGGTCTATTCTGCTAAGCCTCGGGGTCCTCTTGATTTGATGTCACTTTCTACCCCAGGTTCTGTTCCCAAGAAGGTGCAAGATTTTGTGGTTGGGTTACATGATGTTCATAAGGCTGTACAGGATAACTTGGCCAACGCTAATTCAAAGTACAAGCAAGCTGCAGATCAAAAGCGTAGGCAAGTTGATTTTGAAGAGGGTGACTTTGTTTGGGCCATTTTAACTAAGGATCGTTTTTCAGTGGGGGAGTATAATAAATTGTCAGCCAAGAAGATTGGACCAGTGGAGATTGTGCAGAAGATAAATTCTAATGCCTATCGTCTGAAGTTACCAAGCCACATTCGTTGTTCCGATGTTTTCAATGTCAAACATTTGCTGCCTTTTTATGGGGATTCGTCTGATGATGAGGTTGCTGCGGATTCGAGGTCGAATTTTGTCTACCCAGGAGGGAATGATGCGGGCCCAAGTGTGGAGGAGCGGGCCATCTTGTATTTGGAGGCCCAAGATCGCGTAACAAAAGGGGCTTCACTAAAATGGCTCTAACTTGGGCTACGGAGGTCCGTTTTGGGCGTGCGACCAGGCGAAACGAACGTGAGAAAAAGCTCCATCTTGCTGCAAACCGCCTATGGCGGTTTGGGTCATCGTCCGGGCCGAAAAACACTTATTTCTATTAGTTATTTGCATTTTTATGTTTTTTGGACTATTTTGGGCATTTTGTTTTAGGCCGTGTGTTTGGCCCGTTATCTTTTTTAGGCCCATTTCGAATTTCTGTTCTTATTTATATGTCCCTTTAGTAATGGAAACAATCAGACTTGAATTTTGAGAAAACTGAATTTTCACTTCAAATTCCGTGGCCTTTGGGTTGCAATTTGGGGGTTGGGGAAGAACTACACGGGTATTCGTAGAATCAACGTGTTTGATCTTCATTATCACACTATCCACTACATCATATATCCTACTAATATGACAATTTAATACACGTAATTGTACAAATCCCCTGAATCTCCATCAGTCGAGACCCAGGCCGGCATTCGTCCCAACTTTCAACATTCGTTCATCAAAAACGTTTTTACTTCGAAACGTATGACTTATCAAATTTCATATATTTTCAACGAAAATATATATTTTATATTAAAAGATATGTTTTATTTCAAAAACATTATTAAACCCCTTTTATTGGCGTGTTCTACCCCCAAAATATATACAAAGCAGTAAAAAGAGGGGTTTAGTGACACTCACCTTTGGGTGCGTATTTTTAAATAGCGCAATCCCAGTGATTGATTTCTACACGTCCTAATATGTATATAGGAACGATTTTTAAATCAATATTTATCACAAAATCCTAAGTTTCTCTGTTTTCTTAGAATTGTCACATAACTTTGAGATTATCTTGAAAAGTTGTTATTTTTTATTATGTTGGCACGTTAATATATATATGAGTCCATATATATATATATTTATGATTTTGCGGCTTGAACGATTTTATTGGTGACCATTATTGTGTAAATTCGTTAACTCTCCCGTTTATACGCAATATATCTACGATTTGCGTGTCGTAATATATACATGAACGTTTTTATAATTTAACACCGAAACACGCGAAATCTTGTTAACTTATCTATTTTGTCATTTTTAAAGAAAATATATACATAGAATATCTTACATGTATCGAATTTCATGCTCGATAATAAGTTTCACGTTTAACGCAATTTTTTTACCGCTTCTACCGCACAAAACGTGCAAGCATACATGCATAAACTAGATTTCTAACATCATGTTAAAACTTAACATATTTTCACATTCTCTTATGTTTAAATCACATAACACATTTTACCACACTAGTGGGAGACACGCGGGTTGCGGCGGAGTCGATAATATCGGGCATGAATATATGACCAAGTTGAGAGGGTGAAGGTTAAAAGGGTTGTGGGAGTTTTACGAAATTTTCGCATAAGTCACCTGGGTTAGCGAGTTGGCCAGAGACAGGCATGTAATCATCTCCTATAATGGTTGTATTGGTGGAATCCTGTTGGCGTAGATTAACATTGTTCTTCGTAGGAACCAAGGTGTTCAAATATTTTTGTGGGGGTAGCAGGAGTTTTGTGTTTTTATTTTGTTATATATACGAAGTTCGTTTATTTGGTTTATATTTTTTTTAGAACAGTGAAGTTTGGATGTGTAGGTGAAAGACGGCATAGTTTGAAAATGAAAAGACAATTGTTAAAAAGATAAACCTTATTTAGTTAAACATTATCGAGTAAAAAGACAATTGGTTTATATTTTTTTAGAACAGTGAAGTTTTACCATTTTACCTTTCAGATATTAATTAACCTCTGGCCTTTTAAATCCCAATCTTAGGCCTTCAACCAAGTCACAAAAGCACAACCCAGACACAGCAGCACATCGCTGTATTTCAGCAATTTACGACGAGTTATATCAACTGTGACCTGCAAATATTAAAAAATATCCATCAAATGAAAATATCGAAATAAAACATGAAATGGTAGTATTGAAGTAAATAATACGTGTTACATATGATTACAGAACAATATTATTATATATTACCATGAAAATGTTTAGCTTTTTCTTATATAGCAATATGGAAGACATTTCGGATAAATGTCAACACGTTCAACCTGCTTAATCCACTGACTCCTTCCCTGTTTCTTTAATTATTTAGCTGAACCCGTTTGACCCACTAGAGATAAAAACATAACCAGTATTGACGTATTTCTATATAGCTAAATTAAGCAAAAAATGAAGGGTCAATATCATTAAAAAAACGACGTACTTACTTGTTTTGCACAAAAAGTCCCCCAACCCAATTTTGGTATATTAAAGCCCCAAGGCATGTTTAAACTACGCGTACTTGTGAACAAAAAAATAAGAAATTAAAGCGACGTTTGACCCCTTAAACGGATCAGTATTTGATGAAGTGATGTTCCAAGTGTTCAAAAATACTTACGTGGATATTTTATTTTATTATATTAGACGATATGAATTTGTGTTTAAAGCGATTAAAATTAATTAAATGATGGTCCGTGTCACCAAAAGAGTCTACATGGCATCCACGTCAACAAAAGGTTGCCTACATAGCCTCCAAATAGGTGACGATTGTGCTAGCAACAGAAATGTATTGTCGATTTCATAAATACAAGTATTTAAACAAGTTGAAGGACTTTATTATACCAAAATTGGTTTGAGGACTTTTTCATGCAAATGAAAACGCATGACAAATTCTATGGTATTAACTGTTAACCCAAATTTTAAAGCAGTGAATATATGCATACATTAACATCAACTACCCAGAACTGACTCCTTGCACTCTTGAAAGCATGTTTGTTATTTCCCAATATTCTAGCCATTGTTCTTCTGGCTGCTTTTAGAACCCCAACTTCTTCACTGCACTTGAAAAATATTAGGGCCATATAATAAAAAATAAAATCAACATGTTGTGACTATAATACAAAACCAAATAAGACGATTCATATTTCATACCTTCCAGCACCAGCAACAACAATATTTTGCTTCGGGGAAATCAATCATCATCTTGTCTTGTGCTCTTACCGTTCCTAGAAGACTAGCAACTGCGACTCCTACCATTCCCTAAACATTAATAAATGATATTACTATTAATATATCTATATATAATCTAAAATTTAGTTGCATGTTCTATTTTAAAACCAACATTTATGAAGTTTTAAATGCAATACTTAAAATAATATTGATTAAAATAAATACTTAGAAATTTAGTTAATAAAATTAATATTATAATTCTAACAAATTAGGCTTAAAATAAAATTAAAGATAAACGTAACTGAATTAATGGAATTAAAGGAATTTTAAGAACAACTCTTCATCTCCTTCCATTAACTCTAAATTAATGGAATTAAAGGAGAAATTAGAATTATAAACATAACTAATATCATGAGTTTTTGTTAAGTAAATATTAAAAAAAACGTATATGAATTTACACAAAAATAAATACATGAATCCTTGCATAATTTAAGAGTTTTCAGTTACATAGTCTTTTAATTGGCATTTGATAGAATGGTAATATTGACCTCCACATTCATTGCGCATGTGTTTATACAGTAAATTATTGTTCTATTTTAAAATCAACATTTATGAAGTTTTAAATGCAATACTTAAAATAATATTGATTAAAATAATACTATATCTATCTATATACCTTTATTAAGAGAACTGAGTTTTCTACCCTTTTAGTAATTTTGCTATACGTACACATCTTCAAGCAACATGTACAAAAGAGTCAAGCCATTTTAGAGGGGGTAAAGTTGCCAATTGTTCAAAAATTTAAGACACTTTAGGGGTATTTTAGTGATTTTGGCACATCATTAATTGATTTTTTTTTTCATGAATATTATTAATGTAATCTTCTAGAACACAAACTGTCCAAATTCTAAACCGACTTTGATAGTTATTGAGGATTTATGATGAAAATTAGATGTTCAAGCTATTAAACGGTTCTTATACAATCGTTCAATTGTCTCCGCAAGCCACAACACCCACCCACTGTGGCTCCACGAATACAAATCGATTGTCACCGTTGCCGCCGCTGTCACCACCGTCCAACCAAACTCACCATCGCCTCTGTTCCTGGCGTCACAGGCTACCGACGCCATGAAATTATTCTATATATACATTTTGCGTAGGATGTTAGAAACAGTACCAACACGTGTCATCCATCACTCATACTGCATCCATATTTAGGCCATCGACACCACTCCTCCACTTAATATCACTAATCACCAGCGCTTTGCCGGCAACCACACCGCTACTCCACACGCGCTGGCTCAAACCAACGTTGCCTCACCCTCGATCTTCCCCAAATCGAAGTCGGCGAGATTAGGGCTCCACAACCCAAGCGACGGTTTCGTCAGAGATTAGGGCTCCAACAGGTACGAACAAGCTTTCTAATTTCAGTTATCTTTAGGTTAATGTTCTTATATTTGAGTGTTTTTTTGGGCTCATGCTTGAGTGGAGATGTATTTCAATAGGTATGATTTTTTTTTCTAATTATGTGGCGATAAAGAAAGAAAAGTCTGAGTTTTTTTTTTTTATAGTTTGCAAAGCAATGCTGATTTGTTGTTTGGAGGAATTACAATTGTGGGGGTAGTAGCCATGTGAATTTATCCTAGATCGCATGAAATCCACTATCCCTAATGCTTTTAAGGTGAATGTTTATATTTTTCATGTTCATTGTGGCTCTGTAATTTGTTTATTAATTAAACATTTTAATAAATGTTTTATAGCGTCTCTCGCTGGCAACCTTTTTGGGTGCATTATTTTGCTTCAGTGTGTTTTGTTTCAACAACCCATATGCGTGCATCTATAGTTTTCTTTCTGATTAGAATTTGTGATGCAATGCTATTTTTTTTGTTCAGGAAACAGGTAAGCTGCCTTGGGAAGTATAGTGTGAGGGTGTAGAGCCAGAGTAATAGCCGATCATCACTCGATTCGCAAGTTTAGGTACACACTCCTATTTTAATCATTTGTTTTACGAATATAAGAATTTGTCGATGATCATGCTTCATATTCCTTATTATTCGTAAAGATGAACTTAAACGGGAATTGCCAAGACAAGCTGACACGATTGATAGGTTCATGAAAATTCAGGTATATTTATGCTAAAAGCCTCCAATTATGTATATACTTCATTAATTAATTGTTTAAATGGACATGTTTGGTATATGCTTTATATCAAATTGGCCAAATATGAGATGTTTTTGCAAATGGCTAATCATATGTGCTTTGCGCATTCTTGACTTGCATATTTTTTTGTCGATATAGGATAGATGCTGATTAAGAGTTACTTTAATTGGGTTTTCTATTATTGTTGCACGACGAAGGGTTTTGTTTTATCAACGGATTTGACCCGATAAACAAAACAATCTGATAAAAGACTAAAGATAACCAGATTGACCAGCAGATCTTGAAGAGGTAACTGCCACTTTTGTTGGGTTGTTGATTAATCACCGCA
Organism: Helianthus tuberosus; assembly: GCA_030545235.1. Classification (NCBI taxonomy): domain Eukaryota; kingdom Viridiplantae; phylum Streptophyta; class Magnoliopsida; order Asterales; family Asteraceae; genus Helianthus; species Helianthus tuberosus. The sequence goes on along the minus strand of CM060365.1, from coordinate 106,598,528 downwards.
TCCAAATAACTATAAGGCAAAATTTTCACTACAAGTAAGTTATATAAAAATCCACCATAGTTGCTTAATGTTGAACGTTTCCTATAATATTCCCATATGCAACTTAAACATTGATCGTTTGTTGTATCTTGGCTCGAGCTTAATATTTTGTTACTAATATAGTATACTGAAAGTATGCTGAAATGTTTTCCCATGACCGTGAGGCGTATGAGGTTGCCTGTGAGGATGTACACTGATGTTGTGTTCTTCTAGCAAAAGTGGATTAAGTTTAAGACTAATGGCCAATGGCACACATGGATAGACTATGGAAATTTATGACTTGATTTGTATTTTTTATCTTTTCTTTTATAAGTTAGTAATCTTTGTATTTTTATATTTGTCTAATTTTATTTTTTAGATATTAAACCAGGTGGCTTGGGAAAAGCCTTGTGCCTAGGAAAAAATGGTTTCTTTGTGCCTGGTAAAATATGGTTTGCTATTTTGAGACAAGAGTGTAATGATTGTATCTATATAATGCTGCAATTGTTGTTGATGTCATAGAGAAAAGCCCTCAACTGAAATTGTGAGAAAATTCAGAATTATTAAGCACATGTGATAGATTTTACCCCATCACATGCTCTCTTTGATAAAATCAATTGTGCTACAGAAGATGAGGTTAGATGATATTAATTTTTTGTGGAAATAAAAGATACTCTGCCACAACTGCAAGAATGTCCTCCTAGATGGGGATGGTTGTAAGCCCTTTGGTTCTTCCACACCTCCATCGATCCCAGCTAAAGACAAGGGGGTGCTACCCATACCGACACCAGTTAAGCGCGTTGAAGCGATCGTAAGGTATATATCGGCTTACACTTTATTCGTGCCCTGTTTAATAAACCATTTTAATTAAAGATGTGCTATTTACCTTTCTACTCGATCTGAAATGTTATTTACATACCTGGTATATGTTTACTCTATTTTAAAATTAGGAGGCTACAACAGTCGGAAACTTGAGTTCATAAATATAAAAGTGCATTACTTTACATTAAAAAAAATAGGAATAAAAAAACTTAGTAACGCATCACTTCGAATGTGTAAAGACATATAAGGGGAGAAGTTGGCTTTTGAAAAAAATAAACTCGGTATCGTTATAAATGGAAAGGCAACAAAAAAACTTTCAACTGTAATTGATTGATTTCCATAAACAATGTAATTGTGCATATTTATTTTTAGATAACCGTCTACATAAATGTTTCGTGCTTTTCCTTCGCAGGCCTGCTTATGCAGATTCGGATTCAGAAGAAACAGTTGACAGTGACCCACATGAAAGGTATGCCCGTCTGCACTTAGTGTTAGTAATGAAAACCTGTACTACTTTTCGATGCATATATACGTAAACATAGTATACCATTTTTAATAGTTTTATTTTCGTTATTTCACTGCAGTCAGTTGGCTGGTGATGGGATTGGGGATGACGTTATCCAATAAGATAGGAAGGCGTGCGAGAGTTTATCCGTTTTCCCTTTTTCTGTTTCATGTTTTTTTCCCTTGGAAGACATCTTTTTTCACTTCTTTTTGGCCGACAAGTTTTGCCAAGGAAACAACTTATGGCCCATGGTTTAATAAACTTAAATCACGCCCCTTTGTAGGCATATTGTCTTACATGTTATGCACCGGCCGTGTCAGACATCTTACCACGAACAAACAATAGCTATTATGCATGCCGTGCATCGCACGGGCTTTTTCCCTTGTTAGTATAATAATAAAGTTATATTAGTAGTAATACTTTAATGAAAATCATCTCCAGCTTGATATATAGATGTGAAACATTTAAACTATCCATTATAATTGTCTCCATATACCTCGGATCTGCTTATTCCACCCAAGTTGAACCAACGGCGTATCCGGCTCAGAACTCTCGTAAATAATCGTCGAATGCTCCTTATCCCGTAAATCGAACACCCTCACCGACCCATCAGCCGAAACCGATGCGAACACACCCACACCGCCCCAAGCAATATTGTAAACCTCCTTATCATGAGCTATGAGATGTGTATCCAACATTTCCCTTTCGATATCCCAAATCGTACATGTCGTGTCGATACTCGACGTCCTGATTCGCCTCGGTTCCGCTTCGTTCCAGTCAAACGATGTAACCGGCCCGCAACTGTTACGAGAGCCCAGACCCTTTCAAGTCCAAAATTCAAAGTGTTTTCTAATTTGCACCAGAAAACAAAAAAAAAGCTAAGCAATAATTAAGCAAACATTTATATGTAATTTAGGGTGACATCAAACCTGAAGATCTGGAATCGGAAGAGTCGCCGATGACTCCTTTTCTCCTTACCGCCCCTGTTGATTACCAGTGGAATCGCCTCAACCTAGGCTCTCGATCAGAACACCCGCCGAACAAGAGCCACCGCTTTTTGGTTTGACATCACATCCCATATCTCATCACACGCAATGATCATAAACTCATCATTATCCGTCAACACCATTTGTCTCACATCCGGTTCAGCAATCACCAACTTCTCCTTCTTCATGTGCCAGTCTCCAAGCGCACGGGTCACACTTAGTTGACCGTTCAGGTACCCGTCTTCATCAAAGTAACCACCTAACAGCTCGCATCTTTCCTTTTCTTGTAAACAAGTACTTGTGGTCTTGAGTCATCTGTGTTGCAGACCCGTTCTTACATAGGACCACACGAGAGTCACCAGCATTGGCTATTATTATATGTCTTCCCACGATCAAAACAGTTAAAGCTGTCGTCCCACAATAATTGCTCACACTGCACTCGTCAGCTACGGCTAAGTCAGCCTGTAAAATGCTTTGTTATCTGATTCTTCCATTTGCTTTAAGAACAAATCATCTGCATCTAGTGGGTAACCCGCGCGTGACGAACTGGTGTTGGTTGGTTAGCTGACCATAGGGACCGAAGGTGACGAACCCATCGGGCATGGATACCGGTTTGTAAAATGTAACGCCGGTTTTTGATTTTTTGGTCTTTAACCATTGCGACTTCTAATTCTCCGATGTTTATTCTTGCTGTGGCGAAACCTTGACCTGCAATGTAGACATCGAGAATTAAGAAGATTGGATGGAAGTCTGATTTTGACTTTAAAAAGTCAAACTTTTAAAACCAAATGGGTTCAGCACTACTGCATTAGTTTATCAAATCGGTTTTTAAGTTATTTGAATCAGATTTTGATTTTTCGGAGGTGAATTCAGATTCGGTTAGATTCGAATAAACCGATTTATGAGAAAAATATATAATTTACATAAAATAAAAAAAATATATGTGTTTGTTTATTGGATGGGCATTTGGTACCGGGTACCGGTACCGATACCCATTTTCCTCGTTTTCAGTACCGATACCGGTACCCATTTTCCCCATTATTCGGTACCGAACCGGTACCATACTCATCCCTAGTTGAAATTATGCTATCAGGTATTCTGTTATCTAATTCCCAGCTGAGAGAAAATGTTGTAGCCATGCTTAAAGAACTAACCAAACCTAACAAGAAGGTATGTTATGCATAACCGTTAATCACCATTGATCCACCTATAAATTTAAGCTATTTGGTAACTTACTAGTAATAAGAGATTGAAACCAACAGATTTATCTTATATTCATGTTGGTTTCTGTAACCATGCTCAACTAACAAAGATTAAAGCTTGATGCAGAGAAATATCATCCTCCTCCTACTATCAAAGATCATCTCCCTTTGAGTTATACTGTTACAAGTGTAAGGAAACAAAAACTTGTTATTCTAGTTCGACCATTGAAGAATTGTTATAGATCAGCCACTTATAAGAGCCTACATATACCCGATTCACTTAGGGTCAACCAACCAAATTAGTTATTTGTTACATACATTGGTTATGTTTGTTTATTATTAAACTGCTCTGCATCATTTTCTATATAGTTCACAGTTGCTTACGGACATAACCATAATGATAAAACCACATAAATCTCAATGTATGAGTGATTGTTCTTATTCTTCTTCTTCAGTATACAAAACACACACATATATATATAGGGAGAAGATCATGCGAGAACCACCTCTTATTGCGAGAACCGCGAGAACCAATGTGAACTCAACCAAAAATGCCTAAAAATAGCTAAAAATCACAGAAATTTTTTTTTAATATTTTTTATATAAAAATCGCTACTTTTCGAAGCCAAAAAAAAATTAAAATTTTTTTTTAAATTTTTTTGGCACTAAAAGTAGCGATTTGAGCATAAAAAATATTAAAAAAAATTTAGATTTTTTTTAGGTTTTTTGGGGGTTTAGTTTTTAGCATTTTAGCTTGGGGGGGTGGGGGAGGGGGGGTTTAGGTTTTTTTTGGGGGGGGGGGGGTAGGTTTTTTTTTTTAGGTTTTTTGGGGGTTTTAGTTTTTAGCATTTAGCTTGGGGGGGGTTAGGTTTTTTTTTTTGGGGGGGAGGGGGTGGGGGGTTTAGGTTTTTTGGGAGGGGGGGTGGGGGTTAGGTTTTTTTAGCTATTTTAGGTTGTGTTCACATTGGTTCTTGCAATAAATGGAGTTCTCGCATGAGCCCCTCCCTATATATATATATCTAACAAAGCCTATACACTTGCAACAGTAGCATCATTAAATTAAACACCACTATCGAATCAATGTATTGTTTTGAGAAAAGAATATATCGATTTTAAATTCACAACCTAAACAAAATATAAAAAATAAACAGAATCAAAAGCACTACTGACTGAGTAGCAATCAACAAAGCATTCTAGTACTCAATGCATACACCAGGTAAATTCCTGTTCAAATAAAAAACATCAAACATTACCCTACGATCAATTGCAAGTTAACTTGATTTCATGAAAAATTAACCCTAAAATCATTATGAATATTGAAATGAAACCCTCATGGATGAAGAATAAAACCTGAAATATTAGAGCTTATGGTCGTACACCTTCTTACCTATGCTTCCAATTTAATCATGGGTTTGGTCTTAAATAATGGCATGTCTGAATTCTTGAATTGATTTCAATCAATAAACCGGGTTGATTGCTCCCACCATTTCAATCATCACACGGTGTCTTCTTCAATTTACATCGACTGTTGGGATGACGGACATTGAATTAGGGGCAAATTTGGAAGGAAAGGATGAAAAATTAGGGAAAAGGCATGACTATTAGACTGCCGTCTTAAAATTGGGGAAGGAAATTACATATTAGTCCAATGAAAATGTATTATAATGTATTATAGATAAAGTTTACCGAAAATTTTACCCACACTAGTGTACATTGAAAAATGCGTATTTTAGCGATTCGGTAACGTTTTCGGGCGTCGGAAGTCACGTATGACCAACCAAACACCAAGAAAACTTAAAATTAGTTAAAATACTTATTTGTAAACTAAAAATATCAGTTTACTTACTGATCTAAATCAGTTTTATAAAAATCATTTGAAAAGCCGATTTTTGACCGTTTTAACGCATAGTTTTGCGTTAAGCGTTACTATAATCATCCCAACTCGAAACAACTTGATATCTTAACACAATACATGTTATTTACTGATTAAAAAAGTAGTTATAATCAGATTAGTACAGTTTTTGTATAAGTCACATAAATCATGCGATTTCACGTATTTTACAACTTTTAATGCACCATGGACAACATGCAAAGCTAGCAAACATTATGAAAAAGTTATAAATCACTAAACACTTTAAAATAACTTCATTTTAGTGTTTATAATCTGCTCATAACTGGTTTTTACTCAATCATACTCAAATCTCATTTTTAAGATCATACACCATCTTGCATGTCTAAGTATATGCACCTAATATGCTCATATCACAACTTTATCATCTAATATGATCTCAATTCATCAAAACCTCACTAACACCTTATTCTTTCAAATATCATACATAACACTTTAATCCTTCAATCATTCATGTTCATTCATACTTAGATCCTTCACTTTTATGATTACACAACAACTTTAACATATATGCATACACATATACCTACATATATACGATTTACATTTACATACACATACTTCCAAAATTTCCTTTTCAACATATCACTTTTAAATTTCTAACCACTTAAGAACCTTCTTGCATAACAACTAAAAATTCCTTTAATCACCATATTTTTTAAGAAATCAAATGAATCAAGAACTTTTCATCAAAATCAAAATACAATTCATACACATACATACACACATAATCGGCCATATGCACATACATACTCACACCCATTTTATTTTGTTCAAAACTTATTTGTTTGATAGTTTCAAGTTAATGTTTAGATTCAAGAATCAAGAGAAACTTTTACTATCTTCTTTATCAATATGAATCAAAAACAATGTTTAATGAAATATGTTATACCTTCAAGATTTTAGATGGGTTTTTGACAAAAGATGGTGATATGAGTCTTGGTCTTGCTTGAAACTTACTTGAAATTACTTCCAAACCTTCTTACAAGCTTAGAATCACCATGATTAGCCCTTGAATCTTCATGATTTGATTTTGAAAATGAAATATTGAAGTGGGAAGGGGGTGTTTGGCCGTGAGATTGTAAGAGAGAGAGAGTGAAAATTTTGAAATGTTTATGTTCTTTGGAATTGTGAGATTTATGGAGATGTTAAAAGATTAATCATCACCATCATTCTAGAGGTTGGACAAGGGTCCATATTGCAAGAAACTAGGACATTTGGGCAGCCCTTGGTGCCACCACCTTCCACCTCTCTCACACATTACATGCATATATATATATATATATATATATATATATATATATATTAGCTCAAAAACAGGTATTTTACTAAATACCGGGTATTTTATCTAGCGTTTTAATCCCGTTTTAGTGTGTTTTAAATTATTTTTATCGTTCTATGAAAATAATCACTTAAAATTATTACTGAAATAATTACCAGTTGCCTTGACTGGCTGCGTTGAGGGTATTTTTGTTTAATTCGCGCAGTACGCGCTCAAACTCGAAAAATAGAGTTTCTTTGCGTTTTAAATTATTTTTCCACACGGATATGATTAAAATTATTATTCTGATCATAACAGACTATTTTTAGGATTTTAACAATGATCGGGTGGTCACCGACGTTCGTTTCGCATTTTAAACGTTACACGATAAGCGTTAGTTTTATCGTTGCCAACATAATTTTTATATACATCTAAATTTACCAATACATCAAATATCATATATTAATATCATAGTCAGTCAAAAATAGTCATGTTACATGTTCACTACACAGATTACTGTTATCCGGTACGGCCTGAGAGGCCGGGTGTCACAAAGATTGAAGCTCGGATTCCGAGAAACGATCCTAACGGTTGTCCGAAAACTATAAATACCCGCCTTGATTCATTTGCTTTCCCCACATTTGATCTGATTTATGCTCTAAGTTGAAGCCTTAGCTTCATACCTGAGTATTCTAGATCAAATTCTTCCTTGCTTGGACCTCTTGTAAGTTTCTTTCATGCTTTTATGCGTTTTAAGCGTGAAAGTCAAACAGTGTTTGACTTTCTGCTTTGACCAGTCAATGGTCAACACGAAGTTTGTTTGAACTTCGCAACGTGAGCGTAATCACGATGGTTATAGTCCCTTGTGACTATACCTACTCATTACCACGTTGATTAGGCTTAGTGACGAGTCATAGTTTCGATCAAAATACGTGTTTATGCGTATTTTGCCACGAAACTATCTTTGGGTATCAAAACCCATTGTTTTGATATAAAACTTGTTTTCTAACTTAGTTAAGCATGTTTTAACATGTTTAACTCGTCACTTTTAGTTTAGTGCTTATATAGGGTCGTAAGATAAGCGGTTTAAACAACCGCTTAGACTTTCGAACCCGACCCGTTTGGTCGATCATTAGGATCCAACCAAACACATTTTGTGACCATAGTTGTATAGGGAATAACCTTCCGAGGTTATACCTTATGGTCACTTCGTTTAGTTAGTTGTATGATAGGTAGTTTATATGCCTTAGGAAAATGACCAATGTAGGATCGGTTTTGACTCCGAAACGATTGCGAAACGAACGTGAAACGTGCGGAAACCGTACACGAACGCGACCTAACACATGTGACGTAATATAAACGTGATTCTTTGATAAATCTGAAATCGTACAAGAACCGTGAATCACCTAGAGCACTTTCTCTCTCTACTTTCTCTCTCTAAGCACCAAGCTCCAAACTTTCTAAAACTTCACAAATGATTTAGCTTGAATGCTATTTATAGTGATGTTGATTTAGCTTGAAATGACACATGCCACTTTCAAGGGAAATCAACATGTTGATTTAGCTTGAAACTGTCATGTGACAATTTCAAGGTAAATCACCACTTTCAAGCTAAATTACCTTAAACATACTCAAAAACCTCCTATACTCTCGTATAACAAGATCTAATCTAACAATTCAAATCCTAGACTCGATACAAGACGAAGTCAATAGACATAGTGCACTAACAGACTCCCCCTTGGATATTGACGAAGTCTTCAGTGTCCAATCTTTATCATGACACCTTTTCAGTCTTGATCAGTCTTCAAACTCTATCCGAATTGTAACACTGTAAGCATCCTTCAATCTTTATCTACTTTCCATCAGCTTCAGGCTCCCCCTTTCATCAAGCTTCCGTGCTTTGGGATCAACACCTAGCTTTCCATCTACAAGCTCCCCCTTGCTTTGAGCTCGTCTTCAGAATCCCCCTTAGACTCAGCTTCCGGGATCGTAATCTGGAAACTCATCTGCAATCACCCAAACATTTATAAGCAAACAATTTTCATTAATTTGGCAGTTTCATCGAATCGAATCAGAAACTAGCTCTATAACAGTATAAGCATCCAAATCCCTCACAGTTAATCAACCAAGTCCAACTTAATGACCTTGGAGATATCACAAACTGTTTTTGATTTTTTTTTATTTTAAAACTTCAAGTTTCAAATTAATGAACTTGTTTTATTTTCCAGAAACACAATCAACTTACTTAGATTTTGAAACTCAGCACTCAGACATCAGTTGTCGAAAATAAAGCAGAAATCAAAATCTTTTTGTATTTTCTGAAAACATAAAGCAGTAAAGAAATATGTACAAACATATTTACAGACAATATTTTTGTTTGAGTATGCGTCAGAGGATCATATCAGTCTTTGACAAGTCACAAGTACCGTTGAGCTTAATTTCACTTTAAGAATTAAACAATTCACTTAGATTGTCGATATACTTGTCCCCTTAAATTTTCATACAAACTTCAACTGATTCAGGATACGAATTAGATATTTTAAGTACTTAAACCCATTCATGTGTCCCACCTCTTGAATATACTCCCGTATCCAGATCCCAATATTCAGTCTTACAGGCAATTATAACACAAATGATATCTATAAGGGGTAAATAAATTATGAAGAATCATGAGAGCTCAGGTCAGAACTACCGTTCAGCAGAGAGATCATGACTCAACTTGTGGGTGTGTCCCCTTTAGAGGATCTTTTTTACAACAGCATTGCTAAGCAATTTTATTGTCTTATCATATATGCTGAGGGTGATGCTGTGTTTCAAGCATATGCGGAAAGTATTATTCGAGGACTAGGTCAGAACTTCCATTCAGCAGAAGTCCCGGAATAATACCCTAGACATCATTGAGTATAAAAACCTGTATATCAGAATACGAAACCTTTCAAACGAGATTTCAGGGGTTACCTATATATCCAAGTAGTGTTCCCCACGAAATAAGCAAGTGTGAAATTTAGGTTTATATCCCGAAAAAGTTTACTAAATGTATAAAAATCTACCGACACATCCACAGTGAGATCGTTTAACACATTTAAATTTTCCATTTCTTTAGCATACTGTAATTGTCTACTGATGTACTATCATTTCCTCTTTTACGCAAAACTCAAATTTTTAAATTTTATCATGTTTTTTACTTTTTCAAATTTTCAAATGTTTTTGTATTTTCTAATGACAATTTTTCTCCCCCTAAAATGCAAAATCATTTAAAGAAAATTTGACAACCAACATTGATAGCTTTGTCTCGCCATCCATTTTCTGCTTCACATGCTCTGATTTGCAGAAAATATACATACCCCCATGATTTACAACACATTGATCTTAACAGTTTGAAAACCATTTTTCAATCTGATGAAAGTAATCATGTTTGTTCAGCCATGAGGGTTTCGGCGTATTCAATCAACATACAATCCAATCAAAACAAAATTAAAAACAACATATTTTTGGTTTTTCAAATTTTAACAAACTAAAAACATATTTTTGGTTTTTAATTTTTCAATTTTTTAGGATTTTAAAAATATTGTTTATTTATGTACAGAAATCACTCAAACTAAACTCCCTGTTCAACTAAACCAGGGTCCTGCAACCTCTTCCTGTGCCAGGTTGCTCCAACTACCATTCTCACAATCTTCAGCTTCGTTGAGCACCTGCACATTCAAACTTTATCAATCATTTGAACAATTTAGCCCAGGTCTGTTGGACCTTAGGCATTTCAATACAATAATGTTCATTTAATTTCGGAAACTCTTTGTCATTTAAAACTTGTTCAACTTTGACTTCAACTTTCTCATCTTTTACCGACGTCACTTGTTTCTTAGCACTCCACATTTGACCTTCCGGAGTACCTCTTTTGTAAAAGTTTGTCTCTTTTTGAACCTTTTGATTTTGAATAACAATTTTAGGTTTCCAAAACTCTTGAGGTTTTGTCATATCAACAAATGTTCTCTAACTCTGTGTTGTTCTCAATCTGGGTGTGTGAGAATTCCAGGTCTATCTTGAATCGAACCTGTTCAGGTTTGATTTCCAATTTTGATTTGAAGCAAACTTGTTTGTATTGTACCTCCAAGTTTGTTTCGAATCAAATCTGGTTGACCTTGGTTTCACATCCTCAGATTTCTGTTTTTCAACATCAACAGGCTTTGGATTTGGACACTTTCGTACAACATGTCCAATTTGATCACATTTAAAACACACTTTCTTTGAAACATCCTTGGCCTGTTGTTGTTTCTTTTTCATAGCATCAAACTCCTCATTAGACTGTTGTCCAAATTTGAGTTTTTCCTCTTCTTTCAAGCTTTTCCCTTGAACAAAATTCATCTTTTGTTGCAAATTTGGTTTTTTACTTTGATTCCAATTCCGTTTCTTTTTATAACCCAAACCAGCTTTCATGTTTTTCTTCTTAAAACCAGGTTTGTTATAAAAAGATTTATGACCTTTACCAGCAAACTTTGGAATCTCAGACTTCTCAATCTCAACCATCTTGAAAACTTTAACGACCTTTTTCTGAAATCACATTCTGAATCGGGAATACAACATCTAAGAATAATTTGTCCGATCCAATCATGGTATAAACCAATCCTTTTGAATCATCATTCAAATTTTTCTCAGATTTTGTGTTTTTCAGATAACCATCATAAAGATTTCCTTCATCTTCATCCTGTGATTCAGACTTACCTTTTATAGACTCATCTTTCAAAACACTTTCAACAACCTTACTTACCACCTCTGAATCATTAGCATCATCAGATTTGGAGTAAGTCACATCGATACTTTCAGGTAACTGGTCAGCTATGTTCAAACCCTTTGCCACCTTTTCCTCATCATAAAAAGTATAATTGTTTCTCAATGGTGGTGGTACCTGATGAAATTCTGAACCAATACCCTTTTTGCAATTTTCAGTATCTTTGTCATCTGGTGTAATGTTGAAAATGCGTTCGAGAATGTACGAAGAATTATGATAACTTTGAAGTTTGGTTACAACCTTTTCTTTTTCAGCCAAGACTTGTTTAAGATTTGCAGTTTCATCAACACATTTGTTTAATTCAATTTGCTTTTCTTTAAACTTTCTTTCATACATTTCTTTAGTGACTAAAGTTTCTGACAATCTTTGATCAAAACTTTTGACTTGGCTTGTCAAAGTATCATAAGCTTCTTGTACTCTCTGACTCGACCACTTTAAAGAATCATACTGTTTTTGTAACACTTGAAACTTAGATTCTTTTTCAACACAATCAACACATTTTGCTGAACACAGTTGTCGATAAACATCATTATCCTCAAGACCTTGACATTTCTGTGTTAGCTTTTCGACTTTTAATTTCAACATTTCTTCTGTTTCAACCATTTCTTTACATTTTATTTTGAAAACATTTTCAAATTTGGTTGCTTCAATTTCTTTTACTTTTATGATGTCATCTTTTTTAGTACAGGCTTTGCACATTTCTATGCAATTCCTGCACTTGTTTTCATTTTTATCAACAATTTCAACATTCGATAAGTCAGAAGATTTTCTAACCTCAGTAACATTCAGCACCGGTTCTTCTGTCTCAACTTTCTGATCTTCCTCCTTTTCTTCTTTCTGAGCTTCTTCATTCTTCTGCGTTTCTTCAGCTCTCTGTTCCTCTCCAGCAAGCTTTGCAACAGTCTTCACTTCTTCAATCATCTTCTTCAATTCTTCTTCTTTTCTTTTCTTCAGTTCTACCACCTTCGGTAAACTTGCTTCAAAAACTTCTTTTAACTTGTTCATCAAATTTGGCAAATAGCTTTTATCAGAAAGCCTTCTTGTGTTGAAAGTGCCCTCACTTGGAAACACATTGGTTACAGCATCAAAATCCACTTTTGACGGATCAACTACTGGATTACCCTGTGGATCCATGTAACACTCTAGTTCTTCATTCCATCTCTTGGCTCTTTGTGCTTCCTTAAATGGTTCATACAATTTGCCAATCTCCCATCTCGCACTGTCTCTTCTCCACCATCTATCATGAGCACTTTCTCCTGACATTTTAAATCTTCTTTTTGATATTCGCCCCTTGTATATCTTTAATCACCTAGAATCAAACAAAAAACTCAGTCAGTTTAAATGAACTGTATACATAAAAGTATGTGTTTGTGAAATCAATCTAAAACTCGTTGTCGAAGATTTGCTGATTGGATCGAGATGTGTTTCAAATGTCTTGGGCCGAGAGCTGTTTTATGAATTACTTTGTATTGGGCTGAAACTTTAACAAATTAATAACATGCAAGCCGACAAATCTAAATGTTCAAATACACTGATTTGACCGACTGATTTCACATGTAGAGTCCGACAAACACTTATGCAACAAACAGGCAATACTCTTCAACAATTGGACCCCTGATAACACTCGATACCCACTATCTCATGTCAAGAATTAATATCTCATTGTTTTTTATTGGACCGGTTTCCTTTGTTCACCATTCAATTTTCATTTGACCAACATATATTGGAAACTGAAATGTTCACATGTAATGATGTAACGTGGCCGACAAACTAAGTTCACTACTCAAAATCTCATTGGATCTCAAAATTCACATTAAATGCTTTAATAACTTCCCTTTTCAATACTCGTGGCTGACAACCCACATCAAAAATCTCATTGAATTAATGAATCTCGACAAAAATGATATTGATTAAATCAGATTCATGTGATGTCTTTTTCCAACAACTTTCTGATAGGACCAACAATTGTTATATTCACGTTCAATCAAAACCAGCAGATATTCAAGCGAAATCTGACTGTTATCTTTCAAGCGAAATCGATGATGAGTTTCAAGCGAAATCTCAGCTGTTATCTTTCAAGCGAAATCGATGATGAGTTTCAAGCGAAATCTCAGCTGTTATCTTTCAAGCGAAATCGATGCTATTTATAGTGATGTTGATTTAGCTTGAAATGACACATGCCACTTTCAAGGGAAATCAACATGTTGATTTAGCTTGAAACTGTCATGTGACAATTTCAAGGTAAATCACCACTTTCAAGCTAAATTACCTTAAACATACTCTAAAACCTCCTATACTCTCGTATAACAAGATCTAATCTAACAATTCAAATCCTAGACTCGATACAAGACGAAGTCAATAGACATAGTGCACTAACAACCAAAATGCCCTTTTGCGCATAATTTCATTTTAAGCATATGTAACCTAAATTTTGACATCTAAACTGATTAGGCAACATTATTAGACATGTTAAGGCATATAATACTTGTCATAGGACTAGTTAGGCGGTCCGAATGCGTTTTACGCAAACGACGCGTTAAAGTAGCGTAGACTACCTTAACGAGTCGGAATGGGTCGTAAGCACTTAGGATAGGTTGTAGGCTTTGTTAAACCATATTACATGAGTTCCTATACTCATTAGGTTTACGAAACCCCATTCTATCCAATCTTCCGATTTAGGTCCGATTTATTAACATAGTTACCTATATTAGGTGTCGTTTGATTTCCGTGATCCCTCAAGCATTGTTTGATTGTTGTTTCAAGATCATTTAGCAATATCAAGTGAGTAAATAGTCCCCTCTTTTACTGTTTTCAAATATTCTGGGGTGAAACACATGTGCCTACTTGTTACTTTCTTGCTTTTCAGACTTTTATAACATATGCTTGCTATGTTCATTAGTACACATATAGTACATGATTTCATCCATGTTTATGCTATGTACGTTTAATTAACATGCTAGTACATTGATTCCATAAACACATTTGTTTCATATGTTTATTTCAACATATGTACACATTGATTTACATCACATTTTTGCTACGTATGTTCATTTAGCATACTTAGTACATTGTTTTCACATAACATACTTACATTTGGTATGACATTTGGTTTGTATAACGAAACTGAAATACGTTCATTAACATTGATCACGCCGCTCGGTAGTAAGTAGTGGTACCATAGGACTTGACAACTCCCATTCCTGAAATTCTAGGTTTGTTTGGACGTAAGGAATGACCGAATCCGAAAACATTTTTGATAAACCGTTGATTTGTTCTAGGGTTTATCTTTCAGTCTCAAGGCTTGAATGTATACGTTTAACATTACCACGTAAGTGTTTGTATCAGTAAAGCATGGATTTTGCAAAACATATCTTTTGAATTAAACTATGATTTATATCAAATACATTGTTTTGTACATTTTTACTTATGGGGTTGAGTAATACTATTATTCACCATACATTTCATTTGGTTACACATAAACATTATACATATGGTTTGAGTAGTTACTTTTTTTTACTTGCCATACATAACATTTGATTTTACAAGGCGTGGTTTACATTTAACATTAAACATTGCTTACACATAAACATTTTGACATTGATTTAAACAAGACATTTTGGTGGTTATTTGGTAAGTGATTTAAATAAGGAGGCGTGTGTAATATGATAAAAGCATGGTGGATACGCCGCTGGTACTTCCTATATATAAGTGCTTTTATGATATTACATATCGTAGCGTTATCTAAATCATTTCGACAGGAAAATTTCTCATTTAACAACAAACGACATATTTTCACAAGACAGTGATTTACAAACAACATAACTTATACAATTATCGATTTTCATATGATTTACAAAGGAAAACATTTTACAAGATTTATGACTAACTTTTGTTAAACATTTCTTTCAACTACAAGTCACGAATCCTAAATCAATATATCTATGTATCTCACAGGCATTTTTATGCTGACGTACCTATTTTCACATGTGTTTTTCAGGAGCTGATGCATAGGGTTGTTCAAGATACACTTAGGCGGACTTGGGCCTTAGTGACAATAAAAGATGCAAGACTAGTTTAAATTACGTTATGTACTCTTTGTTTTCTTTGTTTGAAGACAATGTAACCACTTTATTAATAAATAAAACGAAACTTTACATACCATGGTTGTGAAACAATAATTCTGTCACTCCACTCCCCGACGTTTCCGCCGTGGTTTGTTGTTTTACGCGGTCGGGGTGTGACAGAAGAGTTGGTATCAGAGCCAATGGTTATAGGGAATTAGGTTATTAGTAATGCTTTGGCCTAGACTATAACTTTTCTAGGACCCCAACATAAGTTATCTTGTGTTTAGATCTTAAAACATACACGTCACCTATCTTTAGGTGATAACCACAACAAGAACACAATTTTTCCAAAACGATTTTTGAAAATCAATCATCTATTCTTAGATTATTTGTTATAAGGTTTTGAACCCTCCAATTTTCCAAAACAATTTTGAAAAAAATTCAATCATCCGTTCTTGAATGATTCTTTTGGCTTAATGCCTTCTAAGTTTTCAAAATCTCGTCAAAGTTTTGAGGCTAACTAATGTAAACACGTGTAATCTGGAAGGGTGGATGCCTATATCTCGAGTTTTCTGTCTAGGCTAGAGTGTTCGTACAAATCCACATAATCGGACCAGTCACTCTTACCTGGGAACTCTTGGGGTGAGTGTCCACTTATATGCTAAAGTATGTCTTCGCGATACATTATTATGACCCATTTACTTTGATTAGTCACTGTGTGTCATTTATTTGCTTTGTGGTACGAACGAATGACCACCATCTTTCCTTTTGTCGATTTCTGTATCATCTCATTTTTTTCATCTAATTATCTCACTCGTTTTCTCTCATGTTTCCTCTTCTAGAATGCCTCCTCGACGCGACAATCAGTTACCTAATGCCGAACTGGCAGCAATCATTGCGCAGCAAATGGCTGCTGCACTCCCAAACATTATTGCTCAAGTTAACCAAGCCAACAACAACAATAATGCTCTGTGCAACTTTTAAAGTTTCAATTCGGCTAAACCACTCAAGTTTACTGGTTCTGAGGGAGCAACTGGGCTCCTACAGTGGTTCAAGAGTATTGAGAGTACTTTTCATTATGTTTAGTGTCCTGATAATCGCAAAGTCGAGTTCGCTTCTAGTGTGTTCCAAAAGAGGGCTCTTACCTGGTGGAATGGGTTAATGAGAGATCGTGGTGCTAATGTCGCTTTGGGTCAAACTTGGGAAGAGCTTAGGGCTCTTATGATGAGAGAATTATGTCCTTGTCACGAACAGAGGGCGTTAAAGAGAGAGTTTGATGATCTGAAATAGGATAGTGGTGAACACCGGGCTTATACTGACAGGTATGAGGAATTGAGTTTGATATGCCCTGCAATGGTTACCCCACTCGAGAAAGCAATCGAGAGGCATGTCGATGGTTTACCTGACCCCGTGCAAGACATCGTCACTGGTAGCAACCCTACCACAGTTCGTCAGGCAATCGAGTTGGCTGCAACTTTGACTGAGTCGCAAATAAGAAAGGGTAAGCTTCACAGGAAATGCGACAAGGATAAGAAACAATCGTCTAACAAGGGTGAAAACAAGAAGGGTAAGAAATCTGGTTCTTCGAAGAGGTCTAGGAAGCGCAAGGCTTCCCAAAATTTTGCTGTTACAGTGCAGGCCAACCAGGTTACCCCAAATCAGCCTGCGCAACCACCTGCCAAGAAACCATACATTGGCAATGCACCGTTGTGCACCAGATGCAATAGTCACCATCAACCGCAAGTTCAGTGTCGTTTCTGTGCTAACTGTGGAAAATCGGGTCATCTTTCCGATGTTTGTCGTTTTGCTCCCAATCAAGCCACACATAACCCAGCTCAGCAAGCTGCTCAACCACCTGCTCAACAACAAGCACAAGCTGCACGACCTCATTACCCGCCTAGATCTTGCTACAATTGTGGGGATCTGACCCACTATCGAAATCAGTGTCCAAGGTTAGCAAATGCAAATCAGGCACATGCTCGTGGTCGAGTCTTTAACATGAACACAAATGAGGCACGTGCAGACAACGAGGTGGTCAACGGTACGTTCTTTGTTAACAATCAGCCTGCTTCTGTTCTTTCTTATTCGGGTGCCGATAAGAGTTTTGTGTCATTGTCTTTTGAGTCTTTGCTTCGCATGACTAGAACGAAACTATGAAAACCCTTGACGATAGAGGTAGCTAGTGGTGAACCCATTGTTCTCGATTTTGTTCTTCGAAACTGCCAATTGAACCTTAATAACCATCTTTTTCCTATCGACCTCACGCAGATGCAACTTGGAAGTTTTGACATTATAGTGGGAATGGATTGGTTAGCTAAGTACCAAGCAATGGTAGTTTGTTTTGAGAAGATTGTTCGTGTGCCGCTTTCGACTGGTAAGATCTTAGAGGTTCGTGGTGAGAAACCTGCTAGTAGTCTCAAACTCATGTCTTGTTTTCAAGCTCAGAAGTATCTGCGAAAGAACTATGTGGCCTTCTTGGCACATGTTGTAGAAGAGAAAGGCAAAGGTAAGTCTATTCAAGATATCCCTGTTGTTCGGGATTATCCTGAAGTGTTTCCTGAAGAATTACCTGGTTTACCTCCAGCACGCCAAGTCGAGTTTCGTATTGATCTTGTACCTGGTGCTAATCCTATCGCTAGATCTCCGTATCATCTTGCACCATCTTAGATGCAAGAATTATCTAAGTAGCTTCAGGAACTTTCTGACAAAGGTTTTATCCGTCCTAGCTTTTCACCTTGGGGTGCTCCCGTTCTTTTTGTCAAGAAGAAAGATGGCTCTTTCAGGATATGCATTGATTATCGTGAGCTTAACAAGCTTACCATCAAGAATCGATATCCCCTACCTCGCATTGATGATCTCTTTGATCAGTTACAGGGTGCTACTTGTTTTTCAAGGATTGATCGACGTTCTGGGTATCATCAACTTCGAGTGCTTGAAGAAGATATTCCCAAGACTGCTTTTCGCACAAGATATGGGCATTATTAGTTCACTTTTATGCCATTCGGTTTAACTAATGCTCCTGCTGTTTTCATGGACTTGATGAATAGGGTTTGTAAGCCTTATTTGGACAAGTTCATCATCGTTTTCATCGACGACATCTTGATTTATTCTAAGACACGAGCCGATCATGAGCAACATCTCCGTCTTACTTTGGAACTCCTAAAGAAAGAACAACTTTTTGCCAAATTCTCCAAGTGCGAATTTTGGCTTAAGGAAGTTCAATTTTTTGGGACACATCGTTAACGAACAAGGTATTTATGTAGATCCCTCCAAGATCAGTGCGATTAAGGATTGGGACACATCTACTACTCCAACTGAAGTGCGTTCATTTCTTGGTCTCGCGGGTTATTACCGCCGCTTCATCGAAAACTTCTCCAAGATTGCAGTTCCTCTAACTGCTCTAACTCAGAAGAACAAACCTTTTGAATGGGGATGCAAACAGGAAGAAGCTTTTCAAACCTTGAAACAGAAACTTTGTGATGCGCCTATTCTGTCTTTACCTGAGGGCAATGATGATTTTGTCGTGTATTGTGATGCATCAAATTTGGGTCTTGGCTATGTTCTCATGCAAAGGAACAAAGTCATAGCTTACGCATCAAGGCAGTTGAAGATACATGAAAAGAACTACACGACTCATGATCTTGAGTTAGGTGCAGTTGTATTCGCTCTCAAAATCTGGAGACACTATCTGTATGGTACAAAATGTGTGGTTTTCACTGACCACAAAAGTCTTCAGCATATCTTTAATCAGAAAGAACTTAACATGAGGCAACGACGTTGGGTTGAACTTTTAAACGACTATGACTGCGAAATTCGCTACCATCCTGGTAAGGCGAATGTTGTGGCTGACGCATTGAGTCGTAAAGAGTGTGTCAAGCTTCACTGTGTACAAGTTCGATCTGATATTCAAACCCACATTTCTCAGGCTCAACATACTTGTGTTACACAAGACTTGATGGGTAAGGAATTACCATATCATATCAAGCCTGATCTTGAACTGAAAGACAATGGATTGTATTATTTCATGGATCGTTTGTGGGTCCTAAGTCAAGACAATCTCCGCACTTTGCTATTGGATGAAGCTCATAAGTCTCGTTATTCTATTCATCCTGGTGCAGATAAAATGTATAAGGATCTTCGAACCCAGTATTGGTGGCCTGGTATGAAGAAAGACATTGCCTTATACGTATCCAAATGCCTTACATGTCTTAAGGTTAAGGCTGAACATCAACATCCCTCTGGATTATTGGAGCAACCAGAGATTCCAGTTTGGAAATTGGAAAACATTGCTATGGATCTTATTACCAAACTTCCACGCACTAAAAGAGGTCATGACGCCATCTGGGTAGTTGTTGATCGTCTTACCAAGTCAGCACATTTCTTGCCAATCCGTGAAGATCTAGCTGCCGACAAGCTGGCTAAAATCTATGTGGATGAGATTGTATCCCGTCATGGCGTTCCTTTGAACATTATATCTGACAGAAATGCTCGATTCTCATCTCGGTTTTGGAGAACCATGCAATCTGCTATGGGGACCCAACTTAATTTAAGCATAGCTTATCATCCGTAAATAGATGGTCAATCTGAAAGAACAATCCAGACACTGGAGGATATGCTTAGAGCTTGTGTGATCGATTTTGGTGGTAGTTTGGATTCGTATCTACCATTGATTGAATTCTCTTACAATAATAGTTATCACTCCAGTATCAACATGGCTCCTTTTGAGGCTTTATATGGTCGAAAATGTCGCTCACCAGTCTGCTAGAATGAGATCGGTGAGGCTCAGCTTACTAGACCTGACCTCATTCTAGAGACAACAGATAAGGTTAAGAAAGTTCGCGATTGTGACAACCGGCTTTTCAGGCCGTACCGTACAATTGTAAGACGTGTTGTGAATAGGTAACAGGGCTGTATTTTACTGGTTATGATGTTTATTTATGGAATTTAATGAGTTGGTAAAATTAAACTTTGATAAAAATTATGTTGGCAACGATAAGATAAACGCTTATCGCGTAACGGTTAAAATGCGAAACGAACGTCGGTGACCACCTGATCAGTGTTAAACTCCTAAAAATAGTCTGTTATGATTAGAATAATAATTTTAATCATATTCGTGAGGAAAAATAAATTAAAACGCTAAGAAACTCTAGTTTTCGAGTTTAAGCGCGTACCGCGCGATACAGCGCGTATACCGACAAAATACTTTCAATACAACCGACAAAATACTTTCAATACCGACAAAATACTTTCAATACACCCTATTTTTGCGATTTTAAGCGCGTACCGCGTAGCACAGCGCGCATACTACCAAATACAAGCAATGTCGCCAGTCCAGGCAAACAAAATATTATTCAGTAATATTTTGGCGGGTTTACTTTTATAGAATGATAAAAATAATTTAAAACGCACTAAAACGGAATTAAAACGCTAGATAAAATACCCGGTGTCCAGTAAAATACCAGTGTTTAACTAATATATATATAATATGTATGTGTATATGAAAGTGCATGGTGAATGGGGGTGTAGGTGGCGGCCTATATGCCCACCATATTGCCACCTTTCTTCCATGGATGACAAGTGTTGCCATAGGAATGTGTGCTATGACAAAACTTCTTCCATACATGCAAATTCAAAAATTAAAACCTCACAAATTCATTTCTTTCTCTCTCTACAAATCGTAGACACCATCAACACTCCCACTTTTATTTTTTTTAACATAATCATGAAGAATCAAGGCCAATCTAAGGTGATTTCAAGGGTGTTTGAAGATCAAAAGATGTTTTCAAATCGTTTCAAGGAAGAACAAATTCCATATCATCAAAAATCTTGTCAAAACCCACTAAAATCTTGAAAGGTATAAACTTGTTTTTAAAACCATGTTCTTGATTTTTAGAGATGATGATGATGGAAGGTTTCTCATAGTCTTAAAATTATTCACAAACTTGAAAACTAAAATAAATGGGTTTTTGAATAAAATAAAAATGGATGTGTAAATGTATGTATATGTGGTCGTACATATGCATGTGTGTGTGTGTGTTAGAGTATGAGTTTTGATTTTTTGGTTTGATCTTGCTTGATAAAATATTGAAAAGTGATGTGCATGTGATCTTGGAAGGTTCTAAAAGGGTTTTAATCATGTGAATGAATATGTAAAAGTAAAAGTTGGATTCATATGAGTGTACGTATATGTATGTATAGCCGTAGGTATATGTGTGTGTGCGTGATTGTGTATTGATTTTTGATTGAATGATTCTTGAATAATATGATATTTGAATGATAAATTGCATGCAAGAATCAAAAGTCCCATAAAAGAATGATTTGGTGATAATGAAATGGATATATTTTGATTCATATGAACATGACGTAAATATGGTCTTTTGATGCATGTTAAGATCATGTTAGATGATAATGTTATGATATGGGTATACTAGATGCATATACTTAGACATGCATGATGATATGTGATCTTAAAAGGTGATTTGAGTATGATTTAGTAAAAAATCAGTTTTAATCAGATTATAAACACTAAAAATAAAGTTATTTTAAAGTTTTTAGTGACATATAACTTTGTCATAATGTTTGCTAGCTTTGCATGTTGTACTTGGGGCATTAAAAGTTGTAAAATACGTGAAATCGCATGATTTATGCGAACTACACAAAAACTGCACTAATTTGATTATAACCACTATTTTAATCAGTAAATAACATGTATTGTGTTAAAATATCAAGTCGTTTCGAGTTGGGATGATTATAGTAACGTTTAACGCAAAACTATGCGTTAAAACGTTCAAAAATCGGCTTTTCGAGTGATTTTTAAAAAACTGATTTAGATCAGTAAGTAAACTGATATTTTTAGTTTAAAAGTAATCATTTTAACTAATTTTAAGTTTACTTGGTGTTTGGTTAGTCATACGTGACTTCCGACACCCTAAAACGTTACCGAATCGCTAAAATACGCATTTTTCAATGTACACTAGTGTAGGTAAAATTTTGGGTGAACCTTGTGTGTTAAAATGTGGTATGTGATTCAAAAATGAGAATGTGAAAATATGTCAAGTTTTTAACATGATATTAGAAATCTAGCTTATGCATGTATGCTTGTACGTTTTGTGTGGTAGAAACGGTAAAGATTGCGTTTAGCGTGAAACTTGTTTGTCGAGCATGAAATTTGATACATATAAGATATTTTATGTATATTTGCTTTAAAAATGACAAAATAAATAAGTTAACAAGATTTCGCGTGTTTCGGCGTTAAATTATGTGAACGTTTATGTATATATATTACGACGTGCAAATCGTAGATATATTGCGTATAAACGGGAGAGTTAACGGATTTACACAATAATGGTCACCAATAAAATCGTTCAAGTCGCAAAACCATAAAATATATATATATATATATATATATATATATATATATATATATATATATATATATATATATATATGGACTTATATATATATTAACGTGCCAACATAATAAAAAATGATAACTTTTCAAGAAAATCTTAAAGTTATGTGATAATTCTAAGAAATGGAGAAACTTAGGATTTTTGTGATGTTTATATTGATTTAAAATCGTTCCTATATATATAATAAGACGTGTAGAAATCAATCTCTGGGATTGCGCTATTTAAAATACGCTCCCAAAGGTGAGTGTCACTAAACCCCTCTTTTTACTGCTTTGTATATATTTTGGGGGTAGAACACGCCAATAAAAGGGTTTAATAATGTTTTGAAATAAAACATACCTTTTAATATAAAATATATATTTTCGTTGAAAATATATAAAATTTGATAAGGCATACGTTTCGAAGTAAAAACGTTTTTGATAAATAAATGTTGGACATTGGGATTATACGGTATTTCCTAGGCGAAACATGACCGTATAGTTGGGACGGATGTCGGCCTGGGTCTTGAATGATGTAGATCCAGGGGATTCATACAACATCGTGTATTAAATTGTCATATTAGTAGGATATATATATATATATATATATATAGTACGTGAGGCAGACATCATATTGTCCTTCAAGAGGACCATGCGCCCATGATGTCGTTTAATCATTTAAGTATTGCACGCGAGGAATTGTTGGTAGATCTATCTGGTTGACCACCCCGTCGTGACTGGTCGCCCCGTGTCAAGTCAAACGACGAATTGATATTCTGTTTATTGTCTAGCTTTGATTATCCCTGCATGGTTAATAAATAGTTCGTCTTGTCTAGCTAACATACGAGTCTGAAAGTTGACGCAATAATTTAATATACAAAACCTGGGCAATATATATTACAGTTGTCAGATTGATGAACCGACGGAAGGCCCATGGATTTTATTAAGGAAGTAAAATGGACTTTCTAAAATTTATATGGATGTTTTCAAATAAACATCTAATCAGAAAGTTTTCCTTGGAATAAAATTGTTTGTAAGTGAATATGTGAACTCACCTTCCTTTGTGTTGACACTTGATTTTAATGTGTTCTACAGGTACTTGAGTTCGGCTTCGGGAATTATGGCGTATCTTGTAGTTGTTGATGCATGTTTGGTTTGATAATGTTTTTGACAAACTTTTAAAAACTATTAGGGACCAATGTAATAAGATCCGTAAGGATCAAAACAAATTAACTATGGTGTGATTGTGACGGACTTTAAGACATTTTGTTTTAAAAATCTATGTTTTAATTAAGTGGAAATGTCCAACATTACGATGCATTGTTCAGCAAGATACAAATGGGCACCTGCTTCCGTCACCACTACGTTTTATATTCCGCTGCGACGTTTTTGGGGTGTGACAGAAGTTGGTATCAGAGCCAATGGTTGTTAGCGAACTAGATGTTTTTGGAGGAAAACACTAGACTTCAACCTTAGAATTTTGAAATTCAAAGTCCAAAATTCTCGAAGCCAAGATTTTTAAATAAACACGAAAAATTTTATCATGTATGAAAACCCTTATGTGTTTATGTGCATACGTGATTTTCTGTTTATTTGGGCCTTGTGTGTTACTATTCATATTGATCACACACTTACTTTGTACAGTTACGATATGTCACGTCTCGGTCTATAGAGCCATTAGTAGTCCTGCTCACTGATACTGTCGAGTCTACACTTGAGATTTCTTCGCCCGTTGTTACAGAATCGTCTATTCCGTTACTCGAGTTACGTGTTTTCCTACACCTCTTTTAAGTCTACACTCGTCGTAGGAAGAGGACTCGACCCATTAGAGAGATCGCATCGACTTCGAGAGTTGAGACATCGTCCACTTTGAAGAGGCAGAAAGGGGTTTGGGTCAATCGCTCTCACTGAGATCGTAAGTTCGCCACGATACGTGGAGGCATGGAGACGATGAAGGACTTAGAGGGACAGATGGACTGTTATGATGAGCTAGAAGAGCTTGTTAGGAAGATGTTGGACTTCCAGGGATTGAAGCGTTAGTTGTTGGTCGTTTCTGTTGTTCGTTTTGTATGTCCCATTTGATGAACCCTAATTATGGCTTGCATGCAAAATTTTCAGATATTTAGGAGGAAATTTCATATAGACTTGTTGAGGGTGTTGATGTAGACATGCCAAATTCTGATTAGTCTTCGTACTAAAAACAAGCTATGTAATTTCTGGTATAAATATCGAATGGGTTTCTTTTGGTTTAAAAATTGTTCTCATTATTATGTGGATATTATACATGCGCAATGTTTGGTCCACTAACATATAATGATTGAATTATTTTTGGTTATCGTTTTATGTGATTATTAATGTTGTAGATAATAAAAACGATGAAATGCCTCCAAAAGTGAGACAGGGTTCTGGACTACCTACCACACCAGAAGAGTTGGCACAACTCATAGCTCAACACGTTAATACTGCTATGGCACAGCACGATGTTAACCAAAATAATGGCCAGGAACGTGGACATGATGCTCATGGGCATGGTTTTGGTGGGACACAGAATCGGAAAACCTTCAGGTGATATAATGATCGGAAAGTTTTAATAGTTCATGTGTTATGATATAATCGGAGCATAATTCTGAATTTTTATTAACTTTGTGAATAGTACATAGATGTACACATAAAACAATCCAGGGTTGTAACCCAAGATCATTTGCTGGTTCCCTATGCAATGACGTGGCAACGGTATGCATGATGTCGGGCCGTCACAGCGGATCGACCATTCAAATAATTCCACATTCCGAGCCTAGATCTGGGGATTCGCGACAGCAAAAGTCTGAGAGAGTTCGAGGACGGAAACCGATGAGAAGCGTGACAGGAAACGCAGTCCGGGGAAAATGTTTGTCGCTAACTTTTGTGGTTTGGGAAAGGATAATGCCAGGGATGGCAGGAGTAGTTTTGAGAAGAAGACTCACGAGGATGAGCAGAGAAAGTGCGCCAGATGTGGTCGGACTAGACATATGACTCGCGAGTGCTATGCTAAGAGTACGTTGGATGGAGTTACGCTCGAGGGATGCTACGAGTGTGGTGAGCAAGGACATTTCAGGAAAGATTGTCCGGAAATGAAGGGTCAGAAACTCAGAATGCCAACGGTAAGGCTTTCAAGATGAATGCTAGGAAAGCACGTGACGATCCTGCTATCGTTACTGATGAGGTTGTTCGCGATTGTAGTATTTAGTTAGGTGATCATAGTTCTAGTGTTGGTTTATTTCCAGTGGAGCTGGGGAGCTTTGACGTAGATGTGAGGATGGATTGATTATCCAGGAACGAAGTGGGGAATATCGCTTGAAGAAGTTAGCTAAGATATCTCGTCCTGATGACAGTAGAAAGGAGGTAGTTGTTCGCGGACATCGACCAAGTCGAGTGTTGAGTGTCGAGAGTTGAGGGTTGATAGTTGAGACTCGTCAGTATTGTGAGGATGCTCAAGTTGTTATGAAAAGGCTATCATGCGTTCTTTGTTAACATGGTGGATACGAAGGCCAAATGTAGGAATACCAGAGAGATTCCTATTGTTCGCAATTATCCAGAAGTTTTCCTAAAAAGACTTATCTGGATTGTCCCCTACGAGACAGATCGAACTCCGAATCGATCTGGCATCCGGTGCTGCACCCAAATGCACAATCTCCTTATAGATTAAGCACCGTCTGAGAGGATAGAAATGTCAAGTCAGTTTCAAGAGCTACCGGACAAGGGTTTCATTTGATCAAGCTTTTCGCTTTGAGGCCCATCTGTTGTGTTGAGAGAAAGAAGGATGGATCCTTCAGGATTTGTGATGATTTCAGAAAGCCGAACAAGTTGACTATCAAGAATCGGTACCCTTTTTCCAAGGATTGACGATTTGTTCAATCAAGCTACCGGGATCCAGCTGCTACACGAGGATCGGCCTACGATTAGGATATCATCTGTTGAAGGTTGCTAACGAAGATATTCTGAGGACTGCTTTTCAAACACGATATGGCCATTGTGATGTTATTATTCATGCCTTTCGACTAAATTAATGCGCCCTTTATATTCATGAATCTCATAAACAGGGTATGGAAACCCTAATCGGATAAATTTGTGATAATACTCATCGGCGACATACTTGCCTATATGCGAACCAAGGAGAATCATGAGTGACGTTTGAAGTTAACTATGGATTTGGTGAATAATGAGGAAGGTATGCATGTAGATCAGTCTAAGATTGGAGCATTCAAATGATGAGGAGGGCCAAAGACCCCGTCAGGAGTATGACGATTCATGAGACTAGTTGGGTACTACCGGAGATTTATTAAGAATTTCCCTAAATTAGTGCAGCCTTCGACACTAATAACCCCAAAAGGAAAAGGGAAATTGATTGGACAGCAAGATAGTAGGAAGCTTTTCGGACCCTTGAAAGAAAAGTTGGGAGCGTGTATGATGGACTCCGAAGGAAGTTAAGATACTCACATGCCCTTGGCAGAGTTATCTTACAATAATAGTTAACACGCTAGTATTCAGGTTGCTCCGTTTGAAGTCTTGCATGGATGGAAGTGTTGATCACCATTTTGTTGAGCTAACATGACAAAAGACGATTAACCAGACCTTAGTTTATCTAGGAAACCAACGACAGGATTTGCCTGGATCAAGGGAAGGTTAAAAGTCGCCTATTGATCAACAGAAGGATTACATGGACAATTGAAGGAATTATTGCGATTCCAGATTGAAGATTTGGTTCTGTTAAAGGAGTTATCTTGCAGAGATGCTATTAGGTTTAGCAGAGAAAAGAAGAGCTGAGCCACAATGATTAGGTCCTTTCAAGAGCCCATCTTGAGTTAGACCATTCGCTTATAGACTCAAGCTACCATAAGGATGGAGTAGTGTACATGATGTAATGTTTGGGTTCAGTTGAGAAAGTGTATAATGGATAATACACTGATTATGTTCTTTATAGAGATTTGTTTGGAAGATAAACGGAAGTTTATCGAAGCACCGTAGAAGCAGTACGTATAGCTAGAAGAGTTATGCTAATAACCAGACAGGCGATTACAGCATTCTAGTCGTGTATGCGATTTATTGATTTGGCGATTTGTGGATATCTGAAATGAATGCAACAAGGAAGGAAGACGAGTTTACGATATTTGATTCTTTCGAGAGCCCATCTCGAGTTTGATCAATCGGGTGAAAACTCAGACAATCTTATGTACGGGGTAATGTATATGTAAATATACGTATGTAGAACCTGAATTGGTGGAATGTTTGACTTAATCCTCTTGATTAAGTGCTTGTAAATGTTGAACCTTGGAAAGGGTGGAGAGCGTTGAGATGTGAGATTAGGAATTGAGAGTGTATGTAATATAGGTCAACAAAGATTCTTTATAAGAATCAAAGTTTCTCGCAGAAACTATAAGACTATATTCATTAAACCTGTTTTTCCTGTTTCCACCCAGTGCGAAAACAAAACCTGTAGAGTAAAATTTCGGGGACGAAATTTCCTAAATAGGGGGAGACTGTGACACCCGGCTTTTCAGGCCGTACGTACAATTGTCACACGTGTTGTGAATAAGTAACAGGTTTGTATTTAACTGGTTATGATGTTTATTTGTGGAATTTAATGAGTTGGTAAAATTAAACTTTGATAAAAATTATGTTGGCAACGATAAGATAAACGCTTATCGCGTAACGGTTAAAATGCGAACGAACGTCGGTGACCACCCGATCAGTGTTAAAATCCTAAAAATAGTCTGTTATGAATAGAATAATAATTTTAATCATATTCGTGAGGAAAAATAAATTAAAACGCTAAGAAACTCTATTTTTCGAGTTTAAGCGCGTACCGCGCGATGCAGCGCGTATACCGACAAAATACTGTCAATACAGCCTGTCAAGGCAACTGATAATCATTTTAGTAATAATTTGATGAGTTAATTACTATAGAATGATAAAATAAAATGAAAACTCTCAAAATCCCTATTTTTTGCGTACCGCGTAGCACAGCGCGCATACTGCCAAATACAGGCAATGTCGCCAGTCCAGGCAAACAAAATATTGTTCAGTAATATTTTGGTGGGTTTACTTTTATAGAACGATAAAAATAATTTAAAACGCACTAAAACGGGATTAAAACGCTAGATAAAATACCTGGTGTCCAGTAAAATACGAGTGTTTAACTAATATATATATATATATATATATATATAATATGTATGTGTATATGAGGGTGCATGGTGAATGGGGGTGTAGGTGGCGGCCTATGTGCCCACCATATTGCCACCTTTCTTCCATGGATGACAAGTGTTGCCATAGGAATGTGTGCTATAACAAAACTTCTTCCATACATGCAAATTCAAAAATTAAAACCTCACAAATTCATTTCTTTCTCTCTCTACAAACCGTAGACACCATCAACACTCCCATTTTTATTTTTTTAACATAATCATGAAGAATCAAGGCCAATCTAAGGTGATTTCAAGGGTATTTGAAGATCAAAAGATGTTTTCAAATCGTTTCAAGGAAGAACAAGTTCCATATCATCAAAAATCTTGTCAAAACCCACTAAAATCTTGAAAGGTATAAACTTGTTTTTAAAACCATGTTCTTGATTTTTAGAGATGATGATGATGGAAGGTTTCTCATAGTCTTGAAATTATTCACAAACTTGAAAACTAAAATGAATAGGTTTTTGAATAAAATAAAAATGGATGTGTAAATGTATGTATATGTGGCCGTACATATGCATGTGTGTGTGTTAGAGTATGAGTTTTGATTTTTTGGTTTGATCTTGCTTGATAAAATATTGAAAAGTGATGTGCATGTGATATTGGAAGGTTCTAAAAGGGTTTTAATCATGTGAATGAATATGTAAAAGTAAAAGTTGGATTCATATGAGTGTATGTATATGTATGTATAGCCGTAGGTATATGTGTGTGTGGGTGATTGTGTTTTGATTTTTGATTGAATGATTCTTGAATAATATGATATTTGAATGATAAATTGCATGCAAGAATCAAAAGTGCCATAAAAGAATTATTTGGTGATAATGAAATGGATATGTTTTGATTCATATGAACATGACATAAATATGATCTTTTGATGCATGTTAAGATCATGTTAGATGATAATGTTATGATATGGGTATACTAGATGCATATACTTAGACATGCATGATGATATGTGATCTTAAAAGGTGATTTGAGTATGATTTAGTAAAAAATCAGTTTTAATCAGATTATAAACCCTAAGAATAAAGTTATTTTAAAGTGTTTAGTGACATATAACTTTGTCATAATGTTTGCTAGCTTTGCATGTTGTACTTGGTGCATTAAAAGTTGTAAAATACGTGAAATCGCATGATTTATGTGACTTACACAAAAACTGCACTAATCTGATTATAACCACTTTTCTAATCAGTAAATAACATGTATTGTGTTAATATATCAAGTCGTTTCGAGTTGGGATGATTATAGTAACGTTTAACGCAAAACTATGCGTTAAAACGGTCAAAAATCGGCTTTTCGAGTGATTTTTATAAAACTGATTTAGATTAGTAAGTAAACTGATATTTTTAGTTTAAAAATAGTCATTTTAACTAATTTTAAGTTTACTTGGTGTTTGGTTAGTCATACGTGACTTCCGACGCCCGAAAACGTTACCGAATCGCTAAAATACGCATTTTTCAATATACACTAGTGTTGGTAAAATTTTGGGTGAACCTTGTGTGTTAAAATGTGTTATGTGATTCAAACATGAGAATGTGAAAATACGTCAAGTTTTTAACATGATATTAGAAATCTAGCTTATGCATGTATGCTTGTACGTTTTGTGCGGTAGAAACGGTAAAGATTGCGTTAAGCGTGAAACTTGTTTGTCGAGCATGAAATTTGATACATATAAGATATTTTATGCATATTTTATTTAAAAATGACAAAATAAATAAGTTAACAAGATTTCACGTGTATCGGCATTAAATTATGTGAACGTTTATGTATATATATTACGATGCGCAAAACGTAGATATATTGCGTATAAACGGGAGTGTTAACGGATTTACACAATAATGGTCACCAATAAAATCGTTCAAGTCGCAAAACCATAAAAATACATATATATGGACTCATATATATATTAACGTGCCAACATAATAAAAAATGATAACTTTTCAAGAAAATCTCAAAGTTATGTGATAATACTAAGAAACAGAGAAACTTAGGATTTTTGTGATGTTTATATTGATTTAAAATCATTCCTATATATATAATAGGACGTGTAGAAATCAATCTCTGGGATTACGCTATTTAAAATACGCACCCAAAGGTGAGTGTCACTAAACCCCTCTTTTTACTGATTTGTATATATTTTGGGGATAGAACACGCCAATAAAAGGGTTTAATAATGTTTTGAAATAAAACATACCTTTTAATATAAAATATATATTTTCGTGGAAAATATATAAAATTTGATAAGGCATACGTTTCGAAGTAAAAACGTTTTTGATAAATAAATGTTGGACATTGGGAAGATACGGTATTTCCTAGGCGAAACATGACCGTATAGTTGGGACGGATGCTGGCCTGGGTCTCGAATGATGTAGATCCAGGGGATTCATACAACATCGTGTATTAAATTGTCATATTAGTAGGATATACATATATTGTACCTGAGGCAGACATCATATTGTCCTTCAAGAGGACCCTGCGCCCATGATGTCGTTTAATCATTTAAGTATTGCACGCGAGGAATTATTGGTAGATCTATCGGGTTGACAACCCCGTCGTGACCGGTCGCCCCGTGTCAAGTCAAACGACGAATTGATATTCTGTTTATTTTCTAGCTTTGATTATCCCTGCATTGTGACAACTGGCACGAAACCGGTAATTTCCGTACACTTTAACTATTAGTTAATGACTGCAATTATGTGCTTAATTGTCAGCTTTTAGCACATAAATATTATGCAGAAAGCAGTCAGACAATAAAATTGGAGCCTAGGTGTAGGTCCAACAACAAGAATACATTAAAACCCCAAGAATACATACAAGGGTTTAATATATATACTCTCCGGAAGCAAAAATAAGCACTAAAAAGCACCCGAAACGCACTTTAAGTGCAGAATTTTATATAATTCAGCAATAAATCAGCTTTTAGCACATAAATATTATGCAGAAATGTCGTTTTATCATCCAGAATACTTCCCTAAGTGTCGGGAATCGAAAGTGTTACAAAAAGGTACTTAATAGACACTAAAAGGTGCAATTTAGCACTTTAACGAATCGGTATTTAACCGAACAACCGGACATTACCCGGAACACCAAAATAATGCTAGAAGCATTGTTTTTACTTTTCTGAGCTAGTTAGGGTCCCCGAATACCCTAACACCCTTTATATTACACTACACACTAATAACCTACATAAAGTCCTAACTAAACTTAACTAGACACTAACTATACATTTGAAATCCAACCATATACCCCCCCCTAGTCCGATCGGTTGAAGGAGTGGGGACACACCCCACCATTTGTTGATTATTTTATTAAGCTTGTCTAATATCTAGTTAGCATATTATATGTTGGTTGATGATGGAATGGGGTTATAAGTAAACTCATAGGTTATTCATTCTCTTTCATTCCTCCATCAACAACAAACAACTCCTCCTTCCCTCTTGCTTATGTTCGGCCGAAACCCCCAACCATCATCCACCCATCATCAAGTTTTGATCTAGTCATTTTACTTACATACAAGTGTGCTAGAGATCATACAAGGAGGCTCGGTGCTTTCGGAAACTCAAGAACCTCTCTATACTTCTTTTATCCACCTTGTTTACGTCTTGTTTCTTCCCTAGCCTCGAGCTAGTAGTAAGTGCTTCTAAACATCCTCTTGTTCTTGTTTAAAGTGGTTAATAGGTGATTTAACGGTTAAAACTCAAGAACACACACGAACAAAACATAAAGTCTTGAAAGAAAGATAAACTAGTTGGATAAAGAGAAACTAATGGTGTAAATCTTGTAAATCTTGACTAGTTGTGATTATTTTATGTTGTTTGATGCTAGTAGTGGGATGGATCATCATCTAACCATACTAGATCATGTTCATGGAACATGAACTAGTAATATGTTAAGTGTAAAAGTTGTAAGATGATGAACCCTTCCACTCATGAACATGAACTTGTGTAAATGAAAATTTTCTTGTAAAATAAGGTTCTAAACTAGTAGATCTAAAGATCTACAAGTGGTTTTTCGGAAGAACCAAGTGGAAAATACTAGGTTGTTAAAAACCCGAATCTTGTATGAACTAAAATCATTTTTAGTAAGTAAACAAGTGTATAAACACTTGTGTAGAAAGAAAATTCCACAAGGAAATACTTTTGAAATTCATGACTAGAAGTTGTGAAAAAATACATACTCTTTAAAAATAAAGTTTTTAAGAAACTAAACATATTCTTAAAGATAACAAGATCTACTAAATATGTTAGTAACTTACTACATATTTTTACCAACTTTCAAGTTCATAAGTTTGTGGTATATACTTGTTTTGACAAGTTTGGTAATTAAAGATTGTGTTGTTGAGATTGTTGTTGATTTAAAAGAAAATAAACACATGTTTTGAAAACACGGGAAACCTCCATTTTTAGGGGAAACTCTGTCAAAATTTTTATAAATTTTGACAATTAGAAAAATATAAGTTTTTGAGAAACTTATTCCCTAAAAATGTATTTAATAATATTACCAAGGTTTCCCTAATTTTTGGTGATAAGAAATGAGGATTTCTTCAAGAATAAAAATGGATATTAAGTATGTATATATTTTTGAGAAAAATATATATATATTATTTGATCACCAACTTTTGTGCTAAGTGTATATAGTATGTGTTATACGTGCTAGTGTATTAAGACTTAACAATACACTAAATACTCATGAGAAGTATAAACACAAAAATACACATACAACATACAAGATACATAATTCGGGTGCAAAAGTGCAAAACACGAGATACTTATATTAATTTTTGAGAAAATAATATCAATAAGACACTTAGTTAAAAATATAAAATATTTTTAACACAACAATACAAATACAAAAGAGAGTGACTGTACTTGTGCGATACAAGTCTAGTGACTAACGTTAAGAAAACGCGTATAGGTCACGACGTTAATTAAGCAAATCCGGTGAAGTTTACGACGCAAGGAACGCAAAGGTATGAGTTCATGCTCCCCCTTTTCTTTTAATTGTTTTCAGTTTTATAACTTCGGGGGTGAAATACATGTACAAATGTTACAATATTTATAAATGGTATGATAAAAATACAAGAAGCACACTTGGTGAGGACGAGTACCAAGTGTGATGAGATATAAAAATACAAGAAGCACACTTGGTGAGGACGAGTACCAAGTGTGATGAGATATAAGAATACAAGAAGCGCACTTGGTGAGGACAAGTACCAAGTATGATGCGTTATGAGAAATGATACGAGAAATCGTGTCACGAATAGGGTACATAAGCACCATTAATCAACAATATACCTAGACCGCAGAACAAAAGGTTAGATCTAACGGGTGCCGGGCAGCCACACTCTCGGTGAGGGCGAGTATCGAGTAGTGCTTTTGTGTCTCAGAATATGCCAACTAGAAAAATGCCTAAGGTTTGGTGACTTCCTATGTTGTGTCACATGTTAATGGCCTTGCAACCCATTAACAATCCTGATACTTACAGGAATACTTTATTTACATAAAATTCATACCATACTAAAACTTGAATTATACTTGAAGTACGTGGGGTACTCAAGAAAACGGGAATTATACTTGGGTACGTGGGGTACTCAAGAAAAACTTGAATTATACTTGAAGTACGTGGGGTACTCAAGAAAACGGGAATTATACTTGCGTACGTGGGGTACACAAGAAAAAATTGAATTATACATGAGTACGTGGTGTACACATGGATACTTGATTTATATATGAAAACTAGATTTATACATGACACAAACTATGTTTTCATACAAAGTATACAAACGTGAAATACAAAAACTGCATGAATTCACACCAACATTATGTTGACGTTTTTCCAAAACTCACATGTATTTCAGGTAACTAGGATGGATGTGCACGTGGTCTTACTCATGCTCGTGGATGTCGCTTTGTTTATCGTTAAATAAAGTTGTGACTTTTAAGACAATATGCTATCTCGTGTTGTAAACACTTGACATATGTTTCCAGTAATGTAATGTTTGAAGTTATTTTTGAGCATGTAGTATGTTTACCTTTCGTATGCAATGAGAACCTTTCATGATCACACCTCGTGCTTCCGCCGCAGAAAGGGGAGTGACAGATTGGTATCAGAGCTGTGATTGTAGTGAACCAGGATTCCTTCTCGAGTCTAGTCTACAATCTCTAGGATCCTTTCACGAAAACAATTTTTCAAAGAGTTTTCATTGCATAAAACGTCCCACGACATCCACTACCTGAAACTGTTTACATGAGTCTAGAAAAGACACTACGAGACTTAGGGTGCACGAGAGTAGCACTCGTCTGTGATTGAGAGTTAATTGCAATTATGTGTGATAATTAGCATATACTAGAAGTAGAATGTCACAAGTATACGTGACTTTATCTGAAAGCGATGGCCCATCTGAAGGAAGAAATACGAGGATGAAACGGACTGTGCAAGGAGTTACGTAATTATGGATGCATACATAATTATGGAATTCAGTGCACAGGAACCACAGCAAGTCTTGTCACGTATAGATTCCCTTAGTGCTAGCCTACTAAGTACTCTGCTAGAGTAATAATTGTTTGATGTCACTTATGTGGTATATACCTGTGAATATATATACTACTACTGTCTAGTATGACGATATCAAACAAATGTTTAACCCTGTTGTGTTATGTTCTGTCAGAACATGGCACCCAGGAAAGCTGTGAATGCTCGCAATGATGATCAACCTCCTCCTCCCCCACTACCAAGAACGCCTGAAGAGCTGAACGTTCTACTGGAAGAAAGGATCTCGGCTGCTATCGCCCAGTACGAGGCAAACCGTACTCAAGACAGTGGAGGACCAAGCAACGCTAGGCGTAATGGGAATGGAGATTCGTCTGGAGGCAATGCAGCTCAAGGCTGCACTTTCAAGCAGTTTCTCGACTGCAAGCCGATGAACTATGACGGCACAGGAGGTGCAGTAGCATTTGTACGCTGGACGGAGAAGACTGAAGCTACTATCCGCATGAGCAAGTGTACCGCGGATCAGCAAGTCACTTTTGCTACTGGATTGTTTGTCGATGAAGCTCTGACTTTGGTGGAACTTGCAAGCCCAAACTTTGGGCGATGATGCAGCTTATGGCCTAACTTGGGATGAACTGAAGGAAAGAATGAGAGAGAAGTATTGCTCTCGTGCTGAACTCCAAAGACTGGAAACGGAGTTCTAGCACTTGACTATGGAAGGTGCTGACATTAATGGATATACTCGAAGGTTCCACGATCTGTCTAGAGTGCTTCCCTACATGGTGACTCCCGAATTCAAGCGCGTTGAACGCTACATTTGGGGACTGGCCCCAGAGTTTCGCTGTATGGTAACTTCAGCCAAACCTCAAACAATCACCGAGGCTGTAACTCTGGCTTTCAGTCTTACTGAAGATTGTGTTCGTTTGAAGAAGTTATCGCTGAACCCCACTGAAAAGACCGAGACGCATGCTGAGTCGTCCGGTTACAAGAAAAGAAAACATGAAAATCTGAATCAAGCAACTCGCAACAACAAGGGTTTCAGCAAGAAGCGCGACACTAACCCGCCTCAGGAGACGAAAACCCCTCCAACCAAAGGATACCAAGGCACCATGCCTAAATGCCAAAAATGTAAGCATCATCATGAAGGAGATTGTCGCATTCCAAGGTGCGACAAATGTGGTAGGTTGGGTCATCAAACAGAAGACTGTTGGGGAAAAGGAAAGAACCGGAATGGAAATGGCGCTGGTAACAAGAATAGTAACGGGAAAGGGCAGAACCAAGGATGCTTCAGATGTAGAAGCAATGATCATTTCATGAAGGACTGCCCAGAGGGAAACAATGCTCAGGCTCGAGCATTTGTGATTGGAGCAAAGAACGCACGCGAGGACCCTAATGTGGTCAACGGTACGTTTCTCATTAACAATCACTTTGCATCCATATTATTTGACACTGGCGCCGATTATAGCTTCATGTCTGTGGAATTTAAACGCATGCTTGGAATAGAATCTAGTAGATTAGAAATTCCTTATTCCATAAAACTAGCCAATGGTAAACTTGTTGAATCGAGCGAAGTTGTTAGAAGCTGCACACTAGAACTTGGTGAACGAAGATTTAGCATCGACCTCTTACCTATTCAATTGGGTAGCTTCGACGTAGTAGTCGGAATGGACTGGTTATCCAAGACCAAAGCTGAGGTTATTTGTCACGAGAAAATCATTCACATCCCTTTGGCGAATGATGAAACTCTCATCGTGCGTGGAGAAAAACGAGACGCACCTCTTTGAATCATCAGTTGTATCAAGGCACAGAAGTGCTTAAGGAAAGGATGTGTCGCTTTCCTAGCACACGTTATAGACAAGAAGGCTGTGGAGCCAAAACTCGAAGACATTCCTATGGTGAAGGAATTCCCTGATGTTTTTCCTGAAGAGCTGCCAGGACTACCTCCGCAATGACAAGTCGAATTCTGTATAGACTTGGTTCCAGGAGCCGCTCCTGTAGCCAAGGCACCCTATCGACTGGCACCATCCGAAATGCAAGAATTATCTACACAACTCCAGGAGTTGTTGGATAAAGGATTTATAAGTCCAAGCTTCTCGCCCTGGGGAGCTCCGGTATTGTTTGTAAAGAAGAAGGATGGAACTCTGCGGATGTGTATCGACTACAGGGAACTAAACAAGCTCACGATCAAGAATCGGTATCCACTACCAAGGATTGATGACTTATTTGATCAATTGCAAGGATCAAGCTACTATTCCAAGATCGACCTTCGATCTGGATACCATCAGCTGAGAATCCAAGAGGAAAGCGTACCGAAGACTGCATTCAGAACACGCTATGGGCACTACGAATTTCTTGTGATGCCATTCGGGCTGACGAATGCACCAGCGGTCTTTATGGATCTGATGAACCGCGTATGCAAACCATATCTCGATAAATTCGTGATTGTATTTATCGATGATATCCTGATTTACTCGCGAACGAAAGAAGAGCACGAGCAACATCTCAGAACCATCTTGGAACTACTGAAGAAAGAGAAGCTTTATGCAAAGTTCTCGAAATGCGAATTCTGGATTCGCGAAGTACAATTTCTTGGTCACGTTGTGAATGGGAAGGGCATTCATGTAGACCCATCCAATATCAAAGCAATAAATAATTGGGAAACCCCCAAAACCCCAACTGAAGTTCGTCAATTTTTGGGCTTAGCAGGCTATTATCGGCGATTTATCGAGAATTTCTCAAAGATAGCTCAACCGCTAACGACCCTTACTCAAAAAGACAAGAAGTACGGCTGGGGTGTCAAACAAGAAGAAGCCTTCTAGTTACTCAAGAACAAGCTATGCGATGCACCAATACTATCTTTACCCGAAGGCATAGAAGACTTCGTGGTATACTGCGACGCTTCACGACAAGGTTTGGGTTGTGTGCTTATGCAGTGCCAAAAAGTCATCGCTTACGCTTCGAGACAATTGAAAGTTCATGAAAGAAACTACACCACTCACGACCTGGAGCTGGGAGCAGTGGTATTTTCCTTGATGATCTGGCGACACTATCTATATGGTACTCGATGTACAATTTTCACAGATCACAAAAGCTTACAACACATATTTGATCAGAAGGAATTGAATATGCGCCAGCGGCGATGGGTCGAGCTGCTAAATGATTACGACTGTGAGATCAAGTACCATCCTGGGAAGGCAAACGTTGTAGCAGACGCGCTAAGCCGAAAAGAAAGGGTTAAGACCCTAAGGGTTCGATCATTGGAAATGACGATTCGAACGAACCTCACCGCACGCATTCGTGATGCACAACAAGAAGCTCTTAAAGGAGAGAACCGTAAGACTAAATACCTCCGGGGTATGTTGAAATACATGGTGCCAAACGAAGAGGGAGCCTTATACTTCAAGAAGCGTATTTGGGTTCCACTCTACGGTGGCTTACGAGAAGTCATCCTTGATGAAGCGCACAAATCAAGATACTCGATCCATCCAGGATCAGATAAAATGTATCAAGACTTGAAGGAATATTACTGGTGGCCGAGACTTAAAAGCGATGTTGCTGTTTATGTTGGAAAATGCCTAATCCTGTGCCAAGGTTAAGGCAGAATATCAGAAACCGTCCGGCCTACTACAACAAACTGAGATACCCATGTGGAAATGGGAGCAAATCTCGATGGACTTCATAACAAAACTACCCAGGACCCCGAGAGGGCACGATATGATATGGGTGATAGTTGATCGATTGACGAAATCTGCGCATTTCCTACCAATCCGAGAAAAAGACAGCACTGGAAAGCTTGCTGAGATATACTTAAAGGAAATTGTAGCACGTCATGGAGTGCCTATCTCAATTATTTCAGACAGAGATGGACGCTTTGTCTCAAGAATCTGGCAATCATTTCAGAAAGCCTTTGGATCTCAATTAGATCTAAGCACGGCCTTCCATCCACAAACAGACAGCCAGAGCGAACGGACTATACACACGTTAGAAGATATGCTTCGCGCATGTGTCATGGATCTGGGCGGCAGCTGGGATACTCACCTACCTTTGGTCGAGTTTTCCTACAATAACAGCTATCATACGAGCATAAAAGCCGCGCCGTTCGAAGCTCTGTATTGCCGCAAGTGCCGATCGCCCTTATGTTGGGCAGATGCTGGAGATAAACGTATGGTTGGTCCTGAACTTGTACAAGAGACAACCGAAAAGATTGCGCAGATCCGAGAACGCATTAAGGCGGCTCGAGATCGACAAAAGAGCTACGCTGATCTGAAAAGAAAACCAGTAGAATTCGAGGTGGGAGACAAAGTGTTGTTAAAGGTCTCACCTTGGAAGGGCGTAGTAAGATTTGGAAAACGTAGAAAGCTGAATCCACGATACATCGGACCATTCAGAATCTTGGAAAGAATTGGTACCGTGGCATACAAGTTGGAATTACCGGAAGAACTTAATGGAGTACATGATACGTTCAATGTATCCAACCTGAAGAAGAGTCCAACACAAGAAGACGTGATCATCCCTGCGGATGAAGTGCATATAGATGATGCCCTCCGATTTACAGAGCAACCTGTTGAGGTTACCGACTAGAAAGTCAACAAGACCAGGAGGAGCAGTGTAAACTTGTCAATGTACGTTGGAACTCTAAGCACGGACCCGAATACACATGGGAACGCGAAGACCAGTTCAAGGAAAAGTATCCCCACCTATTCAAGAAGACTCCAGCGAGAGTTAGCTCAGCCTGAATTTCGGGACGAAATTCTTTTAACGGGGGGAGACTGTGACAACTGGCACGAAACCGGTAATTTCCGTACACTTTAACTATTAGTTAATGACTGCAATTATGTGCTTAATTGTCAGCAATGTCTGAACACATACTAAACAAGTGAATTCATGCACGTTGTATACTAAAAAAAATATTACGTTATGCATAAACGAGAGTGTTGCGTCAGAAATACTAGTAAACTCACCGGTAAGACACACTGTGTCAACAAAACTGCAGAAAGCAGTCATACAATAAAATTGGAGCCTAGGTGTAGGTCCAACAACAAGAATACATTAAAACCCCAAGAATACATACAAGGGTTTAATATATATACACTCTCCGGAAGCAAAAATAAGCACTAAAAAGCACCCGAAACGCACTTTAAGTGCAGAATTTTATATAATTCAGCAATAAATCAGCATTTAGCACATAAATATTATGCAGAAATGTCGTTTTATCATCCAGAATACTTCCCTAAGTGTCGGGAATCGAAAGTGTTACAAAAAGGTACTTAATAGACACTAAAAGGTGCAATTTAGCACTTTAACGAATCGGTATTTAACCGAACAACCGGACATTACCCGGAACACCAAAATAATGCTAGAAGCATTGTTTTTACTTTTCTGAGCTAGTTAGGGTCCCCGAATACCCTAACACCCTTTATATTACACTACACACTAATAACCTACATAAAGTCCTAACTAAACTTAACTAGACACTAACTATACATTTGAAATCCAACCATATACCCCCCCCCCCCTAGTCCGATCGGTTGAAGGAGTGGGGACACACCCCACCATTTGTTGATTATTTTATTAAGCTTGTCTAATATCTAGTTAGCATATTATATGTTGGTTAATGATGGAATGGGGTTATAAGTAAACTCATAGGTTATTCATTCTCTTTCATTCCTCCATCAACAACAAACAACTCCTCCTTCCCTCTTGCTTATGTTCGGCCGAAACCCCCAACCATCATCCACCCATCATCATGTTTTGATCTAGTCATTTTACTTACATACAAGTGTGCTAGAGATCATACACGGAGGCTCGCTGCTTTCAGAAACTCAAGAACCTCTCTATACTTCTTTTATCCACCTTGTTTACGTCTTGTTTCTTCCCTAGCCTCGAGCTAGTAGTAAGTGCTTCTAAACATCCTCTTGTTCTTGTTTAAAGTGGTTAATAGGTGATTTAACGGTTAAAACTCAAGAACACACACGAACAAAACGTAAAGTCTTGAAAGAAAGATAAACTAGTTGGATAAAGAGAAACTAATGGTGTAAATCTTGTAAATCTTGACTAGTTGTGATTATTTTATGTTGTTTGATGCTAGTAGTGGGATGGATCATCATCTAACCATACTAGATCATGTTCATGGAACATGAACTAGTAATATGTTAAGTGTAAAAGTTGTAAGATGATGAACCCTTCCACTCATGAACATGAACTTGTGTAAATGAAATTTTTCTTGTAAAATAAGGTTCTAAACTAGTAGATCTAAAGATCTACAAGTGGTTTTTCGGAAGAACCAAGTGGAAAATACTAGGTTGTTAAAAACCCGAATCTTGTATGAACTAAAATCATTTTTAGTAAGTAAACAAGTGTATAAACACTTGTGTAGAAAGAAAATTCCACAAGGAAATACTTTTGAAATTCATGACTAGAAGTTGTGAAAAATACATACTCTTTAAAAATAAAGTTTTTAAGAAACTAAACATATTCTTAAAGATAACAAGATCTACTAAATATGTTAGTAACTTACTACATATTTTTACCAACTTTCAAGTTCATAAGTTTGTGGTATATACTTGTTTTGACAAGTTTGGTAATTAAAGATTGTGTTGTTGAGATTGTTGTTGATTTAAAAGAAAATAAACACATGTTTTGAAAACACGGGAAACCTCCATTTTTAGGGGAAACTCTGTCAAAATTTTTATAAATTTTGACACTTAGAAAAATATAAGTTTTTGAGAAACTTATTCCCTAAAAATGTATTTAATAATATTACCAAGGTTTCCCTAATTTTTGGTGATAAGAAATGAGGATTTCTTCAAGAATAAAAATGGATATTAAGTATGTATATATTTTTGAGAAAAATATATATATTATTTGATCAGCAACTTTTGTGCTAAGTGTATATAGTATGTGTTATACGTGCTAGTGTATTAAGACTTAACAATACACTAAATACTCATGAGAAGTATAAACACAAAAATACACATACAACATACAAGATACATAATTCGGGTGCAAAAGTGCAAAACACGAGATACTTATATTAATTTTTGAGAAAATAATATAAGTAAGACACTTAGTTAAAAATATAAAATATTTTTAACACAACAATACAAATACAAAAGAGAGTGACTGTACTTGTGCGATACAAGTCTAGTGACTAACGTTAAGAAAACGCGTATAGGTCACGACGTTAATTAAGCAAATCCGGTGAAGTTTACGACGCAAGGAACGCAAAGTTATGAGTTCATGCTCCCCCTTTTCTTTTAACTTTTTTCATTTTTATAACTTCGGGGGTGAAATACATGTACAAATGTTACAATATTTATAAATGGTATGATAAAAATACAAGAAGCACACTTGGTGAGGACGAGTACCAAGTGTGATGAGATATAAAAATACAAGAAGCACACTTGGTGAGGACGAGTACCAAGTGTGATGAGATATAAGAATACAAGAAGCGCACTTGGTGAGGACGAATACCAAGTATGATGCGTTATGAGAAATGATACGAGAAATCGTGTCACGAATAGGGTACATAAGCACCATTAATCAACAATATACCTAGACCGCAGAACAAAAGGTTAGATCTAACGGGTGCCGGGCAGCCACACTCTCGGTGAGGGCGAGTATCGAGTAGTGCTTTTGTGTCTCAGAATAGGCCAACTAGAAAAATGCCTAAGGTTTGGTGACTTCCTATGTTGTGTCACATGTTAATGGCCTTGCAACCCATTAACAATCCTGATACTTACAGGAATACTTTATTTACATAAAATTCATACCATACTAAAACTTGAATTATACTTGAAGTACGTGGGGTACTCAAGAAAACAGGAATTATACTTGAGTACGTGGGGTACTCAAGAAAAACTTGAATTATACTTGAAGTACGTGGGGTACTCAAGAAAACGGGAATTATACTTGAGTACGTGGGGTACACAAGAAAAATTGAATTATACATGAGTACGTGGTGTACACATGGATACTTGATTTATATATGAAAACTAGATTTATACATGACACAAACTATGTTTTCATACAAAGTATACAAACGTGAAATACAAAAACTGCATGAATTCACACCAACATTATGTTGACGTTTTTCCAAAACTCATATGTATTTTAGGTAACTAGGATGGATGTGCGCGTGGTCTTACTCATGCTCGTGGATGTCGCTTTGTTTATCGTTAAATAAAGTTGTGACTTTTAAGACAATATGCTATCTCGTGTTGTAAACACTTGACATATGTTTCCAGTAATGTAATGTTTGAAGTTATTTTTGAGCATGTAGTATGTTTACCTTTCGTATGCAATGAGAACCTTTCATGATCACACCTCGTGCTTCCGCCGCAGAAAGGGGAGTGACAGATTGGTATCAGAGCTGTGATTGTAGTGAACCAGGATTCCTTCTCGAGTCTAGTCTACAATCTCTAGGATCCTTTCACGAAAACAATTTTTCAAAGAGTTTTCATTGCATAAAACGTCCCACGACATCCACTACCTGAAACTGTTTACATGAGTCTAGAAAAGACACTACGAGACTTAGGGTGCACGAGAGTAGCACTCGTCTGTGATTGAGAGTTAATTGCAATTATGTGTGATAATTAGCATATACTAGAAGTAGAATGTCACAAGTATACGTGACTTTATCTGAAAGCGATGGCCCATCTGAAGGAAGAAATACGAGGATGAAACGGACTGTGCAAGGAGTTACGTAATTATGGATGCATACATAATTATGGAATTCAGTGCACAGGAACCACAGCAAGTCTTGTCACGTATAGATTCCCTTAGTGCTAGCCTACTAAGTACTCTGCTAGAGTAATAATTGTTTGATGTCACTTATGTGGTATATACCTGTGAATATATATACTACTACTGTCTAGTATGACGATATCAAACAAATGTTTAACCCTGTTGTGTTATGTTCTGTCAGAACATGGCACCCAGGAAAGCTGTGAATGCTCGCAATGATGATCAACCTCCTCCTCCCCCACTACCAAGAACGCCTGAAGAGCTGAACGTTCTACTGGAAGAAAGGATCTCGG
Source organism: Helianthus tuberosus (assembly GCA_030545235.1). Classification (NCBI taxonomy): domain Eukaryota; kingdom Viridiplantae; phylum Streptophyta; class Magnoliopsida; order Asterales; family Asteraceae; genus Helianthus; species Helianthus tuberosus. The sequence goes on along the minus strand of CM060365.1, from coordinate 106,553,831 downwards.
CTGCTATCGCCCAGTACGAGGCAAACCGTACTCAAGACAGTGGAGGACCAAGCAACGCTAGGCGTAATGGGAATGGAGATTCGTCTGGAGGCAATGCAGCTCAAGGCTGCACTTTCAAGCAGTTTCTCGACTGCAAGCCGATGAACTATGACGGCACAGGAGGTGCAGTAGCATTTGTACGCTGGACGGAGAAGACTGAAGCTACTATCCGCATGAGCAAGTGTACCGCGGATCAGCAAGTCACTTTTGCTACTGGATTGTTTGTCGATGAAGCTCTGACTTTGGTGGAACTTGCAAGCCCAAACTTTGGGCGATGATGCAGCTTATGGCCTAACTTGGGATGAACTGAAGGAAAGAATGAGAGAGAAGTATTGCTCTCGTGCTGAACTCCAAAGACTGGAAACGGAGTTCTGGCACTTGACTATGGAAGGTGCTGACATTAATGGATATACTCGAAGGTTCCACGATCTGTCTAGAGTGCTTCCCTACATGGTGACTCCCGAATTCAAGCGCGTTGAACGCTACATTTGGGGACTGGCCCCAGAGTTTCGCTGTATGGTAACTTCAGCCAAACCTCAAACAATCACCGAGGCTGTAACTCTGGCTTTCAGTCTTACTGAAGATTGTGTTCGTTTGAAGAAGTTATCGCTGAACCCCACTGAAAAGACCGAGACGCATGCTGAGTCGTCCGGTTACAAGAAAAGAAAACATGAAAATCTGAATCAAGCAACTCGCAACAACAAGGGTTTCAGCAAGAAGCGCGACACTAACCCGCCTCAGGAGACGAAAACCCCTCCAACCAAAGGATACCAAGGCACCATGCCTAAATGCCAAAAATGTAAGCATCATCATGAAGGAGATTGTCGCATTCTAAGGTGCGACAAATGTGGTAGGTTGGGTCATCAAACAGAAGACTGTTGGGGAAAAGGAAAGAACCGGAATGGAAATGGCGCTGGTAACAAGAATAGTAACGGGAAAGGGCAGAACCAAGGATGCTTCAGATGTAGAAGCAATGATCATTTCATGAAGGACTGCCCAGAGGGAAACAATGCTCAGGCTCGAGCATTTGTGATTGGAGCAAAGAACGCACGCGAGGACCCTAATGTGGTCAACGGTACGTTTCTCATTAACAATCACTTTGCATCCATATTATTTGACACTGGCGCCGATTATAGCTTCATGTCTGTGGAATTTAAACGCATGCTTGGAATAGAATCTAGTAGATTAGAAATTCCTTATTCCATAAAACTAGCCAATGGTAAACTTGTTGAATCGAGCGAAGTTGTTAGAAGCTGCACACTAGAACTTGGTGAACGAAGATTTAGCATCGACCTCTTACCTATTCAATTGGGTAGCTTCGACGTAGTAGTCGGAATGGACTGGTTATCCAAGACCAAAGCTGAGGTTATTTGTCACGAGAAAATCATTCACATCCCTTTGGCGAATGATGAAACTCTCATCGTGCGTGGAGAAAAACGAGACGCACCTCTTTGAATCATCAGTTGTATCAAGGCACAGAAGTGCTTAAGGAAAGGATGTGTCGCTTTCCTAGCACACGTTATAGACAAGAAGGCTGTGGAGCCAAAACTCGAAGACATTCCTATGGTGAAGGAATTCCCTGATGTTTTTCCTGAAGAGCTGCCAGGACTACCTCCGCAATGACAAGTCGAATTCTGTATAGACTTGGTTCCAGGAGCCGCTCCTGTAGCCAAGGCACCCTATCGACTGGCACCATCCGAAATGCAAGAATTATCTACACAACTCCAGGAGTTGTTGGATAAAGGATTTATAAGTCCAAGCTTCTCGCCCTGGGGAGCTCCGGTATTGTTTGTAAAGAAGAAGGATGGAACTCTGCGGATGTGTATCGACTACAGGGAACTAAACAAGCTCACGATCAAGAATCGGTATCCACTACCAAGGATTGATGACTTATTTGATCAATTGCAAGGATCAAGCTACTATTCCAAGATCGACCTTCGATCTGGATACCATCAGCTGAGAATCCAAGAGGAAAGCGTACCGAAGACTGCATTCAGAACACGCTATGGGCACTACGAATTTCTTGTGATGCCATTCGGGCTGACGAATGCACCAGCGGTCTTTATGGATCTGATGAACCGCGTATGCAAACCATATCTCGATAAATTCGTGATTGTATTTATCGATGATATCCTGATTTACTCGCGAACGAAAGAAGAGCACGAGCAACATCTCAGAACCATCTTGGAACTACTGAAGAAAGAGAAGCTTTATGCAAAGTTCTCGAAATGCGAATTCTGGATTCGCGAAGTACAATTTCTTGGTCACGTTGTGAATGGGAAGGGCATTCATGTAGACCCATCCAATATCAAAGCAATAAATAATTGGGAAACCCCCAAAACCCCAACTGAAGTTCGTCAATTTTTGGGCTTAGCAGGCTATTATCGGCGATTTATCGAGAATTTCTCAAAGATAGCTCAACCGCTAACGACCCTTACTCAAAAAGACAAGAAGTACGGCTGGGGTGTCAAACAAGAAGAAGCCTTCTAGTTACTCAAGAACAAGCTATGCGATGCACCAATACTATCTTTACCCGAAGGCATAGAAGACTTCGTGGTATACTGCGACGCTTCACGACAAGGTTTGGGTTGTGTGCTTATGCAGTGCCAAAAAGTCATCGCTTACGCTTCGAGACAATTGAAAGTTCATGAAAGAAACTACACCACTCACGACCTGGAGCTGGGAGCAGTGGTATTTTCCTTGATGATCTGGCGACACTATCTATATGGTACTCGATGTACAATTTTCACAGATCACAAAAGCTTACAACACATATTTGATCAGAAGGAATTGAATATGCGCCAGCGGCGATGGGTCGAGCTGCTAAATGATTACGACTGTGAGATCAAGTACCATCCTGGGAAGGCAAACGTTGTAGCAGACGCGCTAAGCCGAAAAGAAAGGGTTAAGACCCTAAGGGTTCGATCATTGGAAATGACGATTCGAACGAACCTCACCGCACGCATTCGTGATGCACAACAAGAAGCTCTTAAAGGAGAGAACCGTAAGACTAAATACCTCCGGGGTATGTTGAAATACATGGTGCCAAACGAAGAGGGAGCCTTATACTTCAAGAAGCGTATTTGGGTTCCACTCTACGGTGGCTTACGAGAAGTCATCCTTGATGAAGCGCACAAATCAAGATACTCGATCCATCCAGGATCAGATAAAATGTATCAAGACTTGAAGGAATATTACTGGTGGCCGAGACTTAAAAGCGATGTTGCTGTTTATGTTGGAAAATGCCTAATCCTGTGCCAAGGTTAAGGCAGAATATCAGAAACCGTCCGGCCTACTACAACAAACTGAGATACCCATGTGGAAATGGGAGCAAATCTCGATGGACTTCATAACAAAACTACCCAGGACCCCGAGAGGGCACGATATGATATGGGTGATAGTTGATCGATTGACGAAATCTGCGCATTTCCTACCAATCCGAGAAAAAGACAGCACTGGAAAGCTTGCTGAGATATACTTAAAGGAAATTGTAGCACGTCATGGAGTGCCTATCTCAATTATTTCAGACAGAGATGGACGCTTTGTCTCAAGAATCTGGCAATCATTTCAGAAAGCCTTTGGATCTCAATTAGATCTAAGCACGGCCTTCCATCCACAAACAGACAGCCAGAGCGAACGGACTATACACACGTTAGAAGATATGCTTCGCGCATGTGTCATGGATCTGGGCGGCAGCTGGGATACTCACCTACCTTTGGTCGAGTTTTCCTACAATAACAGCTATCATACGAGCATAAAAGCCGCGCCGTTCGAAGCTCTGTATTGCCGCAAGTGCCGATCGCCCTTATGTTGGGCAGATGCTGGAGATAAACGTATGGTTGGTCCTGAACTTGTACAAGAGACAACCGAAAAGATTGCGCAGATCCGAGAACGCATTAAGGCGGCTCGAGATCGACAAAAGAGCTACGCTGATCTGAAAAGAAAACCAGTAGAATTCGAGGTGGGAGACAAAGTGTTGTTAAAGGTCTCACCTTGGAAGGGCGTAGTAAGATTTGGAAAACGTAGAAAGCTGAATCCACGATACATCGGACCATTCAGAATCTTGGAAAGAATTGGTACCGTGGCATACAAGTTGGAATTACCGGAAGAACTTAATGGAGTACATGATACGTTCAATGTATCCAACCTGAAGAAGAGTCCAACACAAGAAGACGTGATCATCCCTGCGGATGAAGTGCATATAGATGATGCCCTCCGATTTACAGAGCAACCTGTTGAGGTTACCGACTAGAAAGTCAACAAGACCAGGAGGAGCAGTGTAAACTTGTCAATGTACGTTGGAACTCTAAGCACGGACCCGAATACACATGGGAACGCGAAGACCAGTTCAAGGAAAAGTATCCCCACCTATTCAAGAAGACTCCAGCGAGAGTTAGCTCAGCCTGAATTTCGGGACGAAATTCTTTTAACGGGGGGAGACTGTGACAACTGGCACGAAACCGGTAATTTCCGTACACTTTAACTATTAGTTAATGACTGCAATTATGTGCTTAATTGTCAGCAATGTCTGAACACATACTAAACAAGTGAATTCATGCACGTTGTATACTAAAAAAAATATTACGTTATGCATAAACGAGAGTGTTGCGTCAGAAATACTAGTAAACTCACCGGTAAGACACACTGTGTCAACAAAACTGCAGAAAGCAGTCATACAATAAAATTGGAGCCTAGGTGTAGGTCCAACAACAAGAATACATTAAAACCCCAAGAATACATACAAGGGTTTAATATATATACACTCTCCGGAAGCAAAAATAAGCACTAAAAAGCACCCGAAACGCACTTTAAGTGCAGAATTTTATATAATTCAGCAATAAATCAGCATTTAGCACATAAATATTATGCAGAAATGTCGTTTTATCATCCAGAATACTTCCCTAAGTGTCGGGAATCGAAAGTGTTACAAAAAGGTACTTAATAGACACTAAAAGGTGCAATTTAGCACTTTAACGAATCGGTATTTAACCGAACAACCGGACATTACCCGGAACACCAAAATAATGCTAGAAGCATTGTTTTTACTTTTCTGAGCTAGTTAGGGTCCCCGAATACCCTAACACCCTTTATATTACACTACACACTAATAACCTACATAAAGTCCTAACTAAACTTAACTAGACACTAACTATACATTTGAAATCCAACCATATACCCCCCCCCCCTAGTCCGATCGGTTGAAGGAGTGGGGACACACCCCACCATTTGTTGATTATTTTATTAAGCTTGTCTAATATCTAGTTAGCATATTATATGTTGGTTAATGATGGAATGGGGTTATAAGTAAACTCATAGGTTATTCATTCTCTTTCATTCCTCCATCAACAACAAACAACTCCTCCTTCCCTCTTGCTTATGTTCGGCCGAAACCCCCAACCATCATCCACCCATCATCATGTTTTGATCTAGTCATTTTACTTACATACAAGTGTGCTAGAGATCATACACGGAGGCTCGCTGCTTTCAGAAACTCAAGAACCTCTCTATACTTCTTTTATCCACCTTGTTTACGTCTTGTTTCTTCCCTAGCCTCGAGCTAGTAGTAAGTGCTTCTAAACATCCTCTTGTTCTTGTTTAAAGTGGTTAATAGGTGATTTAACGGTTAAAACTCAAGAACACACACGAACAAAACGTAAAGTCTTGAAAGAAAGATAAACTAGTTGGATAAAGAGAAACTAATGGTGTAAATCTTGTAAATCTTGACTAGTTGTGATTATTTTATGTTGTTTGATGCTAGTAGTGGGATGGATCATCATCTAACCATACTAGATCATGTTCATGGAACATGAACTAGTAATATGTTAAGTGTAAAAGTTGTAAGATGATGAACCCTTCCACTCATGAACATGAACTTGTGTAAATGAAATTTTTCTTGTAAAATAAGGTTCTAAACTAGTAGATCTAAAGATCTACAAGTGGTTTTTCGGAAGAACCAAGTGGAAAATACTAGGTTGTTAAAAACCCGAATCTTGTATGAACTAAAATCATTTTTAGTAAGTAAACAAGTGTATAAACACTTGTGTAGAAAGAAAATTCCACAAGGAAATACTTTTGAAATTCATGACTAGAAGTTGTGAAAAATACATACTCTTTAAAAATAAAGTTTTTAAGAAACTAAACATATTCTTAAAGATAACAAGATCTACTAAATATGTTAGTAACTTACTACATATTTTTACCAACTTTCAAGTTCATAAGTTTGTGGTATATACTTGTTTTGACAAGTTTGGTAATTAAAGATTGTGTTGTTGAGATTGTTGTTGATTTAAAAGAAAATAAACACATGTTTTGAAAACACGGGAAACCTCCATTTTTAGGGGAAACTCTGTCAAAATTTTTATAAATTTTGACACTTAGAAAAATATAAGTTTTTGAGAAACTTATTCCCTAAAAATGTATTTAATAATATTACCAAGGTTTCCCTAATTTTTGGTGATAAGAAATGAGGATTTCTTCAAGAATAAAAATGGATATTAAGTATGTATATATTTTTGAGAAAAATATATATATTATTTGATCAGCAACTTTTGTGCTAAGTGTATATAGTATGTGTTATACGTGCTAGTGTATTAAGACTTAACAATACACTAAATACTCATGAGAAGTATAAACACAAAAATACACATACAACATACAAGATACATAATTCGGGTGCAAAAGTGCAAAACACGAGATACTTATATTAATTTTTGAGAAAATAATATAAGTAAGACACTTAGTTAAAAATATAAAATATTTTTAACACAACAATACAAATACAAAAGAGAGTGACTGTACTTGTGCGATACAAGTCTAGTGACTAACGTTAAGAAAACGCGTATAGGTCACGACGTTAATTAAGCAAATCCGGTGAAGTTTACGACGCAAGGAACGCAAAGTTATGAGTTCATGCTCCCCCTTTTCTTTTAACTTTTTTCATTTTTATAACTTCGGGGGTGAAATACATGTACAAATGTTACAATATTTATAAATGGTATGATAAAAATACAAGAAGCACACTTGGTGAGGACGAGTACCAAGTGTGATGAGATATAAAAATACAAGAAGCACACTTGGTGAGGACGAGTACCAAGTGTGATGAGATATAAGAATACAAGAAGCGCACTTGGTGAGGACGAATACCAAGTATGATGCGTTATGAGAAATGATACGAGAAATCGTGTCACGAATAGGGTACATAAGCACCATTAATCAACAATATACCTAGACCGCAGAACAAAAGGTTAGATCTAACGGGTGCCGGGCAGCCACACTCTCGGTGAGGGCGAGTATCGAGTAGTGCTTTTGTGTCTCAGAATAGGCCAACTAGAAAAATGCCTAAGGTTTGGTGACTTCCTATGTTGTGTCACATGTTAATGGCCTTGCAACCCATTAACAATCCTGATACTTACAGGAATACTTTATTTACATAAAATTCATACCATACTAAAACTTGAATTATACTTGAAGTACGTGGGGTACTCAAGAAAACAGGAATTATACTTGAGTACGTGGGGTACTCAAGAAAAACTTGAATTATACTTGAAGTACGTGGGGTACTCAAGAAAACGGGAATTATACTTGAGTACGTGGGCTACACAAGAAAAATTGAATTATACATGAGTACGTGGTGTACACATGGATACTTGATTTATATATGAAAACTAGATTTATACATGACACAAACTATGTTTTCATACAAAGTATACAAACGTGAAATACAAAAACTGCATGAATTCACACCAACATTATGTTGACGTTTTTCCAAAACTCATATGTATTTTAGGTAACTAGGATGGATGTGCGCGTGGTCTTACTCATGCTCGTGGATGTCGCTTTGTTTATCGTTAAATAAAGTTGTGACTTTTAAGACAATATGCTATCTCGTGTTGTAAACACTTGACATATGTTTCCAGTAATGTAATGTTTGAAGTTATTTTTGAGCATGTAGTATGTTTACCTTTCGTATGCAATGAGAACCTTTCATGATCACACCTCGTGCTTCCGCCGCAGAAAGGGGAGTGACAGATTGGTATCAGAGCTGTGATTGTAGTGAACCAGGATTCCTTCTCGAGTCTAGTCTACAATCTCTAGGATCCTTTCACGAAAACAATTTTTCAAAGAGTTTTCATTGCATAAAACGTCCCACGACATCCACTACCTGAAACTGTTTACATGAGTCTAGAAAAGACACTACAAGACTTAGGGTGCACGAGAGTAGCACTCGTCTGTGATTGAGAGTTAATTGCAATTATGTGTGATAATTAGCATTTACTAGAAGTAGAATGTCACAAGTATACGTGACTTTATCTGAAAGCGATGGCCCATCTGAAGGAAGAAATACGAGGATGAAACGGACTGTGCAAGGAGTTACGTAATTATGGATGCATACATAATTATGGAATTCAGTGCACAGGAACCACAGCAAGTCTTGTCACGTATAGATTCCCTTAGTGCTAGCCTACTAAGTACTCTGCTAGAGTAATAATTGTTTGATGTCACTTATGTGGTATATACCTGTGAATATATATACTACTACTGTCTAGTATGACGATATCAAACAAATGTTTAACCCTGTTGTGTTATGTTCTGTCAGAACATGGCACCCAGGAAAGCTGTGAATGCTCGCAATGATGATCAACCTCCTCCTCCCCCACTACCAAGAACGCCTGAAGAGCTGAACGTTCTACTGGAAGAAAGGATCTCGGCTGCTATCGCCCAGTACGAGGCAAACCGTACTCAAGACAGTGGAGGACCAAGCAACGCTAGGCGTAATGGGAATGGAGATTCGTCTGGAGGCAATGCAGCTCAAGGCTGCACTTTCAAGCAGTTTCTCGACTGCAAGCCGATGAACTATGACGGCACAGGAGGTGCAGTAGCATTTGTACGCTGGACGGAGAAGACTGAAGCTACTATCCGCATGAGCAAGTGTACCGCGGATCAGCAAGTCACTTTTGCTACTGGATTGTTTGTCGATGAAGCTCTGACTTGGTGGAACTTGCAAGCCCAAACTTTGGGCGATGATGCAGCTTATGGCCTAACTTGGGATGAACTGAAGGAAAGAATGAGAGAGAAGTATTGCTCTCGTGCTGAACTCCAAAGACTGGAAACGGAGTTCTGGCACTTGACTATGGAAGGTGCTGACATTAATGGATATACTCGAAGGTTCCACGATCTGTCTAGTGTGCTTCCCTACATGGTGACTCCCGAATTCAAGCGCGTTGAACGCTACATTTGGGGATTGATGAACCGACGGAAGGCCCATGGATTTTATTAAGGAAGTAAAATGGACTTTCTAAAATTTATATGGATGTTTTCAATTAAACACCTAATCATAAAGTTTTCCTTGGAATAAAATTGTTTGTAAGTGAATATGTGAACTCACCTTCCTTTGTGTTGACACTTGATTTTAACGTGTTCTACAGATACTTGAGTTCGGCTTCGGGAATTATGGCGTATCTTGTGGTTGTTGATGCATGTTTGGTTTGATAATGTTTTGGACAAACTTTTAAAAACTATTAGGGACCAATGTAATAAGATCCGTAAGGATCAAAACAAATTAACTATGGTGTGATTGTGATGGACTTTAAGACATTTTGTTTTAAAAATCTATGTTTTAATTAGGTGGAAATGTCCAACATTACGATGCATCGTTCTGCAAGATACAAATGGGCACCAGCTTCTGTCGCCACTACGTTTTATATTCCACTACGACGTTTTTGGGGTGTGACAGCGATAACCTTCAGACAGCTAGAAGCCGTCAAAAGAGTTACGCGGATCGACAACGCAAGCCCTTGGAATTTCTAGTCAGTGATCGCGTTCTACTCAATGTTTCACCTTGGAAAGGTGTGATCAGATTTGGAAAGACAGGAAAACTTGCACCTAGATATATTGGACCATTCAAGATCGTCGAAAGAATCGGAAAGGTACCTACAGACTTGAGTTACCTCATGAACTTGGAAATGTTCATCCAAGCTTTCATGTGTCCAATCTCAAGAAGTGTTTAGCTGATGACAACCTCCACATACCACTTGATGAAATTCATGTTGATGACACGATGCACTTTGTTGAGAAGCCTGTGGAAATCATGGACCGTGAAGTCAAATGGCTCAAACGCAAGCGTATTCCACTTGTCAAAATTCGATGGAAATCTAAACGTGGACCAGAAATTACTTGGGAACGTGAAGATCAAATAAAGGCGAAATATCCACATCTATTCTCACAAGTTTCCTCTAAATAAATTTCGGGATGAAATTTCCAAAAGTATGGGAGACTGTGACATCTGTGCTTGTAATCATTGTATAAACCCTAAACAGTTCAATTATCAATAAAACAATGTTATTTGATCCCAATATTTGTTTATTTATGTTTGACATTTTCCACATTTTGATTTTTGATCAATTTCAAACTTTATATCGCTTTCTGAAAAGTTGTATTCAAATTGATGCATAAACATAATCATTTTAACACGACAAACACTCCAGAACATCAACATATGTTTAACATACCTTAAATAACCTTTACATAACTTAGAAATAAGTTTTGAAGGGTTTGGTCTGGCAAAATCAAGTTTATTCGCTTACAGAGACTAATTTCGACAAACTGCAAAACTATGCTGATTCGTATAGTAACGAACATTCCGGAACTTGATCATAAGCTAAACATACCCTAAATATCCTTTACATGGCTTAGAAATAGGCTTTGAGGGGTTCGGTATGCTAAAATAAATTTATTGGTCAAATAGGGACTAAAAGCGTCAAAAAGTGCATAAGTTTGCATTTACGCGCATATCTTACATTCTGAACAGATCCGGACATCCAAAAATTTTTGTAATCATTAAAATATTTTATTTTAGTGTTTGGAATGCTAAAACTTCATTCGTTTCGCAATTTGGATCGTTTTCGCGTCCGTTACGATTTCCATCGTAATTAACTAAACAACGTAACCGTACAGCCAAACGAACAGATATCCGTGACATTTCTGAGCATAATTCAAGTTCCCCATGTTTTAACATCCTTATGGAGCTTGAAAATGGGCTTGACGGATGTTAGAAGTGCCAAAACACGACAATACGCTCACAGGGACCAAAACTACCAAACTTAAAAAATGGCTGGTCTGCAAGGTCCTTACGGACCGTATGGGACCCTTTGCGGTCCGTAAGCAGCTCCCAGGTCAGCATAAACCAGTTTCCTGCAAAACCCAACTGTTCCTTTGTTTTGTACATGGTTTACTTCAAACCTTCAGCTGGTTTTGGGCACCCATAGCTTTGTAATTCAGTGGGTACACATGGAGGGCCAAGATTGAAGCTCGGATTCCGAGAAACGATCCTAACGGTTGTCCGAAAACTATAAATACCCACCTTAATTCATTTGCTTTCCCCACATTTGATCTGATTTATGCTCTAAGTTGAAGCCTTAGCTTCATACCTGAGTATTCTAGATCAAATTCTTCCTTGCTTGGACCTCTTGTAAGTTTCTTTCATGCTTTTATGCGTTTTAAGCGTGAAAGTCAAACATTGTTTGACTTTCTACTTTGACCAGTCAATGGTCAACATGAAGTTCGTTTGAACTTCGCAACGTGAGCGTAATCACGATGGTTATAGTCCCTTGTGACTATACCTACTGATTACCATGTTGATTAGGCTTAGTGACGAGTCGTAGTTTCGGTCAAAATACGTGTTTATGCGTATTTTGCCACGAAACTATCTTTTGGTATCAAAACCCATTGTTTTGATATCAAACTTCTTTTCTAACTTAGTTAAACATGTTTTAACATGTTTAACTCGTCACTTTTAGTTTAGTGCTTATATAGGGTCGTAAGATAAGCGGTCTAAACAACCGCTTAGACTTTCGAACCCGACCCGTTTGGTCGATCATTAGGATCCAACCAAACACATTTTAGGACCATAGATGTATAGGGAATAACCTTCCAAGGTTATACCTTATGGTCACTTCGTTTAGTTAGTTGTATGATAGGTAGTTTATATGCCTTAGGAAAATGACCAAAATGCCCTTTTGCACATAATTTCATTTTAAGCATATGTAACCTAAATTTTGACATCTAAACTGATTAGGCAACATTATTAGACATGTTAATGCATATAATACTTGTCATATGACTAGTTAGGCGGTCCGAACACGTTTTACGCAAACGACGCGTTAAAGTAGCGTAAACTACCTTAACGAGTCGTAATGGGTCATAAGCACTTAGGATAGGTTCCGATTTAGAATGTAGTATTTGTTAAACCATATTACATGAGTTCCTATACTCATTTGATTTACGAAACCGCATTCTATCCAATCTTCCGATTTAGGTCCGATTTATTAACATAGTTACCTATATTAGGTGCCGTTTGATTTCCGTGATCCCTCAAGCATTGTTTGATTGTTGTTTCAAGATCATTTAGCAATATCAAGTGAGTACATAGTCTCCTCTTTTACTGTTTTCAAATATTCTTGGGTGAAACACATGTGCCTACTTGTTACTTTCTTGCTTTTCAGACTTTTATAACATATGCTTGCTATGTTCATTAGTACAAATATAGTACATGATTTCATCCATGTTTATGCTATGTATGTTTATTTAACATGCTAGTACATTGATTCCATAAACACATTTGTTTCATATGTTTATTTCAACATATGTACACATTGATTTACATCACATTTTTGCTACGTATGTTCATTTAGCATACTTAGTACATTGTTTTCACATAACATGCTTACATTTGGTATGACATTTGGTTTGTATAACGAAACTGAAATACGTTCATTAACATTGATCACGCCGCTCGGTAGTAAGTAGTGGTACCATAGGACTTGACAACTCCCATTCCTGAAATCCTAGGTTTGTTTGGACGTAAGGAATGACCGAATCCGAAAACATTTTTGATAAACCTTTGATTTGTTCTAGGGTTTATCCTTCAGTCTCAAGGCTTGAATGTATACGTTTAACATTACCACATAAGTGTTTGTATCAGTAAAGCATGGATTTTGCAAAACATATCTTTTGACTTAAACTATGATTTATATCAAATACATTGTTTTGTACATTTTTACTTATGGGGTTGAGTAATACTATTATTCACCATACATTTCATTTGGTTACACATAAACATTATACATATGGTTTGAGTAGTTACTTTTTTTTACTTGCCATACATAACATTTGATTTTACAAGGCGTGGTTTACATTTAACATTAAACATTGCTTACACATAAACATTTTGACATTGATTTAAACAAGACATTTTGGTGGTTATTTGGTAAGTGATTTAAATAACGAGGCGTGTGTAATATGATAAAAGCATGGTGGATACGCCGCTGGTACTTCCTATATATAAGTGCTTTTATGATATTACATATCGTAGCGTTATCTAAATCATTTCGACAGGAACATATCTCATTTTACAACAAACGACATATTTTCACAAGACAGTGATTTACAAACAACATAACTTATACAATTATCGATTTTCATATGATTTACAAAGGAAAACATTTTACAAGATTCATGACTAACTTTTGTTAAACATTTCTTTCAACTACAAGTCATGAATCCTAAGTCAATATACCTATGTATCTCACAGGCATTTTTATGCTGACGTACCTATTTTCACATGTGTTTTCAGGAGCTGATGCATAGGGTTGTTCAAGATACACTTAGGCGGACTTGGGCCTTAGTGACAATAAAAGATGCAAGACTAGTTTAAATTACGTTATGTACTCTTTGTTTTCTTTGTTTTAAGACAATGTAACCACTTTATTAATAAATAAAACGAAACTTTACATACCATGGTTGTGAAACAATAATTCTAGCACTCCACTCCCCGACGTTTCCGCCGCGGTTTGTTGTTTTACGCGGTCGGGGTGTGACGCCAAGCACCTCTATTTATAGCCTGCACAGAAGCCCGGACACGGCCCCGTGTCCACTGGGCACGGCCCCGTGTCCATCCACTTTCTCTTTCTTCATTAATTGCAGTTTGTCTGCATTAGTTGACCACGCCCCCGTGTCCGCTGGGCATGGCCCCATGTGTAGAAGCGTATCTGTACTATCAAGATTTGCTTGGATTCTGCGAATCTTAGCGTTGACCACGGCCGTGTGGAGCTGGGCACGCCCCCGTGTTGGGAAATAGAAGCTTCTACAACTTTGTCTTTTCTGAAGACACTTGGGCACGCCCCCGTGTCCGCTGGGCACGGGGCGTGTTCAGCCTTCTGATGTCTTGTTTTTGCTTGGTAAGATGCTGTCGAGGGGTCGGGCATGCCACGTTTATTTCTTTTCTTGTATTTACGTTAGATTTAGCTGTATTTTTGCTTCTTTTGTCCATTTAAGCTCATTTGATCCTGAAAATACAAAAGGAAGACAAAAGCACACTTTTTCCAACATTAGTACTAAAAAGGGGTTAGTTTTATGCCTCATTTGATGTAATTTATATGTTGCATTTTACACACATCAAATACCCCCACACTTGAATCTTTGCTTGTCCTCAAGCAAAACTCTTTTTAATGTGGCTTACATACCCAAATGGAATGGGTAGAAGAGAAGGTTTTGGGTTTGTCTTGAGTGTCGGGATTCCAAGATCTTTATTAGGCTTTATTTTTATGTTATTTACAATCCTATTCGTTATGATTTATTTAGAACGTTACATAAGAGAAATTACTTATTTGGGCATAACATGCCTTTTTAAAATTCTATTTATATACAAGTTCACATACCTCACGGGAGATCACTCAACACTCAGCCAAAGATGTATTTTTGTGAAACACTCGAGACCGGCATGGAACTTACTTCTACCATATGTTTGCCAAGCAATCAATCCTCCTCCTTTTTAACTATAAACCTTCGTAAATATCAAGAGGACTTTGGGGAAGGGTTAGGTTTGGGTTAAAGGTAGGTGGTTTTGGGTTAGTGGTTAGTAGAAAAGGGCGAAAGGCGTAAAAAACGTCGGTTTTCGTAAAACTTTTTATTTTTGTGACTTTTTATTCAAACGAAGCATTTTTCAAACAAAGTCTCTTTTGAGGAACTTGTTTGTTTATTGCTAGACTTCATTTTCATTTTTTTTAAGGAATGTCACATGAAAACCAAGCTTTTTACTAAAATAAAGGGTTTAAAATGAAAAAGGGTCATTTGGTGGGTAAAGGGTGTTTGTTTTGTGGGTTTAGAAATGAAAAAGTTTAGGCTCAAAGGGGTTAATTGGGGGGATTTTGGGTAGGTGGTAAAAAAAAATAATGGTGTTGAAAGAAAAAGGGTTAGTCCTAATGCCTCCATCATTTACTTACCTGGGTTTAAGTTGGTAAGGACCGGGAATGTATCGTCATGGCAAGTTCTAGAGTCGTAAGAAACCAAGCGGCTATTAACACAAGAAACGAAAGATGAGCATTTAGTTTAAAGATGTGTATTTGTATGCTCAATTAAAGGCTCAAAACTCACTTTTTGTGGGAATGGTTTTTTATGTGATCAAGTATATATAATCAAATTTTAACTAGATTTGTTATGCCGTTTCATAATTTTCTTATGTTGGTTCTTTTTATCACGATGCTATCGGTTGTAAATTCGTAAAAATATAACCTTTTTTAGAACTTGTTATTCCCAATTTAAACCAAGACAAGTAAAAAAAATGAAAAGTTTTTGAAAAAATTTGGGGTGTTTAGCGGTTCCAATAGAGTTTTGTGTAAGGCATGTAATTAGAACTTGCAAAATTCTTGGTTTTAGCATCCCCCCCACACTTAAATTACACATTGTCCTCAATGTGTCCCAAAAATAAGTTTTTAGGTTCATTGAATGTGTAAAAAGGTGTGTTAAAAACAAAATTTATGTTACTAGGCATCTGGACACGGGCCGTGGTGACCGGGCACAGCCCCGTGTTTAGATTTCCAGTAACAGAAGGCTGGGCACGGGGGCGTGTTCCACGAACACGCCCCGTGTCCAGTTACCTGAACTGGGTGTTTTTCTACAGATCCTTGAGCACGGGGCGTGTTGGCTGAGCACGACCCGTGCTGAACTTGCTGTAATGAAGAAAAATTGTCGGGAGGCTCTGTTTTTGTGCATGGGTTGTTGGTTCAAGTTTCCCTTAGTATATTTCACCATCCCGAGTGTGTTTTATTCCTGAAAATTAAAACTAAACTAGAAAGCATAAAAGTTAATCTAAACTAAAACTAAGGATAGTTCCGCGGAATGCCTCCGTGGTGTGCCACGTTTATAAGGGTCCTTGGCTAGACCCAAAGTCAGCCATATGTTACCCAAGTGGGATGTTTTGCATCCCATGTTGCACCGTCGGAGAGCATCATCCAAACTTGAGTCTATGACTTTCATGTAATTGACCGGGTCGTCATCTTCTACTCCCTTACCGACCCCAAACTTCATCTCCTTGTCCCCAACCCTCAATGTTAGTGTCCCACCATTCATATTTATCACTGCGTGGGCCGTAGCTTGGAATGGCCTCCCTAGGATGAGTGGTACTTCGGTATCTTCCTCCATATCTAGCATGACAAAGTCGGCAGGGAAGACAAAGTCTCCGACTTTAACCAATAGATTTTCAGCGACGCCTTGTGGATATTTTACGGACCTATCGGCGAGTTGTATGCTCATCTTTGTAGGGCATGTTTTCCCTAATCCGAGTCGGTCGAACATTGATGTGGGCATGAGGTTGATACTAGCCCTGAGGTCAGCTAGTGCATTGCGAATGGGTGATTCCACAATTGAACAAGGGATGGTGAAGCTTCCGGGATCGATCTTCTTTTGTGGGAGTTTGTTGAGTAGCAAGGCGGAGCATTCTTCACTTAAATTAACTAATTGCAATGATTCGATTTTCCTTTTGTGGGTGAGGAAGTCCCTCATAAATTTTGAATATTTAGGCATTTGAGCTAGGACTTCAACAAATGGAATATTAACATGCAATTGTTTTAGTAAATTTATGAATTTTGTGAATTGCTCATTGGTCTTTTGGCGAAGTAACCGACCGGGGTACGGTACCGGAGGATTCTTGGTAGGCTCTTGATTTGGTGGAGGAGCCGTCTCTTGTTGGGGTGTCGGCGAAGTTGCGGTTTGGCTAGGTCAGCTCTTTTTAGCTGGAGGTAGCGGAGCCTCCTCGGGACCTACTGTACGGTTTCTCAATGTGATGAGATGCACTTGCGCCTTTGGGTTGGTTTCGGTATTGCTGGGTAACGCGCCTTGTGGTCTCTCGGAGAAATTTTGAGCTAGTTGGTTTAGTTGTTTTTCAGTGTTTTGAATGCTAGCTTGTTGATTTCTAAAGTTCGATTCCAGTTGTTGAAATCGATCCGAGTTTTTCTTTTCGGTGTCGGAGATGAGGCGAGAGACGGTATCCTCAAGCCTCTCTCATCCCCCTTGTTGTTGTTGAGAGAAATTTTGTGACTCATTTCTTGGTTGTTGAAAGTTTGTTCGTTGGTTTAGATTTTGTTTGTTACTACTATTGCCGGGTTCTCTCCAGCCAAGGTTAGGGTGGGTACGCCATCCTTGGTTGTAGGTACCCGTTGGAGGACCTGACGGCCTAGGTCGATTATCAATGTAGTTTACCATTTCAGTTTGATTATCCATTTCTTTCATACAACTCCAATTTTCATGTGGCCCACCACACCCTTCACAAGCCATAACCGAGGCCGTTTTTGCCATTTCTAACTTTTTGATTTTTGAAGAAAGGGCCTCGATTTGGGCTTGCAAAGAGGTGCTTTCGTCAACCTTATGGGCGCCCGGGGCAATAGATTTTGCGCCTCGGGGAGTGTGCCACTGAAAATTGGTTTGAGCAATTTCCTCAATTTGATTATAAATTTCATTTAGGCGACGATTACCTAAAAGTCCCCCGGAGCTAGAGTCGAGTGTTTGTCTTGTGTGTGGCAGCAACCCATTGTAGAAAATGGATACTTGTTGCCATACCGCAAGACCATGATGAGGACACTTTCTTAGTAGCTGCTTGAACCTTTCCCAAGTTTCATATAAGGATTCCCCGTCCTCTTGTGAATATGTATTAATTTCAGTCATTAATTTAGTCGTTTTAGCAGGAGGGAAATACATATATAGAAACTTTTGGGCTAGTTCATCCCAGTTGTTTACCGAACCAACTGAGAGGGTATTAAGCCAAGCCTTAGCTCGGTCTTTTAGTGAAAATGGAAACATTCGTAGGCGGATGGCGTCACTTGATGCTCCGTTGATCCGAAAAGTATCACATATTTCCAAAAAGTTGGTAATATGTAAATGGGGATCTTCGTCCGCAAGCCCGTGGAAAGTTGTAGAGTTTTGGAGCATTTGGATCAAATGCGGCCGAAGTTCGAAGTTGTTGGCCTCGACATTCGGTGCATTGATAGCGGCACCAAAATTACCTACGGTGGGCCGTAGGTAATCCATGAGAGTACGTTGATCCACCATTGGAAGTGGGTCCCCCGAAACTTTCTCTTGGTTTTTAGCTTTAAGTCTTTTCCTTAGAAAGCGTTTGGGTTCCTCTAGAGGTTCTTTTATGTCTCTACTGGAACTGGAGCTCATATACTATGTAGAAGGCTCAGGTGTGGTGCATGGGTTCCAAGTCCTGCAATGAAAACAAAAAGAACGTTGGTCAGAAGTTTCACCACGGCCCCGTGCTCAGATGAACACGGCCGGTGGTCGGAGTTACAATGATTGTTTCCCGGATCCCTGTTACTGTAGAGCTCGACACGGCCCCGTGCTGCATCAACACGGCCCCGTGTTCAGCTCTCTGTAACTCGGAAAATAAAAACTGCCAGTAACAATGCTGGGCACGGCCCGTGTCCGACCAGGCACGACATTGTCTACAGCAGACATCGTCATATGATTCAGACGAGATTCGATTATATCGGGTTTTTTGAAAAGTTTAGCGTTTAGACATCACACTTGTTATTATTACTTCATAAAGCACAGGAATACGTCAAACACATAGGCACATAGTCACGTAGGCACATAGACCACATAGGCACATAAGCACATAGGAGCACATGATTCACGTAAACACGTATTTTGCACGTATTTACCTATATTTTGCACGTATTTACCTACTTATTTTGCACGTATTCACCTATCTTTCAAGGTAGCGTAGCGCGATAGCGAGAAGCGTAAGCGAGTAGCGTTGCGAGTACTATAGCGAGTATCATAAGCGTCGAGTGTAGCGTACGAGAGTTCTTAGTTCAAGTTGCAATTAGTTAGCGTTTGAGTTTGCGTACATGGCGCGTTCCTGAGCTTTGTATTACAGCGGGAAGTGAAAAGCGATAAAGCGTGAAATCTCCAAAACTCGAAACATGTAAACATATAAACATATAAATACACATAAAATCGATAATGCATAGAATCAGTGATTGCGGCTCAGAATCGAAATAGACCATCTTGGGTGTTAGACATCGACTACCCAAAGTGATTTGACTATTCACAACGACCTCGAGTACACGCTTTGGCCTAATGGACTGTGCTCTCTCACCGCAACACGGTGAACGGCACGCATCCTTCCAGTTACTACGTGAATCGAGTCATTGGAATCCATCGAGACTTTGGTGAGAGTTTTGTAAAATCAAAGTAGGGATGGAACTAGTCATTAAGATGCGAGTTTCACCCCTAACTTAAAAACTCCATTCATGAAGGTGTGGCATAAACCACGAGATAGAGATGGAGATTTTCGTCGAGATATGGATTTCATTCCTGAATCGGCGAACGATTCTCATGCTGACAGTAAAATACGCATGGAGTGAGTGACTTCTGTGACAACCGTCAAAAATCCAGGTATCCGTACAATATAATTAACCATGATTAGTGCTTAATGACTGTGCTAAATTACAAATGACTGCTTTCTGATTTCTGTATCATACTTACATGTGCATCACATATTACATATTGTCACATCATTTTTACATGTAAACTTTAGTGACATAAACGATGCACAAAGCACAGCTAGCACAGTTAGCGGATAACTCAGAAAATGCTGACGATGTTCAGTACATAGACAGACAATGTTTTGAGACCCCGTATGGGCCAAAGACAAAGTACTACACTAGTATGGTGTGTAGGGAAGTAAGGACCATAAAACTGCTTCACTAGGTGATAGTTTAAGTGCCGGGAAGTGCCTAAAACCCACTCAAAGTGCTGAATTCAGCACATTTTAGCAAAATTCAGCATTTTAACAAGTTTGTGACATGCAAAAATATGACTAAATGGTCCTGAATGCTTTCCTAAGTATCGGGAATTAAAAGTGTCACAAAAGGGTACTTAAAGATCACTAAACGGAATAGTTTGACACTTTAACGAACTGGTATCTAACCGAACAACTGGACACAACCCGAAACACCAAAATTATACTAGAAGCATTGTTTTAATGTTTCTGAGCTAGTTATAATCCCCGAACACCCTAACACACTATATAACACAACATACACTTAACACTAACTAATACACTTAACTACCAACTAAATAATCTAACTAACCATTTTAACCCAACCAAGACCCCCCCCCCCTTAGGTGGACGGTCACAAGTGACCCCACCATAATCCTCACTAGATCTTGCTTAAATCTTCCTAAGATTTGTGTAGGTTGTGTGTGTACTGTTACAAACATGTTATACAATGGGTAATACTCAAAATTGAGATTATAAGTGAACATGATGGATCATAATCACTCACACACTTCACCAACATCTCTCTCCCTCTCCTCCTCTTCCTCTCGGCCGTGAACACCCACCACCACCATCATCACTTCCGTTTCATTCTCAACCATTTCCAAGTGCACTCAAGGTGTAAGGAACCATATAAGAAGGTTTGGTGGTCTTGGATCTTGAAGGACCTTCATCATTTGCTATTATCCTCCACTTTTGTCATCACCATCATCTTGTGTTCTTCCCTAGCCTTGTGCTAGTAGTAAGGCCCTCACAACCCTTTGTTACTACATATATTGTTGGATAAAAGATGATATACATTGATTATCTTGATGAACATTAAAAGACATATTCATGAATCTCTAAATAAGCTTGTCATATGATGAACTCTTGATGAAACAATGTTGTTTAGTGTATGTATGATACTTGATTGTTATATTCTTGATATTATGATGTTGATCATCATAAGGAGCTTGCTAGATTGTGATTAAACACATGATCTAGCAAGTGAGAGGATGATTATGTGACAAAACAAGATGATCATCCTCATATATAAGCATGAACTTGAAGAATAAAGTGATTTCTTGAAAAATAATAAACAAAGTGAGTTAGTAATCTTATGGATCTAAGATTTATGAATGGTTTTCCACAAGAACCAAGTTCAAAATATGATTTTTAGAAGATCTTGGTTCTTACTTAAATATACACTATTTTGGTGATAAAACAAGTATAAGAACACATTGTTTACAAGAAAAATTCAAAAGAATGATTTTTAGAAAAATCATCTAACAAGTTGTAAAGACTAAAATCTTTCAAGAATGAGATTTTTAAAGAAATAATCACACTTTAAAGGGTAACTAAACCTACTAAATACCCTACCAAGTTACTACAAGTTTTTATGAAAACTCAAGTTCATGATCATTATGTAGATAGCTTTGTTTTAGCACATGGTAAGTGTAGTTTGATTGTTGATTGCTTATGATGATTTTTGAAAAGAAAATGATATGCTTAAAAAGCATGGACACCTACATTTTTAGAGGAAACTATGGCGAAATTTTCTAAAAATACAAACACTTAGAAAAATATTTTCTAAACAAATATTTACAAGTGTGTTTTAACTATGGTTTTCGATATAAACTTTGCCATAGATTTTGTTACAAAAATACAAATATTGGAGGTTGGTTTTTATAAATAAAAATGGATAAATATGTATTTAGAATATATATTTACTATAAAGACACATTGTGTGAGATTATTTGTGTACTTTGTGTATTAGTTATATTATTTGAGGATTTAAAGTAATATAACTTAACAAAATACCAAGAATTTCCAATCCAAAATAATACCAAAAAAATCACAAGGGATAAATATATATATTACACACTTAATATCGTGAAACCGAACGCAAGAACGTAACTTATGAAGTATTCCGGAAAATACCGTTATAAATATATTTCTGGTAAATATTATTTTGGATGCAAGAAAATGAAAATATGAATTTTGTAAATATTACCAAAGTATATCATATTTTCGACAAGAAGAAAATATATTGTTTTTGTAAGTAAAAATATATTTTCTTGGAATATTTAGAAGATATATGATTTTTGAGAAAAATATATATTTTCTTGAACTACATTATTTTTGGACAAAATAAGTTAAATATATTTTCTAAAGTGAGACTTGAAAATATATTATTTTGGGATTACAAATACAAGAATGCGAATATACATGTATAAGATACCCTCATCCTTGGGAAGGAAATACGAAAATAAATACTTGAGGAGTATTGTTACAAAAATATGGTTTAACAATTATTCCAAAATTAAATATAATTAAAGTTAAGATATTTATTATTTTAACAAGTAATTATAATTTGGAATAATATTGAAGACTTAAAAGAAACGTAACTCGAAAACATTAACTCTAAGCCAAGGCACGGCCCGTTTGTCAAATAGACCCTAGTACATTGTAGGGAGTCGTGTTTGCTGAGGTGACTTGAGTTACGAGTACAGAAGACGCAAAACTGTGAGTTCATGTCCCCCTTTTCTTTAAACTGTTTTGTTTTATACTTCGGGGGTGAAATACATGTTACAATTGTTTACCAACATTTTATACATGGTATGGTTAGCTAAAGAGGGTTACTGCTAGATCATGTGAAAGGTGGGTATAACACTTAAGGCCATTAATCCTCGTCGTAGGACCGAGGGACATGAGTGATAGATCTATTTGGGTGTAGCGAGCCCACACCCATGGGGACCTGGGTGGCCCATAGGGTGACTATGTCTTCCAGCCGGAGGCCCGGTATAAATTTGCTAGGTTTGAGTTTTCCTGCACCATTTCACACATATCAATGGCCTTGCAAACCATTGGTGATATGTTTTCCTTATTGCTACATACCAGGGACATTCATACATACAACATACTTTAAAGGTTTATTCATACACGAAACACATGAACTCGCTCAACTTTTGTTGATGTTTTTAAACTACATGTATTTTAGGGAACTAAGTGGATTTGGCAGGTGTTGCATGTTTTCAAGCTGCATTATAAATAAAAGATGTCATCCAAGTATTTAGAGTTTAGGAGATGTATCTTACTCCTGGATGAGATACATGGTTCTAAGCTCGGGTTGGTTTAAGTTATGTTGTCAAGTCTTCGTGAACTCATTAAAACATGTTATGGTTTGTAATTTGAATTCGGTGTGAACGTTTCTGACAATTTATGTTGTGCTATTTTCAAACTTAATTTATGGATGAACATCTAATAGTTTTATCATGTAGCGTTGTTATGATTGAATGCTATGGTATTAAGTAAGTCACACCAATAACCACGCTTCCGCAAAAGTCAGGGTGTGACAACTTCGTCGAGAGTTCTTGGTTTTCACACCTATTCTCGACAAGATCACTCGATTGTGTTATGCGAGTGTTTTCGAAAACGTGTGTATTGTGTCAGCCTTAGGAAAGGCAATAGTGCGTTTTCAACCTTAGGAAAGGCTCATCCGTCCGAAGCTGTAGTATGCGGTGTTCGCACAAAAATGTAGTTTTCGCGAGTTCGATCGGGAGTATCAACACTGGGCATGTGCAGAACCCCTACTGGGTTCGCACAAGGCTGGTATGCTGGTACTTAGACTATAGACTAGGTCAATCCTAAGAGTCAGAATCCCAGACTAGGTCGAGTCTTCCTAATTCCCTATGGTTATGGCTCTGATACCAATCTGTAACACCCCAACCGATGGCGGAAACATCGGGGCATGGCACTGAGCGAAACAGATTGTTCAAGAGAATCCACAACAACTATTAAATTACCATATCTTTAATGTTAATATCCCATACTACTAACAGACAAAGTAAAAACAGTCATTATAGATTTAGTCTAAAAAACAAATAAACTGTTCCGACAACTCAGATTTATTTAATGGAGTTTCTAGACTTCCTACTTGATTCATCACAGCAAGCTTAGCATCCTATCAACCTGTCACATACGTTAAAATAAAGTCAATACATAAAATGTAAAGGTGAATACACAAGTTTGAGTAGCATATAGTATAGCGAAAGTGTTTACGCATAACCAGCATGTAACACGTAGAAATGTGAATCAAGTAAGCTATCGATAATGACATATGCAACCGACATGATTGCGAGTTGTAGAATGCGCAACACATTTTCACCACTGTGAACATGTGAAGTAAGGCCCTTAACAACCCCTGAACAAACAGGTGCTGAGTCCAAGCTAAAGTACTATCGTTGCTAAGGTGTTAGGCAAACAATCACTGTGTAAACATAACATACAAGCAATCATCGAATCACGTATAACATGCGAGGGCGGTTAGCATTTATAAAAGGGTTGCATATTGTGTGCGTTGTGCGTTGATATAGAACGTGCGTAACACCCAAAAGTGCGTTAAGCGAAAAAGGGTTCGAGTATACTCACGGTGCATGTTTAACAAGTAAACACAGACTTGAATTGGATTGAAGGGAGCACGTTGGAGTTAGCCTGAGCATAGAACAGTAGTGTAAGCGTTGAACGGTGCATAACAGAGTGTCGAATGGTGAGTCGAACGGTGAATACCCATTCGATCGGATGGTCATCCGAGCGGATGACCATTCGAACGGATGGCCATTCGAATGTGGTGTGGGTGTTTGTAAATCGTTTTGACACTTTTGAAGTTTTCGTTGTAGTATTAAAGTACAAAGGACATGTCACCTGGTCGAATGGTCATTCGATCGGATGGTTATCTGATCGGATGGCCACTCGAGTGGGCAACCTGTTGCTTTGAAAACTTTTGTAAAATTTTCTAAGTTAAAAAGTTTAAAGTTTAACGGAGATGGCGCGATGACGTGTCAAACAACGGGAAACACACCATGGCCCAGCCCAGTCGATCGGATGGGAACCACCCCATTCGATCAGACTTACTGTTCCCGATGAAGTTTCATGTTCAACCCGTTAATCGGTCATCTCTCCGGTGCCGTTTTCAAACCGGTTCTTAACTAGATAATGAGTAGAGAGCCTGAATGAGTCTAGATTCCATCAGTTTTAGGTAAAAAGTGAAGAAAAAGTTTGAAAGCTGTTGAGATCTTGTTGAGATTTTTGTTAAAATGTGTAGAAATCCTTTAGATCTGAACCAATCTTGACGCGATGACGTCACACCACAGTTTGCATATGCAACTGAGATGATGTCACCTTCAAGGAGTCCAAATCAGGTGATTTCGGGAAGAAAACCAGTGATTTTGACGGAGAAGATGATGGTGGAGTGTGTAGTGATGATGAAAGTACAAGATTTAGGGAGAAATACTTACGAAATGGCCTTGAATCGAGAGAAATAGTGCTTGAAAATGACTTGGGGGTGAGTTGGTCGAATGGAGCTGTCACATCAGTGAACAGTAGCGTGTACGGGCACTATTTATAGGCTGAAAAAGAGATTAAGGCGGTGCAGAGGAGTGTCGAATGGGCGTCCGGTCGGATGGCCATCCGGACGGATGTCCATTCGGTCGGATGTACATTCGGACAGCCGTGATGTGCGAGTTAGTTTTCCAAATTTCGTTTCGTGCGTTAAGCGTTGCGTTGCGTTTAATCGAGTTGGGAGTAAGCGTTGCGTTGAGATAACCACATAACATTAAACAAGTAATCACACAAACACACATAACACATAAATGTATAAAAGTAAATCTGCGTTTCAAGTTGCGTTGAGATTGCGTTGTGATAGCGTTTACTAAAACAAGTGATGTAATATACGATGAAATGCGTTTAAATAGTATGCGTTGTAAACTGTGTTAAATGCGATAACTGCGTTTTGAATAAGCGTAGTAATATGCGTTGTAATAAATCGTTAAAATGCGTCAAAATATACTTTAAACCCTTAGCGATAATCAATATCTCGAGAGTACAAGTCAATTAAGCAAGAATTGACAGATCTAAGTAATGACCCGATAAGTTGGGTTGTTACAACCACCTCATCCTGCAGCCACCACCACCACTCCGGCCACACGCAATTTCACAGATCGAATCACACGAACATCACAACAGATCTAAACCCTAAAAAAGAAAAAGTAACAAAAAAAACCGCTAACTCCTAAGCAGCTTTAGCTGCACAAGAAGAGTAACAAAGTGACGATTGATGGCACCTTTCACCCCTAACCCTTCTTCCCCACCAAACCCTAATTCAACCCCTAACCCGTGCATGTTATGGGTGGCACCTTTCATTTTCGGTGGCGGCTATTGCTCTGAAGCATGATCTTACATACTACCCTAACCCCCACAACAACCACAACAAAACCCTTAGGTTAACAATTGCATAACATGGTGACAGTGAGAATGTATATTACTGGAATGGGTTACCAGTTGAGGTTAGAATATTAGCTTATGATCTTGTCAACACTCAATGTAGGTTAGAACAAAAGCTCTCTCTAGCATCAAACTCGCCGGAAATTCACCAACCACAACCACAACCTGTAACAACACCCACATAACGGCGCCGGTCAATGTCAAAGTCGCCGGAATTCGACCATGAAAAGATTCGGGCATATCTTTACTCTGTTTTTTCTCTGTCATGGGATTATTTTACTATGAATTAAGTGGAAAGTGTGACAATTTGGTATGGATTTTGGTGGCTCTTTGTAGGATTTTGAAGGGGAAATGAATAAGAAACAGGGGAAGGAGAGAGAGAGTACATGGGAGATGATGAATTTTAGGTTTATAATTTTTATATACGTTTTTAAAATTTGATATTCTTTTCTTATATATTAAATGACTGTTTTTCAAACTTACATGTATTTCAGGTAATTAGTGGAATGCTTTGCGGTCCTTTGCTTCAAGAAGTCATGTGTCTACACTCCAATGCACTTTTGTAGGATTTATCATCATATCCTGCCTCTTTGCGGTGACATGAGGAATAAATCCTTGATCATTTAGAATTTGAAATGTGATGTAAACTTTTAAACTTGTTATCTTTTGGAAGTGATGTAAACACTTTACATAACTTATGTTTTGAAACTTGAAACTATGAATGGCATTTGGAGTTTATTTTAATCATATAGTATGTTTGCTTATTCGTATGTAATGAGAATCAATCACGATCACACCTCACGCTTCCGCCTCTGAGCGGGTGTGACAACGAAAATCAAAAGTGAAAAAGTGCTAGGATTAAAAATGAAAAGTGAAAACTAAAGGGGTTGAAAACTAATTGATGAAAATTAAAAAGGTTGATAAATGAAAACAAAAGAGGTTGATGTGTAAAAAAATAAACTTGAGGGATCAAAATATGTAGGTAAATTGAATAGTAAAAAGCTCTCACAATGTATTTTGCTAAATTAAGGATGGATAATTACACACTTTCTTGTCTTGAACAAAATTAAAGATAAAACTAACATTAATTTGAAGTTTCTAGTAGGTGGTGACGACGGGGGCGTGGTAGTGACCGGAGAAGTGATGGTGGTGGTCTAATTTCTCTAGTATACTCACATACATACACAAAAATTAAAGAGGATAACATATATAAAACAAATTATAGAATAAATATAACAAAAACTAACCGATTTGCTCGATTTTGGGGTGCACCCGTCGTTAGAGGAGAAGAGATTTGGGGGAAAAGTAAGAAAAGGAGAGAAGAAGCACGCTTATCTACCTGCAGCACTTTTATGGTCTTAGCGGCATTAATATGTCGCCGCTATTGGTTATAACGCCTCACTATTGTTAATAATAAACCTCAGCCGTTGGATCGGGATAAGAAATGAGCGGTTGGGGTTTGTTGTGGGACACCGCGTTCCAGATCGACCAATGCCGTGACGACATATGGCTTGTCGCCGTTGATGGGTATTTCTTGTACTGTACACATATGTACATATCCAAAAAATAACTCTTAAAAACGTTCGATTAGAACTAAAAAATGTTTCGGTTTAGAGAAAATGTGTGTTCAATCCAAAATGGTACTCACGGTTATGAAATATATATTTTAAGGGTTAGGATATAATAGGAAGTTTATTTGGCTAAGAAGGCTAGAAAGTAATCTTAACCATCCATTTAGTTAATCAATGGCTAAGATTAAATGAGGGAAATTGAAGGGAAGAAAAGAGGCGTGTGAGTTTGTTTAGGGGCATTCTAGTCAATCCAAGTCAATAGTTTCTCTCTCCTTCAATTCCCCCTCATTTTTTAAACGTTAATAACTCTTTCATACGACATTATTTTTTTATAAAAATTGCACCAAAAAAACGAGCGTTTTTTATCTTTAAAACAAGTATACTATTGCTATATTTTCGAAAAAAAATTTCTAAAACCCAGTTGCGTAAAACGCAATGAAAAAAAACCAGTTGCGTAAAACGCAATGAAAAAAAAACGTAAAAAATGACATTTTTCTAAAACGCAAAGAAATGTCTTATTTGTAAAACGCAATGGCCAGAAAACACAAAGAAATGTCTTATTTCTAAAACGCAATAGCCTAAAAACACAAAAGAAAGTGTATTTTCTAAAACGCAATGGACTGAAAACACATAAAAATGTGTTTTACCTAAAACGCAATGCACAAAAAACACAAAGAAATGTCTTATTTCTAAAACTCAATGGCCAGAAAACACTTAAAATGCATGTTTTCTAAAACGCAATGGACTGAAAACACATAAAAATGTGTTTTACCTAAAACGCAATGCACCAAAAACACAAATAAATGTCTTATTTATAAAACGCAATGGCCTGAAAACACTTAAAAATGTCTCATTTCTAAAACGCAATGGCCTAAAAAAACAAAAGAAAGTGTTCTCTCTAAAACGCAATGGATTGAAAACACCTAAAAATGTGTTTTACCTAAAACGCAATGACTAAAAACACTTCAAAAATATGTTTTACCTAAAACGCAATGACTAAAAATAGTTAAAAAATGTGTTTTTTTTTTCTAAAACGCAATGGCCAGAAAACAAATAAAACTCTCTTATTTCTAAAATGCAATGGACCAATTTCTGGAAAATTATCTGAATTGTCTACGAATTACTGTCTTCGAAATGAGCCAATTTCTGGAAAATTAAATTTTCTGATGCATTTTTATTAAAGCAATTTAATCGAAGGCATTTTTAATGATTATTTAACTGTTCAACTGTTGGCATTTTAAGTCTAAAGTTTCATTATTTGAATATTTGGTAATTTAACTCTTTTGACTAATTAGATTTTTCACTTCTAATTCAGAAGTTTTTATCTTTTACAATTTAACCCCTTTGATTTTTTTTTACTTTTAACCCAAAACTTTTTCATATTTTGCAATTTAACCCTAACACTTTTTTTTATTTTCGACTTTGGTCTCTTAAACTTTTCATCTTTCGCAAGCTTTTCGTTTAACACTTCGTTCTAAATTTTCCGAGTTAACACGCTGGGACATGCATATGGGGTTCAACGCTTTTTCATCTTATTTTTTTTCCCATTTGACAGGTCCGTCGCAACACGTCTATTTTTCTCCGTTCGATTGGTTTGTCGCAACCCGCGGATCAGAGATCGACTTAGTTATTCTTTTTTATGTTTTACACATAGGCTCGCGGTCATGTAATTTAGCTTTATCTAATATGATATATAACTATCGAATCCCGGCCGCGTTGCGTCAGATTGTAACTCTAGTTATTCATCAAAAATAAACATTCAAATATGCACTTTTATAATACCGTCCACCCAAACTTTTATTTCACTTCAAGGGATTCATAATCATACATACCAAATAGACACAACAAATCACATATTATAATCAATGATAAGAAACTAAAGCTAAGTTGCATAGGCTTGGATATCTGAATCTTGTTCCAATTGCTTTATACCTTTTTCGTCTAAATGAACCCATGCCTCGACACCATCACCCTCATGATCATCCATTAAGATCACCAAATTTTGGGTTGGAAGCTTTCCGGAACTTGCCCAAACCGGTTTACCACAACCAAAATCAGCTTCGTAATATGAAAACTTGCACCAAGAACTGAAGATATATAAGCTCATGTTCACAACATTATCAGGAGACATGTTCCGATTCGATTCAAGATACGGATCAATTACAACTTCATATTCTTCCTTGCCATGTGTCAGCATTTTCGTACAATCTTGAACTGTTTTACTAACCGAGTCACGCAAAATCATGAAAAAGTCCTGATAAGTGATGTTTTCCCCTTCACCCGGCCTGAGTCATGAAGGCGCTATCGCAAAAAAATTCCCACATGAATTCGTGTGCAGTTCGGGGAGTACTTTATCTCTCAACGCAACTGCTTGGATGAGAAAAGAAGCCTTGGATTCGGCGTTGTCGCTTGTTCCATGTGAACAAAGGCCTTCCAGAACAACACGATAACAAGTTGTACTTTTGAGGGTCGACGAGGCGTGTTTTCATTAAAACCAACATTTTCTCTCATGGCGGATATTGCCTTCGCTTTAAAAA
Source organism: Helianthus tuberosus (assembly GCA_030545235.1). NCBI lineage: Eukaryota > Viridiplantae > Streptophyta > Magnoliopsida > Asterales > Asteraceae > Helianthus > Helianthus tuberosus. The sequence continues at coordinate 106,523,307 of CM060365.1, read as the reverse complement.
CAAACCTCGCGCCTCGTTTTGTATGCCAACGCTCGACCTAGGAATTCTAAAGTCGAGCTCGGGCAAACCTCTTTGTGGGAAGCAAGTTGGCAAGCTAAAAACAGGAGAGTAAATTTCATGTTTATGTTTTCCATTGCTTCTTGCGGCCCAGTTGTTAATAAAGAGGCACATAGTACCCATATCTGAGATCCTATGTGAAAAGCACATACCAATTGCAAAACCACCACACTCAAAAGTGGTGACTTTGATAGATAACATGGGATCATTAACTTCATTAACCTCTCCAACCTCACATGGTACGAGACTGTTTAGCGCACCTGGGTCCAACTCGTGTCCTAGGCCTAGAATCTCCAAGAGTCGGACATTCGCGTTACCTAGGACATACAAAACACCTTGATCGTTACAATCAATCATCGAAAGTTCACGAATATATCTTCCAGCGAACGGGTAAAATTCACTCAAAGTTTTGGATAACGTATCCTCCAAGTGGTCACATATGTTTTCAAATGGTCCATTTAGGTCATTAGGTGGTGTGGAATAGTATAGGATGAGAGGGACGTTCATGGATGGGGCTAGCTCATCGAAGAAAGAAATCTTGTAGTAACGATCGGTTGTGGATGTTGGTCTTGAGGGCTTCACAAGTTTTGACGTGTAGGTTGTGACCTTCATCTTTGGCTTGTGCATGATTTAGCGATGGTCATTTGTGGCACATTTATAATGAAGTCAAGTTGATTGGACACATGACATGAATGTTATGTTGACTCACAATGTTGTAGAAAATGGAATTAATATTTGAGTTAAATAAAGAGATCTATGGTTATCCACGTGCAATTTTTTGTCTATTTTATGTCAAGAAAATTGGAATATTCGAACAACATATGGATTATGACGATATTACATTATAATATTTGTTTAAAAATATTTAAGAGGTGAGAAATTCGATAACTTCGATGAGTTGGCAGATTTCTCCACATAGATGATGCTCTTTCTTGTTAAGGTTCAAGTGATGTGTATATATAGAATCTTATTATGAAACAATAAATATTGAATTATGGATATAGTGGACTAAAAATTTAAAAAACCACTATTTTAAGGCTAGGGGATGTGGCCTCGTGTCACCCCGCCACATCATTAAAAATGGCGCTTTCTAGCGCCCGACCCTACCCCATGTCCGCCATTGAGGGGGCGCTATGGCATTGTCGTCAGCATGCTAACGGCCAAAAATTGGCATTCTCGAGGTCTTTGGTCAGGAAGACCATTGGCAATGGTCATTTTATAAAAAAAAAGTTTTTTAATTCTAATATATATACAAACCTAAACACACACCAATCACAAACTAAAACACCCAGCAATCACAAAAACACACATAAATTCTCTCCAATCATTTTTAAAAATGTCATCTTACTCTTCATCTGATTCGTCTAGCTATTCATCTGATGGTGTTCTCGACGACATGCTTATCACAGAGACGCATGAGGCGATTAATTCTTTGCGAAAAAAAAAGCTCAATCGTCTACAACGCGTACCAGACAAGCATCTCTTGAACGAGATCGGTTAGGTGCTCATGAACGTTTAATGCACGATTATTTTTGTGAAAATCCGTTGTACGATGATGCACAGTTTAGGAGTCGGTTTCGTATGAGCCATCGTCTTTTCTTAAGAATTTCTAATGATCTTGCGGCCGAATTCTCTTTTTTTCACACAAAGAGAAAGTGCTAGTCGCAAAATTGGTTTATCTGTAATACAAAAGTGTATTGCCGCAATTTGGAAACTTGCGTACGACACAGCGAGTGATGTGTGGGATGAATATTTAAGGATGTCGGCCAGAAGTTGTCGTGATTGTCTTGAAAATTTTTGTGAAGGTATTTTTATTATTAGTATTGTTATTATTATTATTTTTATTATTTATAGTTTATTAACACTATTATATTAGGAGTTAACTTTCTTTACGGGAGACGATACTTGAGGATGTCAATCGCTACCGACGTTCCACTTTTATACGAGGCCCATCAGCGGATACACGGATTTCCTGGGATGTTGGGTAGTCTTGATTGCACACACTGGGAGTGGGCGACATGTCCGACCGCTTGGAAAGGGCAACACCATCGTGGTGACCATGATAGTCCAACCCTAATATTACAAGCAGTCGCGTCTCAAGATTTATGGATTTGGCATGCGTACTTTTGCGTGGTCGGTGCGAACAATGACATCGCAGTTTTACAATCTTCGAATCTTTTCGACGATTTTATAAATGGTGTTGCACCAGATACTTCATTCTATGCAAACGACGTGGATTATAAGTATGGGTATTATCTCACAGACAATATCTATCCGGAGTGGGCGACGTTTGTGAAAACTCTTTCATGTCCAAATGACGAGAAAAGAATGTATTACAAGAAGAAACAAGAGTCGGCAAGAAAAGATGTCGAGCGGGCTTTCGGTGTACTAAAAAGAGATGGTCTATCATTGCCCAGCGATCCAGGATACTTGAAAAGAGTAAAATGAGAAACATCATGTATACGTGTATCATCTTGCATAACATGATATTGGAGGACTTGGGCAGAGCGTTTTGTGGAGAAAGTTATAATGAAGGTAACCAACCGACGAACCCACTACTCACATAAGCTCAAAAAGAAGTTATCCGAGCGAGGATACGTGACAGGGACACACAACATAACCTTCGAGCTGATATAATCGAGCACCAATGGTTTTATCGTGAACAAGGAGGAAACGACGAGTGATTTTTGCAGTGACATTGTATTTTTATTTAAGTTCTGACATTGTGTTTTTCTTGTTTAAATTATGGCATTGTATTTTTTTATTTAAATTATGAGTTTTAAATTAATATATCAAAATTAAATAATATTTAAATTTAAATAAAAAATAATTAGGTAATGATGATGGGGGTTTTAAACCATTGCATGCAATTTAAAGGGAGGGGCTTTAAAGCCACCCATATGACGTGGCACTTAGGTGGATCTGACGTGACGTGATAAAGCGCCTAAGGGCTTTATACCATACCCTCCAGCCTAAGTGAGAACTCCATTTAAATTTGTTTAAGAAAGTGAAACCATCATAAGCTTATTTAAGATATATTTATCTATATATTATAGAAGGTAATTTAATTTTTTTAAGAATTTAAGTTATACAACTTATAGATCATATGATACAATTCTTTAAAATATACTGTTAATTTTTAAACCAACTACTACTTTTATAATTTTTAAATGCCTATAACTTTTTCATATGTTTACATTTTATTTAATATTATTATTATTTTTAATTTCACCATTAAAATAAGTATTTTGTTCTCTTTAATTTGCGTATGATATTACTATAGTTTTTTATTTTAAAAACGGTAAGATATTACGTGAATGTGATTACCAAGTGTATGTATTCCCCACCGTATCGGTGTGCACCCCTCAAGTGTATGTATGTATGTATGTATGTATGTATGTATGTATGTATGTATGTATGTATGTATGTATGTATGTATGTATGTATGTATGTATGTATGTATGTATGTATGTATGTAGTGTATGTTCGCGCACGAACGTATATATAAATCACGTGATAACAATATCATATATAAGCAAACCATTATCATACATTTAGCATGTGTATTAGTGAATACGCTACTTCTTAATTAATCGTTTAGTGTATTCACTTGTGAATAAACTATATGAATTTAATGATGAAAACAAAACCATTTTATGAAATCTTAAAACTTCTTATTTGGTGTATTTAAAGTGAATACACTATGTATATTCTCAAATATGATTTGGTTTGTTGACCTTTGAATACACTATACATAGATTATTCACGTACTAGTTAATAAACCACTTATGTGTCGATTCTTATAACTTTTAGTAAATACAATATTTACGAATTTCTTGAATTTAATGAATTTTATATCATATGTTGATCAATGAATACCTATGTAGAAGTTTGGTATTTTCATTGTTGAATACATTATCTATAGGTTACTTGCATATTTTAGTGTATTGTTTTTTGCAATCTTCTCGTTCAATCAAAATTATTCATTATTGGTGATGCCAGTCTTGACAGGGTTATAGAGGCTTTTGATTTTTGAGAAGAAAACTAGTGTTCAACTACCTACATGTAATAAATTAAGATTAATTTGGTATAATTTATAAGTATAAGTAAAATAACATGAGGTATTATTGGACTCTGCTCTGGTTTATATGGTATATTTTACATGATGATGGTTAGATTAGTTATTATAATAATTTAACTATTTTTATCTAATATATAATTTACCATTCAATCGTAGATGTAAAATAAAGTTTGTAGATGTAAAATAAAGTTTGATAGTGACAAATAAAAGTGCCTTCAACTTTGGGATACATTTTATATAATTTGTAATTTGTAATCTATTACATAAAGTGATGAATTCGGTAAACACGTATGTACATGCAAACAAACCTACTTTGAGATATATTTTATGTAATTGGTAATTGTAATTTATTACATAAAGTGATGATTCGATAAACGCGTATGTACATACAAACAAACCTACTCGTTTGGTTGATTGAAAAATTATGAATATTAATAATAGTGTTACTTTTTGTGTATCATGTGGTTTATTGATTTAGTTTAATTGAAGAGTAAATTTTCATTTTAGTTCATCATGTTTGACCAAAGATGGCACTTTAGTTTAAATAGTTTTTTTTTTCTCTCATTTTAGTCCAAACAGTTTTTTTCTACTATTTTTGTCCTTAACTTTTGTCATTTATTGCCATATTAATCCACCACCACCTCCCACCACCCACCCCATCACAACCTTCTATCATCACCACTACATGTCTGCACCGTCACCACCCACCCACCCCACCCCACCACCATCACCACCCACCATTTCCACCAAAACCTGCCACTTTTCTGGCACCCATGTCTTCAATCAACACCACCGCCATCATCGTAAACCAACAACCACCACCGTCATCTTCACTGTAAATCGGCGCACCACCATTAGGGGTGAGCAATTTTAGGTCCAGACCGAAAATAACCGAGAACCGAACCGAAAATATACCCAACCTGACCTGAACCCAAGTACCTAGGCATTTAGATCGGTTCCAATTTTTCATATAAAATCGGGTCGGGTCGGGTCAGTTTTTGGTTCTTTTCATGGTGAAACCCGACTTGGACCTATGGACCGAAACCGACCCTATATTTAGGGTAGTGAATCGGTTCTGTATTTTATGTCTGATCGGTTCTCGGGTCGGGTCGGGTCGGGTAATGGCCGGGTAGGGTCGGGTTTTTCCTTTTGCTCACCCCTAACCACCATCCCCATTCTATCGCACCTACAAAAAAGGAAGAAAAAAGGGGTTTGACCACAATACCCCTAAGTCAACTGACTTTTTTGAATGGAATTAGTAGGTTGGATAAAAATGACAAAAGCCAAGAACAAAAATAGCAGAAAAAAAAACTATTTGAACTAAAATGGCAGAAAAAAAAAAACTATTTGAATAAAGTACGGTTTTGAGTCAAACCTCAGGGACTAAAATTGGCAATTTACTCTTCATTGAATCAATGGGGCTTAGTTTGGCCATATAATTATTGATGCTTATTAAAAAACTAATAGATGATTTGTGCCTTTACCAACGTAAAATTAGGGATCTAATGCTGATGTAGTAAGTAGTGTGATAATGAAGATCAAACACGTTGATTCTACGAATACCCGTGTAGTTCTTCCCCAACCCCCAAATTGCAACCCAAAGGCCACGGAATTTGAAGTGAAAATTCAGTTTTCTCAAAATTCAAGTCTGATTGTTTCAATTACTAAAGGGACATATAAATAAGAACAGAAATTCGAAATGGGCCTAAAAAAGATAACGGGCCAAACACACGGCCTAAAACAAAATGCTCAAAATAGTCCAAAAAACATAAAAATGCAAATAACTAATAGAAATAAGTGTTTTTCGGCCCGGACGATGACCCAAACCGCCATAGGCGTTTGCAGCAAGATGGAGCTCGTTCTCACGTTCGTTTCGCCTGGTCGTACGCCCAAAACGGACCCCCGTAGCCCAAGTTAGAGCCATTTTAGTGAAGCCCCTTTTGTTACGCGATCTTGGGCCTCCAAATACAAGATGGTCCGCTCCTCTACACTTGGGCCCGCATCAAATGCATTTTCAAACACACACAGAACTAAGTACGCATCAACTTAACACATTCAATCATCAATTCACAAAGATGAATGGATGAAAAGGTTAAATGAAACTATGACTTGTAGAAATCATAATAAAAGAAAGAGGAATTTGTGTGGAAGTGCTTAGCGGATGATTTGGTTTGAAATTTTGCAAAGGTTTGAAGTTGAACTCGATTGAGGAGATCCGTGATGAAGAACTTGTAACGAATAAGAGGACGAAAAACTGTAACCTTTACCAGCTAGGGTCATTTGCGTAACTTATAAAACATTCCCGTGGGCTTTGAAACTTTCCTTTGTAATTTCAAAGTATTTTGAACTCAATAAATGAGGGATTTGTTTGAAATTTAAAACTAGTTCCTTTCCATTCACTTCACTTGTCCAACCAAACATACAAAGGAATGAAATTTGAATTCCAATTCCTTTGAATTCCCATGGATTCCTGCCAACCAAACATGGCATTAGTTTCAACGTTAGGATTCATTTTCTTTGATTTGGTTTATAAACTTATGTGAAACAGTTATGTTCGTTTCAGTTATTTTAGTGGTTTGTTTATGTGATTTTTATTTATAATACGAACTAAATCCAGAAAAATATTAGAATATTAATAAACTTGATCAACCTCTTAATTTTTCTAATAAAGTTCATAAAGGTTTAAAACCCTAATCAGATTTTAATCTTTGATTAAAGTCGCAAATAATATTTTGAGTTTGTCTTTGGACCCAAAACAATTATAAAAATTCGTGATCTAGCTAAATATTCTAAAGGGCGCGAGTGTTTAGTTATAATCGATAGATAGTTCTGTCACGCAACCCGCACGCTAAGATCCGACCATCGTGAGCTTAAAGTAACAGGTTGGCTCTAATCGATAAACTACGTTTGGTTAGGCATTAGATGGAGTGAATGTCCGAATGGTGTGACGTCTACCATTGACACAAACTAGTAATTAAAATGATCATTGCACCCACTGTAAGTCAAATCGAATCAAGAAATTGCCCCAGTGTTGAAATTAGTTTTTAACATTTCAATTTCTCAACCACTTTAAATAACATTTTATTTATCCAACAAAATCTAAAAATAAAAGTTGCTAGTTGAAACTAAAAACCCTCCTTTAATTTTGTAAACAATCGTATCTAAATAAAATCATTTTGGCATAATTAGTTACTATGTATCTTGAAGACGAACCCAAATTTTATTCATACTAATCCGAGTGTGTCAAGTAGGTTTATTATTTATCTATTTGTTGGATTCAACACTCATCATCATATATTATCTAAAAATTATATAAATAACGGATTCGTTTAGGCTCGTAAGCCGGCCCGAGCTCGATAAGTGAAGCTCGAGCTCGGGCTCATTTACTAAACAAACTCATTTTTAGGATTGGGCTCGTGCTCATTTCGAGCTTTTTTTCGAGCAGAGCTCGCGAGTGGCTCGGATCATTTACACCCTTACTCTTGGTTTACGTTTTCCTTGTGTTGGGTCTAGAGGAGATTGGTTGGGGGCATGTCAATGTGATTGAGTTAGTAGATGTAAGCCATCAAACAACCATACCACATTCTTCTACTTAAGATAGAGACTATCAAATTGTTAAATTTCATACAGATGTCCAATTTCCCCGTGTAAGGTAACATAAGAACTACATGTATTGCATCGTCTATGATCATACTCTGGTGTGGAAAGTAAATGTGTCAATCTCGACCAAATTACTTATGACGGGTCATTCTAGCATTGTTTTGTTTCCAATGGCCCTAATGGGTCAAATAAAAAAATCATTATTCTACAAAGGAAGCGGGTCAAAAGTTGGATAAAGTGTAATTTCAAGGTTATGATACTAGTCACCAACATTCATTCATAAGAAAAGTTATAGTATGGATATGCATTTTTATAATCACATTTAAGTTAACATAGGTGTAAGTGTGCACTAATGACCGTGGTTCAATTTACGTAAAAACTTAATTAACCTAGATCGTGAGGGCAAGAATCGTATCCACGAGTAGCATGTTGTCATGAGTGCATGTTTTTTTAGCATTTATGCTATAATGGTAACACTTAATTAAAACTAATCTTTGATTTTGGTTGATTTAATTAACTAAAAAACTAATAAAACTTTCAATAGATTAACCATATAAATAGAGGTGCACAAATCGGGTTTTTGTTAATACCCGGTTGCAGGTATGGAACCGGTTACGGGTATGACCGGGTAATGAAAAATAGGGTATTAAGAGAAACCGGGTAGGGTCCGGGTACGGGTATTGGAGAGAAAAGTCATACCCTATGTACCCGGGTAGGGTATAATTGGGTTCGGGTATAAATGGGTATGGATCCGGGTATTAATACCCGATTTTAAAAAATATGTTTTTTATTTTACATTAAAATAAATGCGAAATTAAATTTGGTTTGTGAAAGTAATTAAAAACAAATTACAATAACATAAATTCATTCAAATACAAATTATTTGTTTTATAATATGCATTTCTAAAAAAAACTTAAATATAAAAGTTGCAAAGTAAACATAAAAAATTACCTTAAAATTTCGGGTATTCTATCGGGTATTAAAAAAACCGGTATCGGGTATAGGGTATAACCGGGTTTGGGTATAGGGTATGACGTGTTCCGGTTATAAATCGGGTACGGTTTCAGTTACGGGTATTGAGTTCAAAATGTATACCCTATAGATACCCTACAGGTAGGGTCAGGTTCGGTTATGGGTATACAATACCCGGGTACAAAAATAACCGGTTTCAGGTTTATCATGTCCAGTTCCAAGTATGAGTTTTTTGTGCACCTCTACATATAAGTATTAAAAGTTGGGCTTTAATACCCATGCACTAGAAGTTTTAAAAGTTGGGGAAGCCCATTACACATATAAAGATTACTGGGCTAACGATTACTAAAACGTCACGTTTTTAATTTAGCACCCAATCCCCAAATGCAATAAAGAAAGTGAATAAAGTTGTTTAAAATATATAGTTGATTTTTAAACCAAGTACTATTTTTTGATTTTTAAATGATTATATAACTTTTTCATACTTTTTCATATGTTAATATTTTATTTATTTATTATTATTATTTTTAATTGCACCATTAAAACAAGTATTTTACTCTCTTTAATTTAGTATAATATTTCTATAGTTTTTTTTTTAAACGGTAAGATGTTAGGTGAATGTGATTACCAAGTGTCTGTGTTCTTCATCGCATCAGCGCGCAACCCTCTAGTGTGTGTATGTACGTACGTACGTGTGTACGTACGTACGCATGTACGTACGTGTGTGTGTGTGTGTATGTATGTATGTATGTATGTATGTATGTATGTATGTTGTAAGACCCTTACTAATATTTAACGATTTCCGTATAAATATCGACAATTAAATGTGTATTTACGACTACACATACTTATCAAAATACGGTTTATTAAACTTTACTTAATATTAAAAGAATACAGCATAATATAAATAAGTTCGTCGTTCAAAATGACGACGTAATAATATGCGGAAGCTTGTATCTTGATCGTGTTCGGTTCTTCATTGAGTTTGATCTTCATCTGGGTACTCTTGATATGTACCTATGATCAAAACCAACTTAAAGGTTAGTTTTGATAACTTAAATGTAAGCTTAAACAAGTTCCAAGCATCAAAACAACAAAAGAAATAAACTTTTCCGGCTTTTGTGTCTCTCGCGGGCCGCGAGAGACTGAACAAACTCTTTCGTGGTCCGCGACCCGTGTCGCGTGGCGCGCCCAGACCAGCTTACTCCCTCGTGTGGCGCGAGGATCACCGTTTTCCAGCAGGTCCGCATCTGGACCTGCATTTCTGCCCAGTTATGTTTTTAATCGCAAATCGAACTTTAAAGTGTCATAACTTTTTATCTACTTATCCGATTTGCGTGATTCTTTTTCCTATGCGATCGTAATTTGATTATCCATCACATGGAGTTAAAATTCGACATCCGGATTAACAATTTTCTAGGTTTTAAGCCTTCAGCTAAATTTTATTTATTAAACTTATTAACAAGATTTTGACCCGTTCATACTTTCATCAAACCAACTTGTTTGTTATACCTAAATTCTCATGAACATCATATTTTAAATGTGTCCTATGACACAAGATTTAAATCACGGGTTATTATGCATCATTAACCCGTCTATGATTATGCGCTTATTTTGACCCGTTAAGGGTATTTAAGCGCTTTTACGCATAAGCCACGCTCATTCATTTCTAGCATCACATTTTCACATTGCTATCGAGTGGTCTTCCACCACGACTATTATTGTGGTGGATTTTATGTGTATTAATTATTTATTCCGAATTTACCCTTTCGGATTGTTAATTTACGGCAAGGAGCCGTTTTGAGGCATTTGATCCGAATAGAGTTTATGCCTATAATTTGACACTTAACTAACCTTACTATATCATAATACTCGTTTCTAAACGACTCATAAGGACCGTATACCCGGTTTAACATTCATGGGCATTTTGGTCAACCTTAGTCTCTTCTTTTACGACAAAGGACTATCAACAATATATTTGACCAAAATCACACCTTTTGCCATAATCTTACTTATACGTACCTGGATCGGGTCATAGCATTGACCCGTTTACATACCTTTTACTTTAAATTTTCTAGTTAAAGCAACGCGAACATATGTTATTTCCAGTCATCACAAAAACTCAACAAGTGGTCATCAGTTAATAATGTCAAATGGTATTAACACACCATTTGACCCGTTTATTCGAAATGACCATTTTTCAACTTATGATGGTATTTTTAATACCATCTCGCCCCTTGAACCTATTCCGGTTTGCACCATGAGTTTTATTTACTTAAAAGACATTTTCTTAAATTGTTTGACCCGTTATGACTTTCACCAAAAGGTGTCTTTTCAAATCTTTTTTGTATCCGTCAACTCGTGTACGAATTATTATTTGGCCACTTTTACCCGTTATAGTTCACCCCACAACGTGGTATTCAAAAATTCCTTGTTTGTTAGTCTTCACCTGACTAGTTTACCATTTTACCCTTTTTACCGTAATTTATGGTTTCTTACCATTTTTATTTATTCCGACTTGCATTGTATCATGCCGGAACATCGTATTTCCACTACTTAACGTAATTCATAATCAATACTCACAAGTAAGTGTATTGTAATTAAAAAGGGGGTGTAAGCTTAACTTACCTTGTATCCGATTATGCTCTTTTTCCGCGTACTATATCCATTTGACCCGCTTTTTTCCCAAGCCTCCACCTAGCTTGTCAAGCGTCAAACTATCATCATAATCTGTAAGACGGTTAGATTAGTCACTATCACTTACGACTATTCCATCTTACGAGTTCTATGTCGAACTACTATTCCACTTCGTCATTGATTATTTTAACTTTCCAAAAGTTAACTATCTTTAATCATATGATATGTGCAATTAATTTAAATCAACATCACGATTAGAATCCGTATTATCACATATCACCCGTAATTAATCAAATTAGGCAATTACACATTTCCTTCATAATTTCGACAAATAAACGTCCATTTAGGCATTTTAACAAACACCTTGCGGGCATGATTTGTATACTTCTTTTATCAAGTTTATGATTAACTTTTTAATCAAATTTTAGCATTAATATCAAGCCCTTATATCTAGTGTTCATGAACTACATCTAGAACTTACATCACAACATCAATGTTCACTCATTTAACACTCTAATTCCATGTGTTCATCATATTGTCATGAAACCCACTTAGCTAGGTGTGATTATCCACTCAAACACCTAGTCATGGCAATTCTACTTCAAATTTCTACTTAGGGTTTGTTCCTAAGCAATCATACTTCACTAATTCGGCCATAGCCTCAATGATTCATACTTAAATCACATCTTGTAATGTTAATCAAAATTATGCGCCTAAATCACATAAAAGTCGGTATTTGACGGTATTCGGGTTGATTAAGAAAATCTGAGATTTTGATCAGCCTCTACTATTTAAAATAATTTATTTATTGCATAAAATCAATAGAAAAAGGTTTGATATGTAAAGGATGTGTAAAACTCATTTTATTAGGAAAAATGGCATAACCGTCAATTACCGAGTCAATGTAAGAACCCTATGTTATGATCAGTTTAAAATTTAACAAAAATTTCCAAAAATCTCTAAATATTATATAATAACAGTGGGTAGAAAGTTTGGTGTCAAAATTTGGGTTTAAATGGGTTTTATGCCAAAAATGCCGTTTAATTAATAAAAAGCTTGCATTTTACGATATTGAGCATAACTCCTAATTTAGACCATAAACTGATGTCAAATTTTTAGGACATGCTTATAAATCAGTAATAAAGGTTTTTGTCCTCTCACATTTTCAAAAATCTCGTTTTAATATCAAAAGGGCATAATGGTCAACTTTTAAGCATTTAACGGACACATGCAATGAACTATGATTTCTATGGAACCAAGTTGTATAACCTCAGAGGGTTATACTAACCTATAATATGGTCCTAATGGAACCCTAAGGCATATCTAAACTAAGCCAAATCGGGTCGGAACTGAAAGTCAAAGCAAAACTCTACTTTTGTGACTTTCGGTTCCGAACCGAGCCTAAACTCAGAATTGTCGGGTTGAACATGCCTAAACATGTTCTTATATTATTTACCAAGTTATTTTAGTGTTAAAACATGTTCCATAACTTCTACATTATCAGTTATGATTTAATTTGCAAAAATTGGTTCTGTTGACTTTTTATTAATAAGTTTGACACGACAATTGACCAAGTTAGTGTGAAAATCAGTAGGTGCCCTTTTAAGGGTTTATTACCTACATAATTACCCACTCATAGCCACTTTCAATTCGAATAATGGCTGGACCGTTTGTGATTAATCACAAAGTCAAAGTTTAATTACGATTGCTTTGACTTTCGGTCATTAAGCTAATAAAACTTGAACTTAAGAAGCTAAGAACACTTAATAGAGTACTTAGCACGAAAATAGAACTTAAGAAAACTTCCTCTACCTCCAGAAGGCTTCCAAGAGTAAGCTTTGAAGTAAAACTTGAAATGAGCAAATGAACTCATGAACACAAGTCCCTTATATAGCAAATTTGATGCTCCAAGATCACTCCATATGTCCCTATGTTGCTCTCAGATGTTCCCAGGTGTCCCTAGTGCATGAAAAACCATTGGCACTGTCCCTGGTATCGAAATATTGCATGCAAAGGCGGTGTAACAGGCTGAAACATGCAGCTGTCATGTTTTTGGTCGCTGGTGCTGCTCACGCGGGCCGCGTAAGACTTATAAGAAGTCTACGCGAGCCGCGACGCTCCCTCTTGACCGGATAACATCTTTTAAACTTTGCAATTTTGGTCCCTGGTCCATTTTAAGTTTATTTTACTTCCATTTATTGCACTTATGACCCCCATAGTTAACTTCGAAGGGCCTTGTGTCATATATTAACTCCGTTAAGCTCCTGGTTAGTTGTACGATCACCCGAAAAGTCTTGTTTTCTTCGAAACTCCACAAAATTAATATCTGATATTCTTGAGAGCAAAATATATAATTATTACAATGTTTTTGGGTTCGTTAAAAGGTCACTCAGAGGTAACATTTAACATGTTGACACTTTTAACCCTTATGTTTCATAAAATCCTTATTTTAAGCACAAACGACTTTCTATGTTCGACAAATTATTCGTTAAAGAATACGAACATCGTGTGAGGTCAAATAGAGGCACAAGAATGGCATGTTGACACTTTGGATCCTTTTACTAGCATATTTACATTGTTTAACAACTTTAGTCCCTCGGAAACAATTCCTTAGACGTTTAAAGTCCATGACACGTGTCATCATTATATTAGTCGTGATTTTTGCGAGGTGTTACACATAACCAAAAACTCACTTATCAAAACTATTATCACATGCGAATTACTGTCATATATATTTACACGTGATGCTTGATACATATGTGCTAGGACTTTTACTCGCGACGTCCCACCTTAGCTAGCATCGAGTGACTTAGCTGTAGTATTTGTTTTGTAGTATATATGTTGTGTATCTCGTTTATGTATGTGGAAATTCGCAGCACTTTTATCTACTTTACTTACTATGTCAAACCTGTATACTCGCCAATACTTTTGTATTGACGTCGCTTTAACGTATGTTGTAGGACAATCGCAGACTATCTCGAAATCATGCTAGGAAGTCTAGAAACTCATAATAAATCTAGGTTGTCGGATTTGTATTGTTAGAGAGAACATGAAAATCTGTATGACTGTTTATTGATGTATTGTTTATTAGTATGGGATAATGAACGCTTTAAATATTGTCACTAAATAGTTGTTATGGATTCTCTTGAGCAATCTGATTCGCCTAGTGTCGCACCCCGATGATTCCGCCATCGGTTGGGGTGTGACAGGAGTGTGCTAGAACAAGAGAGATGAAGCTTTGAATGGTAGCGGCAGCCGTCGACCACCAAGGAGAAGAAAGGGAGAGCTAGGGCTTTGCTATTTTTTAATCACAATTACATTGTACGCATAACTACATGTATGCGCAACTTTAGAAGAGGTTGGGCTCGGACAGTTTGGGCCTGGTGGTGTATGTGGGCCGAGAACCAAAAGTGGGAAAGTGTGCAACTGGTGAAAAGGGTGTGCGACCCGGTTAAGTGGTGTGCGGCTGGAGTTTTAATTTAATTTGAACATCAAATAATTAATATAATTACAACAACTGATCATAATAACCAAGTTTAGCATAATAACTGACGTCCAAAGTAATGGTACGTAGTTTTGGATCGTGAAATTAGACGACGCTACCTCGAAAGTATGGGTTGTCACATCGGTGACCGCCTGATTAATGTTTAAATCCTAAAAATATTCCATTAAGATTAAAATGCTATTTTTAATCATTTCCGTGAGGCAAAATTAAGTAAAACACTTAAAAACACTGTTTTGCGAATTAAGCGCGTACTGCGCGATACCGCGCATATCTTACAAAACATAAATGACGTAGCCAGTCAAGGCAAATAATATATTGTTTAGCAATATTATGGCTAGTTAATTTTATAGAATGATAAAAATAATTTAAAACCCCTTAAAACGCGATTAAAACGCGAGATAAAATACCTAGTTGCTAGTTGAATACCTGTATATAACTATATATATATTATATATGCATGTAAATATGCAGGCGATAGACAGCTGGTTGGTCCCGAACTGGTCCAAGAAACGACTGATAAGATCATGCAGATCCGAGAGCGCATTAAGGCGGCTCGTGATCGCCAGAAGAGCTATGCGGACCAAAGACGAAAACCTTTGGAATTTGAAGTGGGTGATATGGTTTTGTTAAAAGTTTCACCTTGGAAAGGTGTGGCACGCTTTGGGAAGCGTGGTAAGTTAAACCCACGATATATCGGACCGTTCAGAATCCTGGAAATGGTGGGTTCTGTAGCATACAAGTTGGAGCTACCAGCAGAACTTAATGGTGTTCATGATACATTTCATGTATCTAATCTGAAGAAAAGTCTAACTCAAGAAACAGTGGTCATTCCTGCTGACGAAGTTCACATTGACGACACACTCCACTTTACCAAAGAACCCGTTGAGGTTACTGATTGGAAGGTTAACAAGACTCGGAGGAGTAGTGTTAAACTTGTCAAGGTTCGATGGAATGCGCGTCACGGCCCAGAGTTTACTTGGGAGCATGAAGACCGCATGAAAGCTAAATACCCGCATTTGTTCCCCAACTCCCCTGCTGCTAGTAGTAAAGCTTAAAATTTCGGGACAAAATTTTCTTAACAGGGGGAGAATGTGACAACTTCCAAATTCCAGGTATCCGTACAACTATAAACCATGATTAGTGCTTAATGACTGTGCTGACTTTACAATTAATGACCTGAACAGCTTTCTGATTATTTCCATACACATACATATGCATCACATATTGCTTAATGTCATATCATTATTGCATGAGAACTTTATTGACTCAAATGATGCACGAAACACAGTTAGCACAGTTATCAGATAAATCAGAAATATGCTGATGGAGTTCAGCATATAGACAGATATTGTATTGAAACACAGAATGGGCCAGAAACCAAGTATTACACTAGTATAGTGTGTAGGAAAGTAAGGATCATAAAACTGCCTTCCTAGTGATAGTTTAAGTGCCGGAAAGTGCCTAAAACACACATAAACTGCAGAATTCTGCAGAAAATCAGCAAATTCAGCATTTGAACACACATATATCATGCAGAAATATGGTTAAATGATCCTGAATGCTTTCCTAAGTGTCGAGAATCAAAAGTGTCACAAAAGGTAACATAAAGCACACTAAACTGCATAGTTTAGCACCTTAACGAACCAGTAACCAACCGAACAACCGGACACTACCCGAAACACCAAATTTTCACTAGAAGCACTGTTTTATCATTACCAAGCTAATTATGGTCCCCGAACATCATAACACACTATATAAATATCTAATAACTAAATCCCTAACTATATACTTGATTTCTAACTAATAACTAATTGGTTAGAGCCTACACCTATACCTCCCCCCCCCCCACCTATGGAACGGCCAACATGGCCCCCACCATCAAGATTTTATCTTGATTAAATATTAGATCATGTTCCTTCACTTTAGACATAAGAACCATGAGATAAAGTCTTGTAAATGGATTATAAGTATAACTGAAGAAACACTAACCTTCACGGTAGTATCCAACTAGGACTTCAACTCTTGGCGATCCGAACTGCTATCTGCAAAACATAACACCGTTAGGACTCATTACAGGAATGGGGTTATTCCTGTAACCACCCTCCGGTGTGAGAATAAGTCTCGGTTTGGGAGAAAGTATAAGTGTGTAGAGAGAGAGAGAATAAACGAGAGCAAAATGATCATACCTTAGATGTTTACCTCTATTTATAGTTTACCATTAGGGTTTCCCTTAACTTAGGATGGGCTCCGATAAGTTAGGGATTTGCATGATCTTCCCAAAAAGTTGGAGATTCAGTTACGTAATTTATCCATGCAGAATAGAACATTCTAGAATAAACGTTTATAATTAATTATTTATAATAAAATAATAGGTAATGACCGGGTCGGGTTAGCCGATCCGGGTCATACCTCGTCATGTCCCCCCAGTCCGAAGTTATGAAATGAAATTCATGAAATCGGACTAAAAAAGGAAAAGTCAAAATTTCCCCCTTTGAGTGTAAGTTTCTCGAGTGGGGTTCCATTGTGTTTTTTGAAAAAATGGCGGCGATGGGAAAGAATGTGACAGTTAAATCATCATGAAGATGACAACTGTCACCACCCTGTTTTGACGCGTGTTCCCGTCCGTTTGTCTTTTCGAATTCGAAAAGTTGCCATTCCGTATAAATAGAGTTCCTGTTTAGGGTTTTGAGTTTCATTTCCTTCCTTGTGCACAACCATTTCTTTCAATTTCTTGAATCAAAAAATGGCCTCAAAATCCGGCGAATCGTCTTCATCTGCCCCAGCAAGTTCCGATGCCCTGTATGTTAAATGGGGGCAGACTTCATTCAACAATCTTATGCACGATTACGGGATTAGGGCGGAATGGAATCCGATGCTGCCGTCGAAAATAGACACGGCATTTCCATTGAAACAAGGTAAAATCACTTTGTTTAGTGATTTTTTCAAGTTTTGTAACTTCCGATTGCCGATTACCAAGTTCTGCAAGTTGGTCCTTGACCATTATCCCATCCACATTTCCCAACTACATCCATTAGGGTTGGTGAAACTCCGATAGTTTGAGTTTGCATGTATCGCCTTAGGGCATATCCCTGAGCTCCTCGTTTTTAGGGCTTTTTTCGTCCTTGTGTGGAAATCCCCCTTTTTTACTTTCGACAGAAGGGACACCAATGTATCTTGCTTGAGAGAAATTCCTACCAGTTCCAAGGATAAGGACTAGAAGAAGAAGTTCTTCTATATCGATGCCGCTGTTATTCCCGGAGAGATACAGTGGAGGGAGATGGGACCGAAGGACAAAGTTAAAGACGAAGCTCCTCCAGAGGATGCCTATGTGGCCAACGCTCTTTATACGCAACTATGTGGGCACCCTTCCGAGTGCACGGTAATCCCAGAGGGGGCTTTAGTGATGGCGGGAATGAGCCTGTTATGGTGTGATATAAGGCTGTATCCTTCTTTTCTGAGGGATGATGAAGGTATGTAGATTTTGTTCTTGCATATGTTTTGCCAACTGTATAAACTTACATGTATACATATCACAGGTAAATGGAGCTTGTTTGATTTTGTGGATCCTCTGCGGAATGCTGCGTTAAGGGCCGCGGACCGCATGCTTGGTGAACAGGAACCAGATGTCCTGAAGATTCCCTTGGAGCAGTTTTTGCTGCCAGCTGTGCCGGCGGACCTGGCTGCTTATATTTCTCAGCCTCCCCCCAGCGGAGGAGGTAATGTTGCTGCTATAGAGAAAAAACCGGTTAGGGTAAGAATCACCGGGAGGAAGTACATGGCCGCGGGGGCCGGTGTTTCCTCGGTTAGCATGACTGCACCTGCTGCGAGTGCTGCTGAGTTGACAAGTCTGACCCACGTGTTGAAAAACGCAAGACTTTTACTGTACCTGCCCTTACTGCTTTCGAGGCTATGCAAACTGCTTACGCCTTGCCCCTCGGTAAGTAATTTTGCCTGTGGGTGTGATGTGGACTTTGTGTTTTATGTTTCTGAACTTCTGATTTAATACAGGTTCTACAGCTGGGGTTCAAGTTGAGGGTTTGTCTACTCCCCTCATGACATCTGTGGATACCATGCCTTCCGCCACTAGCGGGCCAAACCTTTCAGAGCTTATATTTCGGGCGAGTTTTACTGCTAATGTCAGCTGTAACCTTCCGCCTCCTATGCTCACTGCTGCTGTGGCGATGACCACTAGTCTAGTATCTACGTCGTTGCCTTCCAGTATTACCCCCTCTTCCCTGTTTGACTCTCCTTTCAGTGTATTCTCTGCAACTGGAAAGGAAACACCTACGGGGTTTGTTTCTCACGAGGAAACTAGTGCTGGAGATACCGCCGTGAGCGATGCTGGAGGGTCCAATAGCGGGATTGCTAATGACAGGGCCCGCATGGGCGATGATTTGTATCTGCCCACCATCAATTGGGATCCGAATGCACAGGATAAGCGCTACCAGCCCCAGTGGAAAATGGCTGAGTCTTCAAGGTTGATCTTTCCTCCAGTGATTCAACACTGGGTTGAGCGGGCCTACCCCCCGGATGAGTCAGCGTATGTCGAGGGGTTAAACAATGAAAACTTGATGAATGCCACCATGGGGGATTCCGTTAGTCAGCCCCGGAGGCTTGCCGAGATCCGGCGTAGATGGATGCATGACAACAACGAGCTCCATCAAGCGCGGGCTACTATTCAGGAGTTGAAAGATGAGAAGTACCGCTTGGAGAGTCAACTCCAAGCCGCTGGGTTAAGGGAGAGTAGGTTTTTATCACAGAAGAACAAGGAGGAAGATGACCTGAAGCGGGTGACTGCCAACCTTGCTGAGGAGAGGATCTTATGGGCTCGTGACATAGCGGAGAAGGATCGGGTCCTTGCTCATGCCAAAACTGTTCAAGAAGAATTGGAGTGTAAAGCTATTACTGAAGCCCAAAAGGTGAGAACTGAAATGTCTGCTCAGGTGGAAAAATTCCGAATTGACACTGACTTTGTGTCTCAGGTGCAGGAGTAGTACCAAGCTTTGACTGTTGAGGTAGAAACATCTAACGCCAAGGCCCGAGCCAAACAAGTTGAGTTGGAGGAGCGGGAAGATCAACTTAGAAAACTTCAGCAACAATGTGATTCCCTTGTTTCTGAAAAGAATGTGCTTGCTCAGTCTTCCACCATCCATCAGGCATGCCTTAAGGAGGCAGAAAGTACCCTGGAGCAGTCAAACGCCGAGGTGGACAACCTAACTAATCAACTGGCTTCATTTCGGGGGGACAGGAATTGGCTAATAACTAATGGCCTGGTTGGGGCGTTTGAGTATCTCCGTCAATCGGAGTCTTTCACTGCTATGTTAGACCGTCTTTCTGTCTCCACCTATCAGTCTGGCCACCATGATGGTGTGTACAAGGGCTACTTTGAATGTCAACAATCAAAGAATATTACTCCCGCCTTCCACACAACTAGAGTCAAACTCCAGGGAGACATGGCAGATGCTCTTGAAGCAGGGTGCAACGATCCGCTATCCGCGTATGAGGATTTAACGAAGAAAGTTGGTGAAGATGGCGTGGATGCCTTACGCCTAATGCTGGAACCAGTGGAGGAGTCGGAGCAGGAATGAGTGTTTTCGTTTTGTTTATTATGTACACTATTCCTCAGATATTTTGTAAGAAATTGTTTTACTTGGTTTTTGCGCAAATACTTGATTTGTTTGTCAGACATTTAATGCTAATGTCATGATTGACGACACCGCCGTTCATCTGAAATGTGGCGATTTGACATGTCATGATGGCTTTTTATTAATTATGCTGTCGTCATCACTGCCAAACTATTTAAAATTCTATAAATTAAGTTGCTTTTTCCAAATTTGGTAATTCGAAAAGATGAGTCGGAGGTGTTACAAACAGAGACTTTCCGACATTTTACAACGATTGGATGCAGCCGATGGTCTGATTAATCTCCAAATTCCGGTGACGGAGGAGATGATCAGAGGAAAAGATGTGCATTCTGATGATGCTTTACCCCGGGTTAGCCGGTCTTGCAAAAGCATCATTTATGAGGAACCTGCAAAAGATGATGCAGGTGCGGCCTCACTAACAGCTGATACTCTGATGGGAGCTTTTCCACCGGATCATGTTCAACGCTGTGAGTTGGTGTACGAACGGCGCCGTGGTGGCCGTTCTGGTAAAAACCAGGTTGGTGATCGGGAGGTGGTGGCTCTTCCGGTGGATGAGGAGAATGTTGACGACTTGATCGTTGATCCTCACCCATTGGAATATTATGGTGTGGCGTTGCACACCCCTGCAGATGTGAGAGCAACGCTTTCCCAGAAGTAGATGTTTAGAACATGTTCGTTTTTGGTTCCCGTATGTTGGTATTTAGCAACAGGGACAAGTACTTGGTTTTTTGTAAGTTAGTTGTATGTATTTATTACCAAAATACCTATCTTTTTGTAGTGGTTAATGTATCTATTACCAAGATACCCACTCTTAGCGCTGTATATTTATGATCCTTTAACTTATATGTGAAAAATGTTTCGTGTCAAGGATGTTTTTTTACCGTTATTTGCAGTTTAAATGCGATAGTAATTGTTCATACCGTAAAGTGCACTATGGATGCGATGGTAAATGTTATTGTGCATGTAAGTAATGAGAGATAATCATAAAAAAGAAAAGAACTTTTATTAACTCAATACTTAAAAAGAGACATCGTTGGAGATGGATTACACTTGTTTGTAAAAAAGAAAACAATCACACCCGCCGTTAGGGGCAAGGTACTACATATAACATTTTTTTAATTGAGCCGCGTTCCAGCTACGTGGAACCGCGGTACCATCTAGCCTAGATAGGCGGTAGGCCCCATTTCCTAGGTCTTCTTGGATGACGTAGGGGCCTTCCCAGTTGGGTCCCAATTTGCTGGAGGGTTCCGCTCTACTGGCTTCATTATCACGCATGACGTACTCGCCCTCCTTGAAAGTGTGCTGTGCCACGCGCTGATTATAGTATTTTTCCAGAGTTTTCTTGTACTTTGCCTCGCTGATGGCGGCTGCCTCACGCCTTTCTTCGAGCAGATCCAGGCCTTCCCTTAGGAGCCTGTCATTATCGTCATTAGTAGTGAGACGCCGTAGCGAGGGCAAACCAACTTCCGCGGGTATCATTGCTTCCGCGCCATAGGTTAGGCTGAAGGGGGTTTCATTGTTACTTGTCTTAGGCATTGTTCGATGTGCCCAGAGAACATTCGGCAGTTCTTCCACCCAGGAGCTTCCTTCATAACCTAGCCTTCTTTTTATACCATCTAGCAAACTCCTATTTGCCCGCTCCACCTGGTCGTTTCCTTGGGGGTGTGCTACAGATGTGAAGATTTGTTGAATCTGAAGTTCTGCACACCAATCTTGCAAGACCCTATCGGTGAACTGCGTTCCATTGTCACTTACCAAGTATAGCGGCAATCCAAATCGACACACAATGTGCTCCCAGATGAACTTTTTGGCGTTTTCAGCGGTTATTTTAGCTAGAGGTTTGGCTTCAACCCACTTGGAGAAATAGTCGATTGCCATAATAAGGTATTTTAGCTTCCCGAGGGCCAGTGGGAATGGCCCCACGATGTCAACCGCCCATTTCTGGAAAGGCCAGGCCGATGTGACTGGGATTAAGTTGTTCTTGGGATGGAGTGTTTGAGGAGCACATTTTTGGCAACTACGGAACCTTCTGAGTTCCTCTACCGCGTCTTCATGCATCCCAGGCCAATAGTACCCGGCGATATGGATTTTGGCCACAACTGCCCGGGGTCCAGCGTGAATGCTACATATGCCCGAGTGTATTTCTTGGATTAGATATTTTGCCTCTGCTGGGGATACACACCGCAGTAGTGGTCCCAAGTATGATTTCCTGTATAGTACGCCTTTGTTGACTTCGTATTGCAATGCCTTGGTCTGGATCTTTTGGGCTTCACCCCTGGCGGGAGGTAATTCACCCTTTGTGAGGAACTTTAGTATTGGAGTGTACCAACAGGGTTCTTCTGCCGTGAGGGCGGAGACTTCCCGGGGTTCAATAGAAGGCATATGCAACGTTTCTACCTTTACTTCTATTTCCATACCCGAAGTAGCAAGTTTGCTCAAGGCGTCTGCTATTCGGTTTTTTCCTCTGTGGACGTGATTAAGCGTGACATTGTCAAAGGAAGCTATCAGCTTCTTTGTTTTAGCCAAATACTTTGCCATTGATTCGTCCTTGGCCTCGTAAGTTTCGTTTACTTGATTATTAACCAGCAAAGAGTCAACATATGCGTCAACTCTTGTGGCTCCCATAGATTGGGCCATCCTCAAGCCGACGAGTAGCGCCTCATATTCTGCTTCATTGTTTGAGCATTCAAAATCAAAATTTAAGGCGTACATCAGCCTTATTTCATCTGGGCTTATCAGCATGAGACCTGCCCCGGAACCTTTCCCGCTAGATGATTCCTCGGTGTAGAGCTTCCAGGTTTGCCTGGCTGTACTTGATTCTGGTATGTCCTGAATTGTGGGATCCTGTATAATTTCTCCATCAGGAATTTCAGCGAAGAAGTCGGCGATCACCTGCCCCTTGATTGCTGTTCGTTTTCGATACTCGATATCCAGGGCTCCCAACTCGATCGCCCATTTAGCCAATCTTTCCGAAATCTATGGCTTGTGCAGAATTTGCTGTAGCGGGTAATTTGTTAAGACCTATATGCGGTGCCCTTGAAAATATCTTCGGAGTCGCCGGGTCGTGTGAACCAGTGCTAGTACCAACTTTACAAGTGTTGGATACCGCGTTTCGGGTCCCGCCAAAACTCGGCTGATGTAATATATAGGTGTTTGTATCCCATCTCTTTCCACCATGAGTACCTCGCTTACCGCGTTATGGGCCGCTGCCAGGTACATTTTGAGTAGTTCTTCCGGGTATGGCGCTGTCAACATGGGTAGTTTCTCAATGAAACGATTCATGTCTTGCAGGGCTTCTTCCGCTTCGCTGGTCCATTTGAAGTTTTTCTTATTAAGGCAATCTTTCAACATCTTTATAAATAGCAAAGATCTCTAGGCGTGTCTTGCCAGGAATCTATTTATGGCCACTAGACGCCCGTTTAGCGCTTGCGCCTCTTTCAAAGTCCTGGGGGAGGGCATCCGCGTTATAGCGGCTACCTTTTCCGGGTTAGCTTTAAAGCCGTCCCGGGTGACCACTACCCCAAGAACTTGCCTTCTTCTACCCCAAACGAGCATTTCTTGGGGTTGAGCTTAATATTGTATTCTCTGAGCTTTTGGAAGGTTTCTTCAATGTCTTCAAGCATTTGTTTTTCTTCCCTGCTCTTGATTACCAAATCGTCAACATATACTTCTAAGTTTCTGCTGATTTGTTTTTCGAAAGCCTTGTCCATGAGCCGCTGATAAGTGGCTCCGGCGTTTCGCAGGCCAAAAGGCATTTTGGTATAACAAAAAATGCCCACATCGGTATGAAACGCCGTTTTTTCTTCGTCTTCCTGGACATTTTGATCTGGTGATAACCCTTATAGGCGTCTAGGAAGCACTTGTACCTATAAGGGACCAGAGAGTCAACCTTGAAGTCCATCTCAGGCAGCGGGTTGGCATCTTTAGGGCATGCTTTATTTAGATCTTTAAAGTCGATGCACATTCGCCATGTGCCGTCTGGTTTCTTGACCATCACAGGGTTTGATACCCATGTGTGATACTTTGTTTCTCTGAGAATTCCAGCTTCAACCAACTTTCGTACTTCTTTAACTACCGCTGCTTTTTGATCCGGAGCCATGCTGCGTTTACCCTGTGCAACGGGTTTAATGCCCGGGAGTGTTGCTAGCTTGTGCTCTGCCTTATCCCAGGGTATCCCAGTCATGTCAGAGTGCTCAAAAGCAAAGATATCGGCGTTCCTTCTCAGCAGCTGTTTCAGGTTGTTTCTGACTTTAGGGGAGAGGCTGTCCCCTATTGTTACTGTCTGATCCGGATGGCGTGTGCTTAATACCCACCTTTCCGGGCCGATGGTGCCCGTAGGCCCTTGACGACATCTTTTGGTATTCAATACTTCTCCCAGCTTGTCTTGAAAATACTGTTGCAACACCCCGCGGGGTGGGAAACTTCATAAACCCCCGCGCTGTGGAGACTATAGCATCCAATTTCCCCAGGGTGAACCTTTCGATGATTACATTGTGGTAAGACTCAGCGCGTACCACAAGGAATGTAAGGAGTATGGTTCTTTCCCGGGGTTCTTGTCCGAATGTAACTGGGAAAGTAATTTGGCCAATTGGATCAACCTTCTCTCCAGTGAAACCTTTAATAGGGGCATGTACTGACTCGAGCAGTCTTCTATCTTCTGGTTGCATTCTATTGAAGCAATGCTCATAGATGATATCTTCGGAAATCCCGGTATCTACCAGGATCCTCGTCATGTTATAATCGCCTACCGCAGCGGATATGATTAGCGCGTCGGTGGTTAAGTGCAAATCTTCCACACGTGGCTCGATTGTCATGGTTGCTAGCATCCAAGGTTCGAGCGTGTAGAAACTCCGTTTAGCCCCCTTTCCCTTATCAGTATATACCATGTTTAGCTCTCGTGGCCTCTTACCCGCCCCTTTATCGTTTTCTTCTTTGACGAGGGCGGGCCCTGTATGATGTCTCGAACCAGATGAGCCAATTTACCCGCCTTCACGAAATACTCGATCTGCTTCTTCAATTGAAAACAGTCATTGGTATCATGGCCGCTCCCTTTGTGGTACTCACAGTACTTGTTGGTGTCTTTGTTGGTGTAACACCTGTGCCTCCACGGCCATCAAACAAATACCAAACCAATGAAATATTGTATTTCATACTTGGGATTTGTAAAAATATGTGTATCATTTGCACATATCAATTTTTGTTCAAATTCAAACTCTAAATCGCTTTCTGGAAGGTTATACGCGCACCGACGCGTAAATATAACAAGTTTAATGCAAAAAACACTCCGGAACAGTGACATAGGCTTAACATACCTTAAATAACCTTTACATAACTTAGAAATAAGTTTGGAAGGCTTTGGTATGGCAAAATCAAGTTAATACGCTTACAGGGACTAAAGTTGACAAACTGCGAAAGTATGCCAATTTGAACTATAACAGACATTCCGGATCATGGCCATAAGTTAAACATACCATAAATATCCTCTACATAGCTTAGAAATAGGCTTTGAGGTGTTCGGTACGCTAAAATAAACTTTTGGGTCATTCAGGGACTAAAAGTGCCAAAAAGTGCACAAGTTTGCACTTTCGCGCATAAGTTACGTTCTGAATTCATCCGGACATCCAAAAATTTATGTAAGCACTAAAACATTTTATTTTAGTGTTTGGCATGAGAAAAATCCATTCGTCACGCCATTTGGATCATTTTTCACGCTTATGCGCATTCCTTCGTAATTAACCGAACAACGTAACCGTACGGCTAAACGAACCGACACCCGAGATATTTTTGAACACATTTTAAGTTCCCTATACTTTAACTTCATTTTATAACTTTTAAATGTAGTTAACGGGGCTTAAACGTGTCAAAAAAACGCATCGAAAACCAAGTTTTGAGGTTGTAGGGACTGAAACTGTAAATCTGCCAAACTAGGTCCGTAAGTAGGGGCCAGATGCAGCAAAACGTTTTTTTACAGCTGTTAACAGCCCTTAACAATCTCCAAAGGCCAAGTTCCTAGTGTCAAACTCTTATGGTGGATGGCAAATGAGTTACCACAACTTTCCAACAAGTGTACGGCTTGGATCGTGCCCCCTTTTCCAAGAAATGATCCTAACGGTGAACCAAAAACTATAAATACCCACCTCCACCCTTCACTTTTACTCACAAGAATCTGATCTTATGTGCTCTAAGTTGAAACCTTTGTTTCAAACCTGAGATATTTTGATCTAGATTAGCATTCGGGGACCCTTCGTAAGTGTTCCTTCGTTCTTTTATTGCTTTTCGAGTCCGAAAGTCAAACTTTGTTTGACTTTCTGCATTGACCAGTTTATGGTCAATGCGAAGTTCGTTTGAACTTCGCAACGTGATTGTAATCACGATGGCTATAGTCCCTTGTGACTATGCCTAATGATTACCACGTTGTCTAGGGTCGTAAGGGTAAGCGATCTAATAAATCGCTTATACCTTCGAACCCGACCCATTTGGTCGATCATTAGGATCCGACCAAACACATTAGGTGACCATAGTATATAGGGAATAACCTTCCGAGGTTATACCTTATGGTCGCTTCGTTTAAGTAGTTGTATGATAGGTAGTTTATATGCCTTAGGTAAATTACCAAAATACCCCTTTGATGCCAAAATTCATTTTAAACATATGTAACATAACTTTTGACATCTAAACTGATTTGACAACCATATTAGACATGTTAAGGCATATTTTACTTGTCATAGGACTAGTTAGGCGTTCCGAACGCGTTTCACGCGAGCGACGCGTTAAAGTAGCATAAGCTACCTAAACGGGTCGTAATGGGTCGTAAGCACTTATGTTAGGTTTCATTTAGTATGTAGGCTTTGTTAAACCATATTACACGAGTCTCCATACTCGTTTGGTTTACGAACCCTCATTCTATCCGATCTTCCGATTTAGGTCCGGTATATTAACATAGTTACCTATATTAGGTGCCGTTTGATTCCGTGATCTCTAGCATTGCTTGGTGGTTATCTTAGGACTTCTGAGCAATCTCAAGTGAGTACATAGACCCCTCTTTTACTGTTTTCCAAACATTTTGGGGTGGAACACATGTGCCTACTTCTTACTTTCGTGCTTTCCATGTTTTCACATCATATACTTGCTATATTCATTAGTACATTTATAGTACATGATTTCATTGTCTTACATTACATTTTATGCTATGTATGTCCATTTAGTTCATACTTAGTACATCGTTTCACATCACATCACATGCTATGTATGTTCATTTGTTGCATGCTTAGTACAGTTGTTTTCATCACATGCTTACATTTTGATATGATATTTGGTTTGTTTTGGTGGATCAATATACATTCATTAACACTGATCACGCCGTTCGTTAGTAGGTAGTGGTACCATAGGAATTGACAACTCCCGTTCCGGACATCCTGGGTAGGTGGGGATGAAAGGAATGACCGAATTCGATATACATTTACAACAAGATAGACCTTTAATTTGTTTAAGGGTTTATCGCCATAGTCTCAAGGCTTGGATGTATGCATTCTCACAATACCGCATAGGTATTTGTATCAGTATAGCATGCATTTCCACAAAACATAGCTTTGATTTAAACCTTGTTTTACTTCAATACTTTGTTTTTGTGCATATGGTTTAGTTGATATATTTCACTAGCCATACATATCATTTTGGTTACACATTACATGATTTACAGTTGACACATAAACATTATTGACATTGGTTACACATTACATGATTTACATTTGACACATAAACATTATTGACATTGGTTATACATTACATGACTTACATCTTGGCAATAAACATTTTGACATATTATTCAATACGTTTGGCAATTGGCTTAAACATAGACATCTTACATTGTTGGTTTGGTTTGAGTAAGTGATTTAAGTAACGAGGCGTGTGTAATATGATACAAGCATGGTGGATACGCCGCTGGTACTTCCTATATATAAGTGATTGTATGGTATTACATATCGTAGCGTTATTTGAATCATTTCAATTTGAGACATATAACATTTTATACAAATAACATACTTTTCACAAGACATTAATTTACAAACAACTTACTTTTTTTACAAACTCATTTTACATGGTTATTCATTTAACCATACATTATTCTCTTATTTATACATATCATCTGATCTTATCGTTTTTCAAATGATTTACAAGACAAAGCAAATTACAAGGTTCATGACTAAACATTTTCTCAAACATAAGTCATGAATTCTGTTTTCACAAAACCTATGTATCTCATAGGCATTTTTATGCTGACGTACCTATTTTCACATGTGTTTTCAGGATATGATGCATAGGACTTATCAAGATACACATAGGCGGACTTGGGCCTTAGTGACAATAAAAGATGCAAGACTAGTTATTTATGTTATGTTTCTTTGATTGTCAAGACATTGTAACTCTTTTAATCAATAAAACAATATTTAAATTTCCATGTGTTATGAAACAATGATTCTGTTACAACACTCCCCGACGTTTCCGCCACGTTTTGTTGTCCTACGTGGTCGGGGTGTGACAGAAAAGTTGGTATCAGAGCCCATGGTTATAGAGAATTAGGTTATTAGTAATACTTTGACCTAGTCTATAACCTTCTTAGGACCCTAACGCGAGTTTACTTGCGTTTAGTCATAAAACAATACTGTCACATATCCTTAGGCGACAACCACAACAAGAACATAAATTTCAAAACCGCTTTGAAAACTAATCATCTGTTCTAGGATGATTGATTACTAGGTTTTGAACCCTCTATTGTAAGGTTTTGAACCCTTTGTTATAAGGTTTTGAACCCCTTTGAGCTTTCAAATCTCGTCAAAGTTTGGGTCGTATAAATTGAACACGTGCAAACTGGAAGAGTGAATGCCTGTACCCTGAGTTTTCTGTCGAAGGCTAGAGTGTTCGTACAAATCCGCAATATCGGACCAGTCACTCTTACCTGGGAACTCTTGGGGCGAGTGTTCACTTATAGGCGAGCATGTCTCCAGTAATACATTAATATGACCCGTTTACTTTGATTTCTCACCATCTCATTTGTTTGCCTTAGGTAACAAACAAATGATCCCAATTTTCATTCGTTACCATTCTTTATTGATTATCCAATAACCTTTCACTTGTTTATTCCTATGTCTTTCATTTTCTTCTAGAATGTCTCTTCCTCTCAGCACTGGTCAAATGTCCGAGCGAACAGCCAAATTTGCCCAGCAAATAGGCGAAGTGATTCAGAAGACTGTGGATTTAGGCATTGCCATGGCTCGTCTCAACAATGAAGCCTCTGGTCTCGACAATGAAGCCACTCAAGAGCCACCAAAGGAAGCAGAAGTCAAGCCAGTACCAAAATCAAGGAAGCGTAAGGCTTCAAGGAAACCCGCAGCGGTTACACCTAATCAAGCGGGACCTAGCCATGTGGCAAGGCCACCAGCTAGGAAGCCATACATAGGAACTGCCCCTTTGTGCAAACAATGTAACCGCCATCATTCAAACCTCATACCCTGCTCCAAATGTACCTACTGTGGACGGAGGGGACATTTGGTCAACACATGCCGCTTTGCTATCCAAAACAAAGCTGCTATAAACCTTGCTGCTACCCAACTCCAAGTCAACCCTACTCAAGCTCGTTTTCCATCTGGTACTTGCTACAACTGTGGCGAGACGAGCCATTTCAGGAACAACTGCCCAAAGCTTGCTAATGCAAATCCAACCCACGGATGAGCAGTTGGCTGACTAGAAGATGTTGCTGTCTTATGCTTTTATTCTCCTGTTTTCTTGTAATGTGAAACAATCTGTTTTGTTTATAAATAAATTATTGTTCACAATTCTGATATACAAGTGTAGTTACATGTGTGTATGACTTTTCCTATGATACCTACATCAAGAAACTATGTACCTTGCAAACTACTCTTGTGATTTCTCTCTTTCAAATGATCGCTCATGATTCCCTCAAAAATTTTAAGTACTCGTTTCATTCTAAGAAACGAAGTACATGAAATAAAGTGAAATTATGAGTAATCGTGCTTTTTACACATCTGTGCCATTAAATCCTTGGTTAGATAACTAAGGGTAGTTTCAAATCTCATACCCATTACGTTTTGATTTTTTTCAACATACACAGTACAAGTATTTCAAAAACAATCTTCATGATCTCAAAACATTTCATATAGTTTGAAAACAATTTTTTTTTTCAAATGCATTGTCTATGTTATTTCAAAAACATTGGTTATGTTTTCAAAAAAAAAACAACTTTCATAATTTCAGAATATTTCATATAGTCTAAAAACAATATTAACATAGTATAATTTCTTATCAAGTGCATGATTTCAAAAGCATCATTCATGTTTTCCAAAAACCTTATACATAATTTCAAAAATTCATTTCGCATGATTTTAAAACATTTTTATAAATATACTTATCTAAAAACCTACTTTATGATTTCAAAAGTATTATATATAAGGTTTCAAAAACATTTTTAGAACCCCATGCATAGTTTTCCAAATATATTTTCCTCATACATTTACTTAACCTTCAAATTCTGCTTCATATGTTGCCTTGGCATATCTAGCATCTCAACTTCATAAGCATTTTTACTTCATGTTTTGACATAAGCACGTCCAGTGCAAGGTTTCAAAACATCTTCAACTTCTAAAATCCATATGGGATCTTTTTATCTTCACATTTAGACCCTTGTGGATGATCATCATTCAAATCAGAGTCCTTAATTGGATTCCTTATGTACCTGAATTCGAACATTTCGGTTCCTTATAATCGAAATCGAATTTCTCTTTTAAAAATCTTTCTATCTTTATAGATAGATTCTTGTAAATGTTTAAAGTGCCAAATGAAATCCACGAGATGGA
This sequence comes from Helianthus tuberosus, assembly GCA_030545235.1. Lineage (NCBI taxonomy): Eukaryota > Viridiplantae > Streptophyta > Magnoliopsida > Asterales > Asteraceae > Helianthus > Helianthus tuberosus. The sequence goes on along the minus strand of CM060365.1, from coordinate 106,491,938 downwards.
TTCCTATTGTACTTTAAATGCATGTGCTTTGTCAACAAAACAAATTAACAAATAAACAATCTTTGTGGTTATACGACTATGTGTTTATTCATCTTATGTTTTCTTTTATGCATTTTGTGTTTTTATACTCTGGATATTCGTTATCCAAATCCTCGCAGGATCTTTCATATCTCCATATGAGGGATTCGTAGCAGGGTAGTCAAAAGGTACTACCTTAAATCCTTAATGGGCTTCTATTTAAGAGTTAAGACCCTTGGATTATATAGTACCACTCCATGATTCATAAGAGACCCTTTAGAGGTCTAGTAAAAAAGATTGATTCACAATTTGGTTAAAGGACGACATCTAGTGATGTAGCTGGACAGACTCCTTGATAGTCTATTTAGATCATTTATTGATTTAGTTAAAAGGACTCTTTGGCGGTCTAGTCACACTCATCACAGGATTGTCCATTTGGTTTTACCCTACACATTATAAAATAGACTGTGTGAACTGTGCAAGGAATTGTAAAATTATGGACGCGTACATAATTATGAAATTTAGTGCACAGAAACCCAGTAAGATTTATTATGTGTAAGAACCGATAGCGACAACAATAACAAAATGAGAACGATGTAATGGAGGTACGGTGGACGCACCAATGACGCTTCATATACTTGTATATATAAGTGTCCCTCTTACATTGCAAGCATAATGTTATTAAGGTTACTAGAAGTTTAACCAATGTTGTTCGATCTTTTCAACTTCATGTTTTAAACTCTCACAAGTTTCCTCTAAATAAATTTCGGGACGAAATTTCCTAAAGTAGGGGAGACTGTAACACCTGTGCCTCCACGGCCATCAAACAAATACCAAACCAATGAAATATTGTATTTCATACTTGGGATTTGTAAAAATATGTGTATCATTTGCACATATCAATTTTTGTTCAAATTCAAACTCTAAATCGCTTTCTGGAAGGTTATACGCGCACCGACGCGTAAATATAACAAGTTTAATGAAACAAACACTCCGGAACAGTGACATAGGCTTAACATACCTTAAATAACCTTTACATAACTTAGAAATAAGTTTTGAAGGCTTTGGTATGGCAAAATCAAGTTAATACGCTTACAGGGACTAAAGTGGACAAACTGCGAAAGTATGCCAATTTGAACTATAACGGACATTCCGGATCATGGCCATAAGTTAAACATACCATAAATATCCTCTACATAGCTTAGAAATAGGCTTTGAGGTGTTCGGTCCGCTAAAATAAACTTTTGGGTCATTCAGGGACTAAAAGTGCCAAAAAGTGCACAAGTTTGCACTTTCGCGCATAACTTACGTTCTGAATACATCCGGACACCCAAAAATTTATGTAAGCACTAAAACATTTTATTTTAGTGTTTGGCATGAGAAAAATCCATTCGTCACGCCATTTGGATCATTTTTCACGCTTATGCGCATTCCTTCGTAATTAACCGAACAACGTAACCGTACGGCTAAACGAACCGACACCCGAGATATTTTTGAACACATTTTAAGTTCCCTATACTTTAACTTCATTTTATAACTTTTAAATGGAGTTAACGGGGCTTAAACGTGTCAAAAAAACGCATCGAAAACCAAGTTTTGAGGTTGCAGGGACTGAAACTGTAAATCTGCCAAACTAGGTCCGTAAGCAGGGGCCAGATGCAGCAAAACGTTTTTTTTACAGCTGTTAACAGCCCTTAACACTCTCCAAAGGCCAAGTGCCAAGTGTCAAACTCTTATGGTGGATGGCAAATGAGTTACCACAACTTTCCAACAAGTGTACGGCTTAGATCGTGCCCCCTTTTCCAAGAAATGATCCTAACGGTGAACCAAAAACTATAAATACCCACCTCCACCCTTCACTTTTCCTCACAAGAATCTAATCTTATGTGCTCTAAGTTGAAACCTTTTTTTCATACCTGAGCTATTTTGATCTAGATTAGCATTCGGGGACCCTTCGTAAGTGTTCCTTCGTACTTTTATTGCTTTTCGAGTCCGAAAGTCAAACTTTGTTTGACTTTCTGCATTGACCAGTTTATGGTCAATGCGAAGTTCGTTTGAACTTCGCAACGTGATTGTAATCACGATGGCTATAGTCCCTTGTGACTATGCCTAATGATTACCACGTTGTCTAGGGTCGTAAGGGTAAGCGATCTAATAAATCGCTTATACCTTCGAACCCGGCCCATTTAGTCGATCATTAGGATCCGACCAAACACATTAGGTGACCATAGTATATAGGGAATAACCTTCCGAGGTTATACCTTATGATCGCTACGTTTAAGTAGTTGTATGATAGGTAGTTTATATGCCTTAGGTAAATTACCAAAATACCCCTTTGATGCCAAAATTCATTTTAAACATATGTAACATAACTTTTGACATCTAAACTGATTTGACAACCATATTAGACATGTTAAGGCATATTTTACTTGTCATAGGACTAGTTAGGCGTTCCGAACGCGTTTCACGCGAGCGACACGTTAAAGTAGCATAAGCTACCTAAACGGGTCGTAATGGGTCGTAAGCACTTATGTTAGGTTTCATTTAGTATGTAGGCTTTGTTAAACCATATTACACGAGTCTCCATACTCGTTTGGTTTACGAACCCTCATTCTATCCGATCTTCCGATTTAGGTCCGGTATATTAACATAGTTACCTATATTAGGTGCCGTTTGATTCCGTGATCTCTAGCATTGCTTGGTGGTTATCTTAGGACTTCTGAGCAATCCCAAGTGAGTACATAGACCCCTCTTTTACTGTTTTCCAAACATTTTGGGGTGTAACACATGTGCCTACTTGTTACTTTCGTGCTTTCCATGTTTTCACATCATATACTTGCTATATTCATTAGTACATTTATAGTACATGATTTCATTGTCTTACATTACATTTTATGCTATGTATGTCCATTTAGTTCATACTTAGTACATCGTTTCACATCACATCACATGCTATGTATGTTCATTTGTTGCATACTTAGTACAGTTGTTTTCATCACATGCTTACATTTTGATATGATATTTGGTTTGTTTTGATGGATCAATATACATTCATTAACACCGATCACGCCGTTCGTTAGTAGGTAGTGGTACCATAGGAATTGACAACTCCCGTTCCGGACATCCTGGGTAGGTGGGGATGAAAGGAATGACCGAATTCGATATACATTTACAACAAGATAGACCTTTAATTTGTTTAAGGGTTTATCGCCACAGTCTCAAGGCTTGGATGTATGCATTCTCACAATACCGCATAGATATTTGTATCAGTATAGCATGCATTTCCACAAAACATAGCTTTGATTTAAACCTTGTTTTACTTCAATACTTTGTTTTTGTGCATATGGTTTAGTTGATATGTTTCACTAGCCATACATATCATTTTGGTTACACATTACATGATTTACATTTGACACATAAACATTATTGACATTGGTTACACATTACATGATTTACATTTGACACATAAACATTATTGACATTGGTTATACATTACATGACTTACATCTTGGCAATAAACATTTTGACATATTATTCAATACGTTTGGCAATTGGCTTAAACATAGACATCTTACATTGTTGGTTTGGTTTGAGTAAGTGATTTAAGTAACGAGGCGTGTGTAATATGATACAAGCATGGTGGATACGCCGCTGGTACTTCCTATATATAAGTGATTGTATGGTATTACATATCGTAGCGTTATTTGAATCATTTCAATTTGAGACATATAACATTTTATACAAATAACATACTTTTCACAAGACATTAATTTACAAACAACTTACTTTTTTTACAAACTCATTTTACATGGTTATTCATTTAACCATACATTATTCTCTTATTTATACATATCATCTGATCTTATCGTTTTTCAAATGATTTACAAGACAAAGCAAATTACAAGGTTCATGACTAAACATTTTCTCAAACATAAGTCATGAATTCTGTTTTCACAAAACCTATGTATCTCATAGGCATTTTTATGCTGACGTACCTATTTTCACATGTGTTTTCAGGATATGATGCATAGGACTTATCAAGATACACATAGGCGGACTTGGGCCTTAGTGACAATAAAAGATGCAAGACTAGTTATTTATGTTATGTTTCTTTGATTGTCAAGACATTGTAACTCTTTTAATCAATAAAACAATATTTAAATTTCCATGTGTTATGAAACAATGATTCTGTTACAACACTCCCCGACGTTTCCGCCACGTTTTGTTGTCCTACGTGGTCGGGGTGTGACAGAAAAGTTGGTATCAGAGCCCATGGTTATAGAGAATTAGGTTATTAGTAATACTTTGACCTAGTCTATAACCTTCTTAGGACCCTAACGCGAGTTTACTTGCGTTTAGTCATAAAACAATACTGTCACCTATCCTTAGGCGACAACCACAACAAGAACATAAATTTGAAAACTAATCATCTGTTCTGGGATGGGATCAGGTGGGGGAGCAACAAAAGGGCGAACAGGTGCAATGTGCTCAACAGGATGGTCAACAGATGTATCAACAACAGGTAGAGGAACAACAGGATCAACAATGACATGATCGCCCTCTAACAAAGGAACATCCACGGGGAGATCATCAACAGGTGGGTCTGCTATAACAGGCTCAATAGGGATGCCAGCATGTACGGGGTCATGCTCAAGTATGGGGTCTAGAGCGGCTGCCTGCTCAGGGGCGACGGCAGGCTCGGGATCATCAAAAGCCATCTCGAAGTCAAACTCGGGGTCGATAGGATCTACTGGGTCAGCTGGGTCCTCCATGGGCTGATCCATAGGTATAAACTCGATATCATGATCCGAGTCGAATCCCGGGGGAAAGATAGGATCAGAATCCTCTATGTCATCATGGTCAAACGCAAAGCTGGGAATAGGTGCAACAGAGGATGCCTGGTCAGGATCAGAATCATGCGCAAAGTGCTGTGCGCTCAATGTGTGAGAAGGTGCGGATGCCACAGACTCGAAGGAGTCTGGGACAGGAGAATGTGCAGGCGAATCCTCAGCGGGAATGTCAGCGATCATCAGAAGATCGTCCGCAGGAAGAAGGGCCTCGCCCTGGATCTCATCCTCAAAGGGCTCATCCTCAAACAGGTCAATATCGCCATCAGCCTCGGCGTCCAGAAGAAAATCATATGCTGGATAAACGGCTAAGGGTATAGGGGCCAGAATCTCTACTAGAGGTAGGTACTCAGCGGGAGGGTCATCTGCAGGCTCATCAGCACCATCGGGTAGTGCAAAAGGCTGGAAATCATCCTCGTCAATACTGGTATAGTCAGATGTGTGCACCTCATGCTCGGAGGATGTGTCACACCCCGACCGCGTAAAACAACAAATCACGGCGGAAACATCGGGGCGTGTCGCGACAGAATTAATTGTTTCATAACCATGGCATACCAAGTTGTATTTTATTTATAAACAAAGGTGTTACATTGTTTCAAACAGGTAATTAAAGAGTTCAGATCATAATTAAACATAGTCTATCATCTTTTAAAGTCTCTAAGGCACAGGTCCGCCCTAGTATCATGATCAACATCCTATGGAAAAGCACCTGAAAACACATGTGAAAATAGGTACGTCAGCATAAAAATGCCTGTGAGATACATAGGTTTTGTGAAAATAGGATTCATGACTTGAGTTTAAGAAAATGTTTAATCATGAACCCCGTACTTTGCTTTGTCTTGTAAATCATTTGAAAACAATAAGGTCAGATGATATGTATAAGTAATGTCAGGTTAAATAAATAACCATGTAAAAATGTGTTTGTATAAGATAAGTTGTTTGTAAATCAATGTCTTGTGAAAAGTATGTTATTTGTATAAAATGTTATATGTATCAAACTGAAATGATTCAAATAACGCTACGCCATGTAATACCATACAAACACTTATATATAGGAAGTACCAGCGGCGTATCCACCATGCTTGTATCATATTACACACGCATCGTTAACTTAATCAAACCAAACCAACCAATGTAAGAAGTCTATGTTTAACCAATTTGTCAAATGTATTGAATAATATGTCAAAGTGTTTATGTCAAGATGTAAATCATGTCAAATGTCTATGTCAAATATCCATGTCAAATGTCTATGTCAAATATCCATGTCAAATGTCTATGTCAAAATATCCACGTCAAATGTCTATGTCAAAATGTCATGTATGGCAAGTGAAATGTCTCAACTAAACCACATGCACAAAAACAAAATATTGAAGTAAAACATGGTTTAAATCAATCTTATGTCTTTGTGGAAAAATGCATGCAACTATTTAATATGAACATTTATGCGGTATTGTGAAAATGCATACATCCAAGCCTGGCGACTGTGGTGATAAAACCCTTTAAACAAATTAAAGGTCTATCTGTCTTAATGTCAACGAATTCGGTCATTCCTTTCTGTCCCCTTTCCCTGGGATGTCCGGAACGGGAGTTGTCAATTCCTATGGTACCACTACCTACTAACGAACGGCGTAGCTAATGTTAATGAATGTATTGTCCCATGTAAACAAACCAAATGTCATAACAAAATGTGTCATGTAAAACGATGTACTAAGTAATGCACACAATGGGCACACCTAGCATGAAATGTCATGTAAAACGATGTACTAAGTAATGCACACAATGGGCACACCTAGCATGAAATGTCATGTAAAACAATGTACTAAGTAATGCACACAATGGGCACACCTAGCATGAAATGTCATGTAAAACAATGTACTAAGTAATGCACACAATGGGCACACCTAGCATGAAATGTCATGTAAAACAATGTACTAAGTAATGCACACAATGGGCACACCTAGCATAAGATGCAATGAAATCATGTACTATAATGTACTAACGAACATAGCATGTATATGATGTAAAAACAGGAAAGCATGAAAGTAACAAGTAGGCACATGTGTTCCACCCCAAAACAGTTTGGAAAACAGTAAAAGAGGGGTTTATGTACTCACATAAACACCTTGAAAACATTTAAAAGAGGGGGTTCTATGTACTCACTTGAGATTGCTCAGTTGTATAAAGATAACCACCAAGCAATGCAAGAGATCTCGGAATCAAACGGCACCTAATATAGGTAACTATGTTAATAACCGGACCTTAATCGGATGATTGGATAGAATGAGGTTTCGTAAACCAAACGAGTGTAGAGACTCGTGTCATTTGGTTTAACAAAGCCTACATACTAAATGAAACCTAACATAATTGTTTACGACCCATTACGACCCGTTTAGGAAGCTTATGCTACTTTAACGTGTCGTGCGCGTGAAACGCGTTCGGACCGCCTAACTAGTCCTATGATAAGTATTATATGCCTAAACATGTTACATAATCAGTTACATGACAAAAGTTTAGGTTACATATGCTAAATTACCAATTATGTATGAAAAGGGTATTCTGGTAATTTACCTAAGGCATATAAACTACCTATCATACAACTACTTAAACGTCGTGACCATAAGGTATAACCTCGGAAGGTTATTCCCTACACTATGGTCACCTAATGTGTTTGGTCGGATCCTAATGATCGACCAAACTGGGTCGGGTTCGAAGGTATAAGCGATTTATTAGATCGCTTACCCTACGACCCTAGACAACGTGGTAATCAGTAGGCATAGTCCCAAGGGACTATGACCATCGTGATTACAATCACGTTGCGAAGTTCTAACGAACTTCGCATTGACCATTACTGGTCAACGCTGAAAGTCAAACAAAGTTTGACTTTCTGACTCGAAAAGCAGTAAAAATAATGAAAAGAACGAAAGAATACTTACGAAGGGTCCCCGAATGCTAATCTAGATCAGTATAGTTCAGGTATGAAACAAAGTTTCAACTTAGAACACAACTAATAAGATTCTAGTGCTTAAAAACAATGAAAGGCATGGGGTATATATAGTTTTCGGGTAACCGTTAGGATCGTTTCTTGAATAACGTGATCGAATCTCGTGCGTACACTTGTCGGAATGTTATGGTGCCACAAATGCTCCTTATCTTAGTGACACATCAACTCAAAACATGTGGTGGAGGATCAAATGGCTGCAACTTGTGATTAGAAACATTTAATCTGGTCTGATAGTGGGAAGCGGCCCGCTTTAGGATCATACAAAAACAATGCGGGCCGCTTGGGGCCTCTGATCTGCATACAAGTTTCAAAAATGACAGTTTAGGTCCCTGCACGTGTTTAAGGCCATTTCCGACACTTCTAAGGCCCGTAAAGCCAACTTTAAGGCCCTAAAATGATGCCTAAACATTGTGGACTTGAAACATGTTCAAAAATATGTCGGATGATGGTTCGTTTGGTCGTACGAACGCGATGTTCGCTTAATTACGACGAAATGCGCACAAGCGCGAAAAACGATCCAAATGACGAAACGAATGGATTTTTCTTAAGGCGAACACTAAAATATAATGTAGTCATGCTTTCATAAATTTTTGGATGTCCGGATGTATTCAGAACGTAAGTTATGCGCGAAAATGCAAACTTGTGCACTTTTTGACACTTTTAGTCCCTGAATGTCCCAAAAGTTTATTTTAGCACACCAAACCCCTCAAAGCCTATTTCTAAGCTATGTAAAGGATATTTAAGGTGTGTTTAACTTATGGTCATGTTCCGGAATGTTCGTTACAGTTCAAATTGACATACTTTCGCAGTTCGTCATATTTAGTCCCTGTAAGCGAATTAACTTGTTTTTGCCATACCAAAGCCTTCAAAACTTATTTCTAAGTTATGTAAAGGTTATTTAAGGTATGTTGAGTATATGTTGATGTTCCAGAGTATTTCTCGCATTAAACTGAGTACGTTTACGCACTAGTTTGCGTATAACTCTCCAGAAAGCGATGTAGAGTTTGAAATTACATAAAAGTCAAAACATGAAAAATGTATAACATAACAAAACAAACATTGGGATCAAATAACATTGTTTTATTGATAACAGAACTGTTCATAGTGATTACAAGCACAGTTGTTACAGTCTCCCCTACTTGTGGAAATTTCGTCCCGAAATTTATTTAGAGGAAACTCGTGGAAAAAGGTGTGGATATTTCGCCTTCATTTGATCTTCGCGTTCCCAAGTAAACTCAGGTCCACGTTTAGCTTCCCAGCGAACTTTGACCAAAGGAATGCGCTTGCGTTTAAGCCACTTGACTTCACGTTCCATGATTTCCACTGGTTTCTCAACAAATTTCAGTGTTTTGCCAACACGAATTTCGTCAAGCGGTATGGAGTAATTCTCATCAGCTGTACACTTCTTGAGATTGGACACGTGAAAAGTTGGATGAACATTTCCCAGTTCAGGAGGTAACTCAAGTCTGTAGGCTACCTTTCCGATTCTTTCGACGATCTTGAATGGTCCAACGTATCTAGGTGCAAGTTTTCCTTTCTTTCCAAATCTGATCACACCTTTCCAAGGTGAGACCTTAAGTAATACTCGATCACCGACTTGAAATTCAAAGGCTTTGCGTTTTGGGTCCGCGTAAATCTTCTGACGGTTTCTAGCTGCCTGAAGGTTATCACGAACTTTCTTGACCTTGTCAGTTGTCTCTAAAATGAGGGCAGGTCCAGTAAGTTGAGCCTCGCCAATCTCATTCCAGCAGACTGGTGAACGACATTTTCGACCATAGAGAGCTTCGAAAGGAGCCATTTTGATGCTAGTGTGATAACTGTTGTTGTAGGAGAATTCAATCAACTTAAGATGTGAATCCCAGCTACCACCAAAATCGATCACACAAGCTCTTAGCATATCCTCCAGAGTCTGGATTGTTCTCTCAGATTGACCATCTGTTTGCGGATGATAAGCTGTGCTTAGATTTAGTTGGGTCCCCATGGCAGATTGCATGGTTCTCCAAAAATGAGAAGTGAAACGAGCATCTCTGTCAGAAATGATGTTCAAAGGAACACCATGTCGAGCCACAATTTCATCTACATAGATTTGAGCAAGTCTGTCAGTAGGAAAATCCTCGCGGATTGGCAAGAAATGTGCTGACTTTGTAAGACGATCAACGACTACCCAGATGGCATCATGACCTTTCTTTGTGCGCGGGAGTTTAGTAATGAGATCCATAGTAATGTTTTCCCATTTCCAAACTGGGATCTCTGGTTGCTCCAATAAACCAGAAGGACGCTGGTGTTCAGCCTTAACCTTAAGACAAGTAAGGCATTTGGATACGTATAAGGCAATGTCTTTCTTCATACCAGGCCACCAATAGTGAATACGAAGATCCTTGTACATTTTATCTGAGCCCGGATGAATAGAATAACGAGACTTATGGGCTTCATCCATAAGCAAGGTACGAATATCATCCTGGCTTGGGACCCACAAACGGTCCATGAAGTAATATGACCCATTGTCCTTCAGTTCAAGAGCAGGTGTTATGTGATAGGGAAATTCCTTATCCATCAAACCTTGTGAAACACAAGATTGATGGGCTAGAGAAATGCGTGCTTGGATATCGGATCAAGCTTGAATAACAGATTGAACACGTACACAATGAAGCTTAGTACGTTCCTTACGACTCAATGCATCAGCTACGACATTCGCCTTACCAGGATGGTAGCGAATTTCGCAATCATAGTCGTTTAAAAGCTCAACCCAACGTCGCTGTCTCATGTTGAGTTCTTTCTGGTTGAAGATATGCTGAAGACTTTTGTGGTCAGTGAAAACCACACATTTTGTACCGTACAAATAGTGTCTCCAGATCTTGAGAGCAAAGACAACTGCACCCAACTCAAGATCATGAGTGGTGTAGTTCTTCTCATGTATCTTCAATTGTCTTGATGCATAGGCTATGACTTTGTTCCTTTGCATAAGAACACAGCCAAGACCCAATTTCGATGCATCACAATACACAACAAAATCATCATCACCCTCAGGCAATGATAGGACAGGCGCATCGCAAAGCTTCTGCTTCAGGTGTTGAAAAGCTTCCTCTTGTCTGAATCCCCAGTAAAAGGGCATTTTCTTCTGAGTTAGAGCAGTTAGAGGAACTGCAATCTTAGAGAAGTTTTCAATGAAGCGGCGATAATAACCCGCTAGACCAAGAAATGAACGAACTTCAGTAGGAGTAGAAGGTGTATCCCAATCCTTAATCGCACTGATCTTGGAGGGATCTACATGAACACCTCGTTCGTTGATAATGTGTCCCAAAAATTGAACTTCTTTAAGCCAAAATTCGCACTTGGAGAATTTGGCGAAAAGTTGCTCTTTCTTCAGGAGTTCCAGAGTAAGACGAAGATGCTGCTCGTGATCAGCTCGCGTCTTAGTGTAAATCAAGATGTCGTTAATAAAAACAATGACGAACTGATCCAAATAAGGTTTGCAGACCCTATTCATTAAGTCCATGAAAACAGCAGGAGCATTAGTCAAACCGAATGGCATGACTGTGAACTCGTAATGTCCATAACGAGTACGGAACGCTGTCTTGGGAATATCTTCTTCATGTACCCGAAGTTGATGATATCCGGAACGCAGATCAATCTTCGAAAAATAAGAAGCGCCTTGTAACTGATCAAAGAGGTCGTCTATGCGAGGTAGAGGATATCGATTCTTGATGGTAAGCTTGTTAAGCTCACGATAATCGATACACATCCTAAAGGATCCATCCTTCTTCTTGACAAAGAGAACGGGAGCACCCCAAGGTGAAAAGCTGGGACGGATAAAACCTTTGTCAGAGAGCTCCTGAAGCTGCTTAGACAACTCTTGCATCTCAGACGGTGCAAGACGATATGGAGCTCTGGCTATGGGATTTGCACCAGGTACGAGATCAATGCGGAACTCGACTTGGCGTGCTGGAGGTAGACCAGGTAAATCTTCAGGGAATACTTCAGAATAATCCCGAACGACAGGAATATCTGAAATAGACTTACCCTTGCCTTTATCTTCTGTAACATGTGCTAAGAAAGCCACATAGTTCTTCTGCAGATATTTCCGAGCTTTAAAACAAGACATGAGTTTGAGACCACCGGTAGGCTTCTCACCTTGAACATGCAGGATCTCGCCTGTCGAAAGCGGCACACGAACAATCTTCTTAGAACAAACTATCTCTGCGTGATGCTTGGATAACCAATCCATTCCCACAATAACGTCGAAGCTTCCAAGTTGCATAGGCGCGAGGTCAATAGGAAAAAGATGGTCGTTAAGATTCAACTGGCAGTTGCGAAGAACAGAATCAAGAATAATGGGTTCACCACTAGCAACCTCTACTGTCAAATATTTGCCTAGTTTCGTTCTAGACACTCGAAGCATTGGTTCAAAGGACAAAGACACGAAACTCTTATCGGCACCGGAATCGAAAAGAACAGATGCAGGCTGATTATTAATAAAGAACGTACCGTTCACCACATTATCGTCAGCCTGTGCCTCTTGGGCATTCATGTTAAAAACTCGGCCTCGAGCCGGAGCCTGATTCTGGTTCTGGTTCTGGTTCGCCAGTCTTGGGCACCGATTTCTATAGTGGGTCAGATCCCCACAATTGTAACAAGCACCAGGTGGGTATTGTGGTCGTGCAGCTTGACCCTGTTGTGGAGCAGGAGGCTGAGCAACTTGTTGAGCCGGGTTCTGAACCGCGGGATTCTGAGCAGACCGACAAACATTGGCAAGATGGCCTGACTTCCCACAGTTAGTACAGAAACGGCATGGAAGTTGTGGCTGGTGGTGACTGTTGCATCTATTGCACAAAGGTGCATTCCCTGTATAGGGTTTCTTTGCTGGAAGCTGTGCGGGTTGGTTGGGAGCTGCCAGATTAGCTTGGGCAGTGATAGCAAAATTTTGGGAAGCCTTACGCTTCTTTGCCCTCTTTGAAGAACCAGAGTTCTTTCCACTCCCGTTTTGACCTTTCTTGCTATCTTCCTTGTCAGCCGACTGCTTCTTGCCCTTGTCACCCTTCCTGTGTAGCTTTCCCTTTCTAATCTGCGACTCAGTCAATGTCGCTGATAACTCGATCGCCTGACGAAGTGTGGCAGGGTTACTACCAGTGAGAATATCTTGTACCGAGTCAGGTAGACCATCGATGTATCTCTCGATAGCCTTGTCGAGTGGGGGACCATTGTTGGGCAAAGCAGACTCAATTCTTCAAACCGATCAGTATAAGCCCTGTGCTCACCACTATCTTGCTTCAAAACATCAAACTCTTTCTCCAACGCTCGCTATTCATGGCGAGGACAGAATTCCCTCATCATAAGGGCTCTAAGTTCAGCCCATGTCTGTGCGAAAGCAACTTCTGCACCCCGGTCTCTCATAACCCCGTTCCACCATGTCAAAGCCCTCTTCTGAAATACACTCGAGGAGAACTCGACCTTGCGATTATCCGGACATTGCACATGGCGAAAAGTATTCTCTATGCTCTCAAACCACTGAAGAAGCCCAGTCGCTCCCTCAGAACCACTAAACTTGAGTGGTTTAGCCTGGTTAAAATCCTTGTATTTGCATGGAACATTGTTGTTGTTGTTGGCTTGATTCCATTGAGCAAAGAGATTTGGAAACTGAGCAGCCATCTGCTGCGCAATAATTTCTGCCAGCTCGGCAGTTGCTATCTGATTTTCGCGTCGAGGAGGCATTCTAAAAGAGGAAAACATGAAAGGAAACGAGTGAGATGATTGGATGAAGAGAATGAGATGAAACAAAATCAACAAAAGTAAAGATGGTGGTCATTCGTCCGTATCACAAAGCAAACAAACGACACACAGTGACTAATCAAAGTAAATGGGTCAAAAATAATGTATAATGAAGACATGCTCGCCTATAAGTGAACACTCATCCCAAGAATTCCCAGGTAAGCACAACTGGTCTCGCGTCTGGTTGAGATGTATACGAAGTGCTTGCCTAGACAGAAAACTCAGAATACAGGCATTCACCCTTCCAGTTTGCACATGTTCACATTATTTAAAACCCAAAACGTTTGACGGGATTTTTGAAAATTAGAAGGCACAAGGCCAAAAACCAAACTTGAAAAGGGTTCAAAACCATAAAACAGAGGGTTCAAAACCTTACAATTGAGGGTTCAAAACCTTGTAAAAATTTATTCAAAAACAGATGATTGTTTTTCAAAAATTGTTTCGGAAAAATTTTGGTTCCTTGTTTTGTTAATCACCTAAGGATAGGTGATGTACATGTTTTAAGATCTAAACACAAGATAACTTGTGTTAGGTTCCTAGAAAAGTTATAGTCTAGGTCAAAGCATTACTAATAACCTAATTCCCTATAACCATTGGCTCTGATACCAACTCTTCTGTCACACCCCGACCGCGTAAAACAACAAATCGCGGCGGAAACATCGGGGCGTGTCGCGACAGAATTAATTGTTTCATAACCATGGCATACCAAGTTGTATTTTATTTATAAACAAAGGTGTTACATTGTTTCAAACAGGTAATTAAAGAGTTCAGATCATAATTAAACATAGTCTATCATCTTTTAAAGTCTCTAAGGCACAGGTCCGCCCTAGTATCATGATCAACATCCTATGGAAAAGCACCTGAAAACACATGTGAAAATAGGTACGTCAGCATAAAAATGCCTGTGAGATACATAGGTTTTGTGAAAATAGGATTCATGACTTGAGTTTAAGAAAATGTTTAATCATGAACCCCGTACTTTGCTTTGTCTTGTAAATCATTTGAAAACAATAAGGTCAGATGATATGTATAAGTAATGTCAGGTTAAATAAATAACCATGTAAAAATGTGTTTGTATAAGATAAGTTGTTTGTAAATCAATGTCTTGTGAAAAGTATGTTATTTGTATAAAATGTTATATGTATCAAACTGAAATGATTCAAATAACGCTACGCCATGTAATACCATACAAACACTTATATATAGGAAGTACCAGCGGCGTATCCACCATGCTTGTATCATATTACACACGCATCGTTAACTTAATCAAACCAAACCAACCAATGTAAGAAGTCTATGTTTAACCAATTTGTCAAATGTATTGAATAATATGTCAAAGTGTTTATGTCAAGATGTAAATCATGTCAAATGTCTATGTCAAATATCCATGTCAAATGTCTATGTCAAATATCCATGTCAAATGTCTATGTCAAAATATCCACGTCAAATGTCTATGTCAAAATGTCATGTATGGCAAGTGAAATGTCTCAACTAAACCACATGCACAAAAACAAAATATTGAAGTAAAACATGGTTTAAATCAATCTTATGTCTTTGTGGAAAAATGCATGCAACTATTTAATATGAACATTTATGCGGTATTGTGAAAATGCATACATCCAAGCCTGGCGACTGTGGTGATAAAACCCTTTAAACAAATTAAAGGTCTATCTGTCTTAATGTCAACGAATTCGGTCATTCCTTTCTGTCCCCTTTCCCTGGGATGTCCGGAACGGGAGTTGTCAATTCCTATGGTACCACTACCTACTAACGAACGGCGTAGCTAATGTTAATGAATGTATTGTCCCATGTAAACAAACCAAATGTCATAACAAAATGTGTCATGTAAAACGATGTACTAAGTAATGCACACAATGGGCACACCTAGCATGAAATGTCATGTAAAACGATGTACTAAGTAATGCACACAATGGGCACACCTAGCATGAAATGTCATGTAAAACAATGTACTAAGTAATGCACACAATGGGCACACCTAGCATGAAATGTCATGTAAAACAATGTACTAAGTAATGCACACAATGGGCACACCTAGCATGAAATGTCATGTAAAACAATGTACTAAGTAATGCACCCAATGGGCACACCTAGCATAAGATGCAATGAAATCATGTACTATAATGTACTAACGAACATAGCATGTATATGATGTAAAAACAGGAAAGCATGAAAGTAACAAGTAGGCACATGTGTTCCACCCCAAAACAGTTTGGAAAACAGTAAAAGAGGGGTCTATGTACTCACATAAACACCTTGAAAACATTTAAAAGAGGGGGTTCTATGTACTCACTTGAGATTGCTCAGTTGTATAAAGATAACCACCAAGCAATGCAAGAGATCTCGGAATCAAACGGCACCTAATATAGGTAACTATGTTAATAACCGGACCTTAATCGGATGATTGGATAGAATGAGGTTTCGTAAACCAAACGAGTGTAGAGACTCGTGTCATTTGGTTTAACAAAGCCTACATACTAAATGAAACCTAACATAATTGTTTACGACCCATTACGACCCGTTTAGGAAGCTTATGCTACTTTAACGTGTCGTGCGCGTGAAACGCGTTCGGACCGCCTAACTAGTCCTATGATAAGTATTATATGCCTAAACATGTTACATAATCAGTTACGTGACAAAAGTTTAGGTTACATATGCTAAATTACCAATTATGTATGAAAAGGGTATTCTGGTAATTTACCTAAGGCATATAAACTACCTATCATACAACTACTTAAACGTCGTGACCATAAGGTATAACCTCGGAAGGTTATTCCCTACACTATGGTCACCTAATGTGTTTGGTCGGATCCTAATGATCGACCAAACTGGGTCGGGTTCGAAGGTATAAGCGATTTATTAGATCGCTTACCCTACGACCCTAGACAACGTGGTAATCAGTAGGCATAGTCCCAAGGGACTATGACCATCGTGATTACAATCACGTTGCGAAGTTCTAACGAACTTCGCATTGACCATTACTGGTCAACGCTGAAAGTCAAACAAAATTTGACTTTCTGACTCGAAAAGCAGTAAAAATAATGAAAAGAACGAAAGAATACTTACGAAGGGTCCCCGAATGCTAATCTAGATCAGTATAGTTCAGGTATGAAACAAAGTTTCAACTTAGAACACAACTAATAAGATTCTAGTGCTTAAAAACAATGAAAGGCATGGGGTATATATAGTTTTCGGGTAACCGTTAGGATCGTTTCTTGAATAACGTGATCGAATCTCGTGCGTACACTTGTCGGAATGTTATGGTGCCACAAATGCTCCTTATCTTAGTGACACATCAACTCAAAACATGTGGTGGAGGATCAAATGGCTGCAACTTGTGATTAGAAACATTTAATCTGGTCTGATAGTGGGAAGCGGCCCGCTTTAGGATCATACAAAAACAATGCGGGCCGCTTGGGGCCTCTGATCTGCATACAAGTTTCAAAAATGACAGTTTAGGTCCCTGCACGTGTTTAAGGCCATTTCCGACACTTCTAAGGCCCGTAAAGCCAACTTTAAGGCCCTAAAATGATGTCTAAACATTGTGGACTTGAAACATGTTCAAAAATATGTCGGATGATGGTTCGTTTGGTCGTACGAACGCGATGTTCGCTTAATTACGACGAAATGCGCACAAGCGCGAAAAACGATCCAAATGACGAAACGAATGGATTTTTCTTAAGGCGAACACTAAAATATAATGTAGTCATGCTTTCATAAATTTTTGGATGTCCGGATGTATTCAGAACGTAAGTTATGCGCGAAAATGCAAACTTGTGCACTTTTTGACACTTTTAGTCCCTGAATGTCCCAAAAGTTTATTTTAGCACACCAAACCCCTCAAAGCCTATTTCTAAGCTATGTAAAGGATATTTAAGGTGTGTTTAACTTATGGTCATGTTCCGGAATGTTCGTTACAGTTCAAATTGACATACTTTCGCAGTTCGTCATATTTAGTCCCTGTAAGCGAATTAACTTGTTTTTGCCATACCAAAGCCTTCAAAACTTATTTCTAAGTTATGTAAAGGTTATTTAAGGTATGTTGAGTATATGTTGATGTTCCAGAGTATTTCTCGCATTAAACTGAGTACGTTTACGCACTAGTTTGCGTATAACTCTCCAGAAAGCGATGTAGAGTTTGAAATTACATAAAAGTCAAAACATGAAAAATGTATAACATAACAAAACAAACATTGGGATCAAATAACATTGTTTTATTGATAACAGAACTGTTCATAGTGATTACAAGCACAGTTGTTACAGGATGTGAGGTCATCAGATACGATAGGTATGGGTCCAGTGGTGTCCGAAACGCCAGTACCGGCTGAGTCCATGAGTCTGTAACATAAACACAAATATGCTCAAATAATCAGTCATACAATCAGATAATCACATAAGTCACCAAGTAAGGTATCACATAATTCTCCTAGTCCCACTAGCCTCCCAGTCTCCTAGACTGACATTCCTAGTCCCACTAGCCAAATTCCTCCCAGTCTCTAAGACTGCTATATCCTCCACCTCGACCTCCTAGATCGAGCCTCGGTCTCCATGACCGAGCCTCAGCCTTCATGACTGAGCCTACTCTTCCTAGTCTCACTAGCCATCTACCTCGATCTCTCAGACCGAGCCTCGGCCTCTCAGACCGAGCCTCAGCCCTTCTAGACTGAGCCTATAAATAATAAAATGTGCTCAACATTCGTTTGTAAAAAGTTTTGGATCTGGACTTAAGTGGTATGCAGAAAAATGTTTTCGTGAGAGCCCTAGTGATCATAGTCTAGACTCGAGAAAGAATCCTAGTTCGCTATGATCAGAGCTCTGATACCAAGCTGTCACACCCTGGCTTTGCGGAAGCGTGGTTAATTTGGTGTGACTTCTTAATACCACAGCTTAACCATAACAAAGCTATATGAAATAAAATCATGCAAGATCATCCATTCGAATAAGTTTTAAAACCAGAGTAACATAACATTGTCTTAGGGACTTACAACCTCATAACATAAAACATTGTCTTTGAAAAACATAAACATCAACATGAAATAAACGCAGTTTAAGATTTGTGACTCGTCCAGGAAAAAGTCACATTTCCTAAACCCGGATAACCTCGGAACCCATATGCAGCGGGAAAACATAACATACCGCGCCAGGTCTTTAATTTCCTGAAATACATGTAAGTTGAAAAAAATCAACAATAATGTTGAGCGAGTTCATGTGTAAGTGAGTAAGTAAACCTTTGTGAGTATAAAAATAGTCTTGGTATGTAGCAAATAAGGGAATTGAGATCACCAATGGTTTGCAAGGCCACTGATATATGTGAAGTGCAAATAGGGAGACTCAAACCTAGCAGATTTCGCCACGGCAATAGTATGTGGACAAAGTCACCCCAAGGTCCGTTTCTAGTTTGGCCTGGGGCTGGGCTCGCTACACCCAGATAGATCTACCGCTCCTGTCCCTCGGTCCCGCCATGAGGACTAATGGCCTCATATTGCTCCTACCCACTCACATGATCTAAGTAGTAAACCTCCTTACGCTAACCATACCATGTATAAAGTACTCGTAATCATAGTAACATGTATTTCACCCCTGTAGTTAAGAAAACTGAAAACAGTTAAGAGAAAAGGGGGACATGAACTCACAGTCGGTGCGTCTCTACCAAGTACTCCAAATCAGGCAGCTTTGCGACGACCTACAGGTGCTAATTTCTATTAGACGGACGGCCGTGCCTTAGCTTTATAGTTTAAGTCTTTAGGAAATAGTTAGACAACTATTTCGTGTTTACATTCTGTATATACTTGGTAGTTATTCTCCTTCCCAAGGATGGGGGATTCAATACATGTGCGTTCAAATTATATCATTAAGTCTCACTTAATATATATATATATAATTCCAATTCCAAAATATAAGTATTTTCCTCAAAAATATTATATTTTCATTTCACATAATTTTTCTCCAATAATACGTTGTTAAAATACGCGTTCATAAATATTTCCGTAAGTGCGTAAGTTACGTTTTAACAATCGAGTGGTAATATACTTACCGGTGTAACTTATATATTTATGGTGAAAGCGTTCGTATTATTTTGGATTTGTTAACGTTCGTAAATATTATTTTTACTCTAAAAATAATATTTATGTATTTTCACAAAATAATCATAAACAGTGTGTGAAAAATATATATTTATCACGTTAAATTTTGTGAAAATCCCACCTCCGAATATTTAGTAAATAAAGTCATGGCGAAATTCATATTTCGAAAACATGTCAAAAATAATTCTAACACTTGTAGTGTAAATAGTTCTAAGTGTTAGGTTTTTAGAAAAATTTCGCCAGAGTTTCCTCTGTAACTGGAGGTGGCCACGCTTTCAAGCGTATCATTTTCTTTAACAAATCAACTCAACAATTTTCTTTTTTTGATCAGAACAACTTTCATCACAACAACTAATCAACATAAGTGCAAATTGCCGAAAATTACATGAACTTGCAGTTTTCCCAAAACTGTGGTGTAAATCCCCTTAAATTTAGTAGATCTTCATATAAGGTAATTTGATCTTGTAAAAACCTTGTTTTTAGAGAAAATCTATCTTTACAACTTCCAGTCATCTTTTACAAAAACTGTTATTTTGTCGGATCTTTTCATTTCACAAGTGTTTACACACTTGTGGTTTATAAAAATCATTCTTGTTAGTGTAAGATCCATTTTTAGAAAGCATGATTCCTTTAACGCTTGGTCCTTTGAAAATACCACTTGCAGATACGTAGATCTGCTAGTTTTAAACACTATTCCACAAGTAAAACATTTTTACACAAGTTCATGATTCGTGTGTGGTAGAGTTTCACCCTTTAACCCTTGTATCATTCAAAACAAGCTTATGTTAAGATCCATGACCTTACCATACCGGGTTAAACGATGATCCGAGCTACCACATCATAGATCGGGCCTAAATAATCATACATTTCGAATACTACATCATTTACACAACATATAAGCTTTTAACCACTATTTTTAGTGTTTTTAGTAAACTTTAGAGCATCATCTTGCATGTTAACGAGTTTTAACCGATACAAATCCTTTTAACCACTTTAGAATAGATTGAGAAGGTGTTCTAAGCAACATACCACTAGCTCGAGGCTAGGGAAGAATCTTGACGAAAATGGCTTGGATAAAAGCAAGATAAAGAGGTCCTTCGCGTTCCGTTTGCTCCAAGACTCCTTGTGTACAACCCTTAACACTTGTATGATGTTGGAATGTGATGATGGAAATCGAAAGGTGGTGGTGGTGTTGCTTGTGTCTTCGGCCGAGAATGAGCAAGAGAGGGAGAGAGTGTGTTGTGTAGTGTTGAGTGATGGATGATTGTGTTGTGTAATTAGTTGAACTTATAGACTAAGTTTAGAGTTATTATCCAATGGAAATTGTGTCTAATAGATATTAGGCAATGGTGATTAAAATAATCACCAAGGTACAAGGTATGTCCCCTCTTAGTTGGGGACGGTTAGGAGGGGGGGTAAGCTAGTTCGATTCCAAGTATTAGTTAGGTTATAGTTAAGTTAAGTAGGTTAGTTAAGCACTTAACTTGGTTAGTAGTGTGTTATGCATTAATGCGGGTGCTAGGGTATTCAGGGACCCTAACTGACTCAGAAAGAGATAAATAATGAAAATAACAATATTTTCATGTTTCGGGTAACGCCCGGTTGTTCGGTTGGATAGTAATCCGTTAAAGCGCTTAATAAAGCTTTAAAGTGTCGTTATTACCCTTTTTAGTGACACAACTTATTTCTGACACTTTGGAAAGTGTCTAGTAATATTTTTCTCATGTTTTGGCACTTTATTAGTTAGCTAAAAGCTGAATTAATATGTAAAGTGCTGAATTTTTGTGCTTAGAGCACGTTTTAGGCACATCCAGTCATTGTAACTTATTCCTAGAGACGCAGTTCTACAACCCTTGTATCCCTACACTCACCACTAGTGTAGCAAAATATTTCTGGCTCATACAGGCCTTAGAGGCAGTGTCTGCCTGATGCTGGCTTTATCAGCATGTTCAATAGGTTATCCATTATAGTGCTACTGTGCTTTTTGTGCATCATGTTTGTCACTAAGGTGCTGTAAGCAAAATATGGAGTGACAGCAAATAAAGTATGATGCAAGTAAGTGCATGTATCAGTATGCAAGTAGCAGTTTATTCACAAGTTCAAGCAAGCACAGTAATTAAGCAGTAATTAATTATTAATTAAGTCGTACGGATACCTGGTTTAGTGAGGGTTGTCACATTCTCCCCCCGTTAAATAAATTTCGTCCCGAAATTTAAGTTCTGCTTGTAGATGCAGGGTTCTTTGGAAAAAGGTGGGGGTATTTCTCTTTCATCCGGTCCTCACGCTCCCAGGTGTACTCAGGACCGTGCCTGGCATTCCAACGAACCTTGACGAGCTTGACACTGCTCCGGCGGGTCTTGTTAACTTTCCAATCCGTGACCTCAACAGGTTCTTCAACGAAGTGGAGCGTGTCGTCAACATGAATCTCGTCGGTGGGAATGGCAACGGTGACTTGAGTTGGACTTTTCTTTAGATTGGATACATGAAAGGTGCCGTGAACACCATTCAGTTCAGCAGGTAGGTCCAACTTGTATGCTACTAGTCCTATTCTTTCCAGAATTCTGAAAGGACCAATGTAGCGCGGATTTAACTTCCCACGCTTTCCGAAGCGTGCCACACCCTTCCAGGGTGAAACCTTCAATAACACCATTTCTCCAACTTGGAATTCCACATGTTTCCGGTTTGGATCCGCATAGGCCTTCTGTCTGTGGCGAGCTGCTTCGATGCGTTTAAGAATCTGCGCGATCTTGTCTGTCGTCTCTTGGACGATTTTGGGACCAGCGAGCTGCCTATCACTTGCGTCAGCCCAACATAAGGGTGATCGGCACTTGCGTCCGTAAAGGGCTTCAAATGGCGCGACACCAATACTGGTGTGGTAGCTGTTGTTGTATGAAAATTCGACCAAAGGCAAATGCTTATCCCAGCTACCGCCCAAATCCATAACACACGCTCTCAGCATGTCTTCCAGAGTCTGTATCGTTCGCTTGCTTTGACCGTCGGTTTGCGGATGAAACGTAGTGCTCAGATTCAATTGGGAGCCAAAGGCTTCTTGGAAGGATTGCCAAATCCTTGACACAAACCTTCCGTCTCTATCAGAGATGATTGAGAGAGGTACTCCATGACGTGCGACGATCTCTCTCATGTAAATTTCAGCCAATTTGCTCGTATTATCCTTCTCTCTGATAGGTAAGAAATGTGCTGACTTCGTTAATCGGTCCACTATTACCCAAATAGTGTCATGGCCTCTTGGCGTTCTTGGCAACTTCGTAATAAAATCCATGGAGATTTGTTCCCATTTCCACTTGGGAATCTCAGGTTGTTCCCATTTGTTCCCATTTCCACTTCTAGACCTATCATACCGCGAGTCCGTTCTGTCACTTTTCTGGTATCGGTCTCCTCTACCTTTACCTTTAGAGCCCCGCTGTTCTCTGTCATCCAGGTTTTTCTGAGCCTATTTCTTTCTGTTGGCCGCGTGGCTGGCGGCAACAGCTTTCTCTTGTGTGACGTATACCTTGGCTATTGATGTGCGCAAAATGCAACATATAAATTACATCAATTGTGGCATAAAACTAACCCTTTTTTAGTACTAATGTTGGAAAAAGTGTGTTTTTGTCTTCCTTTTGTATTTTCAGGATTAAATGCGCTCAAATTAACAAAAGAATCAAAAAGGCAGCTAAATCTAACATAAATACAAGAAAAGGAACAAACATGGCATGCCCGACCTCACCGACAGCATCTTCCCAAGCAAAACAAGAGAACAGAAGGCTGAACACGCCCCGTGCTCAGTGAACAGGGGGCGTGCCCAAGTGTCAGCATAAAAGACAAAGCTGTAGAAGCTTCTATTGCCCACCACGGGGCCGTGCTCAGCAGACACGGGGCCGTGGTCAACTATAAGATTCGCAGAATCCAGGCAAATCTTGATAGTACAGATACGCTTCTGCACACGGGGTCATGCCCAGCGGACACGGGGGCGTGGTCAACTAATGCAGACAAACTGCAATTAATGAAGACAGAGAAGAGGATGGACACGGGGCCGTGCCCAATGGACACGGGGTCGTGCCCAATGGACACGGGGCCGTGCCCAATGGACACGGGGCCGTGCCCGAGCTACTGTTCAGGCTATAAATAGGGGTGCTTGGCTCATTTGAAAACCATCCCTTGGCACACCACCTCTCTCACACTTCACCCACCACCCACCACCATCACAACACCATCATCCACCACCATCATCCATTGTCCATCATAGAGTGTGTGAGTCGTCTCGGGATCCAAGATTGATCGTAAGAGTTCTTGACAATCAAAGGCCATGTTTGCCTAAGTCTCTTACATCACTTGGTGAAGACAAGTGTCTAGTGTAATACCTTTTATTTTCAATCTTTTCGCACTTTTTACTTGGTTATGTATTAATGACTTTAATAACTAGTTTCTTATGTTGAAGGTGATTCTTCCTTATCGTTTGTCCGTGGTGTCTTGGCATTATTTTACTGTCTATATAAAATAAAAGATTTTCACCATTCATATCTCCACGGTCTATATGGAGGTATGTTGGCTACCTGGTCGGGGGTTAAGGGAACGGTTTGGTAAGAGTCTTGCCTTGTTCAGTGTATAGATCCTGCAAGGACCTGGGTCAAATTTAGTAGGACCTCCTTCAATACCCACCGGTATTGGATGGCGGGGGTCCAAACTCTTTTATCCCCTCATATGTAAGCTACTATTAATACTTTAACCCGGCTACTTAGGACTGTATCCCTGCTGACTCAGACTACTTAGCCGAGGGTAACGTCACCTTCAAAAGAGGGGCCTACCACAATATGCATTAATAACTTAATTAATTATCTTTCAATAATCCGACCCTTTAGGATTGTATCCTTGCTGACTCAAACTACTGGGTTGAGGGTAACGTCACCTTCAAAAGAGGGGCCTACTACAATAACTAAGATAATCTCTTAAAAAGTGCAAAAGTGCGGAAATAATCAAAGGTTACACTAAACACGAGTCGGAGCCAAGTGATTCATCTTGTCTATCTATTTTTATTTTTATTTTATTTTTCAGCATTTTAGTTAGTTTTTATTTTTCTTGTTTAAAAACCTTTTTCTAACTTTTGATTTGATTAGACGTTGAGGATAAACCGGTACTAAAAGCTCTTGTGTCCTTGGACGACCTTGGTATCTTGCCAACACTATACTACGCTCACGATGGGTGCACTTACCCATATGTGTGTTTGGTGTTAGTAAAATATCATGTTTTATAAATTTAAAACTTGACTAACGTGTAAAAAGGGCTTAAAATCTACTTAATTCCATATACCACCACACACGCATCAAGTTTTTGGCGCCGTTGCCGGGGACACAAGGATTTTAAGAAAGTTAGGAATCAGCGGCCTAATCGTTTTTTTCTAATTTTTCTGTTTTTTTAGATTTTTCGTAGTTTTTCAGCTTCTGCAGAACTCAGCACGGGTCGTGCCCGCTGAACACGCCCCGTGCTCAATCCTTGGAACTGGCAATCTTGTTTTAAGTCAGACAGTAAGCTGAACACGGGGCCATGCCCACTCAACACGCCCCGTGCCCAAGATTCAGTTACTGAAAACAGAACCGTAAGATCCCGACGGTTGGTAATTTCTGACCCAAACATGAGTGATAATGATATTTTTTACTTTCGGCACTCTTATGGTACGTGGTGTCAAATATGTGGTGGCTCTCATAAAGAATTCGAATGTTATTTTCTAAATTATAAGCCCCACTATATAGACCCATCGTTTTCCCGTAGCCTTAAGAGGGTCAAAAGTAAAAATAATCCCTATCTCTCCCTCGAATGCTCTCAACCGGATCTTCTAGGAGAAATGCTTCTTGATGAACTATTTCAATTGGAAGATATAATTCTTAATTGGTTGAAAGAACTTAGGATAGATTTCAATAATCTATCTCAAGACAATAACCAAGAAGAGTTGTTGGGATCGCATTCAAACAACTTCGTTGTTCCTGACGATACCTCTAACTCTAGCAAGGACTTGAGCGATAGTCATCCCTGTGTCGATTGTGCCGTGAAGGACTCCCCATCGACTTCGTTCGATGCATACATAGACCTGAGCGATTCGGCATACACCTTCTTTAACGAGAGCCCGGGAAAGGGTTGGACTTGTCCACCTACATATAGCATAGGAATCACCCTCACCGATAATCTCTTGCATTCTTGTCTTAATCTTGAGCAATTAAGGTATCTTAGGCACTTTGGGGTTGTTCCATCCAGTAAGGAACCGCCCGATTCGGAAAAGCTCCTTAAAAATATACAAACTCCATAAGACAGCTTCTAGACACGGGGCCGTGTCCAGGTCAACACGCCCCCGTGTCCACCCAAAGATTCCCGTCTGATTTCGTGTCAGAATACGGACAAAATATGTCAGAATTCCACCTGCACACGGGGTCGTGTCCAGCCGACACGGGGCCGTGTGCAGCATGCTGTCATTTTCTATAAATGCAGCAAGATTCCTGCACATATGGACCACTCCAAAGACAAAGATCTGGTGGATCTTCCCACATACCATCCTAGGTATATTCTAAAGAAGGTTCCCAACAACCATCTTGTCTTTTCCACTTTTATCCATTACCTTCTTCTTCAATTTCTCTTAACACCTCCATTAGAGCTTGAAATCTCCATAATTCCAAGCCCTATTGAGATGTTTGCTAGATTTTTATTCAATGAATCTTGTTAGAAATAAGTTCTACAACAATGTTTTAAGTTGTTTCTGCTTAGAAACGTTTTAAAAATCACAAAAACAAATTAAAACACCAAGATTCCTTGTTCCAAAAATCTGCAGACATCTGAACACGGGGCCGTGCTCATTGAGCACGGGGCCGTGTCCGAGGTACTGTTTGCATAAAATTGAACTCTTTTCGGTATGTCTTCTCAGAATGGCAAGCAGAACTAGCGGAACATCTTCATCGCACTCTAGAAACAACCGACAAGGAAGAAGGTCATCAACGGTTGAAGATTCTCTTGTAAACTATGTTTACGCTTTAAGAGAGGCCATAGAAGAAATAACAGGAGTGGAAGAAGCATTGGTCGACCGTATCAATCATTTAACGGTGGGACTAGAAGGATGTCTTCGAGAGGTCAACCTTTTGCACCAAAGGTTAAACATTCTCGCTTCTCCTCCTTTGGTTCCAATCATTACCCAAAGGGCATGGAATGTGGTTCCCGAAGTCATCATACCAGCCGGATGGTACGCCATGCATCCGGAGCCCCCTCGGGACGTGCTACAAGGGGTTCCGGTTGGTGTCGCTCATCCTCCGCAAGATGAAGAGGAGAATGAAGCCGCCTTCTTCCTCCCAAGAGAGATAGAAGAATGGCTTTAACACCCCTCGGCTCGGAGTTCTACAAAGCTTTTAGATACCGGAAGACTATTTCTGGAGTTTTGGTTCTTATTGTACTCGTAGAGCTCCATAGGATGATTTTACTTATCACGTGACCTATCTAATTTATGACCCTTTAATTTTATTTTCTGCTTTGTTTTTAACTTTTTAGGATTATTACGTAATTCTCTCTATGACTTAATGAATGATGGTTTTAGCTAATTTGGTGTTTGGATGATGTTGTAATGGATAAAACACACTCGGGATGATGAAGGATAACAATGGAAACTTGGACCAGCACCCCCATGCACGAAAACAGGGCCATCCGACAAAATTTTCTTCATCACAGCAAGTTCAGCACGGGCCGTGCCCACCCAACACGGCCCCGTGCTGCACAGTCTGCAGAAAATGCCCAGTTCAGGTAAACTGGACACGGGCCGTGTTCACCCAACACGCCCCCGTGTCCAGGCTTCTGTTTCTTTTTTACAACTTTTTGTTACTGGCGACTGAACACGGGGCCGTGCCCGGACACCACGGGGTCGTGTCCAGACGCCCAGTAACATGAAATTTTGCTTTTTCACACCCTTTTTACACATTCAATCAACCTAAAAACTTATTTTTGGGACACATTGAGGACAATGTGTAATTTAAGTGTGGGGGGATGCTAAAACCTTGAATCTTGCAAGTCCTAAATAAAAGCCTTACACAAAACTCTATGGGAACCGCTAATCACCCTAAATTTTTTCAAAAATTCTTCATTTTATTACTTGTCTAGGTTTAATTTGGGAATTTCAAATTCTATAAATGTTATATTTTTACAAATTTACAACCGATAACGTCGTGATAAAAAGAACCAACATAAGTAGATTATGAAAAGGCATGACAAGTTTAGTTAAAATTTGATTATATATACTTGATCACATAAAAACCCATTCCCACCAAAGTGAGTTTTGAGCCTTTATTGAGCATACAAATACATATCTTTAAACTAAATGCTCATTTTTCGTTTCTTGTGTGAATAGCCGCTTGGTTCTTACAACTCTAGAACTTGCCATGACGATACATTCCCGGTCCTTACCAACTTAAACCCGAGTAAGTAAATGATGGAGGCATTAGGACTAACCCTTTTTATTTCTACACCATTATTTTTCTTTTTTTTTACCACCTACCCTAAATCCCCCTAGTTAACCCCTTTGAGCCTAAACCTTTTCATTTCTTAACCCAAACACCCTTTCACCGACCAAAACCTTTTTATTTTTAACCCTTTGTTTTAGTAACAAGCTCGGTTTTTCGTATGACTCTTCCAAAAAAATAATAATAATAATAATATTTGTTGATGATGAAACAAAAGAAATAAACAAGCAAGTTCATCAAAAATAACTTTGTTTGAATAAATGCTTCATCGAAATAAAAGTTGCAAAAAAATAAAAAATAAAAAGTCTTACGAAAACCGACGCTTCTTACATTTTTCGCCCTTTTCTACTAACCACTAACCCAACCACCTACCTTTAACCCAAGCCTAACCCTTCACCCAAAAGTCCTCTTGATATTTACAAAGGTATATAGTTAAAAAGGAGGAGGATTGATTGCTTGGCAAACCTATGGTAGGAGTAAGTTCCATGCCGCTCTCGAGTGATTCAC
The DNA here is from genome assembly GCA_030545235.1 of Helianthus tuberosus. Taxonomy (NCBI): domain Eukaryota; kingdom Viridiplantae; phylum Streptophyta; class Magnoliopsida; order Asterales; family Asteraceae; genus Helianthus; species Helianthus tuberosus. The sequence continues at coordinate 106,463,215 of CM060365.1, read as the reverse complement.
TAAAATACATCTTCGGCCGAGTGTTGAGTGATCCCCCGTGAGGTATGTGAACTTGTATATAAATGGAATTTTAAAGATGCATGTTATGCCCTAATAAGTAATTTATCTTATGTAATGTTTTAAATAAATCATGACGAATAGGATTGTAAGTAAATAAAAATAAAACCTAATAAAGAATCTTGGAAATCTCGACACTCTATGACAAGCCCAAAAACCTTATCTTCTACTCATTCCATTTGGGAGTGTAAAGCCACATTATAAAGGGTTTTGCTTGAGGACAAGCAAAGATTCAAGTGTGGGGGTATTTGAGGTGCGCAAAATTAAACATATAAATTACATCAATTGTGGCATAAAACTAACCCTTTTTTAGTACTAATGTTGGAAAAAGTGTGTTTTTGTCTTCCTTTTGTATTTTCAGGATTAAATGAGCTCAAATTAACAAAAGAAGCAAAAAGGCAGCTAAATCTAACATAAATACAAGAAAAGGAACAAACGTGGCATGCCCGACCTCACCGACAGCATCTTCCCAAGCAAAACAAGAGAACAGAAGGCTGAACACGCCCCGTGCTCAGTGAACAGGGGGGCGTGCCCAGGTGTCAGCATAAAAGACAAAGCTGTAGAAGCTTCTATTGCCCACCACGGGGCCGTGCTCAGCGGACACGGGGCCGTGGTCAACTATAAGATTCGCGGAATCCAGGTAAATCTTGATAGTACAGATACGCTTCTGCACACGGGGTCATGCCCAGCGGACACGGGGGCGTGGTCAACTAATGCAGACAAACTACAATTAATGAAGACAGAGAAGAGGATGGACACGGGTCCGTGCCCAATGGACACGGGGCCGTGCCCGAGCTACTGTTCAGGCTATAAATAGGGGTGCTTGGCTCATTTGCAAACTATCCCTTGGCACACCACCTCTCTCACACTTCACCCACCACCATCACAACACCATCATCCACCACCATCATCCACCACCATCATCCATTGTCCATCATAGAGTGTGTGAGTCGTCTCGGGATCCGAGATTGATCGTAAGAGTTCTTGACAATCAAAGGCCATGTTTGCCTAAGTCTCTTACATCACTTGGTGAAGACAAGTGTCTAGTGTAATACTTTTTATTTTCAATCTTTTCGCACTTTTTACTTGGTTATGTATTAATGACTTTAATAACTAGTTTCTTATGTTGAAGGTGATTCTTCCTTATCGTTTGTCCGTGGTGTCTTGGCATTATTTTACTGTCTATATAAAATAAAAGATTTTCACCATTCATATCTCCACGGTCTATATGGAGGTATGTTGGCTACCTGGTCGGGGGTTAAGGGAACGGTTTGGTAAGAGTCTTGCCTTGTTCAGTGTATAGATCCTGCAAGGACCTGGGTCAAATTTAGTAGGACCTCCTTCAATACCCACCGGTATTGGATGGCGGGGGTCCAAACTCTTTGATCCCCTCATATGTAAGCTACTATTAATACTTTAACCCGGCTACTTAGGACTGTATCCCTGCTGACTCAGACTACTTAGCCGAGGGTAACGTCACCTTCAAAAGAGGGGCCTACCACAATATGCATTAATAACTTAATTAATTATCTTTCAATAATCCGACCCTTTAGGATTGTATCCTTGCTGACTCAAACTACTGGGTTGAGGGTAACGTCACCTTCAAAAGAGGGGCCTACTACAATAACTAAGATAATCTCTTAAAAAGTGCAAAAGTGCGGAAATAATCAAAGGTTACACTAAACACGAGTCGGAGCCAAGTGATTCATCTTGTCTATCTGTTTTTATTTTTATTTTATTTTTCAGCATTTTAGTTAGTTTTTATTTTTCTTGTTTAAAAACCTTTTTCTAACTTTTGATTTGATTAGACGTTGAGGATAAACCGGTACTAAAAGCTCTTGTGTCCTTGGACGACCTCAGTATCTTGCCAACACTATACTACGCTCACGATGGGTGCACTTGCCCATATGTGTGTTTGGTGTTAGTAAAATATCGTGATTTATAAATTTAAAACTTGACTAACGTGTAAAAAGGGCTTAAAATATACTTAATTCGATATACCACCACACACGCATCACTATCCTCAAGATTTCGTCTATGGCGGGAGGTACACCATACCTCCCGTGGAGTGTTCTTAATAGCTCATCATCATTGACCCCTTGTAGGATGGCACCACACGCTAGATCGTTCATGACACCTGGGATTGCCAGGCTTTCTTTATTGAATCTAACGATGAAACTTTCCACCATTTCATTGTCTCGCTGACGAATGTCGAGGAGTTCATTTTGGTCCTTTGTGTGCCTTCTCTGTTGGCTGAATTGCAATATGAACTCGGCCTCTAGATCTTCGAAACTGTCAATTTCCCCAATGGGTAAACTATCCCACCAGACCCAGGCTGCACCTACCAGTGTTTGGACAAACATCTTACACCAGAGGAGCATGGGCCAACAGGCTACTTCCCCAGCGCTTTTGAATAGGTTAAGTTGGTTATCAGGGTCGCCTAGACCATCGTACTTGCCCACAGTTTGAGGCATCTTGGGCTTTTCCTTAATAGGAGCTTCCGCTATTCTTCTGGTGAACTTGGACTTGAAAGTAGCGTCCACGGGTTTGTAAGGTCTGGTAAGATCGTCTTCTTCTACATTGATGGGTTGTATTGGAGGAGTTGCCCCGCCCTGGCTGGTACCGTGGGTAACAGGGGGTTGAGCCGGGGTGATGTTCAGTGTAGGGCTAGGGCCTCCGCCTGGAGCAAAATGAGGCCTAGATGCGTTTCCTCTGTCATACGCAGGTTCCGCTGTTGGTGGGGTCTGACTGTAAACCGGCTGGGATGTTAGGAAAGTCCACCAAGGTGGCATATAAGCCGCGTATGGCGACTGCTGAGCAAAACCTTGCACCGCCCCCTGAGGAGTGTATGTCGGGGTATTGTATGGAGGTAAATACCCATATGAGGGCGCGCAATAGTATCCAGGGAAGTAAGCTTGATTTCCTGGCATAACCGGGGCGTTCATGATTCCCACCGGCATGACAACTAGTTGATGGGGTGGCGTGGATAACGCCGCCGTTAGTGTTGCCGAATATAAAGGCGGCATGGCGTAGGTGACCGAGGGCTGATAGTATTGAGGCATGCTCACCTGCGGTATGATAGTGCTTGGGCTTGCAGATGTGATAACTGGCATAGCACTACGACGTATAGTCTGTGCACTACTGGTTGTTGCTGGGGTGAAGACATTAGCGCCGGTTGTAGTTGGTTCGACTGATCGGAATTGCAGAGAGGTATATGAGAATAGGTCTGTCGCCGTCGTCCCAGAAGAGACGACGGTAGTTCCTGTAAAACCTGGTGGTGGTCCTTCTTCTTCAAATTCCAAGTCGAGAGACCTGGTCACAGGCGGCGAGGCTGGCATGGTGGTAACAGGGTTCGTTTCTAGCAATGGATTGCTACTTATCATCGCCTGACTTGGTGTTACTGCCATGTTCTGATCACTTGCCATTGGGTTTAGTCTTGCTGTTGTTACCGAAAGGTCCCACGGATGGCGCCAATGAAGAAACACTGACCTTCACGGTAGTAACCAACTAAGACTTCAACTCTTGGCGATCCGAACTGCTATCTGCAAAACAGAACACCGTTAGGACTCGTTACAGGAATGGGGTTATTCCTGTAACCACCCTCCGGCGTGAGAATAAGTCTCAGTTTGGGAGAAAGTATAAGTGTATAGAGAGAGAGAGAATAAACGAGAGCAAGATGATCATACCTTAGATGTTTACCTCTATTTATAGTTTACCATTAGGGTTTCCCTTAACTTAGGATGGGCTCCGATAAGTTAGGGATTTGCATGATCTTCCTAAAAAGTTGGAGATTCAGTTACGTAATTTATCCATGTAGAATAGAACATTCTAGAATAAACGTTTATAATTAATTATTTATAATAAAATAATAGGTAATGATCGGGTCGGGTTAGCGGATCCGGGTCATACCTCATCAATAACCATTAAGCACATGAACTTCATTTCATCATCTACACCAACACACACACTTCTTTCTCTTCTCTTCTCTTCTCTTCTCCTTGTGTTCGGCCGAGATCACCAACACCATCATCACCATCATTTAATCAACTTCATCTAATTCCAAGCATACACAAAGGTGTTAGAAGGTGCATAAGGAAGCTAGGAGCTTTCGGAAGTTCAAGGACCTTCTCTATTTGCTTTTATCCACCTCTTTTCTTCTCTTGATCATCCCTAGCCTTGAGCTAGTGGTAAGAACACTAATCTTTCCATTTTACATCTTATCTAAGTGGTTAAAGAATGATACATAATGTTAAACTTGAAGAACACTAAGAATCAAGAGAATGAAACTTGAACATAAGCTTAGATCATGAAGAAATCATGTTGTTTATGTGTTGATTTGCTTGTTGATTGTTGATTTCTTATGTAAATGATGTAGATCATCATATGATCTTGCTAGATCATGATTAAAAACATAATCTAGCAAGATGAGAGCATGAAAGTGTTAAAGATGAATAGATCATCCTCATGAAAGACATGAACTTGAAAGAATATAATGTTTTCTTATAAAGTGATGATCAAAGTAAGATGTAAATCTTGTAAATCTAATATTTCAAGAATGATTTTTCAAGAAATCAAGTTAAAAATACAAGTTTTACTTAATCTTGGTTCTTAAATAAACAACCCTCATTTTTGGTGGTTAATAAAGTGTAGAAGCACATATGTGACAAGAAAAATCCATGAAGAAACATTTTTAGAAAATGTGATTATAAGTTGTGAAGAACTAACTTCTTTAAAAATGATGTTTTTAAAGAATCAACCACACTTTAAAGGGTAACAAGACTTACTAAATACACTAGTAAGTTACTACAAATTTTTGTAAAGTTTCAAGTTCATGAAGTGGTAGTTTATGCTTGTTTTGGCAAAATTGGTAAGTGTAGATTATTTATTGTTGATTGTTGATTGATTGTGTTGATTTACAAAAGAAAATGATATACCTTCAAGGTATGGAAACCTCCATTTTTAGGGGAAACTATGGCAAAATTTTTCTAAAAATTAAACACTTAGAAAAATATTTCTAAACAAATATTTACAAGTATATTTCAAACCATGGATTTTCACATAAAGTTTGCCATTGATTTTTGTTCAAAAATTATAAATATTGGAGGTTGGTTTTTATAAATAAAAGTGACTAAATATGTATTTAGGAAAATATATATTTAGATGTCACCAAGTGTGTGATTATTTGTATATTATGTGTATTATTTATATTATTTTAGAACTTGAAATAATATAACTCATCATAATACCAAAAATTACAATCCAAAATATTACCAAAATTCCAAGGAATAAATATACAAAGAATACACAAAATATTGGTGAAACCAAACAAAGGAATATAACTCATAAAAAAAATATTCCGGAAAACTTATTCACAAGTGTATTTTTGGTAAATAATATTTTGGGCACCAAGAGAACAAAAATATTATTTTTACAATTATTACAAATTTATATCATATTTTTGACAAGAAGGAAATATATTATTTTTGATGAATAAAATATGTTTTCTTGGAGTTAATAGAAAATATATCATTTTTGGAAAAAAAAAATATTTTCTCAATGAAACTTGAAATATATTATTTTTGGAAGGAAAATGGATTTATATATATTTTCTAAGTTAGACTTGAAAATATATTATTTTTGAGACTTGTATGAAATTTTAAATATTTTTGCCAAAGGAAAAATTATAAGTAATTTTTCTATGTGATATTCCTTAAAATATATATTTTGGAAATACATATATATCCATGTATTTTTACTAGAAATATTATTCCGGAAAATTATTACAAAATTAAGTATAAGAATACTTAACAATTACAAGAAGATGCGTATTCTCGTACGTATAAATACACACCGGAATACGACACCAATACATTGCAAAAATATACAAGTATAAGGATATGAATACAAATACACCCATCCTTGGGAAGGAAATACATGTATAAATACTTGAAAAGTATCAAGTGAGAATATATTGTTCCAAAATTTAATAAATATAATTTAAGTTAAAATATTCATTATTTTAACAAATAATTATAACTTGGAATAATATTGAAGACACAAAGAACGTAACTCAAAGCCACAAACTAATACTAAGTCAAGGCACGACCCGCTTGTCTAATAGACCTTAGTACGTTGTAGGTAGTCGTGTATATCTGTGACATTTGTGTATTTTAGCCCTTGTACTGTTCCGAACAACTTTGTGTTTAAAGAAATATGACATTTTAATTTCAATATTTGTTTAAATTATTTGTGACATTAGTACGTTTTCAATCATTGTTCAATTCCGAACTCTTAAACCTGTTCTGGAAGTGAAATCATAAACCGTTACGTAAACATAATCAGTTTAACGCGACGTACACTCCGGAACTGTGACATAAGCCAAGCATACCCTAAATACTCTTTACATAACTTAGAAATAAGTTTCGAAGGATTCGGTATGGCAAAAACATGTTTATTCGAACTTTAGAACTATTTACGACAAAACTGCGAAACGAACGTTGGTGACCGCCCGGATAATATTTAAATCCCAAAACTATTATGTTATGATTAAAATTTTATTTTTAATCAGGTTCATGTTGAAAAATAAATTAAAACGCTTAAAAACGTTATTTTTCAAGATTAAGCACGTACCGCGTGTTACTGCGCAACACAGTGCTTCTACTGCAAAACACGGACAACGCAGCCAGTCTCGGCAACTGAAATTTATTTCAGTAATATTTTTGGCGAGTTTATTTTTATAGAATAATAAAAATAATTTAGAACGCCATAAACCTGGATTTAAACGCTAGATAAAATACCCGGTATCCAGTTAAATACATGTTTTTAACTAAATTACCTTTCGGTCACTAGGACCCACCAAGATTACACCATATCTCAAAGATTTATTTTGATTATATTTTGATCTTTCTTGGATGCACCAAGATATTATAAGATTATGTGATCTATGGAGATTCACTAGAGATTTTGTTCTATAAATACTCCACTCCCTTACACTCAACACTCCACTCCCTCACTCTCTCTCTCCCAACCGTCCACACCACCATCACTCCCATCTTCAAATCTTCAACCTTGTTCTTGAAGATCCAACTCCATTTCAAGCAAACTTCAAGTTTGTGTGAAGATCCAAAGGTGTTACCAAGGTGCTTTCAAGTGATTTCAAGCCCCATATCATCAAAACCTCATCCAACAACTTACTTGAATCATGAAGGTATAACATTTATGTTTAAATCATACTCTTGATTCTTGGTTGTTCTTGATGACTTGAAGTTTCTCTTGAATCTTGGAATTTTCACAAACTTGAAATCTAAAATGAAAAGGGTCTTGATCCAAATAAAAATGGTGGTGTATATGTATGTATATAACCGTACATATATATATGGGTGTATGAGTTTTGAAGTTTGATTTCTTGATAAGTACTTGTTTAAGTTGTTACTTGTTCTTGAATGATAGTTAAAATGCAAGTGTTTAATGATCTAGGTATGATATGATAAATGTTAAATTACATCAGCAAATAAACATGCATAAGTTGCATATTTGATACATCTAAACTCATATAAAATGATGTTGATATGATAGTATGCTTTAGACACTTGTACATGAGAATACATATTGATTTAAAGCTCAAGAAGTGATAAAAAAAATGGTTGTATGACAAAAATGTTTTAGATCAGATTATAAACACTAAAAATAACATTATTTGATATATTATAATGGCATGAAACTTTGACATAGGTTTTATAGCTTTGCATGTTGTACATATAGCTTAAAAAGTGGTAAATTATGTGAAATTTGCATGATTTATGTGCTTTATGTAAGACCTGCACTATCATGAGTATAACCACTATTTTATTCAGTAAATAACATGGGTTATGTTAAAATATCAAGTCGTTTCGATTTGGGATGGTCCGGGTAACGTTTGATGCAAAACTATGCGGTAAAACGGTTAAAAATCGGCTTTTCGGAGGATTTTTATAAAACTGTTTTAGATCAGTAAGTAAACTGATATTTTTGATATAAAAATAAGTATTTTAACTTATATTAAGTTTACTTGGTGTTTGGTTAGTCATACGTGACTTCCGACGCCCAAAAATGTTACCGAATCGCTAAAATAAGTGCTTTTCGACATACACTATAATGGGTTGTTCGTGGGTAAAATTTATGTGTTACAATGTGTTATGTGTTTTTATAATATGTATGATGACATGTTAATACTTGACAGGATTATGTGTATTACGATATTAAATCTACATCACGTTTGAGTATTGTTGGTGCACTGAATGTCTGTTAACTACGTCTTAGTTGAGTCTTAGGTCTAGATAGTTTGAATTAGAGTTGGAAAACAAGTTTAGTGGATTAAACATGTAATTTCGCTCCAAATAGGTCTAGGTGATGATTTCGCTCCTGATGTTCTTAGTGATTCCGCTCGTAATATCTGTGTAGTTTGGAGCGGAATTAGGCCGCTTATAAATAGGCATCGACTGTTGTTCATTTGTAACGTTTTGGAGCGAGATCAGGTCATGCTATAGGTGTCGAATTGCTGTCAAAATCTACCCAAAAAGCATTAATAGAAAGGAAATTGAAAGGATAAAGTTGTTGTGACTTTGCATACTTTGATTCCGCCTCTGTATTCAAAGATGAACTACCTTTTACTGACTATTTAGGGTCGCACACGCTCCAACAAGTGGTATCAGAGCTCAGGACGAGGAGTTCATACCATAGCAGCTTGATTCTACCAGATTTTCTCACTTCTACTCACTTCTTCTTATACTTTTCTATTTTGAACTAGTTCCAACGGTTGGAATGGCCTGGTTTTCGAGTATATTGTGTAAAACATAGAATTAACAAACCCTAGAAAGAATCAAGTTAAAATTCAAAGTAAAAATGGTAAAAATGGCTTAATAATCTGATTCCGGTCGAAAAGATCTTCGCTGATTTTAAACTAAAAGGTTAATTCCGCTCGAAAAATATTTGATCATTTGGAGCGAAATAGTTGATTTCGCTCTTAAAGACATAAAAATCAGATTCCGCTCGAAAAGTCATTCTCTGATTTCACTCGAAATCAGATTAATTCTGATTTCGCTCGAAAGTTATTCTGATTTCGCCTGAAAGTTTAAATCTGATTCCGCTCTAATCAGATTCTGCTTGAACTTGTTTTTCTGATTTCGCTCAAAATCAAAAAGTCTGTGTTTTCACTCAAAATCTGATTTCGCTCGAAATTAGCTGTTTTTCAAAACTTCGAAAATATTTCTAAGTGTTTGCTGATTTTTCAGGTACGTACAAGATGGATGATTTCAATCCGTTCTATGATGTTTTTGCGTTTGCTGGAGACGGTGGAAATGATACAACTTCTAGTAACACCAATGAGAACACGCCGAATACAAAGAAAAAGCTATCGGATGCATTGGAAGTTGAAAGTGCTTTCGGAACCTATAACAAACCCCCGAAGTTGATGGCTATAGAAGAATACAGTCGGTGGGCAAAGAATTTTGAGGATTGGTTGAGAGCCTTTGCTTTTCCCAGCTGGAAGAGTCTAAAAAATGGTTACAATGATGGAGGCAAAAAAGGCGAAAGCTTGACAATAACTGAGGAGATAGAATCTTTTGTTGCTGAGCAGAAATGTGTTGCGTTGCTGTTTCAATCTGTTCGAGAAGATATAATATCTTTGATCGAATATTCTAGTGCTAAAGATCTCTGGGATAAGTTGAAAACCAAATGTATAGGAAGCACAGAAATTGTGAAAAACAAAAAGAAACTACTTAGAAAAGAGTTTGATTTGTTTGGGTGTTTTTTAAAGAATGAATCAGTTTCTAATATGATTGAGAGGTTTGGACATCTGAATCTGGAATTGGCGAGACATGAAATTTCCTATTCTCGAGAAGAGTTAGTCGACAAGTTGTTTGATGCATTGCCAGATGAGATGGATTGGCAATATTATGCGTTGATGCTAAAGAATACTATCAAGCCGCCAGAAGCGTTAACAGTAGACTTGCTGATTGAGAGACTAGAAAGTCACGAGTTGGAGTTAAAGAAGACACACAAAGTCAATCACTCATCATACCAGCAGAACTTGGATTTGTATTATCCAAAGAGCATGATGCCAAAGAACACATCTCCCAAAACTGCGTTTTCTGCTGAGAATGTCTTCACAACGAGCAAAGAAAGTCAAAGCAGTGGATATCACAGTGGGTCTTCATCAAATTCAAACCAGTCTGATGCAAAGAATCTATTTCAATGCAACATCGCTGTAGATTTAAAGAATGCTCAAAACTTTAGCGAGGAGTCAGCAAAGCAACAGATGGTTTTCTTAGCTTCTGTGCTAGAATCTTATGAAAGTCTTGTAGCAGGGAAGATAGGCAACACCAACCTGACAAAGGAAGACTACGATCAAATAGTTCCTGAGGAGATGGAACTGATCAACATAAGGTGGTGTATGGCCAGTGCAGTTCGTCGGGCACAACGTTTTATGGAGATAACTAGAAGAAAGTCTATTGGTGGACCATCTACCAAGTTAGGCTTTGACAAGTCTAAAGTGACATGCTTCAAGTGCAAACAGAAAGGTCACTTTAAGCGTGAATGCAGAAACGTGTATGCTGATGAATCTGAAAACCCGTTCAGAGAAGATTACTACAAGAAGGTGATTTATCAGAATAAATGAGAACCGCCAAGGATGAAGCAGCTTGAGGATAACAAAGAAAAATCTAGAGCTCTTGCGGTGATTCATGACGATGAAGGTTACGACTGGAGCGAGTTGTTACCTGAAGAGGATGCAGTTGGATATGCTTTCATGGCAAAAACTGAACCTATTCCTTGGAAAGATAACAGAACTGAAGAACAGAAGTATAATCATAGAAAGCTGTTAGCCATGAACAAATTGATCAGAATATCTGGCATCTATTCTGAAGCAAAAAGAGCAAAAAGATGGGATCCAGACAGAGAATGTTATCTTGACCCCTATGGAAACATTGCTATTGATCATAACACTCTTGATGTGGAAACCATAATCAAAGAGTACAAAGTTGAAGATGATTATTGGCAAAAGAAATGGTGGGGAAGCGGAGAAAAAGAAGAGAAAAAGAAGAAAGAAAAAGAAGAGAAAGAGAAATCAAAGAAGGTTGATACTGGAATCATTGACACGACACAGGAGTTGAATGCTGAAAACATGGGAAAGATGGCTGACAAGGTGCTGGCAGCTAAGGCACTTGAGGTAGATTCTAAATCCGCCTCTGAGTCTAAAAGCCAGGTCAGTTCAAACGCGTCAACAACTGAGTCAGGTAAGAAAGTCAGTGGTGATGTTGACTGCAAAAATTGCATCAAAGAATGCAAAGTTTGTAATACAAACCCTTATCTCAAAGGTAAGAAGATTGAGGATCTGACTGCTAAAGTCAGAAGTGTTAAGGATCAAATCCTTGATCGTGACAAAATGGTGAAAGCTTCAACTGAATGGTTAAAAGAATTAACTAAAAAAATTGAAACTGATAAAATTGATCAGGAAAAGGTTAGTTCTTGAAAATCGTCAGATTACTGAAATATTTGAGAAGCTTAAAAGCACGGTTAAAGATAATGATGATAGAAACGGTAAAACATACAAAGAAAATTGCCAATTGCAATGTGTTTTGAGAATCAAAGAAGAATTAATCAACAAACAATTGGATGATATTGCTAAATTGAAACTTCAGTTTGAAGAAGCTAAGATTGAGAATGAACGTATCAATTTGAAATTGAACAGTTACAGCTCTGCAAGCTTTGTTTTGCAACACATTATTCCCAAACCCATCGGGAAAGACAAAGCAGGCGAAGATGTATACTGTGATGGAACTGGGGTTGGGTTTCATCAAGTTCCACCACCAGTTCTAGACAATTATTCGAAAAAGCAATCTGGGTTGGTTAATCTTGAGGAAGAAAATGAAGTGAAACTTCCTGATTCAATTGATGTTACATTTTCTTCATCATCATCTGATGATAATGTTCAAACTGAGATTGTTAAAGGCATGGCTGAAAGTGTTTTGGATAGTGATTCAGCTGAGGATGAAAAATGTTTTCTGGACAAGTACATTCAGAAACCAAAACCAAAATCCAAAAACAACTTAGGTGATGAACCGGGTCTTGTGATGTACAAGATGGCTGGATCTGACAAGTTGTATTCGGATTCTGAGTTTCCTCTGGAGAATGTAAATGTTTCAAAATTGACAAATGTGTTCAAAATGGTTGAAATTGATTTGTCTGAAGTAAAAAGTTTAAAACAAACAAAAAGGCAAATGAATTTTGAGAAAGATAAAGCTTACTACAAGAAACCTGTAGTTCCACCGAGGTTTTATAACAACAATCGAAACAAATGGTCGGGTGGATATCAGGGTGGTAAGAGTTATCAGAAAAGGAGTTTTCAAAACAAAAGGTTTGCTGAAAAGAAGATGTTTGTGAACGGTTCAAGTTCACTTTCTGATGAGGAAAATGAAATTTTTTCGAAATCAAATGAAGAGTTCATTGAGAAGAGGGCCTCACAACATCAGTCTGAAGGCACAAGTCGGGTAGTTGATACTCATACATGCTTTAGATGCAACAAAGTTGGTCACATTGCAAGAAATTGCACCAACTTCAAGCCTAAGACTGAAGTTGTTGAGAATCGACAGAAGAAGGTTGAAGCAAAAGGAAAAGCTCCAATGGTTGTTGAGAAAATTTTGAAAAATGAGAAATCAAAAATCAAAATTGAACCCGTTAAGAATGTGGTAACTAAAAATGACAAATTCTACAAACGGGTTGCATCATCTCAACAAACATGGAAGCCAAAAGTTGTTGATAAACCAAAGGTTTCAGTGTTGGAAAAACAATCATCTTCTACCACACTGGTAAAGATGGATGTTCCTTTGGATTATTATGAAAAGTTGGAGAAACAATCTTCTACTTCATCAGAGAAGAAGAATGTTCAAAAGAAAAATCAACCAACCGGTCAACTTAAGATAGATGAGTTTTTCTTATACAAAAAGGTTGAGGTTGGATCTGAGGAAACTTTAAAGATAAATGATAAAAATTTTCCGCCACTTTACACTACAACATCTCACATTAAAGTCCAGTTACCTAAATCAAAAGAGGCTTGGGTAGCATCAAAATCTAACTAAAGATTTTGGAGTTGCCGGAGCTTCCTAGTTGGTAATCGTGAAGCATGAATCGGCATCTTTATTGAAATGTTTTTAAATCAATTTGTGATATGTGCAGGATCTTCCGAGAGCTATTTCATGATGGATTATGGATAGTGGAGCATCTCGACATATGACAGGGAAGACTGCATTGTTGTATGATGTTAGAAATTTCAATGGAGGATATGTGGGATTCGCAGGAAATCAAGGTGGTAGAATTGTCGGTGAAGGAACGTTATCCAATGGGATTGTTACGTTTGAAAGAGTTAACTACATTGCTGAGCTAGAGAATAATCTGCTGAGTATCTCACAGATTTGTGACAGGATGTATACCACTCACTTCACAGACAAAGAATGTTTGATCTTGAAACCAGGATTTGTTATCCCTGAAGAATGGATTATCATGAGGGCACCAAGAGTCAATGATTTGTACGTGTTGGACATCAGCGTAGCTACTACAACCACGGGTCAGGCTCATTGTTTTGTGTCTAGAGCAACAGAGAAAGAATCGAAGTTGTGGCACCGGAAGATGGGGCATATACATCTTAGAAAAATGAATCACTTTGTGCACAATGATTTAGTTCTTGGTGTTAATATCAAAGGTTTTCATCTGGAAGGGGAGTGCATTAGCTGCATAAAAGGCAAGCAGAAGAAAAAGTCACACCCTAAAAAGAAAGTCAATTCAGTTTCCAGACCATTAGAGAGACTACATATGGATCTGTTTGGTCCAGTAAACGTCAAAAGTATTACAGGGGATCTCTACTATCTTCTGGTTACTGATGATTATTCCAGATTTTCGTAGGTATCATTTTTAAAATCGAAAGGTGAAACGTTTGACAGTTTGATGGCGTTGTTCAGAAAAATTGAAAATCTGTACCAAAGGCGTATCAAAAGAATTAGAAGTGATAATGGTACTGAGTTCAAGAACAACAAGATGGAAGAATATTGTGATGAAAGAGGTATATTGAATGAGTTTAGTGCTCCGTACACTCCGCAACAGAATGGAGTCGCAGAACGCAAAAACAGGACGCTAATCGAAATGGCTAGAACAATGCTTGCTGATTCAAAGCTACCGATAAATTTTTGGGCAGAAGCAGTTTCCGCCGCATGCTATACACTCAACCGGGTTATTACTGTGAAGAAATTCAACAAGACATGCTTTGAGTTGATCAATAACCGCAAACCGAATCTGAAGTTTTTAGAACCGTTTGGGTCTCCTTGTACAGTTCTAGATCCTTTTGGTAAGTTTGGTCCAAAGAATATCGAAGGAATATTTGTGGGTTACTCAAGTCCACAAAGACGAGTCTTTGTTCCAAGCATGAAGCAGATTATCGAAGCACAACATGTTGAGTGTCAGGGGTATACTATGCCGCCTCAAAATCCCGGCGACTCATGGCGTTTTAATTACGATAAATTGTGGGATTCGTTTGACATGGAAGAAGAAAAGGAAGAAGAAGAAGAAGATTTCTTTGACGAGTTGGATATTCTAAGAGAGTATGAAGAATCGCAGGAAATGTTTCCAGCTGAGTATTCAAGAAGACCTCGACAAACTTCAAATGATGATGAAGCAGGTCCAAGCAATGCTGGTGAACATGATGATGTTCAACAAAATGAAGTTGCTCAAGATAATCAGTCGGCACTGAATGATAATCAAGAATCTGAGAACATGCCAGTATTTGATCATGGTGATTCAGATTCTGAGGGGGAGCAAATTCAGATTTCAAGTCAAACAAACCCAGTCAGTGAACAAGATGCAAATCAAAATTTTACTAATCTGGAAGGTGATGTAGATGTTTCAGGCGAAGTAATGCCACGAACTCTTTCATATCATCCAGAGGAATTGATCATTGGAGAATTGCAGACAGGCGTCCGCACTCGAAGACAGATTAATAAAGGGCTTACATGTTTTTATACAAAAGTTGCTCCTTTGCAAACTGAATTCTCATTGAGTTGTTTTATCTCGCAGGTTGAACCAAGGACTTACAAAGAGGCGCTTACTGAAGATTCTTGGGTCAATGCAATGCAGGAGGAACTGAGTCAATTCGAAAAGTTGGGAGTGTGGAAGTTAGTGGATTTACCTGATGGTCAGAGGAAGATAAACACCAAGTGGGTGTTCAAATGTAAGAGAGACGATAGAGGAGTTGTGGTTCACAACAAAGCTCGACTCGTAGTCCAGGGTTTCAGTCAACAGGAGGGGATAGATTTCACCGAAGTGTATGCTCATGTAGCTCGACTAGAAGCGATCAGAATCTTCTTAGCATTTGCATCATGGAAAAACTTCAAAGTATATCAGTTAGATGTTAAATCGGCTTTTCTCTATGGGAAGGTAAAAGAGGAGGTTTATGTCGGTCAGCCACCGGGCTTCACCGATCCACTTCACAAAGAAAAGGTCTACTTACTAGACAAAGCGTTGTATGGTTTACACCAGGCCCCGAGAGCTTGGTACGAGACATTGTCTCAACACTTACTAGCCAACAGTTTCATCCGTGGAAAAGTGGATGCCACTCTCTTCACCAAAGAGGTTGACGGACATCTTCTGATAGTTCAAATATATGTGGATGACATCATATTTGGGTCAACAAATGAAAATTTGTGCAAAGATTTTGAACGAGTTATGAAGCAGAAATTTGAAATGTCATCGATGGGTGAGATGAAATTCTTTTTGGGACTGCAGGTTGATCAACTACCCAAAGGAATTTTCATACATCAAACGAAGTACGTTCATGATATCTTGGAGAAATTCGGGATGTCAGGTTCTACTCCAGCTTCCACCCCATTAGCAACGAATCATGGGATAAACCCTGATCTCACCGGAGAGAAGGTAGATGAAACGATGTATCGTTCCATGATCGGATCGCTGATGTATTTGACAGCTTCAAGACCCGATATTATGTACCCAACCTGCCTCGCAGCAAGATTTCAATCTAACCCGAGAGCATCGCATATGGTGATTGTGAAAAGGATATTACGCTACCTGAAAGGAACTCCATCATTGGGGTTGTGGTATCCAAGAGAAGGCGATTTCACGCTCGAAGGATATTCCGATTCTGATTTCGGATGCTGCAAAGTTAATGCTAAATCAACAACAGTAGGGTGCCAGTTTTTCGGACCACGATTGGTTACCTGGCAATGCAAAAAGCAAACCTCTGTGGCTTTATCCACATGTGAAGCGGAGTATGTATCTGCTAGCAGTTGCTGCTCACAGATCTTGTTGATCCAGCAACAGATGCGCGACTACGGTTTGCAATTTCTAAACACCCCTATCTTTGTTGATAATGAGGCAGCAATTAATATTACTAAAAATCCAGTTCATCACGCTAAAACGAAACATATAGAGATTCGTCATCACTTCATTCGAGATTGTTTCGAGAAGAAGTTGATACGAATTGAGAAAATCCACACTGACGAACAAAAAGCTAATTTACATACTAAAGCATTTGATAAAACACGTTTTCAATATTTGCTAAAACTGAATGGTATGAAGCTTTTATCGGTGTTGGAGGAGATCATTGGCGTTGATGAAGGAGACATTGTGGATGATGTTGAGAAGCAATCTTCAATGGTTTGTCGATTTTTTAATTGTTTTGGTATTTAGGGGGAGTATAGGGTAATATTTTCAGAAAATACAAAAACAATAAAAATGACAAAAATACAAAAACAATAGAAAACCAGAAAAGAGCTTGTGTAAAAAGGGAAAATGATAGTACATCGGCTTGACAGTCTCGGTATGCTAAAGAAATGGAATGTTTTAATGCGTTAAACAGTCTCGCTGATGATATGCCGATAGGTTTTTACACGTTTAGTAGGTTTGTTCGGGATATAAACTTAAATCTTTACTTGCTTATTTCGTGGGGAACACTACTTGGATATATAGGTAACCCCTGAAATTTCGTTTGAAAGACTCCTTTTTCTGATATACTAGGTTTTTATACTCAGTGATATCTGGGGTATTATTCCAGGACTTCTGCTGAATGGAAGTTCTGACCTAGTCCTCGAATAATACTTTCCGCAATGCTTGAAACATAGCATCACCCTCAGCATATATGATAAGACAATAAAATTGCTTAGCAATGCTGTTGTAAAAAAGATCCTCTAAAGGGGACACACCCAAAAAGTTGAGTCATGATCTCTCTGCTGAACGGTAGTTCTGACCTGAGCTCTCATGATTCTTCATAATTTATTAACCCCTTACAGATATCATTTGTGTTATAATTACCTGTAAGACTGAATATTGAGATCTGGATACGGGAGTATATTCAAGAGGTGGGACACACATATAAGTTTAAGTCTCTAAAACACTAAATTCGTTTCCTGGACAGATTGAAAATTGTGTGAAAATTTAAGTGGAACAGTATATCGACAATCTAAGCGAATTGTTTAATTCTGAGTATGTAATCAAAGCTTAACGGTACTTGTGACTTGTCGAATAGCTAATATGATTCTCTAACATGCTCATCAAAAATATGTTTGTAAATAGTTTACTTTTACTGTATTTTAGTTCTGTATTTCATTTCTAGTTTAGAAATTTTATTAAAAAAATCCAAAAAGATTTTTCATTTCTGCTTTATTTTTGACAAACCAAAGTGGAGAGTTGATCTTCGGATTCGAAAGCTGAAAGCAGATGCAGGAGGTTTCTGGACTGGATGATGAGTCGTGAGCTAATTTTGATAAGTTTGAGAAGTTGAACAGTTAAAGCAAGTTCATTAATTTGAAACTTGTAATTTTCAGAAATGTGTGAACTTATTTGTTTTCAAATGTCAGTGTGAATTATCTTTGATCAACCAAGGTCCTTAAATTGGACTTGGTAGATAAATTGAGTAATCAGGGTCATTAACTTCACTACTAGAAAAGAGGGTTTTTGTCATGAAACTTTTGGTCACAAAACGGTAGTAATTTCCTTGTTGTCACCATTTTACCACCGAAAACTTGGTGACAAAAAAACCCGTGTCAATTGCCCTAATGCCACCAAATAGCCACCATTTTTATATTTTGCTACCAGATTTTTGCCACAACAAAAATGGTCACAATTATTTGCCACCGCTTCTTGTTTGCTACGGTCCGGCTTGTTTGCCCACCGTTTGATTATGCCACCATTTAACCAACCATTTGCCACCATTTTTCATTGAAAATCGTGGCATTTAGCACACTTGTTGAATTATTTGCTACCATTATTTGCTACCATTTTGTGATTGCTTGATTTTTTTCGTAAAAATTACATATCAATAAAATTACAAAATTATATAAAAAAGTCTAATAAGTACACGAAAACCCAAAATTATATAAAACATCTATGTTTGAAAAGCATATAAAACATTCGAATAGAAATGTCAACTAAAACATCAAATAACTAAAATTATCCTAATATGATAAACATCGAAACATTCAGAACCAAGTGTTTATAGCCTATCTTCGAACTGAACTCGTTAACATATCTTCAATTTGTGACATCCTATCGAGCATAGAAACCTTGTCTTTTTTCTTTTTCAGCCAACAACCCTGCAATAATTCCATTTAATCTTTCTTTTTCTTCATCCTTTTCCTTAACGAGCCCCACGATAACTAAGTTTAACTTTTCAATCTACAAAACAACCAATGAATTGAATCAAGAAGTTAGAATTGACGAAAAACTAATAACGGGTCAAGTTGGTTGCAAAGATAACAATATCCAATTGTGAGCAGGGCCGACTCAACCATTTTGGTGGCCCAAAGCGAATTACAAAATCGAGGCCTTTAAAAAAATACAAAAGAAACAAACAAACTGGGTGAAAATTTTCTACTTCTAGTTTACCAGTTTAGAATGAAAAACATACATGTTGTAGTGTCACAATTCTAACCACCACACCATAGTGAAAACCAGTTCAAAATCCGGAATCGTTCAGAAATCTATTCAGAATTTATATATGATAAAAGATTTTGTGATAAAAACCCATCTTCTTCATCCTTGGGACTGACAAAATAAACTAAAAAAAACTACAATTGATGAACTAGAAGGTGCTTGTGAATGGACAATCGGCCGGATGTGTAAGTATAAAACTGATATACCTGCAATTGAATGTATTCACTCGGATGAAAACGTTTAACTGACCAGATTCAGACGAATGAATCAACTCTGAAACAATGAAATCAATCTGCAAATCAGAGACGTAAATAACCAATATGTCCGAATCAACTTCTGATTTTTGTATAAAAATTGAAATCCTTGATTCGTAAATTCAAACCACTCAAAACCGAATCAAATTCTGAAACTGCGAATGATCTTGATTTTTCGGATCAGTTCTACGGATGAATCTGTTTTGCGAATGAATAATTTTTCAGCGAACTAATTCTGATCTAATTCTGAGCGAACAGATTCTGCGGATGTATTTTTCCGCATATGTGGTTCTGTACAAAATAACGGCGAATGGACAGTAACATCAGCGAATGTACTTTTCAGTAGCAAATGAACTTGATTCTGCAGTTGGACACACCAGCTTGTTTCGACGGATGAATCAGATTTTAGTGAATGACCCAACTTCAGCGAATTAACCAACTTTTAGCGACTGAACCAAATTTTGTTTAGCGGATGAACTCAGATTCTGCACAAATACTTTCTGCATGAAACAGGTCTGATCCGTGTCTTTTAGCAAATGAACAGCAGCCACTGGTTTTCAGCGGATGAACCAGCTTAAACACACTCCTGACTTCGAGTAACTAACTCAAATCTGAGCAAAAACAGTCTCAACTGTAGATTCTGCAGACAAACGTTAATGCAAATGCACGTTAATTCAACGAATAATTCTGCAGCGAAATCTGTGAACTTTTTACGGACGAATAATTCTGCGAATAGACACAGTTTTAGCAGATTCAGCAGATGACGTTTTACAACTGATTATGTCTGTATTTCTAAAACGTCACACCATAATTCAATCAAAAAGTATCAAATCAGTCCGAAAATGTTCTAGAACTAATAGAAACGTTCAAACTGATCTGCAATTCGTCGAAATCACAAACGACACATCGATTTCATCGACACATTCATATTTTCAACTGAAGCTGTTTGTTTATTTGAGTTTTTATTTCAGTTTGTAACCACCTTTAACTCTTTGACATACCGAAATACATCTGATCTTGTTTTAATCAAATCGAAACTCGTTCGAATCACCTCAAACAATCTGAATCAAGTAACTGATGGTAAGTGGTGACAATTTTACATAAACTAACCTTCTCAGCAAATCCATAACCACTGCTTTTTGATGAACTAGAAGGTGCTTGTGCACTAATACATGGATATGTGTTAGTAATATGACATTATTAATTACCCTTACTCTAACCCTAAAATTAAACTACTAATCACCTGCTTGTGCTCCTATGCGAATCCACATCATCATTCTCCTCTAACACCAAGTTGAGCTTATCAATTTGCACAACAATCGGCATGATCTGTACATTACTCAAATAAGGTAGCTTCAAATACAGAATCAATGCATTATGTTAAAAAAATGATTAATCATATGATAATTCAGTGACATTAGTTGAATTACACACCACAATCTCTAACTTTCCAGATTTCGCCATGCTTACAGTCAAAGCTAGCGGCAATCCAAGGCTTGGTGCAATGCATCACCACTTATATCTATCAAAAACGAAATTTCGCATCAAAATCGCTCAGAATTCTTCGATTTCAAGTTTACAACACAATTAACGTCATAAACTCATTATAACATAAACAATAGATGAAAAACCTAAATTGGAGCGAAATTACATAGAATTCTTCGATTTCAACACATTTAGCTTCATAATAACTAACAACTAATACCATAAACAGTAAACGCAAAACCTAAATTAGAGCAAAAGTGCACAGAATTCTTCGATTTCAACACATTTAGCGTCATAATAAGTAATCACTAATAACACAAACAATAAGATGAAAACCTAAATTGGAGAGCTGAACAGTGCGTCCTTGCAACTTGAACTGATCTATGGTGAAGGATTTGAACCAGTATTTGAAAGTGTATTCCAGTGCCCTAGCCATTATCGATTCCATACCTCCTCCAACACGTTCGAATAAACTATTTTAAAATACAAGCCTGATATTGAAGGCTTTAATTTTGATCGATCAGATAAGGGTGGAGTGAAGTGCAGATACGAGAGGTTAATTTGGGGGAGCGGAGTTATAATTCAATCACATAACCCTAATATTGGAGGGCTATGAAAGTTGATAAAAAAAGATTAAAACATAACCCGCCTATTTAACTTTTCATGTTGCTACACTAAGACGGTAGCAATTTTAAAATACATTTTTATTTTTCTCGTGACTTTGTCACCGAAAATAAACGGTGGCAAATTTTCCAACCGCTTAGCTACTGTACCATATATTGGTCACTAATTTTGCCACCATTCTTTTTCGGTAGAAAGTTTTGGTGACAATTGCCTACTTTTCTAGTAGTGCTTGGACCTGAATACTTAAGTGGATTTCTAACACTGAAAGTTAAATGGTAAGTTTGAATTAAAACTGTTATTATCATATATCTTATTTTTGGGTAGAGATTATACAGGAATTCCCATGGCAATGATAATGCAAAAGTTTGAACCAGAATTAGAGTCCTAGTTTACCGAGAGGGGGAGTCTGTGAAAGGGGGAGTCAGGATTCTGGATCAACAATCAAAGGGAAGATTGAAGATGGAGCTAGATTGAGTTTCTGAACTTGTGTGAAGAAAGAGTTTTTGAAATGAGAAGACAGAGTTGGAAAAAGATCAAGACTGAAGACTCAATGCCGAAGACTTCGTCAACATCCAAGGGGGAGTCTGTTGGTGCACTGAATGTCTGTTAACTACGTCTTAGTTGAGTCTTAGGTCTAGATAGTTTGAATTAGAGTTGGAAAACAAGTTTAGTGGATTAAACATGTAATTTCGCTCCAAATAGGTCTAGGTGGTGATTTCGCTCCTGATGTTCTTAGTGATTCCGCTCGTAATATATGTGTAGTTTGGAGCGGAATTAGGCCGCTTATAAATAGGTATCGACTGTTGTTCATTTGTAACGTTTTGGAGCGAGATCAGATCATGCTATAGGTGTCGAATTGCTGTCAAAATCTACTCAGAAAGCATTAATAGAAAGGAAAATGAAAGGATAAAGTTGTTGTGACTTTGCATACTTTGATTCCGCCTCTGTATTCAAAGATGAACTACCTTTTACTGACTATTTAGGGTCGCACACGGTCCAACAAGTATATATATTACGACGCGCAAATCGTAGATATATTGCTTATAACATGATAAGGGTCACCAATAAAATCGTTCAAGTCGCAAAGTTCTTAAAATATGTATATGAACTTATATATACATAAATACACCAATATAATAAAAAATAATAACTCTTCGAGAAGATCTCAAAGTTATGTGAAAATTCTAAGTATCGGAGAAACTTATGTAATTTTTGTGGGTTTTTTATTATTAAATCGTTGTTATTTAATTTAGGACGAATAAACAATTTGAGGGATTGTGTTAACATATAAAAATGCACCCAAAGGTGAGTACATAGTCCCCTCTTTTACGTTTTCAAATGTTTTGGGGTGATTCATATGTGCCTATTCATTATTTTCATGATTTCGAATATATGATTACACATGCGTAAGTATTATCTTTTGACGAATTAAACTATTATACATGGTTTAAACACAGATTTCCAAAGGTTGTTACGACTATTTGTTTGTTCATACGTTTATTTATACATTCATTAACAATGATCAAGCCGATTGGTAGTACGATATAGTGCTATAGGACTAGACACCCCATTCCTGTTGTATGGAATGTCAGAAACCAAATTTTATCCAAATAGAATTTGCCTTTGTGGTATTTCTATAGTCTCTAAAGTGTAGTTTGATGCACTAAGGTTTGAATGTATTGCTAAATCGCGATTTATGGTATATTTCGATATACTACCAACGTGATATTGTTTGCTAAAGCATAATTTGATATGCTATTATTTACTAAAGTATAATTTGATATACTATGTACAAATCCAACATATATTTTGTTATTTACTAAAACATAGTTGATATGTTATTTACCAAACCAAAGTATACTTATGATATACTACCGAAAACTATTATGTTAACAACTAAAGTATATTTGATATACTATCTGTTTAACTGTTTTGAAACTAAAATATATTTTAATATATTACTTATCCGACTTTCTTAAAACCAAGGTATATTTTTATGTATACCACAACTTTTATATCAATGCAAAGTGTTCTAGAAACCAAACTTTTATTAAGGATTCATGGCTACTTTTATAAACATATAATCTTTTCTTATATGATCCAAAGCCATGAATCTAATTCACAAAACCTATGTTACTCACAGGCATTTTTATGCTGACGTATTTACTTTCACATATGTTTCAGGTTTTATTTCGTGACGACTGTTGATCGCTTTACATAGGATGGACATGGGCCTTAGAAATTATAAAAACATGAACGGCAATTGTACTGTTTGTTGATCCAATTCCAAGACAATGTAACTTATTATGTAATAAAACAATATTCTAAATTCCATGTGTTGTGAAACAATGATTCTGTTGCAACACTCCCCGACGTTTCCGCCACGATTTGTTGTTTTACGTGGTCGGGGTGTGACAGAAGAGTTGGTATCAGAGCTCATGGTTATAGGGAATTAGGTTATTAGTAAAATTTTGACCTAGACTATAACCTTCCTAGGACCCTAATACAAGTTACCTTGTGTTTAGATCTTAAAACAATACTATCACCTATCCTTAGGTGATTACCAAAACAAGTACACCAATCTCAATTCCATTTGAAAATCGATCATCTATCCTTAGATGATTAGTTTTTAGGCTTTACGCCTTTAAAGTTTTCAAGTCTCGTCAAAGTTTGAGTCTTAATAATGTGAACATGTGCAATCCGGAAGGGTGGGTGCCTGTACCCTGAATTTTCTATCTAAGGCTAGAGTGTTCATACAAATCCACATAATCGGACCAGTCACTCTTACCTGGGAACTCTTAGGGTGAGTGTCCACTTATAGGCTAAAGTGTAACATCTGTGCTTGTAATCATTGTGAACAGTACCATTATCAATAAAACAATGTTATTTAATCCCAATGTTTGTTTTGTTATGTTTTACATTTTTCATGTTTTGACTTTTGTTCGATTTCAAACTCTATATCGCTTTCTGGAGAGTTATACGCAAACTGGTGCGTAAACGTAATCAGTTTAATGCGAAAACTACTCCGGAACATCAACATATACTTAACTTACCTTAAATAACCTTTACATAACTTAGAAATAAGTTTTAAAGGCTTTGGTTTGGCAAAAACAAGTTAATTCGCCTACAGGGACTAAATTCGACAAACTGCGAAAGTATGACGATTCGTACTAAAACAGACATTCCAGAACATGACCATAAGTTGAACATACCATAAATTTCCTTTACATAGCTTAGAAATAGGCTTTGAGGGGTTCGGTATGCTATAATAAACTTTTGGGTCATTCAAGGACTAAAAGTGCCAAAAAGTGCATAAGTTTGCACTTTCGCGCATAACTTACGTTCTGAATACATTCGGACATCCAAAAATTTATGTAAGCACTAAAATATTTTAATTTAGTGTTTGGCATAAGAAAAATCCATTCGTCGCGTCATTTGGATCGTTTTTCGCGCTTATGCGCATTCCGTCGTAATTAAGCGAACATCGCGATTGTACGGCCAAACAAACCAACATCTGGCATATTTTTGAGCATGTTTCATGTCCACAATGTTTAGGCATCATTTTAGGGCCTTAACGTTGGTTAAACGGGCCTTAAACATGTCAGAAATAGCCTTAAACACCAATAGGGACTGAAACTGTCATTTTGCAAAGTTGTTGTCTGATCTGGACCCTCAGGCGGCCCGCGTAAAACCAGGGTGATACCTTATGCGGCCCGCGTCAGAATCCCAGACCAGATTCAATGTTTAAACAGCCTGTTATCAGCTGTTATGCACTCCTAATCCTCTTGCACATGGTATTTCTCAATACTAGGGACTCAAATGGTTTTGTAAAACCATGTTCTTGAGGTGTATGGCCAAGATCAAAGCACAGTTTCCAAGAAACGATCTTAACGGCTCTCCGAACACTATAAATACCCAACCCCATTCATTGCAAAACCCACAAGAATCTGATCTTAGAAATTCTAAGTTGAAACCATTGTTTCATACCTGAGCTACTTGGATCAAAATTAGCTTTCGGGGACCCATTGTAATTGTTCCTTCGTTCTTTTATTGCTTTTCGAGTCCGAAAGTCAAACTTTGTTTGACTTTCTGCATTGACCAGTTTATGGTCAATGCGAAGTTCGTTTGAACTTCGCAACGTGAGCGTAATCACGATGGTCATAGTCCCTTGTGATTATGCCTACTGATTACCACGTTGTCTAGGGTCGTAAGGGTAAGCGATCTAATAAATCGCTTTTACCTTCGAACCCGACCCATTTGGTCGATCATTAGGATCCGATCAAATACCTTAGGTGATCATAGTGTATAGGGAATAACCTGCCGAGGTTATACCTTATGATCGCTTCGTTTAAGTAGTTGTATGATAGGTAGTTTATATGCCTTAGGTAAATTACCAAAATACCCCTTTGATGCCAAAATTCATTTTAAACATATGTAACATAACCTATGACCTCTAAACTGATTTATCAACAATATTAAACTTGTTAAAGCATATTCTACTTGTCATAGGACTAGTTAGGCGGTCCGAACGCGTTTTACGCGAACGACGCGTTAAAGTAGCATAAGCTACCTAAACGGGTCGTAATAGGTCATAAGCACTTAGGTTAGGTTTCATTTAGTATGTTGGCTTTGTTAAACCATATGACACGAGTCTCCATACTCGTTTGGTTTACAAACCCTCATTCTATCTAAATCCTCCGATTTAGGTCCGGTTTATTAACATAGTTACCTATATTAGGTGCCGTTTGATTCCGTGATCTCTAGCATTGCTTGGTGGTTACCTTAGGACTTCTGAGCAATCTCAAGTGAGTACATAGACCCCTCTTTTACTATTTTCAAACTGTTTTGGGGTGGAACACATGTGCCTACTTGTTACTTTCATGCTTTCCTGTTTTCACATCATAAACTTGCTATGTTCATTAGTACATTTATAGTACATGATTTACATTACATTTCATGCTATGTATGTCCATTGTGTGCATACTTAGTACATTGTTTTACATTACATTTCATGCTATGTATGTCCATTGTGTGCATACTTAGTACATTGTTTTACATTACACTTCTGCTATGTATGTTGACTGATAGCATGCTAGCACATTGATTTACATGACTTTTATGCTTTGTATGTTAACTTAGCATACTTAGTACATTGTTTTCATATGACATGTATACAACTGCTATAACATTTGGTTTGCACAAACGAGACTTATATACGATCATTAACATTAGCTACGCCGCTCGGTAGTAAGTACTGGTACCATAGGACTTGACAAATCCCATTCCTGACATCCCGGGTTTGTTTGGATGTAAGGAATGACTGAATCCGAAAACATTTATTTTGATAACCTTGACTGAAAGGGTTATCCGACTGTCTCAAGGCTTGAATGTATGCGTTAACTTACCACATAAATGTTTGTATCAATGTAACATGCATTACTTTGCAAAACATAACTTTTTGATATATTCAAAATACTTTGTTTTGTACATTTGTACATTTGGATTATGTGACAATACTTTACTTACAATACATAACATTTGTTACACATTACTTGACTACATTTGGACTTTTAAACATTTGACATGGCTTATACAAGGACTTTTTGACAATTGGTTTAAACATGGACTTTATACATTGGTGGTTTGTTTAAGTGATTTAAGTAACGAGGCGTGTGTAATATGATACAAGCATGGTGGATACGCCGCTGGTACTTCCTATATATAAGTGTTTGTATGGTATTACATAACGTAGCGTTATTTGAATCATTTCAATTTAGACATATAACATTTTATACAAATAACATATCTTTCACAAGACATTGCTTTACAAACAACTTATTTTATACAACTCATTTTACTTGGTTATTCATTTACCCATGTATTATTCTTTTATGTATACATATCATCTGATCTTATCGCTTTTTAAATGATTTACAAAACAAAACAATTTACCAGGTTCATGACTAAATTTTATTAAACATTTTCTTAAACTTAAGTCATGAATCCTTTTTTCACAAAACCTATGTATCTCACAGGCATTTTTATGCTGATGTACCTATTTTCACATGTGTTTTCAGGAGCTGTTGCTTAGGATGATGATCGTGACACTAGGGCGGACCTGTGCCTTAGAGACATAAAATGAAGATAGACTTAGTTTAATTATGTTCTGAACTCTTTATTTCCTGTTTAAGACAATGTAACTCTTATGTTTATAAATAAAATACAACTTTGAATGCCATGGTTATTAAACAATTAATTCTGTTACAACACTCCCCGACGTTTTCCGCCACGTTTTGTATGTTATACGTGGTCGGGGTGTGACAGAAGAGTTGGTATCAGAGCCAATGGTTATAGGGAATTAGGTTATTAGTAATGCTTTGACCTAGACTATAACCTTTCTAGGACCCCAATACAAGTTATCTTGTGTATAAATCTTAAAACATGCATATCACCTATCCTTAGGTGATTAACAAAACAAGAACCCAATTTTCCGAAATGATTTTTGAAAATCAATCATCTGTTTTTGAATGATTTATTACAAGGTTTTGAACCCTCTATTGTAAGGTTTTGAACCCTCTGTTATAAGGTTTTGAACCCCTTTGAGTTTTCAAAATCTCGTCAAGGTTTTGGGTTTTAAATAATGTGAACACGTGCAAACTGGAAGGGTGAATGCCTGTACCCTGGGTTTTCTGTCTAAGGCTAGAGTGTTCGTACAAATCCACATAATCGGAGCAGTCACTCTTACCTGGGAACTCTTGGGGTGAGTGTTCACTTATAGGCGAGCATGTCTTCGCGATACATTATTTTTTACCCATTTACTTTGATTAGTCACTGTGTGTCGTTTGTTTGCTTTGTGATACGGACAAATGACCACCATCTTTGCTTTTGTTGATTTTTGCTTCATCTCATTCTTTTCATCCAATCATCTCACTCGTTTCCTTTCATGTTTCCTCTTTTAGAATGCCTCCTCGACGCGAAAACCAGATAGTGATTGCCGAACTGGTAGAAATTATTGCGCAGCAAATGGCTGCTCAATTCCCAAACCTCTTTGCTCAATGGAACCAAGCCAACAACAACAACAATGCTCCATGCAAATTCAAGGATTTTAACTCGGCTAAACCACTCAAGTTTATTGGTTCTGAGGGAGCGACTGGGCTTTTTCAATGGTTCGAGAGCATTGAGAATACTTTCCGCCACGTGCAGTGTCCTGACAATCACAAGGTCGAGTTTTCTTCGAGTGTGTTTCAGAAGAGGGCTCTCACTTGGTGGAATGGGGTTATGAGAGATCGTGGTGCAGAAGTTGCTCTAGCACAGACATGGGCTGAACTTAGAGCTCTAATGATGAGGGAGTTTTGTCCTCGTCATGAACAGCGAGCATTGGAGAGAGAGTTTGATGACTTGAAGCAAGACAGTGGCGAGCACAGAGCGTATACTGATAGGTTTGAGGAGTTGAGTCTGCTTTGCCCAACAATGGTTACCCCACTCGACAAGGCTATTGAAAGATACATCGACGGCCTACCTGACTCAGTGCAAGACATCATTACTGGTAGTAACCCTGCCACACTCCGTCAGGCGATCGAGTTAGCAGCGACATTGACTGAGTCGCAGGTTCGAAAGGGAAAGCTGCATAAAAAGGGTGACAAGGGTAAGAAACAGGCGTCTGACAAGGAGGATGGCAAGAAAGGTGAAAACAAGAAGGGAAAGAATTTTGGTTCCTCAAGAGGGTCTAGGAAGCGAAAGGCTTCCCAAAACTATGCCTTTACTGCACAGGCTCAAGCTGCACCAAATCAGCCTGCGCAACCACTAGCCAAGAAGCCTTATCTTGGCAATGCACCTTTGTGCAACAGGTGTAACGGCCATCACCTACCACATCTCCAATGTCGTCAATGCACTAACTGTGGGAGAAATGGTCATCTTGCCGCTACTTGTCGCATTCCTGCTAACCAGAATCAGGTCGTTCATAACCAAGCCCAACAAGTTGCTCAGCCTCTTGCTCAGCAACAAGGTCAAGCTGCCCGACCTCATTTTCCTCCTGGTTCGTGCTACAATTGTGGGGATCTGACCCACTACAGAAACCGGTGCCCAAGACTAGCTAACGCAAATGCTAACCAGAATCAGGCTCAGGCTCGAGGTCGAGTCTTCAACATGAACGCACAAGAGGCACAGGCAGACAATGAAGTGGTGAACGGTACGTTCTTTATTAATAATCAGCCTGCATCTGTTCTTTTTGATTCGGGTGACGATAAGAGTTTTGTGTCATTATCTTTTGAGCCATTACTTCGCATGTCTAGAACGAAACTAGGTAAACCTTTGACAGTAGAAGTTGCTAGTGGTGAACCCATTGTTCTTGATTCTGTTCTTCGCAACTGCCAGTTGAACCTTAACGACCATCTTTTCCCTATTGACCTCACGCCTATGCAACTTGGAAGCTTCGACGTTATTGTGGGTATGGATTGGTTAGCCAAGAATCGCGCAGAGGTAGTTTGTTTTGAGAAGATTGTTCGTGTGCTGCTTTCGACAGGTGAGATCCTACAGGTTCAGGGTGAGAAACCTTCTGGTGGTCTCAAGCTCATGTCGTGTTTTAAAGCTCGGAAGTATCTACGAAAGAACTATGTGGCCTTCTTGGCACATGTTACAGCAGATAAAGGTAAGGGTAAGTCTATTCAAGAAATTCCTATTGTTCGGGATTATTCTGAAGTATTCCCTGAAGATTTACCTGGTCTACCTCCAGCACGCCAAGTCGAGTTCCGTATTGATCTCGTACCTGGTGCAAATCCCATTGCCAGAGCTCCATATCGTCTTGCACTGTCTGAGATGCAAGAGTTGTCCAAGCAGCTTTAGGAACTCTCTGACAAAGGTTTTATCCGTCCTAGCTTTTCACCTTGGGGTGCTCCCGTTCTTTTTTTCAAGAAGAAGGATGGATCTTTTAGGATGTGTATCGATTATCGTGAGCTTAACAAGCTTACCATCAAGAATCGATATCCCCTACCTCGCATTGATGATCTCTTTGATCAGTTACAGGGCGCTTCTTATTTTTCAAAGATTGATCTGCGATCTGGATATCACCAACTCCGTGTGCATGAAGAAGACATTCCCAAGACAGCGTTCCGCACTCGTTATGGGCATTATGAGTTCACAGTCATGCCATTCGGTTTGACTAATGCTCCTGCTGTTTTCATGGACTTAATGAATAGGGTCTGCAAACCTTATTTGGATCAGTTCGTCGTTGTTTTTATTGATGACATTTTTTATATACTCTAAGACACGAGCTGATCACGAGCAACATCTTCGTCTTACTCTGGAACTCCTAAATAAAGACCAACTTTTCGCCAAATTCTCCAAGTGTGAATTCTGGCTTAAAGAGGTTCAATTCTTAGGACATATTATCAACGAACAAGGTATTCATGTAGATCCCTCCAAGATCAGTGCGATTAAGGATTGGGATACGCCTACTACTCCTACTGAAATTCGTTCTTTTCTTGGACTTGCGGGTTATTACCGCCGCTTCATTGAGAATTTCTCGAAGATTGCAATTCCTCTAACTGCTCTAACTCAGAAGAACAAACCCTTTGATTGGGGATTCAAGCAAGAGGAAGCGTTTCTGACTTTGAAACAAAAACTTTGCGACGCGCCTGTTCTGACTTTGCCTTAGGGCAATGATGATTTCGTCGTTTATTGTGATGCATCTAAATTGGGTCTTGGCTATGTTCTGATGCAAAGGAACAAAGTTATAGCATATGCATCGAGGCAGTTGAAGATACATGAGAAAAACTACACCACTCATGATCTTGAGTTGGGTGCAGTTGTCTTCGCTCTTAAGATCTGGAGACACTATTTGTACGGTACAAAATGTGTGGTTTTCACGGACCACAAAAGTCTTCAGCATATCTTCAACCAGAAAGAACTCAACATGAGACAACGACGTTGGGTTGAGCTTCTAAACGACTATGACTGCGAAATTCGCTACCATCCTGGAAAGGCGAATGTCGTAGCTGATGCATTGAGTCGTAAGGAACGTACTAAGCTTCATTGTGTTCGTGTTCAATCTGTTATTCGAGCTCGATCCAATATCCAAGCATGCATTTCTCAGGCTCAACAATCTTGTGTTTCACAAGGTTTGATGGATAGGGAATTTCCCTATCACATAACACCTGATCTAGAACTGAAGGACAATGGATCATATTACTTCATGGACCGTTTGTGGGTCCCAAGCCAAGATAACCTTCGCACCTTGCTTATGGATGAAGCCCATAAGTCTCGTTATTCTGTTCATCCTGGCTTAGATAAGATGTATAAGGATCTTCGTATCCAGTATTGGTGGCCTGGTATGAAGAAAGACATTGCCTTATATGTATCAAAATGCCTTACTTGTCTTAAGGTTAAGGCTGAACATCAACGTCCTTCTGGTTTATTGGTGCAACCAGAGATCCCAGTTTGGAAATGGGAAAACATTACTATGGATCTTGTTACTAAACTTCCGCGCACTAAGAAAGGTCATGATGCCATCTGGGTAGTTGTTGATCGTCTTACTAAGTCAGCGCATTTCTTGCCAATCCGTGAGGATTTTTCTGCTGACAAACTTGCAAAAATCTTTGTGGATGAAATTGTAGCTCGACATGGTGTTCCTTTGAACATCATTTCTGACAGAGATGCTCGTTTCACTTCTCATTTTTGGAGAACCATGCAATCTGCTATGGGGACCCAACTTAATCTGAGCACAGCTTATCATCCGCAAACATATGGTCAATCTGAAAGAACAATCCAGACTCTGGAGGATATGCTTAGAGCTTGTGTGATCGATTTTGGTGGTAGTTGGGATTCACATCTTCCGTTAATCGAATTCTCCTACAACAACAGTTATCACACAGCATCAAAATGGCTCCTTTCGAAGCTCTCTATGGTCGAAAATGTCATTCACCAGTCTGCTGGAATGAGATCGGCGAGGCTCAGCTTACTGGACCTGCCCTCATCTTAGAGACAACTGACAATATTAAGAAAGTTCGTGATAACCTTCAGACAGCTAGAAGCCGTCAAAAGAGTTACGCGGACCCAAAACGCAAGCCCTTAGAATTTCAAGTCGGTGATCGAGTATTACTTAAGGTCTCACCTTGGAAAGGTGTGATCAGATTTGGAAAGAAAGGAAAACTTGCACCTAGATACGTTGGACCATTCAAGATCGTCGAAAGAATCGGTAAGGTAGCCTACAGACTTGAGTTACCTCCTGAACTTGGAAATGTTCATCCAACTTTTCACGTGTCCAATCTCAAGAGGTGTTTAGCTGATGAGAACCTCCACATACCGATTGACGAAATTCGTGTTGACAAAACACTGAAATTTGTTGAGAAGCCTGTGGAAATCATGGAACGTGAAGTCAAGTGGCTTAAACGCAAGTGCATTCCTTTGGTCAAAGTTCGCTGGGAAGCTAAGCGTGGACCCGAGTTTACTTGGGAATGCGAAGATCAAATGAAGGCGAAGTATCCGCATCTTTTCCCACGAGTTTCCTCTAAATAAATTTCGGGACAAAATTTCCACAAGTAGGGGAGACTGTAACATCTGTGCTTGTAATCATCGTGAACAGTACCATTATCAATAAAACAATGTTATTTAATCCCAATGTTTGTTTTGTTATGTTTTACATTTTTCATGTTTTGACTTTTGTTCGATTTCAAACTCTATATCGCTTTCTGGAGAGTTATACGCAAACTGGTGCGTAAACGTAATCAGTTTAATGCGAAAAATACTCTGGAACATCAACATATACTTAACTTACCTTAAATAACCTTTACATAACTTAGAAATAAGTTTTAAAGGCTTTGGTATGGCAAAAACAAGTTAATTCGCCTACAGGGACTAAATTCGACAAACTGCGAAAGTATGACGATTCGTACTAAAACAGACATTCCGGAACATGACCATAAGTTGAACATACCATAAATATCCTTTACATAGCTTAGAAATAGGCTTTGAGGGGTTCGGTATGCTAAAATAAACTTTTGGGGTCATTCAAGGACTAAAAGTGCCAAAAAGTGCATAAGTTTGCACTTTCGCGCATAACTTACGTTCTGAATACATTCGGACATCCAAAAATTTATGTAAGCACTAAAATATTTTAATTTAGTGTTTGGCATAAGAAAATCCATTCGTCGCGTCATTTGGATCATTTTTCGTGCTTATGCGCATTCCGTCGTAATTAAGCGAACATCGCGATTGTACGGCCAAAGGAACCAACATCCGGCATATTTTTGAGCATGTTTCATGTCCACAATGTTTAGGCATCATTTTAGGGCCTTAACGTTGGTTAAACGGGCCTTAAACATGTCGGAAATGGCCTTAAACACCAACAGGGTCTGAAACTGTCATTTTGCAAAGTTGTTGTCTGATCTGGACCCTCAGGCGGCCCGCGTAAAACCAGGGTGATACCTTACGTGGCCCGCGTCAGACTCCCAGACCAGATTCAATGTTTAAATAGCCTGTTATCAGCTGTTATGCACTCCTAATCCTCTTGCACATGGTATTTCTCAATACTAGGGACTCAAATGGTTTTGTAAAACCATGTTCTTGAGGTGTATGGCCAAGATCAAAGCACGGTTTCCAAGAAACGATCTTAACGGCTCTCCGAACACTATAAATACCCAACCCCATTCATTGCAAAACCCACAAGAATCTGATCTTGGAAGCTCTAAGTTGAAACCATTGTTTCATACCTGAGCTACTTGGATCAAGATTAGCTTTCGGGGACCCTTTGTAAGTGTTCCTTCGTTCTTTTATTGCTTTTCGAGTCCGAAAGTCAAACTTTGTTTGACTTTCTGCATTGACCAGTTTATGGTCAATGCGAAGTTCGTTTGAACTTCGCAACGTGAGCGTAATCACGATGGTTATAGTCCCTTGTGACTATGCCTACTGATTACCACGTTGTCTAGGGTCGTAATGGTAAGCGATCTAATAAATCGCTTATACCTTCGAACCCGACCCATTTGGTCGATCATTAGGATCCGACCAAATACCTTAGGTGACCATAGTGTATAGGGAATAACCTTCCAAAGTTATACCTTATGATCGCTTCGTTTAAGTAGTTGTATGATAGGTAGTTTATATGCCTTAGGTAAATTACCAAAATACCCCTTTGATGCCAAAATTCATTTTAAACATATGTAACATAACCTATGACCTCTAAACTGATTTATCAACAATATTAAACATGTTAAGGCATATTCTACTTGCCATAGGACTAGTTAGGCGGTCCGAACGCGTTTTACGCGAATGACGCGTTAAAGTAGCATAAGCTACCTAAACGGGTCGTAATAGGTCATAAGCACTTAGGTTAGGTTTCATTTAGTATGTAGGATTTGTTAAACCATATGACACGAGTCTCCATACTCGTTTGGTTTACGAACCCTCATTCTATCTAAATCCTCCGATTTAGGTCCGGTTTATTAACATAGTTACCTATATTAGGTGCCGTTTGATTCCGTGATCTCTAGCATTGCTTGGTGGTTACCTTAGGACTTCTGAGCAATCTCAAATGAGTACATAGACCCCTCTTTTACTGTTTTCAAACTGTTTTGGGGTGGAACACATGTGCCTACTTGTTACTTTCATGCTTTCCTGTTTTCACGTCATATACTTGCTATGTTCATTAGTACATTTATAGTACATGATTTACATTACATTTCATGCTATGTGTGTCCATTGTGTGCATACTTAGTACATCGTTTTACATTACATTTCATGCTATGTATGTCCATTGTGTTCATACTTAGTACATTGTTTTACATTACACTTCTGCTATGTATGTTGACTGATAGCATGCTAGCACATTGATTTAGATGACTTTTCTGCTTTGTATGTTAACTTAGCATACTTAGTACATTGTTTTCATATGACATGTATACAACTGCTATAACATTTGGTTTGCACAAACGAGACTTATATACGTTCATTAACATTAGCTACGCCGCTCGGTAGTAAGTACTGGTACCATAGGACTTGACAAATCCCATTCCTGACATCCTGGGTTTGTTTGGATGTAAGGAATGACTGAATCCGAAAACATTTCTTTTGATAACCTTGACTGAAAGGGTTATCCGACTGTCTCAAGGCTTGAATGTATGCGTTAACTTACCACATAAATGTTTGTATCAATATAACATGCATTACTTTGCAAAACATAACTTTTTGATATATTCAAAATACTTTGTTTTGTACATTTCTACATTTGGATTATGTGACAATACTTTACTTACAATACATAACATTTGTTACACATTACTTGA
The DNA here is from genome assembly GCA_030545235.1 of Helianthus tuberosus. Classification (NCBI taxonomy): domain Eukaryota; kingdom Viridiplantae; phylum Streptophyta; class Magnoliopsida; order Asterales; family Asteraceae; genus Helianthus; species Helianthus tuberosus. The sequence continues at coordinate 106,427,556 of CM060365.1, read as the reverse complement.
CTACATTTGGACTTTTAAACATTTGACATGGCTTATACAAGGACTTTTTGACAATTGGTTTAAACATGGACTTTATACATTGGTGGTTTGTTTAAGTGATTTAAGTAACGAGGCGTGTGTAATATGATACAAGCATGGTGGATGCTGGTACTTCCTATATATAAGTGTTTGTATGGTATTACATATCGTTGCGTTATTTGAATCATTTCAATTTAGACATATAACATTTTATACAAATAACATATCTTTCACAAGACATTGCTTTACAAACAACTTATTTTATACAACTCATTTTACTTGGTTATTCATTTAACCATGTATTATTCTTTTATATATACATATCATCCGATCTTATCGCTTTTTAAATGACTTACAAAACAAAACAATTTACCAGGTTCATGACTAAATTTTATTAAACATTTTCTTAAACTTAAGTCATGAATCCTTTTTTCACAAAACCTATGTATCTCACAGGCATTTTTATGCTGACGTACCTATTTTCACATGTGTTTTCAGGAGCTGTTGCTTAGGATGATGATCGTGACACTAGGGCGGACCTGTGCCTTAGAGACATAAAATGAAGATAGACTTAGTTTAATTATGTTCTGAACTCTTTATTTCATGTTTAAGACAATGTAACTCTTATGTTTATAAATAAAATACAACTTTGAATGCCATGGTTATGAAACAATTAATTCTGTTACAACACTTCCCGACGTTTTCCGCCACGTTTTGTATGTTATACGTGGTCGGGGTGTGACATAAAGCATGTCTTCATTATGCATTATGAAGACCTATTTACTTTGATTAGTCACTGTGTTGTTTGTTTGTTTTAAGTAGCGAACAAATGACCACCTTCCTTCGTTTTGTCGATGTTTTCAATACTCCTTTTGATTGTTCTATGTCAATATCACACATTTCCTTGTGTTCCTTTTCTTTTAGATGCCTCCTCAACGTGATCAAACTCAAGACGCCGCAATGGCAGCCTTGATCACTCAGCAAATCGCTGTTGTACTCCCGAACCTAGTTACCCAGTTAAACCAAGCAAACAACAAAACAACACACCTGTTCCGTGCAACTTTAAGACATTCAACACTGCTAAACCTTTGAAGTTTTCTGGGACTCAAGGAGCAACCGCGCTCCTGCAATGGTTTGAAATTTTGGAGAGCACATTCAGGCATGTGCAATGTCTGAATGTGCGTAAGGTTGAGTTTGCATCTAGTGTGTTTGAGAAGCGTGCTTTTACATGGTGGAACGGGGTGATGCGTGATAGGGGTGCCGATGTGGCACTAGCTCAAACTTGGTAGGAGCTTTGAGCTCTAATGATGAAGGAGTTCTGTCCTCGTCATGAGCTTAGAGCGTTGGAAAGAGAATTCAACGATTTGAAGCAAGACAGTGGTGAACATCGAGCCTATACTGATCATTATGAGGAGCTGAGCCTATTATGTCCTGCTATAGTTACACCTGTGGAGAAGGCGATTGAAAAGTACATTGATGGTCTCCCTGACTTAGTTCAGGATATCGTTACTGGCAGCAACCCTACTACCGTCAGACAGGCCATTGAATTGTCTGCTACCCTGACTGAATCCCATATCAGGAAAGGTAAGCTTTTTCGAAAGAGCGACCCGAAACCATCTGACAAGTCTGCACAAGAAGAACCAAAGGATAAACAGGCCGAGACATCCAAGAAGAAGAAGCGCAAGGCTTCACAAAACTTTGCAGTAGTTGCTCAGAACAATCAGGTTGCACCAAACCAGCCAGCACAACCTCGTACAAAGAAAAACTATGTTGGTACTGCACCTTTATGCAACAAATGCAACCGTCATCATCTGGAGCAAGTACAGTGTCACAAATGTACCCACTGTGGGTGATTGGGATATTTGGTCAATACCTGCCGTTATGCTAACCAAGCTGCTGCAAATCCTGCTGTTGCTCAAGAACAATTCCCTCCTGGGTCGTGTTATACCTGTGGTGACCTTACTCACTACCGCAACAATTGCCCAAGACTTGTTAACGCGAATCCAGCATGTGGACGAGTGTTTAACATAAATGAGGCAAACGCAAACGACGATGTAGTAGTGAACAATTAGTCTATTGTTTTTCCTTGTATGTTATCTTTTGGATGTTTGAATCAACTCAGTTGATACATAAATAAAAATTGTTGTTTCAATTATATTTTACGAAACTGATACGATTGTATGTGTACAACCCTACGATGCCAACACCAAGGAACCATGTTCCTTACAAAACAAACTACTCGTGTGATTCTTTCATTTTATGATCACTCGTGATCTCCCCAAAAATCCTAAGTACTCATTTCTTTTAAGAAACAAAGTATAAGGTACAAGTTACAAATTCTTAAACAGATACTTGAAATACCATTTCAAATCTTTGATTTGATATCTAAAGGTATTTTCATGAGTCCTTAAGTGGATCCATTGCGTGCTCTAATACGAATGTTACGATACGACCAAGACAAAGCCAAATCCTTGTAAAATCTTCCTATCTTCATAGTTAGATTCTTGGGATGTTTTGAATACCAATGGAAGTCCTCGATTGGATTTCTGGTGTACTTTAAATGCATTAATTCAAGTTAATGAACGAGCTAATAACTAAGTTAACAACTATGCGATTATGTGATTATGTGTTTATGTATGATTCTAAAGCTCGCTATCTAAGTCCTAGTAGAATCTTCCGTATTTTCATATGTTGGATTCTCAGAAGGATACTCAAAGTACTATCTTAAATTTCTTAAGGGGCTTTTCTATGTAAATAGTAAGAACCTTGGATTCCAAAGTGCTATTTCAAAACGATTATTTGATTCAATAAAAAGACCCATTAGTGGTCTATTTAAAGAGATTGTACGATGGTCTAATTAAGAAGATCATGTGTTGATCTGGTTAAGAAGATCGTTCGTTGATCTAGTTAAAAAGATCCTTTGATGGTCTAGTCAAGTCACTTCATGTTTATTCGATTGATCTTTCCCCTGCGCATTATGAAATGAACTGTGCGGACTGTGCAAGAAATTACGTAATTATGGATGCATACATAATTGTGGAATTCAGTGCACAGAAACCTCAGCAAGTTTTGTTATGTGTTAAGACCTATAGTGATGAGAATAACGAAACAGGAACAACGTAGAAAGGAGCATGGTGGATACGCCGCTGGTACTTCCTATATATAAGTGTTCCTTATTACATTGCTAACGTAGCGTTATTTAAGTTACTAGAAGTCCTGGACCTTGACCAATGTTATTTTATCTTACATTCTACGACTTCAATTTCGAGCACACACAAGTTTCCTATGATAAGTATTCATAAGAAACATTCTTCTGTCCGTAGTTCAACACTCCATGTTTTGTTACTACAAGGACATCACTTTGACAGTTGACAAATTCGCTAAGAATCCAAACATGGCCCTGAGTTTTACTTAGGGTTCGAGGGATTCATTCGAAAGCGAAGCCATCACAGATGCCTTCAAAAGTTTCCTCTAATTAAATTTCGGGACGAAATTTCCAAAAGTAGGGGATACTGTGACATCTGTGTATTTTAGCCCTTGTACTGTTTTGAACAACTTTGTGTTTAAAGAAATATGACGTTTTAATTTCAATATTTGTTTAAATTATTTGTGACATTAGTACGTTTTCAATCATTGTTCAATTCCGAACTCTTAAACCTGTTCTGGAAGTGAAATCATAAACCGTTACGTAAACATAATCAGTTTAACGCGACGTACACTCCGGAACTGTGACATAAGCCAAGCATACCCTAAATACCCTTTACATAACTTAGAAATAAGTTTCGAAGGATTCGGTATGGCAAAAACATGTTTATTCGAACTTTAGAACTATTTACGACAAAACTGCGAAACGAACGTTGGTGACCGCCCGGATAATATTTAAATCCCAAAACTATTCTGTTATGATTAAAATTTTATTTTTAATTAGGTTCGTGTTGAAAAATAAATTAACACGCTTAAAAACGTTATTTTTCAAGATTAAACACGTACCGCGTGTTACTGCGCAACACAGTGCTTCTACTGCAAAACAAGGACAACGCAGCCAGTCTCGGCAACTGAAATTTATTTCAGTAATATTTTTGGCTAGTTTATTTTTATAGAATAATAAAAATAATTTAGAACGCCATAATCCGGGATTTAAACGCTAGATAAAATACCCGGTATCCAGTTAAATACCTGTTTTTAACTAAATTACCCTTCAAATTTTACATTTAACCTCCCCCCCCCCCATATAATTTTCGGTCACTAGGACCCACCAAGATTACACCATATCTCAAAGATTTATTTTGATTATATTTTGATCTTTCTTGAATGCACCAAGATATTATAAGATTATGTGATCTATGGAGATTCACTAGAGATTTTGTTCTATAAATACTCCACTCCCTTACACTCAACACTCCACTCCCTCACTCACTCTCTCCCAACCGTCCACACCACCATCACTCCCATCTTCAAATCTTCAACCTTGTTCTTGAAGATCCAACTCCATTTCAAGCAAACTTCAAGTTGGTGTGAAGATCCAAAGGTGTTACCAAGGTGCTTTCAAGTGATTTCAAGCCCCATATCATCAAAACCTCATCCAACAACTTACTTGAATCTTGAAGGTATAACATTTATGTTTAAATCATACTCTTGATTCTTGGTTGTTCTTGATGACTTGAAGTTTCTCTTGAATCTTGGAATTTTCACAAACTTGAAATCTAAAATGAAAAGGGTCTTGATACAAATAAAAATGGTGGTGTATATGTATGTATATAACCGTACATATATATATGGGTGTATGAGTTTTGAAGTTTGATTTCTTGATAAGTACTTGTTTAAGTTGTTACTTGTTCTTGAATGATAGTTAAAATGCAAGTGTTTAATGATCTAGGTATGATATGATAAATGTTAAATTACATCAGCAAATAAACATGAATAAGTTGCATATTTGATACATCTAAACTCATATAAAATGATGTTGATATGATAGTATGCTTTAGACACTTGTACATGAGAATACATGTTGATTTAAAGCTCAAGAAGTGATAAAAAAAAAATGGTTGTATGACAAAAATGTTTTATATCAGATTATAAACACTAAAAATAACATTATTTGATATATTATAATGGCATGAAACTTTGACATAGGTTTTATAGCTTTGCATGTTGTACATATAGCTTAAAAAGTGGTAAATTATGTGAAATTTGCATGATTTATGTGCTTTATGTAAGACCTGCACTATCATGAGTATAACCACTATTTTATTCAGTAAATAACATGGGTTATGTTAAAATATCAAGTCGTTTCGATTTGGGATGGTCCGGGTAACGTTTGATTCAAAACTATGCGGTAAAACGGTTAAAAATCGGCTTTTCGGAGGATTTTTATAAAACTATTTTAGATCAGTAAGTAAGCTGATATTTTTGATATAAAAATAAGTATTTTAACTTATATTAAGTTTACTTGGTGTTTGGTTAGTCATACGTGACTTCCGACGCCCAAAAATGTTACCGAATCGCTAAAATAAGTGATTTTCGACATACACTATAATGGGTTGTTCATGGGTAAAATTTATGTGTTACAATGTGTTATGTGTTTTTATAATATGTATGATGGCATGTTAATACTTGACAAGATTATGTGTATTATGATATTAAATCTACATCACGTTTGAGTATATATATTACGACGCGCAAATCGTAGATATATTGCTTATAACATGATAAGGGTCACCAATAAAATCGTTCAAGTCGCAAAGTTCTTAAAATATGTATATGAACTTATATATACATAAATACACCAATATAATCAAAAATAATAACTCTTCGAGAAGATCTTAAAGTTATGTGAAAATTCTAAGTATCGGAGAAACTTATGTAAATTTTGTGGGTTTTTTATTATTAAATCGTTGTTATTTAATTTAGGACGAATAAACAATTTGAGGGATTGTGTTAACATATAAAAACGCACCCAAAGGTGAGTACATAGTCACCTCTTTTACGTTTTCAAATGTTTTGGGGTGATTCATATGTGCCTATTCATTATTTTCATGATTTCGACTATATGATTACACATGCATAAGTACTATCTTTTGACGAATTAAACTATTATACATGGTTTAAACACAGATTTCCAAAGGTTGTTACGACTATTTCTTTGTTCATACGTTTATTTATACATTCATTAACAATGATCAAGCCGATTGGTAGTACGATATAGCGCTATAGGACTAGACACCCCATTCCTGTTGTATGGAATGTCAGAAACCAAATTTTATCCAAATAGAATTTGCCTTTGTGGTATTTCTATAGTCTCTAAAGTGTAGTTTGATGCACTAAGGTTTGAATGTATTGCTAAATCGCGATTTATGGTATATTTCGATATACTACCAACGTGATACTGTTTGCTAAAGCATAATTTGATATGCTATTATTTACTAAAGTATAATTTGATATACTATGCACAAATCCAACATATATTTTGTTATTTACTAAAACATAGTTGATATGTTATTTACCAAACCAAAGTATACTTATGATATACTACCGAAAACTATTATGTTAACAACTAAAGTATATTTGATATACTATCTGTTTAACTGTTTTGAAACTAAAATATATTTTAATATATTACTTATCCAACTTTCTTAAAACCAAGGTATATTTTTATGTATACTACAACTTTTATATCAATGCAAAGTTTTCTAGAAACCAAACTTTTATTAAGGATTCATGGCTACTTTTATAAACATATAATCTTTTCTTATATGATCCAAAGCCATGAATCTAATTCACAAAACCTATGTTACTCACAGGCATTTTTATGCTGACGTATTTACTTTCACATATGTTTCAGGTTTTATTTCGTGACGACTGTTGATCGCTTTACATAGGATGGACATGGGCCTTAGAAATTATAAAAACATGAACGGCAATTGTACTATTTGTTGATCCAATTCCAAGACAATGTAACTTATTATGTAATAAAACAATATTCTAAATTCCATGTGTTGTGAAACAATGATTCTGTTGCAACACTCCCCCGACGTTTCTGCCACGATTTGTTGTTTTACGTGGTCGGGGTGTGACAATATCCGAAGGATCTTTGAGTTACCATTGAAGAACGCAAGACTGTGAGTTCATGTCCCCCATTTCTTTTAACTGTTTTCAGTTTTATAACTCCGGGTGTGAAGTACATGTTACAAACTGTTTACAAACGTTTATATGTGGTATGGTTAGCTAAGGAAGGGTACTGCTAGATCATGTGAGTGGTGGGTACAACGCTTAAGACCTTTAATCCTCGTTGTAGGACCAAGGGACATGAGTGATAGATCTATTTGGGTGTAGCGACCCCACCCATGTGGACCAGGGTTGGCCCATGAGGTGACTATGTCTTACAGCTGGAAGCCCGGTGCAAAATCTGCTAGGTTTGAGCCTTCCTGCATCACGTCACACATATTAATGGCCTTGCAAACCATTAATGATCTGTTTTCCTTGTTGCTTTCATACCAGGAGTTTACAAACATACATACATACTTTCACTGATTTCAAAGGTTTATTCGTGCACACAAACAAACACATGAACTCGCTCAAATTTTGTTGATGTTTTCAAACTACATGTATTTCAGGGAATTAAAAGTGGATCTGGCGGGCATTTGGAGGTTTCAAGTTATGTTGAGAATAAAAGATGTCATCCGATGTTTAAGGGTTTGGATTGTGTGTTTTATCTTAGATGAGACACATCTTTCAAAACCTAGTTTTATTTAGAATCTTTTATCGAGTCCTTATGGAACTCTAAAACTATTTGCATGGTTTGTATTTGGATTTGAAGTTTTGTTTGGTTTTCAAGACAATGTTGTTATGTTTTTAAACTTATTTAATGGATGATCATCTTTGGTTTTATCATATAGTTGTTGTTATGATTGAATGCAATGATATTAAGCAAGTCACACATAATCACGCTTCCGCAAAAGTCAGGGTGTGACATTAACTGACAATGCACATGTGCATTTTGATTACAATTCTAATATTCATCCGTGCATCATGTTGACCATTTTTTTCATTTATTAATTATTTTTCACAGGAACAATTACGGCTGCCATACATGCTACACCTAACGGCACCCCATATTGGATACCTGAAGTTGATGTTGAATACCTTCCATAGGATTTGAAGTTTTGTACAATACGTATTGGGAAGATATTTTCACGATGTACAATACGTATGCTACAAAATCCGGATTTTCCACTCGTATTGGCACATCGAAGAACAAAAAATATCTTGACAATCCTGCTATGAACATCCGCACTCATAGATATATATTATGTTCAAAAGAAGGACAACCACGGATCACAGAATCTGACCACAATGCTCCATCCAAGAATGCTCCAACCATTTATGATACATCCAAGAAACAAGACCGACGAAGTCGATACAGAGAACTGCTAATGCTTGAGAACTGAGAACTGTTGATGCAATTTGAGTGTCTGACGTGATTTTTGTATGAATACACCATCCTGCACATGTGCAGCACTTTACCATTACCCTATAACCATCACCAATAATCTACATCCTGCACATGTGCAACACGTTACCATTATCCTATAATCATCACCAATAATATGTTTATCATTTATACAACATTCTTACACATAACATTTACCTTATTAAATATCATTTTTTACCATTTCTTTATTCACTTTTTAACATTCTTTCTATATTTTCAGGAACATTCATACACAATGAAGCAGCTACCATTGCTGCTGGAATTCCGTACCCCCCTAACGATTAAACCAATTCTTATTCCGATGATGATAATGATACTGATGAAGATACATATGATGATTCTGAAGACCCTGCACATATAAATGTACATGAACAGCCCCTAAGACGTTTATCCAGACGTCATAATGCACCCAACCATCAAAAATTTGATTAAGTTCGTCGTCAAAATATTGATCATTTTGTTTTATTATCCGTTTTACATTTAATCTGAACTGTTTACATTCAAGTTGCTCACCTACGCTTAACTGTTGTTTACACTTAATTTGAAACGTCTGCGTTCAATTTTATTATGTTGAATTACTAATTTGATTATGTTGAATTGCTGTTTACATTTAATTTACTCTGATTACATTCAATTTGACCTACACGTTTACGTTGAACTACTCGTTTACTTTGAACTACTCGATTAAACATCATTTAAACTATGTATTTCGATATTATGATTACAAATTCCGATGTTTATGATTGCACTTGCACTGTTTATGATTGCACTTGCACGGATGATACTTTTTTTATCACTCACATTGTTACTGTTTCTACCAATGCACATGTACATACATGAATATTTTAACTACATATAATCCGTTTCCTTTACATATACATCAACATATGTAATGTGGTACCCTATACATAATAGTGTACCACATACGTGATATCATATGAACAAATATACAATATCTTAAAATATACACATATTCATTACTACCATCTTTATTGTTTTTTATTAATACACAGGTGCATTACCAACATTAACACACTATCACACAACTTTTGTATAACAACAAGTAAATATAACACATTATCATAAGGAATCACATAATCCGAACAACAAGAACAACAATCATTATTACACATATGCATCACCGGCATATACTATACTAAACAAAAAATGACATCCTAAATTAACAAATGTTACCATTCGTAATACATTATACAATACCAATATGTATGTTATATCAAACTTTGCACATGTGCAATACCAACATTACCTCTAACAAACAACATAATACATCATATATTAACAGACATGATCATCCGTATTGCATGTCCACAAACTACCTACACATAACATTCGCTTTAGTTCACAACCTCACACCTTCTGCTCTTCTTTCCAATTTCTATGCATCTTCCAACACTCCTCATGTTTCAATGCCTCTTCGTCTATCGTTTTCTAATAATTTTTCATCCGTCAACCTGTTAATCAAATACGTCCTTGTTGTCAATCCATGAGCAGTTTCGAATAATTTTTTCCTGCATACAATACATATATTACATCAATTATTTCATGTATGCACATGTGCAGTAAACATATTACATACAATATGTACAATGCTTATGTTTTAAGGTAATAATGCACGTTTTCATACGTTGTAATACATTCATATTAACTTAATCTGACAAAATATGCATATGTGCATAACTATGCACATGTGCATTAACATAACTGACCTTATCAACAGGTTTGTTTCAATAAAAAAAATTAACCCTTACCAAATCAAAATTCGAATTACCACCAATCATATTTAACATCAATTAGTAACAAAACTATTATGACAAACTATGCACATGTGCGTAACTTTTTTTTTAAATGAATATGTTATTCACAGAAGCCAACCTCCAAAACAGAGGCGGCCGAACCAACCACTACAACAAATCGAAAAACAACAACTCAACACAAGAACCTAAAGACCGAAAACTAGCAGCTACCTTATATCGAACCTACACCATTTTTCCCAACTTACGGACCTATTTTTGGACCGATTCTTATACCATAAAAAACCGACGGACTTAATATTATAGATAATCTCTCTAGGAACCTTTTATTGTTCTTGGCTAACCATATACACCAATTTGTCACGAACATAATGCCATGTAAAGCTTCTTTCACTTCTCTATCCAGATTGCAAAACTCGGAGTCAATTACGATATCTTTAGCCGAAAACAGAATAAAAAAGACTCACCTTGCACCACTGACTGATGTGATACCAGTCAGTTTACGCAACCTTGCACGAACAAAGAAGGTGTTCAGCTGTTTCATCGCCATCTTCACACAGACAACATTTCACGTCTCCGCCCCAACAGTTCCGATCCCAGAGTGCAGTCAGCGTGGGAATACGATCTAAAACCGCCCTCTAAACAAAAATATTGCATTATTTTGGGACCTATTTAGACCATTTCACAACGTGCCTGCTGCTGAAATCGGAGCCGCTATATAGGAAGTTCTTGACAACATTGACTGAAAAATCAGAGTCATTACCTCCCAACCATTCCCAACCATCTTTGCCATCGGACAAAGTGACATTATCGAGGAGCCCGATCAACTCGTGCCATTACAGTCATTATTCAGCAGAGCTTAGGCTTCTCGACAAATTCCAAACCCCCATAAAGTTTATATTATCCTGATTGTACTGGTCCGCCACCATTCGTCGTTTCTCTTGTTCCATTCTAAATATATTTGGGAAACGGGTTTTGTGCATAATTATGCACATGTGCATTAACATGATTGGCCTTGTTAGCATATTATGGTAAACTATGCACATGTACATCAACATGAATGACCTTATTAACCTATTCTATCAAATTATGCACATGTGCATAACTGTATATCACCCAATGCTACCTTATTATCATATGCAACCATGAGTTACAGGTTTTTATGATTACATAATAATATAATTGATTACATAATAATATAACTGCATAACTGTATGTCATAACAAAAAACAACACCAAAATAACAATACATACAAATTATATATCATTTATGAATAAATAATTGAGATTAGTATTCAAATTAATGTGCATATTAACCAACTATGACAATTTATGCACACGTGCATAACTATATAAAAAAACAAAATCACCTTATTATATTGATTTATTAAGTGAATCCTATTCAAATTTATGTACATGTTAACATACTATTACGTTTTATGCACATGTGCATAACTATGTATCACACACCTCATTGTCTTATTCAGTGTAATCGTAATTTGTCAAACTTTGCACATGTGCATAACTGTATAGAACATAAAATTAGTTTATTATCATGTTCCATATAAACCTATTATGTATAAGCCTGTTATGTCGTGTTAATGCACATGTGCATTAACTGTATATATCATAAAATTATCTTATTATCCTGTTTCGTATAAGCCTATTCTGCCTATTCTGTATAAGCCTATTATGTCGGTTAATGCACATGTGCATCAACACCACATAACTTGTCGACAGTCATAATTCAGTAGTAAAATCCCTATCATTTACCAAATCAACTTTCGTGTTGCCAATCATATCCAACATTATGCACATAACATCATTCTTTAATAAAAAATACATAAAATAACACATCGGTACCACATTACACATAGTTCATCACAACATTAGCCCTTCTGTTCACTCAAAAATCATATATATACCACGATTTTCAATAATTCATTTATGAAACAAGTGTTTAAATGTAATAACCACATTATAACATGTCTGAATCGATGGTTGATAGTTGTTTTATCATATACGACTACAAAACAAGGTGTATGAACTTACAATTTCACGGAACGATGCAATAGAGGATCGATAGTCCGTTAGATGACTTGTGTTCTTCCGATTATCCTTATCTGTGCATTACGATCGTTTTTCCCTAATTTAAACTGGAATACGAATGTGCAATCGATGATTATGTTGTTAATGCACTGATATCGACTAATTTTGATGACGAATACATGATGAATTTTGGGGGATTTGGAGTGTGACGTGAACTGAGATGACGAATTGTGTAGAAATTGGATCCGGATGTGAACTGAATATAAATGATGGTTTAACCTGATGTTTGAAGTCCAGGAGGAGAAGGAGGCAGCTGATTTAATTTTTATTATGTATTTACAATAATGTCATGTGTTCACATTGATTCTCGTAATAAAGGTGGTTCTCGCATGAACCCTACCATATATATATATATATATGCATGTGCATATGGGTTTTTGTTTGGATGTTCATAAATGTGAAGGATAAATGCATGCAATGATTTGATGATGATTAGATGAAGATGATGTTTGGATTATATTGAAAATGAAATATATGTACGTTAGATGCATTTAAGTTCTTGGATGATGATGATGATATGATAATCATGCATTAGGTACTTGTACATAAGTATATATGATGATTAAATGATCATAAGTTGGTGAACTTGAAATGATATGATAAAAGTGAGTTAAAACAGAATATAAACATGATAAATGATGTTATAAGATGTGTTATGATGATATGAAGATATGTCATAAGTTTGGTAGCTTTGCATTATGTACATGAAGCTTAAAAACTGATAAAATAGGTGAAATTGCATGATTTATGTGACTTACATGAAATCTGCACTAATGTGGATATTAGTACCATTTTATTTAGTAAATAACATGTGTTATGTTAAAATATGAAGTCGTGACGATTTGGGATGATTATAGTAAAGTTCGGTACAAGACTATGCGTTAAAAACGGTAAAAAAACGACTTTTAAAGTGATTTTTGAAAAACTATTTTAGATCAGGTTATAAACTAGTATTTTTATGATAAATATTTTAACTTATATTAAGTATCCATGGTGTTTGGCTAGTCATACGTGACTTCCGATGCCTAAAACGTTAAAATACACATATTTTGAAGTACGCGAAAGCGGGTTGTTCAAGGGTGAACTTTGCATATTGTGATATGAGGTATGGATATGAGTTTGTATAATGTGATATGTTAAGTGTTGACATGATAGTAGGTGTTAGGACTATGCATGTGCACTTGTACAGTTAAAACGGTAATTTCGTTAAAGGCCAAGTTAATATGCAACTTATTTGTCGAGCATGAAAATAATACATAGGTTAATTTGATGAGTTATTTCATGTATAAATGCTATAAAAAGGATAAGATATATAAGTTGACGGGATATAACATAATGAGGGTCACCAATAAAATCATTCAAGTCGCAAAAGTCTTAATATATATATATAGGGTTCGGATTTAGGGAAAACGGGCAAAAGTGTGAGAACAGTGAGAATGGTTATGGATCGTCAGATCAAAATAATCTATGGACTAGATGGTTCGGTGGCGTTTTCATATATAACATAAACTTTTTAAAGTGGGCGCGCTTCAATAAGGGCAAAAAGGTAAATCTTCATCTACAAAACACAACAAACGTGACCGAAACATATATACTTCCCAGAGAAACCTCCCCAAATCCTACAGAAAACGCGAAAACCCTAGAAAACACGAAACAACACATATTATGGTGTCGTAAGATCAAACCAGATCCAGAGGCAAAAAAACATAGTGAGTTAACTTCGATTTACATTGTGCTAGTTTATGTTGTTTTTTGGAGTTCTAATTTTAACAATAAATTTGCAGTTTCTATGAGTGTGGAAGGGGAAGGGTCATCTGCTCCAAAACGCCAAAAACCCAACGAGCAACGAAAGAAGACAACAAGAGAACATGGTACAGATTGTTACTTTTCATGATGTTGTAATACACTTTGATACTTTGTTACTAAACGCCAAAATTTGTATCGTTTGTTTAATAATGTTCAAATGTATGAGAACGAAATTTTACATATATAATTTGTGTTATTAAACGCCATGAATCATCTGTGATTGTCTTATTGAAAAACATATATCATTTGTGTCTTATTAAACGCCAAAACACGTATCATTTGATATATTTGTTACTAAACGCCAAAACATGTATGATTTGTGTTGTAAACACCATGTATTATCTGTTATTGTCTTATTCAACATGTATCATCTGTGATTGACTTGTGAAACGCCATACATGTATCATTTATGTTATTAAACGCCATAAAATAAAACTTCATGAAATCATGTTTTATAGGCGAATGGAGGTTGAGATTGAGAATAAATGTGCACACTGGCAAGGCCCAGAACGCCAATAAGAGGAAGGCATTAAGTCAGAATGTTGAGGTTGAGGAAGAACAATATCATGAGTTCAGTGGGGCTAGGGTTTTTATCAAGAGTAAACCTACAAACTTGACTGGTTGGTTCACAAATCTAAACCAAAATCAAAGACAGGTAGTAGAGCAAATGGGGTTTGGTGCTACACTAAAGTTGAAAATAGAAACCGTACTGACAATGCTTGGGTACTGGTTGGTTGAAAATTACAATGAAAAGACAAACAACCTAAATGTTGGCAACCATACCGTACATATCAATGAAGAATTGATAAACTCTTTAACGGGTATACTGAATGGTAGGGTGCCCGTGCAAATGAAAAAAAAGACCAACAACTAAAGACCAGGTAGTGGCTGAGTGGAAAGCACAGTTCGAAGGGTTTGACTGGGTTAACAGACCAAGTGTGAAGCTCTACTTTGAAGACATTTTACCTATGATGCATGGCTTCGGGAGAGACTTCTGCCTAAATTTCCTTGTAGCATTCTTCACTATAATGGGGCATGCAAGTGACAATGCAGTCGTCAACAAACAGTTCTTGCACAATGTTAAACCAAACGTTCAAATAAACCAAATGAACTGGTGTGGTTATATCATCCAATGCTTGCAACACGCCAAAGTCGCATGGTCTCCAACAAAGCATTACACAGGGCCGTTGATCATACTTGCGGTAAGAATAAAATTTCCCTATATAACATGTATCATTTGTGTGTCATTAAAACGCCAAAAACATCTATCATTTGAAAAATCTATTTTGTTACAGCTTGCCTTGATGAACGATGCTTGCAATAGAAAAAATGGGACCGAAAAGAAGGATACTCAATTGAGTGGGTTACAACAAATACTCTTGACTTGTTTGAGGGTGCACTGGCAAAACGCCTTGTTGGCAATGAAGTAAAAAGGAAAACAGTTAAAAAGGCTAAGGAAGCCACACCTAAAAAAATGTAGGTTGTTGATGAAGAAGCTAATGGTGATGATGTTGAGAATGAAGATGAAGATGATGTTGACAATGTTGATGACCATGCTGATAATGATGATGATGATGAGGTTGATGATGATGATGGTTTTGGGCATGATGATCATTATGATTATGCTGGGCTCCACCCTGATGTGCAAAACACCATGCATATCAATGATGAGGATGAGAATGAGAATGAAGAGAATGAGGATGAAAAGGCTTCGCTTCAAAGGATGGTGAATGAGGATATCGAAAGCCGGGAAATGATGTTTGAAGTTTATGCATCAGGGAACCATGCTCTGGTCAGAGGTGTAAGACAGTATGACGACATTTTTGCTGATGAAGAAGAACAAAACAATGAAACTAAAGAGGTATGTTGTTCAAGTAATAAATTTAATAAAAACCACAATACACCATGATTAATAAAATCATTTTTTTTAATTTAACAGGAAATGGCTGATAAATTGGATGGGGCATACAAAGAATTAGAAGACTGTTACAATAAAATGAGCACATTGTTAAAACAGTCAAAGACTGAATATCCAAACAGCCTCCTGGTACATTAAATACTCACAATGTCTGACATTGTTGGAGAACATCTCAAAATTTGTTGATGAAAACGCCAAGGAAGTACCAGCTAAAAGAGAAAAAGGTAAAAATGAAGGTGAGGTTGAAAATGAAGTGGTACTAGGAGTTGAAAAGAGAAGTGGAGAAGGAGATGGCTGGAATAGAAAACGCCATTGAGGTGGAAACAGTTGATGAAAATGCCAATGAAGTTGAAAATGAAGGAGAAGGAGGAGGAGGAGGTGAAAATGAAGGAGAAGGGGAAAAGGAGATGGCTGGAATAGAAAATGCCATTGAAGTGGAAACAGTTGATAAAAACGCCAATGAAGTTGAAAATGAAGGAGAAGGAAAAGGAGAAGAGGAAGGGGAAGGGGATGGAGAAGGAGAAGGAGAAGGGGAAGGGGAAGGGGAAGGGGAAGGAGAAGGGGATAGGGAAGTAGAAAGAGAAAGGGATATGGCCGGAGAACAAAACGTTGAACCCTCAACTGCTACAACAGCCCCCATATATGATGATGATGATGAGGATACTATATCACCAGATGAAGATATAAACTAAAATGCTATTGAGAGATGGAATTGTGCTTTTAAGACACTTGAATATCACATTTCTAGATACAATGGAGAAAAATAATTAAAAGGAATATTGATGAGGTTTTGGAGTTGCCTGGACAAGATCTAAAACAAATGATTGATATAAAAGAAGGTCTAGATAATCCAAAGATGGAGGATGAAGTGATTAAAGCAATAAAAAACATCTGCAACCCGCTGAAGAGACCCCAAAAATGCATGTATTTGATAAGACACCAAACATCCCCCAACAGAAACACAATACAGTCAGGCGTTCATTACTGAACTAGAAAAAACTGAAGGGGAGATGGTGAACAAAAGTGTTGACCAACAAGGTGCAGTGTTTGATAAAACGCCATGTGAGGAGCCACCATCTACAGCTGGGAAGAACCTCTTGCAAACTTTTGAAGAGGAAGAGACACCCAATAAACCCCAAGCTGAAAACGCCATCAACACATCACCACCAAAAATGCCAAACAAGTCAGATGTGCAGGAGAAGGGTGATAAGGACAAAACTCCAGACATCACAAAGTTGATGCAAGAAAATACAATTTTAAACCTTGAAGAGCTGCCTGGTGATGAAGAAGCTGATCAGATGATTAAGAAGATGAAAATATAAACAAAAAGACTGTGGGTGAAAAGGAGAAGAGGGATACAAAAATGAGTAGGGCATGTTTGTCACCTTATGTAAGGAGGCAAGTGGTTATACATGAACCAAGGAAGAACCATGAAACCAACGTTGCCACATACATCTTCACTGGATGCGGTGATTACGAGTATATACCCTTCTCTCAAATAAAACGCCAAACTTTCCATTTATCACGTTTACTTGAATATGCATGTAAAAACGCTCAAAACGTCATGTCTTATAATAGAATGAGTTTGTATAACTAAAACGCCAAATGATGTTTTTTTAGGACTGTCGTGTTCAAGATGGGAGGAGAGTTTACACTCATGAGGGTGGTTTGTGAGAGCATGAAACCAGGGTTTCATGCACACATCAGCATTATTCTATGTTGGGCACATATACTGAACTATGAAGAAAGATACAAGGCTCCAGAATCACCCTCAAGGTTATTTTGCACAGATATAATGCTGGTAACTCTTTTGCTATATTTAATTGATGAAATTATATTAGGACATTGTTTTGTTGTTTAAAATGTGGTACTCAATATTACAGAATCGTCCGGCATACGACGAAACAAAAAAAGCAAGTGTTCGATACAAAGAATTCGACAGAAACATGGAAACGGTTCTGAAAAATGCTCGTTTCAACGGAGACCAGAAAGATAAAAACATCAAAGATTATGACCTGGTCTTCATGCCAATAATATGGGCAAGACATTTCTATGTTGTCTGCTTCAACATAAAACATAAAAGAGTTGTTGTATTGGATAACAGCGGTGTAAGGGATGACCTCAGCATAAAAAAAAAGTATGTTGGATGGGTGGGAAAGTTGGTAAGTATCTTAAAAACTTTGTATGTAGAAACTATGTTGACAAAACGCCAAACTAATAAATGCAAAAAATGTGAAACTGCAGCACGGTGCTTTTGCAAACTACTTGTGTCTTAAAAAACACCCAAAGCTTAAGATCATGAAGTCGGCGGACATTGTCAGACAAAAGATGGATTGGAGGACAACGTCTAACGTGGTCGACTGTTGGGTTTTTGCAATTAGGCATATGGAAACATACATGGGGGATATAGCTGGTTGGAGAAGTGGTTTGTCAAAAGAAGTTGCCCCAAATCAACTACAGCAGAGACAGCTAAATGAACTGAGGATGAAATACATTGTAAAAATCCTGATTGAAACAGCGGACAAAAGAATAGAACAAAGGATGGAAGAATATGTAGATTAGCTTAAACGCCATGGATTGTATAATTTTAATGTTGACTAATGTGTTTTGCTTTTTAGATTATTGCATCTACATGTTTCGTTGTGTGATTTTCGATAATGTTTGTGCAAATCAATGAAAACACCATGATTTGAATAATTAACAAATAGTAACCATTGAAACATAAACAACATTAAGAAAAGGGGTTAAAAAACTAAATTAAAACAAGTAAAAAACACAAAAACGCCATATCTGTTGGATATCAATAGAACGCCATTATAACATAAACGTTATTCGAAAAAAATACTTTTAAAAAAAGCCATGTAAAACTAGGTTAGAAAACAAGTAAAAAACACAAAAACGTCATATCTATTGGATATCAATAGAACGCCATTTATACATAAACGCCATTTGAAAAAAAAAATACTTTTTAAAAAAAATGCCATGTAAAACTAGCATAACGATGAAAATGCCATTTCTATTTAATTTTTTTTTGGAACGGAATCATAACGCCACTATTTAGCGGGACGTGGACAATTACAATCGTACCCCTACGCATAATTTAGAGCGCTATACCACGTGGCTGGCCAAGATCCGTTCTCACACTTTTCACCGTTTTCTCCTGATCCCGTACCTATATATATATATATATATATATAAACGGGATCAGGAGAAACGCCCTAAAGTGTGAGAACGGTGAGAACGCATCCTGAATGAACACGTGGCGTGGGATATAATTAGGGGGTGAGGGGCTTTTTTGTCTTTTCAGTCTTCTTTTTTTCCCAATTTCATGTCACATGTTGCTTCATTTTTGGCGTCTAAGATTTATTTTGGCGTTAATTAGATTCACTAACTACTTGGCGTTTTATTGTTTTTTGGATTTGTCTCGTTGGATTTATTGTTTTTGTGTCATATAGATAATTTTTTTGGCGTTATGGCATTTCCCAGGTCAATTTTTTGGCAAATCCGGCGTCGTTAATAATTCATTACCATTCATTAATATTTTCATAAGATTTCAATAAGACCAAATGAAAACAAACTAATAGTCTTCTGTGTATGGGATTACATCAGAGATGTACCCATCGCTTTGTTCATCACTTTCTTCAGATTCATCATCATCAAATTTTAGATTGGCGTATAACGCCATCACCTCGTCTCTTCTTTGCTGCAGCCTATTCTTGAATATCATTACAACCCTGGATCTTGCATGGTGCTAAATCACAGAGTTGTTCAAGGAGAAATAGCCTCTCTGTCTTCAACATTTCCTCCATCGGCAATGAATATTGCACCCCGTGTCAATAAGTCACTTCAACCGTTCGTAGTTCTTCATGCACTACCCAACTGCTAACTATCGGTAGAGGAGTATCGTCAATATCATCATCATCATCATCTTCTGCCAGAAATTTTCTCAACAATCTTCTTATCACCGTTCGAGTTCTTTCACAATCGTTAGCCATTGAAACCCCAAGGGCCAGAATATCCCTTTGAACCCCTTCATCCATACCAAGTATGGCTTTAATTTGTCCTGATCTTCACCTTTCTCCTATCAGAGAACTTTAGGATGAAACGTCTCTCCGACCTTTCAAACCTCCATGCAATAACCTTAGCCATTTTTTTAAGTTTTTGGCGTTTTGGACAATATGTGGCGTTTTAGACAATGTTTGGCATGTTAAGTTGTGTTCTCATGTTCTACTTTTATAATGACTTTTTTTTCCCACGCAGTGACAGGTAATTATGGCATTTTGAAAAGATAAATAGATTCAATTCCCCATATATGTGGCTTTTAATATAATAAATGTTAGTAATTATGTTTCCGTCGCTTCATTTTACAGTTTGCAGTTACTGTGTTTTGTTTCAGATTCATCTGTTTATGGCTGTAACATGTCCCATCTTTTCCGGCTGTATATATGGCGTTTTGTTTTCCAATGGCGTTTAGATAAAGAAGGCACTTTTTTTATTCTCTTGCACATTGTTTTAACCTTTTTTTAGATTTATTATAATAGTACTTGTCCAAAGTAATTTTATTATAGTTTGGTAGTTTGGGCGTTTTATGGCATGATGGCGTTTCACAAGCATTTGCCCGTTTGGTGTTTTATTATATTTCTTATTAGAGAATTAATGTATTGTTGTTCTTAGCTGAAAATTACATAACAAACAACAGAAAAAGAAAATAAAAAAAACAAAACAAAATAGAAGCAATTTATGATCCAAATCTTCACTGTCATCAGTCTCTTTCTTTTTTTGAAACTACAAGAACTGTCACAAATAAATGGCGTTTTGGGTTTGGCGTGGTTTTTTTTCTTGTTCGTGTGTTGAAGTGGGTTTGTGGATGTTGGAGACATAGATCGACTCCGTGTGGGTGGATGCTATTTACTCATAATGTTCATTATCATCATGGAGTCCAAAATGGCATTTACCCTGGTATCGGTCTCTTCTCCTCATCCAAACCTTCTTCAAGAACAAAGAAGACTAAATGACATATCGGTGTCATCAATCTCTTTTTCTTGAAATTTGTCCATCTCATTCAGCAAAATCTTTCTCCCCGCCTAACAAACCATTTAGTGAAACTTCATGCAGAACATTACTGAGTATACAAGAAATGATGTTTGCCATAGTTGGTTTTTCTAACTTTTTGGCGTTTTAGAATGAGTGGTTTTTAGGAACCATTTTGTTTTGTTTTTGTGTTTTTTGATGTGATCAATGGAAGGTGCTGACACGTTTCTCTTAATTAGATGTTTTTGGCGCGTAGTTTAGGCGGGATATTATTACAACAATAAATGCAATTAACAAAGTATCTGGTTTTGCCCAGCTTTATTTGTTAAGTCTGTAACACGTCCCATCTTTCAGGCTTGGCGTTTACGTTTTTATGGCGTTTTATATTTTATGGCGTTTTTGTTGGACAAAACCTTAACTAAAACACAGAAAAAAACGAGTCAGTAATAAAATTGGCGTTTTGCATTTACATAGTGTTTTATATTTCAATGGCGTTTTATGTATGAAAGTATGTTTTTACCCTTTTACCCTTAATGAAGTACGTTCTAGTAATAAAACTGATGTTATTTACGATAATGACACCGCGTCAATCTAGTCCATAGATTGTTTTGATCTGACGATCCATAACCGTTCTCACACTTTTCACTGTTTTCTCTAAATCCTGAGAACTGTGTTGGTAAGCCCTGTCGATTGTCGGTTGGATTAGCTTTATGCCCAAAAGAATACTGAAAATGGGCAGCCGGACCACGATGATATGGGGGTGTTCCCTCAGTAAAAGCTCTACTTTAAAAATTTAAAGACTAATAATTATAATGAATCAGTTATCAAAATTCTTTTCTAAACGAGATTATAGCTCAAATACTAATGATAATGATGAAGAAGACTTAAACATGAACTCTTTACATATGAATTCTGTTGAAATTAATATTTCTCAAATTGAAAATAATCTTTTAAATTGGAATATACCAAAACAAGATGTTAAAACTATTTACAAAATTGGTACTTTTGATTTTTTCCAAGATTATTCTATAAAAACTCATGAACAAACCATACCCATTAATAAAGAGTATCAAAACATGCAATTATTATCAGTAGAAGCTATTAAAAGACGTAGAAAATTATATAAATTTCTACACATAGGATTAGTTCAAGTCGCCATTAAACCTATGTTCAGACTAGGAATTGATGCTCCTGTGTTACTAATTCTAAGGGATGCAAGACATACAAACTTTAATAATTCTTTGCTAGCTATGGTTGAATCAAATATTTCAAATGGTCCTATTTATTTTAATTGCTATCCTAACTTTTCAATTGGTCTATTTGATCCAAATATTTTAGACACTCTAACATTAACAATTAAAACCAAAAACTTAGAATTCAAATAAAAAACTAATCCTGTAGTAGTTATATACAGAATATATTATAAGACTATGACTACTATAATAGAACCTAAAACAAAATTAGTATCCCCAAAAGATGAAACTATTATTTTTGAAGCAAATACCATGCATACAAAGATAAGAACACCTAAAAAATTAAAATGGAATGAAATAACTCAATCATTAACATGGAATTTACAAGATATAAACCCGCCAAAACCTATAGAGATAGAAAATCAAACATCTAGCATAGTAGAACATTCTGATGGTTCAATAGATATTTCTTTTAGTAATGTTTTACCAAGACATTCTATAGGAGCAAGTACTTCTAGAAATATTATAGATGAAAGTTTATTTAGAAGAAGTCTATCAATGAAAATGAAAGGTGTTGATTTTTCAAATACTATTCCAAAACCACTATATGAAGAAAATGATAGTGATAATAATACTTATGTTCCAACTAAGTCTGATATGGAAAATTATGAAGAGTTACAATGAGTGATTCAAGAATTCAAGCCCAAAGGAATTACAATATTTGGTTTTTCAAAAATTGCAATAGAAGAATAAAATATTTGAGGGAAAGAATAGAAGAATATAATAATAACTCATGCATCATGCCTCCATCCGACTCGTATCATCCCTCTAACTATACATCTAACCCGTATCATCCCTCTAGCTATATATTATTTTTAGAAAAAAGATTAAGAGAAGAAAATAATTATAGAGTAAAGCTTATGGGAAAATTTTCAAGCACAACTTGTTAATTATGGATAAAGAAATGTTAAAATATTTAAAAGATGGAATGTTCAATGAATATAATAATAAAAATTTGATATGGTATTTTTCTACATTCAATGAAGATGAAAGATTTTTACATGAGATTGATTGACACATATATATGTGTGAAAATGATGAAAATATTTCATTTTTCTCCTGGTTTCCTCTTTACTGTATAGAAAATAAAATTGAATATCTATTTTTTGAAAATATATCTGTTAGTAATACTATAACCAAAACCTATACAATTATAGATAAAAATGAAGATATTACTAGTGTACATCCTCCACATACGGATATAAAAATAAGAGTAAATTACAAGTTTTGTCCTTTATGTATGTCCAAAATTGCAGGCGTTGTCCTTTGTCTTTAAAATTGACGAGTTTTGTCCTTAATGTTTGCAAATCTTGCACGTTATGTCCTTTAGGCCAAACCCAGTTAATTTTTTTGGTTAAATGTAGTCATGTGCAAGGCACATGGGGGTAAAGTTGTCATTTTACTAATGTATTATAAAGGGTAGCTTATAAAATTAAATAAAAATCTAATCCACCACTCTATAACTCTCTCTCTCTCCACCAGATTTTCTCCCCCTTTCTCTCTCTATATACGCATCTTCATCTTCTACATTACCCAACCCTGAAACACCCTAGCCCCCATCCCCGTCGACCATCTTGTTCGCCTGAAAGATCTGAAAACCCCAACTTCCACCATCGCTCAAAGATCTGAAAACCCCAACTTCCACCATCTTGTTCGCCTGAAAGATCTGAAAACATCTTGGTTGTGATAAGTAATATGTGAATCGGAGGTTAGGGGTGGCTGAATATGGAGGTTTTGTGTGGAAATCGGTGAGGGTGGTTAAAGGCGGTAGTTGTGGCGGTTATGGTCTTCATCACATCAGATCTCAAGATAGGTTTATGGGCAGTAGTTGTGGTGATGATGTCGGTGAAGGGTGGAGGGTGGTGGTGATCGGCGACTGGACTGTTGCGGTGGGTAGAATCGGATCTGAACAGGGGTGGCATCGGTGATTACAGAAAAGGCGGTGATGAAGGAAATTGGGGCATCGGTGAGTACAGAAAAGGCGTTAATGTGTCAATTGTGTGCGATATTGAAGTTATTGATTCCTGTTTTGAGATGTACGTATTCCTGATTTTAATGGTGTTAATGGTGATGTTGAAGTTATTGATTCCTGTGTTGAAGTTATTGATTATTTTGTTTGATGAAGATGGATAGATCTGGATTCCTTGTTCTTGAATTAGATGAAGATTGTTCATGAATTTGAAGATCTGGGTTCTTTGTTCCTGTTTGATTAAGATGGAATTTGATGGAGATTGTTCATTATATGAAGAATGTTAATGAATTTGAAGATCTGCGTTCTTAATGAATTTGAAGATCTGCGTTCTTAATATTGTTTGTATTCATGATGAATATGTTTTACCGATGATGTTCTTGAAAATTAGTGGTCCGACAGTGGTTGTGAGTGGTGGTGTCGGGGTGGGAGTGGGTGATGGCAGATGGTGGGGGGAGGTGGAGGTGACTGGTGAGGGTGGGTGTTTTAGAGAGAGAGAGAGTAGAGAGTAGAGAGAGAGGTTTATATATAAATTTTTTTATTTTCTAAAACCTTTTTTAAATAAGGGGAAAGACAAGTGAGAGGTGAAATGACATTTCTACCCTCATGTGCCCTGCACATGCCTTCATTTAACTGAAAAATATAACTGGGTTTGCCATAAAGGACATAACGTGCAAGATTTGCAAACATTAAGGACAAAACTCATCAATTTTAAAGACAAAGGACAGCGCCTGTAATTTTGGACATACATAAAGGACAAAACTTGTAATTTACTCTAAAAATAAAAACTGAAAATAAAGATTATATTGCAAAACCTTTGGCAAATACTAATGAAGATTTAAATAAAAATGTAAAGACAATTATTTTTCAAAATAATTATACCAATGAAAAATTAAATACCATAGGAGAACAATTAGAAAGGATAGAAACTAATAATAAAAATAATTTAGATCAACCTAGTACTTCAAATACTAAAATAATAACTGAAACTATTGAAAATCCAATATTTAAACCATATAGTATATATATCCCAATACGTCTAAACAAACAACAAGATATGTTAGAAGATATTTCCTCAAAAATATCAAAACTAAATATAAATGTTATTTCAGATCAAGAAATTCAAAGTATTGAAGAACAATTTAATGATTTTCAAATAGAAGATTCTATAAATAAAATTAAAAGAGGAAATTATCATTTTTCAAAAAATAATACTTATACTACTAGGCCTGAAACAAGAAATTATTACCCTAGACCTACTCCACCTGATTTACAATTTGAAGAACTACATACTTTAGTTCAAGCAAAAATATGATGGATCCTCTCTATACGAATGGAGTATAGAAGGTCAAACAGAACATCAAATTCTTAATCTATTACAAGAAATGATAATGGCAGCCAATGCATATAAAGCAAATGGAAATAATGAAGCTCAAATTCTTACTATGATAGTTTCTGGTTTTACTGGAATTCTTAAAGGTTGGTGGGACAAGTATCTTACAGAAAAAGAAAAACAAATAATCCAAAATGCTAAAAAATTAATTATCAAAACAGAAAATAATGTTCAAATACCAACAGAAATACCTGGTATAATTAATACTTTAATATTTGCTATAATTAAACATTTTATTGGAAATCCAACAGATTATCAAGAAAGAAATTCTTTAATATTATTAAATCTGATGTGTAGAAAATTACAAGATTTTAGATGGTATAAAGATGTATTTCTTTCAAAAGTTATGACTAGAGATGATTGTAAAGAAGCTTATTGGAAAGAAAGATTTATAGTTGGGCTACCAAAATTATTTGCGGAAAGAATTAGAGAAAAAATTAAAAAAGATTTTAATAATAATATTCCTTATAGAGATTTATCCTATGGGCAAATAATAAATTATATAAATCAAGAATGATTAAAAATATGTAATGATTTAAAATTAAAAGAGAAAATAAAAATGGATTGTATCCAAGGCCATAAAGAATTAGGAAGCTTTTGTCAACAATATGGATTTGAACCATTTAAAACTCCTTCTAAACCGAAAAAGAAAATTCCTAAACAATTTATCAAAAAGAACTATAAAAGAAAACCATATATTAAAAATACACAAAAATATTATAAAGATAAGATTGATTTTCAAAAGAAAAAGCAAAGTAAACAAGATATTGCCATTTGCTATAAATGTGGAAGACAATGAGATTATTTAAAGGATTGTTATACTAAGAAAAAGATAAATGAGCTAAACATTTCCGATGAATTAAAAGAACAGATAAATAAAATACTTATTTATGACAACTCAAGTGAAAACAGTATTTCAGACTATAGTGAAAATGATTTAAACAATATTGAAGATTCTAATTCAGAAAGTAGTTCAGAAGAAAATATATGTGAATGTATTGGTCCCTGTATTTGCGAAATCGATGGTACAATAAATTCTCTAACAGAAAATAACAAAGACCTATTCGAATTATTAGAAAAAAATAGTGATAAAGAGGTAAAACAAGTATATTTAAAACAATTAAAAGAAAAGTATAAACTACCAATAGAAAAGGAAGAAAAGGTATATAATTTCAATGAAATATGTCAAAGGTTTCAAACAAGACAAATAAAAGAAAATCCTGTTACAATAACTGAATTACAAATAGAATTAAAAAATATTAAAGAAGAAATTCGAGAAATAAAAGCACAAATTAAAGAATTAGAAAAAGAAAAAAATAAAGAAAAAGAAGAAAATAATAATGATACTAAAAATAATAACGATACTGAAAATATAGAAAAAATAAATA
The DNA here is from genome assembly GCA_030545235.1 of Helianthus tuberosus. Taxonomy (NCBI): domain Eukaryota; kingdom Viridiplantae; phylum Streptophyta; class Magnoliopsida; order Asterales; family Asteraceae; genus Helianthus; species Helianthus tuberosus. The sequence continues at coordinate 106,400,408 of CM060365.1, read as the reverse complement.
ATTTATAAGGATTAGATTCTCAAAAATGGTATACTAAACTAAATATAATAATCAATAATGAATTTCGATTAACATTAGTTGCCATGATTGATAGTGGGGCTGATATGAAATGTATTCAAGAGGTTTAATACCCACAAAATACTATGAAAAGACTACATATAGATTATCTGGAGCTAATGGAAACCCATTAAATATTAGATATAAATTATCAAATGTTCATATTTGCAAAGAAAACTATTGTTATAGAACTCAATTAGTTCTAGTAAGAGATTTAACATCTCAAATTATATTAGGACTCCCATTCATAACTCAATTATATCCTTTTACAGTTGAAGAAAAATGAATAAGTATTAAAGTATTAAATAAAAAGATTTGCTTTGAATTTGCTCATCCAATTACTTCAAAACAAATAAATATTTTAAGCTTAAAAGAAAGACAAAAGGAGTTTTTAATTGAGGAAATTGATCATGTTAGAATAAAGAATCAATTACAAGATAAAATGATTATAAAAAGAATGCAAGAAACTAAGAATAAGTTTAAAAATAATGTCTGTGCAAATATTCCAAATGTTTTTTGGGAAAGAAAACAACACATAGTAAGATTACCTTATATTAAAGATTTTAATAAGAAAAATATTCCAACAAAGTCTAAAGCTATACATATGTCTCAGGAGTTAGAAGGCTATTGTAAAAAAGAAATACAAGAATTATTAGATAAAAAATTAATCAAACCATCTAAATCTCCTTAGTCATGCTCTGCTTTCTATGTTCAAAATAATGCAGAAATAGAAAGAGGAGCTCCTAGGTTAGTTATAAATTATAAACCATTAAATAAAGTTTTAGAATGGATTAGATATCCTATACCAAATAAAAGAGATTTATTAAAAAATATTTATGATTCAAAAATATTTCTAAATTTGATATGAAATCTGGATTTTGGCAAGTTCAAATTGCTGAAGAAGATGGTCTTTTAAGTATTTGTTTGTGTGAATGTTTATTTAAAAGCTCTTCTCTCAACGGTAAAAACAAACGGTATATATACTGTAAAAAACGCTCCGATCAGCTTAATAATTGCTCTCAAAATCGCCTCTAAACTCCTTAATTCGTAATTAGGGTTTTGGAATGATTTTCTTGAGTTTTTATACTAAACCCTAATCAACAGCGAAGATTAGCCGTAACAGCACCCCGTCACGTCGCGCGACGGGTATGGTGGACCTTCATTGTCGCGTAGCGCGACGGCTAATTATGCCAAAAATCCTTAAACTACCATAGTAACTTTCGGCATCTAAATTTAAAATAATACCACTATAAAATTCAGAAGATATCATATATTATTTACACACCCATCGTCTCCCCAATGCCCTTTTCATTCATCTCATGTTTTTAGATGGTGATTTCAGTACAAGATTCTGATGAAGACACAAATAGATGATGGTTGTTCTGGGCACCTTACCTACCCTGCCAGCATGGCCCCAATTTTTATATTTTAATATACTGATATTGATTTTGGAGTCTTTTGTTTGATTAAATTTATTGGATGTGGGAAAAACTTAGCCCAGACATTAAAAAATTCGATTTTTTTTATCAAAACTGGTCAGTGACTCTTTGTAATCCATGAGAATATTATTCTAGTTCTAGTAATCAAATGAGAACCAAAGGTATATCAACAACAGGTAGGGGAACAACAAGATCAACATGATCGCCCTCTATCAAAGGAACATCTACGGGGAGATCATCAACAGGTGGGTCTGCTATAACAGGCTCAATAGGGATGCCAGCATGTACGGGGTCATGCTCAAGTATGGGGTCTAGAGCGGCTGCCTGCTCAGGAGCGACGACAGGCTCGGGATCATCAAAAGCCATCTCGAAGTCAAACTCAGGGTCGATAGGGCAAATCAAACCCAAATCGAAATTCAAGCACATATTCGTGATCACCAAGTCAAGGGGATCCTAAGGTATGTATCTAAAACTAATATCTTACGTTTTTATTTTTATGTACGTGTCAGTATTTCAAGTTCGTCTTAAATTGGATGGCTTTCTGATTATTATTTACAACTGCTCCTCAGGTAACTGCTGCTGAGCCCACTGCTCAAGGTGATCAAAGCAGCAGCACAACTGCTTTGAAACCCACACCTAAAATCACCAAAAAACCAACAAAAAGAAAAACACAATCCAATGGTGAAGTGAAGCATATATCAAGGGAAGAATTACTAGGCCTGGGTGTTGAAGATCTACAAGATCTCCTTGAGCTTACACTGTGCAGGGATGAGAATTATTTAAACGTGCTCATGCATTGATTTGGGGTTAAATTTGACTTTTAATTTGGTGATCTTGAGTGAATTAGGGTTATTGTTTTAATAAAAACAATTCTCTAGTTGCCCACTTTTAGTCCCTCATGTTTAGAAGTTTTATGAAGAGGGTTAGAAGGTCTTGATCTTTATTCATTCACTTAATTACACAATTAATAACTAGGTTAATTGTTCCTAGTTAACTTAGTAGGTTCCGGGGCTTATAACCCGTTTTCATTCTGAGTCCCGTTAACTCAGGGAGAAAAAGAGTTTAATGGATAGTTACAAACTAATTAAAACATTTTTCTAGCTGCTAAACTTGGTTGCGTAAGATTGAGAGTGTTGGTTCGCATTCGCATCTACCAATCTACCATGTTCACCACTAGTTTTTGTAGCAACGAAGCTCTTTGCCATCTTCTTTGACAAGGCCATGAGATATTCATTTGCAATACGTAATGAAGAAATCGGGCATCACTCCCAGCACCTTCGACCGAGAAAGTGCCACAAATGCGGGTCAGCCAGTTTATGAAGGCGGGGGCATAGGAAACCTATACAAGGGCCCCTTCAGAATTTCTATACAAGATCCTGCCATCATTCACAGTTTAATCAACTAAATGAATATCACCTCTGTGCCATAAATGCTTAAGCTCAACCACCAACAGTCTAAGGAAAACAGCCATGTCCTTCCCAAGTGATTTAGGGTCATAAATCAACAAGGTCAACATGAACGTGGACTCTTTCATGCATAGCCATGGAGGCAGATTGTATGTGATTAGTATAATCGACCACGTTTTATGAGTCGTACTTGCGTTACCAAGCCAATCTTCCTTAATGTTTTTTTACTTATGTAATGCGATGTGGGAATCTTATAGCCTACTGGATATGAAGATTTCAACAACTCGAGGAGCTCATCAAATGAACTATTAGTCAATTTGTTACTCACCTTGATAGCAATGGTGATATATATGCGGATTAGACACAAAAAAAAAACACTCAACAAATGGCTACAATTTAAGGAATGTGTTTAGTGACGGCATCAGATTCCTAATTGATGGAGAAAGGTCTGGTGGTAAGAAAAGCTGCTTCTAGGAGGTTTCTATTTTGATTGAGAATCAAACCAACTTTTCGCACACCTATATGAAATATTACCAAAATTATCCAATCATTTATTAAAGCTTCTTTCAAAATCAATAAAACATTTTGTTAAAAAGACGTTTTTCAACAAACACTAAGGTCCATATACCGAACTCCTTTTCTAAGGACCAATTTTTTTTCACAAGAATCTGTAAACTTCGAAGTTCTAATACAAAATTTCTTAAAACGATGCAAACTTATTAACCTCTAGAACTTCCCAAAACCTCACTCGATACGTCAATTAAATTCAAAACACTGACAGCAAACGTAAATGGAGTGATGTGGACAAGGTGTCCAATCCGAACCAGTCACAGAAGAAGCCAGACAACAGTATCAACCGCAGTTTCAAGATGGTGATGATCGTCACTCCACCAACCATCAAAGTGTCCCATCTCAGCAGATAGTGCTGAATCAAGAACCCCGTAACAAGGGTCGTCAAAGTTGATAGTGATCAGCAGGAGGCGAAGGAATGCCACATTTTTAGTGGTTAATCAAGTGTAGAAGCATGTATTTCACAAGAAAAATTCAAGAAGAAATATTTCTAGAAAAATATTTTACAAGTTGTAAACATCTAAATTAATTGGCATCGATGGTGTTGTTTGGGGCGATAAAATCCGTAAGAATGTTGGGGTCTCCTGCGTTTGCTATACAAAGTATAGCAAACATGAATACCAGATGCAAAATCATCGGAATAATATAAGAAACGTAACTCAAAACGCAAATACTAAGCAAAGGCACGGCCCGTTTGTCTAATAGACATTAGTACACTGTAGGTAGTCGTGTTTGCTGAGTACATTTTTGTAGCCCCAGGGTGAATGGAATATCGTGACTTATGAGCTTCTTCAAGTAGCATTGTTTTGACCTCGCAAAACCTTGGTATCCAGATCCGACCAAATCTCGTTTTAAGCCCGTTCGAGTTTTCTTCAAGTTTTTCTGCTATTCCTTTCGTCCTTTCTTTCTTTGGATCCCCTGCCTCTAGTGCTTTTATTTGTGCATCTCTTATCGTTTCAAGGAGGTGAGGCGTAACTGTCATCTTCATAGATTTTACGTGGATCGGGTGTGGATATTGCTTTCGACTCAACGCATCTGCTACGACGTTTGCTTTTCCCGGGTGATATAAAATATCACAGTCATAATCTTTAATCAGTTCCAACCATCTTCGTTGTCTCATATTCAAGTCTTTCTGTTCGAAGAAATATTTGAGGCTCTTATGATCCGAGTAGATCGTGCATTTCACCCCATACATGTAATGCCTCCAAATTTTTAAGGCAAAAACCACCGCTGCCAATTCTAGGTCATGGGTCGGGTCGGGCATTAAATCTTCCATCATTTGGTGGTTAATTGAATAATTTAATCGGCCCGTTTAAATATGTTTTGTTTACTTAAAGCCTTTGGGGGGTTAATGACCATGTCCCGGATATCCCTGGCATCATTTTACGAAATGGCCATGACTTAAGCGCGGGGTGTAGGCGTATAACATGTTTGAACACTATGTGATTATATGAACCCTGATTGATTAATGGAATGTTATGTTTGATATGTGTTTATGTGTAAAGAATGTATGTATGTAAACGAACCGATCGCACAACACAACCCGATCGCACAAGTCCATTCGGGCTACACTCTTTGCATTCGGATCAAGGGCAGCCCATGATGGGTTCGGCTCTCTTTTTAGGAGGGAATGGCTCTTCAGACTGAGCCTTAAACACAGCCTGATTGGTGAGCACCGATCCTCTGGGGCAGCTTGCCCTCTTCCACAGCCTGATTGGTGAGTTTGTGAGCAAGACGAACCACAGGCTGTATGGTGTTGAGATTGGCCGAGGTCACATGGCTCCGGATTTCTGGGACTAAGCCTTTGATGTACAATTCGACCCTTCGATACATAGGTTGGGACATGTTTGGGCAGAGTGCAGCATAATCGTTGGACTGCTTGGTGTAGGTCTCAATCTCTGACCCAACCATCTTGAGTGCATAGTACTCGTTCTCGAGTTTGTGGATGTCATCCCTGTGACAGTACTCCTCTTTGATCATGTCTTTGAAATCTTCCCATGCCGTAGCATTAGCAGTTTCCAGACCAAGCATCTGAATCTGTGCTTTCCACCATGAAAGCGCGTTCCCTTCAAGCGTACCAGTTGCGTACTTAACCCAGTTAGCAGGGGGACACTCGCAGACAGCGAAGACAGCTTCGGCCTTTTCGATCCAGTGCAGAAGGCCTATGGCACCCTCAGTGCCGTTGAAAGGGAGAGGCTTGCCATCCATGAAGGTTTTGAAAGTACAAACACGTGGTTGCGCAGGCGCAGGCTGACCTGGTGTGAGAAATGGAGCGAATAGGTTTTAGAGGTGAAAAGACGAGGTGGGGGTAGGATCTAAACATCCTATAGCAACAAGTTTACCTCCAGGGTGAGCTGCGAAAGCTGCAGCCACCGTGTTGAGCAAGTTAGCGAATTGAGCCTGAGTCATGTTAACGCTTCCTCTTCCGCGTCCACTCATTGTCTTCATAACCAGAAAACACAGTATGAGTGTGATGTCGTAACGTAGCGAGAATAAGATAGAAGAGGGAGGTGTATCTATCTAATCAGGCACACTAGTATGTATAATAGAGCAGTTAACATAAGACAAGCAAGTAAATACAAGTCCGAGCTACGAGGTCTAGTACGTTGAGTCTTGCCCTTGGAGTGTAGTGTCGTCACGAGTCACGGGTTATAGTCTGGTTTTTTCTCAAAAAGACTCTTCTTTTTAAAACCAAGTTCACTATAACCAATGGCTCTGATACCAATCTGTCACACCCCCAAATTCCACCTGCGGAGTACCGTCCGCTTGAGGGCGTGACCGACCAGGATCCAGCCACCAATTATACTGATCATTGGATAATAGTAAGGATGTTCACCAACCCTAATGGTTAGTAAACTCCATAGTTTAAAGTTCAAATGTTTAGATTCAAATAACAGTTAAGTAAATAGCGGAAGCATAGGCAAAATAGTTTAAACAAAGTTCATAATTCAAATTATTTAGAACCCAACACGCGGGTTTAGACGACCACTACACTTCCCAAGCTGCAAGCCCCTGAGTCACTGGTTACCTGCAAAGCATGCAGTAAGGGGTCAACAATAATGCTGAGTGAGTTCACTAGTTGTCCAGTTTTAATTACCAAAAACTTGTTTCACCAGTTAATTTATCCGTTTATACATGCCATGGGGAGCTACCCCAAAAGTTAGCAACTAAACTGTTTTTCCAATACCGAACACTAGGTGACCGTTGCGTATCCGCAAGAAAGTGCCCCGATGTCAATGTTCTATCATCATTGACGGATGCCTGAGTACATTAGTTCACGACCGATCCCATACCTTGGCACGGTGTGAGGTTGGTTAGACCTAAATAGCGCTATCAACTAATAACCCGTTCGCCTGGCCCCGGCGACTAATCGGTATTAAGTAGTAGGGACTTTAAGTGATAGAGTTTCGTTTAGTGCCGTTGGTTGCAATCCGTATAAACAGTAATTAACTAAAAGGTTCCCAATAACAAGGGAAGAAAAGTAAGTTGTATCCCTTATAAAGGGATAGTGTTGTTTTTAGTTCCGTTTCCCAAACCACCGGGAATACATGCTTTAGGTTGTGAACTCACCTTGGGTTGCTCGGTAGTTTAATTACCCGGTCAATCACGTTGGTCACCACGTCCTAGCATGGTTACCGAATATGGGTCAAGTTGGGGTACAAGTAAACACGTATAATCTACACATAACTAACACATAGCATGCACAACATATAATTACAGCAACAGTTAACAGTTAACACGTAGCCCATCTAAACAGTAACCAGTATGTACAGTCAACACTCTTGGGCCCAATAACTAACAGCCCAGTCGAGACCCAGTGTCGAGAACACACAGTTGCGAGTCGCAACCGGAGGTTGCGGCTTATCACGTCTTGGTTGCGAGTCGCAACCGGTGTTTAACTTGTCATGTCTTGGTTACGAGTCGCAACCGCCGTAGTCTCGACTTGTCATGTTTCTGGTTGCGAGTCGTAACCGGGCGGTCTCGAGTCGCAACCGGGCGGTCTCGAGTTGTCAAGGTTGCGAGTCGCAACCTCCGAAACGTGCACAATAATCCTTCTAGAACCTGGCAGATGTACTAACCAATACAATTGCAATTTCATGTAATCTTGTACTAACCAATTAAATTACACTAACATGTTTCTTTGTCTATTTTTCTAAACAAACAGATCAAAACAGGCATATTTGAATATTTTCATGACATTCAAAGTGTTCTTCATACATTCAATTATTTCTTATGATCATCATCGGTTAAACTCATCGAATTTATCAAGAGGGACCTAAAGCATACCGAACTAAGCTTTTGCTACTACAACAAGCACACCATGCATTTCATAAGTAATAACATGTAACATCTCATTCTTTTTATCAAGAACATTCATGTGTATATTCATAAGCAAACAAGCAAACAAGCATCTTTAACACAAAACATACATTATCATTAATCAAGCAAAACATACATTATCATCAATCAAGCACCTTAGTCCTATGTTTTCATCTATTTGCAAGGAAACACTAACCGGTTGGTGGTCAAAAGTGTGAGGATATGGAGGATTGGTGAAGGAAGCTTCCGAGTGATGACAATGAGCTTGAACCGAGGTGATCCGAGATGATCCGAGAGCTCCTTGTTGTTGTTTCCGGTTTGATCCGAGAGAGGGAGAGGAGAGGAGGTGAGTTTGATGTTAGAACTTTTAGGGTTTTAGGGTTTTTAGAGAGAGAGAGAGGGAGAGTGTGTGAGATGAGGGAGTGTGAGGGTGATGTTTGCAAAAATGGTGAAAGTTGTGAAGGTTGGCTATATATATATCGAGTGGGTTAGGGGGTTTCCGGGTGGGCTAAGGTCACGGCCCAACCGGCCCGAGTATTTACGGTTCACTCGAGACCGAGGGTGGTCTCGAGTCGGGTCCTTTGGGGTCTCGGCCCACACATATATCATACATACATATATAGAAAATACATACATTCATCACACTTAGCACAAGGATTCACATAGAATATCAAAATAACACGCAACTTTCATTTAATAGCGTATATACACATAATGTTAATACAAGATATTTGCTCGGGAAAACCTAGAGTGTCACATTATCCCCAAGTTTTAAGAACTTTCGTCCCGAAAGTTAAGGCAGCCACTGACAAGCTAGTGTAAATACGAACGTTTCAACGGGATGTCACATCATCCCCCCGTTAGTTTGGAATTTCGTCCCGAAATTCAGTTGTAGCTTCAGTGCTGGGGGTTTCATTTGGGAACAGGTGGGGATACTTGCGCTTCATCTGGTCTTCCCGCTCCCAGGTAAATTCTGGGCCACGGCGTGAGTTCCAACGAACTCGCACGAGAGGTATCTGGCTACGTTTGAGGGTTTTGATCTCACGATCCGTGATCTCAACCGGTTTCTCAGTAAAGTGTAGCTGTTCGTCAATAGTAAGTTCCTTGTAAGGAATGACGAGTGTTTCATCTGATAGACACTTCTTCAGATTAGATACGTGGAAGACGTTGTGCACAGCACTCAGTTCTTCAGGCAGATTCAATCTGTAAGCGGCCGTGCCGATCTTCTCGGTAACTTCAAAGGGTCCGACATATCTTGGGTTAAGCTTGCCCCGTTTTCCAAAACGGACCACACCCTTCCAGGGTGAGACCTTAAGTAGAGCCCGTTCACCAACCTGGAACTCTTGCGGTTTCCTATCTTTATCAGCGTAGTACTTTTGACGGTCACGAGCTGCCGCCATGCGTTGCCTAATCTGGGCAATCTTTTCTGTGGTGTCGACTACATGTTCCGGGCCTGTGATCTGGCTGTCACCAACCTCAGCCCAGCAGAGAGGCGATCGACATTTACGGCCGTACAATGCCTCAAAGGGTGCTGCCTGAATGCTGGTGTGGTAGCTGTTGTTGTAGGAGAATTCCACCAACGGTAGGTGTTTCTCCCAATTCTTGCCAAAATCGATCACACATGCCCTGAGCATGTCTTCGAGGGTTTGGATGGTGCGTTCAGACTGTCCATCCGTTTGCGGGTGATACGCGGTGCTCATGTCTAAACGTGAGCCAAAAGATTTGTGCATGGCTTGCCACAACTCAGAAGTAAAACGCGCGTCTCGATCAGAAATAATAGAGGTAGGCACTCCGTGCTTCGAGACCACTTCTTTTAAGTATACCTCTGCTAGGGTAGAGAACTTGTCTGTTTCTTTGATAGGCAAAAAGTGTGCAGACTTAGTCAAGCGATCCACTATCACCCAAATGGTGTCATTTCCGCGCTGAGACCTAGGCAGGCTAGTAACAAAATCCATGGAAATCTGCTCCCATTTCCATTGCGGGATCTCAGGCTGTTGGAGTAGGCCTGATGGTTTCTGATACTCAGCCTTGACTCTTGCACAAGTTAAACATTTCCTGACATAGGTTGCTATATGGGCTTTCATGCCGGGCCACCAATAGGTAGCCCTCAAGTCGTGGTACATCTTATCTGAACCCGGATGTACTGAGTAACGGGACTTGTGAGCTTCATCCATCACAAGGTCACGTAAATTTCCATAAAGCGGAACCCATATGCGTCCGGCTACGTAGAAAGCACCGTCTTCTTTTTGTTCCAATCGTTGTCTCGATCCTCGTAGGGACTCGGCCCTGATGTTCTCAGCTTTCAATGCTTCAACCTGAGCATTCCGAATTTGATTAGGGAGGTTCGAGTGGATAGTGAGCTGTAAGGCACGAACACGCTTGGGTTTGGTCTCCTTTCTGCTGAGGGCATCGGCTACCACATTAGCCTTGCCTGGGTGATATTTGATTGCACACTCGTAGTCATTTAGGAGTTCGACCCATCGGCGTTGCCGCATATTCAACTCCTTTTGTCCCATTATGTGCTGGAGACTCTTGTGATCAGTGTAAATCGTGCACTTGGTGCCGTACAAGTAGTGTCTCCAAAGCTTGAGCGCGAAGACCACAGCTCCAAATTCTAAGTCATGCGTCGTATAGTTCCGTTCGTGGACCTTGAGTTGTCGCGAGGCGTAAGCGATAACTTTCTCGCGTTGCATCAATACGCAGCCAAGTCCTTGAATAGAAGCGTCGCAGTAGACGACGAAGTCGTCGGTACCTTCGGGTAAGGAGAGAATAGGAGCACTACAAAGGTTCTTCTTTAGTTCCTGGAAGGCAGATTCCTGAGCATTGCTCCATTTGTAAGCAACACCCTTCTGAGTGAGTGTCGTGAGTGGTTGAGCGATCTTAGAGAATCCCTTGATAAATCTTCGATAGTATCCCGCCAATCCCAAGAATTGGCGAACTTCGGTCGGAGTCTTGGGTACGGGCCAATTCTTAATGGACTCAATCTTAGCGGGGTCAACATGAATCCCTTCCTGATTGACGATGTGTCCAAGGAAATGGACTTCTCTAAGCCAGAAATCACATTTTGAGAATTTGGCGTACAGTTGCTCATTGCGAAGAAGTTCGAGAATAAGACGTAGGTGTTGTTCATGCTCCTCTTGGTTCTTCGAGTAGATTAAGATGTCGTCGATGAACACAATTACGAACTTGTCGAGATAGGGTTTGCATACTCGGTTCATGAGATCCATGAAGATTGCAGGTGCGTTGGTCATACCGAAAGGCATAACGAGGAATTCGTAGTGACCATAGCGGGTTCTGAAAGCAGTCTTAGAGATGTCCTCATCGCGGACTCTCAGCTGGTGATAACCCGATCGCAGATCGATCTTGGAATAATAGCTCGACCCTTGCAGCTGGTCGAACAGGTCGTCGATACGGGGAAGTGGATAACGATTCTTAATGGTAACCTTGTTAAGTTCGCGGTAGTCAATGCACATTCGGAATGAGCCATCTTTCTTTTTGACGAAGAGCACTGGGGCTCCCCAGGGTGATGAACTAGGACGGATAAAACCTTTGTCCAAAAGTTCTTGTAGTTGAGTAGAAAGCTCCTTGAGCTCCGCGGGGGCTAATCGATAAGGTGCACGAGCTATAGGTGCTGCTCCGGGAGCTAGCTCGATTTGAAATTCGACCTGACGGTGAGGAGGGAGTCCAGGTAGTTCCTCCGGGAATACCTCGGGATAGTCGCGTACAACCGGAAAATCTTCAATCCTGTTTTCCCTTTTCTGTGTGTCGGTAATGAGTGCTAAGATAGCGGTGTGCCCTTTTCGTAGGTACTTCTGGGCCTTCAAGAATGAAATGATGCCTGTGACTTCTCCGCTCTTGTCGCCTTGAACTATAAGAGGTTTGCCAGAGGGACGGGGAATACGAATAGCTTTCTCTTGGCAGAGGATTTCAGCTCGCTGTTTGGATAACCAATCCATTCCAATGATGACGTCGAAGCTTCCAAGAACGATGGGGAAAAGATCGATACAGAAGGTCTGACCAGACAACTCTAATTTGCAGTTACGAATTATGTGTGAGGCCTCGAGGTTTCTACCATTAGCTATTTCAACGGTGTGCTTAGAGCTCAGCGGCGTAAGAGTGAGCTTAAGTTTCTTACTAATACGTAGGGATACATAACTAGCATCTGCTCCGGAATCAAATAGTATGGAAACATAACGATCATTAAGTAGGAACTTACCCGCTACAACGTTGGGGTCATTCCTTGCTTCCCCAGCTCCAATCACAAAAGCTTTTCCTCTAGCACCATTCCCAGCGTTGTTATTGTTCCCAGCACCCTGATTGTTGTTGTTCTGATTCAGTTCAGGGCAATCCTTTCGCATGTGCCCCATTGCTCCACACTTGAAGCATCCACGGTTGTTTCCTTGTTGTTGCTGTTGCTGTGGTTGTTGCTGATTCTGCCTAGCGGGGAACTGGCTTCGGCAGTCTTTGGCTTCATGCCCCATCTTGTTGCATCGCTGACACTGACCCTTTCCACATGGCCCACTGTGATGTCGGTTACACTTGTTACACTTAGGGTGGTTTCCTCGATAGCCACCCTGTTGCTGAGGGCCCTTGCTGCCTTCAGTCTTCCTTTGTTGAACTGGGGCCTGAGTGGGGTTAGCATCCTTTCCCTGACTTCCATCCCACTTTCGCTTGTTATCGCCAGAAGTTCCAACAGTAGCACCGATCCTCTGGGGCAGCTTGCCCTCTTCCACAGCCTGATTGGTGAGTTTGTGAGCAAGACGAACCACAGGCTGTATGGTGTTGAGATTGGCCGAGGTCACATGGCTCCGGATTTCTGGGACTAAGCCTTTGATGTACAATTCGACCCTTCGATACATAGGTTGGGACATGTTTGGGCAGAGTGCAGCATAATCGTTGGACTGCTTGGTGTAGGTCTCAATCTCTGACCCAACCATCTTGAGTGCATAGTACTCGTTCTCGAGTTTGTGGATGTCATCCCTGTGACAGTACTCCTCTTTGATCATGTCTTTGAAATCTTCCCATGCCGTAGCATTAGCAGTTTCCAGACCAAGCATCTGAATCTGTGCTTTCCACCATGAAAGCGCGTTCCCTTCAAGCGTACCAGTTGCGTACTTAACCCAGTTAGCAGGGGGACACTCGCAGACAGCGAAGACAGCTTCGGCCTTTTCGATCCAGGGCAGAAGGCCTATGGCACCCTCAGTGCCGTTGAAAGGGAGAGGCTTGCCATCCATGAAGGTTTTGAAAGTACAAACACGTGGTTGCGCAGGCGCAGGCTGACCTGGTGTGAGAAATGGAGCGAATAGGTTTTAGAGGTGAAAAGACGAGGTGGGGGTAGGATCTAAACATCCTATAGCAACAAGTTTACCTCCAGGGTGAGCTGCGAAAGCTGCAGCCACCGTGTTGAGCAAGTTAGCGAATTGAGCCTGAGTCATGTTAACGCTTCCTCTTCCGCGTCCACTCATTGTCTTCATAACCAGAAAACACAGTATGAGTGTGATGTCGTAACGTAGCGAGAATAAGATAGAAGAGGGAGGTGTATCTATCTAATCAGGCACACTAGTATGTATAATAGAGCAGTTAACATAAGACAAGCAAGTAAATACAAGTCCGAGCTACGAGGTCTAGTACGTTGAGTCTTGCCCTTGGAGTGTAGTGTCGTCACGAGTCACGGGTTATAGTCTGGTTTTTTCTCAAAAAGACTCTTCTTTTTAAAACCAAGTTCACTATAACCAATGGCTCTGATACCAATCTGTCACACCCCCAAATTCCACCTGCGGAGTACCGTCCGCTTGAGGGCGTGACCGACCAGGATCCAGCCACCAATTATACTGATCATTGGATAATAGTAAGGATGTTCACCAACCCTAATGGTTAGTAAACTCCATAGTTTAAAGTTCAAATGTTTAGATTCAAATAACAGTTAAGTAAATAGCGGAAGCATAGGCAAAATAGTTTAAACAAAGTTCATAATTCAAATTATTTAGAACCCAACACGCGGGTTTAGACGACCACTACACTTCCCAAGCTGCAAGCCCCTGAGTCACTGGTTACCTGCAAAGCATGCAGTAAGGGGTCAACAATAATGCTGAGTGAGTTCACTAGTTGTCCAGTTTTAATTACCAAAAACTTGTTTCACCAGTTAATTTATCCGTTTATACATGCCATGGGGAGCTACCCCAAAAGTTAGCAACTAAACTGTTTTTCCAATACCGAACACTAGGTGACCGTTGCGTATCCGCAAGAAAGTGCCCCGATGTCAATGTTCTATCATCATTGACGGATGCCTGAGTACATTAGTTCACGACCGATCCCATACCTTGGCACGGTGTGAGGTTGGTTAGACCTAAATAGCGCTATCAACTAATAACCCGTTCGCCTGGCCCCGGCGACTAATCGGTATTAAGTAGTAGGGACTTTAAGTGATAGAGTTTCGTTTAGTGCCGTTGGTTGCAATCCGTATAAACAGTAATTAACTAAAAGGTTCCCAATAACAAGGGAAGAAAAGTAAGTTGTATCCCTTATAAAGGGATAGTGTTGTTTTTAGTTCCGTTTCCCAAACCACCGGGAATACATGCTTTAGGTTGTGAACTCACCTTGGGTTGCTCGGTAGTTTAATTACCCGGTCAATCACGTTGGTCACCACGTCCTAGCATGGTTACCGAATATGGGTCAAGTTGGGGTACAAGTAAACACGTATAATCTACACATAACTAACACATAGCATGCACAACATATAATTACAGCAACAGTTAACAGTTAACACGTAGCCCATCTAAACAGTAACCAGTATGTACAGTCAACACTCTTGGGCCCAATAACTAACAGCCCAGTCGAGACCCAGTGTCGAGAACACACAGTTGCGAGTCGCAACCGGAGGTTGCGGCTTATCACGTCTTGGTTGCGAGTCGCAACCGGTGTTTAACTTGTCATGTCTTGGTTACGAGTCGCAACCGCCGTAGTCTCGACTTGTCATGTTTCTGGTTGCGAGTCGTAACCGGGCGGTCTCGAGTCGCAACCGGGCGGTCTCGAGTTGTCAAGGTTGCGAGTCGCAACCTCCGAAACGTGCACAATAATCCTTCTAGAACCTGGCAGATGTACTAACCAATACAATTGCAATTTCATGTAATCTTGTACTAACCAATTAAATTACACTAACATGTTTCTTTGTCTATTTTTCTAAACAAACAGATCAAAACAGGCATATTTGAATATTTTCATGACATTCAAAGTGTTCTTCATACATTCAATTATTTCTTATGATCATCATCGGTTAAACTCATCGAATTTATCAAGAGGGACCTAAAGCATACCGAACTAAGCTTTTGCTACTACAACAAGCACACCATGCATTTCATAAGTAATAACATGTAACATCTCATTCTTTTTATCAAGAACATTCATGTGTATATTCATAAGCAAACAAGCAAACAAGCATCTTTAACACAAAACATACATTATCATTAATCAAGCAAAACATACATTATCATCAATCAAGCACCTTAGTCCTATGTTTTCATCTATTTGCAAGGAAACACTAACCGGTTGGTGGTCAAAAGTGTGAGGATATGGAGGATTGGTGAAGGAAGCTTCCGAGTGATGACAATGAGCTTGAACCGAGGTGATCCGAGATGATCCGAGAGCTCCTTGTTGTTGTTTCCGGTTTGATCCGAGAGAGGGAGAGGAGAGGAGGTGAGTTTGATGTTAGAACTTTTAGGGTTTTAGGGTTTTTAGAGAGAGAGAGAGGGAGAGTGTGTGAGATGAGGGAGTGTGAGGGTGATGTTTGCAAAAATGGTGAAAGTTGTGAAGGTTGGCTATATATATATCGAGTGGGTTAGGGGGTTTCCGGGTGGGCTAAGGTCACGGCCCAACCGGCCCGAGTATTTACGGTTCACTCGAGACCGAGGGTGGTCTCGAGTCGGGTCCTTTGGGGTCTCGGCCCACACATATATCATACATACATATATAGAAAATACATACATTCATCACACTTAGCACAAGGATTCACATAGAATATCAAAATAACACGCAACTTTCATTTAATAGCGTATATACACATAATGTTAATACAAGATATTTGCTCGGGAAAACCTAGAGTGTCACAGAAGATTTCTAAATATTCAAAGACATTATGCACAGGGGACATTCCCACTAAGGCATTGTGAAAAGCTCAAAGGATCAAGCTTGGGCTTAATCAGTCATATGCATCCATCAACAGCATCACTCATCACAACTTATGCACATAATTCATATTGTTAATATTGTGGCTCTAGCATGAAGAAATCCTTGGTCAACGGCGTAGCAATCTTGGAGAAATCTTGTATAAATCTCCTATAATATCCCGCAAGCCCCAAAAAGCTTCAGATTTCCGATGATGCCAAGAAATGGATTAGCAAAGATGCCTAGATACTCACTTAGACATTTAGGTTGTCTGTGAGAGAGAGAGAGAGAGAACTGAGGAGTGGTCTGTTGCGGGTTGGAAGAGGAAAGCGGAAGCCGAAGCTGCCCTCCTTTCCGAAGAACGCAAAAACTGGAAGAAAATTTGCGAAAAAGAGCTTAATCGTGCGTTTTGAACCGTATATCTTCCTTTAAAACTAACCGGTCTAAGTTTAGACTTAATTAAGACCCGTTAGGAATCTAATAGGTTATTAAAACCTTCGTTCCAGATTAGGAGACCCCAGAATGTGTTTAAGTTACCCATATTAAACAAGCATGCAAGCTGTGCCTGGGATTGAACCGAAGTTGAACCCTTGCTGGAGGTTCCATCCCATTTTCGCTTGTTGTCACTGGGAATAGCAGAAGTAGTAGTAGTAGTAGTAGCACCAATGCGTTTAGGCAGCTTGTTCTATTCCACTGTCTGGTCTGTGAGACGATACTAACCACCACATTAAACAATTTTTTAGTCATCCTCCTGATGACCGGACATAAATCAGCAACGTGACAAGGTCATTTCCTACGCATCACGCCAACTCAAAGTTCACGAAAGAAATTACACTACTCACGATCTGGAGCTGGGAGCAGTTGTTTTCGCACTTAAGATATGGAGACATTACCTGTACGGTACCAAGTGCACCATTTACACCGATCACAGGAGTCTCGAGCATATCTTCTCTTAGTCTCTCAGACTAAACTCCCAGTCTCTCAGACTGAATCTCTCAGATTAAACTCCCAGTCTCTCAGACTCAATTCTTCCCAGTCTCTAAGACTCAATTTTTCCCAGTCTCTAAGACTCAATTTTTCCAGTCTCTAAGACTGATTCTCCCTCAGTCTCAAACTCAATTTTTCCTCGTATAAATCTTTGTGTCTCCTGTGCAATTCATTTCTTAGTGATCCTCAAGCGCACTAGAATACCTCTTGTTCGAGTTCGTTGGAACTCCCGTCGTGGCCCAGAGTTTACCTGGGAACGAGAAGATCAAATGAAACTTCGGGTTTGTCAAAAGGTCACTCAGAGGTATAAATTAAACATGTTGACACATTTGGTCCCTGTAGTTTGAAATCACTCACTTTTAGCTTCGTATGATCCATGATTTATTCGTTTGATGGAATGAGCATCTTGTAGGGTTAAAATACAATATATTTATTCACAGTTGACACTTAGAATACGTATGTTCTTATTTACATGTATGTCACCTTGCCTTTCCTAACTGGACGTTGCTCCTTCATTAAACAGTTGTGGATACTTTGCCTTCATGTCGCTTTCGAGTCTCAAACTGTCCCAACAAGTCTCTCAGACTACCCAGCCTCTCAGGCTGAACTACCCTGTCTCTCAGACTGAACTACCTAGTCTCTCAGACTGCCCCAGCTAGTCTCTCAGACTCAACAACGTTCCATTGCTCGTTGACTCGAGGTGATTCCATGTCTCGTCATCCAATCCTCGTACCTACTAATTTAAAATAAGAATCTAAGGACTAATGGACTATTTCTTCGTATAAATTGTCCCGAAATTTGATAAGCAGTCTCGGAGTAATGAAACGGTGAGTTAAGATGATTGTGGATTTTCCTTGGGTACCACATCATCCCCAACTTGAAAGGGAATCTTTAAAATTCTATTTATATACGAGTTCACATACCTCACGGGGATCACTCAACACTCGGCCGAAGATGTATTTTAGTGAATCACTCGAGAGCGGCATGGAACTTACTCCTACCCGTATTTTCAATGTATTTGAAATCATAACTACCCATTTATTTTCGTAATTTATACGAAAACCATTAAATAATAATAAGGGTGTAAACCATACAGCGCTTTATCCAGTAAATAGACCTTGTCTTTGTGGATTTGATCGATAAAGCCCGGTGGTTGTCCGACATATGCCTCCTCTTTTACCTTCCCATAGAGAAAAGACGATTTAACATCTAGCTAAACACAGTAGGATTGGATCGAAGGGAGCGCTGGATCAGCCTGCGTGCGGGGAACAGAGTATAAGTCCTCTTAACGTCAGTCGTTAGTCTTGCTTCGTAAAGCACGAGTACCGTCACTCTCTTTTGTGTATATTTTCTTGTGTTAAAAATATTTTATATCATCCTTTTAAACTTCTATGTTAAAAACCCTTTAACATAAACATGTGTATTTGTTAGATCATATTTTTAAAACATACTCTAACAATTTATTTATATCAATATCATCACAACAAGATCATATATGCATATCACAAGTCTTAAATCACAATATAAACCAACATAAATGTGTCCCTAGTAATCATATTACTAAAGATAACTTCAGTAATAGTGTAAACAGAGGCAATAATCATGTAAATCATAATAGGGAACCACATCAAGCTCCATTACCCAAGAAAATGAAAACTGCAACGCCTGGTTGCACTTTCAAAGAATTCCTTGCTTGTAAACCCACGGAATTTGCAGGCAATGAAGGAGCAACTGCATCACTGCGTTGGTTAGAGCCATCTGGGTAGTCGTTGATCGTCTTACTAAGTCAGCACATTTCTTGCCAATCCTCACCTTAATGTTGGAATTAGCACTTGTAATTTGTCTATGGACCTTAGAACAATCCTCTTTTAAACTATTAGTGGTTGTAAGGTGAATAACAACTTATTTTCCGTTTTTGGGGTGTTACAGGAAGAGAGTCTGGCTTGAAAGCAGGAAGCTTCTCTATGTGAGTTTATTGAAAGCAAACCCAATAAAATAAATACCGGTACTGAAAATTATATTGTTTGTCTACTATGATGCTTCCAACCTTGGTCTTGCTTGTGTTCTCATGCAACGGGATAAGGTTATAGCTTACGCATCTCGTCAGCACAAAATCCACGAGAAGAACCCCGTGTGAACGGGTGCTGAGTCCAAACTATAGTACTATCGTTGCTAAGGCAGGTAGACATCATTCCATGTGTAAACATAACAAACAAGCATTCATAAGCCACGTATAACATGCATTAACGGTTAGCGTTCAAAGGTGTATTGCTGGATACAGAATTGAAGAGACGGAAAAAGAGTATGAAGAAGCCATAAGCAGTCGTATTTTCATGATATTTCAAGTAATATTATCTTTACCCAAAAAATAATATATCTCTTGTTCACAAAATGATCACGTAAGCACACAAGCGTTTTACTATGGAACTCGTTGTTACATGCCTTGCAGGTCGTTAGAGGTTTAGCTGGAGCTTGCACGAGCAGGAGGAGTCGTTGTGGGGCATGGACCGGTGTGTGCCATGTCAAACTTTATGAACTTTAAACTATGTTTTGGTTATTTAAACTTTACTATGCTTCCGCTGATCATTTTATCATCACTTCGCTTCCTTCATCCTTTGAAGCATTCAAGATCAATTACAACACTCAGAAGGACAAATGGACGATGAGTGAACATCCACTGTTTCTCATGGCCGGAACACTGCCGGAGTTACCTCTCGCATCTTGAACATTGCAGAAACGGAAACATCGGGGCATGGCACTGAGCGAAACAGATTGTCCAGAAGTTCCATAACAACTATATTTACCGAATATTTAAAGCAACATGTCCCATACCATGTCATATAAGATAATACAATTATTACAGAAAAGATCTAGTCAAATTGCCATGTCACTTCCTTTTTCCTGAAGGATTGTATTCCACCATTCTAAGGCTTCTTCCTTGAAGAGGTTAGATGCATACATCACTTTTGACCAAAAGTTTACCTCTTTCGCTTCACATACTTATTCTAATTATTAATTTGGTCATAACACTCGTTTCAAAACTACCCTTAAAGGTCGTTTGTACAATTTAGCTTATAAGGGCGTTTTAGTCCATTTAGCCAACCCTTTACGTTGAAATGAAATTAGGGTTGGGTATTTATAGATTTCTCAAAACTGTTATGATCGTTCCTCGATAAACGAGACATAGTAGCTTTCTTTGCAGACGACGGATCTTCAGATTTCTTTGAATGTTCTTCAGGTGTTTTCTTAGGATCATCGTGAATGTGAATTGTTGGATTCTTTGGTGTTGGAGGTGATATATTATCACTTATTGATTGGGACATGTGATTGTTTATCACTTATTGAGGTCGTATGCATCATGTATTATATACATGTTTATATGATATTTAGACGTATGTATGGTATCATGGAAGATCTGCATTTATCTACTTTACCATTGCTGTCATCGTGGGCACCATTTCTCCAACCATCCTTCTCAGCCTTTCCAGCAACCCTTCTCCAATTGGCAGTAAATGAGGGTTTGATCCACTCCACACCCATGACATGCAAGGATCGACATTCTAGGTGATATGGTTTATGTTTTGTTACCTACTTGTTAGATTACATAGAACTATGTTCATGGTATGCTTAGATAAACGTAGAAACTATAGTTGCTACGTTTATCTAAGCATACCATGAACATAGTTCTATGTAATCTAACAAGTAGGTAACAAAACATAAACCATATCACCTAGAATGTCGAGCCTTGCATGTGGAGTGAAGCGTCGTTGTGGACCGTTGAGCACTGTACAGGTTATAGTCTGGTTTTAACAAAAGTTGGTGCCGAATTAATATTGGAAATCTTTTGGTTCGGGAAATTCAGTGCTTCTACACGGTACCACTTGCTCATCCCTGATCACGATTACCATACGAACAACGGTATCGTACATTTCCCAATCATGCTGCAAACCCCATAAGTAAACCCACAATCAACAAAAATATGTTTGACCGACTCCTACTAGTATATTTGATTTCCAGTTGTAGTATGTAACCGATGCATATATATAGAAAGAGTAAAAGTCGCAATGATCCACGTTAATTCTTGAAAGTTGATTCAAAACTATAATAAACTAAAAAGTTAGATCTTCATTTCATACGGGCCGTATACTATTATACGGCCCGTATAGAATAAAAAAACTGACAAAGTCTAAACTGACAAAGTTTGTGCCAATAAAAAATTAAAAATATAGTTTTATATAATCTTATATGGATTAAAACAAAATTATAATATATCTGTTCCTCTGATAGGGTTCAATCCCAACAGATACTTAAAATCTCAAGTGGCTATGAACGCCTGTGCCTATAACTGAAATCTCAACTGAATGTGCTGAGAAAGGATGAGAATGACAACCATATATCAGGGACAAGTACTAAGCACACCCGTTCCACCCCCATGCATGCCTATTTTCCATTGCATCAGCCGAACAACGCAACCGTACGGCTAAACGAACCGACATCCGAGATATTTTTGAGAACATTTTAAGTTCCCTTTACTTTAACTTCATTTTAGAGCTTTTAAATGGGGTTAACGGGCTAACTGCAGATGAAGCCAAGATGATTCCAGATGTCATAGCTAGTACGGGACTTAGAACATAACGGGTTATAACTTCCCGAACCCGTTAAGGTAACTAGGCGCTGATAAAAATATTTTTAAAACATGTTTCAGGTGACTTACTGTGAATCAAGGAAAAGTGCTACGGAGCACTAACAAGCTTGAAGTGGTGGCTCAGTAAAATAAATAAACATGTTTTGTAAAACAGGGAATTACCTAGTGAAATTCCTCTATTGTAAATTACGTTTAACGGTTAGCAAAGTGATTAAATGATGATAATCCGAGAATGAAATGAATGGGTTTATCATCTAGAATTGTTAGTGGCGAATTACTAATCTATTTATTATGTTGAATGTAGGTAAATCCTCAATTTAGGCGACTTGGCAAAATATATGACTATGTTGTTGAATGTGTTCTTGAAAGAGTAATGCATGAAACGTGATATTTTCTCTTATGTTTATCATCAGAAGATATTTGATTATAATATCAAGAAATTCTATTATGTATATATCCTTTGCCGCTCTGTCCCTTTTTACACTTGCTATAGCTTCATCAAGTGCATTTTGGGTAACATCAACCTTTTTGCACCTTTTGGAATCTTTCTCACTAAAGGAATCACCTTTTCCTTGTCAGTCACTGGCTAGTGCACGATCTTCATTCGCTTGTTTGTATATGGATCTCTAACACAACAACTATATTTCTACTGATTAAAAAGGCCTCATCAACATTTTATAAACATATTCAAAGAGTATAACATTAAAAACACCTCATAACCACCAAAGTGACTGTGATTATCGATAGATTTCTGATTTTGGGCTGGCGAAGCGGCTTCCAGATCAATGGACGAACCTCACTCCTAAGGCATATAAACTACCTATCATACAACTAGCTAAACGTTGTGACCATAAGATATAACCTTGGAAGCAGCCTATAAATAGGGGTGTTTGCCTCATTTGCAAACCATCCCTTGGCAGTAAACGACCTACTGAACCTGAACACAGCGTAAACAATGGACATATGCAAGTTCCCTGAGTTAATATGCCTTAAATATGTTATAATATCAGTAAGATATCTTCTATTATGCCATGCTGGATTTGAGACAATCTTTTATATGTATGCTATGTAATCAAACTTGTATACTCACCAACTTTTGTTGATTTTATTTTAATACACCGGGCCCACCGGTAATACGTGGAAAATAAAATCTAAAAAAAATCAAAAAAGCACTCAAATTTTTTTTTACTATTTTAAAAAAAAATCGCTATATTTCGTTACCAAATACGTACATGAACCATGTACAAATTCAAACGAAAATAAATATGAACTACAACATATTTAATTAAACAATCGATTTTGAGCATTAGGATTCTTCATGATTGCCGTTTTCTGGATATCCAACTCATGCTCTTCAATCTTTTGAATAAACTGTGCTTTACAATTACCAGTTACTTGTACTATCCTTATCAGTTAACATAGTCTTCCCTAACCTAGTAATTGCTTATTTCGTGGGTAACACTACTTGGATATATAGGTAACCCCTGAAATCTCGTTTGAAAAATCCCTCTTTCTGAGATACTAGGTCTTTATACTCAAGATATTATCTGCAAGGAATGAGAAAGTTTGTGAGAGATAAAGGCATGGTTTCAGGTCAAGCATTTACACTTAACTTTGTGAAAGGTAAAAAGTTTTTTATGTTCGGATGAATGTTTGTGGTTTGAAGAAGGCGCCAGTCCTCCTACGTCTTGGTGGTTCTGGAGGCTCTAGATGCACTGGCGGCGGTGGAGGCGGTGGCGTGACTGCCTCATACCATAAGATGGAGGATTAAATTACGGACGCGTAGGAAAAAGAATCGGGTAAAACGGATCAATAACGAAGAAGTTATGGCCGTTTCCGTGTTTTGACTTCTTTGACTTGTATATAGTCTTCTATGCTTTACGTTAGTTGTATTATGAGTAGTACTTATTAATAATCGAGGTTTATTCGATATTTATCGCATGGTTAGAGGGCTTTTGACCAAAGATACATCTACACCGATAGTAGACCTTTGTATATAAACCTTAAATTATAATTTTCGTCATATTTAATTAAAAGTTTCTCGGGCTAGTTCATTAAATTGAGAGTCCGATTTCCAAACCCTCAAGCACATGCTTTGCAATGCTCCTGTTCTCACTCTACCCGACGGAAACGACGACTTCATTGAAAGTCATAAGAAAAACCGAGCTTGTTACTAAAACAAAGGGTTACAAATAAAAAGGTTTTGGTGGGTAAAATGCCCAAAAAGTAATTTAAACCAAAATAAGTCCCATAAGGGCATTTTGGTAATTTTAATGCCCATAAAAGAGTTTAATCAATGAATTGGGGCATGCGGTTGAAAATTGCCATGGAATGGAAGGGCAATATGAGGAGATGAATGAGCCCACACAACTCAGTGAAGCCTTCAATTCTATGACAATTGATGAAACCTAATCAAGATCTACCCCTTCTCCATGTTCCATCTCAAGGAGCAACAACAGGTCGGATAGTCCCTGTGGTTTGCTTCATTTTCACCTATAGTCCCTAACTTTTTTAAAATTATAGCTATAGTCCCCAACTTTTGCAATTTCGTGATAAGCGCAAGACTTGGAAAGAATCTTGGGCCAAACAGAATGAAACTCTCTTTCGTGTTCGTCAGGAGCTTACTAAAGTCAAGGCAGCTAAAATGACTAAAATACCCGTACGGGGCATAAATTGGTTTTAAACAAAACTCAATTTTTTGAATTTATCATGTTTTTGGCTTTTTCAAATTTTCTAACTTATCTTAGTGCCACTCAAAGAAAGAACCCTTAATAGTGGTAACTGAGGAAGTAAGTCAGCCAAAATTTTCGTCCAAAATGACACTTTAGTACCAAATTGCCCCCAACGTTTGTAACTTTTTGTCACCTTTTATTCTATAATAATCACACAAGAACCTATTTTTCCCAATCGAGCAACAAGACTATGGGTATGAAATCATCATTCCTCAAAAGTCTGTCAGAATGGGAAGAGCATCAGATGTTCAAAACAGCTGTCAAAGCTCAACCACTGGCATGGTTTGCTTGTATAAGATGGAGATATAGGATTTGATAAAAGGCATTGATGTCTTCTTTTCAAAATTAAACATCTTTTCACGGTTAAAATTGGATAATTTTCTCACAATGTCAAAAAGTGCATAAGTTTTCATTTTTGCGCATATCTTACGTTCTGAATATATCCGGACATCAAAAAATTTATGTAATCATTAAAGCTCTTTTAAGTCCATTGAACAGTCCAAAACAACCCAGTGTTTGCAAAAGCTGCACATGGATTTGTTTGGCCCAGTTCAAGTCATGAGTCTCAAGAAAAAGAGATATTTCTCGGGCAACGAAGGGGCCATTGCAACCCTACGCTGGATAGAAAAGACTGAGGCAGTCTTAAGAATAAGTAAACCCACAATCAACAAAAATATGTTTGACCGACTCCTACTAGTATATTTGATTTCCAGTTGTAGTATGTAACCGATGCATATATATAGAAAGAGTAAAAGTCGCAATGATCCACGTTAATTCTTGAAAGTTGATTCAAAACTATAATAAACTAAAAAGTTAGATCTTCATTTCATACGGGCCGTATACTATTATACGGCCCGTATAGAATAAAAAAACTGACAAAGTCTAAACTGACAAAGTCTGTGCCAATAAAAAATTAAAAATATAGTTTTATATAATCTTATATGGATTAAAACAAAATTATAATATATCTGTTCCTCTGATAGGGTTCAATCCCAACAGATACTTAAAATCTCAAGTGGCTATGAACGCCTGTGCCTATAACTGAAATCTCAACTGAATGTGCTGAGAAAGGATGAGAATGACAACCATATATCAGGGACAAGTACTAAGCACACCCGTTCCACCCCCATGCATGCCTATTTTCCATTGCATCAGCCGAACAACGCAACCGTACGGCTAAACGAACCGACATCCGAGATATTTTTGAGAACATTTTAAGTTCCCTTTACTTTAACTTCATTTTAGAGCTTTTAAATGGGGTTAACGGGCTAACTGCAGATGAAGCCAAGATGATTCCAGATGTCATAGCTAGTACGGGACTTAGAACATAACGGGTTATAACTTCCCGAACCCGTTAAGGTAACTAGGCGCTGATAAAAATATTTTTAAAACATGTTTCAGGTGACTTACTGTGAATCAAGGAAAAGTGCTACGGAGCACTAACAAGCTTGAAGTGGTGGCTCAGTAAAATAAATAAACATGTTTTGTAAAACAGGGAATTACCTAGTGAAATTCCTCTATTGTAAATTACGTTTAACGGTTAGCAAAGTGATTAAATGATGATAATCCGAGAATGAAATGAATGGGTTTATCATCTAGAATTGTTAGTGGCGAATTACTAATCTATTTATTATGTTGAATGTAGGTAAATCCTCAATTTAGGCGACTTGGCAAAATATATGACTATGTTGTTGAATGTGTTCTTGAAAGAGTAATGCATGAAACGTGATATTTTCTCTTATGTTTATCATCAGAAGATATTTGATTATAATATCAAGAAATTCTATTATGTATATATCCTTTGCCGCTCTGTCCCTTTTTACACTTGCTATAGCTTCATCAAGTGCATTTTGGGTAACATCAACCTTTTTGCACCTTTTGGAATCTTTCTCACTAAAGGAATCACCTTTTCCTTGTCAGTCACTGGCTAGTGCACGATCTTCATTCGCTTGTTTGTATATGGATCTCTAACACAACAACTATATTTCTACTGATTAAAAAGGCCTCATCAACATTTTATAAACATATTCAAAGAGTATAACATTAAAAACACCTCATAACCACCAAAGTGACTGTGATTATCGATAGATTTCTGATTTTGGGCTGGCGAAGTGGCTTCCAGATCAATGGACGAACCTCACTCCTAAGGCATATAAACTACCTATCATACAACTAGCTAAACGTTGTGACCATAAGATATAACCTTGGAAGCAGCCTATAAATAGGGGTGCTTGCCTCATTTGCAAACCATCCTTTGGCAGTAAACGACCTACTGAACCTGAACACAGCGTAAACAATGGACATATGCAAGTTCCCTGAGTTAATATGCCTTAAATATGTTATAATATCAGTAAGATATCTTCTATTATGCCATGCTGGATTTGAGACAATCTTTTATATGTATGCTATGTAATCAAACTTGTATACTCACCAACTTTTGTTGATTTTATTTTAATACACCGGGCCCACCGGTAATACGTGGAAAATAAAATCTAAAAAAAATCAAAAAAGCACTCAAATTTTTTTTTTTACTATTTTAAAAAAAATCGCTATATTTCGTTACCAAATACGTACATGAACCATGTACAAATTCAAACGAAAATAAATATGAACTACAACATATTTAATTAAACAATCGATTTTGAGCATTAGGATTCTTCATGATTGCCGTTTTCTGGATATCCAACTCATGCTCTTCAATCTTTTGAATAAACTGTGCTTTACAATTACCAGTTACTTGTACTATCCTTATCAGTTAACATAGTCTTCCCTAACCTAGTAATTGCTTATTTCGTGGGTAACACTACTTGGATATATAGGTAACCCCTGAAATCTCGTTTGAAAAATCCCTCTTTCTGAGATACTAGGTCTTTATACTCAAGATATTATCTGCAAGGAATGAGAAAGTTTGTGAGAGATAAAGGCATGGTTTCAGGTCAAGCATTTACACTTAACTTTGTGAAAGGTAAAAAGTTTTTTATGTTTGGATGAATGTTTGTGGTTTGAAGAAGGCGCCAGTCCTCCTACGTCTTGGTGGTTCTGGAGGCTCTAGATGCACTGGCGGCGGTGGAGGCGGTGGCGTGACTGCCTCATACCATAAGATGGAGGATTAAATTACGGACGCGTAGGAAAAAGAATCGGGTAAAACGGATCAATAACGAAGAAGTTATGGCCGTTTCCGTGTTTTGACTTCTTTGACTTGTATATAGTCTTCTATGCTTTACGTTAGTTGTATTATGAGTAGTACTTATTAATAATCGAGGTTTATTCGATATTTATCGCATGGTTAGAGGGCTTTTGACCAAAGATACATCTACACCGATAGTAGACCTTTGTATATAAACCTTAAATTATAATTTTCGTCATATTTAATTAAAAGTTTCTCGGGCTAGTTCATTAAATTGAGAGTCCGATTTCCAAACCCTCAAGCACATGCTTTGCAATGCTCCTGTTCTCACTCTACCCGACGGAAACGACGACTTCATTGAAAGTCATAAGAAAAACCGAGCTTGTTACTAAAACAAAGGGTTACAAATAAAAAGGTTTTGGTGGGTAAAATGCCCAAAAAGTAATTTAAACCAAAATAAGTCCCATAAGGGCATTTTGGTAATTTTAATGCCCATAAAAGAGTTTAATCAATGAATTGGGGCATGCGGTTGAAAATTGCCATGGAATGGAAGGGCAATATGAGGAGATGAATGAGCCCACACAACTCAGTGAAGCCTTCAATTCTATGACAATTGATGAAACCTAATCAAGATCTACCCCTTCTCCATGTTCCATCTCAAGGAGCAACAACAGGTCGGATAGTCCCTGTGGTTTGCTTCATTTTCACCTATAGTCCCTAACTTTTTTAAAATTATAGCTATAGTCCCCAACTTTTTCAATTTCGTGATAAGCGCAAGACTTGGAAAGAATCTTGGGCCAAACAGAATGAAACTCTCTTTCGTGTTCGTCAGGAGCTTACTAAAGTCAAGGCAGCTAAAATGACTAAAATACCCGTACGGGGCATAAATTGGTTTTAAACAAAACTCAATTTTTTGAATTTATCATGTTTTTGGCTTTTTCAAATTTTCTAACTTATCTTAGTGCCACTCAAAGAAAGAACCCTTAATAGTGGTAACTGAGGAAGTAAGTCAGCCAAAATTTTCGTCCAAAATGACACTTTAGTACCAAATTGCCCCCAACGTTTGTAACTTTTTGTCACCTTTTATTCTATAATAATCACACAAGAACCTATTTTTCCCAATCGAGCAACAAGACTATGGGTATGAAATCATCATTCCTCAAAAGTCTGTCAGAATGGGAAGAGCATCAGATGTTCAAAACAGCTGTCAAAGCTCAACCACTGGCATGGTTTGCTTGTATAAGATGGAGATATAGGATTTGATAAAAGGCATTGATGTCTTCTTTTCAAAATTAAACATCTTTTCACGGTTAAAATTGGATAATTTTCTCACAATGTCAAAAAGTGCATAAGTTTTCATTTTTGCGCATATCTTACGTTCTGAATTCTGAATATATCCGGACATCAAAAAATTTATGTAATCATTAAAGCTCTTTTAAGTCCATTGAAGAGTCCAAAACAACCCAGTGTTTGCAAATGCTGCACATGGATTTGTTTGGCCCAGTTCAAGTCATGAGTCTCAAGAAAAAGAGATATTTCTCGGGCAACGAAGGGGCCATTGCAACCCTACGCTGGATAGAAAAGACTGAGGCAGTCTTAAGAATAAGCAAGTGCGCAGAACAAATCCTATGTTACTCACAGGTATTTTTATGCTGACGTACCTATTTTCACATATGTTTCAACAAAAATTGACAAAAGCAAAGATGGTGGTCATTTGTTTGTCACCACAAGGCAAACAAACGACACATACACCTTGTTTCGTTGCGTATCGGCACTTCTAACACCCGTCAAACCCATTTTCAAGCTCCACAATGATGTTAAAACATAGGGAACATGAAATATGCTTGAAAACATCTCGGGTGTCGGCGTGACATGACCAGGATCGAGCCACCAATCATATTGAACAAGCATGTAAGTAGTTTGTAAAATCCAAGGGACTGAAAGATAGATATGTCCTTACAAGGACTACTAAGGAAACGATCTTCAGCAAAAGGGAGTAACATTCTCTATCAGCATCCTATCTCTTTGCTTTCCTGGCATCACTGAACACCTTAGATAATCTCATCATCTTGAATTCTGCTCGAAAACCGGTCCTATAGGGTCGTATAACATTATACGGTCCGTATAGAATGCTTTTGCATAAAAATAATTGCAGTGGAATCTTTTTATGTTTTACATGTATACGGGCCATTTAACTTTATACGAGCCGATGATGATTAGTAGTAGGTTTTGATGGGTTATGTATGAAATTAGAAGATGTATGTATGAATTAGTTGTACGTTATGCTTAAAAGGTGGTACACACCAGCTTCTCACTTTCATCAACAATCTCCTCAACCGTCTTCTTTTTCTTCTCCAGACTGGCATATATCATCTTCTTTATGCCTTCTTCAACCTTTTCTAACACATAACCTAACCTGAAGTATCTGGAACCGTTTGGGTCTCCCTGTACAGTTTTAGAGCCTTTTGGGAAGTTTAGTCCAAAGAGCATTGAAGGAATATTTGTGGGTTAGATCTGGTATTCTACCAACTTTCTTTACATATTCAGAGATAAGATTCTGCCTAAAGTGGAAAGATCTCACCAACTTTTTGCGTATCTCAATACTCACGTGGCGGCGGAAGATCTGTGAATAACTTGTGATAATCCCTAATTCGAGAGAGGGTGAGAAAGAGAGAGAGTGGTTGTTCTTCGCTTGAGAAGCCATTCGTTATTGTCAATCGGCAGTGGGATAAACACAAAATCCACGTCAAAAAAGGAAGGAAATTGACGGACCGGTGATGGTGGTGGTTGTGATAGCATTGCGGCGGTGACAGCGGTGGTCACGACGGGAGTGATGGGATTATATTACGTTCTCGTGTGTTCAGTCACGTTCGTGTACAGATTCCGCACGTCACACGTTCGGTTCACAATCGATTCGGAGTCAAAACCGGATGTGTTGGACATGATATTTTTTAGGTAAAACAATGGATGACACAAAAGCGGTACCAAAATGAACACCTAGAGAAACATGGGTTGGATCCTTAAGTCAAACCGGTTTTACCGGTAACTTCATCGTTGTCATTTACAGGTTTCCTAAGTTAATATGCCTTAAATATGTTGTGATATCAGTAGGATACCTTCCATAAATCCGGTCGAATGACAGCTGGACCATATAATTATAAGATAAAGGGGCAAACGTAAAAACTCTTAATACTGTAGTTTATAACAGCGTGTCATTTTTGTACAAATTAAATGACTTGCTAAAGCACACCATGTCAAATTTCTTAGAAACTACCATTCAGTCACAAAACACTACAAGTAGGAAACATACCTTGGAAGATGATTGAAGCGAAATCTAGGCAAAAATTAGATCATTTTTGGGTGGAGGCGACCTGGAACTCCCATGCGGCGACTCTACCGACCTCCTCCATATCATTCTCACCCCTGGTCAAACCGTATGTCAAGCCTGGACTGCTATTACTGAGCAATTCAGCACGCCTTTTTTACTCTCTGATCGAGGGTCTCGGCATTGAAAAATCTTCGTAAACTAAATCACATGTGTATATGTTGACATTTAAGAGATATACAGTCGCGAGATCATAATTACTTCTATTCACGGACGCAATTCAGTGAGTTCATGTCCCCGTACTCTTCGTACTGCCTTTCCAAAGCCTGTGTAACAGCGCCGTCTATTATGGCTTTCAATTCAGCACCCGTTAAATTTATTCGGGCGTTCTCGTTCACTTGTACGCGTATAAATTACACGGAACTGTCTCATTCGTCACACTTTAGCAAAAACAAAAACCCTAGAGCTCCCTCTTCTGTGTGACGGCATCTTGGAACCCTGGTTAAACCCATTCCTGAAATTCCAGATGGAAGCCACAGGATATCTCGTTTTGCACCACCTATTTGTGATGCAGAAATACCAAAGAGGTTTCAAACACCAAACTTATTACATCTGGGTCCCTATGGTTTGCATTTTGTTGCCATTTTAATCCAAAATCCAAAAACGTCCGCGGGCTGCTGGCTGCTGCTGCTGCTACAGCTGAGGCTGCTGCTGTTGATGTTGATGTTGAGGCTGCTGCTGGGGCTCTTGCTTCACCACCCTGATATGCCTTAAGGGTTCCGTTAGGACCAGCTGTAGACCCAAATTTAGAACAACTCATTGCACCCCAGCCGTTACCACTATTTCCCACACAACCTGTAACACCTGTGCCTCCACGGCCATCAAACAAATGCCAAACCAATGAAATATTGTATTTCATACTTGGGATTTGGCCATCTGATCGACCATCCGATCGGATGGCCATCCAATCGGATGGATTTCCATCCGATCCATGGAACTCCATCACCTTCTCCCCTCTTCACTTATAAATAGCACTTGTCACATCACTGGTTATAACCAGATATTTAGACTGAGTTGGGCAATGTGATCAAAATGGCAAGAAAATGGAAAAGTCCATTTTACCTTTACAATAGGCACATGCTTCCTTCGAAGCTTCTTAACCTGTCGAGGGTGATCATTGACCGTTTGACCAAACCCGCTCACTTCTGGGTCAAATCATAAGTGCGGGTCAAAATGAGTTCACGCCACTTGTGTTGGCATGCGTTTAAATTGTGACGAGCGTTCCCAACGTGTTGGGGGGTGGCTTGGGCGTTTTCAACCAACCCACGCCCAAACCCCCGCCCCATACCCCACAGTCTAAGCGAGATCATTTCTTTGGTAAGGTATGTTAAAATTTTATGTTTAGTGAAGTTGAGATTCTTGATAAATTTATGATAAACGGGATGAGCATTCGGCTGAACAAAGGATGTTGATGTCTTATGCCTTTGTTTCTTTTGTTTTCATGCCCCGCGAGTTAGGCTAGGGTAGGCCCTAGCTTGGCTGACTTGACCACTAGGCGTGCCACGATTCGGACACGTGGCAGCACCGGGCGCGAAGGCAATGGGCCGGTGGGTCGCGGCCGGTGAGCCGTACCTTTGTGTGATTTTTGTTGATTTTTAACACTGTTTGAGTGGACCATTAGTCATGTATTGTAGAACTTGTAACTCTTGATACGTTTGACCGACGTGAGAGCACACGGATCGTTGTTTAGATCAAAGGTTGAGGTATTGCCACGTGGAAAGTGGACAAGTGATGATTCCTTTCTATTTCCATGCCATCTCACAGTTCCAACAGGTCACATCATTTCGAGCCCTAGACTGACTTCTCTTTCTGTTCTTGTTGCCACTACTTCTGTTATTCTTCCTACCTCTGCCGACATGCATTAAATCACCCGATGATCCACCTGAACATCCGGGTCCTTACTCGATCAACCCGTTGAATGGCACTATTAGCTCTAGGAGGGAGAGAGTATGTTCCGGTTGTCCCTGCTGCAACTGGTTCAGCATCTGGTTTAACAACTGGTTCAACCTCTTCAACATCTGGTTCAACCTGTTCAACATCTGTTCAACATGTTCGCCTTATTAAGCGTTTTTAGCGCAAAGTATGTATTAAAATTATATTGGACATACCCGGGTTGATACCTACTGATATAAGAGGCAAATTATAATATTTTAACAGTAAGCAAAGGTTGATAAACTCAGGGTGTGACACGGCGCCAGATAACAATAAGATAGTAGCCATTGTAATCGCTCTTATGCTGTAATCTATAACAATGCGTCATTTTATATAAAAATGAGAAGAAACGGGTACTTTGGATTTCCGTGGAAAATGCAAGAGATAATAAAATGGAAGAAATTACGGGGTAGTCTGTTCTTCAAGGAATACGGTTCTGAATTTGAGCACTGCCTTTCATCCGCAGACGGATGGTCAGAGCGAGAGAACAATTCAGATGCTTGAAGACATGCTGCGAGCTTGTGTTATGTACTTGGGTGGCAGTTGGGACATGGTATTCAAAATTTAACGTAGGATGAAATTTAATATTAGCTCATTATCCAGCGCCATTCGAAGCGTTTTTCGAAATAACATATTATAAGCTCAAAAAAATCCAAGTTTCATTAAGTTATGCCCCAGTTACAGCCAACTGAAGTCGGCTGTAACTGATGAAATTTCTGAAACTTTTTTGTGTTCCAAAGGTTCACCAGCCCTCCGGATTAAAATTAACTGGGTTTTATGGCGTTTTTCTGAACTGGGAGTTTTATGGCGTTTTAGACTAGGTATTTTCATGATCCGTTATAATTAACCCCATAACGCGATGTCCAAAATTTCTTGTTTATTAGTCTCTCCCGGTTTGAAAAAATGAATTTCGGAGTCCAAAATTGTCCAAGTTTTGATATTTCGTAAATATTTTCTAAGCGTTTATGCAGTTTTAAGATAACATGGGCATTAAAATGACAGAACAAGAGAGCAAGAGAAAGAAAAGAATTGAACGATTTGAAATGAAGTTGAAAACCTCAATATATAGGCTGACATTGAGGCGAGTCGAAAACGGTTAAAAATCGGCTTTTCGGATGATTTAAACAACTCACTTTAATTTTTTACAAACATACGAACACCTACCTCTCATTACATAGACCTTCATTTCCTATTCTCGGATAATGCATTTTATGACTTTTCACCCATAGCCGGGTATGCATTCGGAGTCATTTAGTATGAAACCTTTCTGACCAAAAAAAACAATCAACAAATGACTACAGTTTAAGGAATGTGTTTAGCGATGGCATCAGATTCCTATAAAACAAATGAAACATGAATGCAAAACCTTGCATTTTTTGAAAGTTTGTGTTTTTTATTATGAGTACTGTTATGGCTCATTTTCTAAGCATACATATCTTGAACTATATCCTGTTTTTAATACCCAAATGGCGGAGAATTCTTCGTGCTTCGCTACCATGTACGCATCGTCGGACGAGTTGGTCGACACATATTTTGAAAGCCGTTACGGAGCACTAAATCAATCGGGCAGCGTATCTAATACGTAACCGGGGGTTAAAATACTTACAATGAGGCAGAGCTTTGCTATTTTAGTGGCTTAACAAAGCTTTAAAGTGTCGTTAATACTATTTCTAGTGACCCAACTTATTCCCGACACTTTGGAAAGTGTCTAGTAATGTTTTTCTCATGTTTTGGCAACAAACAACCTACATCACCATTCAAGAAAAACTAAAACTGCTCCCACTCTCCCAAAATAATTGGCCGATCGGCTAACCAGTCGATCGGATAACCCATGTAGTGTATACTTGATATTGGCTGCCCGATCGGATGACCATGTGGTGTCGGTCGGTGGAGGGCAGGCGTGAAAGAAGTTGTTCGGGACTGTGTTGCAGCGTTAGACGAAAACAGAAAGGTGTTTCGATTCGACCGTTGTTTTGGGGAAGTACCGGTTAAAGGACACTTGTTTCAGATGTTTGAATGGGATGATGGTTATATCTGCACATACAATGTCCAATGACCACACATGGCCCAAATCATCTCATTTATTAATATATACTAGCGGTAAGACCCGTGTGCAAACACGGGTCCGGCAGAGCTTCGCTACCGGAATCGAAACCGTTACAAATGAATTGAACAAGGCACTATTTATAGGGTTGACAAATTAACAGGTTCAGTCTACGCTTTGGTTTTGACGATTTAACAGTTTAACAGTTTTCATGAAAACATATTGAACTACATTATTTTAACATTTTAGTTTATTTTTACCATGTAGAAAGATCTAACTAGCTTGTATAAGATCGTATTAGCGCACGAACTTTCAACATCAACGTGCGCCAAGCCCAAGCCGACAACAACGTGGTCAATGGTACGTTCCTTGTGAATGGTATTTATGCTTCGTGGATTTTAAGTTCATATGATAGAATGTGAATTTACAAGCATGTAGGAAGAAACGGGAGGTTAAACGGGTAAACGGTTTAAAAGTTATGCGCGTTTTAGTGCGTAACTTCACCTAGACATTTCATCAAACACTTGGTGTGCATACAACATACTAAGCACATAGTACAATTATCCTATGCCTATTCCTACTAGTTCATGTCATGGATCCTGCTGGAAAACGATCTCCCTCGTGGCACGCGAAGGAGTACCGGGCACCGGGCGCGACACGCGGGTGCTGCCGCGGCACGCGAAGGAAAAGAAGGAGCCTCTCGCGCCCCGGGATTTCACTGGGGAAAAGGGGGCAATTGACTGTATGACTTGGTTAGATGAAATGGACACCGTGGTCGATATCAGCGGCTTGAAACTAGATAAAGATGAGTGAATGATGGTGGTGGTGGGGTTGTTGTTTACGACATCCAATTGTTTATTCAGTTCCTGCATCATGGACGACTTTTCTATCTTTGGGGATTCATATGACCAATGCCTCGATAACCTTGAACGAATGCTAAGTTTTGTTCTATCAATTGGTGATTCAAACACAACCTCTTTATCTTTCAATTTATGAGAAACTCTCTGTTTTGATTGTATCGCCTTGGAACAATTCTTGGCAATATGTCGCTGCTAATGAACTTGTTGGACTTCAGTTCAAAATTACGTTTCTGTCATTAGTTTAAAATAAATTTATGCTTATGTCCCCAGCTAAAATAAAACAGTGACAATTGACTATAGTGTAGTATGGTGTGTAACTGCCAGCACGAGTAGTGCCTAGGGACGTGACACGGAATATGAAAAGATGGACCTGGTTCCGAAATTCAGAATGAACAGAATATAATTTTTTTTTGCCAGCTCTGAAGTCTGTCGCGGCCCCGCGACAGACTTGACCTCGGCCTTCGCCCGAGTTCAAGTGGGGTTTCAATTCCTCAAGGTTTCGCCTCGCATCCTACTTGGTCTCGAGTTGTAACTTTTCTACTCGAAATCAAGGTCTCGACTCGCAACCAGAGGTCTCGACTCAAGGTGTTTGTGCTTGAAACCAATGATTTCGACTCGAAACCTGTGTTTTCGACTCTAATCAGAACGATAGCATAACGATAAGCGGCGCGTAAAATGGAACAAAGTGTCAGTGGGTCGAACAGCAATCCGATCGGATGGTAATCCAATGGGGTAGCCGGTCGATCGGGCGTGGGTCGATGTTTCGGAGGACCCCAATATTGGTAACTTATATATATATTTTTTTACTTGTTTTTTTGTACACGTCTTCTTGACTATCTCTTTCCTTTGGAAGTCAATAATAACTAAGAGAGGGGAGGAATGTCGTTACAAGGATAAGCCTTGTCCCATATGCAAGAAAACGAGACATATGGCTATGTCGTGCCCGGAGAAAGATTGTCCTTTCACTTTGTCCGTATGTCTGAGGATGATACGCCGTACTTAAATTTAGTCGAGTTCCCATTGCTTCTTGGAAACTTGTCCAGAAATGGGAAACATCTGTTTAGACTTAAACAGATGTTGGGGCTTAAAAATATGTTTGGCCTTATATATCAGTTGTCTGGACTTAAACGGGATAAACCCTATTTTTTTGAATTTAAAACATCGTCTTTTAGGTAACTTTTATAGCCACATTTTTCCCAAGCCGTCAGTGCTCTCCAGCTGGCTTTATTTCTACTAGTTTAGTCAACTTAGCGATATCCATCGCTTTTATATATTATCGAACTCTTTGTGAATCCGTTACTTTGACCCGTTTAAAGGTCTTTAGTGAAATATTTCACTTTTAGCAACTTGGGAGCTTCGATGTTATAGTAGGAATGGAATGGTTAGCCAAATACCATGCTGCATGATATGATTGTGTTAAATAGCTGATTATAGCTGAATTGGTGCTGATTTATGCAGCGGTACCAATGTTGTCCAAATGGTATTGGTTCAGTTCGTGGCTGTACCGATACAATATAAAAACATCTTGACTAATAGCATCTGAAAAGATGATCATATCATAAACATCCCTCAGAAGGGAAAGGCCCACGGGCTATATCTATTGTCCTAAAAGACAAAAGGCAGTGTAGGAAAGGCATGTTAATGCGTTGGAGACTTGGGTTATCATATGAACCACGTTAACTAGCATGTTGAAACTTGTGATATGTGTTCATGTTGGATATGAGTTATATTGGTAGTGAATTGGATCTCTATATTTTTACACAATAATATTTGGATCATTTAAGACCTTTTGTACATGTTCACCCCGACAATTTTCAGTTTAGGCTCGGTTCGGAAGCTTGGATGCATTAAGAGTCTCGCAAGCTTGGATGCATTAAGTCTGAAATAAAGGCCTTTAGAGGTTAATGACCATGTCCCGGATATCCTTGGCATCATTATAAAATAAAAATGGCCACGTCTTATGCACGGGGTGTGGTTTAAGCCCTCACGAGTATAATGACTCGTATAATATGGGTCAAATAACCAAACTCCCAGACTGTACCACCCAGTCTCTCAGACTGAACATAACCCTTGAAATGTGTTTCGTGTCTTTTTGTTTGTAAAAATGTTTGTTTTCCTGGATCTAGGCGTTTCGTGTATGAAATGAAAACATGTTGTAAAAACATTTTCGTGAGTCTATACATGTCCCTTGATCAATTACATGTGCCCCTAAGGACTAAAAACAAGCCTAGGCAGCCAATGCTATGCAAAACTAGTGATCAAAGTCGGTTAAGTGGGCTGCAGGACGGGTGATGCTGGTTGAGGGTGGTCGGTGATGGTGGATCTGAAGAAGGAAAAGAAATGGGATGGTGTGGGGGTGGGGTAGGGTTTTAAGTGGGATGATGTTATTGAATGGCAAATATAGTCATACGTATTGGGGTAGTAAACCGTAGTTAGGCGTCATTTACTGCTTGCATCAATCTTCTATGTATGTTTTAAGCCATTCCAGTGTCTACGTGTTGGATTCGAACTGTATCTCGGGATGGCACCTGACTCTAGGGCAAAGTGGCTATCCGGTCGGATGGCTATCCGGCCGGATGGCAGTTGGTTCGAGTGTTTGACTGTCGAACCTGATTTCCTGGCTCGAATCTGATATCGCGTTGGTTGTTTCGCTGTTACGGTTCCGCATTAGTTACTGTCCCGGCTTTCTGGATCGTTCTGTGCATTTCGGACTGTTTCTGTTGATTTCGGAATGTATTCAGATCGGAATATATTTTATCTTCTTCTCTTTCTTTGAGGTGTCAGTAACGAGGGCTAAAATAGCAGTGTGGCCCTGACGATCAATTCCCTTTTCAAAGCAGAATGTATCCAGAGTCACGTTCTTGAACTCTGTCCCGTTATCAGATCGTATAACCTTCACTTTTGAACTAGCTTGAACATCGCGTCCGAGAGTGCGGGGCTGACGGGGGAATGTCTTCGACATGAACCCGGGATAACTGTTCAGCAGTTACTCCTAGCTTCTCATAAGGATAGTTAGCTTCTAGCACAGCTTCCTTCTGTGCAGCTAACAATCTTTCATTCAAACTATTCTTTAACCTTTTATTAACTAATTTTAATGATTTTCGGCTCTTCTTTGCTACGGTGGTAAATCGCCTTTCGGTAATAATCATCATTGAAAGGTTTCTCAGTTTCGTCAACCCCGTAACTATGTTTATATATTTTTTCAACATTGCTATATAAGTTTTATTGAAAATGAATACCGTGTCGTTATCATGTCCTTCAATTTCTGGAGCTCCCTGGTAAATGTTGATGTCATACCTGCATCCTGCGAAGATCAGGTAGTGAACGGGAGTGCATTTGGGGTGCACGGGGGTGCAGTTGAGATGCACGGCCATGCGTATCGAGCAATCAGTGGCACTGGCTTCTCCTGGTGATGGTGATGCAGCGAAGGTGTGAGCTGCAAAAATGGGCGATGATGGATTTATCTAGACGCGGCCGGACTACTTCCTTTTGGTAGACGTCTGCTAGAGTAGAAAACTTGTCGGTTTCCTTGATAGCCAGAATGTCACACCCTCAAATTAGGGTGATTCCTATTCGGTCAGGTCATTGGGGACGAGATGGGGTCCCCATTGTTTAAACCAGTCATCACAACGACGCAAGCCCCTTGAATTTTACGTTGGTGACTACGTACTCCTAAAGGTATCACCTTGGAAGGGTGTGGTCAGCCATAAAGTCTTTATACGTGCACCTTCGTTCTTTGCTTTTGTTTCTAGATCCCTCTAACAGTTCTTTCAGTTCTTCAATCTTGCTAGTCATCATGGCGTCCACAACTCCCAACACCATGTGTCAGAGTATTACAATGGGAGAAGTAAGGACAGCCCTCAAGAAGATGGGAAGAGCTAAGGCAGTTGGTCCTGACAACATACCGATAGAGGTGTGGAAGTGTTTCGGAGAGGATGGAGTTCGATGGCTAGCTAGTTTGTTTAATCTTATTTTCAAATTTGGAAAAACCCCGGACCAGTGGAGGAGTAGTGTCGTAGTGCCCTTGTATAAGAACAAAGGAGATGCCCAGTGTTGTGGGAACTACAGAGGGATCAAGTTACTAAGCCATACTATGAAACTATGGGAGCGGGTAATTGAGACTAGGATTAGAAAAGAAACTCAGGTTACGGTAAACCAGTTTGGTTTCATGCCAGGGCGCTCAACGACAGAAGCGATCCATATTCTACGGAGACTAATGGAAAAGTACAGGGAGAAGAAGCGAGACCTACATATGGTGTTCATTGACCTTGAAAAGGCATATGATAGTGTGCCACGTAGACTGATTTGGGAAAGCTTGGAGGGTAGGGGAGTTCCTGGAAAGTATATAGACTTAATTAGGGATATGTATGATAGGACTGTGACTACAGTCCGTGCGCCTGTAGGATTTACAGAGTCTTTCCCCGTGGAAATAGGACTCCACCAAGGGTCCGCGTTGAGTCCTTTTCTTTTTGCGGTGGTCTTGGATGAGTTGTCCAAGTCGATTTAATAGACAGTTCCGTGGTGCATGCTTTTTGCCGACGATATAGTGTTGGTTGCTGAAACGAGACAAACCCTAAATGCGAGGCTAGAGGAATGGAGAGCAGTCCTAGAGGGCAATGGTTTAAGGATCAGCCGCTCAAAGACTGAATACCTTTATTGTAATTTCGGTGGTGCAGATGACAAAGAGGACTCCCAGGTTACCATTGAGGGTCAAGTGGTCCCACAAACGACTAAGTTCAAGTACTTAGGATCGTTTGTGCAAAAGGACGGGGAGATAGACAGTGACGTATACCACCGCATCCAGGCTGGGTGGTGTAGGTGGAGAGCAGCCACTGGGATTTTGTGTGATAGGAAGTTCCCAACTAAATTAAAGGGAAAATTTTATAGGGTAGCAGTTAGACCGGCTATGTTATACGGGACAGATTGTTGGGCCATCAAGAAAACACAAGCACGCAAGATGGAGGTAGCGGAGATGAGGATGTTGAGGTGGATGTGTGGCCACACGATGTTAGACCGAATAAGAAGTGAGGTTTTTAGGAAATGGTTAGGAGTGGCTAGTATATCGGACAAAGTAAAAGAGGGGAGATTGAGATGGTTTGGGCATGTGAAGAGGAGGCAGTTG
The DNA here is from genome assembly GCA_030545235.1 of Helianthus tuberosus. Taxonomy (NCBI): domain Eukaryota; kingdom Viridiplantae; phylum Streptophyta; class Magnoliopsida; order Asterales; family Asteraceae; genus Helianthus; species Helianthus tuberosus. Next base: position 106,359,622 of record CM060365.1, on the reverse strand, counting down.
ACAGAACCAGTTAGAGTAGTGGAAACCATGACAGTGGAAGGAAGGAGGAGTAGAGGCAGGCCCAAGTTGACTTGGGATGAACGACTTAGGCAGGATTTGGTAGAGTTGCACCTCTCCGAGGACATGGTTCAGGATAGGAGTTCATGGAGACGTAGGATTAAGGTTAAGGACTTGTAGAGGAGGGTATGGACGTGTCCTACCTTTGTCTTGGGGGGGGGGATAGATTTCTTTCTCACTTTAGGTAGACCTCATATATCATGACTTTCTTGTATCTATGAGTACATGTTATTTGTTGATAATATATCTGACTACTGCTAAGCTATATACTTATCTCTCTTTTGTCTATATGGTTGTTTGTTGTTTTTGAGCCGGGGGTCTCTCAGGAAGCAGCCTCTCTATTCTGAGGATAGAGGCAAGGTTTGCCTACATCCCACCTCCCCCAGACCCTACCAATAGTTCTAGCTATTTGTGGGATTTACTGGGTATGGTTGTTGTTGTAAATTGCTGAAGAAGATAAATATAAAACTGGATTCAATGTACCATTTGGACACTATGAATGGAATGTAATGCCTTTTGGATTAAAAAAATGCTCCTTCAGGATTTCAAAATATAATGAATGATATCATTTTACCATTAGGAAATTATGCAATTGTTTACATTGATGATGTATTGATATTTTCAAATTCTTTGGATCAACATTTTAAACATTTAAATGCTTTCTATAATATTATTCATAAAAATGGATTAGTAGTATCACCCTCTAAAATGAGTCTTTTCCAAACAGAAATAAGATTTTTAGGACATAATATTATTCAATGAACAATAAAACCTATTAACAGAAGTTTAGAGTTTTCAAATAAATTTCCAAATAAAATAAAAGATAAAAAGCAATTGCAAAGATTTTTAGGATGTTTAAATTATATTCATGACTTTTTCAAAGATCTAGGAATCATATGTAAACCTTTATACGACAGGTTAAAAAAGAATCCAAAACCATGGACTCAAGAACACACGGATATAGTAAAATATATCAAAGATAAAATAAAATGCTTACCTTGTTTACATATTCCCCATCCTAATGCAAAATTAATTGTAGAAACTGATGCAAGTGATCTAGGATTTGGAGGAATACTAAAACAAGAGTTAAATAATAAGGAAAGTTTAGTTAGATATTATTCAGGTGCATGGAATGATACTTAGAAGAATTATTCTACAATCAAAAAGGAAATTTTAAGTATAGTTTTATGTATAAAAAAGTTTGATGATGATTTATATATGAAACCATTTTTATTAAGGATTGATTGTTTATCTGCAAAATATATTTTAGAAAAGGATATTAAAAATTTGATTTCAAAACAAGTTTTTGCAAGATGACAAGCATTATTAAGCAATTTTGATTTTCAAATAGAATTTATAAAAGGAGAAATAATTCTTTACCAGATTTTTATCAAGAGAATTTTTACAGGGAATATGAGCAACTCCGATTCTACAAAAAAATTGTACTCTCAAAACAACAATTCTCAAAATCTCAATTATCAAGTTCCCCAAGTTCTCCATCAAGACCAACCCATTTGCAACAAGTTCCCCTATTACCTAATATTCAAAATCGATTTACCCCTTTAACCCCAGGACCTAGATCTAGACCTCCATTTTCATCCATTATTCAAAATCTAGAATCAAAACCCATTATCCAATCTCCTTCTTTCACAAAACTCTCTAAACGGGCCTCTTCTTCAACCTCTTTACCAACCACTATTCCTTATACTATCAACCCAAATAAAAAGATTATCAAAATTTTAGAACCTTTGGAAGTCGAAAAGGTTAGTAAAATTTTTTTATCCCTAATCGACTTCATTTATCCTCGAGGATGCCACTTTTTCAAAGAGAGTAAATTGCTAAATTCGTCCTTAAGGTTTAGTCAAATTTGCTACATCCATCCAAAAAACGTTTTTTTCGCACCTGGACCACTGAGGTTTCAAAATACTTGCTAGATCCATCCATTTTACAAACATTGTCAAAAATTAAAGTTAATGGGTACTTTTGTCATTTTATATACATGTATTATTTACAATTTTCTTTTAATTTCTATTTAACTTTAACATAAAAAAATAAATGTTCTTTTTTATAAAAACCCACCCACCCCCTCTCTTTCTCTCTGTAAATCTCTCTCTAGAACCACCATCACCTCCCCCTGTCTCTCTCTAGAACCACCACCACCCGTCATCACCACCTGGTACCATCGCCATCACCAACTCCATCACCAGCACCCCTCCACCTACAATCAGAGCTCAAGTTTCAAGATAAAAACAATCACTCAGCATTCAACATCTTCACTGAATTCAAAAGCCACAAAATAGCATATCCAACCACAATTTTAATATTTAAAATTAGTGCTAAACTCAACGCAATTTCACAGATCCGAGGATAGCGAAGTTCTAATAGAATAACCGTTTCTTTAGCGAATTTTTGAGATCTATCGACTTTTTCCGTTTAGTGAAGTTTCACTCCGGCAAGTTCTACGGTTCAGATCTGTTTTGGTTGGAGCTTGGAGTACTTGACTGGAGACGATGCGATCTGAGGTTTAATTAGGAGATTACTACTGAAATTTGTGTTCGTTTTGGTTGTGTCTAATGAGGAACGAAGGAAGGAAGATAAGAAGCTTGTCTCAAAAAGAAAAAAAGTATACTGTGTTGGTAGAGTGGTTGCTTCAACAAACAAGAAATAGATAAAAGTGACGATGGATGGTGGCAAAACAAATGAATTAAAAAAAAAGAAAAAAAAACAAAACAAATATGTAAAATGACAAAAGTACCCATTAGTTAACTTTAATTTTTGACAATGTTTGTAAAATGGATGGATCTAGCAAGTATTTTGAAACCTCAGTGGTCCAGGTGAGAAAAAAAAGTTTTTTGGATGGATGTAGAAAATTTGACTAAACCTCAGGGACGAATTTAGCAATTTACTCTTTCAAAGAAGAATACAAAACCAGAGATTATTATCAAGCAATTCTAGTAGATTCAGAATCAGTAGTTATTCGGCACAATTTTAATAGTGGAGATCCTTCCAAGATTGCTTATAGTCAAGTAAAAATTTTAAAGGTTCTATCTTTAGAAGACTGGAATTCTAAACCCTATAATTCAAAAACCCTGTCAAATTTCAGCGCCTATCCTCAATACAACTATTATGATTATCAAGATGCATGGGAATATGCATTCCTTCTAAGAAACTTTGACCATTCTTGTTTTTTCCAATTTGATGAAGATTTTTCAAATATTTATCCAAGATGGTTTGGTAAATGGTTTAAATATATGGTAATTATTCCAGAAGCTTTTCCCAAAGAAATTTCTGAAGCATTTTCAAGATTCGTCGAGTATTTTCAACATGATGGAACACCAATTTTCGAATATACTTTATAGTTTATGAGTGTTTTTAGAATTCCATGGATCTGTTTATGGACTTACAATTTTCAAGAAGAAAGTCCTATAGAACTTTCTCCTCCATTACTCTTCAGACAATATAGGTGCAAATGGTGGAATAAGTTTATCATCACAAAAGCAAATTCTCAAGCAGTTACCAAGTATTATAAGGAACTAACTACTCAATATGAAAGATGTGACAACTGGCAAATAACTGGTAATTCCGTACAATCTAATCACTATTTATATTTCTTAATCTCATGCATTTAGCGTAATTTAATTACGTAACAGTGTCGTTAATTGAATAACAAGGTTAGGACAAGGAAACAAAGCTAAAACATATGTGGGTTTTCGTCGTATGGCGAAACCAAGCTAACGATGTCCTAAAAGTGTTGGTAGAATGTGTTGCGTGCACTATTCACGGTTACACTATTCCATGCCAGCAAACCGTGAAACTAGACCAAAACACTGAAAAACGACACTCGGATAACATAACTGAGTCCATTTATATAAGAAAACATTATTGTGAAAACACCTCTTGCAAAGAAACAAGACTTTCCGGTATAACGCCCTAATTGTCAAAATGTCCGTTTCGGCTTAAAATATAGCATTTTAACACGTCCGAACCAAGAACCAAGCATTTCCGAGACTTCGGAATAATATCAATTGGTGAAAAACATACTAAAACAATAAGATGATATCAACGGAACATTCATAATCACAAGTTTCCGGCGTTACGTCGCTATGCCCTAAACTATTCCGTTAGCGACTTGGCGAACTAGTAAGCGATATTTTTGGTCACGAAACAAGCAAACGAAGAATCTAGTGAACTAGTTAAGCTAAATTTGGGACTCGGAATCATTTCATACAACTTCCGGATGCAAGAAAACAACTTGCGGAAATTCTTGTCGGTACGACACAAAAGTACCGTAATCGAGCCGACGACGAAACGAAAAGTGTTTTAAGTATCAAAACATGATTTTTACTAGTTTGGGGAACTAGTTAATAATAATTTTGGTTCCGAAACACTAATCACCCCTTAACGACGTAATTAAACCCCTAATCACCCTACACATCTTAATTACTTAAATATCTTGTTCTTAATCAATTATTATAAAAAAATATATATAATATATAAGACACCCCCCCCCCCAATTTCAAAAATGGTGGGCCCCCCACCATATCCACATACATCTAACTTGATATTTTTGAAGATAAGAAAGTATGGTTATGTTTGAAAATTGTTGCAAACTTGTAATCATATATTACCTAACAACACTACATCCTTATCACTTCAAACTTGTCAAAAAAAATTCAACAACACACCTCTTTTTCCTTTGATTTTCGGCAGCCCCAATCCCACCCAAAAACCTTCACTTTGATCCACTAAAATCACCATTTACAACCCTTAAACATTCACTACAAGTTCATCCATTAAAGGTGTAAGCATGGAGGACACTTAGGAGCTTATTTTGGAGCTTAACATCTTCTTATTCTCTTGTTTAAACACTTGCTAGATTGTGAGTCTTCTAAACATCATTTTATGCTTCTTATTACAAGTAGATTATGGAAGTACAAGTTGATCATCAAAAAGATTAATAAAGATCACACCAAAAACCCTAATCATAAAGATAATAAACACTAAATATGAAGATGTTATGTGTTGATTTATGTTGTTAGTGTTATAATATTCATGTGATCTTGTTAATTATGTTATCTTTGTCTAAATTAGTAGATTAAAGTATATGCTTATGATGATCAAGTTAATAGATTCATGTAGTATTTGATATTTGTGTTCATCTTGCCATGATGAACATAAATATGTGATTTAAACATGATTATGTTTAAATCAAGAATGATCATCTACTTCAAATATTATGAGCATTTGTATGTGAAGTTGATTAAGTAAATTTTGGGAAGATTAAACCAAGAATAATCATGTTAACAAGACTTTTGGAAGACACTAATAAACTTGATTTTTGGACATAAAGCAAGTTATAATGTTTTACTTTAAAAAGTAAAGTATAAAAAGTCTTGGAAATATTCATAAAAATGTAGGAATTTTTATGAATGAAAAACAAGTTTAAACAAGTTCATATACATAATTAACTTGAAAAATGGTTAACTTTAAAGTGTTAAAAGATTTACCAAGGAAATGCTCATAATAAGCTTTGAAGGATAAAGTGTGAGATTATTGTTATAAAATGATATTTAGTGAAACTTGGTAAATTGTGGTGATTTGAGAAAATTGATCATTGATTTAAACGCGTTTTTGTAACGTGGGAAACGTCATAGTTTAGGGGAAACTATGGCGAATTTTTCTAAAAATCTAATCGCGATTAAAAATGGGATTAAAGGGTGATTAACAATGTTAAACGCGATTAGTGGTCATAAACGTCATTATGGAAACTTGGATGGGAATATTTAATAGTTAAATATTCAAAGAAGTTCTTATGAACTTAAACATATATTTTTTTTACAAGAATAAAGTGAGTAAAAATATAACAAAGTATAAATATAATTTTTGGTAAAAATTATATCTATTAGGAAACTTGCTAAGTGTATGTAATGTGTGCCATATATGTGTATGTATTAGATCGATAGGATGGTCAAAATAAATACACATACATGTTCCTACATGGTCCAAGAAATGCTAGTAAAATCGGACAGTTAAATGAAATGGCCGAAATGGAAATACATAACACTTGATGACGACAATTTGGACGTATCGACATCGTAAACAAGTTACTACAATGTCGAGTCTAAAAATAACATATTTTTAGACACTAAGGCGAATGCATAACTAAGTGGTCAAAAACAAGAATCCGGAAAGTCGAAAACTATAAAAATTACCAAGTATTTTTCATGGGAAAAACAAACTTATTAAGTTGCATGCTTGGTGAATTTTTGGTAAAAATTGCAAGAATATATTTAATGGACTCACTAGAAAACTAGGGCTAGGCCCAATAACAAGAAAACTAGGGCTAGGCCCAATAACAAGAAAACTAGGGCTAGGCCCAATAATATTGATGACAAGCGAAAACATAATAAAGAATTCAAGATGAACAACTTGTACGAGGTCCAAAAGACCAAGTGTCTAACGAGATTAGTACACATGTAGGTTATTGACACGTACGGACGCTTACTTTGATATCATATTTCACGGAACGCAAACTTGTGAGTTCATGTCCCTCCTTTCACTGTTTTCAATGTTTTGTTTTCAAAAACATCGAGGGGAAATACATGCTAAAACTATTGGTATGTTAGTTACGGAGTAGGAGGCATGATCAATGTGCATAAGTAGGGAATCTACATTTATAACCATTAATCACGTAGTGACCAAGGTGCAAAAGGTGTAGATCTATTCGGCTTGAGGCACGCCCCACTCCTAGTTGTTAACCGTGGAGTGCTTTTGTGATCCCAATGTGGACAAAGTGTTCTCGGTTTGGTTATTTTGCTTATGGCGCATTATGTCAGGGGGCTCGCTACCCACTGATAGATCTTTAACAGACTCCATGATTTTTTTTTAAATCAGAACATACCATGATTACAAGATAACAAGTACTAGATTTCATATGATATCAAATACTGCATGAACTCGCTCAACTTTTTGTTGACGTTTTAAAACTACATGTATTTCAGGAAACAGGTCTTGAGCCGGTGATTCACTATGGGATTCGGGAAAACAAATGACAACGATTGCCACTTTTGAAGGGTTTGTCTTCTATATCCCAACCTCGTATGGGAATATAGGAAACAAAACCTTACTAAGTTTTATGTTAAAACTACCTTTTGGTGATGTGAAAAACAAACGGATAACTATGTTATGTCTAATGTTGTGAACATGTATGGTACTTGAAACGACTTTTGGAAAACTATGTAAATATTCATTGGAATTTATATAACTATGGCATCGTTGTTGGTTCATGTTGTTAAATACATTTGGATGCAATGATTACCTTTCTTACGTCACACACAATAAGCTTCCGCTACTAGCAGGGTGTGACAGATTGGTATCAGAGCTCCGATTGTAGTGAACCGGGGAAAAACTTTTATTAAAGTTTGGTCTACAATCACCGAAGGGCTCTCACATGAAAACAAAGTCGATAACATTACAAAAGTGATTTCAAAAGTATGACAAAAATGACAAAAGGTTTTCATTGTGTCACTATAACATGAGGATCTATCACGCGGGCTCAATCACTAGTAACGAATATGGATCAATACATGGTTAGTCGATAAGTAATAGACTTGTAAACACTAAGGCTTACATGTGAAACATGAGAACAAAATATTGCATGAGATATATAGTGATTGCATGGAATATATCATGAGTAGTAATACATTTTTTTCTAACAACATATATGCATATTGTACGGTTTATTTGCCAGGATCGATGTCTTCTGCTTCGTCAGACAATTCGGAGATTGACCCAATGCCGATTGTATCGGATGACGACTATGAGCCGGAGGTTATTATCATTTCGTCGGATGACGAGTCGCCTGACATTTTCTCAGACGATGATGATTTGTTGGATGACTTCCAACCCTTCGCCCTCATCCATCCCATTGAGGATCATGCACCACTTGAGGACGACGCCCCGCAGCCACTACATGATGCTATCATCTATGGACATCCCGAGGGGGAGCACATGATAGCTTACTTAGCAGTACCACTAGCCGTTGTCCCACTTATTGACCTCGAGGACGACGATGGCGTCGACATTCCTGTGATACCGGTTGAGCACCTCGACGATGATATTGGCGACGGAGAGGTTTATGACATTGTTATTCTTGAGTTACCATCTCCGGTTGTGTCTGTTATTGACGTCTCATCTACCGCATCCAGTGCTGCTTCTACTACTCGTACCCCCGTATCATCCCCTGCTACTGTACTACCTACTCCCACTGCTGTGCCACCTACCCCTACTACTGATTTCATGCATTTGCCGGGATTCCCACACACTATGCATCCCTCACCTCATTTTCAGCCTGGACCATCCTCACAGCAGCCTTTCCCCCACACTTTTTACGACCCTTATACTGCTGGACCTTCGCATTATGCTAGATCCCCATCACCAGTCAGACCACCCTACACGGGTACCCCTACGCCTCCACCTGGCATGCACCCTACTGATCCCTATTATACCCCGCCCATCTCTCTGCCCGCTATGGCGGACATGACTATATCTCATGAGGTCCAGATCTCTATCATTTTCCGTAGACTCGGTGAGATGCAGACTGATATGGCCGCGATCAGAGCTGCCGTTGCTCCACCACCACCACCTGCATCACCACAGCCACCATTACCAGCATCACCCCCTCCATCACCACCACCATTACCACAGTCACCACCTCCACCATCTCCACGCCAGTAGTCTGTCAGTTGTATGTTGGTCTTATGTTAGTCATATGTATATAGCTATCCTTTGGGGAGACTATCACTTTTGTGAAGACCAAGGTTTATGAAGATCAAGACTTTTGAAGACAACCAGAAGACATGAAGATGCAATGTAGTAGAAATCTTACTTTTGTATTGTAACTTGTACTGACTAGGGGTATGTATCCCTATGTCCTTTTGATCTTCATGAATAAATGTAACAAGTTGTCGTTATGTATAAAAGTATGTTTTCTGTATCACACATTGTATTTTTTTTATGTTGTGGTTGATATTATGGTGATGTGATGATGTTGTGCTTGATATTGTTATGACATGGTGGATTTATGGTTGATGTTATGTTATGGTGTGGTGTTATTCTACATGTTGAGTTATACGACCATTGTGATGACGTTGTGTTTATGCGTGCTTGTGATTGTGTGGCTATGTCATGTATACGTGTGTATGCATTTCTTATCTATATAAACCCGATGTGTTTATATATATATATATACTTGACAATATTTACTATTAAATACTTGTCTAATGGAGATCGATATTTTATTTAGAAGACAATGCTGCCCCGTCGTGGAAGAACAAAAACGAACCCGTTGCCGACAACACAAGAAGAATTGAACGAACGTATTTCCCAAGCGATTGCTCAATACGAAGCTAACCGCCCTGAACAAAGCGGTGGAACAGGAGGTACTTCTGGAAGCAATCATCCGACTGGTAATTCTTAGTTAATCATTGATCTACGCGATACTCTCATCCACTTTAATCGTACTCTTGATATTCACTCTTGAATTTGTGCATATGATAATTTCAGGTTGCACGTATAAGCAGTTCTTAGACTGCAAACCCCTAAATTTTGACGGTACGGGAGGTGCCGTTTCCTTCGTTCGCTGGACTGAGAAGACCGACTCAGTTATTCGGATGAGTAAGTGCCCTGCTGAACAAAGGGTTACTTATGTCACCGGACTATATGTTGATGGGGCACTATCGTGGTGGAACCTCCAGGTCCAAACGAAGGGCGAAACTGTTGCGTATGGCCTGACCTGGGAGGAACTAAAAGAATTAATGAGGAAAAAGTATTGCTCAAGGTCTGAGATCCAGAAGCTAGAAACGGAGTTCTGGAATTTAAAAATGATTGGTGCGGATATTGCGGGTTACACGCAGCGATTTCACGATTTATCCCGTGTAGTCCCATACTTGGTGGATCCCGAATACAAGAGGGTCGAGAGGTACATTTGGGGACTTGCCCCCCAAATACTAAGTCTGGTTACTGCTTCTAAGCCTACGGAGATCGGCGAAGCAATCGATTTGGCTGTAGCACTTACCGAGGAAGCACTACGTCAAGGGAAGTTTGATGAGGCTGGGTCAAACAAAAAGGATACTGCTGGGGAAGCTTCGGGCTCCAATAAAAGAAAGTTTTCCCATTTTAAGAAAGGTTCGCGGGGGAGGAACAACAAGAATAACAATAACAAAGGAGAACCCGCGAAGGAAACTAGGGATGCAAAGGCATATGTTACCACTACCACCAACAACCCCGACAAGAAGCCTTACTCGGGAACTGAACCGAAGTGCAACACATGCCCCTTCCACCATTACGGGGAGTGTCGTAGCACCAGGTGTGGCAAATGTAATAGGTTTGGGCACCGCGCCGAAACATGCCGGGGTACGAATAACAAGGATCAAGGTTGTTTCAATTGTGGTGACAAAGGACACTTCAAGAGGGATTGCCCGAAAGAAATTCAAGCTCGGGGAAGAGCATTTGTGATAGGAGCCAAGGACGCTCGCCAGGACCCGAATGTGGTCACCGGTACGTTCCCTATCAATAATCACTTTGCATCTATTCTTTTCGATACTGGAGCAGATTATAGTTTCATTTCTAAGGAATTTAGAGACATACTTGGGGTAGAATCGAGCATATTGAATCTTCCATACTCGATTGAATTAGCTAACGGGGAATTAGTAGAATCGGGGGAAATCATAAAGAAATGTACCTTAGAACTGGGTGAACGAAAGTTCGACATAGATCTCTTACCAGTTCCATTAGGTAGTTTCGATGTCGTTATTGGTATGGATTGGTTATCCGATAACCGAGCCGAAGTCATATGTCGTGAGAAGATCATACGCATTCCACTACCCGATGGAGAACATTTGCTAGTACACGGGGAGAAACAAGACACGCCTTTACGAATTATTAGTTGCATGAAGGCTCAAAAATGTCTAAGGAAAGGATACATCGCCTTTCTTGCTCACATCATTAACAAGAAGGCCGAGGAGCGCAAGGTGGAAGACATCCCTGTGGTAAGGGAATATCCCGAGGTCTTCCCAGAAGACTTGCCGGGACTGCCACCACAACGACAAGTGGAATTTCATATTGATCTGGTGCCAGGAGCAGCACCGGTGGCAAAAGCTCCATATAGACTCGCGCCCTCGGAGATGCAGGAATTATCTACTCAGCTTCAGGAGTTGCTTGACAAGGGATTCATTAGACCGAGTTTCTCACCTTGGGGAGCTCCGGTGCTATTTGTCAAGAAGAAGGACGGAACCTTTCGGATGTGCATCGATTACAGAGAACTAAACAAGCTAACTATCAAAAATCGGTATCCTTTACCGAGGATTGATGACTTGTTCGATCAGTTACAAGGTTCCAGCTTCTACTCCAAGATCGATCTAAGATCCGGATACCATCAACTGAGGGTTCAGGAGGAAAGCATTCCTAAGACAGCGTTTAGGACTCGCTATGGGCATTATGAGTTCCTTTTTATGCCTTTCGGCTTAACGAACGCTCCCGCCGTATTCATGGACTTGATGAATCGGGTATGTAAACCATACCTGGACAAGTTCGTGATCGTATTCATTGATGACATTTTAATATACTCACGAACTGAGGCGGAACACAAACAACACTTGAGAACTATTCTGGAGTTGCTTAAGAAAGAACAATTGTACGCCAAGTTCTCAAAATGCGAATTTTGGATTCGTGAAGTACAATTTCTCGGTCATGTGGTGAACGAGAACGGAATACATGTTGATCCCACTAAGATAGAGGCCATAAAGAGCTGGAACACTCCAAGGACCCCAACGGAAGTAAGACAATTTCTGGGTTTAGCGGGGTACTATCGAAGATTCATAGAGAATTTTTCTAAAATTGCTCAACCACTAACCTCGCTCACTCAAAAGGATAGAAAGTTCGATTGGGGTGAAAAACAGGAAATGGCATTCCAAACACTCAAAGATAAACTATGCCAAGCGCCAATCTTATCACTCCCCGACGGCACCGATGACTTCGTGGTGTACTGTGATGCATCGCGTCAAGGCTTGGGTTGTGTGTTAATGCAACGTGAAAAAGTCATCGCGTACGCGTCGCGGCAGTTAAAAGTTCATGAAAAGAACTATACCACTCATGACCTGGAATTAGGTGCAGTGGTATTCGCTTTAAAGATTTGGCGTCACTATCTCTATGGTACTAAGTGTACCATATTCACTGATCATAGAAGTCTTCAACACATATTCAATCAAAAAGAATTAAACATGCGCCAGCGGCGATGGGTAGAATTGTTGAACGACTATGACTGTGAAATCAGATACCATCCGGGGAAAGCAAACGTTGTAGCGGATGCTTTGAGCCGGAAGGAACGAGTTAGAACATTACGAGTACGGGCTTTAGAGTTGACAATCCAGACAAACTTTACAACTCGAGTGCGCGACGCACAACGGGAAGCCCTAAAACCAGGAAATATACGAGCAGAATACTTGCGAGGAGCAAGGAATCACATGGAAACAAATAAGGATGGCACTTTATATTTCGGAGGAAGAATCTGGATTCCCTATTTTGGTGGCTTACGAGACTTAGTGCTGGATGAAGCATACAAGTCCAGATATTCAATACACCCAGGATCTGATAAGATGTATCAGGATCTGAGAGAATATTATTGGTGGCCTAAACTCAAGAAAGATATTGGGATCTACGTTAGGAATTGCCTAACTTGTGCAAAGGTCAAGGCCGAATATCAAAAGCCATCTGGGTTATTACAACAACCCGTGATTCCTGTTTGGAAATGGGAGCAGATATCAATGGATTTCGTTACAGGACTCCCACGGACCTCTCGAGATCATGACATGATATGGGTTATCGTTGATCGATTAACCAAGTCGGCTCACTTCCTACCTATTCGTGAAAAAGACAGTACCGCGAAGTTAGCCGAAATCTACCTCAACGAGATTGTGGCACGTCATGGAGTGCCTACTTCGATAATCTCGGATCGTGATGGTCGCTTTGTATCAAGAATATGGCAATCATTTCAAGAATCGCTTGGATCACGTCTGGATCTGAGTACCGCATTTCATCCGCAAACCGATGGGCAAAGCGAGCGAACCATCCAAACGATGGAAGATATGCTTCGCGCCTGTGTGATGGATTTGGGCGGAAATTGGGATAATCATTTACCGCTGGTAGAGTTCTCATATAATAACAGTTATCACACAAGCATTAAAGCCGCCCCATTCGAAGCACTATACGGACGGAAGTGCCGATCACCGCTGTGTTGGGCGGAAGTCGGAGACAAACAACTTGTTGGCCCTGAACTAGTCCAAGATACTACCGACAAGATAGCAAAAATACGAGACCGTATCAAAGCGGCTCGTGACAGACAAAAGAGGTACGCGGACGAAAAACGTAAACCATTCTCCTTCGAGGTCGGAGACAAAGCCTTACTGAAAGTCTCACCTTGGAAAGGCGTAGCTAGATTCGGGAAGCGCGAGAAGCTAAACCCGAGATACATTGGGCCGTTTGAGATTCTAGAAAAGATCGGTACCGTCGCGTACAAGTTGAAGCTGCCAGAAGAACTCAGTAACGTACATGACACATTTCATGTGTCGAACCTCAGGAAAATTCCGACAGTTGATACAGTTATCATTCCAGCAGATGAAATTCATGTAGACGACACGCTTCAGTTTACCGAAGAACCCGTTGAGGTTATGGATCGGAAGGTCCACAATACAAGGAGAAGTACTATCGAACTGATCAAGATCCGCTGGAATTCACGTCACGGACCCAAGTACACATGGGAACGTGAAGATCAGATTAAGGAAAAATATCCCCACATGTTTAAGAAGACTCCTGCAAAGAGTGGTTCAACTTGAATTTCGGGACGAAATTCTTTTTAACAGGGGGAGAATGTGACAACTGGCAAATAACTGGTAATTCCGTACAATCTAATCACTATTTATATTTCTTAATCTCATGCATTTAGCGTAATTTAATTACGTAACAGTGTCGTTAATTGAATAACAAGGTTAGGACAAGGAAACAAAGCTAAAACATATGTGGGTTTTCGTCGTATGGCGAAACCAAGCTAACGATGTCCTAAAAGTGTTGGTAGAATGTGATGCGTGCACTATTCACGGTTACACTATTCCATGCCAGCAAACCGTGAAACTAGACCAAAACACTGAAAAACGACACTCGGATAACATAACTGAGTCCATTTATATAAGAAAACATTATTGTGAAAACACCTCTTGCAAAGAAACAAGACTTTCCGGTATAACGCCCTAATTGTCAAAATGTCCGTTTCGGCTTAAAATATAGCATTTTAACACGTCCGAACCAAGAACCAAGCATTTCCGAGACTTCAGAATAATATCAATTGGTGAAAAACATACTAAAACAATAAGATGATATCAACGGAACATTCATAATCACAAGTTTCCGGCGTTACGTCGCTATGCCCTAAACTATTCCGTTAGCGACTTGGCGAACTAGTAAGCGATATTTTTGGTCACGAAACAAGCAAACGAAGAATCTAGTGAACTAGTTAAGCTAAATTTGGGACTCAGAATCATTTCATACAACTTCCGGATGCAAGAAAACAACTTGCGGAAATTCTTGTCGGTACGACACAAAAGTACCGTAATCGAGCCGACGACGAAACGAAAAGTGTTTTAAGTATCAAAACATGATTTTTACTAGTTTGGGGAACTAGTTAATAATAATTTTGGTTCCGAAACACTAATCACCCCTTAACGACGTAATTAAACCCCTAATCACCCAACACATCTTAATTACTTAAATATCTTGTTCTTAATCAATTATTATAAAAATATATATATATAATATATAAGACCCCCCCCCCCCCCAATTTCGAAAATGGTGGGCCCCCCACCATATCCACATACATCTAACTTCATATTTTTGAAGATAAGAAAGTATGGTTATGTTTGAAAATTTTTGCAAACTTGTAATCATATATTACCTAACAACACTACATCCTTATCACTTCAAACTTGTCAAAAAAAATTCAACAACACACCTCTTTTTCCTTTGATTTTCGGCAGCCCCAATCCCACCCAAAAACCTTCACTTTGATCCACTAAAATCACCATTTACAACCCTTAAACATTCACTACAAGTTCATCCATTAAAGGTGTAAGCATGGAGGACACTTAGGAGCTTATTTTGGAGCTTAACATCTTCTTATTCTCTTGTTTAAACACTTGCTAGATTGTGAGTCTTCTAAACATCATTTTATGCTTCTTATTACTAGTAGATTATGGAAGTACAAGTTGATCATCAAAAAGATTAATAAAGATCACACCAAAAACCCTAATCATAAAGATAATAAACACTAAATATGAAGATGTTATGTGTTGATTTATGTTGTTAGTGTTATAATATTCATGTGATCTTGTTAATTATGTTATCTTTGTCTAAATTAGTAGATTAAAGTATATGCTTATGATGATCAAGTTAATAGATTCATGTAGTATTTGATATTTGTGTTCATCTTGCCATGATGAACATAAATATGTGATTTAAACATGATTATGTTTAAATCAAGAATGATCATCTACTTCAAATATTATGAGCATTTGTATGTGAAGTTGATTAAGTAAATTTTAGGAAGATTAAACCAAGAATAATCATGTTAACAAGACTTTTGGAAGACACTAATAAACTTGATTTTTGGACATAAAGCAAGTTATAATGTTTTACTTTAAAAAGTAAAGTATAAAAAGTCTTGGAAATCTTCATAAAAATGTGGGAATTTTTATGAATGAAAAACAAGTTTAAACAAGTTCATATACATAATTAACTTGAAAAATGGTTAACTTTAAAGTGTTAAAAGATTTACCAAGGAAATGCTCATAATAAGCTTTGAAGGATAAAGTGTGAGATTATTGTTATAAAATGATATTTAGTGAAACTTGGTAAATTGTGGTGATTTGAGAAAATTGATCATTGATTTAAACGCGTTTTTGTAACGTGGGAAACGTCATAGTTTAGGGGAAACTATGGCGAATTTTTCTAAAAATCTAATCGCGATTAAAAATGGGATTAAAGGGTGATTAACAATGTTAAACGCGATTAGTGGTCATAAACGTCATTATGGAAACTTGGATGGGAATATTTAATAGTTAAATATTCAAAGAAGTTCTTATGAACTTAAACATATATTTTTTTTTACAAGAATAAAGTGACTAAAAATATAACAAAGTATAAATATAATTTTTGGTAAAAATTATATCTATTCGGAAACTTGCTAAGTGTATGTAATGTGTGCCATATATGTGTATGTATTAGATCGATAGGATGGTCAAAATAAATACACATACATGTTTCTACATGGTCCAAGAAATGCTAGTAAAATCGGACAGTTAAATGAAATGGCCGAAATGGAAATACATAACACTTGATGACGACAATTTGGACGTATCGACATCGTAAACAAGTTACTACAATGTCGAGTCTAAAAATAACATATTTTTAGACACTAAGGCGAACGCATAACTAAGTGGTCAAAAACAAGAATCCGGAAAGTCGAAAACTATAAAAATTACCAAGTATTTTTCATGGGAAAAACAAACTTATTAAGTTGCATGCTTGGTGAATTTTTGGTAAAAATTGCAAGAATATATTTAATGGACTCACTAGAAAACTAGGGCTAGGCCCAATAACAAGAAAACTAGGGCTAGGCCCAATAACAAGAAAACTAGGGCTAGGCCCAATAACAAGAAAACTAGGGCCAGGCCCAATAATATTGATGACAAGCGAAAACATAATAAAGAATTAAAGATGAACAACTTGTACGAGGTCCAAAAGACCAAGTGTCTAACGAGATTTGTACACATGTAGGTTATTGACACGTACGGACGCTTACTTTGATATCATATTTCACGGAACGCAAACTTGTGAGTTCATGTCCCTCCTTTCACTGTTTTCAATGTTTTGTTTTCAAAAACATCGAGGGGAAATACATGCTAAAACTATTGGTATGTTAGTTACGGAGTAGGAGGCATGATCAATGTGCATAAGTAGGGAATCTACATTTATAACCATTAATCACGTAGTGACCAAGGTGCAAAAGGTGTAGATCTATTGGGCTTGAGGCACGCCCCACTCCTAGTTGTTAACCGTGGAGTGCTTTTGTGATCCCAATGTGGACAAAGTGTTCTCGGTTTGGTTATTTTGCTTATGGCGCATTATGTCAGGGGGCTCGCTACCCACTGATAGATCTTTAACAGACTCCATGATTTTTTTTAAATCAGAACATACCATGATTACAAGATAATAAGTACTAGATTTCATATGATATCAAATACTGCATGAACTCGCTCAACTTTTTGTTGACTTTTTAAAACTACATGTATTTCAGGAAACAGGTCTTGAGCCGGTGATTCACTATGGGATTCGGGAAAACAAATGACAACGATTGCCACTTTTGAAGGGTTTGTCTTCTATATCCCAACCTCGTATGGGAATATAGGAAACAAAACCTTACTAAGTTTTATGTTAAAACTACCTTTTGGTGATGTGAAAAACAAACGGATAACTATGTTATGTCTAATGTTGTGAACATGTATGGTACTTGAAACTACTTTTGGAAAACTATGTAAATATTCATTGGAATTTATATAACTATGGCATCGTTGTTGGTTCATGTTGTTAAATACATTTGGATGCAATGATTACCTTTCTTACGTCACACACAATACGCTTCCGCTACTAGCAGGGTGTGACAAAAGAAGTTTAAAGTCTACGGTTCGAGATATCAAAGCCAACAATGAAGATCAAGAGTATATTCAGACACTTTCAGATTGCAATTCTCTAGAAGAAATTTTAAAAATAGTCAATGAAATTCGACAGTCTTCATCCCCTTCAAAACACTCATCTCCGGGGACTGAAGTCTTTCAAGATTCTCAAGACCCATTTGATATGATATAAAAAAAAATTATTTTTGGCCGACAAAAGATAGTGAAGATGTGCAAATAATTCAACAAGAAGACAACCAACTTTCCAAGATGTGCAAATAATTCAACTAGAATACAACCAACTTTACAATTATGGAAGATTGTGCAAATAATTCAACAAAGAGACAACCAATTTTCCAATTCTTCAAAGATGGTGCAAATAATTCTATAAGTGGACAAACAACTTTAAGAGTATTTTCAACAAATGCAACTTCATACGGAAGCTCTTTTCAAGAAGCAATAATGAAGACCCTTTTGCTCCATCTATAAAAGGGATGAAGATCCAAGAAGGAAGACACACCTTTTCTTATATCAAAAACCTTCTCTTATGTATGAAAAAACCCTCAAACCCAAAACTTGTATTATCAACCTCTCAATGTTCAAAATCTTTAGATTTTCAAATTATTGTTGCTCCTCCCGATTGTAAAGTAATCATTTGTAATCAAGTTTCTGAATCAATAAACTCTGGTATATTTTAAATTCATATCATGCTTATTTATGTTGCCATCTCTTTAAAATAATTTATATTGTCTTCATGTTTAATCTTCTTCATATCAAACGATCCTAAACCGTCGTTTGATATGAAGAAGATTAAACATGAAGACAATATAAATTATTTTAAAGAGATGGCAACATAAATAAGCATGATATAAATTTAAAATATACCTGAGTTTATTGATTCAGAAACTTGATTACAAATGATTTCTTTACAATCGGGAGGAGCAACAATAATTTGAAAATCTAAAGATTTTGAACATTGAGAGGTTGATAGTACAAGTTTTGGGTTTGAGGGTTTTTTCATACATAAGAGAAGGTTTTTGATATAAGAAAAGGTGTGTCTTCCTTCTTGGTTCTTCATCCCTTTTATAGATGGAGCAAAAGGGTCTTCATTATTGCTTCTTGAAAAGAGCTTCCGTATGAAGTTGCATTTGTTGAAAATACTCTTAAAGTTGTTTGTCCACTTATAGAATTATTTGCACCATCTTTGAAGAATTATAAAGTTGGTTGTCTCTTTGTTGAATTATTTGCACAATCTTCCATAATTGTAAAGTTGGTTGTATTCTAGTTGAATTATTTGCACATCTTGGAAAGTTGGTTGTCTTCTTGTTGAATTATATGCACATCTTCACTATCTTTTGTCGGCCAAAAATAAATTTTTTTTATATCATATCAAATGGGTCTTGAGAATCTTGAAAGACTTCAGTCCCTGGAGATGAGTGTTTTGAAGGGGATGAAGACTGTCGAATTTCATTGACTATTTTTAAAATTTATTCTGGAGAATTGAAATCTGAAAGTCTCTGAATATACTCTTGATCTTCATTGTTGGCTTTGATATCTCGAACCGGAGACTTTAAACTTCTTTCATATTGAGTAGTTAGTTCCTTATAATACTTGGTAAGTGCTTGAGAATTTGCTTTTGTGATGATTGTAACACCTGTGCCTCCAAGGCCAACAAACAAATACCAAACCAATGAAATATTATATTTCATACTTGGGATTTGTAAAAATATGTGTATCATTTGCACATATCAATTCTTGTTCAATTTCAAACTCTAAATCGCTTTCTGGAAGGTTATACGCGCACCGATGCGTAAATATAACCAGTTTAATGCAACAAACACTCCGGAATAGTGACATAGGCTTAACATACCTTAAATAACCTTTACATAACTTAGAAATAAGTTTTGAAGGCTTTGGTATGGCAAAATCAAGTTAAATCGCTTACAGGGACTAAACTTGACAAACTGTGAAAGTATGCCAATTCGAACTGTAACAGACATTCCGGAGCATGACCATAAGTTAAACATACCATAAATACCCTTCACATAGCTTAGAAATAGGCTTTGAGGTGTTCGGTATGCTAAAATAAACTTTTGTGTCATTCAGGGACTAAAAGTGTCAAAAAGTGCACAAGTTTGCATTTTTGCGCATAACTTACGTTCTGAATACATCCGGACATCCAAAAATTTATGTAAGCATGACTACATTATATTTTAATGTTCTCCATAAGAAAAATCCATTCGTCGCGTCATTTGGATCGTTTTTCGCGCTTATGCGCATTCCGTCGTAATTAGCCGAACAACGCAACTGTACGGCTAAACGAACCGACATCCGAGATATTTTTGAGAACATTTTAAGTTCCCTTTACTTTAACTTCATTTTAGAGCTTTGAAATGGGGTTAACGGGCCTTAAACGCGTCGGAAAAGGCCTTATTACACTACAGGGACCAAATCTGCCATTTTTGAAACTTTCTGTGAAGAAACATTGAATCTGGTCTATACCACCTTTGCACATGGTTTTGGGCAATACTATGGGTTGTTTTGATGTGCACATGGTTTTGGGAAATACCATGGGCTCACATGGTTTTGTAAAACCATTATCTTGAGGTGTAAGGCCAAGATCAAAGCACGGTTTCCAAGAAACGATCTTAACGGTGGACCTTTTACTATAAATACCCCACCCCCCATGCTTCATAATCACTAGAATTTTGATCTTAGAAACTCTAAGTTGCAACCATTGTTTCATAGCTGAGATTCTCGGATCGAAATTAGCATTCGGGGACCCTTCGTAAGTATTCTTTCGTTCTTTTATTGCTTTTCGAGTCTTTCGAGTCTTGACTTTCTACATTGACCAGTTATGGTTAATGCGAAGTTCGTTTGAACTTCGCAACGTGAGTGTAATCACGTTGGTTATAGTCCCTTGGGACTATGCCTACTGATTACCACGTTGTCTAGGGTCGTAGGGTAAGCGATCTAATAAATCGCTTATACCTCGAACCCGACCCATTTGGTCGATCATTAGGATCCGACCAAATACATTAGGTGACCATAGTAGGTAGGGAATAACCTTCCGAGGTTATACCCTATGGTCACATCGTTTGAGTAGTTGTATGATAGGTAGTTTATATGCCTTAGGTAAATTACCAGAATACCCTTTTCATGTATAATTGGTAATTAAGCATATGTAACCTAAACCTTTGTCACATAACTGATTATGTAACATGTTTAGGTATATTCTACTTGTCATAGGACTAGTTAGGCGGTCCGAACGCGTTTCACGCACACGACGCGTTAAAGTAGCATAAGCTACCTTAATGGGTCGCGATGGGTCGAAAGCACTTAGGTTTGGTTTCATTGTAGTATGTAGGCCTTGTTAAACCATATCATATGAGTTCCAATACTCATTTGGTTTACCAAGCCTCATCCTATCTGATCTCCCGATTTAAGTCCGGTTTATTTATATAGTTTTAGATTGTCGACTGATTCCGTGCTCTCTCTAGCTTTGTTTGGTTGTTGTTCAAGACCTCTAAGCATTCTCAGGCGAGTACATTATTCCCCTATTTTACTGCTTTCAATTGTTTTGGGGTGACTCATATGTGCTAAATGTTTTCAAGGCTTTAACGATGATAACAAAACGATTTTCGATGTTATAACGATGGTTTCAAAAACGATTAAGACGATTTATACAAAACTAATAACGATTTCAATAAAGTGAACAAACTTGTTGGTTGGGTTACATAACAAATGACATTCATTAGCAATGATCAAGCCGACCAGTATTAGGTTATGGTACCATAGGATCTGACAAATCCCGTTAGTTACTACACCCGTAGTTATGTGTGGGTGTTGTGGGTAGCGACTGAATCTGTAATTGTTAATTTACTCTTTGGTAAGGGTTTATTAATGCTAGTTGTTAATCTATCCTTTGGTAAGGGTTTATTAATGCGAATTGTTAATCTATCCTTTGGTAAGGGTTTATTAATGCGAGTCAAGAAGGTTTGAATGTTATTAGCGAGACGACCATTTAAGTAGTTTCACGACTTAAAACGAATTTAACGATCGGGTAAACAATTGGTTTTCACACGATGTTTTAACGATTGGGTAAACGATTGGCTTCAAAGCGATATACGATTGGGTTTTGGTTATACATATTACATGATTTACATTGGGCATGAACATTACTTTGGTGGTTTGGTTTGATTAAGTGATTAAGTAACGATGCGTGTGTAATATGATACAAACATGGTGGATACGCCGCTGGTACTTCCTATATATAAGTGTTTGTATGGTATTACATATTGTAGCGTTATTTGAATCATTTCAGTTTGAGACATAGAACATTTTATACAAGTAACATACTTTTCACAAGACAATTATTTACAAACAACTTATCTTATACAAACTCATTTTACATGGTTATTCATTTAATCATGCATTATTCTCTTATTTATACATATCACTTGAACTTATTATTTTTCAAATGATTTACAAAGACAAAGCAAATTACAAGGTTCATGACTAAACATTTTCTTAAAACAGAAGTCATGAATCTTATTTTTCACAAAACCTATGTACTCGCCAGCATTTCTTTGCTGACCTCGTTTTCACATATGTTTCAGGTATTGTTGAAAGATATCGATTGATAGGATGCATGCTCACATAGGACTGGACAAGGCCTTAGTGACTCAATAATAATGATAGACTATGTTTAAATTGTGTATTTAGATTTCCAGACAATGTAATTATTCAATGTTTAATAAAACGAAACACTTTTTGGTATCCATGGTTATGAAACATTAATTCTGTTGCAACACGCCCCGATGTTTCCGCCGCGATTTGTTGTTTTACGCGGTCGGGGTGTGACAGAAAGATGGTATCAGAGCCAATGGTTATAGGGAATTAGGTTATTAGTAATGCTTTGACCTAGTCTATAACTTTTCTAGGACCCTAACGCGAGTTTACTTGCGTTTAGTCATAAAACAATACCGTCACCTATCCTTAGGCGACGACCACAACAAGAACATAAAATTCAAAACCGCTTTGAAAACTAATCATCTGTTCTAGGATGATTGATTACAAGGTTTTGAACCATCTATTGTAAGGTTTTGAACCCTCTGTTATATGGTTTTGAACCCCTTTTAAATTTTCAAAATCTCGACAAGGCTTTGGGTTTCAAATAATGTGAACACGTGCAAACTGGAAGGGTGAATGCCTGTATTCTGGGTTTTCTGTCTAGGCAAGCACTTCGTATACATCTCATCAGACGCGAGACCAGTTGTGCTTACCTGGGAATTCTTGGGATGAGTGTTCACTTATAGGCGAGCATGTCTTCGCGATACATTATTTTTGACCCATTTACTTTGATTAGTTCTGTGTGTCGTTTGTTGCTTTGTAGTAACAAACAAATGACCACTATCCTTGCTTCCATCAGATTTATTCACCTTATTCTTTTCGTCTAATTCTCTCACTCGTTCATTTCATGTTTCCTCTTTTAGACAATGCCTCCTCGACGCGATGCTCAAACCGATGCTCGGACTTTCACTATTGAAGAACTCGCAGCCCTGATCTCTCAGCAGGTGGCTGCTGTGCTTCCCGGGGTTGTAACCCAAGTCCACGAGATATACAACAACGGCAATAATAACAACAACAATAACGCACAGTGTAAATACAAGGATTTTAACCAGGCTAAACCACTCAAGTTTAGTGGTTCTGAAGGAGCGACTGGGCTTCTTCAATGGTTCGAGAGCATTGAGAATACTTTCCGCCACGTGCAGTGTCCTGACAATCGCAGGGTCGAGTTTTCTTCGAGTGTGTTTCAGAAGAGGGCTCTCACATGGTGGAACGGGGTTATGAGGGATCGTGGTGCAGAAGTTGCTCTAGCACAGACGTGGGCTGAACTTAGGGCCCTTATGATGAGGGAATTCTGTCCTCGTCATGAGCAGCGAGCTTTGGAGAAGGAATTTGATGAGTTGAAGCAAGATAGCGGTGAGCACAGGGCGTATACTGATAGGTTTGAGGAGTTGAGTCTGCTTTGCCCGACAATGGTTACCCCACTCGACAAGGCTATCGAAAGGTACATTGACGGCCTACCTGACACGGTACAAGACATCCTTACTGGTAGTAGCCCTACCACACTCCGTCAGGCGATCGAGTTAGCTGCGACATTGACTGAGTCACAGATTCGGAAGAATAAGTTACACAGAAAGGGTGACAAGGGTAAGAAGCAGGAGTCTGACAAGGAGGATAGCAAGAAAGGTCAAAACAAGAAGGATAAGGAAGTTGAGACTTCGAAGAAATCAAAGAAGCGGAAGGGTGCCCAAAATTTTGCTGTTACAGCACTGACTGCTCATAACTTGCAAAACCCACCGGCACAGCCAGCTGCAAAGAAGGCATATGCTGGTACCGCACCACATTGTGCCCGTTGCAATGGTCATCACGTTGCACAACAAGATTGCAAGAAATGCACAACGTGTGGTAGACTTGGGCATTTGGCCAATATTTGTCGTCTGGGACAAAATCAGGCTGCTCAGGTTCAAGCTCAGGTTCAAGGGAATGCTGCGAGATTCCCACTGGGTTCATGTTTCAATTGCGGAGAGATTGGTCATTTCCGCCACAACAGCCCAAGACTGGTGAATGCAAATGCTAACGCAAACCCGAATGCGAACGTCAACGTCAATGTAAATCCAGCACGTGGACGAGTGTATAACATCAATGAGGCAATCAATGATGAAGAACAAGTAGAATTTTGAAATTTCTCTGGTTGTTATCTTGTGACATTTAAAGACAATGCGGTTGTTATATAAATAAAAATTTGTGGTTTTTATTTTTTTTCAACTAATGCAATTGTATGAATGTTGATCCAACCTTATGATGTCATCACAAAGACGAAACTACTCGTGTGGTTCTGTCATTTTTATGATCACTTGTGATCTCCCTAAGAACCTCAAACACTAGTTTCTCTTAAATCTAAAGTATCTTATCATCTTGCACCGTTCGAGATGCAAGAATTATCAAAACAGCTTCACGAGTTGTCTGATAAAGGATTCATCCGTCCGAACTTTTCACCTTGGAGAAACTCCTGTCCTCCTTGTGAAAAGAAAAATGGATCTTTTCGAATGTATATCGATTAACGTAAGCCTAGTAAGCTTATCATCAAGAATCGATATCCCCTACCTTAAATCCACGATTTCTCCGATCAACTGCATAGCGTTTCATATTTTCCGAGATCGATTTGCGTTTTGGGTATCATCAACTTTGTATTCTCGAAGAAGATATTCCCAAAACGGTTTTCTGCACGAAGTATGGCCATTACGAGTTTACAGTCATGCCTTTTGGGTTGACAAATGCTCCAGCCATCTTCAAAGACTTAATAAATAGAGTCTGCAAGCCTTATTTGGATCAGTTCGTCATTGTTATTAATGACATCTTGATCTATTCATGTCCCGAGCCGATCACGATCAACACCTTCATTGACACTGGAACCCTTAAAGAAGGAACGAACTTTTCGCTAAATCCTCTAAGAGGAAATTTTGGCTTAAAGAAGTTCAGTTTTTGGGCCATATAGTCAACAAACAGGGTATTCATGTGGATCCATCCAAATTGATGCAATTAAGAATTGATTCCTTGTATGCATTAAATACCCGTGTCCAAAGATAACAAATTTAAAGGTCAATTTAAACAATTATGCGAGTATACGATTATGCGATTATGTGATATATGTTTATGTGTTCTCCTCTATGTTTTTGTGTGGTAAACGATTTTCAAATCCTCATAGAATCTTTTATATCTTCATATGAGGGATTCATAGTAGGATATTAAAAAAGGTACTACCTTAAATCCTTATGGGCTTCTACGTGGTAGTTAAGACCCTTGGGTTATATAGTACCATTCCAGGATTCGATGATAGACCCTTGAGTGGTCTAGTCTAAAAGATTGATTCACAATTTGGTTAAAGAACGACATCTAGTGATGTAGCTGAACAGACTCCTTGATAGTCTATTTAGATCATTTATTGATTTAATTAAAAGGACTCTATGGCGGTCTAGTTACACGCATCACAGGATTGTTCATTTGGTTTTACCCTACACATTATAAAATAGACTGTGTAAACTATGCAAGGAATTGTCTAATTATGGACGCGTACATAATTATGAAATTTAGTGCACAGAAACCCAGTAAGGTTTACTATGTGTAAGAACCGATAGTGACAACAATAATAAAATGATAACAATGTAATGGAGGCACGGTGGACGCACCAATGATGCTTCATATACTTGTATATAAGTATCCCTCTTACATTGCAAGCATGATGTTATTAAAGTTACTAGAAGTTCAGAACCCTAACCAATGTTGTTCGGTCTTTTCAACTTCATGTTTTAAACTCTCACAAGTTTCCTCTAAATAAATTTCGGGACGAAATTTCCTAAAGTAGGGGAGACTGTAACACCTGTGCCTCCAAGGCCATCAAACAAATACCAAACCAACGAAATATTATATTTCATACTTGGGATTTGTAAAAATATGTGTATCATTTGCACATATCAATTCTTGTTCAATTTCAAACTCTAAATCGCTTTCTGGAAGGTTATACGCGCACCGATGCGTAAATATAACCAGTTTAATGCAACAAACACTCCGGAATAGTGACATAGGCTTAACATACCTTAAATAACCTTTACATAACTTAGAAATAAGTTTTGAAGGCTTTGGTATGGCAAAATCAAGTTAAATCGCTTACAGGGACTAAACTTGACAAACTGCGAAAGTATGCCAATTCGAACTGTAACAGACATTCCGGAGCATGACCATAAGTTAAACATACCATAAATACCCTTCACATAGCTTAGAAATAGGCTTTGAGGTGTTCGGTATGCTAAAATAAACTTTTGTGTCATTCAGGGACTAAAAGTGTCAAAAAGTGCACAAGTTTGCATTTTTGCGCATAACTTACGTTCTGAATACATCCGGACATCCAAAAATTTATGTAAGCATGAATACATTATATTTTAATGTTCGCCATAAGAAAAATCCATTCGTCGCGTCATTTGGATCGTTTTTCGCGCTTATGCGCATTCCGTCGTAATTAGCCGAACAACGCAACTGTACGGCTAAACGAACCGACATCCGAGATATTTTTGAGAACATTTTAAGTTACCTTTACTTTAACTTCATTTTAGAGCTTTGAAATGGGGTTAACGGGCCTTAAACGCATCGGAAAAGGCCTTATTACACTACAGGGACCAAATCTGCCATTTTTGAAACTTTCTGTGAAGAAACATTGAATCTGGTCTATACCACCTTTGCACATGGTTTTGGGCAATACTAGGGGTTGTTTTGATGTGCACATGGTTTTGGGAAATACCATGGGCTCACATGGTTTTGTAAAACCATTATCTTGAGGTGTAAGGCCAAGATCAAAGCACGGTTTCCAAGAAACGATCTTAACGGTGGACCTTTTACTATAAATACCCCACCCCCCATGCTTCATAATCACTAGAATTTTGATCTTAGAAACTCTAAGTTGAAACCATTGTTTCATACCTGAGATTCTCGGATCGAAATTAGCATTCGGGGACCCTTCGTAAGTATTCTTTCATTCTTTTATTGCTTTTCGAGTCTTTCGAGTCTGAAAGTCAAACTTTGTTTGAATTTCTACATTGAACAGTTATGGTCAATGCGAAGTTCGTTTGAACTTCGCAACGTGAGTGTAATCACGTTGGTTATAGTCCCTTGGGACTATGCCTACTGATTACCACGTTGTCTAGGGTCGTAGGGTAAGCGATCTAATAAATCGCTTATACCTCGAACCCGACCCATTTGGTCGATCATTAGGATCCGACCAAATACATTAGGTAACCATAGTAGGTAGGGAATAACCTTCCGAGGTTATACCCTATGGTCACATCGTTTGAGTAGTTGTATGATAGGTAGTTTATATGCCTTAGGTAAATTACCAGAATACCCTTTTCATGTATAATTGGTAATTAAGCATATGTAACCTAAACCTTTGTCACATAACTGATTATGTAACATGTTTAGGCATATTCTACTTGTCATAGGACTAGTTAGGCGGTCCGAACGCGTTTCACGCACACGACGCGTTAAAGTAGCATAAGCTACCTTAATGGGTCGCGATGGGTCGAAAGCACTTAGGTTTGGTTTCATTGTAGTATGTAGGCCTTGTTAAACCATATCATATGAGTTACAATACTCATTTGGTTTACCAAGCCTCATCCTATCCGATCTCCCGATTTAAGTCCGGTTTATTTATATAGTTTTAGATTGTCGACTGATTCCGTGCTCTCTCTAGCTTTGTTTGGTTGTTGTTCAAGACCTCTAAGCATTCTCAGGCGAGTACATTATTCCCCTATTTTACTGCTTTCAATTGTTTTGGGGTGACTCATATGTGCTAAATGTTTTCAAGGCTTTAACGATGATAACAAAACGATTTTCGATGTTATAACGATGGTTTCAAAAACGATTAAGACGATTTATACAAAACTAATAACGATTTCAATAAAGTGAACAAACTTGTTGGTTGGGTTACATAACAAATGACATTCATTAGCAATGATCAAGCCGACCAGTATTAGGTTATGGTACCATAGGATCTGACAAATCCCGTTAGTTACTACACCCGTAGTTATGTGTGGGTGTTGTGGGTAGCGACTGAATCTGTAATTGTTAATTTACTCTTTGGTAAGGGTTTATTAATGCTAGTTGTTAATCTATCCTTTGGTAAGGGTTTATTAATGCGAATTGTTAATCTATCCTTTGGTAAGGGTTTATTAATGCGAGTCAAGAAGGTTTGAATGTTATTAGCGAGACGACCATTTAAGTAGTTTCACGACTTAAAACGAATTTAACGATCGGGTAAACAATTGGTTTTCACACGATGTTTTAACGATTGGGTAAACGATTGGCTTCAAAGCGATATACGATTGGGTTTTGGTTATACATATTACATGATTTACATTGGGCATGAACATTACTTTGGTGGTTTGGTTTGATTAAGTGATTAAGTAACGTTGCGTGTGTAATATGATACAAACATGGTGGATACGCCGCTGGTACTTCCTATATATAAGTGTTTGTATGGTATTACATATTGTAGCGTTATTTGAATCATTTCAGTTTGAGACATAGAACATTTTATACAAGTAACATACTTTTCACAAGACAATTATTTACAAACAACTTATCTTATACAAACTCATTTTACATGGTTATTCATTTAATCATGCATTATTCTCTTATTTATACATATCACTTGAACTTATTATTTTTCAAATGATTTACAAAGACAAAGCAAATTACAAGGTTCATGACTAAACATTTTCTTAAAACAGAAGTCATGAATCTTATTTTTCACAAAACCTATGTACTCGCCAGCATTTCTTTGCTGACCTCGTTTTCACATATGTTTCAGGTATTGTTGAAAGATATCGATTGATAGGATGCATGCTCACATAGGACTGGACAAGGCCTTAGTGACTCAATAATAATGATAGACTATGTTTAAATTGTGTATTTAGATTTCCAGACAATGTAATTATTCAATGTTTAATAAAACGAAACACTTTTTGGTATCCATGGTTATGAAACATTAATTCTGTTGCAACACGCCCCGATGTTTCCGCCGCGATTTGTTGTTTTACGCGGTCGGGGTGTGACAATGATAAACTTATTCCACCATTTGCACCTATATTGTCTGAAGAGTAATGGAGGAGAAAGTTATGTAGGACTTTCTTCTTGAAAATTGTAAGTCCATAAACAGATCCATGGAATTCTAAAAACACTCATAAACTATAAAGTATATTCGAAAATTGGTGTTCCGTCATGTTGAAAATACTCGACGAATCTTGAAAATGCTTCAGAAATTTCTTTGGGAAAAGCTTCTGGAATAATTCCCATATATTTAAACCATTTAACAAACCATCTTGGATAAATATTTGAAAAATCTTCATCGAATTGGAAAAACCAAGAATGGTCAAAGTTTCTTAGAAGGAATGCATATTCCCATGCATCTTGATAATCATAATAGTTGTATTGAGGATAGGCGCTGAAATTTGAAAGGGTTTTTGAATTATAGGGTTTAGAATTCCAGTCTTCTAAAGATAGAACCTTTAAAATTTTTACTTGACTATAAGCAATCTTGGAAGGATCTCCACTACTAAAATTGTGCCGAATAACTACCGATTCTGAATCTACTAGAATTGCTTGATAATAATCTCTGGTTTGTATTCTTCTTTGAAAAAGTGGCATCCTCGAGGATAAATGAAGTCGATTAGGGATAAAAAAAAATTTACTAACCTTTTCGACTTCCAAAGGTTCTAAAATTTTGATAATCTTTTTATTTGGGTTGATAGTATAAGGAATAGTGGTTGGTAAAAAGGTTGAAGAAGAGGCCTGTTTATAGAGTTTTGTGAAAGAAGGATATTGGATAATGGGTTTTGATTCTAGATTTTGAATAATGGATGAAAAGGGAGGTCTAGATCTAGGTCCTGGGGTTAAAGGGGCAAATCGATTTTGAATATTAGGTAATAGGGGAAATTGTTGCAAATGGGTTGGTCTTGATGGAGAACTTGGGGAACTTGATAATTGAGATTTTGAGAATTGTTGTTTTGAGAGTACAATCTTTTTTGTAGAATCGGAGTTGCTCATATTCCCTGTAAAAATTCTCTTGATAAAAATTCTGGTAAAGAATTATTTTCTCCTTTTATAAATTCTATTTGAAAATCAAAATTGCTTAATAATGTTTGCCATCTTGCAAAAACTTGTTTAGAAATCAAAATTTTAATATCCTTTTCTAAAATATATTTTGCAGATAAACAATCAATCCTTAATAAAAATGGTTTCATATATAAATCATCTTCAAACTTTTTTATACATAAAACTATACTTAAAATTTCCTTTTTTATTGTAGAATAGTTCTTCTGTGTATCATTCCATGCACCTGAATAATATCTAACTGAACTTTCCTTATTATTTAATTCCTGTTTTAGTATTCCTCCAAATCCTAAATCACTTGCATCAGTTTCTACAATTAATTTTGCATTAGGATGGGGAATATGTAAACAAGGTAAGCATTTTATGTTATCTTTGATATATTTTACTATATCCGTGTGTTTTTTAGTCCATGTTTTTGGATTCTTTTTTAACCTGTCGTATAAAGGTTTACATATGATTCCTAGATCTTTGAAAAAGTCATGAATATAATTTAAGCATCCTTAAAATCTTTGCAATTGCTTTTTATCTTTTATTTCATTTGGAAATTTATTTGAAAACTCTAAACTTCTGTTAATAGGTTTTATTGTTCATTGAATAATATTATGTCCTAAAAATCTTATTTCTGTTTGGAAAAGACTCATTTTAGAGGGTGATACTACTAATCCATTTTTATGAATAATATTATAGAAAGCATTTAAATGTTTAAAATGTTGATCCAAAGAATTTGAAAATATCAATACATCATCAATGTAAACAATTGCATAATTTCCTAATGGTAAAATGATATCATTCTTTATATTTTGAAATCCTGAAAGAGCATTTTTTTAATCCAAAAGGTATTACATTCCATTCATAGTGTCCAAATGGTACATTGAATCCAGTTTTATATTTATCTTCTTCAGCAATTTGAACTTGCCAAAATCCAGATTTCATATCAAATTTAGAAAATATTTTTGAATCATAAATCTTTTTTAATAAATCTCTTTTATTAAGTATAGGATATCTAATCCATTCTAAAACTTTATTTAATGGTTTATAATTTATAACTAACCTAGGAGCTCCTCTTTCTATTTCTGCATTATTTTGAACATAGAAAGCAGAGCATGACCAAGGAGATTTAGATGGTCTGATTAATTTTTTATCTAATAATTCTTGTATTTCTTTTTTACAATAGCCTTCTAACTCTTGAGACATATGTATAGCTTTAGACTTTGTTGGAATATTTTTCTCATTAAAATCTTTAATATATGGTAATCTTACTATGTGTTGTTTTCTTTCCCAACAAACATTTGGAATATTTGCACAGACATTATTTTTAAACTTATTCTCAGTTTCTTGCATTCTTTTTATAATCATTTTATCTTGTAATTGATTCTTTATTCTAACATGATCAATTTCCTCAATTAAAAACTCCTTTTGTCTTTCTTTTAAGCTTAAAATATTTATTTGTTTTGAAGTAATTGGATGAGCAAATTCAAAGCAAATCTTTTTATTTAATACTTTAATACTTATTCATTTTTCTTCAACTGTAAAAGGATATAATTGAGTTATGAATGGGAGTCCTAACACAATTTGAGATGTTAAATCTCTTACTAGAACTAATTGAGTTCTATAACAATAGTTTTCTTTACAAATATGAATATTTGATAATTTATATCTAAAATTTAATGGGTTTTCATTAGCTCCAGATAATCTATATTTAGTCTTTTCATAGTATTTTGTGGGTATTAAACCTTCTTGAATACAGTTCATATCAGCCCCACTATCAATCATGGCAACTAATGTTAATCGAAATTCGTTATTGATTATTATATTTAGTTTAGTATACCATTTTTGAGAATTTAATCCTTTTAAATTATTTATTTTTTCTATATTTTCAGTATCGTGATTATTTTTAGTATCATTATTATTTTCTTCTTTTTCTTTATTTTTTTCTTTTTCTAATTCTTTAATTTGTGCTTTTATTTCTCGAATTTCTTCTTTATTATTTTTAATTTCTATTTGTAATTCAGTTATTGTAACAGGATTTTCTTTTATTTGTCTTGTTTGAAACCTTTGACATATTTCATTGAAATTATATACCTTTTCTTCCTTTTCTATTGGTAGTTTATACTTTTCTTTTAATTGTTTTAAATATACTTGTTTTACCTCTTTATCACTAATTTTTTCTAATAATTCGAATTGGTCTTTTTTATTTTCTGTTAGAGAATTTATTGTACCATCGATTTCGCAAATACAGGGACCAATACATTCACATATATTTTCTTCTGAACTACTTTCTGAATTAGAATCTTTAATATTGTTTAAATCATTATCACTATAGTCTGAAATACTGTTTTCACTTGAGTTGTCATAAATAAGTATTTTATTTATCTGTTCTTTTAATTCATCGGAAATGTTTAGCTTATTTATCTTTTTCTTAGTATAACAATCCTTTGAATAATGTCCTTGTCTTCCACATTTATAGCAAATGACAATATCTTGTTTACCTTGTTTTTTCTTTTGAAAATCAATCTTATCTTTATAATATTTTTGTGTATTTTTAATATATGGTTTTCTTTTATAGTTCTTTTTGATAAATTGTTTAGGAATTTTCTTTTTCGGTTTAGAAGGAGTTTTAAATGGTTCAAATCCATATTGTTGACAAAAGCTTCCTAATTCTTTATGGCCTTGGATACCATCCTTTTTTATTTTCTCTTTTAATTTTAAATTATTACATATTTTTAATCCTTCTTGATTTATATAATTTATTATTTGCCCATAGGATAAATCTCTATAAGGAATATTATTATTAAAATCTTTTTTAATTTTTTCTCTAATTCTTTCTGCAAATAATTTTGGTAGCCCAGCTATAAATCTTTCTTTCCAATAAGCTTCTTTACAATCATCTCTAGTCATAACTTTTGAAAGAAATACATCTTTATACCATCTAAAATCTTGTAATTTTCTACACGTCAGATTTAATAATATTAAAGAATTTCTTTCTTGATAATCTGTTGGATTTCCAATAAAATGTTTAATTATAGCAAATATTAAAGTATTAATTATATCAGGTATTTCTGTTGGTATTTGAACATTATTTTCTGTTTTGATAATTAATTTTTAGCATTTTGGATTATTTGTTTTTCTTCTTCTGTAAGATACTTGTCCCACCAACCTTTAAGAATTCCAGTAAAACCAGAAACTATCATAGTAAGAATTTAAGCTTCATTATTTCCATTTGCTTTATATGCATTGGCTGCCATTATCATTTCTTGTAATAGATTAAGATTTTGATGTTCTGTTTGACCTTCTATACTCCATTCGTATAGAGAGGATCCATCATATTTTGCTTGAACTAAAGTATGTCGTTCTTCAAATTGTAAATCAGGTGGAGTAGGTCTAGGGTAATAATTTCTTGTTTCAGGCCTAGTAGTATAAGTATTATTTTTTGAAAAATGATAATTTCCTCTTGTAATTTTATTTATAGAAGCTTCTATTTGAAAATCATTAAATTGTTCTTCAATACTTTGAATTTCTTGATCTGAAATAACATTTATATTTAGTTTTGATATTTTTCAGGAAATATCTTGTAACATATCTTGTTGTTTGTTTAGACGTATTGGGATATCTATACTATATGGTTTAAATATTGGATTTTCAATAGTTTCAGTTATTATTTTAGTATTTGAAGTACTAGGTTGATCTAAATTATTTTTATTATTAGTTTCTATCCTTTCTAATTGTTCTCCTATGGTATTTAATTTTTCATTGGTATAATTATTTTGAAAAATAATTGTCTTTACATTTTTATTTAAATCTTCATTAGTATTTGCCAAAGGTTTTGCAATATAATCTTTATTTTCAGTTTTTATTTTTATATCCGTATGTGGAGGATGTACACTAGTAATATCTTCATTTTTTATCTATAATTGTATAGGTTGTGGTTATAGTATTACTAACAGATATATTTTCAAAAAATGGATATTCAATTTTATTTTCTATACAGTAAAGAGGAAACCAGGAGAAAAATAGAATATTTTCATCATTTTCACACATATATAGGTGCCAATCAATCTCATGTAAAAATCTTTCATCTTCATTGAATGTAGAAAAATACCATATCAAATTTTTATTATTATATTCATTGAACATTTCATCTTTTAAATATTTTAACATTTCTTTATCCGTAATTAACAAGTTGTGCTTGAAATATTTCCCATAAGCTTTACTCTATAATTATTTTCTTCTCTTAATCTTTTTTCTAAAAATAATATATAGCTAGAGGGATGATACGGGTTAGATGTATAGTTAGAGGGATGATACGGGTCGGATGGAGGCATGATGCATGAGTTATTATTATATTCTTCTATTATTTCCCTCAAATATTTTATTCTTCTATTGCAATTTTTCAAAAACCAAATATTGTAATTCCTTTGGGCTTGAATTCTTGAATCACTCATTGTAACTCTTCATAATTTTCCATATCAAACTTAGTTGGAACATAAGTGTCACGGCCCCCGACCCACCCTAGACGGAATCGGGAGCCGCGAACAGCCCAGTGGTACCGGTGATTATTTTTGAAAAATATTGCAGCGGAAATTTCATCAGGACCGTGAGTTAGGAAAAATATCAGAGTTTAGAAAACACCGGATTCTATTTATTAAATAAATGGGATAAACCCATGTTTTCCAAAGGTAGCTTTAATAAGGGATAATCCAATTACAAAAAACAATATTTCTTATTTTGATTTAATTAATAAAATAAGCCACTTCTTGAAGCCTTTCAGTGCCGTATCCATCTCTTATTCAAATCTACTGTAATTACCTGAAACGCGTTTTAAAAAGGTTTTGTCAGCAGGAAATACTGGTCAGTTCATTCATTTTACTAAAACGACACGTTTGTTATAATTTACAGTATTAAGAGCGATTACAACGTAGTTGATGACTACCGTATTATTCTTATATGGTCATTTTCTTGCCAGAGTGTTACGGTACATAGTTACCACAAAACATGTGATAGACAATTATTTATATAATTTTATTCGTCCCTCTAATTCTTGTATTGTTTTATGAAAATATGTCTTCTCCTTAGAATACAAAGTAATTAAAATTTACTAAATAATTATAATGACTTAATTTATTAACTAGTTATTATCATGGTTGGATATTGGTTAGTGCTGCCTTGTTTAAGCATAGGTGATCAGTCCATGCCTAACTAAGGCTAGGCTATCCAATACTTGCCCTTGATAATAACCCTAGTACCTAAAATAATTCTAACACTACTACTATTAATATATTATTATTAATAATAAAATTAATATTAATTACCAATAATAAATAACTAAACATAAACTTAAATGAGAGTATACCTCAACATAATTGCTATACATATATATATAAAAATATAAATTCTTCCCTCAATGGTTTAACAAAATTTATTGACTTGATATCAAAGAGTCACCGTTTTGTAATAATGCGGTTCATAGTGCAAAAAGCGGAATGATATTTGAGTTTGGATAAAATAACAAATCGGAATGAAGCCCTCCAGTGGTCTTCATAAATCAAACGAACCACATGCGTAACAAACAGTGCATGTGTAGCGTGTGAATTTACCAGGAAATGAAATAGATTAATATTTGATATTATAAAAGAAATCCTCATGGTATGATGACTATTAGGGGAAGTAAAAACACGAAAGTCAACTTTTATATGCAGAAGTCAGAATTTCAACGAAAGAATTTTAAGAACTTTATCTGGAATTTCGTGTGATAACCGTTGTTTAAGTGACACTACCAAGGAATGTGAATAAAATGAAATAGGGGATTTTCAAAAGTATGTGACTTCTTTTGCAGTGCCAATAATTATGACTCTGATTAGACTGTGCACCGATGGTTGTGAAATCTTGTTCCAACGTACCTCAGCGAGATTCATGTCGTTTGTAGAATCACGTGGCAAAGTGCTTCTTTTTTATTAGTAGTTCTTCTACTGACGGAATTAGCATTGGTTTCATCTTGCCTAATTTATATTTTCCAAAGCTCTTACCTTGGAAGTCGTGTGTGATATACATCGACGTCTGAGGAAGTATATTTTAAGTTTCATGTGTTTTCTTATGCACTAGCACAACTTTATATGCTTCTTACTTGCGTTAATAGTCTATGGTAACGTATTGGAAATTCTTATATTTTTATGGCGTCCCAACTTAAAGGGTTTCTGTTTATATTTTCACACGAGTTACAAGGTAGATGATCAAACGAAATAATGTTTGATATCGGAAAAGAGATTCTTGATAAAGAAATCTAGACACAGATGCTTGTGCTTTATTCCAAATTGTCAATCCTTATGGTTTTTGGATTTCTTATAGATATACCTATCTATATAATCATCTATTTCACATGTTGTAATATACATACCCTTCATAAGGTCAATGTATTTAACAGATTCATTTTTCCAAAAACTGTCAGATATCAGATCATGATACTATTTAGGGAAATCTTGTCACTTGTTTGACATATTATATACCCCGTCTTATCCGGTTCGCGCCGGAGAGGTAACCTCTGTATATCCGGACAAGCTGGAGAGTCTGCTACACCATACCCAGTCTTGCCGGAGAAAATTTTCTATTTCCCATAAATAGTATCTTTTCAAGATTTTAAAAGTGCCTCTTTTATTAGGGCTTTTATCCAGAATCAAGGAAATTTGTATTTCCATAACATATCTTTATTCTAGACTAAGTAATATCAATAAGTAAGAATTAATAGCAATTAAGTGCTATTGCCGGCAATGTTCTAATCGTCATTCTTACGGCATACCAAAATTCATTATACTTTATTTACACAAGTACTTAGCTTATCTCGAAGCTTATACTAAGGCATCTTTTCTTAAGTTCAAGTCTAAATGCTATCATGTGTGCTACCAGTTAATAGCAATCTCCTAACTCTTTTATATAAAATTAGGTATTATTATCACAACACCTATAGGATTAAATCAGTGGCTCTGATACCACCTTCTGTCACGGCCCCCGACCCACCCTGGACGGAATCGGGAGCCGCGAACAGCCCAGTGGTACCGGTGATTATTTTTGAAAAATATTGCAGCGGAAATTTCATCAGGACCGTGAGTTAGGAAAAATATCAGAGTTTAGAAAACACCGGATTCTATTTATTAAATAAATGGGATAAACCCATGTTTTACAAAGGTAGCTTTAATAAGGGATAATCCAATTACATAAAATAATATTTCTTATTTTGATTTAATTAATAAAATAAGCCACTTCTTGAAGCCTTTTAGTGCCGTATCCATCTCTTATTCCAATCTACTGTAATTACCTGAAACGCGTTTTAAAAAGGTTTTGTCAGCAGGAAATACTGGTGAGTTCATTCATTTTACTAAAACGACACATTTGTTATAATTTACAGTATTAAGAGCGATTACAATGTTTCCTGATATCAACCAACTACCCACAGTACTTGTCACTCGACATTCATCGGTAGCCTCTGAGCCCGATGGTGTCTGTGACTATGGTCATATCACCCCTTGGCCCTGTTGTCCAATGGTGACGGTTATCAAGTAATGTATACAAAACCCCACATACTGGCTGTAACTTGGTGATTACAAAGACTTAATCCCCGTAATTATAACATTGAAAATAGAGTTTTGTAAAGTAATTTGATAAAAAGAGAATGACTCACATTATAAGCATGCAGATTTATATGGGCAGAGTTTAGCCTACTGGTTAGTCTTGTAGCTTAATGCACACGACCTTTGTAAGTAACTAATACAGCATTTACGATAACTCATGAGATTAAAACCCTCACGACAAATGACAAAGTGCAATCACTTAAACATCCATCGGATTCGCAACGAATGACAGAGTATTCCCCGAGTTCGGGTGGTACTCAAACATTCTGTCGGAATCACGACTAATGACAAAGGATAGCACTTAAACATCTGGTCGGATAGTTTCAATCGATCGGACATTGAATCATAGCAGCGATCGAGTTAATACCCGGTATCGGAACAGTGCCTCGCTATTATAATTGTAATTTCTACTTCAGAGTGGTAATATTTCGTTTTTGGAGAATTTTGATCGACACAGAATGAAAGCTCCTGAGCTAGGCTATTTATAGGTGAAATTCAGGCTTGTCGCGGCCCGCGTAAACCTTCGGCCAACCCTTACGCGGCCCGCGTGGGAGTGTGGATCGTATCGAAAGTTGCTGAGTCACCGGTGGTTGCGACACGTGTGACGATACGTGGATCCGGATGCTTATCCGGTCAAACTGAAGGTTGACGCGGCCCGCGTAGGGTCTCTCTTGTTCTTTACGCGGCCCGCCTGAGAACCAGGAATCTTGATTTCTTTGATTTTTTATATGGATTGGGGTTTCAGGGGTCCGGGCTTTTACTAACGGGTCAATTTGGGACATTTTTTAATATAATTATATCATAAAGAAAAAGGGAATAAAATAGTGAGAAAAGAGAATGGACCCACTTTGTAAATGTAGGGTTCATCTAGAAAACTTCCTGGTAGAATTTTGGGTATAATTTCTGAGCTATAAAAATATATATAATGCACTTGTGTTAAGTATAGTACCCCTAATTCAACCTTATCCCGATATCCCGAGACAGAATCCCAACAACTTAGTCGGGCAGAACCCTGACATATGTTATGAGGCTCAGATCAATCGGAAAGGGTAGCGGTGATCGGGAGTTAAAACACTTAATACGGGGCAGGGCTTTATTATTATTATAAATAAAATAAATAATTACTAGAGAAATTTGAGAGTGAGAAAGTTGGGCGATATCTAGACTGGAAGAAGATTTTTGAAAATGAAAGGCATATTTATAGCAAAGTGTAAGAATTCCTTTGAGGTGAAGTAACATCCACCTATCTTATCTATATGGACACACGTCTATTAAAGATTCATTTTAATAGTTTAAATTATTCTTTTATTTCTTAGGATGACACGTACAACATTCACAATTTCTCAATTTCAAATGCTAAATTATTATTATATTATTTTCATTCGTAAGTTTCTTTGATTTATTATTATTATTATTATTATTTGTATATTATAATTAATTCAACTGCTTTACTTATTTGACGCTTATAACCTATAAAATATAACGTTTTATAAAATAACGAATATGTCTTTAGAACGAGAATATTTTTGTCTACATTTTGAACCAAGTTTCATTAAAAACAGAGTAGGTTCAAATATCATGTATTTTTATAATTTAATTATTTAAATGGTTCATGGGTCCGTCTAAATACTTCATATTTCTGATCTTTAACTTACCATTAATCTACCCGTCTAATAATATAAGTTTTATATACTTTTATTTTATTTAGAAAGGTCACCCATATACAGGCTAATTGATTATATTATTTTAACCAACTATATAAAATAGTGTTTAAAACTATTTGGGTTGAATAATTATATTAAAAATAAACTAGTTACTAGTGGTTAATAAATTTAAACAATCTATAATTTATATGATAAAAATAGGAATGTTACATTCTCCCCCACCTTGTTTTAAATCTCGTCCTCGAGATTTGGGTTACGATATTTCTTTTAGACCTATGTCATATTTTAGTCAATAAAAACAATATTAAGGTAGATGACACAGAATTTAAAATATCAAATTTTGTGAATAAGAGTTGTACAATAAGTAGATTTCAATGGTTCAACTGAATTAGTTCAAGAAATCGATGACAAACGAATGAGATGAAATGATATAATTTCCAAAGTGACTAGGTTCAAGTCAAAAGATATTTGATCAATAGATATTTAAAATGAATGTGAAGGATTTTTAGAATCAATAAAAATTCTTTGTCAAAAGAAAGCTTACTTTGATTGGCAACTGAGGAAGACTTAGAATCGACAGGTTCAAAATGAAATAAAAGCATGAAAATGATTTGTCAAATATTGAATTATGATATGAGAAAATCAAAGTGTTGAGATGAGTGAATTGCAAAGATACACCAAAAGACAATAGAGTTAGTGTATCATTGTTTAGAGTTCCAAGTTGTCTTAATTGTGAAACAATGTGATAGTACACTATTAGTGACCATATATATTTTTTTTTCATACTATGTCCTAGAGATCGAAATATAATAAGAACAAGTTGTTTTGGCATGACCAACTATATATATTATATTTGTAAAGCAAATGTAATATATATTATTTGTGTCCCTGTCTGAACCGTATCTTACATATCAAATATAAATACTATGTAATATATATTATTTGTTACGCATTTTTACTATATGTAAATGGTTACCACTTATAAATATTATTTTACTATACTATGTAAAATAACTTATATTTACTATGTAATATATATTATAAAATTCCGCAATGAAGTTACTACATTACAACATATTTTAGTATTTATTATTTTGTAAAAGAAATCACTATAATTTATAACGTTAAATGAAAGTTGTAAAATAAAGGTGTAAAAATATTTATTGTACAAAAGTATTTGTAAAATATTTTGTATTTATATAACACTTAATGGGTCGATTTTATGTGATTACTTATTTTCATTTTGAAACCATATAACGTTGTGAATGTATTTACAAATGTTGTAAATAAGTGAAAACGAGGATTATTCATATATATTACAATGTTCCCTTAACCCAACGTAGTTGATGACTACCGTATTATTCTTATATGGTCATTTTCTTGCCAGAGTGTTACGGTACATAGTTACCACAAAACATGTGATAGACAATTATTTATATAATTTTATTCGTCCCTCTAATTCTTGTATTGTTTTATGAAAATATGTCTTCTCCTTACAATACAAAGTAATTAAAATTTACTAAATAATTATAATGACTTAATTTATTAACTAGTTATTATCATGGTTGGATATTGGTTAGTGCTGCCTTGTTTAAGCATAGG
Source organism: Helianthus tuberosus (assembly GCA_030545235.1). NCBI lineage: Eukaryota > Viridiplantae > Streptophyta > Magnoliopsida > Asterales > Asteraceae > Helianthus > Helianthus tuberosus. The sequence continues at coordinate 106,318,174 of CM060365.1, read as the reverse complement.
TGATCAGTCCATGCCTAACTAAGGCTAGGCTATCCAATACTTGCCCTTGATAATAACCCTAGTACCTAAAATAATTCTAACACTACTACTATTAATATATTATTATTAATAATAAAATTAATATTAATTACCAATAATAAATAACTAAACATAAACTTAAATGAGAGTATACCTCAACATAATTGTTATACATATATATATAAAAATATAAATTCTTCCCTTAATGGTTTAACAAAATTTATTGACTTGATATCAAAGAGTCATCGTTTTGTAATAATGCGGTTCATAGTGCAAAAAGCGGAATGATATTTGAGTTTGGATAAAATAACAAATCGGAATGAAGCCCTCCAGTGGTCTTCATAAATCAAACGAACCACATGCGTAACAAACAGTGCATGTGTAACATGTGAATTTACCAGGAAATGAAATAGATTAATATTTGCTATTATGAAAGAAATCCTCATGGTATGATGACCATTAGGGGAAGTAAAAACACGAAAGTCAACTTTTATATGCAGAAGTCAGAATTTCAACGAAAGAATTTTAAGAACTTTATCTGGAATTTTGTGTGATAATCGTTGTTTAAGTGACATTACCAAGGAATGTTAATAAAATGAAATAGGGGATTTTCAAAAGTATGTGACTTCTTTTGCAGTGCCAATAATTATGACTCTGATTAGACTGTGCACCGATGGTTGTGAAATCTTGTTCCAACGTACCTCAGCGAGATTTATGTCGTTTGTAGAATCACGTGGCAAAGTGCTTCTTTTTTATTAATAGTTCTTCTACTGACGGAATTAGCATTGGTTTCATCTTGCCTAATTTATATTTTCCAAAGCTCTTGCCTTGGAAGTCGTGTGTGATATACATCGACCTCTGAGGAAGTATATTTTAAGTTTCATGTGTTTTCTTGTGCACTAGCACAACTTTATATGCTTCTTACTTGCGTTAATAGTCTATGGTAACGTATTGGAAATTCTTATATTTTTTATGGCGTCCCAACTTAAAGGGTTCCTGTTTATATTTTCACACGAGTTACAAGGTAGATGATCAAACGAAATAATGTTTGATATCGGAAAAGAGATTCTTGATAAAGAAATCTAGACACAGATGCTTGTGCTTTATTCCAAATTGTCAATCCTTATGGTTTTTGGATTTCTTATAGATATACCTATCTATATAATCATCTATTTCACATGTTGTAATATACATACCCTTCATAAGGTCAATGTATTTAACAGATTCATTTTTCCAAAAACAAGTCAGATATCAGATCATGATACTATTTAGGGAAATCTTGTCACTTGTTTGACATATTATATACCCCGTCTTATCCGGTTCGCGCCGGAGAGGTAACCTCAGTATATCCGGACAAGCTGGAGAGTCTGCTACACCATACCCAGTCTTGCCGGAGAAAATTTTCTATTTCCCATAAATAGTATCTTTTCAAGATTTTAAAAGTGCCTCTTTTATTAGGGCTTTTATCCAGAATCAAGGAAATTTGTATTTCCATAACATATCTTTATTCTAGACCAAGTAATATCAATAAGCAAGAATTAATAGCAATTAAGTGCTATTGCCGGCAATGTTCTAATCGTCATTCTTACGGCATACCAAAATTCATTATACTTTATTTACACAAGTACTTAGCTTATCTCGAAGCTTATACTAAGGCATCTTTTCTTAAGTTCAAGTCTAAATGCTATCATTTGTGCTACCAGTTAATAGCAATCTCCTAACTCTTTTATATAAAATTAGGTATTATTATCACAACACCTATAGGCTTAAATCAGTGGCTCTGATACCACCTTCTGTCACGGCCCCCGACCCACCCTGGACGGAATCGGGAGCCGCGAACAGCCCAGTGGTACCGGTGATTATTTTTGAAAAATATTGCAGCGGAATTTTCATCAGGACCGTGAGTTAGGAAAAATATCAGAGTTTAGAAAACACCGGATTCTATTTATTAAATAAATGGGATAAACCCATGTTTTACAAAGGTAGCTTTAATAAGGGATAATCCAATTACATAAAACAATATTTCTTATTTTGATTTAATTAATAAAATAAGCCACTTCTTGAAGCCTTTCAGTGCCGTATCCATCTCTTATTCCAATCTACTGTAATTACTTGAAACGCGTTTTAAAAAGGTTTTGTCAGCAGGAAATACTGGTGAGTTCATTCATTTTACTAAAACGACACGTTTGTTATAATTTACAGTATTAAGAGCGATTACAATGTTTTCTGATATCAACCAACTACCCACAGTACTTGTCACTCGACATTCATCGGTAGCCTCTGAGCCCGATGGTGTCTGTGACTATGGTCATATCACCCCTTGGCCCCGTTGTCCAATGGTGACGGTTATCAAGTAATGTATACAAAACCCCACATACTGGCTGTAACTTGGTGATTACAAAGACTTAATCCCCGTAATTATAACATTGAAAATAGAGTTTTGTAAAGTAATTTGATAAAAAGATAATGACTCACATTATAAGCATGCAGATTTATACGGGCAGAGTTTAGCCTACTGGTTAGTCTTGTAGCTTAATGCACACGAACTTGGTAAGTAACTAATACAGCATTTACGATAACTCACGAGATTAAAACCCTCAAGACAAAAGACAAAGTGCAATCACTTAAACATCCATCGGATTCGCAACGAATGACAGAGTATTCCCCGAGTTCGGGTGGTACTCAAACATCCTGTCGGAATCACGACTAATGACAAAGGATAGCACTTAAACATCTGGTCGGATAGTTTCAATCGATCGGACATTGAATCGTAGCAGCGATCGAGTTAATACCCGGTATCGGAACAGCGCCTCGCTATTATAATTGTAATTTCTACTTCAGAGTGGTAATATTTCGTTTTTGGAGAATTTTGATCGACACAGAATGAAAGCTCCTGAGCTAGGCTATTTATAGGTGAAATTCAGGCTTGTCGCGGCCCGCGTAAACCTTCGGCCAAACCTTACGCGGCCCGCATGGGAGTGTGGATCGTATCGAAAGTTGCTGAGTCACCGGCGGTTGCGACACGTGTGACGATACGTGGATCCGGATGCTTATCCGGTCAAACTGAAGGTTGACGCGGCCCGCGTAGGGTCTCTCTTGTTCTTTACGCGGCCCGCCTGAGAACCAGGAATCTTGATTTCTTTGATTTTTGATATGGATTGGGGTTTCAGGGGTCCGGGCTTTTACTAACGAGTCAATTTGGGACATTTTTTAATATAATTATATCATAAAGAAAAAGGGAATAAAATAGTGAGAAAAGAGAATGGACCCACTTTGTAAATTTAGGGTTCATCTAGAAAACTTCCTGGTAGAATTTTGGGTATAATTTCTGAGCTATAAAAATATATATAATGCACTTGTGTTAAGTATAGTACCCCTAATTCAACCTTATCCCGATATCCCGAGACAGAATCCCAACAACTTAGTCGGGCAGAACCCTGACATATGTTATGCGGCTCAGATCAATCGGAAAGGGTAGCGGTGATCGGGAGTTAAAACACTTAATACGGGGCAGGGCTTTATTATTATTATAAATAAAATAAATAATTACTAGAGAAATTTGAGAGTGAGAAAGTTGGGCGATATCTAGACTGGAAGAAGATTTTTGAAAATGAAAGGCATATTTATAGCAAAGTGTAAGAATTCCTTTGAGGTGAAGTAACATCCACCTATCTTATCTATATGGACACACGTCTATTAAAGATTCATTTTAATAGTTTAAATTATTCTTTTATTTCTTAGGATGACACGTACAACATTCACAATTTCTCAATTTCAAATGCTAAATTATTATTATATTATTTTCATTCGTAAGTTTCTTTGATTTATTATTATTATTATTATTTGTATATTATAATTAATTCAACTGCTTTACTTATTTGACGCTTATAACCTATAAAATATAACGTTTTATAAAATAACGAATATGACTTTAGAACGAGAATATTTTTGTCTACATTTTGAACCAAGTTTCATTAAAAACAGAGTAGGTTCAAATATCATGTATTTTTATAATTTAATTATTTAAATGGTTCATGGGTCCGTCTAAATACTTCATATTTCTGATCTTTAACTTACCCTTAATCTACCCGTCTAATAATATAAGTTTTTATATACTTTTATTTTATTTAGAAATGTCACCCATATACAGGCCAATTGATTATATTATTTTAACCAACTATATAAAATAGTGTTTAAAACTATTTGGGTTGAATAATTATATTAAAAATAAACTAGTTACTAGTTACTAGTGGTTAATAAATTTAAACAATCTATAATTTATATGATAAAAATAGGAATGTTACAATAAGTATTATTATCACTGTCATTTTCTTCATATAGTGGTTTTGGAATAGTATTTGAAAAATCAACACCTTTCATTTTCATTGATAGACTTCTTCTAAATAAACTTTCATCTATAATATTTCTAGAAGTACTTGCTCCTATAGAATGTCTTGGTAAAACATTTCTAAAAGAAATATCTATTGAACCATCAGAATGTTCTACTATGCTAGATGTTTGATTTTCTATCTCTATAGGTTTTGGAGGGTTTATATCTTGTAAATTCCATGTTAATGATTGAGTTATTTCATTCCATTTTAATTTTTTAGGTGTTCTTATCTTTGCATGCATGGTATTTGCTTCAAAAATAATAGTTTCATCTTTTGGGGATACTAATTTTGTTTTAGGTTCTATTGTAGTAGTCATAGTCTTATAATATATTCTGTATATAACTACTGCAGCATTAGTTTTTTCTTTGAATTCTAAGTTTTTGGTTTTAATTGTTAATGTTAGAGTGTCTAAAATATTTGGATCAAATAGACCAATTGAAAAGTTAGGATAGCAATTAAAGTAAATAGGACCATTTGAAATATTTGATTCAGCCATAGCTAGCAAAGAATTATTAAAGTTTGTATGTCTTGCATCCCTTAGAATTAGTAACACCGGAGCATCAATTCCTAGCTGAACATAGGTTTAATGGCGACTTGAACTAATCCTATGTGTAGAAATTTATATAATTTTCTATGTCTTTTAATAGCTTCTACTGATAATAATTGCATGTTTTGATACTCTTTATTAATGGGTACTAGAGGGTAGGCCCGTGCGATGCACGGCATGACCAACAGTTAGTGTCCTTCATTTTGTGGTGCGTTCGGGAAAAATGTTTATGCATGGATAAAAGGTAATTAGCCAAAAGACAATGTAAGAGAAGCCATACAAAACGTCATAAGAGCTTGTACCATAAGCCAGCCACACAAAATTTAAGGCGTGCATAGCACAGGAAACTTTGTTTACGGAATGTGTTTAAGAACAAACATGTATGCCAAGTCTAAAAACATACATTACAGGAAAAAAACTTAAAGGAGTTCATAAAGCTTTCGGTTTTATTCAATAATTCACGAAATCTTCTGCCGCTAATGCATGCCCATGTAGTCGCCCTTCCCCTTAGTAGTTTCTTGTCTACAACAGGTTTAAGCAAGTAAACATAAGCAACAGCTATGAGTTAGTCAAATCAAATATCTTAACATATGTGCACGCATGACTCTCCATACATGACTAACCCATAAAAATCATTGAGAGAACTCACTACCATATGAAAACCGTAAATCATATTACAATATGCTACAATAAATTAAATAAAACCAGACTAAATTGTAACTGCCTAAAAACTTGAAATGACTATTAAACGAACTTAAACATAGATAAATGAAGGTAAATGAACACACATAAACAAATTTTTAAGTGAACGAACTTATGAGTGTAGCGACTGCAGTATGCACGTAAAGAAACATGAAACAGTAACAAAATAGATTACAACCAGTCTGCCATTATTAACATCATAGATTTCTTATACATAAACTTTAACGCTAAGTAAAAATATCAACAACTACCATGAATATAAACAAAAAGTATTATAAGACCAATAAAGTATAGAAACAAAACGGAAGCGAGCGAAGCAAAGCAGGTTAATTGGGCGAGGGAAGACTCTGTGTACTAACTTGCTTCTTTTATTCGGTAGGTGGGCACTCGTCATGAACCACCTAAGATTTAGAATGCAACAATGAGTGAAAGATATATGGTGTCAAAGTGTACATACCAAAAGCTATTCATCTTATTTGCTTAAAAAATTACATTGTAGAGTTGGCATAGTATAGCACTATAGCAGTATGATTTGCAACCTTATTGTGATCAAGTGTGAATGAGACCATTGAATGAATAATGGGAGTAGCAACAACAAATTTGTAGATTTGGCCGTCATAGGATGCCATCCTTGCCTTTCACGACCTTTGCTTGATGAGATACCCATGAAGTGTGAGTTAAACTCCTCTTTGTGGGTTCTCCTTCAAGGCCTTTTTGCTGATAATTTTAAGCCAGTTTACAAATGATGAACATAATGGTAAGCGAAGTTAGTTGCTTGTATTTCTTGAAGATAGAATACAAATATACTGATAACATGAACATACTGCAAGTAATGTTGCGGTATAATGTTCATAAGGCATGCAATTATGCTCCTTTGAATTATCAGCCAGCTTCAAAAAAATGAAAAGATCTGTTAGTAACAATCTTCTTTGTCATTCATTAACACATTCAACAAAAAAGCTCTCATTCATTAAAAGGCCACAAACAGGATGAAATCATGAAATAAATCAACACAAAATAAACAAATCATTAAATAAGCTAAAATATATACTCACAATAGGATAATCCCGCCAAAACTCAGATAATGATTTCCTCTGCAGGCAAGGAAAAAGACAACTAATTAAGAAGAAATTAGACCAGAAATAGCAGAGCACAACAATTCTTCCACAATTAGAACAAAGAGACCACAAATTTAGTAACTAAAAACATTATGATTATGCATTCTTATTCATATACATCAAATAAAATGAAAACCAATGAAAGTATGACACTCACATTTCTCAAATAGCTGAACTGAAACGGAGGCAATGCACCTGTATCCACACGGTTACTGGTGTTCCTCAGTGAAAGCAAAATATCCATTTGTAACACCACCGAATATGTTATTATTTCCACGAACTCTTTCTACATCAAAACTCAAAATAATGCGACTAAACAAACTGGAAATAAAAACGTACCTGAACCAAATCAGAATACGAAAAGAAAAAACCCTTGCAATCAAACCTATGACACGAATAAAAAAGATCTGAACCCAATCAGAGGCGAGATGTATATGAGTATTTAAACAAATAAACCAACTAATCGTGCACGACTATCTCCATATAAGCGACATCCGGTCTGAATCGTGGCCGGAACCCTTTCTTTATGTTTCAGATGGTCCGTAATTGCTCATCAAAGTAACATTCCAAAATACATAAAACAGTTAAAGGAATTGCATATAACCATATTCAATACATATATTTGCATGAAACTTTTTTATAACCATCCAATTATTAAAGACGTATGAAGCTCTAAATCAGATAAAGACAAAAGAAAAAAACATACCAGTTGAGAGAAATAGCAGGGAATAGAGCAACCGCACCTCGAAAAGTGATAAGGAGTCCCTTGCCGGAGGAGTAGAGGAGAAGAGCAGGCGGAAAATGCGGATGACACTTCGTATACCACCTTCGATCCTCCGTTACCTTACCTTGACTAAAGTCGTTACCCCATCACATCACCCGGGTCGTTCTTCGGAACCCTAGTCGTCACTCAAAGATGTGGCTGCTGACCACCGACGAACTACCGTCACCATCGTCACTATATGTCACCCTTGAGCGGTGATGTTACCCCCATCACCCTCGTCGTCATGTCCCGAGTAACAGATGATCACCGGGTAATGTAGCCGGCGACCGTCCACTCTCTCTCCAGGCCCCTCTCTCTCTCTTTCTTTAACCCTGGATGTATCTAACTTTGTAGACGTAGTGTTATGTGAATGCGAATGTGAAAAGGAAGTAAATAATAGTTGATAAATTGATAAATAAATAAATTTTAATTAAAAGTAAACGATTCAATTGCAATTGCAAGTTGTAGGAAACTCTTTAGTTTCCAAGGAGTTATTGAGAAAAAGGGTAAACAGGGATTAATGTTAAAGTTAAATAGGTAAATTACTTCTCTTTGAATTCCATTTAATATTTTTAACTTAAAGACTTCTAATTTACCTCTATTTCATTATTCGTTAAACTATTTTATTATTAATTTAATATCCATATAAAAAGACTATCTTAATATCCATATCAGATTTTGCTTTAGGTTTTACATAAAACATTATATTTTTAATTTAATATCCATATAAAAAGACTATCTTAATATCCATATCAGATTTTGCTTTAGGTTTAAAATAAATTACATAAAACATTATATCAAAACAATTATTAATTTGATATGCATATAAAAAGACTATCTTAAACATCCATCGTTGTCGATAAACTTAATTATCATTGATTAATTCATGTAATTAATTAACATCCAATCATATTTTTGTTGACATGGTGTAATTTATCTCGTATTTTTTGGTGGTTACTAATTACATGATGTTAATTCACTCCACAGTGATGCAACAATAAGCTAATGGATCAATGACCTTATATATAACAATGGTAAGAGAGCAGGAGTAAAAAATTTACGTTGATGGACTCCTTGTCTTCGTTAATTATGAGTCTTCATAACAATGCATAAATTTATTTAGAATAACAATTAACTTAGACTCTTCACATGGGAGAGTATTATATTTGTCATTTACTATACATGTATTTGTACAAATGGTTTCAAACTTTCGATGACTTTTTGATTGCTATATAATTGTTAATTTAAGATGAGTCATAACATTCATTTAATTATAGTCCCTAGAGATCCATTTCAATTAATTATAATCGGTTAGAATTAAGATATTAATTTAATATTCATGTTGGAAGACAAATGTACCCCTAAAACATAATTAATAAACGCATCATGTGTTGTATACTAAGTCTTTCTAGTTGTACCTCTTAATTTTTAAGAAGTCCTTGTAGAAAAATGACAAATTGGATGCTAATGCTCGAAAATGGTCGTATTCACCTCAAAAGTCAAAGCATAGCTTCTTTTTTAGGAAATTTAAAGGCTAATGATCCTTATTGCAGGATTCCATTGATTTAAAAGATGCTAAGGTAAACATATCCAGCTATGAATAAATCAAAGTTTCTTACTTCTAATAATCAGTATTATTCCGCCACTCGAATCCAAACTGCGTTTCGAGCATATAAGGTATGTGTTTATTTTTCGTGTCTCTCTTAACTTGAAATGAATTTGTAATATATTATTTTAATCAATATTATTTTAAGTACTGCATTTAAAACATCATAAATGTTGATTTTAAAACAGAACATGTAACTAAATTTTAGATTATATATATTTTGTAATATATTATTTTAATCAATATAATATTAAGTACTGCATTTAAAACATCATAAATGTTGATTTTAAAACAAAACATGTAACTAAATTTTAGATTATATATATAGATATAGATGGTTTGTTCATGAGTTTTTATAGAATAATCTTGGAAAAAATCAAAAGTATCAATTTTGTAAATAGTTTTAACATCTTGTTTTGGTATATTCCAATTTAAAAGATTATTTTCAATTTGAGAAATATTAATTTCAACAGAATTCATATGTAAAGAGTTCATGTTTAAGTCTTCATCATGATTATCATTAGTATTTGAGCTATAATCTCGTTTAGAAAAGAATTTTGATAACTGATTAATTATAATTATTAGTCTTTAAATTTTTAAAGTAGAGCTTTTACTGAGGGAACACCCCCATATCGTCGTGGCCCGGCTGCCCATTTTCAGTATTCTTTTGGGCATAAAGTTAATCCAACCGACAATCGACAAGGCTTACCAACACAGTTCTACCCCCCTTTAAAAATTCAGGGCTAACAATCATAATAAATTAGTTATTAAAACAGTTTCTAAACAGAGGCATGGCTCTGATACCAAAACGGTTTAGGATCGTTTGATATGAAATCTGGATTTTGGCAAGTTCAAATTGCTGAAGAAGATAAATATAAAACTGGATTCAATGTACCATTTTGATACTATGAATGGAATGTAATGCCTTTTGGATTAATTGTTTTTCTTCTTCTATAAGATACTTGTCCCACCAACCTTTAATATATATATATATAAACACGCCAACATAACCAAAATAAAGACTTTTCGAGAAAATCTCAAAGTTGTGTGAAAATTCTAAGTATTGGAGAAACTTAGGGATTTATAGAATAATTGGTTATTAAATCATTTCTACTTGGAAGTAGGACGTGTAGATCAATATTGTGGAATTGTGCTTGTAGAATAACGCATCCAAATGTGAGTGTCACTAACCCCTCTTTTTAATCTTTTTATATAAAGTTTTGGGGGAAGAACACGCCTTAAAAGGATAATTATACGTTTGTGTATAAAACATGCTTTTGAATAAATTATTAATATATTTTCGTGGAAAATATGGTTTGGAATGATATAAATATGTTTTCGAGGAAAACATGGTTTTGGAAATGTGATTGAATTAATAAATATGTTTCGGGGAGAAACGGAGTTGATTGATATAAATATGTTTCGGAGAGAAACGGGATTGATTGATATAAATATGTTTCATGGAGAAACGGGGAGGATTACGGTGTTTGGGGTAAAACAACAGTATAGATTTAAAAATGTTTAAATCTAAAGTTGTGACGAATTTGCTTGATCTCAAGAGAGTAAGTATCGGAATAGGCTTATGTCTCAGTGGGGACTTCGGGGAACTCGTACAACACCAAATATTAAATTTATCATTTTAGTAGGAAATATATACTGTTCATGAGGCAGGCACTATAAGTGAACCATTATGTGGCACTTTACGCGAATTTAGCCGTTTAATCATTAATATTGGTATGCATAGAATTATTGATAGATCTATCGGGTTGACTACCCCGTCGTGACCGGTAGCTCCGTGTTAAGTCAAACGACGAATTGATATTCTATGATTGTCTAGCGTTGATTATACCCTTGTTGTTAATATATAGCTCGTAGGCCTTGCAAACCTATGAATTTGAAAACTTGATGCTAGAAATTTAATATATAAATAAATTTTGGGAAGATGATTTTTGTTGAAGGTTTTTAGAGAAAACGCTTGCGATCAGAGAACTAGTCCTTAGATTTTTAATAAGAAAATTAATTTGACTTTCTTAAATATATATATATACGGATATTTTGATATACAATTCATAATAAGAAAGTTTTCCTTAAAGAAATTGTTTACAATTTTAATATGTGAACTCACCGGCCTTTGTGTTGACACTTGATTTTTACGTATTCCTCAGGTACTTGAGTTCGGCTTCAGGATTTTGACATATCTTGTGGTAGTTGATGCTAGTCATATTAAATAATGTTTTGGACAACTTTTAAAACTATTTTGGGACCAAGTGTACTAAGATCCATAAGGATCAAACAACTATGTCGTGGTTGTGGTTGTGTTCGAAACTTTAAACTTTAAGCTTTACACTTTATGTTTTAATTAAGTTCTATGTCCGAAATTAATAATGCATCGTTCACTAAGATACTTATGGGTACCAACCTCCATCACCGCGATGTTTGTATTCTGATACGATGTTTTTGGGTTGTGACAAGAAATTCCAAGGTGGTCAAATTAAGACTCGCATGTGAGTAGATATGTCAAAGGTGAAATACTACAATTGTAGGATCTACATGCATTATGCACGAGATTGTCGGAAGCCTAAGATGGAGAGGTCCAACAGAGAAAGCAGCTCTCAGCATGGAAGCAACTCCAGACCAAATTCAAGCAAAACCAATGCTTCGACCTCAAATATTCATACAAACGCTTCCGAGAACCTTACACCTTTGCCAAACAATGCTTTGGTGGTTCAACCTCTACAAGATGTCACCGAGCCTTATGACTAGGGTTTCGCCATGGAAAATCTATCAAGAGCTATAGTTTCACAAAATTTTATGGCTGAAATTATCAAAGATGAGGTGTGTGAAGAGGTTATCGAAGAAGCAAATATGGAGGAACTCGCTGTTGTAGCCGAGGTTTTGGGTGAAGAAATGGAATTGGGTAAAGCTACTAAGCTTGAAGTAAATCTTAAGGAAGAAGCTGCTAAAAGGTTAAAAAGAACAGAGAATGGAGAAAAGAATGATTGCTTTGAATTTAAGATATTGACTGTTGAAATGCAAGAGTCCATGGATGCAGAAGCTCAAAAGTTAGAAGAACATTTAGTGGAGAAGGAAGATTGTGCATTCATGGCTGGAATTGAGGTAAATTCGACTACCATAGATAAGTGATGCACTCGATGCGTAGATTTTGTAGCTAAAATTGATAGATACGCACTTCATAATAGCAATTTGATCACTGATTTAGAGAAATCCAGAGAACTCATTACGGCTTTATCTTGTTTGGATAAGGAACACTGAATTAAGATAAAGGCGCTGAAGAATGATATCTCTGAATTTGAATGACGTGTGGCTTAGGCAACTGTTAAAAATCAAGAGTTAAAATCTGAACTTGAATTAAACCAAAATTGTATTTTGGAAAAGAACAAAATTATATTGGAAAAAGATAATTTTATTTTAAAGTTGCAAAGAAAAATCGAAAATTTCAAAAATTCATCTGAAGTGATGAATTTTTGCATTAACAACCAACGTCTTAAAGAAACTGAGGAAGAAATGTTTGGCATTGGTTATAGGAAAGTGCCCCCACCTACTAACCATAACTATACATCGATGGCAAGCATTGATCCTGAATTGGCTAACTTTGTGCCAACTGCCCCTCTAACTGTTAATCCGCTGAGTGAGTCGGAATCTGAGTCCGAAGCTACGTCATACTCAGAACAGTCAAAGATACTAAGAAAAGTGAGCTAAATTTTGAAAACACTGAGAGTTTATAAACAATAAAATTTTGGAAATTTTTAATCAAGTTCAAAATGCGAATGTGAAGTCAAAACCTCGAGGGAAACCTAATAAGAATTTGAAGAACGTTCCAAAAACTGATTTGGTTAAAGGACAAGATTTTAATCGAGAGGTCGAGAAAATTGAAAAAGGGTCAAACTCTCAGTTTGCTCCTCAAATTTTGAAAAATCCCACTAAAGCTTCACCATCTTCGAGCAATCAAGAGGAACGTCTGGATAGTCTCGAGAAAGTCATCAGTCGTCAATGCTATAGGTTTCGTGAAAAGGGATACATAGCTGCAAGTTGTCCAAACGACAATGATAATTCCCTCATTAATCCTGATCAAAAGAACCTTTTGTTGATAAACCACAAAACGACACTAAAAATGTGGAAAAAAGAAACGGTAAAAATCAAAAGGTTGAAAAGGCTAAAGTGATTAAACAAGAAACAAAAAATTCTTTTAAATCAAAAGGAAAATCACAACCAAGCCAGGATCGTAGGGAAGAACCCTTCGATATATGTGTTGACCGTGGATCAGAAAGTTCATCAGCAAGACATGATACTCATGAGAAAACACATCATCGATGCCAAAATCATGTAACTTTCCAACCAAAAGAGAATGTTCAACGTTCTGGAGGTTCTAATAACGACTATGTTTGACCTCATGCTCAGAACCATTTCGTGAATGAACGAAATGCGTCACCTCCCCCCCCCCCCCGATTTCAAAATCAAAGACAACTTTCAGATAATCAATCACGACCATTCTCAAGAAATTGTGATTTTCCCAAGTTTTGTAGGAATTTTGAACCTCCGAGAAATAAAAATTTCGGATACCAAAACTCTGGAAGCCGAGGTTTTGGAAACTCTGGATATAATAACCGATCATTAACTCCGTATAATCCTCAATTTGTGGGAAACCACTCCAACAACTTCCGAAGTGGAAATGTAGGACACAGTGGTGATGATGATTATTTCAAGGAGTTTTCATTTGTGGATGAATCGGGACGACCCAAGACCATCATGGCTTGGGTTCCACGTACTAACTAATTTCCTTGTTTGTGAAGTATAGGAGCAGCTAAAGAGGGCTATCTATATTTGGTATATCGATAGTGGTTGTTCTAGACACATGATGGGGAATAAAGAGTTAATGAATAATATCAAAGAAATTTGAGGTGGTTATGTAAATTGTGTGGGTGAAAAAGGTGGTTACATCACCGGAGAAGGATTGATGACAAACAGAAAAATTATGCTGCACAAAGTGAAGTACATTGAAGAACTGAAGCATAACTTGATGTCCGTGTCTCAGATCGTAATGAGGGCTCCACGGGTGAATGATACATATGTCATGGACATGCGCCCGTTGGTTAACTCATCTACTCCAGTGACATGTTTACTCTCAAAGGCAACAAATGGCCAATCGTACCCATGGCATAGAAGAATGGGCCATGTGCATCTAAGAAAAATAGTCAAGAACAACTTAGTGTTGGGGTTCCTTTACGTAGTTTTAATATGCACAACAAGTGTGAATCTTGTGAAAAAGGAAAAATTAAAACCTCACAAACCGAAAATAGTTAACTCGATCCAAAAACCACTTGAATTGCTTCTTTTGGATCTTTTCGGCACGATCCATGTTGCAAGCATTGGTGGGATGTCTTTTTGCTTAGTTGTTACTGGCGATTTCTCACGATATTTGTGGGTATTTTTCTTAAAAACAAAGGACCAAACTTTTGGGATTTTAAAGGATTTATTCAAACGACTTGAGAAAAAATATTCACTACCTATTAAGAAAATTAGAAGTGACAACGACACCGAATTTAAAAATCAAAATATAGACGAGTTATGTCGAGAAATGGGAATAGTTCATCAGTTTAGCGCTCCTTATGTTCCTCAATAGAATGGAGTTGGAGAACGGAAGAACCGTACCCTAATTGAGTTGACCCGAACTATGTTGTCAAAATTTAATTTACCAATATTCTTCTGGGCCGAGGCTGTGAACACGGCATGCTACATGTTTAACCATGTGCTTACAGTCAAAAGGGAAGATAAAACTTGCTATGAATTACCCGAGAACAAGAAACTGAACTTATCCGATTTTCTGCCTTTTGGGATCAAGTGTGTTATCAAACACACGAAGGATACTCCTAAGCTGGGTGAGATCGGAGAGATAGGTTTCTTTCTGGGATACGCTCATGGAGCTCCAAATAAATGCATTTATAACATCAAAAAGCGAACAGTGGAGGTCGTGTTTGATATAACTCCTTTAAGTTACGATCCTTCGCCGTCCGATTTTGGTCCCAAAAGCTGGTACGATTATGAAAAATTATTTGCTTCTTTGAACTTCCTGATGTTCAACACCTAAATTGTCGATATAGCAGATATGATACCGAGTGCACCATCAAACATACCGGCATCAACAATAGTATCCTATTGATAAAGGAAAAGGAACTACTTAGTTATAGACTTAGTTTTAGGAACCGCAAGGCGCACCAAGGTGATAGGTTCACTTGAGCCGAGGGGATAGGCAAAGGCACACTTCTTTTGTAAAAAAAATATATAAAGATTTTATTAACCACTTTCATATATAAAAAAGTAATATACATTTAATGTCTAAATAGCAATAGATAATAAAGAGATTAGTTTACCATATCGGAACCAATGAAAAGAGCCTTTTGCTAGCATTTGGTGGTTGAACTCGACCATGAACATTCCCTGGTCCATCCACCGACCTGAAATGAATGGCAATCTCAGTTAAGATTTCTCCAAAGTCAAACTATTAAGTCAATATACAGAAAAATCAAAATCTCACGTAGTCAAGCCAGCGTCATCCATCCATAGGGAATGTTCTTTTGGGCCAAGGCTGTGAACACGGCATGCTACATGCTTAATAATGTGCTTACAGTCAAAAGGGAAGATAAAACTTTCTATGAATTACTTCATAACAAGAAACTGAACTTATCCGATTTTCTGCCTTTTGGGATCAAGTGTGTTATCAAACGCACGAAGGATACTCCCAAGCTGGGTGAGATCGAAGAGATAGGTTTCTTTCTGGGATACGCTCATGGAGCTCCAAATAAATGCATTTATAACATCAAAAAGCGAACAGTGGAGGTCGTGTTTGATATAACTCCTTACGATCCTTCGTCGTCCGATTTTGGTCCCAAAAGCGGGTACGATTATGAAAATTATTTGATTCTTTTGAACTTCCTGATGTTCAACACCTAAATTTCCGATATAGCAGATATGATACAAAGTGCACCATCAAACATACCGGCATCAACAACAATATCCTATTGATAAAGGAAAAGGAACTACTCAGTTATATACTTAGTTTTAGGAACCGCAAGGCGCACCAAGGTGAGAGGTTCACTTGAGCCGAGGGGATAGGTAAAGGCACACTTCTTTTGTAAAAAATAATATATAAAGATTTTATTAACCACTTTCATATATAAAAAATAATATACATTTAATGTCTAAATAGCAACAGATAATAAAGAGATTGGTTTACCATATCAGAACCAATTAAAAGAGCCTTTTTGCTAGCATTTGGTGGTTGAACTCGACCATGAACATTCCCTAGTCCATCCACCGACCTGAAATGAATGGCAATCTCAGTTAAGATTTCTCCAAAGTCAAACTATTAAGTCAATATACAGAAAAATCAAGATCTCACGTAGTTAAGCCAACGTCATCCTGTAGGTCCCAATACGGATCGTCGGACTTAGATGATTTCTTATTTCGGGTGCCGTAACGAGTGCGGAATCCTCGTTGCGACACAAACCGAGCGAGAGAACAAACACAAAACAAAGATTCAACGTTCAAAGCTTAAATGTGTATAGATCTGAAGAGTTTGGTTACAAGAATGATACAAGATATAATACTCTCAAACTCTCAGATGTGTGCTCTCTCTTGTGTCTATTGTTCTGTGTGCAGATCTGTTGCTTATATAGGCACAGGGTCGACGAAACAGGATGAGTCGACGAAACGTCATGGCGAAACCCAACAGTGACGAAACAAGGAGAGTTTCGTCATTCATAACTTGGACTTTCTTCATGCATAACTTGAGCAGAAGTTTCGTCACAGCAGGCTGGGGTTTCGTTAAACAGGAGGAGTTTCGTCATGAATGTTAACATGGAGTCTTCGTCATACAAATTCATGCAGATCCTTCATTAGAGTATAAACAACAAGCACTTAATTTGTTTCTCAAAGCAAATGCACCTGAACATGGAATGATTAGATGCAAAAGTCTTCACATGACATCATCATGATGATGTCATGATGATGTGTCGGATAGAAACGGCTCAAGGCTCTTCGTGCTTCGCGTGTCGAACTCTGGGGCGCACGACGGAGGAATGTCGTGACATCGGGCTTGAGCCGAACCCAACCGAGTCGAACCAAACCGAGTCGCGTCCACATAATATGTATCAACAAACTCCCCCTTGGACGCTACTCGTAAGGTTCATCTTCCATGTAGTCTTTTATGTCGGAGGATCTTCAAAGTCTTCACGTGTCGTAAGTAGAAAGTGTATCAACAAACTCCCCTTTTTCATTTAGGAAGTGTGTTAACAAACTCCCCCTTAAAATAAATTCCATTTTCAGCACTTAGATCCTTGAGGTGTTGATGAGAGGTCAGCGGCAACTCGAACATCTTCATCTTTTGAGTGCCTCCACATCGTGTCTTCATTCCGAAGCTTGTCTTCTATCACGTTCTCGTTGCCTTTAGCTGGCTTGATTGTAGTATCTGCACATACAAGAAAGCTAAACACGTAATGAGAACAACTGCTTGGAATATAGTTAACATAAACAAACGACACACATGTGACCATGTTTCAATCAACTCTCGTCCGACAGTTTGAAAGTTTAACAAATTGTTCAATTTTGGTTTTTAACTTTCAAAACTTGCAAATTTCGACCGTTTATGAAGAATCAGTCATTTTGGTTTTCTATCAGATTTCAGGTAACGAAGACTCAAGTTCCAACATCGGGTAATCAAAAGAAAAATAGAAATAAAATCTTTTTGGCTTTTATAAAGTTTATATTAAAACACACCTAAAATCTTTTTGGAATTTTGAATATTTCAAATGTAAAGACTGAAAGCAGTAAATAAATATATACAAAGATGCAGAAACTGAAAGCATTAAATAAATATTTACAGACATTCTTTTTGCGAGTTTCGAGGGTAAGAGAATCATATCAGTGTACGGTCACGCCAAAACGCTCTTGTTGTTCAGTTAGTTAACATTTAGATAAGCATCCTATAACAATTATCGGTATTGTTGTCCACTTAAGCTCAACTTATCAGATGTAATCATGATTAGGGGATATGTTAAGGTACGATTTATACTTACCGACCGGTGTTCATCCACTCACGACACATTCCCGTATCAAGGTATGCACGAGAGTTCATCTTACTGGTGAGTATACCATTTATCATCTGTGTTCAACGTATATGATGTGAGATACTCACTTATTTTGGATTGAAAACAAGCCCTATGTGATAAAATCACTTATTGATGAGAAACTTGATTTTCATATGCATGAGGGCACAGGAGCAAGTCCGTGAACAGGTCAGTACTAACGTACAGCAAAGAGACGAACTTGACTCCCGGATAACTGTGATATATTATCACTTATTTTGTTTGGACATGTGATTGTTGATCACTTATTGAGGTCGTATGCAGTATGTACACGTATGTATGGTATCATGGAAGATCTAGACTTGCATCCCTGTTGTTTTCGGTAAAAGAAACAACCATGATACCCAGATGATAAACAACATAAAGACCAAATATCTCAGAACCTCGGCAATCTATCAAACGAAATTTCGGTACCAAGACCATATGCCAATGAGCGGTTCCCACCTGGTTTTCAGTCGATTTAAGTTTATATCACCCTGCACACTTTAAAATGATTGTGAGCCTACCGATACATCTTATATAGAGCTGCTTATCGTTTTTCATTTAAGGTTCAAAGAGGTTTGGACAGACCACTGATGTACTATCATTTTCTTTTTTTCTCGCCAGGAAACTCATTTTTGTTTTTCTATTGTTTTTGTGTTTTTGAAATTTTTCGATGTTTTTGTATTTTTAAAATTTTTCAATGTTTTTGTATTTTTCGAATTTACTCCCCCTAAAATGCATAAAGTACGAGAAATTAAGAAAACACAAATAAATATTTACAAAAATGATTTTCCGATGTTGGATTAACTCATGTTTTACCTCGATGCCGTTTACCAAAACGAATTTTAATCAGAAATGATTTATCGAATTTTGGAAAAATCAGTTGGCATGTCGGTCATCGGTGTGGACCAAAACAACATTGACGAGTTTCATATTGAAACAATCACGTGTGAGGTGATATTCGAGATCAATGTGTCTGGTCACGGAGTGCTGTACGAGACGTTAGTAATTCAAAAAAGCAGCTTAAGTATTGACAAGGATAGGAGAGATTATAAATTTAAAACCGTAATCCTGCAACTTCTTCGTGTATTGGCAGGAATCTGAGTGCTCTCCCAAACTGGATATCCAAGCGGTGTGGATTTCAAGGTCGATTTTGCAGCTACTTCAATTAACCGAGAAATCTCTCCACAGCAACAAGATCAGAAACCTCCGGGTCCGGCTGGTAAGAGGCAAGCAAGCATGTGGGTAAATCTTGTACACATCATCATGGAGGGTTATAACGTCAAAGCTCAAAACAACTAGTACTTTCGATTATTTCCAATGTTTTTAAACAAGTTTTAACCAAAAAACGACACCAAATACAAACGATTTTCGAGTTTTAATTCAGAATTTTATGAAACAAAACTGGGTTTTTGAAATTTCATACAAAGCACACTCAAAACCCACTCGAAAATCACACAGGAAACTCGGTTTTCAACAAGAAAACGAGCTTTACGCTTTGATACCACTTGTAGGTCCCGATACGGATCGTCGGACTTAGATGATTTCTTGTTTCGGGTGCCGTAACGAGTGCGGAATCCCCGTTGCGACACAAACCGAGCGAGATAACAAACACAAAACAAAGATTCAACGTTTAAAGCCTAAATGTGTATAGATCTGAAGAGTTTGGTTACAAGAATGATACAAGATATAATACTCTCAAACTCTCAGATGTGTGCTCTCTCTTGTGTCTATTGTTCTGTGTGCAGATCTGTTGCTTATATAGGCACAGGGTCGACGAAACAGGATGAGTCGACGAAACGTCATGGCGAAACCCAACAGTGACGAAACAAGGAGAGTTTCGTCATTCATAACTTGGACTTTCTTCATGCATAACTTGAGCAGAAGTTTCGTCACAGCAGGCTGGGGTTTCGTTAAACAGGAGGAGTTTCGTCATGAATGTTAACATGGAGTCTTCGTCATACAAATTCATGCAGATCCTTCATTAGAGTATAAACAACAAGCACTTAATTTGTTTCTCAAAGCAAATGCACCTGAACATGGAATGATTAGATGCAAAAGTCTTCACATGACATCATCATGATGATGTCATGAGGATGTGTCGGATAGAAACGGCTCAAGGCTCTTCGTGCTTCGCGTGTCGAACTCTGGGGCGCACGACGGAGGAATGTCGTGACATCGGGCTTGAGCCGAACCCAACCGAGTAGAACCGAACTGAGTCGAACCGAACCGAGTCACGTCCACATAATATGTATAAACACATCCATCCATATACGAATGAGATTCCCAGTTCTCTGATAGAAGCCGGGCTTAAGACAGTTCTCTCAAACGAAGAAACCTATTTGTGTGGTCACTATACCTTCACAAAAGAAAAGTTATGATTTCAAAGAAACAAAAAAGTAATATCAGCAATGAACTTAATATATATATATAGAAAAAGGATCAGGAGAAAACGCCCAAAAGTGTGAGAATGGTGAGAACGCATCCTGGCCCAACACGTGGCTCGGGATATGATCAGGGGGTGAGGGTTTTTTTTTGTCTTTTCAATCTTCTTTTATTTTCCCAATGCGCTATAACATTTTCTGGCGTCTAAGATTATTTTGGCGTTAATTGTATTCATTAAACTTTTTGGCGTTGAATTAATTGTTTTTGTGTCACATAGATAATTTTTTGGCGTTATAGCGTTTTCTGGTCAATTTTTTTGGCGTTTTGTGGCGTTGTATAATAATTCACTACGAGTCATTAATATTTTCATAAGATTACAATAAGACCAAATGTTTTTATGGCGTTTAGTGAATTTTTTTGGCGTTTAATACATTTGACAAGGTGCTTTGCCAGCACCCGTTCTCACAGTTTTCATACTAGTAGCGTTTTGATGTTTGTAGTTTTTGACGTTTTATATAATAATGTATTTTATTTGTAGAGAATTAGATAACAAAACAACAGATAACTTGATAACAAAACAATATAAAATGAAAAAGAAAAAAATTAAAAATGGTAATCTAATTTCTCTTCTGAATCTTCACTGTCATCAGCCTCTTCTTCTTGAATTTTTTTTGGCGTTTTGAACCTTTTGAATACCTTAGCTAGATGCCAACTTTCCTACATAAACCCCGTCTTTTTCAGACGAAGCTGCTTAGTGGCATCCTGTGTTTTGGTGTGATATTCTAGTTTGGTGGCATGTCATTGAAGATCAACTCTTGCTTGATGCTATTTATAATAATGGAGTCCAAAATAGGATTTTACACTTGTGTTGATCCCTTTATGCCATGCCGATATTCATCAAGAACAAAGCTTACATGATGACATATCTTTTTCTTGAATATTTGTCCATCTCATTCAACAAAAGATCATAGAGATAACCCCCTCAGAGAAGAATCCATTCAATGAAAGCTTTGTCATCTGTGGTTATTTTAATTAACCTTTTTTGGCGTTTTAAGGTGAGTGGTTTCTAAAGAACATGACATTTGTTTTCTGTGTGTGATCAATTCACTGTGTGTAGACCCCTCTCTTATAGGAGTTTTTTTGGCGCGTATTTTAGGGGGGATTTTTTATTTGTAATAAATTATAGTAATAAAGTAACTGTCTTTTCAGTTACTGTTTGTATTTACTGTTTTGATCAGCTTTTTATCAGTTTCTAGGGTGATAGACGTCCCATCTTCCAAGTTTGGCGTTTTTTTAAATGGCGTTATGTAGACCAAGATGAGAAAATACAATAACGGAGAAAATAAAATATTAAGCAGGAAAAATATTTTTTGTTATTTCTGGCGTTTTGTAAACAATAACCTTTTGTATTATTTTTTTGGCGTTTTGCAAATAAATAGAGAAATATATCATTTAATTATCTTAAGAAAAAAAAAGGAGATTACACAGAAGAAAAAAAAAGAAAAAAAAAATTAAAACCCTTCGTCAGAAGGTACTTTATCCGAAAAGTATCCATCACTTGTGTCATCTTCTTCCTCGGAGTCTTCATCTGGATCTTCATCCATGTCATCACATTCACCTTCATCGGTTTCTTATTCCTGAAGATTCTGAAGCCTCCACTTGAACATGTCTTGCATTAACTCCAATTTTTAGTCCATTTCTGTGTTCAAACAAGTGGCGTTATGCAATTCTTCCATGAAACCAAGCCCTTGATTTGTCATGATGTTTTCAAGCTAGTAGTCTTCCTGCTCTCCACTATCGTATATAACGGTCACCATGTCTGTTTCATCATCAAAACGCCATGATGTCATGACAGGGTCCGGCTTTACATCTGCTTTGATTGGTCCAAATTTCCTTGTTAATGCTTTCATAAGCATATGTGTTTCATGGCATTCGTTATCCAGAGTGATGCCAAGAGATAAGATACCCTTCTGTACCTCTTCTTCCATCTTTAAAATTGCCTTGATCGTCCTAACATACACCCTCCTTCTGTTGTCAAAACGCAGGACGAATCGCCTGATTGCCAGAGTGTATCTCCACCAAACGATGCCATTTTTGGCGTTTTGGTTAAATTGGCGTTTTAGGTTAAAGATGTTTTTGCAGAAATGGATAGATTGAAGTGATTATGGAAGCGATGTTTTACGTCGTTTATATAATGATGTTTTTGGCGCGTAATTTAGGAGGGAATTTCTTCTAATAAATGTTAATAACTGAAATTCAGTTACTGTGTTGTTTCCTCTTCCTGTAATATCCAACGCGTTTTATCTCTAATTTTTGGCGTTTTGTTTTTAATGGCGTTTTATTTTTTTTGAATGGCGTGTTATCATTTGTTGGCTTTTTGAATTTGAGCAGTAAAAGACCATTTTACCCTTAATGAAGCGCTTCCCACATAATAAAATTGATGTTATTTACGAAAACGCCACTGCACAATCTAGTCCATGGATTTTTTTGATTTGACGATCCATAAGCGTTCTCACACTTTCCACCGTTTTCTCTAAATCCTAACCCTATATATATATATATATATATATATATATATATATACACATGAATTAGCATGATCAGCGGATACATGAATTGCTTGAAATAAAATACCAACCATAATATATTTATATATATATATATATCTACATGAATTAGCGTGATCAGTGGATACATGAATTGCTTGAAATAAAATACCAACCATAAATTCAAATTAATACCAAGAAAAAAGAAAAACTTGGCATCTGGTATATTAGAACACATGCTTGATATCTTTTATCATGTTAAAATATGTTTATCTAAGAAGCAATCAAATCAAAAAAGATGAAAGTATCACTATAAACAGTAAATAATACAACTATGGCCAGTAAATAATACATTAAATGCAGAAAGTTTGCAAAGAAATAAAAATTTGGTTCTTTACATTTGTATATACTCCAATATAAGGAAAATATAAAAGCGGAAATTCTTCACCTAATTTCAATGAAAATGGCAAAAGAGAACACAAAAAACAACATAATGAAAGTACAGAAAAAAAAAAAACTTTTCGAAACCCTACAACCCTAAAACTGGGCTGTTATATAACAGAGATCAAGGCATTCAAACCATACAAGTATCACCATCCGAATTAAACCAACATATATCATGTCTTGACACAAACAATCATAAAAACGATAAAAGTACAACAATATGTGAGCAGATTAATAGCACCACATGGAGATGCGTTGACTCGTATTGTTGTATAATCGATAAAATAATTCAAAAAGTTCAATATAGATCAATGGATCATCTGTAATTCCAACCAATTGAAAGCAAAATTAATCAAATAGGATGATGTAAACTTACCGAAAATCTCCTATTTTTGATCGAATGAAGAAAAGGAATCATCTATTCGAGCCCTAGATCTATTCTAGGGTTTGAAGAAAATGACGAAAGAGAAACAACAGAAAGATCGATCGTATTGGATTAGGGTTTGTGATTGGAATTAAGATTGAAAAAAAAACTGATTTCAAAATTATGGAAAGTCCGAATCGTTTAATAGAGCGGATGAAGGGCGTGGTGTAACCCCGCTCAAAGCTTATTAGAATGTCAGATGGTAAATAAGGGTTTAAGATAATACCAGAGAGTCTAAACATGTTTTGTTTTAATATACATAGTAGATAGTATAGTCGTATAGATTAACCATAATTGGGCTTTGATAACCATGTACTAGAAGTTTAAAAAGTTGGATAAGCCCAATTACACATATAAAGATTACAAGGAAAAGGTCACATTTAATTTGGCACCCGATCCCCAAACACGATAAACAAAGACTAGGGCTGTAAACGAACCAAACATTCGGCGAACAGTTCGTGAACCGTTGGGCGGGAAGTTCGTTTGTGTTCGTTCGTTTATTAAACAAACGAACACGAACAAGAAATTTCGTTCGTTTAGTTAAATGAACAAACATGAACAAAGGTCGCGTTCGTTCGTTTATGTTCGTGAACGTTCGATAACGTGTTCGCTTGTGTTTGATAGTTCATTAATATTTTTAGCTTTTATATTTATTTAAATATATCAAAATTCTGACAAATTAATAAGTGTAAGTGTATTATATATTCTGTTCATGAGCGATTGTTTGTATTCGTTTATTTCCATTTGTGTTCATGAAAATTAGTTTGTGCTCATTTGTGTTCGCCAACGTTCGTTGCCTAAAATTAACAAACAAACACAAACGAACACGAACATGAGGATACAGTTTTCTACCTCTTCTCCATGTATCTGTTGCTGCTGGGATAACAGATCAGACCACACGGCTGAGAGAAGGTAAAAGAACGCCGGAGAAAAATGGGGACGACGACGGCACTGGCGCCGGGACTGTCACGGAAGCTGAAGAAGGTTCTAGAAACACGCACCGACAGTCCAGATCTACTCGCTTCTCTCAACACACTTTCTACATTTTATACGGAGAATACGACTCCGGCTCGACGGAACCTCCGATCGACTATCGAGAAGCGTTCGCTCTCGATTAATCATGATTTTTTGCTTGCGTCTGATGCAGCACAGCAGGTTTGGATGATTTGTTTTGGTTCCGTGTGGTTGTGAATTGAAATGTTGATTTGATTGTGATTTGTTGGTTGAATTGATTGTGTTGTGTTTTAGGCGTTGGATCGGGTGGAGGAAGAGGTTAATTTGCTTGCGGAATGCTGTGACAAGTGAGTGATTGTAATTATTTGAAGATTGAATTGTAGTTTTTAAGTAGTTGTGGATTTTATGTGAATGTGTAAGAGTTTGATGAGTGATTTATAACTGTAGGAATTAGAAAACTGAATATAAAAAGTTGTAGGTTTTAAGTGATTGTGGAATTTATATGAAAATGGAAGAGTTTGATGAGTAATTAGTGATATATAATTGTGTGCATTGGAAGATCAAACGCGATAACTTATAGGATCTAAGTGATTGTGGTTTTTATATGAAATAGGAAGAATTTGATGGGTGATTATTAGTGATAAGTGTAGTCATTAGAAGATCAATCACAATAACTTGTAGTTCTTAAGTAGTTGTGAATTACATATGAAGTTGGAAAAATAGAAAGAGTAATTAGTAGTATATAATTCTACACACATGTAGGTGGGGTGATCTGTAAAGAAATAAATAAGGTCTCATATAATGTTGAATGCTAATGTGATGGAACATGATCTTCCCGATCTAGTAGTGTTGAAAATAATAAAAAACTTAAGCAGGAACTGGAAAAATTAAACAGAATAACTTGTGTTTTTTAAGTACTTGTGAATTTTGTAGAAAATTGGACAAGTTTGTTGAGTAATTTTTAATATATGCTTCTACACACTTATAGATGGGAAGATCTATTAAGAAATCAACAAGCAAACACCCTTATGTTTTTCACGATTTAGTAGTGTTAAAAAGAGTCAAAAGTTAAGGTTAAGGGGCAAACATTGCTCATGATGTAAATGTTGCAGGATTGCTAAATCTTTGAGTAACTGTAATGCTACTACTGGAGATATTATTACTACCACAGAAAGGCTTAAACAGGAACTTGAAGTTACCACACAAAGGCAAGAGATTGCATCTTGTTTCCTTCGAGATTATCAACTTTCCAACGAAGAGGTGATGATATTTTTATGGTGATAAATCTTATTCAGCGCTGCCATTGAATCACAAAGGCGGTACAATGTGATTGTACATTTGTACTTACTTTTCGTGTTCTTGTAGATAAACGCACTTAGGGAGGAAGAATTAAACGAAAACTTTTTCAAGGCATTGAGCCATGTACAAACGATCCATGCAAATTGCAAAGTTCTTCTCAGGACTCATCATCAGGTAGATTCTCTTGCTTAACACCGACACACATAATTGTATATGCCTATCTGTTCTATTCCTGCCATTTTTCTGTATCAAGTAACATGGACGATAATGTGACACAGATGGATTGCATGTAAAATCTAGTAGTCGTGTGAAGATTGCTACTACATTATCGTTATTATGTCTTATTGGTTTTAAAAATTGATTTTTTAAGAACACACCGACAATGCAAAGGGCTGCTACATTATAATTTTTTTTATGCCAACAATTACTTTTGAATGTATGTTTGGACCCTTTTATTTTGAAGTGGTTAGGTATGAATTAAGGCTGAGCTCAGCTTATTCTAAAGGTATTTTTCCAAAAGAGTATCATTGCTGTGTTGATAAAACCTTTTAAGTTGCATAAGTCAGTTGAGATTATGAGATATTTGGACATATGAATTCTTTATGGGTTGCATGCCATTTCATAGTTAATTCTTTTCCCGGTTTTCAATGTTCACAGCGTGCAGGTTTAGAGCTCATGGATATGATGGCTGTCTATCAAGAGGGTGCCTATGAACGCCTGTGCAGGTGAATGAACAATGAAGTTTTTAAGACTTGTAGGGTTTTTCTTGATTATAGTGCTTACTTCACTAAATATGTATATCAACAATTGAACACCACTAGTGAGGGACTTACTACTTTTGCTTGTTTAATCCACTATTAGGATTATTAATCTGAGTAAAATGTCCGGATAGTCCCTGTGGTTTTGTAAAATAACACCTATAGTCCCCAACTTTTGGAAAGTACACCGGTGCTCCCTGTGGTTTGACGAGTTGTTACTCGGATAGTCCCTGGAGTGGATATCCGTTAGTTTTCTCCGTTAAATCTATGTAAAATGACAAAATTACCCCTTGCTTTTATTTAAGTATAAGAAAAAACTAATTAATCATTTAAAATATCAATTGGCCCCACCCCATTCTATATTTCTTTCTCTCAGCTTCAGCCCACTAGAACACCATCAACGACCATCAGTAAATCGCCATAACCACCACCTACAAACCTCCAAACACACATACACACGCCAGAAATAAGGGGCCGCCGGAAAATCTCAATTATAAGAACCTGTCTTTATAATTTTTTGTTCGATTCTGGGTTTGATAGCCAATAGAAACAATAGCAAATAAGGAAATAGATCATCATAGATTTTTTTAAAGAATTAGAAATCAATCTGAGATGATTGACGAAAAGAATAATCAGATGCATGTATTATAGATCATCATACCATATTGCAGCCAAAATTGGGTAAAATAAATCATCACTTTAATCTTTCTCAAATCAAATCACCTCAACAGATTTCCCCAGATCTCAATCATAATCAAATCTAAACAAAAAAAAATCTGACAGGTTAAATTAACAGATCTGAATAACATCGGTTCAGGTCACTCCTTTGTGGACCAAATCAAGATGAACCGTAGCACCGGTTCTGTATTTCTCAACGGTAATCACACCCGCAGAAGTGGCGGTGGGAGTGTGGTGTGGGTGGAAAGAGGGCAGGAGTGGGCGGTGATGTCGGAGGCGGGCAGAATCAGTGGTGGTGGTGGTGATTGGGGGGAAAAGATGGAGAGGGTGGCTCGGTGGGGGTGAGGTGGTTTGTGTTTATAAAGAGAAGTCGACCCTGCTCAAATTATCTTTCTTTTAATGTTTTATTATATATTTTTTAGTGGTAAGGGTAATTTTGTAATTTCACATTCACTTAACTGAGGAAACTAACTTCCATCCACTCCAGGGACTATCCGAGTAACAACTCGTCAAACCACAGGGAGCACCGGTGTAATTTCCAAAAGTTGGGGACTATAGGTGTTATTTTACCAAACCACAGGGACTATCCGTGCATTTTACTCTTATTAATCTATATACTATTAAAGTATTATTTTACCAAGAAAATTTCCACGGTCAACCATAGGGTCAAAGGCGCAGCAAAACCGCCTTGCATGCAGCAAGACGCAAATGCGCAAAAATACTGGAAAAACAGACCAAAATCTGCAAAAAAAAATTGTTATCTGAACCAGCATAAAGTAGCCTAATACAGTCCAAACAAGCCAAAAAAACAGTCCAAACTAGTCTAAAACAGCTAACAGCCTAAACCAGTCTAAAACATGTCTAAACAACTAAAAATGGCTTGGAATACACATACGACTTGTTTGTCTTGGGTACACGCTTTTTTAGCACTTTGCGCCTATAGGGGGGAGTATCGTCCTTTGCGCCTTGGCGTATCACTATGCCTGGCAACTCTGATCTGGACACCTGATTTTGGGTCCTTATGGGTCGTTCTAAAGACCTGGTGGGTCATTCTGGGCATGGCTGATTCATATTTGTCAATAGCAATCGCTACGGTCGCTACGGTCCATGCTGTAACGGAAGATAGCGATAGCCGATAGATAGCAGTCTTTAATTTTTTTTTTTGCTCTTTTAATATATATAGCAATTAAATATAGCTGGATTTTAGGTTTTTGTTAAATGTACTAAAATAGCATATATACCAGGGTATTTTGATATAATATACATATAAAAAAATTAAAACTTTTTTCTAGTGTATCGCTATTTATAAAATAGCACCCGCTATTTTTCGCTATTCGCCATTAACAACTATGGGCTGCTGTTAAGAACGGGTCAAAATGGGTAGTAATAGAACAGTCAAAATGAAGAACGGGTCAGAACGAGTTGATTACTTAAACCTGAGAGGGTTAGATTGGGCCTATGCTTCAGACGGCCACCGCCGCCGTCACCCCGTCTACTGTTGTTGAAATAAAAAATACAAAAATTTCAAACTTCATAATCTGGATTTGAAACTCATGCTTCAGACGACCGTCGACTTTCGCCTCTGATTTTGGAGGGAATAGATTGTCTGGGCTTTTGAGAGCTTTGAGTTGTTAAATAACGACGGTGACACATTATGGTGAACGACAGAACACGAATGAAATGCACAGATCTAAGGGTTTAGGTAAGGATGTTCCATAGCTCCGGCGGAGGAACCAGGGAGATCTGTTGGAGAAGAAGAGTTTTTTGCAGGACGGCTGTGAAAGTGTGGAGTAATACCTAATCTGTGAAGATATGCCATGTATATGTAATATTCAAAAAATTATTAAAAAAACCTTTTCTAAACCAACCCTACCCGAACCTGTTTCGATCCAAACCCAAACAACCCTTTATTGAATTGACCCGTTTCGACCCGAACCCTTTGGACCCGCCACCTGACCCGACCGACCTGCCCGTTTTGCCAGGTGTTCATATCACCCTTTGCGTCTTGAGCATTTGACTAACTAGGGGTCAACTCGTTAGCTATTTCATATTAGTTTCATATGTAGGTCCATTCCATAGTGTGAGGTTGGTTAAATGGAGATGGGGCTAGGGGTGTTCTTCGGGTTTTTATCAGGTTTTGGGTTTTTGGCTGGGAAAGAGTAAACTGATAGCCGACCATAAATGTTGGGTTGGTTGGGTTTGGGTTTTTCCGGGCCAGGTTTAATCGGTTTTTGTAGAAGGAAACTAAGCAGAAGGTGAAATATAATATTGCCTTTGCATTCTTCAAAATCACTTACATTAGCCATGTTATTCATCAGAAGTGTGAGCTCAAATATATATTTCGCACTAAATAACAGTTAAGGTCTAGTTGGCATTCTGTTCCATCCTTTGTTCTCACTTCTCACCTACAAAATTGAAGAAAATATTTGTTTTTTCCAAATAAATCTTGATGCATAACAACTGTGCTTTAAACTAACAACATTTTGATTATGATCTTAGACCATACGGTGTGGGCGTGGAAATCTGGCGTGGAGGCCAGTCCACGCCCACAAACCACCCCGTTCTTGGCGTTTTCCACGCCGTTGTGTGTGGGGCAGGGGATTCTTCACCGGCGTGGGGGGCAATTTGGTTGGTGATGTGGCGCGAGTTGATTGGTGGTTTGTGGTAGGAGGTTTGTGATTGGTTAGTTTTTTTTAAACACTAGGTGGGGCCCTTTCCATGCCCAACACCACCCCATGCTTTTTTACCACGCCATCTTGCTTACGTGGTT
Organism: Helianthus tuberosus; assembly: GCA_030545235.1. Lineage (NCBI taxonomy): Eukaryota > Viridiplantae > Streptophyta > Magnoliopsida > Asterales > Asteraceae > Helianthus > Helianthus tuberosus. The sequence continues at coordinate 106,287,628 of CM060365.1, read as the reverse complement.
GCCACATGGTGCTTAACGCCCTCTCTTCATGCCCCTCCACACCGAATGGTCTTATTGTTTTGACTTTTTGCACAATTTAGATTCTGGCATTAAGCTGAATAAAATCTGTAAAATAAGTGATCCCAAATGCTTCTGCTTTGTTCCAAGCACCATTTAATGCAATGTCTTTACGTTTTTGTAGATGATCTAAGTGTCCCTCTTGATTGACAATATTGATTATTTTTATTACCTTACATTGAGTAGACAACTAGACATTACTTTTACCTATTTACCTATGTATGGTTCGAGTGGGGATATGGTTTATGCCAATGGGTCGAGTCAAGACATTTAACTAACAAAGAAACAAGTCAAACAGGTTTAAAGTGTTCCTGAAGTATATTTTAAATGGTTACAACTTCCTAAATGGGTTTATTTGAAAAGAACTGGTTTGCTATTGTAATAACATATTTTTTTGTAATCACAATAGCACCTCTTTGTTTTTTTTAAATGCACAAAAACTGTTTTGAGGGTCTAGTGGTCTACGTAACCTGACCTGTTTTATCCTGAACCCTTTGTGTTCTGTCACCCTACCCGACCAAGTGGCTGACCTGCCAATTTAGCCATGTTTACTTGCTTTATTGTGCTTCCTTTCTTGATTCGGTGGCTGTTTTGTCTTTCACCCAGGTGGGTTCAGACAGAGTGCAGGAGATTGGGTGACACTGATAACCCTGAAGTTAGCGAGCTATTGAAAATGGCAGTTCGATGTCTCAAAGAAAGACCAGTACTGTTCAAGTATTGTGCTGAAGAGGTATATATTAGTAGAATAATCATCTTTAGCTACGTCATAATGAACAGTTATAATCATATCTAGAGCTATAATAATCCATGCTTTGTTACATGGTGCCTGGATGGGGCCGAGCTATAGAAAATATAGAGAACCTAAATGAGGAAAACTCAAATCGATTTGTCAGTTCTCTTTATTATTTTGATCTGCTAGCTATAAATATAACCCATCAACCATTCATGTGTAAATTATTGAAATTGGCAACCTCTGATAATTACCATTGTTGACACCAAAGTCATTATTATCTTTTTTAACATAGACATGAAATGGTTATAGAGTTTAACCCAAAAAGTAAGTTACAATTAGGCCTGTATGTTATGTTGATCCACGTTTAAGGTTTGAATCTTCAAATATTGAGGTTGGTTTGATCACAAGCCGCTAGTATTGTTCATGAAAATAACATTAAACTGATAATAACACCCATCACTCAAAGCCTCTGCAACTAAACTATGAACACCGTGGTGACAAATTTCTCAAAGTAAAAATTACTAAGTTACACGCACTCTGTAAACTCGTATGAATAAGATAATCAGCTGTTTCAGTGTTTGGCAAATTTTGATATTCAAGAAATTAGTATATAAGATGGCTTAGTATTCAAATTTAAAATGTGATAAGTTTGTAGAGAAGTGTTTTTTTTTTATCATAACTTATTTGTTAACAAATGCTTTTAAAACATTATTGTGCATATAATTCCAATAAGTATTTTGTCATAATTGACTCAACTGTACCAAAATGTATCCAACTTGACACCAAAAGTTTCTATTGTGTGATCCCTAAATACATACCATGGCTGCTTTTTCCACATTCATTACATTAAAAAGAAGGATATCATTTCGTCATACACAATTACAAATTTACAACATGTGTCAAGTTGGATGCATTTTGGAGCAGTTAATCCTATTATCATCAACGAGTATCTAGGGTAAAAGGAGTAAATAACTGAAACCATTCTTTGTTAATTAATCAGTTTAGTGACGAGATTGGAATCTAAGACTGATTTTTTTAACACCTAAATAATCAGATAATAAGATCAGAATAGCACTGAAAATTACTTCATTATCATTACAACTTCAAGTTGCAATGATCATTTTTATAATGCACATCCAAACAACCTCAATTCTTTCGACCTATTTAAAACTTTATTAACCAATCAGTTAATAATTGGTAGGTAGCAAATATGAGGCACAATGCACTGTTTAGAAGATTTATAAGTGCTCTTACACGTGGAGGACCTGGTGGAATGCCCAGGCCAATTGAAGTACATGCTCATGATCCGTTACGCTATGTAGGTGACATGCTCGGTTGGTTGCATCAGGTGTGTGAATTACAAATAACTTTTGATTTCACTCTTTTGTAATTATGATTTTTTTTTTAATATTTTGTTTTTTATTTATTTATCTGAATGCAGGCTCTTGCATCTGAAAGAGAACTTGTATTTGTGTTACTTGATCCAGATGCAGTGGTCAATATTGGACCAACTGCTCGTCGATTTTCCACGAGCTCAGAGAGTAATGAAGAAAAATCAGAAGGTGATTTGACATTTGTTTTGGATAGGATCTTTGAGGGCGTTTGCAGGCCTTTTAAAGTCAGAGTTGAACAAGTGTTGCAGTCTCAACCGAATCTCATAATCTCATATAAGCTTAGCAACACTCTCGAGTTCTACAGCTACACTGTGAGTTCAATTATTATGACTAGAGGTGGCAAATGGGTAATTTTATGCACGTGTTCTGAGATTTTATAGGCCAAATGTCACTAAATAGTAACCGAGTTTCACAATTGTTTTACCAAAGTTTGTCAATCTCCTTTTAAGAGGTTTAACTTCTCAAGTTTTCATTTGACTATATTTACCTACTTGCTGTTTACATATGCTAACGTGGCATAATCGTCATATAGCCAGTTGTGTAAAATTGATGGCATGGCATAAATGTTCAATTTTTACTGGGTTGACCTGCCACATAAGCTATTTTACACAAGTTGCAGTTGATATTTTATGATGAAGTCACGACAGTGAAACAATATTGAAACTTGAGTGATTAAACCTCTTTAAAAAAGTTGTGGCATAATCATTGTGTAGCCATTTGTGTAGAAGTGATGACATGGCATAAATGTTCAATTTATTCTGGGTTGTCCTGCCACATAAGCTATTTTACACAAGATGCAGTTCATTTTAAAAAAAGCCATGACAGTGAAACAATATTGAAACTTAAGTGATTAGACCTCTTAAAAAGTTTAAATGACCTAGGTGGAAAAAGTGTGAAACTTGGTATACTATTTAGTATTTACTGACGTTAATCAAAATTAGAAAAAAAATATATGTTATTTCAATAACCGTAATAATCTAATTGTTTTCAAATATAACAATTTAGGAGTCTTTGTGACACATAAAAGTTAAATACATATTAGGGGTTACTTTTCTTACGAAGCTAATGTATGCTGGTTTAACCCATTCACAAATAATCAGGGTAAACACTTAAAATTGCCACCTCACTATTAGCCTTCAGATTTCTAACTTGTTTGCATCTAAATAAATATTTGTAAACTGTGATAAATTGATAATAGGTGTCAGATCTGCTAGGGAGAGAAACAGCACTTTGTAATACACTTTGGGGTCTCAAGGACGCTGCTCAGAAAACATTCTTTGACATTTTAAAAGTCAGAGGCGAGAAGCTTTTGAGATATCCACCATTGGTTGCTGTTGATCTTTCTCCACCGCCAGCACTGAGTGAAGGAGTCTCTTTGTTGCTTGAACTAATCCAGATTCACGACACCATGATGGTTCCTGCGTCAGGGATAAAACCAGCTTTCGATCCCGTTATATCTGCCTTGCTCGACCCTATAATACAGGTAGTTAACATGTTATGATGCTTTCTCGCTCACTACACTTGAATTTATAGACTTCTTTCTTTCTCAACATATATAATAATAGAGGCCGGTTAACGTACAAAAGGCTCTTAATGTGTGTTGGTACGCTACCACCAATATAACGTGCGTAATTAAGGTTAACCCAACCCATGCGTAAGTATGCAAATAACGTGCATAATTATGTATTATAACGTGCATAATTATGCAAAGTTAATTATTATTGTGCCACCGCGTTCAATTGGAGGCCTAGATTAGATCAAATATGCGGTTGAGATGCTCGTGTACACGTCGCACGATAAGGTGGTCTTGTATTTTAAACTTTCTCAATATAGTTTTGTAATCATATCAAACACATTATTATATATATGTATGTTTGTGTATTTATAAAATTCAAAACAGAATACAACAACCATGCTAAAGTGTTGAACTCAGCCTGCGCGAGCCAAAGCTATGTTTTTACATCAACTTGGTTGATCAAACTCCTTATTTTGTTTCTAACCATGGTTTCTTTTGGTTTATTTATATAATTACAAATCCAGATTTGTGAACTAGCAATGGAAGCACACAAGTCGAAAGGATCTATCGAGTCATCTAGAAGAAATAGAACAAAGACTGATGTTGGCCAATCACGAAGATCATCTGTTGATGCTATTTTGGCAAGCAGCAGCCAAGTATTTCCATCTAAGGTCCCTTTTCTATCCGTCTTTCATATTCCCTTTGGGTATCTTTAAAGGGGCAATTTCATATATAGCCGTGACAACTTACATAATATCATATGTATCCAATAAAAATTAATTATCAAATACACCGAATCTACCATTATACCCAAAAAACTCTCATATCTTAACTTAAGTTTAAAGGGGAGGGTATAAATGTCACAAATTTGAACATGGGTATATTTCGGATTATCACTTTTTATGAGTAAATATGGTATTATACCAAGTTTTGAGCGGATATATGAAATTATCGTTCATTTCAACTGGATTTTTTAAAAGATTGTTACTTTTGTCTTTCTAATCTACCCCTGTTTTGACGGTGTTACGGTGTATTGATGTAAGTTAGATTATTCCTTTATATGGGGTCTGTTTTGTGTTTTTATGATATGAACTAAAATTGGATCCGGTTGGATCAATGCATGCAGAACAATGAAACCACATCAAAGATTTTCATCATCAATTGCTTATGTGCGATACAACAACCGTTACTAAGACACGATGTGGCTTCTGAATATGTGAAGAAACTTGGAACAATGATCGATAATCACATGTTGAGTCTGGTGGAGAAAGAAGTCGAGGCCATTTTAACAAGATGCGGTTTGTCAAACAAGATGTCTCTTTTCAAAAACTCCACTGCTGACTCACCACCATTAGCTGACATGGAAGATACTTCACCTGAATCTCTTTCGGAGTCTCTCAAAGCTTTCTTCGGGCTCGTTCTTGGAAGTGAAAGCTCACTCCCGGAATTTGAACAGATGAACCTTCCGGGTCTTCGGTCTGAAGCTTGTGCCCAGGTGGCTACATCTTTGGCAGAAGCTTATGATGTTATTTACAAGGCGATTATGAATCCGAGCAATGGTTATGCTGATCCCAAGTCGTTAGCCCGACATCCCCCGGATCAGATACGGACCATTTTGGGAATCTAATATACGAGTATAGCATTGTATTATTGCAAATCGTGTCATGCGGGAATAATTTCTTTTGCTTTCTTTGGTTGTCGTTACTTTGATTGAACAAATTTTTTTTTTCATTTTGAGCCATTTAGATATGTTTCTGGTTATGTTATATTTCAAACGGTTTAGATGCCATAAGCTAGATGATTTTGCTACAGATTTTTTTTTAAATGTATGACAACCTCTTAAATGCTTTAGTTTCTAATCTATACTATATAATAAAAGAAACCAACTTTGGGACACTTGTCATCATATTAGGCCATGTCTTATGGATAATTATTATTTAAGTTTAATCTATTTTTATTAATTATAAATAACCCTCCTACGAAATATTATTTAGTTTAATATCTTATGGATAATTATTATTTAATTTAATCTCTAACTCTTCTACTAAATATTATTTTGTTTAATCTCTTCTATTTAACTATAGATAATTATTATTTAATTTAAATTTAATCTATACTTCTCATTTATAATATTGTTTGATCATTTAGATTTATTTTGTACTTCTGTAAATGAATTATCGATTGCTTGATAATTGTTATTATTTAATACTTTTTGTTCTATTATTATTTATTAGTATTTTTGTTAGTGTACGTTTGATCATCTAGATTTATATGTGAATTGAATTGTTAGCCTTTTTGTTCTATTATTATAGATTTATTTATTTTATAACTAGGTTATAAAGTCTTCTACTAAATATTATTTTGTTTAATCTCTTCTACTTAACTATAGATAATTATTATTTAATTTAACTTTAATCTATACTTCTCATTTATAATATTATTTATTTGATTTTCTATATCATATGACAAACACATACTTTTTATTAGGAGTAAATTACAAAGTTCGTCCTTTATGTATGTCATTTATTACAAAGTATGTCCTTTATCTTTAATAAGCTCAGAAAACATACTTAATGTTTGCAAACCCTTGTGTGTTATGTCCTTTAGCCCTAACTGAGTTAGTTTTTATAGTTAAATCTGACCAAGTGGTCTCCACATAAGGGTATTTTAGGCATTTCCTATACAATTATAATTTTCTTTATTTAAACAATTAAAACCCACCCACCCTACCCCTCTATCTCTCTCTAAAAGTACTCCCTCTCTCTCTCTAAAGTCTCTCTATAATTATCTCTTTCAACAATCTGAAGACCACCACTTACCTACCACCACCACCACTCACCCATCACCCCCTCCATACACACATCGGACCACTGCCACCTCCGTACACCCAATCGGACCACTGCCACAACCATACACCCCATCGGACCTCAAGAATCCAGATCTGGATCAGTAAGTATTCAAGAATCCATTTTGGAAATATCGCATAAAAAAATCCCATTTCGAAATCTCCCACTTCAAGAATCAGGCTTTGGATATATAAATATTCAAGAATCTGATTATGGATATGTAAGTATTCAAGAATCTGAAAATCCCACTTTGAAATCTCACACAAAAATACTCACCGATCATCCATACCCATATCTGTAAGTATTCTCTTCTTATTCAAGAATTCAAGAATCCGGTTTTGGATCATGAATTTGGTCCAATTTTAGGTCATAAATGTTTTGTGTGATAATCTATGAGTTGGGTATTGTGAATTTGTTAACTTATGTTTATGAAGTTTAAAACCTTTTTTATTTTGGACAAAAGTCATGTTTCTGGGTTTGTTTCTTGATTTGCTTGATTATGGACAAAATTCATGTTTCTGGGTTTGTTTCTTGATCTGCAATTGGGTTTTCGTTTTTTTATTTTTTCTGTATTTATTATAATTTTTTTTTGGATTTTGTAATGTAGGATGGAAGTGGTTGAGAGAGAGAGAGAGAGAGAGAGAAAATGGAGGTGGAGGTGGCAGCGGGTGGGTGATGGTGGCGACAGGTGGGTGGGTGGTGGTGGTAGGGTAGTTTTAGAGAGAGAGAGAGAGTTGAGATAGTGAAGATAGATGAGATACAGAAAGGATTTAAGTGTCTGCTACATATATATATATATATACACAGTAGAATGACCAAAATACCCTCATATGGGGTCCACTTTATCAGATTTAACCATGAAAACTAACTAAGTTAGGGCTAAATGACATAACATGCAAGGGTTTGCAAACATTAAGTACGTTTTCTGAGCTTATTAAAGATAAAGGACATACTTTGTAATAAATGACATACATAAAGTACGAACTTTGTAATTAACTCTTTTATTTGTAATATACAAATTTACTCTTATTCTTTTCGATTACCAAATAAACACAAATTAATATTAAATCTTATTCTACTTTAAATGTCGAATAGAATACTTCTATTTTTTCTAATAAAATATTATCCTTAAATTTAAATTGTTAATTTAAGATATTTTTAAATAACCAAATTATTTATCACTAAAATCAAGCTTTGTATTAATATATTATTTATTTTTATTTTCATTATTAAAAAAATTATTATATCTATTTTATTACATAATTTTAAACAAATTGTATATAATTTCAATATTACTTTATATATAAAATTATATTTATTACGGGCTTTTTAAATATAATTTCTATTTTATCACTCAAATGGCTGCTTATTTGCTTCTTGAATAACATGTTTGACCATTGTATTTTCTTTTCAATAATTATCTCCATAATCACCATATCTATCGTGTACCGAGTATACCCATTAGTTTTTTAAATATAATTTTCTTATTTGTTTGGTATATAAAATCATCTTTATTCAAGCCGTGTAATACACGAGGGTTTTAAAAATATAATTTTTTTTTTATTATTTGGTAAACAATATTACATTTATTCAACCCATGTAATACACGTGGTTTTAAAGATATAACTTTTTTATTATTTGATATATAAAATTATATTTATTCAACCCGTACAATATGGTTCTTATAGATATAACTTTTTTATTATTTAATATATAAAGTTATATTTATTAAATCCGTGCATTAAAGGAGGTTTTTAAAGATATATTATTTTATTATTTAGTATATAAAATTTATTTATTCAACCCGTGTAATACACGGGGTTATAACCTAGTTTTCTATATAAAAGTTACAACGTGTGCGTACAAATGGTAAGCAACCAAAGATGGAGATAAGATTTAACATGGGATTTAAGGGTTGTTTGGCAACTTTTGATTGGGTAAGTGGTGAACTGTAAGAGGTTTGAAGTGGTAAAAGACTTAGGGGTGCAAATGAGTCGAGCCGAGCTAGAGCTCGACCAGGCTCGAGCTCGAGCTCGATTAACTTATGAGAGTTCAGGATTGAGCTCGGCTTGTTGGTATTTTCTCAAGCTCGAGCTCGGCTCGTTTAGTATCTATTAATTAATATATTAAATAAAAAAATATAAATAATAGACTTTTTAGGCTCGCGAGCTTGATAAGTGAAGTTCGGGCCCGTTTACTAAATAAGTTTATTTTTAGGTTCGAGGTTGGCTTCTAAACAAGTTTAAATAAGCTTGGTTCTACTCGGCTCGTTTATACTAAAGCTCGATAAGACTCGACGAGCCTAACGAGCTTCACATGCGAGGATCAAGCTCGGGCTTGATAAACAAACGAGCTTTATTTTAGGCTCAAGCTCGGCTCAGGCTCGATAAGGCTCGGCTTGTTTCGAGCTTTTTCTCTAGCCGATCTTGAGTAGCTCGCAAGCCGTTCGGCTGTTTGCACCCCTAATCCCTAGTATGTGCTAACTGCTAAAAGCCAGAAAGTGTTGTTTATTTGGACGTCTAAATGATTGTGTAGAATGGCTATTTTAACCCTCTGAATTACTAAGGCAAAAGTGTTGCATATTTTGTCACACCGATTGAAAGAAGTGTTGAACAGATTGAAGAAACTAGGGCAAAAGTGTTGTGCACAAAAGCTATTGCAGCACAAGATGGGAGAAAATTATATACCTGACTGATTCAGAGGCCCATTCTGCGATGTTTTTGAACTAGGGCAAAGGGTAGAAGTGTCTTGTTTTTCATTCAGTGATAGGCTCTGTGTTGCACACCACGTTAGTTTTAACGAACGATATTTTCCTTTTGCTCAACAATCCTTTACACCACCTACCCCACCTCTCACTGTCCCCTCTCCGTACATTTCCTCTTTTCCTTCCCGCCAACTAGATTTCTCTGACTCACTCACTGAACCAACACTCATCACACCTGTCCCCCCCCCCCCCCCCCGCTAATCCACAATCCACAAACTTAATTAGTCCACATACACAACCGGCCCAATAACCACCCCAAACACAACCGATCCATCCTCCGCCATAAATACAACCGCCTCACCCATCACCCCACAACCTCCACCACCACCTACTCATACCCGTCCAACTCATCTTTGCCAAAATCCACCCAAAACTAACCGTTACAACCCATCTGCCTATCATACCACCATTGAGTCCAGCTCTCTTAAACCAATCACTTTCACTATTGCTAACAAAAGTACTGAATGGCGTCATGCCATGTTTGAGGAATAAAAGGATCTCATGAAAAATGGATCATGGACTCTTATTCCACCGGTCTCAAATGCTAATGTCATTGATTGCACATGGGTATATAAACTTAAACGGGATCAACACGGTGCTATTCAACAATATAAGGCTCGACTGGTTTCCAAAGGTTTCAACCAACAACCTGGTATTGATTACCATGAAAACTTTAGTCCTGTGGTCAAAGCAACCACTATTAGTGTAATTCTTTCACTTGCAGCAACCTGCGGCTAGACTCTTTGAAAATTGGATGTTCATAATGCATTCTTACATGGTGATTTAAATGAAACCATTTATCTGAAACAACCACCCGGGCTTATTGATCCTGCCAGACCGAACCATTTATGTCTCTTACACAAATCTTTATATGGCCTAAAGCAGGTCCCTCGAGGATGGTTTCAAAGGTTATCTCGAGCTCTTCAGCATTTGGGGTTTCAAGGATCCAAAACAAATCCTTCACTTTTATCTATTCATCTGCAGGTACTCTTCTCTTTATGCTAGTATATGTCAACGACATCATTTTGACAGGCAACAATCCAACCACGATTGAGAATTTGGTTAAGAGCCTGAGTTCCACTTTTTTAATTTAAGATATGGGTGCTCTATCTTATTTTCTAGGTATTGAAGTTCAATCTAAAGACACTGATTTGATTCTTTCTTAGAGGAAGTATATTTTGGGGATCATAACCAAAGCGGTACTTTCACAATCTAAGCCTATTAGCTCTCCTTGTGCTCCCTCGGTTCATCTGGCTCTTGGTGATAGTCTGAGCTTTGATAACCAGGTTCGATATCGTCAAATTGTAAGGGCTCTACAGTATTTCACCTTGACACGTCCTGACATAGCATTTGTTGTCAACAAAGTATGTCAGTTTATGCACTATCCGACAGAAAATCATTGGTCCGTAGTTAAGCAGATCCTTCGATATTTACAGGGTAGTTTGAATCATGGTCTTCTTTTCCAACGGTCCTCTGGCTCCACTTTGCATGCCTATACAGATGCTCATTATCGGTCTCTTACTGCTTATTCTAACACGAACTAGGTTGGTTGTCCCAAAGACTGTCGTTCCACGAGGGGGATTTGCTATCTATCTCAGTTCGAATCTTGTTTCTTGGTTAGCTCGAAAACAACGGACTGTCTCTCGATCATCGACTGAATCTGAGTATCAGGCATTAACTGATACTGTTGTTGAACTTACTTGGCTTGACTCTTTTATGTGTGAACTTCGTGTTCCTGTGAAGTCTGCTCCAATCTTATGGCGTGACAATCTTGGTGCCACATATTTGTTTGCCAATCCCATCTTTCATGCTCGTACCAAACATGTTGAAGTTGCCTTTCATTTTGTGCCAGAAAAGGTTGCTTAAGGAAGACTTGCGGTTCAATTTATCTCTACACATGATCAGATTGCTGATGTTTTTACAAAGCCTTTATCTTTAGAGAGATTTCTGACTTTACGGGATAAACTACAGCTTGTTCCCGACGCTTAGCTTGAGGGGGAATATTAGACAACTACTGACCGCTATTAGATATGTTTATATATTGGAGGGATTAATGTGTAATTATTTAGTCTATTTATATTTTTGTAAGCTTAGATGATAACCACAATATACGAATACAATTTCACATGATTCACTATGGTGTAAGTCAAAGTAAGGTCTTAGCCTTTTAGCTTTATGAATCAAAGCTAAGAGAATAACAAGATATGAACACAAAAATGAAAAGAAAATAAAAGGGTAAACTGAATTTAAGAGATTAATTGTAGGAAGGTTCGCGTATGAAATAAATAAAATGATTTTATTACTGAATCACAATACAACAGCTAAAAAAACAGAAAAATACATCAAATTTTACAACTGAAATAAAGTAAAATACAAGAAAATCAAATGAGGGTTGTGTTTGACACGGACCCCTTAAAACAAATTCCGAGTCTCCACTAAGAACTTGTTTTGTCTCCCACGGTACAACAGCCGGAGCAGTAGTACTGCCGGAGTTGGCTTAAGGACCCGAAGAATACCTTGAGGCGGGAAGCAAAGTGACCAGAATTCTGCAGAGGACATTTAGCATGTGTTGGATGTTTTCGGTGTATTCTGCAACCAGGTCTCACTAGGGTTTTATAGTGGAACAAATGAAGTCAAAACCGATTTGAATTAAAAACAAAAATTAATTAGCATTGAATGTCTTCAATGTCTATTAATTCTGTTTTAAATTCTGATTCGTAACTGTTGTTTGACTGGTCATGCGCATGTACTCACACACGCCACGTCATCAATTAGGCTGACTATGTGTCACCTGGTCCATGCAACGCATGTACTATACAGAACCATCAAAGCGCCACATTGCGCCCATCGCTTGGGCCACACACATGCATGTGCATGTGCAAGTTCCGTACCCTTCGCGACGACACTAGTGTGTGCTTCCATGGAGCAATCAGGAATGAGAGTCCCCACTTATATACCACCTAAAGTTTTATCTCTCCTCCTATATGGGACAAGATATCACTTTCCTATTCTACTTCAATATTTCATCATTGTATGTTTCAAACACCAAACTTTGAGCATCGATATCTCATTCATCTTAACTCTGTTTTAGACGCGGTTTGGCTCGTTGCGAAGCTCTCTCAACATAGAACACAAATCCACAAAGAAATATATATAATAATATCTGATTATTATATATATTTATTGTACAAAAGTAGTGAAAAAGACTATTTTCACAAAACTTCCAACACTAATATCTGTATGATTCATGTGGTGCATGATGGTGTTGACATTATGGGCAAAATGAGTACAACAAATTTGATGATCAAAAGGCTTTTTTGATTATAGGTTTAAGTCAACAGATTTGATGATCAAAAGGCTTGTTCGATTATAGGTTTAAGTCAACCTATATTCAACGTGTCTGAAGGGGTATGGTCCCAAAAAACCCGCGCCAACCAATCAGGCCAATCGTAGGACCATACTCCTACTACATTAATTTGTCTACTTTCTGGACCCCGCGCCGACTAATTAGTTAAAACCTAGGTCGCGCGCGAGGCCAAGCAAAGATTAGACCGAAATTCCACACTTAGCTTCCTAGATGAAGACCCTCACTTCTTGGACCTCGTGCCGGCTATACGGGTTTACCCCAGAGGCCGCGTGGAGGGCAGAAGCGTAGGGCATCTTAGTACAGTACAAAGGTATAGGTGGCAGAGAAATGGGCCAATCAGCGCCCAACAGGCTGTACCCTATCGTGCTCCACGATTGACAATCGTACAGGAGACAAGCAGGTACACAAGGACGCGTACGTGGCACCAATCAGCGTGCGACGACATCTGCTCCATGATCTCCACTCGCCTGCTGATGACAGAGAGACAACAAGGACAACGGTAAGGACATGTGGATCCATTCAGCGTGCGCCAACACCATCCTCCCTCAGAAGCACTAACGGTTGTGGCAGAGGGGACAAGAAGGATATTCCTTGTTGTCGACTCAAGGCCCAAGGCCCATCAGCCCATCTCCTTCTACACTACTCCGGCTATAAATAGGAGCCTTCATGCACTGGTTAATTCTATTTTGTTCCCTTCTCTGTCACTACTAATCACATACTTATTTCCTCAAAACTCATACTTATTCTCACGCCGGAGAGTGGTTAAGAGGAGAACCCCCTATTCCCCTCCTTTTAACGAGCTTAACGGGGTGTTTTAGTGTTTTACAGGAAGATTAAGCCTACAGATCAGAGAAAGCCAAGAAGAATAACCTTATTTTCGAAGCATAAGCCCAAACTAATCACCAGATTAGTTCCGTGTTTCTTCAGTGTCCATAATATATGTGTTGCTATCAAAATCCATGTGATGGGAGGTGAATCAAAATGGCAGTGTCGTGAAGATGCTCACTCTTGAGAATTATAAATTTATGCTAAACCTACAAAAGAACATATGTTAGCCTTGCCACTAAGAGAACCAAACTATGGCTTTAGAGTAAATATTTTCTTAAAGAGTGTTAAATGCTACAGAGTAGGGTAGTTGAGTGTGTATTGAAGGCTCCCCATGTTCAAAGAAACTTATTTGCCTTGCTAGAGTAGACATCGATGCATTTCATATTCTGCATCATGTGCGTTCTTTGTTGTTGAGACAAACTCTGAGCAGTGGCGGAGCTTGAACGAAACCTCAGTGTGGGTCGGACACTCAAAATCCAAATTAGTGGGGGCCGGACTGTCACACCCCCAAAATACCACATGCGGTAACCCCGCTAGGCGTGTGACGTACCAGGATCTAGCCACCAATCACATTGAACCAACCATAATATGTTTAGCAAAATTTCCATTCATTGAATAAAACATCCATATAACATAATCCAAGTTAAATAGTGACAACGGAAGCAAATAATTATTCATTGTTTAAGTGTTTCAAAACCCAGTGTATATAAATCCAGTAAACAAGACACGCATAGCCCAGCACTGCGACCCATGACCACTCCAGCCATCCAGATAGCAAGTTCCCATCCAAAGTACCTAACGACCTGCGAGCATGCAACAAGTATATCAGACAACGCTGGTGAGTTCATAGTTTTACGAAAACGTTGGTTACCAAATGTTTAGTTTAATCCATTGAATTTAATGTTGATAATATCCCGAATATAAGCCGGCTCCAGATTATTTTGCCCTTTCTCCAATGCTCCTATCAAAGCATTGGTCATGACTAGGTCATTAGTTCACACCCGTCCTCTCAGGTACGGGGTGAGGGTGCCAAACCTATGTAGCGCTACCAACTAATACCCTATTACCTCTCAGGTAACAAACAACAAGGAGGGACTTTAATGGTGATAGGATGAGTATATTATCCAACATTCCCGATTTTACCCACAAGACATATTCCTCTCAGGAATACCCATGATTTACCAAAAACCTATCCCTCTCAGGGATACCCACAGTATGTCCCAACCACCGGGACGCATGCTCAAGAGGAATGAACTCACCTTTGATTTGCTCGGTATGTTTAATTACCCGTCCAAGTTGGTCAACCCAAACCTGTGACAACTCGAAATTTAGAACCTTTCGTTGTATCTTGGTGTAACTTGCTTGAAACGTTATGTGATTAGTTAACTTGTTGGTTTAATGATATAAGTGAACATCCTATGTGATTATGTGTTATGCGTATATGTATGCTTGTATGTATAGTATGTGTTTAAGTGAGCCGAGAACCATGAACACGACTCGAGACCATGCGGTCTCGAGTGAACAATGAAACAGTGGGCCGGATGGGCCACGCACCTCATTTAACCCAACCGAAAGCCCATTAGGGTGCACCAATGTGGAACAAGTATATAATCCTTGATGATGACCAACCTTGCCATTTTTCTTTGGACAACACACACTCTCCTACACACACACTCTCACATTCTCTCACTAAAACCCTAGACACCAAACATCACATTTCTTCTCCTTCTTCTCGGATCAAACCGGAGACCACAAGGACCCTCGGATCAACTCGCACACACCCCTTTCGGAAGCTCCATTCTTCACCACTACCTCTCTAACCGGTTAGTGATTCATGTTAGATGTTGTGTTTCGGTTTGATGTATGATGAAGATTATGTGATAATATGTTTACTTGTTAAGCTTTATGCATGATGAATACACCCTTCTTGAGTAATCGGTTCATAAGTGCTTCATGTTATGTGTTTATATTCGGTCGATGAGGATTATATGATAATGTATTGATTTTGTTAAGATGAATAATGTATGCTTGACTATGAATGAGTGTAATCGGTTCTATATAGGCTCAATTCCGAATGGTTTGGTTATGTTTAGGAGGGTTGTGTTCAATGAAATCGGATTAACACATGTTGATGATAAATCCTATATAAGTATGCTATTGTATTGATCGAACATGATAGATGTATGAGCCGATGATGTTACTAACTTGAGTTCATGCCATAATAGATTTTCTTGATGAAGCATGTTGATTATAATATGATGAACTACTTGAATATTTGAAGAACATGATGAATATGATATGAATGTGGCTTGAATATTTGAAAACTTGTTGTTTGATCCGTTTTTGGTTAGTAGTAGACAAGGAAACATGTTTGTGAAATATCATTGGTTAGTACATTATCTCATGAACATGAAATTCTATTGGTTTAGTACATGTACCAGCGATCAGCAGATGTGTCTGTCGAGACCCTTGGTCTCGACTCGGGATCACCACATGTCAACTCGAGATCACGGTTTCGACACAAGGTTGCGAGTCGAGAACCTATAGTCTCGACTCGAAACCACACTTGATCAGCACACAAACCTCACGACTCGAGACCATGCTTGCGAGTCCGGTTGCGACTCGAGACCAATACATGCATGACCCGAGACCACCTTAGTTGCGACTCGAGATCTTGTGGACTACAACTCGAGACCGCACAGTCTCGACTAGAGACCGCACAGTCTCGACTCGAGACCATATGCATGTACACGCTATTTGGACTTTCACACTGTTACGGGCCTAAGTGATTGGGCCGAACAGATGGGCCACATGTGCTACTGTTAATTGAGTATGTTGTGCACTGTTGTTGAACTGCCATGATAAACGTGTATGCCATGATCGTTACTTGTGTATGAATACGTGTAGAAAATACGTGCACTACTTGGTTTGAACCTGACTTGAATGGTATCTATGTTAGGACGTAATTGATCACTTACAACTTGATTGACCTTTCTGTGTATCTGCCGAGCAAACCAAGGTGAGTTCACACCCTCTACAAAGCATGGGATTCCCAGGGGTCGGGAATTGGGGTTAAGGAACATGGGTTCCTCGTCCTCCTTGGGTAGGACAACATTGGTTCAGGAATGTAATTCCTCGTCCTCATGGACAGATAACTCGTACTAGACCAAAACTCTATCACGAAGTCCCTCCTTTTTTATATCGACTTAATCGCCGGGCCAATGGCGAGCGGGTCATTAGTTAGATAGCGCTATTTAGGTTTGACAAACCTCACACCGTGCCGCAGAGGACGGGCGTGAACTAATGGACTATGGCACGTCGGTGATGATAGACACCGACGCTAAGGGCACATAAACATGACTAACGTCAGTAGTCGATATGGTAACGAGTCTAGTGTATACATGGGGTAGCCCCCACAGCCGAAATGCCAGATAACTAACACGGGGTAGCCCCCACGGCTGGATTGCCAGAATAACCGGGAATAAACAAGTCACGTTTTTCAACTATGGGGTAACCCCCACGGCAGGATGCCAGATAACGGAAACTGTTTTCGAAATAACTTAAAATGAACACCCAACCGTGAACTCACTCAACTTGTTGTTGACTCGTTACTACATGCTTTGCAGGTCTTCAGGTACTTAGCTGGAGCTTGCATGGAAGAGAGAGTCGTTGTGGGACATGGACGGCTGTGTGCCATGTTAAACTTTGAAACAATTAAACTTATGTTTTGGTTTTAAGACTTATGCTTCCGCTTGCAACTTAAACTACGTTTTGTTTGAACACCAATTGTATTGGTTGGATTTTTATAACTACTTATATGTTTGTTCAATATGATTGGTGGCTGGATCCTGGTCAGTCACGCCTCCAAGCGGTGGTACTCCGCAGGTGGATTTTGGGGGTGTGACAGATTGGTATCAGAGCCATTGGTTATAGTGAACTTGGTTTTAATAAGGGGAAAAGGTTTTATTAAAATCAGACTATAACCTGTACAGTGCTCAACGATCCACAACGACGCTTCACTCCACGTGCAAGGCTCGACATCCTAGGTAATATGATCTGTGTATATATTGCCTACTTGTTAGTTACATAGTACATTGCCCATGGTATGCTTGGTTAGTATAACTACTGTTGCTTGAACACGTGTGTGCTTACTCCCTTCTGTCATCACATTTTCGCGAACTCCTCTCACTCACGTTCCTCTTGGTGTGAAGATCATGTCTGGACGCGTTAACCTGACACAAGCCCAGTTGACGGCTCTGATTAACGAACGAGTTGCCGCAGCACTTGCAGCTGCACACGCAGGAGGTATATCTTGCAGTCCGAACTCAATCTAGGATCTTTAGAATCCTACTCCCGTGAACCAACCTTTGTGTTAAACTCTGTTCTTTCTTTCACCCACAATAGGTCAACATGCTCAGCCACCTGTGTGCACTTTTAAGACTTTCATGGACTGCCGACCAACTACTTTTAGCGGCACTGAAGGAGCCGTAGGCCTCCTCCACTGGTTTGAGAAACTAGAATCTGTGTTCGAAATGTGTGAATGCCCTGAGGCGCGCAGGGTGAAGTATGCTACCGGTACTCTCGAGGGTTTAGCCCTCACGTGGTGGAACGCTCAGGTCCAAATGCTGGGGTTGGTTGCTGCCAACGCCACCCCATGGGAAACTTTTAAGGAAATGATCAAGGAAGAATACTGCAGTCGCGATGACATTCATAAGCTGGAAGTCGAGTGTGACAACTGCCACTTTCGGGTAAATTACTTACATTTAAAACGATGATTTACATTATACAAGTATGTATTCTGAATATTCGGACTGCATGATTACATGTTATACATTTTAGAAAACTCATGGAATATTCGTTTATTATTACACATGATTCACTTTTATCGGGTACATTTGAAATAGTGCAAACAATTCACCGAAACAACTAGAGTAGTGCCTAGTGAACTAGAGTGCTGACAAAACTACGGATCCGCAGAAAACATCTAAAATGACATCTTTAGGACTCGGATGAGAGTCCAATATCAATTATATATTAAACCCTTTATGGGAATACAAGAGTTCGGTTAATATTTTACCAATGCCCGGTAGCACTAAAAACTGTCCGAAATGCGCTAAAAGTGACCATTTCATAAATTTCCGCAAAATTCAGCAATTGTATTTTTATTACAAGATGCAAAAATTGATGTTTAGGCACCAATTTCATATAAAGATACTTAAGGAATATCCATTACACACGTAACTGGAATTTTCCCTACAACTTCCTTAAGCGTACCTTTCGACTATCTACTTGCAAAACGAGCGCTATACATCGAGCCGAACTATATTTTGACACATGTAGCGAACTAGTGATTATTATTTTTGGTCTTGTAAAGCTAGTTTATGGTCTTTGCAAGTCAAGAAACATCTCGGAAAATTGCAAACCCTTAACACCAAAATACTTACATCTTATACTTCATTTGAAACCTTAAAAATAACTAAGTTATTTTTACCACATGAGACCCCCCCCCCCCATCTTGTAACCGTGAACAAGGGGTCCCACCCCCTTGTTTAAGTTGTTAAATATCTAGATATTACTTAGTTGTTGCAAGTGGATTTGTATGGTAAATTATTACAACACTTCTTCACTAAGTTACTACCACTTTTACACCTTATCTTTCACTCACATAAGAACTCTTTCAATCTTCATCTTTTCACCAAGAACACCTTCAAAAACCCATTTATTTTTATCACCTTCTTCATGATCAAGATGGATTTCCAAGTAACATAAGGTGATCTAAAGCTATTGGAAGTAAAAGGAAGGGTTTTCATCCATACCAAAGTGTTCTACCATCAAGATTATCATCTTCTTAGTTCTTAATAATCTCTAAGATCATCCCTAGCCTAGTGCTAGAAGTAAGCTTCTATAACTATTTTTTTTTATATACAAATGTATTATGATTATGATTGTTATTATTACTAATAATAACCAAGGAAATCATACATAATAAACATGAAGAAAATACAAAGAAGCAAAGATAAAAATCATGATATAATTATGATTGTTTATATTATGATCTAAGACTTGATATATGCTTATTTAGTCTTGTTATGATGTTTATGATGCAAATAAATTATTAGAAGATGTTTTAAGTTATGATCTAAAAATTATGCATGTTTATGTTAAAGGGTTTTTAACATAAAGGATTAATGGATGATCATAACTATTGATCTTGTGAAAATGTATAAGGTTTTTGGTTAAAAACAATACTCTCACAAGATTATAAAAAGTAACATACAACTAGAGATTTTTATAAAAGTTGTTAAAACTAAAATTAAACTTGGTTTTTGAACTTGTTAGCATATGAAATAATCATGGTTAAAACCCTACATGATTTGGATATCATCTTGATAATTTCATGTTATAAAAGTCTCATATGTTTAGTTAAGTTGTAGAGTAAATTGGTGGTGATTTGATAAAGAAAATGATATGTTTATAAAACATGGTTAGAATAAAATACAAAGGTTATATAGCCATTTTTCATAAAAACTTTATTTTATAAAGTAACAACATTTTTGGTTGTATTTAGATAAGAGAAATATATATTTTTTTTTTAGAAAAATATATATTTGGTGATTTAACAACTTATGTGCTATGTGATTATTTGATGGTATTAGTTATATATATCAAAGATAGGAACTTTATTACAATGGTAATAATGAACACATGATACATAATAATCAAAGTCTTATAAGACTTCACATAATTACGCCTTAAAACGAGTTACGGACGATTCGAATAATCGGACACCAATTATGGTCAAAATGAACGACGGACGACTACATAAGTGAATTGCCAATCCGGGGAGTTACTACGACGTTTAGACGATTTATCGACACGAAATATAAGTATCCTATCAATAACAAATTTCGGATGTTTATAAACTTATAAAAACAAGTATGTTTTTATTTACTAACAAGTATACTTAGTAAATTTTTATAAAAATGTTTTTATAAAAATAAATGGGCTTATTATACTAGTGGGCTATTTTTATAACAAATGGGCTTATATTACTTAAAGGGCTATTTTACTTAATGGGCTATTTTTCTTAATGGGCTTATCTTCATAATGGGCTTAACATAAATTCATGGGCTAAGCCCAAATACTAAACATATGGGCCAAAGCCCAACACTATTCAAGCCCAACACTATTCAAGCCCAATTCAAGCCCAACACTATTTGAAGCCCAACACTATTTGAAGCCCAACACTATTTGAGGCCCAACACTATTTGAGGCCCAACACTATTTGAGGCCCAACACTATTTGAGGCCCAACACTATTTGAGGCCCAACACTATTGAGGCCCAACACTATTTAAGGCCCAGCACTATTTAAGCCCAATAACTTGAAAACATGGGCTTGGCCCAATGTTACCATTATTGGAAACACAACTATACAATTGATACATATAAGACACGAAATTCAGCGGACTAGATCCGACTAAACAACTCATTCATCGAATACACAGTTAACGAACAGTAAAGACATACAAGTCTTACACATATTGAAGACACAAGACTTGTACTCAAGTTCTTTACAAAGACCGAAGTGTCTAACAAAAATAAGAACATTTGTAGGTCGCAACGCTATTCAGGACGACCGCACGTGAGATCTTATTTACTTCTATTCACGGACGCAATTCTGTGAGTTCATGTTCCCCTATTCATTTAAATGTTTTACAACTTTACAACTATCGGGGAAGATACATGTTCAGAGTATGTTAAAGTTAGGTAATGAAACACCATAGATCATGTGCGAATTAGGGCCATACTATAAGCACCATTAATCCTGTTTGGACCTAGGTACAAGGGGTTAGATCTAATGGGTATTGGCGAGCCCCACTCTTGGTCGTGGACCCATACAGAAGAGTGCGTTTGTGTCCCAGTCGAAAGGAATCGACATAAAATCGTCTAGGGTTGGATTGCTTCCTAATTCGTCACACATATTAATGTCCTCGCGAAACATTAATGATCAACGATTTCATTGACGCTTTACATACTACATCATACATACAGATACATTTTATACAATTCACATGTTGTGGATACAGTTTATACATCATACATACAGATACATTTTATACAATTCACATGTTGTGGATACAGTTTATACATCATACATACAGATACATTTTATACAATTCACATGTTGTGGATACAGTTTATACATCATACATACAGATACATTTTATACAATTCACATGTTGTGGATACGGTTTATACATCATACATACAGATACATTTTATACAATTCACATGTTGTGGATACGGTTTATACATCATTCATACAGATACAGTTTATACAACTCACATTTTACAGATACAGTTTATACAACTCACATTTTACAGATACATCTCATACAGCTAAACTGCATGAACTCGCTCAACTTTTGTTGATGTTTTCAAACTTAACATGTATTTCAGGAAATTAGTGGACCTGACAGACATTTCAGTCAAGGAAAGCAAGTATCAAGACTCCATGCCACCATTTGAAGGGTTTGCCCGTTATATACCGCCTCTTTGCGGTGATATAGTGGTCAAAGCCTTGACATTTTAAGACTTACATTTTGATGTATAGAACGATGAAAACGCATTTTCATTTGATGGTTTGTAACAAATACATTTAACTTATGTTGCGTTCTTTCGAAACAATTATGACAATGGCATTGGAGCTTGTTTTTATTCATTTAGTATTGTTCACTTATATTGTTATGCAATGAGAACTGATCAGATCACACCTCGCGCTTCCGCTACGAGCAGGTGTGACAGATTGGTATCAGAGCATCGATTGTAGTGAACCAGGATTCTTTCTCGAGTCTAAGTCTACAATCACTAGGGATCTCTCACGAAAACCTCTTGTTCATGTTGAACCTATTATAAATAAATTGGACAAGTCAAAAGGCTTTCATTGCATAAACATTTTTCAAGGTCCACTACAGCAAAAATTCATTTCACATAAATCAAGCGAGGACATTTCCATGGGTGAAGTCTATGAGAAACAGACACAATACATTAATAGACTATGTGCCTACAATACATTACATTATCAGTTTATGCATTATAAACAGTTTACAAGTTCAGCTTATACAAGATAGAAATCCTTGATTGATAGGATTTTACATGATTATATATATAGGTGGTTCATATATATGTTGCATGAAATATTTTGCCGAGAACAAAATACCTTCGACTTCAAACTCTATTATTATTCTTTACTCACACGATGAAAATATCGACCTCATGTCTATTGCGGAGCTTATGGCGAACATGATTCCTAAGTGAAATCTTAAACTTAATTCCGTAAAATATGGTTGCTTTCTCGCGAATGCTGAGATGCCTGACCATGATAATGACGACGAGGCGAATGTGGTAACCTTGGACAACAACTCCATTAGTGGGACGAGATCCATGTGACTCATACTAATCAAGGTGGATATACTCTTGTCCTTACAAGGAAGATGAAGTACTCATCTTGAAGGTGCCCCTTCAATTGTTATTGTTACAGATTCTTTCCATTTCTATTTCATCTAACGTCGTACCGTCCTGCGAGTAACAACAACGGACGTTGACACGTGAACTATCACGAAGTTTCCTTCCATGTTGAAGGTATATAAACAATAGTGTCCCCCCCTCTGACTGATCGGTTGTTTTGTACGAGAGAACGCTAGGGTGACCATGCAAGGCAATTTATTATTACGGAGGCCTACGTAATAACAACTTGTAGTGCATGGGAATTCTGGTGGACTCTGCGGGCCAAGCTAATGATCACTATTCGTTCAAATTCTTAAATTATTATTCGAGATTCAATGTTTCTTATCTATTAGAACACGAACTGTGGTGGTTAGTATAACACCCTACAATACAATACAATACAATACAATACAATACAATACAATACAATACAATACAATACAATACAATACAATACAATACAATACAATACAATACAATACAATACAATACAATACAATACAATACAATACAATACAATACAATACCATACAATACAATACAATACAGGAAGACGACAAGTATTTGTTCACACCTAACATTCGATCTATATCACGTTTCAGTTGAGACTAGTCATTTAAACGAATAAAACGTGTTAGCTACTCATGGAGGATTTTCCTCAACATTCTCGGAATTCTTGAACATGGGTTGGTTCCAGGGTGTCTATGACACTTTATCCTACTTTACCTTACCTTACTTTATCATATTCCACCTTATCATATTTATTGGAAGTGATACAATAAATTCCGTTGTTTGACATTTGTCTTTTTCCAAGGGATGGTATGGCATGCGCCATGCTGCAACTCCCTCATTACATTCTATTCTACATTTTTGGAGATTCTAATAATCTTGCTAGAGCTCGTGAAACTCAAGCACTATTACCATAATTGTCACA
Source organism: Helianthus tuberosus (assembly GCA_030545235.1). Taxonomy (NCBI): domain Eukaryota; kingdom Viridiplantae; phylum Streptophyta; class Magnoliopsida; order Asterales; family Asteraceae; genus Helianthus; species Helianthus tuberosus. Next base: position 106,263,681 of record CM060365.1, on the reverse strand, counting down.
TGGACAAGTAAGACAAAGGATTTTCTCTATTTAGGACGATCGAGGTCCATAGAGTAGGGAATACATATTATATAGACGAAGACCACTGGTTGGTTTCCCCTCCTCAACGAATTATTTTTTTCCTTTTTTTTTTCCATTTAAACATATGACCAATACACGCAAGAGGCATTACACCTTTTGGTTTTGGTTATCCACATTATCATTTATACAAACATGTATGAACAATATAGTCTTGAGGTTTCCATGACCGATTGATTGCATTCTTCATTCTTGGGCACATGATAGACTCTATTTATCCAAATACATGTCTAGATTCTTTTAATAGTGTGTATTAAAAAGATCATGGCGCCAAAAGAATCAATTGTTTAAGTTAAAAGTTATGTGTTGAAAACCATTGCTTTTAATCAAGACATGTTTTATACATGACATTGTTACGCAAGACATTGTTATACATGTCATTGACGTTGGTATACACAAGACATTTTTGGTGGTTATTTGTAAGTGATGAGACGTGTGTAATATGATAAAAGCATGGTGGATACGCCGCTGGTACTTCCTATATATAAGTGCTTATATTATATTGCATATCGTGGTGTTATTCAAATCTCTTCGACAAAGACAAGACACGACATTTTCGCACAAGACACGACATCCTCTACACAAGACATAATATTCTATTTCGAGACATGATATATTTATACACTACATTTTCATTGGTTATTTATTTAACCATACATTATTCTTTTATATCATCTGATTTTCATATCTATCTTCATATGATTTTATAAAAGAACTCGATCATAACTAGAGCCAATATTGTTGGTTACACTTGATGCTTTCACGATATCTCAAGGGTTGTTCCATAATGGGTAACACCCGAATTCAAACACACTGAGTGTTACATTTTAGGTTTAGCCTCGGAGATCCGAAGCATGACAGCATCATCCCTCCCTACCGCAATCACTCAAACAATAACTCTCGCCATGAGAGAAATGAAGGCAACTGCTGCCATAAACGATTTTGGTACCAGGATGTATGCTGGTAACTTGTCGAAATCCTAAATGTGAATAAGTGTGTGTGTGGTTAGAACTATGAATACTCCATAAAATCCCAATGAAGTCATGAGTACGTACACTCTACGATCATCATGTATCAATTTTATTAATACCAACACCAAGCTTAACTAGTGTCTTTAGTTGTTATACATATACTCGAATTAGAGTCATGTTGGACACACATTACTATATCAAGTTAGCTAATGGGGAATTAGCTGAGACATATCAAATCATTAAGGGCCACCGGTATGTATCCTATTCGTCAACATTTCACATCCATGTTATTTTATACAATTGGCAATTTTAGCTTCATCTCAACATTTCACATACATGAGTTTCATGGCTAGGGACGGGATTGTCCTAGCTACAATTAGGGATTGGGTTATCCTACATCTAAACATATGGTTAGGATATCCAACATCTAAACATATGGATTGCGTTATCCTACATTTAAACATAGGGTTCCTAAGACTATACAGTGAAGTCCTCGCCACACAGAATTTAAAATGTACTTGGTCTAGAGTCACGTAAGCTAGACGTCTCCTCATTCTATAGAATTGGCAAACGGTAAACTAGCCGAGTCAGGAGCAGAAATTTCATATCGATCTCTTACCCATTGAGTTGGGTATTTTTGACGTAGTGGTTGGCATGGATCGGCTATCCAATAATCGAGCCAAAGTCTTCTGTCATGAGAAGATCATTTGCTTACCACTACCGAATGAAGATACACTTGTTATCCATGGAGAAAAGCGCAACACATCATTGCGGATCATCAATTGCATGAAGGCATAGAAGTGCTTACGAAAAGGTTGTACTGCCTTCCTAGCACGAGTTGTCGACAAGAAGGCCGTTGGGCCGCAGCTGACAGATATTCCTGTGGTAAAAGAAATTACTGAAGTCTTGCCAGGACTACCACCATATCAACAAGTCGAGTTTCACATCGACTTGGTACCTGGAGCCGCACCCATAGCCAAATCTCCATGTCGATTAGCACCTTTTGAACCTTGTAGTTGACCGAATGAGGATGTTGTGATTTCATAACCCCTACTCTATACCACTATACATCTTTATAAAGGTTTTGGGGGTGGAAAGACATGCAAGTTTTGCAAAAATGCACAACATTTCGATGAACGAAAAATTCATATTTCTAAACCATGTTACAAATGAATTTCCAACTAACTCAAATGGTTTATGAAAGGTTCTAGCCTCTACTCTAAGATAGACTTACGATCGGAGTATCATCAGTTACGAATTCAAGAGGAAAGCATACCGAAAACGGCTTTAAGACTCGTTGCGGTCATTACGAGTTTCTCGTTATGCCCTTTGGTTTAACGAACGCACTAGCGGTCTTCATGGATTTAATGAATCGTGTGTGCAAGCCGTATCTCGACAAATTCGTCATGGTGTTTATTGACGACATTTTGATATACTCTCGATCGACTGATGAACATGAGCAACATTTGAGAACCATTTTAGAGTTGTTAAAGACAATAAATTCGCCCCAAATCGAAAAACAAGATATAGCCTTACAACTTATTCTTAAGGTTGGTGCATAGTATTTTACAATCTTATCATTATCCGACGATACCGATGACTCTGTTGTAGACTATGATGCTTCGCATCAAGGATTGGGTTGCGTACTCAAGAAATGTGAAAAAGTTATTGTGTACACGTCGCGCCCAATTAAAAAGTTCATGAGAAGAACTATACCACTCTCGACCTTGAGTTAGGCGTGGTGGTATTCGCTTAAAAATTATGGCGACATTATTAATATGGTACTTAATGCATTATTTTCACGGATCATAAAAGTCTTCAACACATATGCAACCAAAAAGAATTAAATATACGTCAACGATGTTTGTTGAATTGTTGAACGACTATGATTGTGAAATAAAGTACCATCCGGGCAAGGCAAACGTTGTAGCAGATGCCTTGAGCCGCAAGGAACGAGTTAGAACACTGAGAGTTCAAGCATTAGAGAAGATGATTCACAAGCGCTCAAGGAAGAGCATATTCAAGCAAAAACACTTCGAGGCATGAAGAAACAATTCGTGTAAAGAAGATGGAACTTTATACCTTATGAGTCGAAATTGGGTTCTATTCTTTGGCGGCCTTCGAGATGATATTTTGAGGAAGCACATAGGCCTAAGTAGTGAAAGAATACTACTGGTGGCCTAACCTCAAAAGTGATATCGCGACTTATATCGGAGAATGCTTGACTTGCGCGAAAGTCAAAGTCGAGTAGCAAAATCCCTCGGACTTGTTACAACAACCCGAGATTCCCGTTTGGTAATGGGAACAAATATCGATGTACTTCATTACGAAGTTACTCAGGACCTCAAGAGGCCACTACATGATATGTGTAATCATCGATAGACTAACAAAGTCCACGCACTTCTTACCGATTTGGTAGAAGGATAATACTGAGAAACTAGCAGAACTCTATCTCAAAGAAATAGTGGCTCGTCATGGAGTGCCTATTTCAATCATTTCAGACCGAGACGGTCGTTTTATTTCTAGAATTTGGAAATCATTTCAACAGGCCTTTGGATCTCATTTGAATCCAAGTACAGCCTTTCATCCATAAACTGACGGCCAGAGCGAACGGACAATCCAAACACTCGAATATATGTTTCACGCATGTGTTATGGATTTAGGCGGCAATTGGGATACTCATCTACCTTTAGTTGAGTTTTCCTACAATAACAGCTACAATACTAGTATACAATCTGCACCGTTTGAAGCTCTTTATAGTCGAAAGTGTCGCTCTCCGCTATGTTGGGCGGAAACAGGCGATAGTTAAATAATTGGTCCGAAACTAATCCAAGAGACTACGGATAAAAATTTTTCAGACCCGAGACCGTATCAAGACGGCTCGCGATCGACAAAAGTGCTACGCAGATAAAAGACGAAAACCATTATCTTTCGAGGTTGGAGACAAAGTCTTGTTGAAAAGTCTCGCCTTGGAAGGGCGTATCAAGGTTTGGTAAACGTGGAAAGCTTAACCCACGTTACGTTGGACCATTTGAAATCTTGGAAAAGATTGGCACCGTTTTCTACAAACTAAAGTTACTAGAAGAACTAAGTAGAGTACACGACATATTTCATTTGTCGAATCTCAAGAAGAGTCCAACGCAAGAAACAGTTTTCATCCCGAAGGATGAGGTTCATATAGATAACAAACTCCAATTCGCCAAAGCACCTGTTGAGGTCATGGACCAGAAGGTCCAGAAAATACAAAGGAGTCGTAACAAATTAGTAAAAATTCGTTGGAACTCTCGACACGGACCCGAGTATACTTGGGAACGAGAACATTAAATCAAAGCCAAATACTCTCACCTGTTTGAGAACAATCCTGCAAAGGATGACTCATCTTGAATTTCGGGACGAAATTCTCAATAACAGGGGGAGAATGTGACAACTGCCACTTTCGGGTAAATTACTTACATTTAAAACGATGATTTACATTATACAAGTATGTATTCTGAATATTCGGACTGCATGATTACATGTTATACATTTTAGAAAACTCATGGAATATTCGTTTATTATTACACATGATTCACTTTTATCGGGTACATTTGAAATAGTGCAAACAATTCACCGAAACAACTAGAGTAGTGCCTAGTGAACTAGAGTGCTGACGAAACTACGGATCCGCAGAAAACATCTAAAATGACATCTTTAGGACTCGGATGAGAGTCCAATATCAATTATATATTAAACCCTTTATGGGAATACAAGAGTTCGGTTAATATTTTACCAATGCCCGGTAGCACTAAAAACTGTCCGAAATGCGCTAAAAGTGACAATTTCATAAATTTCCGCAAAATTCAGCAATTGTATTTTTATTACAAGATGCAAAAATTGATGTTTAGGCACCAATTTCATATAAAGATACTTAAGGAATATCCATTACACACGTAACTGGAATTTTCCCTACAACTTCCTTAAGCGTACCTTTCGACTATCTACTTGCAAAACGAGCGCTATACATCGAGCCGAACTATATTTTGACACATGTAGCGAACTAGTGATTATTATTTTTGGTCTTGTAAAGCTAGTTTATGGTCTTTGCAAGTCAAGAAACATCTCAGAAAATTGCAAACCCTTAACACCAAAATACTTACATCTTATACTTCATTTGAAACCTTAAAAATAACTAAGTTATTTTTACCACATGAGACCCCCCCCCCCCATCTTGTAACCGTGAACAAGGGGTCCCACCCCCTTGTTTAAGTTGTTAAATATCTAGATATTACTTAGTTGTTGCAAGTGGATTTGTATGGTAAATTATTACAACACTTCTTCACTAAGTTACTACCACTTTTACACCTTATCTTTCACTCACATAAGAACTCTTTCAATCTTCATCTTTTCACCAAGAACACCTTCAAAAACCCATTTATTTTTATCACCTTCTTCATGATCAAGATGGATTTCCAAGTAACATAAGGTGATCTAAAGCTATTGGAAGTAAAAGGAAGGGTTTTCATCCATACCAAAGTGTTCTACCATCAAGATTATCATCTTCTTAGTTCTTAATAATCTCTAAGATCATCCCTAGCCTAGTGCTAGAAGTAAGCTTCTATAACTATTTTTTTTTTATATACAAATGTATTATGATTATGATTGTTATTATTACTAATAATAACCAAGGAAATCATACATAATAAACATGAAGAAAATACAAAGAAGCAAAGATAAAAATCATGATATAATTATGATTGTTTATATTATGATCTAAGACTTGATATATGCTTATTTAGTCTTGTTATGATGTTTATGATGCAAATAAATTATTAGAAGATGTTTTAAGTTATGATCTAAAAATTATGCATGTTTATGTTAAAGGGTTTTTAACATAAAGGATTAATGGATGATCATAACTATTGATCTTGTGAAAATATATAAGGTTTTTGGTTAAAAACAATACTCTCACAAGATTATAAAAAGTAACATACAACTAGAGATTTTTATAAAAGTTGTTAAAACTAAAATTAAACTTGGTTTTTGAACTTGTTAGCATATGAAATAATCATGGTTAAAACCCTACATGATTTGGATATCATCTTGATAATTTCATGTTATAAAAGTCTCATATGTTTAGTTAAGTTGTAGAGTAAATTGGTGGTGATTTGATAAAGAAAATGATATGTTTATAAAACATGGTTAGAATAAAATACAAAGGTTATATAGCCATTTTTCATAAAAACTTTATTTTATAAAGTAACAACATTTTTGGTTGTATTTAGACAAGAGAAATATATATATATTTTTTTTAGAAAAATATATATTTGGTGATTTAACAACTTATGTGCTATGTGATTATTTGATGGTATTAGTTATATATATCAAAGATAGGAACTTTATTACAATGGTAATAATGAACACATGATACATAATAATCAAAGTCTTATAAGACTTCACATAATTACGCCTTAAAACGAGTTACGGACGATTCGAATAATCGGACACCAATTATGGTCAAAATGAACGACGGACGACTACATAAGTGAATTGCCAATCCGGGGAGTTACTACGACGTTTAGACGATTTATCGACACGAAATATAAGTATCCTATCAATAACAAATTTCGGATGTTTATAAACTTATAAAAACAAGTATGTTTTTATTTACTAACAAGTATACTTAGTAAATTTTTATAAAAAGGTTTTTATAAAAATAAATGGGCTTATTATACTAGTGGGCTATTTTTATAACAAATGGGCTTATATTACTTAAAGGGCTATTTTACTTAATGGGCTTATCTTCATAATGGGCTTAACATAAATTCATGGGCTAAGCCCAAATACTAAACATATGGGCCAAAGCCCAACACTATTCAAGCCCAACACTATTCAAGCCCAACACTATTCAAGCCCAATTCAAGCCCAACACTATTTGAAGCCCAACACTATTTGAGGCCCAACACTATTTGAGGCCCAACACTATTTGAGGCCCAACACTATTTGAGGCCCAACACTATTGAGGCCCAACACTATTTAAGGCCCAGCACTATTTAAGCCCAATAACTTGAAAACATGGGCTTGGCCCAATGTTACCATTATTGGAAACACAACTATACAATTGATACATATAAGACACGAAATTCAGCGGACTAGATCCGACTAAACAACTCATTCATCGAATACACAGTTAACGAACAGTAAAGACATACAAGTCTTACACATATTGAAGACACAAGACTTGTACTCAAGTTCTTTACAAAGACCGAAGTGTCTAACAAAAATAAGAACATTTGTAGGTCGCAACGCTATTCAGGACGACCGCACGTGAGATCTTATTTACTTCTATTCACGGACGCAATTCTATGAGTTCATGTTCCCCTATTCATTTAAATGTTTTACAACTTTACAACTATCGGGGAAGATACATGTTCAGAGTATGTTAAAGTTAGGTAATGAAACACCATAGATCATGTGCGAATTAGGGCCATACTATAAGCACCATTAATCCTGTTTGGACCTAGGTACAAGGGGTTAGATCTAATGGGTATTGGCGAGCCCCACTCTTGGTCGTGGACCCATACAGAAGAGTGCGTTTGTGTCCCAGTCGAAAGGAATCGACATAAAATCGTCTAGGGTTGGATTGCTTCCTAATTCGTCACACATATTAATGTCCTCGCGAAACATTAATGATCAACGATTTCATTGACGCTTTACATACTACATCATACATACAGATACATTTTATACAATTCACATGTTGTGGATACAGTTTATACATCATACATACAGATACATTTTATACAATTCACATGTTGTGGATACAGTTTATACATCATACATACAGATACATTTTATACAATTCACATGTTGTGGATACAGTTTATACATCATACATACAGATACATTTTATACAATTCACATGTTGTGGATACGGTTTATACATCATACATACAGATACATTTTATACAATTCACATGTTGTGGATACGGTTTATACATCATTCATACAGATACAGTTTATACAACTCACATTTTACAGATACAGTTTATACAACTCACATTTTACAGATACATCTCATACAGCTAAACTGCATGAACTCGCTCAACTTTTGTTGATGTTTTCAAACTTAACATGTATTTCAGGAAATTAGTGGACCTGACAGACATTTCAGTCAAGGAAAGCAAGTATCAAGACTCCATGCCACCATTTGAAGGGTTTGCCCGTTATATACCGCCTCTTTGCGGTGATATAGTGGTCAAAGCCTTGACATTTTAAGACTTACATTTTGATGTATAGAACGATGAAAACGCATTTTCATTTGATGGTTTGTAACAAATACATTTAACTTATGTTGCGTTCTTTCGAAACAATTATGACAATGGCATTGGAGCTTGTTTTTATTCATTTAGTATTGTTCACTTATATTGTTATGCAATGAGAACTGATCAGATCACACCTCGCGCTTCCGCTACGAGCAGGTGTGACATCGAGTTCTTCAACCTCAAGATGACGGGGTCCGAAATTGAGGCGTACACTAAGAGATCGAATGAGCTTGCCTTACTGTGTCCTACTATGGTGGACCCTCCATTTAAGCGTATTGAACTCTTTCTCAAGGGCTTGGTGCCAGAGATCCAAAGCCATGTGACTTTAGCAAACCTTACTACTATCCAGCAGGTTGTTCAGTTGGCTCACCGTCTTACTGACCAAGCGGTGGAGCAGAACAAGTTGCCAAAGCGCATAGGTGCGGCAATTACTTCAGGTGCTCTTAGCGACAACAAACGGAAATGGGATGGAACTTCAAGCAAGGGTTCGACTTCTGTTCAGTCCCAGCCTCAGCAGAGAAAGACTGATGACTACAAGAGCCCTAGTCAGCAATCATCTGGTGGTCAAAGTCATGGTGGGTACAAAGGGAATCACCCCAAATGCAATCGCTGCAGCCTGCACCACAGCGGGCCATGCACCAGGGGTAACTGTCATCGGTGCAACAAGCCAGGTCACGCTGCAAAGGATTGCAGGAGCTTATACCCCGCCAATCAAAATCGTCAGCAAGCTCAACAGAACCAACGCCAGCAGCTGCAGCAGGGTGAAAACAAAGGGTGCTTTCAGTGTGGAGCTGAGGGCCACTTCAAGAGAGATTGTCCCCAACTGAACAGGAACCAGAACAACAACAACAATAACAACAATCAGGGGAATGGTAACAATGGGAACAACAACAACAACAATGGAGCCAGGGGGCGGGCGTTTGTGATTGGCCAAGGTGAAGCAAGGAATGACCCCAATGTTGTGGCGGGTAAGTTCCTTCTCGACGACTTTTATGTTACACTTTTATTTGATTCGGGTGCCGATACTAGCTACGTGTCACTAAAAGTTAGTCAAATGCTTAAGCGTATTCCAACACCTTTGAACGACAAGCACACTGTAGAGCTAGCAAATGGTAAGAGTTTAGAAGCCACACACATAGTCCAGGGGTGTAAACTTGTTCTTGCTAACCAGAATTTCTCTATTGACCTCATTCCTATCGTCCTGGGTATTTTCGACGTTGTCATTGGGATGGATTGGTTATCCCAACACCGAGCAGAGATTCTTTGCAACGAGAAGATTGTTCGTATTCCTGGTTCCGGCGGTGAACCTCTCATGATTCGCGGCGACAAGAGGAGTGCGGTTGAGAACGTCATCTCTTTCCTTAAGGCCCAGAAGTGCTTACGAAAGGGCCACACTGCCATTTTGGCTCTCGTTACTGACACCTCGGAAAAAGAGAAAAAGAGAGAAGATTTTCCAGTTGTACGCAACTATCCGGAGGTATTTCCTGAGGAACTACCTGGACTTCCACCTCATCGCCAAGTCGAGTTTCAGATTGAACTCGCTCCTGGAGCTGCGCCTATAGCTCATGCACCTTATCGCTTAGCTCCATCAGAGTTGAAAGAACTCTCTACGCAACTACAAGAACTCTTGGATAAGGGTTTTATTCGTCCTAGCTCATCGCCCTGGGGAGCTCCAGTTCTGTTTGTGAAGAAGAAAGACGGTACCTTCAGAATGTGCATCGACTACCGGGAACTCAACAAGGTGACGGTGAAGAATCGTTATCCTCTACCACGTATTGACGACTTGTTCGACCAACTGCAAAGGGTCGAGCTACTATTCGAAGATTGATTTGAGATCGGGATATCACCAACTGAGAGTCCGAGAGGAGGACGTCTCCAAGACAGCTTTTAGAACTCGATATGGCCACTATGAGTTTTTGGTTATGCCTTTTGGGCTGACGAACGCACCTGCGGTTTTCATGGACTTGATGAATCGGGTGTGCAAACCTTATCTGGACAAGTTCGTCATAGTCTTCATCGACGACATCCTGATCTATTCTAAGAGTCAGGAGGAACACGAGCAGCATCTACGACTTATTCTGGAACTCATTCGAACCGAACAGCTTTACGCAAAGTTCTCGAAATGCGACTTCTGGCTTCGAGAAGTCCATTTCCTAGGCCACGTGGTAAACAAGGATGGGATTCACGTTGACCCATCCAAGGTAGACTCTATTAAGAACTGGCCTGCACCTCGTACACCAAAGGAAATTCGCCAATTCTTGGGATTGGCAGGTTACTACAGGAGGTTCATTAAGGATTTTTTCTAAGATCGCACAGCCTCTCACCTCGCTAACGCAGAAAGGCGTTGTTTATCGCTGAGGAAATGCACAGGAGTTAGCATTTCAGCACTTAAAGGATAGACTTTGCAGTGCACCTATCCTTTCATTACCAGAGGGCACAGATGATTTTGTGGTTTACTGTGACGCATCAATTCAGGGTCTTGGTTGTGTATTGATGCAAAGAGATAAAGTTATAGCCTACGCCTCACGCCAACTTAAAGTTCATGAAAAGAACTACACTACGCACGACCTAGAGCTGGGAGCTGTTGTTTTTGCACTTAAGTTATGGCGGCATTATCTGTACGGTACCAAGTGCGCCATCTACACCGACCACAGGAGCCTCGAGCATATCTTCAAGCAGAAGGAACTAAACATGCGACAACGACGATGGGTCGAGCTACTGAATGACTACGAGTGCTCAATCAGGTATCACCCGGGCAAGGCCAATGTTGTGGCTGACGCCCTCAGTCGAAAGGACACTACACCTAAGCGCGTGCGAGCTTTACAACTCACTATACATTCTAGTCTTCCTTCCCAAATACGAGACGCCCAGCTAGAGGCATTGAAACCAGAAAAACGTCAGGGCTGAAGCCCTGCGCGGATCAGGGCAACGCTTAGAACAGAAGGAAGACGGTGCTTACTACGTAACGGGACGCATTTGGGTCCCACTCTATGGCAACCTAAGAGAGCTTGTGATGGATGAAGCACACAAGTCTCGCTACTCGGCACACCCTGGTTCGGATAAGATGTACCACGATATCAAAACTACGTATTGGTGGCATAGCATGAAGGCCCACATAGCAACCTACGTCAGTAAGTGTTTGACTTGTGCGAGAGTCAAGTTGGAATACCAGAAACCCTCAGGCCTACTCCAGCAACCAGAGATACCACAATGGAAATGGGAGCAAATTTCCATGGATTTCGTTACTGGCCTGCCTAGATCCCAGCGCGGAAACGATACTATTTGGGTGATCGTGGATCGACTCACAAAATCTGCACACTTCCTGGCTATCAAGGAGACGGATAAATTCTCCACTCTTGCAGAAATATACCTCAAGGAAGTTGTCTCGAGGCACGGGGTGCCCACCTCTATTATCTCGGATCGAGATGCGCGTTTTACTTCAGAGCTGTGGCAAGCAATGCACAAATCCTTTGGCTCACGATTGGACATGAGCACAGCATATCACCCTCAGACGGACGGGCAGTCCGAGCGCACTATTCAAACCTTAGAAGACATGCTTCGTGCATGTGTAATCGACTTTGGCAACAGCTGGGAAAAGCATCTGCCACTTGTGGAATTCTCGTATAATAACAGCTACCACACCAGCATTAAAGCTGCTCCGTTTGAGGCATTGTACGGACGTAAATGCCGGTCACCTCTTTGTTGGGCAGAGGTGGGAGATAGTCAGATCACTGGTGCAGAACATGTGGTAGACACAACCGAACAAATTGCTCAAATACGAAAACGCATGGCGGCAGCTCGTGATCGTCAGAAAGTCTACGCCGATAAGGGCAGGAAACCACTAGAGCTCCAGGTTGGGGAGCGGGTACTACTCAAAGTTTCACCCTGGAAGGGTGTGGTTCGTTTTGGTAAACGAGGCAAACTTAACCCACGATACGTTGGACCTTTCGAAATCATTGAGAAAATAGGCAGGGTGGCCTACAGACTGAACTTACCAGCAGAACTCAGTGCAGTTCACAACGTTTTCCACGTGTCGAATCTGAAGAAGTGTCTGTCAGATGAGACCCACATAGTTCCTCTGAAGGAACTCACTATCGACGAGCAGTTACGATTCGTCGAGGAACCAGTCGAAATCACGGACTGGGATGTTAAGGTCCTCAAGAGCACTAGAATACCTCTCGTTCGAGTTCGTTGGAACTCACGTCGCGGCCCAGAGTTCACCTGGGAACGCGAAGATCGGATGAAACAAAAGTATCCCCAACTGTTCGCAAACAGTACACCCACTACTGAGGCTGAAGCTACGGAATTTCGGGCAGATCAACGGGGGGTGGATGTGACACCCCAGGAAAACCGGGAAAACCATACAACTTAACTAGCTTCCTCAGTGAGTGCTTACCAAATTTCGGGATGAAATTTCTTTCAACTTGGGGATGATGTGACAACTCGAAATTTAGAACCTTTCGTTGTATCTTGGTGTAACTTGCTTGAAACGTTATGTGATTAGTTAACTTGTTGGTTTAATGATATAAGTGAACATCCTATGTGATTATGTGTTATGCGTATATGTATGCTTGTATGTATAGTATGTGTTTAAGTGAGCCGAGAACCATGAACACGACTCGAGACCATGCGGTCTCGAGTGAACAATGAAACAGTGGGCCGGATGGGCCACGCACCTCATTTAACCCAACCGAAAGCCCATTAGGGTGCACCAATGTGGAACAAGTATATAATCCTTGATGATGACCAACCTTGCCATTTTTCTTTGGACAACACACACTCTCCTACACACACACTCTCACATTCTCTCACTAAAACCCTAGACACCAAACATCACATTTCTTCTCCTTCTTCTCGGATCAAACCGGAGACCACAAGGACCCTCGGATCAACTCGCACACACCCCTTTCGGAAGCTCCATTCTTCACCACTACCTCTCTAACCGGTTAGTGATTCATGTTAGATGTTGTGTTTCGGTTTGATGTATGATGAAGATTATGTGATAATATGTTTACTTGTTAAGCTTTATGCATGATGAATACACCCTTCTTGAGTAATCGGTTCATAAGTGCTTCATGTTATGTGTTTATATTCGGTCGATGAGGATTATATGATAATGTATTGATTTTGTTAGGATGAATAATGTATGCTTAACTATGAATGAGTGTAATCGGTTCTATATAGGCTCAATTCCGAATGGTTTGGTTATGTTTAGGAGGGTTGTGTTCAATGAAATCGGATTAACACATGTTGATGATAAATCCTATATAAGTATGCTATTGTATTGATCGAACATGATAGATGTATGAGCCGATGATGTTACTAACTTGAGTTCATGCCATAATAGATTTTCTTGATGAAGCATGTTGATTATAGTATGATGAACTACTTGAATATTTGAAGAACATGATGAATATGATATGAATGTGGCTTGAATATTTGAAAACTTGTTGTTTGATCCGTTTTTGGTTAGTAGTAGACAAGGAAACATGTTTGTGAAATATCATTGGTTAGTACATTATCTCATGAACATGAAATTCTATTGGTTTAGTACATGTACCAGCGATCAGCAGATGTGTCTGTCGAGACCCTTGGTCTCGACTCGGGATCACCACATGTCAACTCGAGATCACGGTTTCGACACAAGGTTGCGAGTCGAGAACCTATAGTCTCGACTCGAAACCACACTTGATCAGCACACAAACCTCACGACTCGAGACCATGCTTGCGAGTCCGGTTGCGACTCGAGACCAATACATGCATGACCCGAGACCACCTTAGTTGCGACTCGAGATCTTGTGGACTACAACTCGAGACCGCACAATCTCGACTAGAGACCGCACAGTCTTGACTCGAGACCATATGCATGTACACACTATTTGGACTTTCACACTGTTACGGGCCTAAGTGATTGGGCCGAACAGATGGGCCGCATGTGCTACTGTTAATTGAGTATGTTGTGCACTGTTGTTGAACTACCATGATAAACGTGTATGCCATGATCGTTACTTGTGTATGAATACGTGTAGAAAATACGTGCACCACTTGGTTTGAACCTGACTTGAATGGTATCTATGTTAGGACGTAATTGATCACTTACAACTTGATTGACCTTTCTGTGTATCTGCCGAGCAAACCAAGGTGAGTTCACACCCTCTACAAAGCATGGGATTCCCAGGGGTCGGGAATTGGGGTTAAGGAACATGGGTTCCTCGTCCTCCTTGGGTAGGACAGCATTGGTTCAGGAATGTAATTCCTCCTCCTCATGGACAGATAACTCGTACTAGACCAAAACTCTATCACGAAGTCCCTCCTTTTTATATCGACTTAATCGCCGGGCCAATGGCGAGTGGGTCATTAGTTAGATAGCGCTATTTAGGTTTGACAAACCTCACACCGTGCCGCAGAGGACGGGCGTGAACTAATGGACTATGGCACGTCGGTGATGATAGACACCGACGCTAAGGGCACATAAACATGACTAACGTCAGTAGTCGATATGGTAACGAGTCTAGTGTATACATGGGGTAGCCCCCACGGCCGAAATGCCAGATAACTAACACGGGGTAGCCCCCACGGCTGGATTGCCAGAATAACCGGGAATAAACAAGTCACGTTTTTCAACTATGGGGTAACCCCCACGGCAGGATGCCAGATAACGAAAACTGTTTTCGAAACAACTTAAAACGAACACCCAACCGTGAACTCACTCAACTTGTTGTTGACTCGTTACTACATGCTTTGCAGGTCTTCAGGTACTTAGCTGGAGCTTGCATGGAAGAGAGAGTCGTTGTGGGACATGGACGGCTGTGTGCCATGTTAAACTTTGAAACAATTAAACTTATGTTTTGGTTTTAAGACTTATGCTTCCGCTTGCAACTTAAACTACGTTTTGTTTGAACACCAATTGTATTGGTTGGATTTTTATAACTACTTATATGTTTGTTCAATATGATTGGTGGCTGGATCCTGGTCAGTCACGCCTCCAAGCGGTGGTACTCCGCAGGTGGATTTTGGGGGTGTGACAAAACCCTACCGTGGTTACCAAACAACATCAGTTACATAATCAAACTAGTCACATATATGTACACAATAACTCACGTATTCGTATATAGTTTGCATCTAACACAAGATCACCGAACATCATATATCAAACACCCTGTTCTATACATGTTCACGTCCATGCATAACATGCAATAACACACAGCAGTTAACTGGGCTATCTACCAAAGCCCAAGCCCAAAAGGTTACCCTTCGGCGAAGGACCACCCGGCGAATAACCCTTTCGAAGAAATACCTCTCTTTCGTCGTCATCACAGGTGGCGAAACACCCATCTTTTATCGACATCAACTATAACGAAACAACCATCTTTCGTCGACATTAACTATGAAGAAACAACCATCTTTCGTCGACATCAACTATGACGAAACATCATCACTATTTCGTCGAGGTCAGTTAACAGATCCTTGATTTCATAGCATCAGTTACACATCTTCAAAACAATGGATCAACGCCGGTTACATTATAGTGTTCCTAGCAAATCTTTAATCGTTGTTTATCCTCACAACTAACAAACCTCAACATTAACATTGTTACACAATAACAGGGACTCAAACATGATAACAGGCATCGATCAAAATCTATTACTGATTCATAATTACAGGTTTCCACTGCTAACCCTAGGTCATCAACAACATTAACAATTCAACCATAGCTTCACGTCATGATCAATCGCATAATCCAAACATACAATTCTATGAACGAAACCCTAGTTACGAAAACATTGCAACACAATATCACGTATCGGGATTAATTCACCTACAATATCAAGACACTAACCGATAAACAAGATAGTACGAGGGGTCTTGAGAATCGGAAAGAGATGCTCGAATGCTTGAGAGCTTCACAGGGAATCAAGTTGCCGTCAACCAGGAAGGAATGGGAGACTCTGGGGTTTTTAGTTTACGTCTAATGATCATGAGGGGTTATAACACACAACAGTTTGGGCCGCGAAAAACATTGGGCCGAAGCCCGCTACAGCGAAAAACCAATCTCGACGAAAATCCATCTTTCGTCGAGATTACATGTGGTGAAAGTCCTGATTTTCGTCAGGATGGACTTGTGACGGGTTTTAGTTTACACAACACTTTTAAACAACCAAATATACTCATACATAATAAGCAACCAAACATTACACATAAACATTGATCATTCACATAACTACACTCGACATCACATGAACCCAATTGTAAAACAGGATTATGAAATCAGTGACGTGTACGGAAAAGACCTTGAAATCTCGGATTGTCACATCATCCCCAACTTGAAAGAAATTTCATCCCGAAATTTGACAAGTAATCCAAAATAGCAAGACGTTAACTTAGGATGACTGTGGATTTTCCGCGGGTACCACATCATCCCCAACTTGAAAGGGAATTTTGTCCCGAAAGTTATGCCAGACTTAGATTTGCCAGACTTGGACTTGTCATCTGGGAATAAATGTGGGTACTTGAGCTTCATCTGATCCTCGCGTTCCAATGTGAACTCCGGTCCGCGTCTTGAGTTCCAACGAACCCTCACGACCGGAATTCGGCTATGCTTACGGACCTTGACCTCCCGGTCCATAATTTCTATTGGTTCTTCTTTAAACTGCAACTTGTCGTCGATTTTCAGCTCTTGAAACGGTACCACAAGTGTTTCATCAGACAAGCACTTCTTTAACTGGGAGACATGGAAGACATCATGGACGTTACCCAACTCAGCAGGTAACTCCAACTTGTAGGCCACTTTACCAATTCGCTCCAGAATTTAAAATGGCCCACCATAGCGAGGATTAAGCTTGCCGCGTTTTCCAAAACGCACTACACCCTTCCAGGGTGAGACTTTCAACATAACACGGTCACCAACTGCGAATTCCAAAGGCTTCTTACGCTTGTCAGCGTAGCTTTTCTGACGGTCGCGCGCTGCTGCCATACAGTTCCTAATCTGTACAATCTTTTCTGAAGTTTCAAATACAAGCTCCGGACCTGTGATCTGGCTGTCACCCACCTAGGCCCAACAAAGAGGTGAACGACATTTTCGTCCGTACAATGCTTCGAATGGAGCTGCCTGGATACTGGTATGGTAGCTATTGTTATAAGAAAACTCTATCAAGGGTAAGTGTTTCTCCCAACCCTTGCCAAAATCAATCATGCACGCTCTCAGCATGTCTTCAAGTGTCTGGATGGTTTGCTCACTTTGACCATCCGTCTATGGGTGATAAGCAGTGCTCATGTCGAGACGCGAGCCGAACGATTTGTGCATCGACTGCCACAAGTCTGAAATGAAATGCGGGCCACGGTCAGAGATAATGGAGGTTGGCACCCCGTGCCTAGAAACCACCTCCTTAAGATAAACAGCAGCTAGTTGCGAGAACTTATCCGTTTCCTTGATTGCTAGAAAATGTGCTGACTTCGTGAGACGATCAACTATCACCCAGATGGTATAGTTTCCATTTTTTGTTCTCGGCAAGCCCGTGACAAAATCCATTGCTATCTGCTCCCCTTTCCACATGGGTATTTCTGGTTGCTGAAGTAATCCAGATGGTTTCTGGTATTCCACCATGACTTTTGAACACGTCAAGCATTTACTAACATACGTCGCGATGTGAGCTTTCATCTTCGGCCACCAATACATGACTTTGAGATCTTGATACATCTTATCCGAACCCGGGTGAACAGAGTATCGAGACTTGTGTGCTTCATCCATCACAAGCTCTCTAAGATTTCCAAACAAAGGAATCCATGTTTGCTCCATGCAATAGAGAATACCATCCGATCTCTCTACAAGTCGTGTTTCCATGCCCCTCAAGTACTCTGCTTCAATGTTTTCCTCTTTCAACGCTTCGGTTTGTGCAGAACGAATCTGGTCAGGCAAATTAGAATGAATGGTGAGCTGCAAGGCGCGAACATATTTGGGTTTCAATTCCTTTCGACTGAGAGCATCAGCTACAACGTTAGCCTTACCCAGATGGTACTTGATTGCACAATCATAGTCGTTTAAAAGTTCTACCTAGCGACGCTGTCGCATAATCAAATCCTTCTGGTCGAAAATATGCTGAAGGCTCCTGTGGTCGGTATAAATAGTGCATTTAGTACCGTACAGGTAATGCCTCCAGATTTTGAGTGCAAACACCACGGCTCCCAACTCTAAGTCGTGTGTCGTATAGTTCCTCTCGTGAACCTTCGACTGTCGCGAGGCGTAGGCTATCACCTTCTCGCGTTGCATCAACACGCACCCGAGACCCAGAATGGAAGCATCACAATATACCACAAAATCTTCTGTTCCTTCAGGTAGAGACAAAATCGGCGCACTGCAGAGTTTCTGTTTCAAAAGTTGGAACGCATCCTCCTGCTTTGATCCCCAAGAATACACCACGCCTTTCTGTGTCAACGAGGTAAGAGGTTGAGCGATCTTCGAGAAATCCTTGATAAGTCTTCAATAATACCCAGCGAGACCGAGAAATTGTCGTACCTCCGAAGGATTCTTTGGTGCCGCCCAATTCCTGATAGCATCAATCTTAGCAGGATCCACGTGTATCCCTGATTCATTAACAACGTGGCCAAGGAAGTGCACTTCTCGTATCCAGAAGTCATACTTAGAGAACTTCGCGTAGAGTTGCTCCTTCCTCAGAAGTTCCAAAATAAGACGCAAGTGCCGCTCGTGGTCCTCCTTGCTCTTAGAGTAGATCAAGATGTCATCAATAAACACGATAACGAAGTCGTCAAGATACGGCTTGCACACACGATTCATAAGGTCCATGAAGACTGCTGGTGCGTTTGTCAATCCGAATGGCATAACCAAAAACTCATAATGTCCGTATCGCGTTCGAAATGCTGTCTTTGGTACATCCTCCTCTCGGACTCTCATCTGATGATAGCTCGACCTTAAATCGATCTTTGAGTAAAAACTTGACCCTTGCAACTGGTCAAACAAGTCGTCAATGCGTGGTAAAGGGTAGCGGTTCTTGACTGTCACCTTGTTGAGTTCTCTATAGTCAATACACATACGGAAAGATCTGTCCTTCTTCTTTACAAACAAAACTGGGGCTCCCCAAGGCGATGAACTGGGTCGGATAAAACCTCTATCCAACAGTTCTTGAAGTTGATTAGATAACTCTTGCAACTCTCCTGGTGCAAGACGATAAGGAGCACGGGCAATCGGAGCTGCTCCTGGCATAAGGTCAATCTGGAATTCCACCTGGCGATGTGGAGGTAAACCGGGTAACTCTTCAGGAAACACGCCAGAAAACTCACGAACTACTGGAAGGTCCTCGATCTTCCTCTCTTCAGGTTGCGAATCGGTAACAAGAGCTAGAATAGCAGGGTAGCCCTTTCGTAGGCACTTCTAGGCTTTCATGGCTGAGATGATGCCGACCATGGCACCACTACGATGATCTTGAATCGATAAAGATTCCCCACTGGGGAGAGGGACACGCACGATTTTCTCTTTACAAAGAATTTCCGCTTGATGCTTAGACAGCCAATCCATGCCAACGACCACATCAAAACTTCCAAGAGTAACGGGGAGTAGGTCAATGTCGAACACTTGACCCATGAGATCAAGTTTATGAGAAGCTTCAATCGATTTACCATCAGCTAATTCTACTACATGCTTATTTACAAGAGGTGTGGGAGTCAACCCTAACTGACGACTGAACCCCGGAGACACATAACTCCAATCGGCACCAGAGTCGAATAAAACAGAAGCAAAAAGATCGTTCACAGAAAACGTATCGGTCACAACGTTGCCATCATTGCGAGCTTCCCCAGCGCCAATAGTAAATACTCTTCCACGTGCCCCGTTCCCACCATTGTTCCCATTATTGTTATTATCAGCGTTGTTGTTGTTGCCAGCATTCTGGTTAAGCTGAGGGCAATCCCGCTTAAAGTGACCCTCGTCTCCACACTGAAAACAGCCCTTATGGTTTCCCTGATTCTGTTGAGGCTGCTGCCTCTCCTGTTTCTGCGGCTACTGTGGCTGCTTTGGGAGCCAAACCCTACAATCTTTAGCCATATAACCCACCTTGTTGCACCTGTGACATACCCGGGTGCACGGCCCGCGATGGTGGAACATACACTTATTACACTTTGGTAGTTTTCCCATCGTAGGAACCCTGATTTGAATTATTGCTCTGGTTCTGATTCACAGAAGACGAATGGCTAAAACTGCGGTTGATACTGTTTCCTGCCCTTTTCTGTGACTGATTCGAGTTGGACACCTTGTCCACTTCATTCCACTTACGTTTGCTGTCAGTGGCAGGAGTAGTAGCCGTACAGTGGTAGAAACACGCGGTGGTAGCGAGCCACGCTCCACCTCCTGGTCTGTGATCTTGTGAGCTAAACGGATGATCTGAGCTAAATTGTTGAGGTTCGCTGCAGTAACCAAACCCTTCACCTGTGGGACCAATCCCTTGATGTATAGCTTAATTCTTCAGTGTAGGGGTCGTGATAAATTCGGGCATATAATAGCTAACTCATGGGACCGTTTTGTGTATGCCTCAATCTTAGAGCCCACCATCTTCAGATCATAATATTCGTTCTCAAGTTTCTGAATCTCATCACGAGGACAATACTCCTCCCTCATCAACTCCTTAAAATCGTCCCAAGTAGTGGCATTCGCCATGTCGATACCCAACATTTGGACCTGGGCATTCCACCATGTCAAGGCATCATCCTGGAGTGTGCCTGAAGCATACTTCACTCTGTCCCCGACAGGACAGTTACACATTGCAAACACTGATTCAGCTTTCTCAAACCAACGCAGGAGTCCCACAGCCCCTTCAGTCCCACTGAAGGTCTGTGGCTTACAATCCCTGAACGTCTTGAACGTACAAGCAGGTGGATGTTTTTTATTCGGATTAGCTTGCTGACCTAAGAACGAAAGAGAATGCAACACATGGGTAAGAGTTGTGTACGCGACACAAGAATAAAGGGTATTTGGCATATATCGTACCAGCTTGATAGGCTGCCAAAGCCTCAGCCACTCGGGTGTTGATCAGGTCAGTCAATTCTGCCTGAGTCATAGCAATGTGTCCACGTTCGTGACCTCGTCCGCTCATGATTCTATATAAGAAGAGGAGAAGGGTTAAGAGTCGAGATAAGGTAGGAGTCAAACCCCACGATGACTTCTACGAACTACTAGTTTACACTAAACAACAGAGCGGGACCCCTTTCACACTCGTCAGGCCTCGCTGGGAATCACATGCACCCCTCATTATTATTATGTGTGCACCCATAATAATTATGCGATTTGCATGTTTATCTCAGCTCCCCCTAACTTATGCTAAAAGATCCCTCAAGTTCTCACAATAAGACAGAACACCACAAACACAAACCACGAAAATCTAACGGAATATCGCACTGTGACTCTATCAATCACATAACTCAGATGAATACTCATGAATTCAATTTGAAATGCTAAGTGTGTGCAACCGCATGCAACATTGTACAGAAGTGTATACTAGATATACTATGTAATAAGTAAACGAGAGACAAACCTTGCAATCTGAAGCTGAGTGTCATGTCGCTTTCTGAACTGTTCGGTTATAGTCTGGTTTTATAAAAATGTTTTAAAACCTAGTTCACTATAACCAGTGGCTCTGATACCAAACTGTCACACCCCCAAAATACCACATGCGGTAACCCCGCTAGGCGTGTGACGTACCAGGATCCAGCCACCAATCACATTGAACTAACCATAATATGTTTAGCAAAATTTCCATTCATTAAATAAAACATCCATAGAACATAATCCAAGTTAAATAGTGACAACGGAAGCAAATAATAATTCATTGTTTAAGTGTTTCAAAACCCAGTGTATATGAATCCAGTAAACAAGACACGCATAGCCCAGCACTTCGACCCATGACCACTCCAGCCATCCAGATAGCAAGTTCCCATCCAAAGTACCTAACGACATGCGAGCATGCAACAAGTGTATCAGACAACGCTGGTGAGTTCATAGTTTTATGAAAACGTTGGTTACCAAATGTTTAGTTTAATCCATTAAATTTAATGTTGATAATATCCCGAATACAAGACGACTCTAGATTATTTTGCCCTTTCTCCAATGCTCCAATCAAAGCATTGGTCATGACTAGGTCATTAGTTCACACCCGTCCTCTCAGGTACGGGGTGAGGGTGCCAAACCTAAGTAGCGCTACCAACTAATACCCTGTTACCTCTCAGGTAATAAACAACAAGGAGGGACTTTAATGGTGATAGGATGAGTATATTATCCAACATTTCCCGATTTTACCCACAAGACATATTCCTCTCAGGAATACCCATGATTTACCCAAAACCTATCCCTCTCAGGGATACCCACAGTCTGTCCCAACCACCGGGACGCATGCTCAAGAGGAATGAACTCACCTTTGATTTGCTCGGTATGTTTAATTACCTGTCCAAGTTGGTCAACCCAAACCCTACCGTGGTTACCAAACAACATCGGTTACATAATCAAACTAGTCACATATATGTACACAATAAGTCACGTATTCGTATACAGTTTGCATCTAACACAAGATCACCGAACATCATATATCAAACACCCTGTTCTATACATGTTCACGTCCATGCATAACATGCAATAACACACAGCAGTTAACTGGGCTATCTACCAAAGCCCAAGCCCAACAGGTTACCCTTCGGCGAAGGACCACCCGACGAATAACCCTTGCAACGAAATACCTCTCTTTCGTCGTCATCACAGATGGCGAAACACCCATCTTTCGTCGACATCAACTATGACGAAACAACCATCTTTCGTCGACATCAACTATGACGAAACAACATCACTGTTTCGTCGAGGTCAGTTAACAGATCCTTGATTTCATAGCATCAGTTACACATCTTCAAAACAATGGATCAACGACGGTTACATTATAGTGTTCATAGCAAATCTTTAATCACTGTTTATCCTCACAACTAACAAACCTCAACATTAACATTGTTACACACTAATAGGGACTCAAACATGATAACAGGCATCGATCAAAATCTATTACTGATTCATAATTACAGGTTTCCACTGCTAACCCTAGGTCATCAACAACATTAATAATTCAACCATAGCTTCACGTCATGATCAATCGCATAATCCAAACATACAATTCTATGAACAAAACCCTAGTTACGAAAACACTGCAACACAATATCACGTATCAAGATTAATTCACTTACAAGATCAAGACACTAACCGATAAACAAGATAGTACGAGGGGTCTTGAGAATCGGAAAGAGATGCTCGAATGCTTGAGAGCTTCACAGGGAATCAAGTTGCCATCAACCAGGAAGGAATGGGAGACTTTAGGGTTTTTAGTTTACGTCTAATGATCATGAGGGGTATAACACACAACAGTTTGGGCCGCGAAAAACATTGGGCCGAAGCCCGCTACGGCGAAAAACCAATCTCGACGAAAATCCATCTTTCTTCGAGATTACATCTGGCGAAAGTCCTGATTTTCGTCAGGATAGACTTGTGACGGGTTTTAGTTTACACAACACTTTTAAACAACCAAATATACTCATACATAATAAGCAACCAAACATTACACATAAACATTGATCATTCACATAACTACACTCGACATCACATGAACCAAATTGTAAAACAGGATTATGAAATCAGTGACGTGTACGGAAAAGACCTTGAAATCTCGGATTGTCACACGGACTCTTAAATCCAATATTTACACTACAAAAAAAATTGAAATTTCGGTAAAATTAACACTACGAGGAAAAATCTATGGCCCCAACCCCAATAAAGCTCCACCCATGGGCATGAGGTACATGTTTACTCATAGGTTATAATCTTTATCTTGTGGACAAAGTCCTTATTCGTCAAACCTAAGGCTACAAATCATACTTGTTTATTGTTGAGATCTCAGGTGTTTAAGGGTTACCAAGTTAACATTAAGCCCATTCTTTAATGTTAGAGTTTCATTTCAACTATGTAATCCGGACTAGGTCAAGGTGGTTGTGGTGGGTTGATTCGTTTTTTATTATGTCATATGTCAACCTTACTGTCGAATCCCCAAATCACTGATGACGTCCAAGGGGTCTCCGCTGACGTTGTAATGCCCCAGCCTTCGTCTTCTACAAAGAAGAAAACCGTTAGCCTCGTCACGGAGGGCCCCGGGAGGGGGATCCGTGACCAAGCTCCGGCGTGAGAGTAAGTAAACTTGCCGGAGATAAACGAGAAGCCTATTCCGACGAGGATGATCGCCGAAATATTCTCTGTGGTGTAGATTCCGATAAACTGGTTATTATGTGGGAATTTAATGAGAGTGTATCATGGTCTGAATAAATGAGAGTGTATGGCATTAAGTGAGAGTTACCTTCCTTATATAAAGAAAAGGACTTATCTTCCTTGGTAAATGGCGCCTGATCGATCTAACCGCATTCTGCCGTCTTTGGGGGACTCAGACACGTGTCTGAGCCCCAACGGTCGGATCAGAGGCTTCAATTAATGAGGCCAGCTTGATTGTACCAGGTTTCCGGCGACCTCTTTCTCTTCATCTATCAAGCATTTAATGCTTTGCAGTATTCTTGGATTCCCTTCTTTAGTTTCCCGCTCATTTTGTATATACAAGACCCTTATCAAAAAGAAGTATTGACTTTGGGCTTTAGTGATTGGGCCCAGACGGTTCGAGCCCAAGACGGGTCATGTTGGGCTACCAACTGGCCCGTCGTCACTTACTCATATGCCATGTCCTCATGTTCGTGTCCTTTGGCCAACCTTACTCGTATGCCATGTCCTCATGTTCGTGTCCTTTGGCCCAACTTCGGTAATTAGTATTACCCCCTTCTAGGTTAAGTTCTTTATTCGTGTTCCAACTTTGTCCTCTACAATCACGGTTCAACAGTCCATCTTCCACACTATTAAATAAGTCCCATTCTTGATATTCGTTGGGGTAAATGGTAACCATCGATATGTGACACAAGAATTAAACAATGGAATGATGTGTAACATAAGAGGGTGCTAATTTAAGTTTCTGATTAATGAAATCTCAAAGCAAAAAAAGAAAAGAAATATAAGATGCATATTGGTTAAGATTTTCGATTTATATGTCGTTCTCAACTAGTATGCTCTAAAATCACTATCAGATTCATCAAACCATTATAATAACTAAGACGCATAAAAGTAGTAATTAGGCTATGCGTTACGGAAAATGAAAAAGTATTGGGGGAGGCCACATCATTGCGGGATTGGAGGGAAACACCATGCCCCCTCCCCAACCTTACCAATTTTCAGTATGAAGAGGATGGAGCTCCCGATCATCATACTCCGATATCTCTCTTTCTCGCACTCTTTTTTGCTCTCTCTATTTTATGTTAAAAAAATATAACAATAAAGGTAAGGGATGATTATAACGCTTTAATAGACTTTTATCAAAATCCTTTAAAAAAAATTAATTTCAACCAAATACATTGCATTTATTTTACATCAAACATAACCAGTCTATTCTTCAAATTAACACAAAAGTCAGGATGGCCGAGTGGTCTAAGGCGCCAGACTCAAGTTCTGGTCTTCGAAAGAGGGCGTGGGTTCAAATCCCACTTCTGACAAAACCCTTTTTTTCAGTAACATTTCTGACAAAACTTTTTTTTTTCACATTGTTTTTCATCATCACTGCCGATTTTCCATTAATTCATCACTGCCGATTTCTAATTTCTTTTGCTTCTTTTTAGTTTTCACAATCCGATTGTTCGATCAATCAATTCTACATCATGGCGGCTGTTCGTTCAATCTTCACTACACTCATCCGGTAACAACATAACTTCCTACAAACCCTAACTTTTTCCCTCTAAACCCTAACAATTTTCTCTCTCTAAACCCTAGGAATCAAATCAGCACGAGAACTAACGGTTTACTGAGGCACTTATCTTCTTCACCGTCTTCAACTGCTTCCAAATCGGAACTCGTTTACGATGAATCGCCTGTTCCGGTTGCCGGAGAAGAATCCGACGGCAGTGGCAGCGGCGGAGATGATTTGAAGAGCAGGATTTTCCGGCTGAGGCTGCCGAAGCGTAGCGCTACTAATGTTATTGAGAAGTGGATCAATGAAGGGAATCGGATTAGTGTGCATGATCTCCGGAGTATTTCGAAGGAGCTTCGGAAATCGCAACGGTTTAAGCATGCTCTTGAGGTTAGAGATCTAAAGTTTTTTTATATGTTAGTGTAGTTTAAGGGGGTGTTTGGGATTCCTTTAACTTATGACTTATCACTTCTCAGAAGTCATAAGTGAGAAGTAACAATTTCTTACTTCTCAGTTTTCTCCTTATTCAAGCCATTTTAAGGCATAAAAGTCCTTCTCAAAGCATGTTTGGGATTCCTTTTGATCTCTGAGAAGTCAATAAGTGAGAAGTTGATGCAAAATAAGGAACCCCAAACACCCCCTAAGTGTTTAACTAAATTCAGTAGAGTGTAATGTGTCCTTTAATTTGAATCAATTTGGTTATAGTTCCTGAATTTGTGTTAGATTTCTGATTTGTATGATGCTCCTTATGAGCGTGAAATTATTTCTACATAGAATACATCAGCTCGTTGGTTTTAAAATGTGCGCTTTTATTCGCGGTGTGCATGATGCGGGATGAGATCGTGTTGCCGCAGTTATTGCGATGCGATTCCATGATGCACATGTTTCGAGCTGATGTGTGAAGCGGTCTGATGCGACGCCTTATGCAGTTGACCATTGTTTGAACAAATCTAACAAGTGATGATCTTTTTTAGTATTTCTTTTAGTGAAAGACGCCTTGCATAGTCGCACACGTGATGCGCAGGATGATCGGCTTTGGGATCAAAACGCATAGGAGCGCTACACTCTTTTTTTAAAACAAGGACAGAAATACATGCGCATAGATTTAGTTACCAAAAGTTATACATTCAAACATTTAGCTGTCCATGCATTTGCTGTTATCTGAGTGGATAGTTTCACATAGGGAGTTTGAATTATCTGATTTAGACTATGCTATTCGTATCGATCTATTGACAAGTTTTTGGTATAGATGCTGCCGAATTTTATTTTGATAGTTCATAGTTTACCTCTTAATACTAAAAAAAACTGAATCATACATTGCTCTTCTACACCCGTATGCTGCATCAAAACTAACTACAAAAGCAGAGGATCTTTATAAAAGAATGAAAGATTTAATCTTCCGTGACTGCCATAACATATATTTTCTGAATTTGTGCTAGATTTCTGATTTGAATGATGTTATTTCTGAGTTTGAATTTATTTTGACACAGAACATAACAAACATGCTTTACATACCCATAGATTTAGTTGCCAAAAGCTATACATCTAAACATGTAATTATCTTTGCATTTGCAGTTATCTGAGTGGATGGTTTCACATCAGGAGTTTGAATTATCTGATTCAGACTATGCAATCCGTATCGATTTATTGACAAAAGTCTTCGGTATAGATGCCGCCGAACGTTATTTCGAGAGTTTACCTCTTAACGCTAAAACAACCGAATCGTACACTGCTCTTCTACACTCGTATGCTGCATCAAAACTAACTTCAAAAGCGGAAGACCTTTACGAAAGAATGAAAGAATCTAATCTTCCATTAACTGCCATAACATACAACGAGTTGATGACATTATACATGTCAGTCGGAGAGATGGAAAAGGTGTCTTCTGTCGTTCAAGAACTTAAAAGCCGGAATGTTACTCCAGATATTTACACGTTTAACCTTTGGGTAAGTTCGTGCGCGTCATCTTTGAAGATTGACGAAGCACGAAACATTCTTGATGAGATGAGTGCTCATGAGGCCGGACCGAGTGAGAGCTGGGAAAGATACGTGAAGCTTGTGAAAATATATCTTACATCGGGTCAACTAGTCAACTCAGAAGTCAACGCTGTGGTGGAAACGGAAAAGGGTATTACCCAACGAGAATGGATAACGTATGATTTTCTTATTATTCTGCATGCTGCTTTGGGAAACAAGAATACCCTTGATCAAATATGGAAATCGTTAAGAATGACGAAACAAAAAATGATTAGTAGAAATTATGCTTGCATATTATCTGTGTATTTGATGCTTGGGCATTTTGGTGAGGTTGAAGAAGTGATTAATCAATGGAATACGTCTGCAACAACCGATTTTGACGTCTCTGTATGTGATCGACTTGTTATAGCATTTCGAGAAGTTGGGTTGATTGAAAAGGCAGAAGCTTTTCGTGTGTTGCTGTCTGAAAAGAAGTGTGACCCGCAATGAATTTGAGCTGAATAAGTTTTTATAAGGTAAATGCTTACCGGATTTATTTCATTTTTAGTTATGTATACTTTCTTTGATGCCAAGTGGAATTGTTATAACTTATAAGCGTTAGGTAATGCATTATAACTTGTTAAAGTTGCATGTCAACATGGAGGTGTTGATAATCCATTTTAAGAGTTATTAATGGATATTATGATGTCAATGTTGGTCTTGTTAACCTTTCCTTGAAATCCCGTTATCATTGTTCTGTTTGTTAAAATTAGACGCCTGGTTTTAAAGTGTGCCTGAGGCGCTAGGTGATCGAAAAAATTCCTGAGGACCTTGAGCTGATGCTTCATGTAGAGGTTGGTTAAAATTTTGTCAAATATAGTGTTTGGAGGAGATTTTAATGATGTAGTTTATTAAAAGGCTGATATGTAAAAGAGATGCAACTTTTGATTGGGCATGAAGCTTGTTTGTGAAGCTCTCACCTCACGCCTCGGCTTGTGGGCCTTAACACCTCAGAGCGCCTGTCGCTTTTTAAAACCAATGTTAGACTGAATAAAGTTACTCCCTTTGTTCAAATACGCTATATATATCCGGAACAATTAGGTAATGCTTCTTTTAACCGGTCAAATTTTTCATGGCCAGCTGACCGGGTTGTCCTACTTCCTCTATTGAAGAAAGGAAATCATGCTGTTGCATCAACAAAGAATTCAAACCTTGTACAAATCGAACTTCCATGTACTTTCATTTAATCATAATCATGCTCCATATCCTTCTAAATCTTAATCTCGTGATCAAACCAACTACTACATCACGCCATACTTCATTCTACATTTTGACCCGTTCGTTTCTACTGTGTAGTTTTGACATAAACAACTATCTTCGACTTACCATAACGCTTCTTACTTTGGTACTTACTCTTACCCATAATCTTCTTACATGGTTCCCTATATTCAACACACCAAACTTCATTTATTAAAGAAGAAGTGATTCCAGAAATCACTTACCTTAACCGTTTGTATTCGTATCCGTTTCCTTGCTTCCTTTTGACCCTTTAGCCTTCCATGCTTCCATCCATCTTGACATGATCTGTCACACCCCAACCGATGGCGGAAACATCGGAGCATGGCATTGAGCGAAACAGATTGTCCAGAAGTTTCCATAACAATTTCATTACCAATCAATTTAAAATAACATGTCCCATACCATGTCTCAAAAGATAATACAATTATTACAGACAAAATCTAGGTAAATAGTTCTGTTCCGACAACTCATATTTCATTTGTACAGACAACTATTTGTTGGCCTCTAAGACCTTATTCTAGCCTCGATTTCCTAACAGATAAGCATCCTAAGCACCTGTCACATACGTTAAAATAAAAGTCAATACACGTAGTGTAAAGGTGAGCATACAAGTTTGATAATAGCATATAGAGTTCGAAAGCGTTACGCATAACCAGCACGTACACAGAGTGAAATGAGGCATGTTAGTTATCGACATGAACCTATCGATACCAATGACTGCGGGTTGACTGCCCAAGGCAGTTCGTAATACATGATCACCACTGTAATCCATGCAAATAATTGTCCTTAACAACCCCCGAGTGAACTGGTGCTGAGTCCAAACTAATAGTACTATCATTGCTAAGGCAGGTAGACAGCATTCCATGTGTAAACATAACAAACAAGCATTCATTAAGTCACGTATAACATGCGGTAACGGTTAGCGTTTAAAGTATTGCGTAGTGTGTTCGATGTGATTTAGAATAAGTAACGTATGTAACACCCAAAAGTGCGTAAAGCAAAAGGGGATCGAGTATACTCGCAGCGATGATGGATTGAAGGGAGCGCTTAAGCGGAATTAGCCTGATCAGAACGATAGTAATACGATAAGCGACGCGTAAAACGATGCAAGGTGTAAGTGGCTCGGACAGCAGTTCGGTCGGATGGTAATCCGGTCGGACAGCTAGTCGTGCGGATGACAATCCGCTCGGATGGTTATCCGGTCGGGTGACTATTCGAGTGGATTGTTTCTTCCTTTGGGAAGGATGTATTTGTGTATGATGGCTTGAACTTTGAAGTTTTCGTTGTAGCATTTTGAAAACATTGAAGTATCTCTACCCTTCAAGTCGGTCGATCGTATGGTCAGTTGTGCGGATGACAATCCGCTCGGATGGCTATCCGGTCGGACGGCGACTCGAGTGGCGAGGTTACTTAGTGAGAACAAATTCACAGCAGGTTGTCACTTGATCAGACAGCAGTCCGGTCGGGTGACGCCCTTGGTTTGTTGAACATGTTTGGAAAATCGATTAAGTATTTAAGTCCAAGTATCTCATGATCCGAATGGTAATCCGGTCGGATGGTAGTCCGATCGGATAACAAGTCGTTCAATACTCAAACCTTAGATAAAGTTGGTTGAGTGTGGGACCCAAGGTGTAAGCCGTTCGGATGGCCAGTCGCCAGGATGGCTGTCCGTTCGGACAGTAGTCCGGTCGGATAGTACCCCGTCCTGATCGTTCCGTTCGTCTTTCACTTGGCCGTTTTGATTGTTTGTAGTTTTATCGAGACGTTGTGACTACCTGTTAACCAACAGGGCCCCATCTTGACCCAAGTGATCCGGTCAGACAGGAATCACCCTAGTTCGACCAGTTAACCGGTTCAAGACTGTCCGGATAACTCTCCGGTCGGATGTCATCTCGGTCGGATGGCAACCTGGCACCACGATCAAGTGACAGCCCGGTCGGATGGCAATCCGGCCGGATGGCACTTGGTTCGGGTGTTCAGCACGACGATTTTTGCTGTTTCGATTTCGATTGCGAGCGTTGCGATGCGATAGTGTTTCCTAGTCAAATTACTTTTAATCCCAACTACTCATATCTAGCACTATCTCTTCTCCACCAATTATCATAGCTCGATTTCGATTGCGATTGAGTTCGATTGCGTTTGAGTTTCGATTGCGATTCGATTTGATTACCACACATAACATAAATAAACATGCACAAATAACACATAAGGCACACACACACACGTATAACAATCGCCAAAATGCGTTGTTCGAGTTGCGAGCGCGATTGCGATTCGATGTTGATTAAATCAAATTGATTGGCGTTTAGTTGACTTTATCGCATTGTTACTTCCTTTAGTTCACAGTCGTAAGTCGGTTAAATAGCGAATAACATACGTCGATTATTGTGATTATTGACACTTGTTATGTGTGAAATTCTGAGCCCATATCCTGGAAAATAACTTGATTTATATCTTGGTTGTATGATACATGTTCATGTCCGGGGTGTTCATTCAGGATATTGGTAACATCCTGAATGGTATCCTGAGGATTACTGATGGATTTTGTGCAGGAGTACGAGTCCAAGTTCCCAACGTTCACGAAGACCCTTTCTCCGGAAGACTCGGTCCAGGTCGTTCAAATGAAGATGTTGAAGCCGCTATACCCGGTCTACAACGTTAATAATGGAATATTCGGGAGCATCCCATATTTATAGGAATTTTAGTTTGTATTTCGTAACTATAAATAGGTGGATAAATCAGATCGAATAGGACATCACAACGACACTCACTACTCACTCACACTTGTTCTCTCGCAACTTTCACTCTCACAAAAAGCATTGTAACACTTAGCGATCTGATCAATATCCTGCACTGTATCCTGACGTTTGAAGCAATAAGAAGAACTAGGCAGCTGCGATTGTCAGCTCCCGAGGTTTTATGCCGGCGATCTAGATTGATCAAGGGCTTTCCTCGTATATCTCGTGTCATTCCCTTTACTTTTTGCTCATAGTTTGATCGTAGATACAGCTCGATATCCTGAGCCGTATCCTGAAAACTGTTTTTACAAACAACTTAACCAGCATATTTCCAACACACTTTTTAGCACACTACCTCACTTAACTAATTTGATCACTTAATTGCTTCGGTAATTTTTGACCAAAACAATTTGGCGCCCACAGTGGGGCAAGTGGTGTTATCATTACTAAAAATCTTTGTGAAATCGTTAATTGGTTTTCTGTTTTCAAAACTTTTTGCCACATTGTTTACAATGGCCTCAAGATCAAACATGAGCTCCTCCACTGTGTCTGCTACAACTTCTGCTACCACTGGTTCGGTGCTTCCACCACCTCCTCCAAGGATGCCAGCTTCTTCACAACCTCAGGATATTATCCCTACTCGGACTGTTCAGGGATCCGCTCCCGTTTTAGTTTCTAATGATGAAATTTTAACCTTATTTGTAAGTGTGCAGGAACAAATGAGGCAGCAACAGGAAACGAACCAAATGCTGTTAAGAGAAATACAACTCTTAAAATCTAGCTCGAGCAGATCTGCTGAGGACATTGTCACTCCTTTACAACCCAGAACTTTGAACTTCAGTTCGGTTGTGTATACTGAGGATAATAAGGGGGAATATTGTGCCTAGCCATTCCCAGAATCATACTCCTGAAATACCCTCCTCGATCAGGATGTCAACTGTGAGGAGCTCAGGATATGCTTCAGGATATGGCTAGAATCCTCTGACTGGTAACGTGTCAAATAATAATATTAATGCTACTAACAACGGTGGGTCTTTGCAGGATGCAGGTATGACGTCAACATTTACTAGGGAACTTCAGAAATTGAAGGACATGATATCCAGTGTACCTGGAGTGGTCCAGCCAATTCCGGAAGTGTCCCAAGACAGCCACAGGATATCTCGTTTCGCATATCCTATCTGTGATGCTGAGATCCCGAAGAGATTTCAAACCCCCAACATGAAGCTCTATGATGGGACTACGGATCCTGAAGAGCATATTGCCCAGTATAGGGAAATAATGGAGATTAATCCTATCCCTCCGGAGCTCAAGGAAGCGTGCCTATGCAAGGGCTTTGGTTCTACCTTAACAGGATCGGCCCTGAAATGGCTCTTAAATGTTCCTCCGCATTCGATTACATCATTTGCTCACTTAGTGAATTTATTTAATAGTCAATTTTCTTGTAGTCAGAGTTTTGAAAAACTAACAAGTGATCTTTACAGGATAACTCAAGGACCTCAGGAATCCCTAAGGGATTATGTGAACAAATTCAGCAGGGAATCCTTGGATATCCCACACCTTGATGTTGCTACAGCGGTCCAGGCATTCAAGATGGGACTACAAAAGGATTCCCAGTTTTATCAAGATCTTGTGATGAATCCTTGCAGGAACTTGGACGAAGCTCGAAACAGGGCCTTGAGATATATCAGGCTGGAAGATGATAAGAAAATGCAAGAGAGGATGAACTCGTCCACCACCTATGAGTCAACTAATAGGAAGTCAGAATCCTCATTTAAACTGTATCGCTCTAAGCCGTATGGCAGAAGTGAAAACAAGAAAGTGAATGCTGTTGAAGACGAGGATCCTGATGCGTGCGAAGTGTTACTTATATTAGGTGTATATTTTAAGCCCTTTTTAACACTTATTTTAGCCAAGTTTTAAATTTATAAAACACGATATTTCACTAACACTAAACACACATATGGGCAAGTGCACCCATCGTTGAATGTAGCATAGCGTTGGTAAGATACCGAGGTCGTCCAAGGACACAAGAGTTTTTAGTACCGGTTTATCCTCAACGTCTAACCAAAACAAAAATTTAGAAAAATGTTTTAAACTAAGAAAAATAAAACTAACTAAAATGCTGAAAATAAAAATAAAAATAAAAACAGATAGACAAGATGAATCACTTGGTTCCGACTCGTATCTAGTATAACCTTTGATTATTTCCGCACTTTTGCACATAATTAAGAGATTATCTTAGTTATTGTAGTAGGCCCCTCTTTTGAAGGTGACGTTACCCTCACCCCAGTAGTTTGAGTCAGCAGGGATACAATCCTAAAGGGGTGGATTATTGGAAGATAATGAATTAAGTTATTAATGCAGTATTGTGGTAGGCCCCGCTTTTGGCGGTGACGTTACCCTCGGCTAAGTAGTCTGAGTCAGCAGGGATACAGTCCTAAATAGCCGGGTTATAGTATTAATAGTAGTTAACTTATGAGGGGATCAAAGAGTTTGGACCCCCGCCATCCAATACCGTGAAGTATTGAAGGAGGTCCTACTAAATTTGACCCAGGTCCATTGCAGGACCTCTAAACGCTGAACAATGGCAAGACCTTTACCAAACCGTTCCCTTAACCCCCTACCAGGTAGCCAACATACCTCCATATAGACCGTGGAGATATGAATGGTGAAAATCCTTTATTTTATATAGACAGTAAAATAATGCCAAGACACCACGGACAAACGATAAGGAAAGATCACCTTCAACATAAGTAACTAGTTATTAAAGTCATTAATACAAAACCAAATAAAAAGTGCAAAAGATTAGAAATAAAAAGTATTATACTAGACACTTTGTCTTCACCAAGTGATGTAAGAGACTTAGGCAAACATGGCCTTGATTGTCAAGACCTCTTACGATCAATCTTGGATCCCGAGACGACTCACACACTCTACGATGGACAATGGATGATGGTGGTGGATGATGGTGTTGTGATGGTGGTGGGTGGTGGATGAAGTGTGAGAGAGGTGGTGTGCCAAGGGATGAGATGAAATGAATCCAAGCACTCCTATTTATAGGCTGAACAGAGAGCTGGACACGGCCCCGTGTCCGCTGGGCACGGCCCCGTGTCCGTCTGACACTCTCTCTCCTCATTAATTGTAATTCGCAATTACAATAAATGCGCCTGCTGTACTTTCGACACGCCCCCGTGTCCGCTGAGCACGGCCCCGTGATGGGCAATAGAAGCTTCTATAGGTTTGTCTTTTCTGCTGCTTCTTGGGCACGGCCCCGTGCTGACTGAGCACGGGGCGTGTTCAGCCTTCTGTTTTCTCTATTTTGCTTTGGAAGGTGCCGTTGAGGGTTCGGGCAGTCCACTAATGTTCCTTTTCTTGTATTTATGTTGGATATAGCTGTCTTTTTGCTTCTTTTGCGTTTTTGAGCTCATTTAATCCTGAAAATACAAAAGGAAGACAAAAACACTCTTTTTCCAATATTAGTACTAAAAAAGGGTTAGTTTTATGCCTCATTTGATGTAATTTATATGTTGCATTTTACACACATCAGATCCTGAAGAATATCCTGAATTATCTGAATATTGCTTTTCTGTTAACATTCCTGAATTAATGTATGCTATGCAGGGTTTGGGAGACAAAGCTAGGTGGCCTCGAAAGAATCAGCAAAAAGCTGATTGGAAGGGTAAATCGAAATGGTGTGCCTTCCACGAAGATTTTGGACATATAACTGAGGATTTCATTGCCCTAAGAAAAGAAATAAGCTATCTTCTTAGCAAGGGATATCTGAAGGATCTCTTAGGAAGAAAGAAGAACAAGGGTCAGGATACTGAGAATGATCCTGAACGAGCAGCATCACCTCCTGCGGATGCCAAGATAATCAATTTTATTTCAGGAGGATCCGACATTTGTGGGACTTCGTATTCTGCGGCCAAGAGACATGCAAAGGAGGCTAAGGCCGAAAGGGGAGACAAACCAGCCAGGATGACTACCCTCACAACTGATAAAGTGATCACTGTCGATAGTGATGACAGGGATACTGTCCAGCATCCTCACCATGATGCTCTGGTAATAACATTATATGTGGCTAACCATTTTGTACGTGTCACACCCCAACCGATGGCGGAAACATCGGGATGAGACGAACAAATTGCTCAAAACATCATAACACTATGTGACAATATTTAATTGAATTCAAATTTCATTGCAAGAACTAAATTGTCATACAACATTTAATATGGAAATAACAACATTGTTCAAATTCAAATCAACAAAAGATAAATAGATTAAAGGTGTGTATCTAGTCCACCCTAAACTTGTTTCATCATTCATCCATACTTCAATAATCAACCTGCAACATGTATTAAAATAGAGTTTCAATGCAAAAGCATGAGCGAGTATACAAGTTTGTTTACATAGCATAATAGAATAAAAACTCAAATCCAACATGATTCATAATATGTGATTACTAGTATGCAATTTTGGCGTACAATATGATCAAACCCTAGAACACAACGCATAAAATAGCCTAATCCCAATAGTTCAGCGGGGTGGTAACTTAACAATACCCAATAGTTCAGCAGGCGGGGCGTTAATCCTATAGCGCTATAATTGTTAAGGTGGGCGAACAAGTCAATGAGCATATAACGTTCCAAATCGTTCATAGAGCATACAAGAATAGCAAGTAAGTCACATTAGTTTCATGCTTCGTTCAAAGATTGAGTATGTTTAGTTCAAAAGTTGTTTGCATAATTATACATGTTGCATCCCAGAGTGTAAAGGGGAAAAAGGGATCGAGTATACTCACGGTGGTTGCAAGCTTTCCTACTTGAAATTCCGCGAGCGAGTTTGGTGGATGGATTAAGTTGGAGCACCTAGTCCTTCTACACGAGGAAACATAGGTGTGTGAGTTTGGCGTTCAACGGAAGATTGTAAATTTGGAGTTTTAACATGACATAAAGTAGAATAAAATATGATACGAAAAATAATCATCTTTAACTTAGTAACCCTTGTATGACACTATGTAACCAATATGGTTAGAATGTTTTCATGGGTAATACGCCCATTAGAATCATACTTGGTGTTTTAGGTTTTAGATGATATTCTACTACTTTAACATATAAACACAAGTTCAACATTAAAGGTTCGAATGAATATATATAGTTTCTAGGTTATGTGTTACATATTACTTAGTCCAATAATTCATGTAGGAGGTAGAAGATTAAGGTCTTCATTTAGGCACCTCGAGTTATTCATGGATGTCATGTATGGGGTAGGAAGAATAAGCTTCCGTTTAGGAACCCCTTGAATGTTCACCACTTCTCTTGATGTAAAAACAACCAAGGAGGGTCACGAACTAGGATTAGTATAATAATATAAGCAATCTAACTAAGAGAAATCATCAAATCATGTGAGGATTGTATGTTTGGAACAACCCAAGTTGTTCCATAATCACTCTTCATCAAGAACTAGCTTGAACATGACTTGTGGGTCAAAACACCCTAAACAAACAGAAAACTATGAGGTTTAATCCTCTGATTTCAAGTGTCTCAACCATGTTTTTAAGCTTAACCAACCATAAGAGAGGTTGTAAGCATTAGGACATTGGTGTGAGATGTGTTAGACACAAGTTGGATGAAGTTTAAACAAGTTTGAAAGAGTATGTAACAAAACAGAAAGTTCTTGGACCATTTCAGGGCAATTCCAGGTCTGATTTCTCCAAGGAGAAGTCAAGGAATCAAACCCAAGGATTATCCAAGCAAGTAGGAAGAAAAATCAAGTGATTTCGTTAAGAAATGAGCAAGTTATACTCACTTTAGTGCAAGAGTATGAATCTGTCCGAAAATGCAGATTTGCAACTGATTTGAGAGTGAATTTGGAGTGATTTGAGAGTGTTGAAATGCTTGGAGAAGGTGTATATTTATAGCGGAAGAGTTTGGGTATGATTGGAGGTGTTTAGAGGTGGCTTTAAGGTGATTGGGGAGTGTTAGAAAGTGGGATTTCGTGCCAAAATCGCGTCAAAATGCAGCTGTGTTTGTTTTCTGCGAAACTGATGTTCACGTGGGCCGCGTAAAGGATAGAGGGACCTTTACGCGGGTCGCCTCAGCTTAAGGTTCCGGATTCAAAGTTTCAGTAATTACAATTTGGCCCCCAGACTTGTTATTTTGATTATTTTAGGTCTTTTAAGGACTATATATGCCACAAAAACATAGTTTAAGATATGATTAAGTATGTGGAGTATAAACCACGTATAATCAAGCGTATAAGTATCGAATCAAGTGTCGTTCACATTCAAGACACGTTTTATGCCTATGTTTAGATTAATTACAAGTTTAGCACATAGTTTCCAAGAATATCGTTTAAGCATCAATTGATTCGCAAGAGCGAACATACGAGCATATATAAAGTGTGTATAACATATTTGTAACAAAATACGAGTTTCATTAATGATCCAAGTCTCGGTTTTACAACGATTACAAAGAAGGAACGATTACAAGAATACAAAGTTTCCAAAAATAGAAATACGGACAAAACTTTCTATAAATGGAAAGTACAAAAGAGCCGGGCGTTACAATACGCAGGATATTGGTGGATAATGGAAGCTCCGTCAACATAATCCAACTAGAAACTTTGAAGAGAATGAATGTATCTCCGATGGATATCACTTCGAAATCCACCGTGCTTGTTGGGTTCAGCGGAGAGGCCAGGAACACAGTGGGAGAGATAAAGTTACCAGTATATGTTGAGGGGGTCAACTCAATATAACGTTTCTGTGTAATGGACTCCCTATCCTGCTATAACATTATACTGGGCAGGCCATGGATCCATGATATGGAGGCCGTGCCATCAACTTATCATCAATGCATCAAGATTCCTACCCCTTGGGGGGTTGTCAAGGTTGATAGTGATTAGCAGGAGGCGAAAGAATGTTACTCATCCTCAATGAAATCCTCAACCAAGCCTAGTACAGCATAGCAACTAAAGATGCGGGCCCAGGATATCGTGGAGGCTTCAGAGCAGGATATGAAGAAAGTTATCCTGGATCAGGATAATCCTGATATCTCGGTGCTCATAGGGACCAATATCCCTCAGGATATTGAAGAACAATTAACTAACTTTTTGAAGTGCAGGATGTCAACATTTGCGTGGAAGCATGAGGATATGACAGGTATATCCAAAGACATTATCACTCACAAGCTTGGAATTGACAGGTCGTTCAAGCCGGTTCAGGAAAAAAGAAGGAAGTTTGCTCCTGAACGAAATACAATTATACAAGAGGAAGTTGAAAGATTGTTGAAGTCCAAAATGATCAGAGAAGTCAAGTTTCCAAGATGGCTGGCAAATGTCGTCGTGGTACAGAAGAAAAATGCGAAATGGAGAGTCTGTGTAGATTACACAGACTTGAATAAGGCTTGTCCCAAAGACCCATTTCCTCTTCCTCATATTGATGCAATGGTGGATGCTACTGCTGGGCCATGAGATGTTAACCTTCATGGATGCATCCTCAGGATTTCAGCAGATTCAAATGGAGCCTTCGGACCAGGAGGATACTGCCTTCATGACACCAACAGGTATTTATTGTTATACTGCTATACCCTTTGGTTTGAAAAATGCAGGTGCAACATACCAGAGATTGGTGAACATAATGTTTAAAGACAAGCTGGGGGACACCATGGAGGTATACATCGATGATATGGTGGTGAAATCTAAAAAGGCTGAGGATCACCTCCAGGATAGTGAGGGAGCATTTGATATCCTGGATCAGTATAACATGAAGCTGAATCCTGTTAAGTGCCATTTCGGAGTGGGGGCAGGAAAGTTTCTAGGATATATGGTGACCAAAAGAGGAATAGAGGCAAGCCTGGAGCAGATTAAAGCCATCCTGGATATCAAATCACCTTCAAATATGAAGGATGTTCAACGGTTAACAGGGCGAGTCGCAGCATTGAACAGATTTATTTCAAGATCCTCCGAAAAATGCAAAGAATTTTATGATATCCTGAAGAAAAACAAGAATTTCGAATGGGGAGAGAAGCATGAAGCAGCCTTGCAGGATTTAAAGCAATACCTTTCAACGGCACCTCTATTGATGAAGTCTGAGAATGGTGAACCACTGTCCTTATACCTCGCAGTATCGGGGAATGCTGTAAGTGCCGTCCTTATAAAGGATCAT
Source organism: Helianthus tuberosus (assembly GCA_030545235.1). NCBI lineage: Eukaryota > Viridiplantae > Streptophyta > Magnoliopsida > Asterales > Asteraceae > Helianthus > Helianthus tuberosus. The sequence continues at coordinate 106,223,367 of CM060365.1, read as the reverse complement.
GAAGGTCAGCAATATCCTGTCTATTATGTTAGTAAAAGTTTGTTAGATGCTGAAACTATATATTCTCATTTAGAAAAGTTGATACTAGCATTAGTCATGGCATCGACGAAGCTCAGACATTACTTTGAGACACATAGGATTCATGTTAAAACCAATTATCCTGTTAAAAATGTGCTTAGGAAACCAGAGATGTCAGGTAGGATGGCCAAGTGGTCAGTGAAGTTAAGTGCTTATGACTTAGTGTATGAACCTAGGAATGCCATAAAATCTCAGGCTCTAGCCGACTTTGTGGCTGATTTAGGTAGTGACATTCAGGATGAGGTAAACCTAGAAGTCCAACAATTAGGAGAATCCTCAGGATCCTGGACATTGTACACTGATGGAGCATCTAATGTTAGAGGAGTAGAATTGGGAATACTACTAAAATCGCCACAGGGGGACATATTACCCCAGGCTATTAGGTGTGAATTCCCTGCTACTAATAACGAAGCAGAGTATGAGGCTTTAATTGCAGGATTGGAACTGGCTAAAAATATGAGTATCAAGAATTTGCAAGTATATGTTGATTCCTTGTTAATCACTAATCATTTTAATGGATCATATGCAGTTAAGGGTGAGAAGTTAATCGAATACCTCGATATTCTCAAAAAATTAGCAGGATATTTCGATGTTTTTACACTTAAACAGGTACCAAGGGAAGATAATGCTGAAGCGGATGCCTTAGCAAATCTGGGATCTTCGGTCAGGATACCAGAAGGGACCCAAATACCAATATTGCATATCTTGTATCCTGCAACGAATCCTCAGGATAAAGAAGTAGTAAGTATCCAGGATCCTGTTGCTGAGCATCCTGAGGAAGATCCTAAATACTAGACGGCTCCAATCATAAGATATCTAAAGGAAGGACACATCCCTAAAGACGAAAATCCTAAGGCATTTAGGATGAAGGTATCACGATTTACCATTATAAATAATGTTTTGTATAAGAAATCTCTTGTAGGACCATATTTAAGGTGCTTGGAGGATCCCGAAACTAAAGAAGTGCTTCAGGATATACATGAAGGGGATTGTGGTAACCATACTGGGGGCAGGTCATTATTCTCAAAAATATTGAGAACAAGATACTTTTGGCCAACAATGAGGAAAGATGCTGCAGAATATGCTCGAAGGTGCGATGCATGTCAAAGGCACAGTAACATACTACATCAACCAGCTGAACCACTATATCCTATAGCTTCCCTTTGGCCATTCATGAAATGGGGAATGGACATAGTAGGGAAATTACCAAAAGCTCCAGGAGGAAAAGTCTTTATGCTGGCAATGACTGATTATTTCTCTAAGTGGGTGGAGGCTGAAGCATTTCTTCAAGTCAGAGACCAAGAAGTAGTATCCTTTATAAAGAGGAATATCCTGACCAGGTTTGGAGTACCAGCTGAAATCATTTGTGACAATGGATCCCAGTTTATAAGCAAGAGGACTACTGACTTTTGCAAAAGTTGGGGAATCAAAATGATCACATCTACCCCGGTACATCCTCAAGCAAATGGACAAGCTGAATCCTCAAACAAGATAATTGTCAACAACTTGAAGAAGATATTAGGAGCCAAGAAAGGAAGATGGGCAGAAGAACTACCCTTTGTTTTGTGGGCTGATAGAACAACGGTAAAGAATGCAACAGGCCAGACTCCATTTTCCTTGGTATTTGGAGCGGAAGCAGTGATCCCAACAGAGATGGTGATACCTACCGCAAGATCTATCCTCCGGAATTCTGAGCAGAATCCTGAAGCTTTGTGCCAAGATTTGGATACCGTAGACGAAACGAGAGATGCAGCAAGGCTAAGGATGGCAACATATCAACAAAGGATATCCAGAGCATACAATAAGAATATAAGGACTAGAAGGTTCAAAGTTGGAGATTGGGTGTTAAGAAAGGCTTTTCAAAATACCACTAATCCTGCCGATGGAAAGCTGGCTCCAAAATGGGAAGGACCATATGAGGTTGAATCAGAATCAGGAAAAGGAGCATATCGGCTCAGGAGTATGGAGTGGGATATGCTACCAAGATCCTGGAATGCTATACACTTAAAGCTCTATTTCAAGTAAGAATAGAATTTAATTTCTATCTCAGAATGGTATGTACTCTATCTCTCTTAAATATATTTGAATTCGTTTATTATCTTGAACCCATTACTGACTTAGGCATCGGAGGGGTGTTAGCCAAGCTAACACCCACCTTAGTTTAAGGTTGTTTTGCAGAATATGTCTCAGGATATAGCTCCAGGATACACGCTCAGGATATCTCGAAGGATTAGAGGATTGGCCCCCTCTCTCACGGTTAAGGGATCCTGATCCCTTCTAAGGTTTAAAGGTATTCACCTTTCTCTCGAATTGGGTTTGAACACCCCGCCTGGAGCGCAAGTCGTCTAGGGATAGTTCAAGGTAACGGGACCAGTTCATGTAAAAGTGGCTGACAATTTCGTTACTATTGGCTATATCCTGGATTCTGAAGGTATATGAGGATTGATCACCCTCTCTCACGAAAGGGTATTTTCATACCCTCTAAGGTTTAAATGTTTTCACCTTTCTAAGTTTTGGAGTTTATACACTCTTGCCTGTAGCGCATAGATATCAGGGTTTATCCCCAGGATGGTAAGGGTTTATCCCCAGGATGTTAAGGGTTTATCCCCAGGATATTAGCGTTTATCCCCAGGATATCAGGGTTTATCCCCAGGATATCAAGGTTCATCCCAGGATATTAAGGGTTTACCCCAGGATATTCAAGGTTTATGCAGTTAAACTAAAGTATGACCATGTTAAACACAGGGGACATACATCATACAATTTAAAGGATGGATTTAAATTTATGCACTAGGGACATTCCTGTGATTGAAGGATGGAATTGACTCTTTGGGAGTATTTGGTATGATCTCTCCTTTTTATAACTTAAGTTTTATAAGTTACGAGGCAGTATCCTGAGTAGGATATCTCTCAGGATATTCTTGCAATATGTTCCCAAGATTGTCCAAATTTAACTATTTTCATAAGTAAAGTTTAAACACTAAAATAGTAACAACATAAATAAAGGCAAAAGGAAGTTATATTATTATTAACATATCAAAAGTTGTGCTTTTGGTTTCACCTCAAACCAAGGACCATCCGCCAAAAGCACAATTAGTCCCATACCATATTTACTAAACAGTTGAAGGTTTTGCCTCAAACCAAGGCCTATCCACCTCCAACTGTTGTATTGTTCAAAAGAAAGGACATACTAACGGTGATGACCAAGGGCCTCGTCCTGAAACTCAGGATCCCTTCACCTTTGGCCATCATATTGTTCTAATGCAGGAAAGTTAAAATGCAAGAAAAGTAAATTGTTTTGGGGTTACAAACCAACGATCAAATTTAAAAAAGTGGGCTCCGGCCTTGGCACATACATCCATCATCGCCCACTTGTATGCTCTCACACAGCAGCATCTTCACCAGCCTTCTCCGCCTTCTCAGCCTCAGCATCAGTTCCAGCATCCTGAGCAGCATCCTCGCCAGCATCCTTCTTATCTCCAGCCTTGTCTGCCACCTCTGCCGACTTAGAGGATTCACCAGCTTCAGCAGGAAGGGGCACAGCCTTGCCCCCAAGCTCTTTCAGCTTTGCCACCCAGGATTCGACCGGCCAGGATGGGCACTCAAGGCCTATCTCTTTGGCCTCATAAGCCTTCTTAATGCGAGCTTGTAGCAAAGAGACGATGGCAAAGGCTTTGATTCCCTCCCGGAAAGAAACCATGGCTTGTTCATGTTCCATTTGGACGGTGGCCAGCTTGATCTCATCATCCTGGGTTACCTTCTTCAGCTTATCCTCGTAGTGCCGGGTCTTCACCTCAGCAATGGCCCCTTGGTCAGCAACAGTGGTCTCGAGCTGTTTGATCCTGGCTTCTTGGAACACGTTCGTGCTGCAAGCATCAGTGTAAAGATGGAGCAGATGCTGGAGGCCCTGCACGTCAAAATTCAGGTATAAGTCAAAATATATTAACCAGGATATCCTGTCAGGATATCCTATCAGGATATATGTGCAGGATATATTGTGCAGGATATTACCTTGTTAAGGAAGGATGTCATTGGCTCTAAGGAGTCAGAAAATCTGAGTTCTTCATACGAGAACCCTTCAGAGCCTGGGGCACTAACTTCAGAATCTTTCCTCTTTTTTGCGGTGGAAGCACGAGTCCTCGGATTGGCCTTAGGAGCCGGGAGCGGCTTGGAGCTGGTGGTAGCAGGGGTCTCTTTCTTGACCATGACTGGAGTGGGGTAACTGTCAAGCTCGTCAAGATCAAGGAGGATTGGGACTTTGCTGGAGTCTGCATACAGGGAGTAGAATTCTTTTCTAAATATGCCAAGTAAAAACATGTATGCAGGATATTATGCATGATCATTACCAGACATGTTCGCAGTAGAAAGAGGGCTTGGAGATGGGGGAGACGGATTAAAACTTCTTTCAGCCTCTGGAAGGAGTCTGATAGCGTCGATTCTTTTCTGTGAATCAGCAAGGGGAGGTGCAAGCTTCCTAAAATCAGCTGTGTACAAAACAATAAAAAGAAAGTTGATCAGCTCAGGATATGAAACAGGATAAAAGGCAGGATCATCCTTGAATCCTAAATCCTACCCTTTCTCAACCCCTTCACCGGATATTCCGTTCCACCAGGGTTTGAGTCTCTTTTTACAAAGAAGAACTTAGATTGCCATTTCTCCTCGTTCCTGGTGGCACGAAGTATCAGCGGATCGCCGGAGGTGGAATAAAACAAAAATCTACAGGATCCGTGGCATCTAAGCCTATATGCTAAAGGGAGGTCATGAACGGAAAGATCAGGAATGTGATTCTTCTTGATCTGGTCAAGAACGGACAAGACTCGCCAAAGCATCGGCATTGTTTGGCTAAAAGAGATTTTTGTAATATTGAAAAACTCAGTGATAAAGTCTGGAAAGGGGAACCGTAGTCCTAAGGTGAAAGGAAAGGCACTAAAACACAACCACTCGTCGGAAACCATGTCCGACCGGATTTCCCGGTCAAACGGCCAGAATACCGTCCCTTCCGGGAAGATACCGGAGGATTTGAGAGCCGACAAGTGGGCACTATCAAAGGAGCATATCTCCTTCTCCGGTTCTTGGAGAAGATTTTGCTGGATAAATGAGGGGGCGGAGTCACCGGAGCTTGATCTTGTTTGCATTGTCATATTCTTGCCGGAATGCTGAACAGAATGAGAGAAGAAGATGGAATAGAGAGAGAAGTTTTTACCTTTTTCTCTTCGGTAAAGATTAAATGGGATAAGTATGAGAAGATATAGGGAGTAATGAGTAAATATAGGCTGCGCGTTTACAAACGGTCACATCATGGGTCTAATCTCTTAATTGCCTCGTTCTTCGTAAAAAATATAACCGTTAGTGCCAGGATGCTAAACGGTAACATTTTTTTGGGACAATTGTTATGGGTGAAATTCTGAGCCCATAACCTGGAAAATATCTTGATTTATATCTTGGTTGTATGATACATGTTCATGTCCGGGGTGTTCATTCAGGATATTGGTAACATCCTGAATGGTATCCTGAGGATTACTGACGGATTTTGTGCAGGAGTACGAGTCCAAGTTCCCAACGTTCACGAAGACCCTTTCTCCGGAAGACTCGGTCCAGGTCGTTCAAATGAAGACGTTGAAGCCGCTATACCCGGTCTACAACGTTAATAATGGAATATTCGGGAGCATCCCATATTTATAGGAATTTTAGTTTGTATTTCGTAACTATAAATATGTGGATAAATCAGATCGAATAGGACATCACAACGACACTCACTACTCACTCACACTTGTTCTCTCGCAACTTTCACTCTCACAAAAAGCATTGTAACACTTAGCGATCTGATCAATATCCTGCACTGTATCCTGACGTTTGAAGCAATAAGAAGAACTAGGCAGCTGCGATTGTCAGCTCCCGAGGTTTTATGGCGGCGATCTAGATTGATCAAGGGCTTTCCTCGTACATCTCGTGTCATTCCCTTTACTTTTTGCTCATAGTTTGATCTTAGATACAGCTCGATATCCTGAGCCGTATCCTGAAAATTGTTTTTACAAACAACTTAACCAGCATATTTCCAACACACTTTTTAGCACACTACCTCACTTAACTAATTTGATCACTTAATTGCTTCGGTAATTTTTGACCAAAACAACACTTACTCCACATAATACAGCTAAATTAAACATGTAAAAGAAATTCACTACTAGTCAAGTCGCGCGAAATCGGTCGTTGACTTTGACCTTGACTTTGACTTCAGAAACACGGGGTGTTACATGATCCCTATAATTTCATGTCATTGCATTCACATTCTTGTTAGTATACATGATTGTATATATATTAATGATCATATCAAATTCATATTCCACATTTGACCTTCGCTAGTCAATTCTAACAAATATAAGGTATATTCCCACAATCATATCTCTTCAACTCATATAATTCATCACGTCGTCACATATAACACACATTGATATAACACGTACCATATAACTTTCTATAATCTTACAATTGTGACAACAAGTCCAACCATGCTTCTTATGTGCAGTTGACTTTCAGAAGTCAACAATTTATCGTATGAACTTTCGACTTAACCTCATACATCCGTGACATCACAATAGGCTATAGAAATGACGCTATATACATTTCATATTCACGACGCAAATGTGCTTACAACCACATTCAAACTAGTAATTTAACATAATCTCAGCATCATTATCATATTTCATTCATGTATATATATATATATATATATATATATATATATATATATATATATATATATATATCAAGCCGTTTCATACAATTTCGCATCCTAACTTCACTTAGACATTTCATCATACACCTGGTGTGCATACTACTTTTTAAGCACAATGTACAACTAATTCATGCATAATCTTCTAAGCTCTTACTTAGTTCATCAAATCTTCTTACTAATCAACAAGTATCATTCACACATAGACATCAAACATATCAAACACCAATTTCTTTCAATTCATCTAACAAGAATCCATCATACATAACATGATACATCAATATTGAACAAGAATTGGACATGGATGATATATCCATGTCACCATCTTCACCATAACAATTGGGTTTCACCTTAAAACATCAAATTAAGGAAAATCATGCATAGTTCATGTTCTATATGGTGATTCTAACACCTATACATGATCAATTTCATACTAATTCGCAGATTAAACGTAACACACTTCATACAAGATCATCAATCTAAGTTTCAAGACATACCTCATGATCCCCTTGTGTAGGTGATCATTAATTCATGTTCATTTATAGGTTTGAGCTTCGATTCACCCTTCAATTTGAAGATCTTTCGTAACTAGGGTTTGGCTCCCATTGTGTTCTTCTGAACATTCAAGACACACACACTTAAATTCATGTTTTATAAAACATGGGTTTTCTCATGTTACAATTTAGTCCCTCTAGTTTGCCATCTTATCTCTTCTCCCATAACTTTCTTCCTTACTCTTAAAAGTTAACATTGCATTTAACTAGGTTATTTGTTCCTAGTTATCCAACATCATGTTAAATTATTTAAACACCCATTTGGGTCAATAAAGGGATTTTGGGGCGTTACAGTTCGGTTTTGGTTAATTTCGATTAAGTAACCAAGCAAGGTTTAAAATAAATTGGGTCATGCACAGTTTGGACTTAGCTTAAATTTTTTTATAAGATAACTAAGACTAAACTTTTAGGTTAATTACCGATGTAGAGTTCTTTTTAATAAGGTAATTCTCAACAAAAAAAAATTATAATCATAACACCTTAATTCTTCATCAAAACAAAGGGCATCCATACTAAGAGCATTTTGTTACTAACATACTTTTATATTACTAAAAACCCTCTATATGGTTATCTAAAATATAAATCTACTATATAAATTTAACATTACAAGTTCAATTTCGGTTATATCTATTAACCAAAGCTTCATAACCATAACCGATTGAGCGGTTATACAAACTTTTGTAACCATAACCATTGGTTATGTTGGTTATCAATTTGATACGTGCCTTCTAAGTTGGAGCTCCGTGGGTTTTGCATCAAAATGATATTTTCTTTATTTATATATTTTTCACATGTTAAATTTATTTTTCTTTACTGTATTACCTAGTCAATAGAGTGAGTAATTGGTTGTTACCCATGATCTCCATGTTATTAGTTAGTGGGTATATTAGTGGGTTAGTTAGTTATTTTGCTTGTAATGCTATAAATAGCAAAGTATATTTAGTATTTTAGGATATGAATGAAAAATTAGAGATTATCTCAAAGTCTTTATCTTGCTAATTTCTTTTGAGCTTGATTCATTCAACGGATTATCTATTAACTGATTGATCCATATCATAATTAATAGTAGTTCGATTATGTCGGACAGTTAATTTGTACGGTCGTGTTACAAAGTTCAAAATGTCAAGTTTGGGTAATTTTACTACATATACATTTGTCAGATGGGGAATAGTTTTGTTTTGTTATTGGCCAAAACTGGCGGCAAATAACAAAGTTTTTTTTTTAAGTTAGTATGAATTTGCCTCTAGTTTAAAATAAAATTTTGATTTTGCACCTACCTTAAAATTACGATTTTGCCCTCAAGTAAAAATTACGATTTTGCCCCCAATTCAAAATAAAATTTTGGTTTTGCTCCCAGCTATGGTCCTGCCAAATTACAATTTTATCCCCAATTTAAAATTACGATTTCGCCCCAATTCAAAATAAAATTTTGATTTTGCCCACAGCTTAAAATTACGATTTTGCCTTCAGTTAAAAATTATGATTTTGTCCCCAGTTCAAAATAAAATTATGGTTTTGCCCTCAGTTCAAACTATGATTTTGCCTCCATTTCAAAATTACGATTTTACCTCAGTTAAAATAAAATTTTGGTTTTGCCCACAGCTTAAAATTATGATTTTGCCTCCATTTCAAAATTACGATTTTACCTCAATTCAAAATAAAATTATGGTTTTGCCCTCAGTTCAAACTTACCGAAATAAAGACGTACATGTTATTAAACTAAAAAATATTCGGTTAAGCGCCCAACAACGCTAGCGGCGCATAACAGTAGTTTTACAACAATAAACAGTGGCGCGTCAGATGGAGCCGAGTGCAGTGCAGATAGCGTGAAGACATAAATTAGGCAGTGAGACCACTCCTACTGTCTCTGCCTAAAGATTCAACAATCACGTGCTTCACCCACAACCCATAACCCCTTTTCTCTACCCCCCTGCGATGAAGGTAAACAAATGATCTACTCTTTGTTTCTTGATTTGGGTTTTCTTTATCTCATCATGTTCTTTCATACCCCTTGATTTTGTTACTAGCAGATCATGACTGTGGATGAAGCCAACCAGATACCCGATTCGAATCATTCGATGTCGATATGGGTTGGAAGAAGAAAAACAAGAGCCTGTTTGTTCTCAGAGGTTGTTCCTATTTTTAACTTTTTAGTTATGTTGGTTTTAGTTTTAGGGGTTGTAAGTTGGTTTTTGTTCATACCCATTTGCTAAAATTGGTTATAAATACTGTTTTTTTGATGGATTTTGTGTTTCTTGATATTGCAGAATGTAGCAATGTGTAGGGACCTGTTAATGTGCATTGATGTATGTTAGGTTTTGATTGTTGGTATTGCTTCAGAAGTGGTTAGATCATGGTTGAAAATGCAAATGTTAAGTTTATAGTTGTTGATTTAGAAAGTAGATAACTAATCCAGCTTCATTTTGGGGAGTTTATGTGAAAAAAAAAGTGTTTTTATGGATCAATTTGGGAAAAAGCGAAAGGGATCGGAAAATGTAGCGTCTAAACTCGTTCGGTCACACGTTTCGTTAGGGGATTATTCAAGAAAAACAAAGAAATGCAAGGAAATAGTAGTAGAAATAGAACGTAACGATAACGGTTACAAAGATTACATAACCGGAATCGCAACTGCACCGCCTTTTGTAAACGTGTGTTTGGACCCACGTGGGAGGGGTCTGAAGCGGAAAATCGGGTGTCTTGATGCCGCTACTAAAATGGGTAGAAAGAAGAAAATCGAGCAAGATTTTGAGTCGGGTCAAACTATTGGTCAAGGGAAGTTTGGGTCCGTGGTCAAATGTCGAAATAGGGTTAGTGGGGAAGAATTCGCTTGCAAGATTTTACCGAAAGGGGAAGAGATTGTGCACAAAGAAGTTGAAATTATGCAGCATCTTTCTGGTCATCCGGGTGTCGTGACATTAAAGGCGGTGTATGAAGATGCTCGGTTTTTCCATTTGGTTATGGAGCTTTGTTCTGGCGGGCGGTTGCTTGATCAGATGAGGGAAGACGGTTTGTTTTCGGAGCAAAAAGCTGCTAATTTGATGAAGGAATTGATGTTGGTTCTTAAATATTGTCATGATATGGGTGTTATTCATCGCGATGTAAAGCCTGATAACATTCTTCTTTCGGCTTCTGGCTCAATTAAGCTTGCGGATTTTGGGCTGGCTGCTAGAATCGCTAATGGTACCAATTTCTGATACGAAATACGCGGGTTTTGGTTTGTATAAACGTGCTGGTTTAGTTTCGGGTCGAACCCGCGAACGCATTTAGCTAAACGGGTCATGTTCGTGTCAACATGGCGTGTTCATGGGTTAGCCCGTTTAACCCATTTATTTTATTTTTCTTAAAAGTGTGTTTCATGTATGCCAAATTTTAAAAGTTAAAAGAAAAAAGTGACATAAGATTTTATAATTAAAATGCAAGGGTCTTTTATATTTGTTTGTATTTTTGGTTGTAAAAGGTAATTTTGAAGTATTTATATGCAATATAATTAAAGGTAAAAAACTCGGGTTAAACAGGTCATCTTAGTGTCGACCTGTGAATATCCGTGTCGTGTTCGGGTTCGTATGTCTTGACACGATTTTTGGGTTGTGTAAATTTCTGGATTCATGTCAGGTTGGACCCACCGACCCACGAACACGACCTGTAACTTATGTACAGGTAACCATTTTGACCGGTTCACTTGTGAACGGATCAATTCAAAAATTTTAGCTAAAAGCGGACATTGATCTGGGTAGCATGGGTCAAACGGGCTGAACATAAGTGCATACATCATCCTAAATGTATTTATATTTTATACAAAGATTCAGATTATTATTTAATATGGTTTTCTTATTCATAAATAGTTGTATGAATGCTCAAAAAAGTTTGTGGGTCAACCCGATCCAACCCTGAATTTGTATGTACATATTACAGAGTCAAGAACATGTACAAATTTTTTGACTTTTTTACACAGGCCAAAGTATATTTACAGGTACAAATGTTTTGACTTTTTTACACAGGTCAAAGTCTATTTGGTGTGGTAGGAAGTCCTGCATATGTTGCTCCTGAAGTTCTGATCGGTGCTTATTCAGAAAAAGTCGATATATGGAGTGCTGGTGTGGTCCTCCATGCACTTTTGGTCGGTCTCCTCCCGTTTGGTGGCGGTTCTGTAAATACCGTGTTTGAGGCTGTCAAAAACGTGTCCATTAATTTTCAAGATAAGTTATGGGACTCGATATCACAACCTGCCCGTGATCTTATTGCACATATGCTAACAAGAAATGTATCCGAGAGGTACACTGCTGAAGACGTATTACGTAAGTTCGTTTCTTTTCATGTAGTTTTGTGTTTCGATAAGTTATTCTGATTTAGATTATATGGGGTCAAATAATTTGTTTTATCCATTATTTAAGGGGAAACTAAAAAAAAATAGTCTACCCTGAACCCTCTTTATGACTTAATTTAAATACATCTTATCTACATTTCTGATTGTTAATATTTCAATTTATTTATAAAAGACAATCCTCTAAGTTATGAATGATAATTTTAAAAATTTTTAAATTCTAGAGATCTTAACAATGTATATAAATCTCTTTAGAGTAAATTGCCAAAATCGTCCCTGAGGTTTGGGCATGTTTGCCATTTTCATCCAAAACAACTTTTTTGTACCATATAGTCCTTCACTTTTGGGATTTTTTGCCATTTTCATCCAAAGTCTAATTTGCTTTATTTTTTCTATCAAACATTTGGATAAAAATGGCAAAAAATCCCAAATCTCAGAGAACGATTCTGGTAAAAACAAAGTTAGACGTTTGGATGAAAATGGCAAAAAATCCCAAAAGTGAAGGACTATATGGTACAAAAAAGTTGTTTTGGATGAAAATGGCAAACATGCCCAAACCTCAGGGACGATTTTAGCAATTTACTCATCTCTTTATTGGTTATTATCATTAGTTATTTGTATGATAAAAACTTGCCAAATGCTGAAAACAACTCGATATATGATGATCACAACTTCATACGCCAAATCTTCAAGAGGTTGGGCATTGGTAAGCGCATGGAATCCTGATTCTTTCTAACAAAGGTCTCATATTCGAAAATCCAATATCCACTGGTTAGTAGGATGTTGGTGGGGCCCATGACTTTTCCGGTGATGGGTTCTCACATTTATCAAACATATAAAAACTTCAATAACTAGAAACACATTCAAAAGCCGTCTCATGCAAGACGATCTTATCCTAAGCTCTTTGTTTGTTTTGTTTGTTTATCAGGACATCCTTGGATCATATTCTACACAAACCCAACATTAGAGTCCCTAACTTTCATTTCTAGACCACAAGTTCATATGACCTTGACTTCTCAACAACTGGCAGACATGATAGAAGTGGAGTCCGAGAGGTCTATTAACTCTTTCGATGAAAACTCTACTCCGATGTCACCACAAGACACAACCGAAGACGAAGATTGTCACATGGTTGATGTTCTTGCGCTGGCAATTTCACGTGTAAGGATCTCGGGACCAAAACGAAGCAGGATATTTAGTCCTGCTAACGCCGTTCAACAAGAACATTCCTCTAACGTTACGATGAAGAGTTTATGTACAGCATTTTGATGGTATTTCTGTTTTTGCTAGAGCTACTCTTTGTAGTCTTGTAAACTTTATGTTATGTATTTTCTAATTTGTAATGGTTATAGTTCATTAATCTTTTGTTGTCATTGTAGATATATAAATAAAATTTGAAGGAGAATATAAAACGCTATGTTATCTTCCTTGGTTTAGTTATTAGTTTGCTACATGAACATATGTGTATATGTTTACTTGTATACATCAAAGATTTTTTTACCAAAAATCCTTTTAAAAATCAACTTTTCCGGAAAAAAAAAACTATTTTTTTTTCATTTATGTCAAGTTTTTACAGCTTCTGTAAGGGGCTGAAAAACACCATTTCAAATTTTTATTTTTTTACGAAAGTCCTTCTAAACATTTTAATCTAGGAGTGTGAAAAAATGGGGCAAAACTCGTACGGGAAGACGAGTTCTCTAAGTTCACACAACTCAGGGGGTTTTCCCTTGATCTTGATTCCACTTGTATATGTCTATACATACATAGATCTATATACATATGTTAAAATCAAAGTCTTTAAATGCTAGGTACATGTACTAAAGATAACATTAAATAAACCTACTTTTCTTACAAAGTTGGATAAAAAACCATGTGAATTTTATTTGAAAGTCATTAATGTTTATATAGAGTACAAGGAACATTGAAAACATTAAAGGGTGAATGTTCATCGATACAATGATAGTGTCGTCCCTAATATATTTATATTCGATAGAGTGATAAAAGTTAAATGTCCCAAAATATGAAGTTAAGATCTCTTATGCTAGGCTATATGTGAAATTACATCTATTGAGACACTTGGTGGCTCGTAGCTCGCTCGAAAAAAAAAAAAAAAAAAAGCTAAAAATGCTTACTCGAAATCGGGTCTTCATAATAGTCTCTTCACGTTATATATTTTTAAGTCTAGAAAAACAAACCCAAACAGTTCCATTTTGGTACTTTTGAGTATTTATGACATGGCATGGTGGGTTCTGTTGGGCTATAAATAATTATCCATAGGCTAGAATGGGCTGAAGTACTGAAATTAAAAAAAAAAGGATCAGAAATGGGCTCCACATAACCAAGTCATAAACTGCAACACCTAATGTTCGTTATGGAAATGAAACATGGATGAAATTGGAGTATGTTGGTGCATATTTTGTATGTTCGCCACTGTGTGAATAGGCTAAATAGAGCGTGTGTTGAATATTGTATAGATTAGTGTGAAAACGAACAAGGTTTTGTATTGTAAATGTCACATTCGTGCGGATGGCCGATTCGCACGAATGGACATCACAGGCAGGTCCGCACGAATGAGCAGATCCGTCCCAGGTGCATCCGTGATAAAGTCAATTCGCACATGTTGATCCTTGCGAATGGGCTATGCCTATAAATAGGGATGATGTCTCCTCATTTGGATAAGCTTTGGTTCCCAGATGGGAAATGCTGTCCAGTTAGTTTCGCGGGTATGTAACTTCAAATCATTGAATAGAAAATAGTTTAAATTAACCCGTTCGGTGTATATTCTAATTCTACTCCTTTCTTATCAATAATATTCTACCGAACTGGTTATATCGGGACCAAAACTCCGTCAAACCTGCCGGATCCTGGAATCTCAGAATATATTATTTTATGTTGTTCGGTTCAACAAAAGGAATTAGAATTGAATCTAAATCCCTTCAAATCCTTCAAGCAACGATTTTAAGTGAACTAGATTTAATTTCAATTTCTTCTTTTGTTGAAATGAACGACATTATTAAGAAAATTACATTCCATTCTATTTTGTGAAATGAATCATGTTATAGTGTTCGTTAAACTTCTTCATGAACACATATTGGTAACATCAAAAGCTTCTCTCATCTACAGCTTAATAAGGTTTCTCTTTTAATTTATTGGTTATGGTTCTTAATTTCATTTGTCATTAGGCCTTAAACTGTCATGTTGTTTATCAAACTTACACTAGTTGATAATTAGAAGAAAATGATTGAAGGTAAGGATGAAATAGGTTGGATATCTTCTTTATTACCCAGTCACTATATTTTTTGACTGTTTATTTTTTTTTTCAATAAGAAATTTCAATCACCAGGGAAAATTTCATAAGGATAGCAGGTAGACGAGCAACAAAATGCGTCGCCATCCCTTTTTGAATAGAAAACCCTAATCTACTAAAAAAAGCCTCGCCCCTGAGGGGTGTAGATGTGATTGGTGTAGGTGTTTTTTTTTAATGAAAATATATATATATATATTTTTTAAAGTCACTATTAAAATGTCTTTTTTAACCTCATTATATGTAGTGATTGGTGTAGGTGTGACGCCAAAAAAAATCTTGTATGGCCTTTATATAGTTTAGACCGAACGGTGTGGGGCAACGCCCCCAGCCACCTCAGCTGGGTGGTGCCCCCAACACCATCCATGCTCCGCCAAGAAGAGAGCGCTATAGTTGTCCAACCATGTTGATGGCAAGCAAATTTGTTTTTTTTTTTCTAATTTTTTCTTTAATTATATAGTTAATGTGGGCTTCATTTCACACTGTGTAAATTAATGATAAAGCCCCTGCTTACGTGTCGCTTACGTAGCGTGACATGGTATAACTTGGATGACTGATTGACTATGATGCAAATGCCATTTTAGCAGCTAGCTAGTAGCGCAATGGCAGTGGTGAACCTCTAACCATACCCATTTTCGTCAAAAAGATGTATTGACCCGAACCCATCATTTCCATCATCGACTATTATCCCGCTCAATTTGCCAAGTACATAGCCAAGTTTTTACTCGCGAAAGCTATGAACCAAACTTCAAACACCCCTAATTTGATTAACTTAATCTCTAATAATTCAATTTAATCCACAAGGTACACAAAGACAGAACATGAGATAAAAGCAAAACACACAGGACCCCCACCACATATATCCCCAAATCCCTCCGTCACGTGAAAGTGAACACTGGGGTCCTGCCCATCCCCTAAATAATTCAAATTCACTTCACCATCCACACTCACTGCCACGATACCCCCCCCCCCCCCCCCCCCCCCTCCCCGCACGCCTCCAAAATCAATCAATCATCCACATGATTCAGTCACCATCCATTATGGTTTCTTTCACACCCATGATGATAGGGGCCAATAACTGTGTATTTCAGTACACTTCACTTTAGTTTCTTACACACACAACTTTGTAACAAAAAAAAAAAAAACATCCATGAAGTGCTTGAGGTTTCACAAGTTGATCATACTTTCTTGCATTACACAAACTACTCGTCTTGCTTTGGTGGGTGGAAATCACACCGCAGCCCGGTTTTGTACCCGTTAAACTTATCAGTTTCTTCGTTTATATTCGTTTGGTTTTAGTTTCCGCCGTAACTTTATTGTTCAAGACATCGCTTTTCTCATCCGGGTCTCGTCGACTTTAGAGAAAAAAAAAAAGGTTTGTTTAGCCGGGCCTTATTGGAAGCAGGTACAGAAGTATAGAGACCATCTTACACTCCACAGACTCTACGGTAAGAGTGGAATATTAGTGGGTACGTTTGTTTTTTTTCGATAATGACTTTGGCTAGTGGGTATCGTCCCAATAGTAATCAGAAGATGCGACCGATAAACGTTCGTCGCACAATTGGATTGAACCGAGATTCTGTTTTGATAATTAAACTGCCTGATTTGCGCATTTTGGGAGTAATCTCGAAGTCATTGTTTTTGGCTTTATTCATCCTTGCATTGCCTTCTATCAGCTCCTATGTTAAGGATGCTTCGGACGAAAATCTAACGAATCCAGACGAGTTTCTGGCAATGGTGTATAAAGATCTAGCGGCCGAAGGTCTTTTTAAAGATGGTCAAAAGGGACTTGTTTTGAACTCTGGAAATGTGGATTTGTTTGATAGTTTTTGGTTCTTGAATGCCAAGGGAATTGATGTTGTTACTGACTCGGATTTGGATCGACAAATGGTGATTCCTAATGAGGTGTTTGATTTCGTGTTTGCTTTGAGTTTTGAACATGCTGAATTTGTCAACAGGGTGGTGAAGATTGATGGCATTGTGGTTATGCCATTAGGAAACTGTTATGATGGGTCTTATGAGATCTTGAAGCAATCGAATTACAAGATCGTGTATCTTCGCCAATTTGATTCGGTTACTGTTATTGCAATGAGGAAGATTGATGGTGAAGGGGAAGAGAGTGTTTTAAGTGGATAAATTGTTCTTCGAATGTAGATATTAAGTGTAAAATAAGATAGAGATGAAGGTTTTGATGATCATGTTATAAGTTCTTTGGAGCCTATGGTGTTGCTGTCTCAATTTTTATTTCTTGCATAAGTTACAATGTATCTTTCTAGTGTTTTTGTGATTTAATAAATGTGCATATTGTATGAGTGAATATGTGTTATTGGTCAATGAATGAAATGATTATATTTTGTTTTTTTATGTTATCATTGATATATTTATGAGTAAATTACAAAGTTCGTCATTTATGTATGTCATTTATTACAAAGTATGTCCTTTATCTTTAATAAGCTCAGAAAACATACTTAATGTTTGAAAAATCATTTAGGTTATGTCCTTTACCCTAAACCTTGTTTGTTTTCCCAGTTAAGTCAGGTCACGTGAGAAGCACATGAGGGCATTAATGTCATTCTACCTACCACCTACCAATTACAGTCCATATCTTATAAAAACCCTAAACCCCAATTTCACCCACTATTGTTCCCCCAATTGCTCAACTCGTCCCTTAGGTTTCTTCACCGATTGCAAAGACGATTTCAACGAAGCAGAACCATGTCTCAATCGGAGACTTGGTACATACGAGAAGGACTTGATCATGATCAAGTGATGCAGCTATACGGTAATGAATCCTAGATTTCTTTCTATAAACTTATAATTTTCTACATTACGTTACTGATCAAGTTCGAAATTGTTGAATAATGCAGACGGATTCCCTAATCTTTTCTCCTTTCGGATTCATCATGGTGGTAGGTTAACACATCCTCCTGGTCGCACTTATGTTGGAGGTAGGATTAACTACGTTGACCTAATTGATATCGATTTGTTCTCTGTCCATGAGGTGTCCTTAATGATTAATGAGTTAGGTTATTTTGTGAATGATGTTATAATATACCATTATCTTAACCCTAAAAAATATATGGATAATGGTATTGAGGAGTTAGGCACTGACAGTGATGTTTTAAGGTTGTCTGCACATGTTGAAGAGCATAAGCTGATCGAGTTGTATACCACGCATGGGTTAAGTAACATAAAGGATTATTTCAACCCACCACTAAAACCTCAGAACCCTCTTACTATAGAAGAGATAGATGATCCTGGACCTTATGCTCTTGTCCCAGCATCAATAGTCTTTAAAAGTGTAGGCAACCATTCTAGTGAGGGTGGACAATCAAGTGTGTTGGGGCAGTCAAGTAGTGTAGGTGGACAGTCAAGTGTGTTTGGGCAGTCAAGTGTGTTGGGGCAGTCAAGTAGTGTAGGTGGACAGCCAAGTGTGTTTGGGCAGTCAAGTGTGTTTGGGCAGTCAAGTAGTGTGCTGGAAGAAGCTGATATTGGTGACTTTGATTTCGATGATTTCATGGAGGATAATGTGCATGATCAGCAACATCAAGATAATGTGCATGATCAGGAACATCAAGATAATGTGCAAGATCAGGAACATGAGGTTGCCCAGGATAATGTGCAAGATCAGGAGGTTGCCCAGGATAATGTGCAAGATCAGGAGGTTGCCCAGGATAGTGTGCATGATCAGGAGGTTGCCCAGGATAGTGTGCATGATCAGGAGGTTTCCCAGGATAGTGTGCATGATCAAGAGGTTGCCCAAGATAGTGTGCATGATCAGGAAGAAGAGGATCAAGAAGATGAAGGTAGTGAAGAGAATGATAGTGATAGTGATTTTATTGTTGATGAGGATAATGCCATGGTAGATCCTGAGGTTGATATGACAGATTATAGGTTGAACATTGATTTAGAAATAGAAGACAATATGGCAGGCAATCATCAAGATATAGATTTGGGAGATGAAGTGTTAGACAATGATAACTTTCCAAGTGGCTCAGATTCTGATGATGTTGAGACTAGCATTAGGAGACACCACCTAAGAACCATTAGAAAGGAACATGAAAACTTGACAAATTTTTACTTAGGCCAGGTATTTAGTACCAAACAAGAAGGCAAGAGGCTGATTAACAAGTATGCTGTTGAAAATAGGAGGTGTATGCTATGCAATTGTAGAGGCTGAAAACATCAACTCCTGGACTTGGTTTCTAGAACTGTTAGGAGAAGATCTGAATCTGCACAGAAACTCAAACTTCACATTTGTATCCGATAGACAGAAGGTATGTTTAGTAATGTTGTATACTTTGCATTTGTATCAACTCATATACTAACTTCTTGAATTGAACATGGTATACTTCAAGCTGTTAACAGGTTGTATCCCAATGCTGAACACAGATACTGTTTGAGGCATATTCATGAGAATATGAAAGTCACTTTTAAAGTGAATCTGTACAAGGACATGCTTTGGAAGTGTGCATGTGCAACAATTGTTCCTGAATTTCAGATTGCAATGGATGAACTGAAGGCATTCAACAAGGAGGCCCACCTATGGTTGTCCAAAATCCCACCACTGCATTGGTCTAGGTCATATTTCTCTGGTATGTTGTAAACTGTTCTAACTATCTTGCATAATATATTATCTAGAAGTGTTAGTGACCAAACTGTTCTAACTGTCCACAGGCAGGGCAATATCTGATGTGTTATTGAACAACATGTGTGAGGTTCATAATGTCAAGATCTTGGATGGCAGAGACAAGCCCATTATTTCTGCCCTTGAATACATCAGAGAGTACTTGATGAGAAGAATTGTCAAAGTTTTGAAGGTTATAGAGAAAAGTGAAGGCCTGCTTACACCCTTTGCTTCCCTAAAGCTGGAGACAATAAAAAAAGATGCTGCATTTTATCATGTACAGTGGAATGGAGGGGATATATTTTCAGTAAGTGGTAAACCAAATCATGCAAGGGTTGTGGATTTGGCTAAGAGGACATGTGCTTGCAGAGCTTGGGAGATCACAGGTACTTTTGTTGTATTGTTTACTAGTTTGGTGTGTACTACTAATTTGGCTGAGAGGACCTGTGCTAATCCATTTAATTTACAGGAATGCCATGTAGGCATGCTGTTGCAGCAATATGGAACATGGCTACTAATGGTAGAAGGGTGGGTTCATTAGAGAGTTGGTGTAATCCCATCTACACAATGGCTAGGTGGAAGCAGGTTTATGCTTACAAGGTTAACCCTATCAATGGAAGGTCTTTATGGGTCAAATCTCAAGTTCCTACCACCCTTACACCACCAAATCATCATAAGCAGGTGGGCAGACCCAAGAAGGCAAGGAAAAGGTCTGCATTAGAAGTGGAGGAAATGACTCACAGTGGAAGGCTGTCCAAGAAACACACCAAGGGAAAATGTGGCAAGTGTGGACATGTGGGACATAACACAAGGACTTGCAAAGGGGATGGTACTGTTTAGGGTTGTCTTTATGGTTTAGGGTTGTGTCTTTTGGTCTTGAACATGTTTAAGGGTTAGTTTATGTCTTTTGAAAACTTTTAGTGGTTATGTACTTATGTATTAGGTTGAACATGGAATGGCTGTCTTTTGAACAGGTTTTTGGGTCAGTCTTTAACTTATGAAGTGTAATGGATTATGAAGTGTTTGGTGTGATATCCTAGTTGGTTATGCACAATGTGGTTTATTTACAAAGCTTATTGCACATTGTCATGTGTTTCGGACATGTCAGAGATTTACAAAGCTTGTTGCACACTGTCAGGTGTTTCAGACATGTCAGAAATTTACAAAGCTTATTGCACAACTTCTAACAACAATATACCACAATTTTCATTACATGATGTCAAAATTACATTAGATACCAGCAGTTATAGACAATTATACTAGAAATACACTATATAACAAATGAAACATATCCAACTGATAATCAACCACTTCTTCAGTTTCATAACCTCTTCTTCACTTTCTTTGACTCTGACCTCAAGCTTGTTCTTCTGTTCTTCAGCATGGTTCTTTCCCCTAAGCAGTCCAGGTATGATGTCAACACACCTTTGACACCTTGTATCAACCCAACTAATGAATCGACAATCCGAGCCCTAATTAACACAGACAGAACAAGTTTCAATTTCAGGTACAAATCAATTACAAAACCCTAATTATCGCATACCTGATCAGGACATGCATAGAAACGACGGCCAGGATTGCGATTAGTCCAAGATGTCACAATTACAGCTTTTTTCCCGCATTCACATAGCACCATTGTTGTTTTCTCTTGCACGATTGCATATTTGAGGGTGACTTGCAGGGGGGACGAATTGGGGATTAGGGTTAGGTATGTGCAGATTGAAAGATGGAGAAGAAGATGGTGGGGTTTAGGGTTTTTATAACATGGCACATTAATTGGTAGGTAGAATGACATTAATGCCCTCATGTGCTTCTCACGTGACCTGACTTAACTGGGAAAACAAACAAGGTTTAGGGTAAAGGACATAACCTGAATGGTTTTTTCAAACATTAAGTATGTTTTCTGAGCTTATTAAAGATAAAGGACATACTTTGTAATAAATGACATACATAAAGGACGAACTTTGTAATTTACTCTATATTTATTGAGGTGAGAAGGTAAGAAATATAAAAATTTTTTTAATAGCAAATTTGAATCACTATCGGACCACTGTAGTATCATCTTGTCACCAGCGAAATCATCAATTATATCCATCTCCACTAGGCAATAACCAAACCAAGCAAATGTTGAGTGTGAAGCCACTTGACAAGCTGAGGTCAGAAAAGGCTTTCTGATCAAAATGATAAGAAGATAAGGAGATAGGGATATCTAATCTTCCTTGTGATCCAGATTTCACGGATCCTGTTTTATATCTTTCCTCTATCATTCAATCTTATACAATCTTATATATAAGATTGTATTGTATCTGTAAATTCTTGTACCAAGCTTAATAAGAAATACTCCTAGTTACCGAGAGTGGATGTAGGTCAAAACCGGACCGAACCACTATAAATCTTTGTGTTCTTAATTGTGTGTGTGTGAGTTCTGTGTTATTTGTGTTCGTGTGACCCGTTCCATTCCCAACAACTGGTATTAGAGCACAGGCTCTTGTTGTTGAACATGAATACAAAGGTGTAGAAGGAGGAAGAAGATATTGACCTGTGAAATCGGAACTAGGGTTCTGATCAGAGACGCTCGTCAGCCTCCGCCGCTGCCACTCTCTTCATCGCGAAGCTAGGGTTTCCGATTGAAGACCAGAAATAACACACCAGCCGCCGGGTTTCTGATCAGAGATCGCCGCCAGAACCACCGTCACCGTCGCCGTAAGATTCGCCACCAACATCGCCTCCGCCGTCGCGACTGTCTAGGGTTCCAACGAACCCGTCGCCTACTTGTTTCTCTTGGGAGATCGAGCAGGTGGAGCAGAAGAAGGAAAGAAAAGTGCAGAGCTTTTTTTTCGTGTTCCGGTGGAATTGGGGAAGAAGAAGCACATATACGTGCTTTTATTTCTGGTGGAGAAATTGAAGTTCTTAATTTATCAGAAATGCCCCTCAACTTTTATTTCTGGTGAAGAAAATTGAATTTCTCAATTTTATCAAGAAAGGTCCCTCAACTTTGACAAACATCCATCAATACTTGTCCTTTGCCAATTAAAGCTTGAAACAGATAAGTTATTTGTTTCTGATTATTGATTTCGCTCGAATAAATTACCACTTAGCAGTACAAACCCGTTTGGTTAGTAGTAATTTGGTAATTTTTTTTAAATGGCAGAAGATGGTAAAATCAAGATTGATAAGTTCGATGGAAGTGATTATGGATTTTGAAAAATGCAAATTGAAGATTTGTTGTATCAGAAAAGTTTGCATTTTCCTATGTCGGGTGAACAACCGGATGACATGTATGATGAAGAATGGAAGTTGTTGGATAGACAAGCTTTGGGTGTGGTTAGGCTTTCTTTGGCAAAGAGTGTTGCTTAAAACATTGTCAATGAAACAACCACATATGGTGTATTGAAAGCTTTGTCCAACATGTATGAAAAACCATCCACTTCAAACAAAGTATTCCTCATCCGACAATTGGTTAACACCAAGATGAAGGAAGGCATGTCGGTTACCGCTCACGTAAATGAGTTTAACTCGATTATCTCTCGTTTAGCCTCAGTTGAAATAAAGTTTGAAGATGAAGTACAAGCGCTACTCCTTTTATCATCGTTGCCCGATAGTTGGTCAGGCACAGTCACAGCTGTTAGTAGTGCATCCAGCACTACCAAACTCACTTTCGATAGTATTCATGACTTGATAGTAAACGAAGATATTAGACGGAGAAGCAATGGTGAGACTTCTAATTCTAGTTCTATATTGCATACAAAAAGTAGAGGAAGAAGAAACGAAAGAGGACATAGTCGAGGCAGGTCCAAGTCCAGAAAGAGGGGACAGTAAAAGAAAAGAAAAGACGTTGAATGTTGGAATTGAAAAGAAAAAGGTCACTATCGAAGCCAATGTACAAAACCCGCTTCAAAGAAAGAAGTAAACTGTGTATCCTCGGAAGAATTAGGTGATGTTCTCATCTGTTCTGTTGAAGATTCAGTTGAATCTTGGATTATGGATTCGGGTGCTTCTTTCCATGCTATCTCATGCCCATATATGGTCAAGAATCTACGAACAAGTAACTTTGGTAAAGTTCGTTTAGCAGATGATCAAATGCTTGATATCACAGGTATTGGAGATGTAGACTTGAAGACCTCATTAGGAACTATATGGACATTGAAAGATGTCAGGGTTATTCCTAATTTGAGGAGAAAGTTGATTTCAGTTGGTAAACTGGATGATGAAGGGTTTAATGTTCACTTTGGGGGTGGACAATGGAAAGTGATCAAAGACAATTTAGTGATTGCCAAAGGAAAGAAGCAAGGTACTCTATACATGGCAGAAGTTTCTGCTGAAGGCAATTTACAGAGATACTGATGCACAGGTGAAGATGGAAAGTGATCAAAGGAAATTTACAGAGATACTGATGCACAGGTGAAGATTATTCCATGGCTTCAAGTGGGAGATTGTTGAGTGTTAAGCCACTTGAAAAGTTGAGGTCAGAAAAGGCTTTCTGATCAAAAGGATAAGAAGATAAGGAGACAGGGATATCTAATCTTCCCTGTGATCCAGATTTCACGGATCCTGTTTTTTATCTTTCCTCTATCATTCAATCTTATACAATTTTATATATAAGATTGTATTGTATCTGTAAATTCTTATACCAAGCTTAATTAGAAATACTCCTAGTTACCGAGAGTGGATGTAGGTCAGAACCGGACCGAACCACTATAAATCTTTGTGTTCTTAATTGTGTGTGTGTGAGTTCTATGTTATTTGTGTTCGTGTGACCCGTTCGATCCTCAACAACAAATTCAGCAGGTTCCCCAACTTGCTAAGTTCATTACTCTGTTGAACCGGCCTGTTCCAATCACACAAAAATCGTAGCTCGTTTGCACCCTATTCGATCAGGCCTGTAAAAACTGCTGGAAAAGTCTGATGTAATGATAATGTGTATGACAACGATGGCGTTATGGAACTCCTTACTGGATTTTTGTTGGCACTTGTTCTTCCTCTTTTTTGCATGTCCAGCCAAAACTGCTATGTATCGCGGCTGGCTAGTTACGTGTCAAAGGAGTCTAAAACCCCGAATCAGACCGTTAGCTTTGTGGTTTCAGGTCCGGGTTTAAGAACATTGCACTTTCCTTTGTCTTTTTCTACGTCACTCCATCATCATCATTTGCATTCATCAGATTCTCACCAAATTAAGGTTCTTACAAGACCAGATCGGAGATTGTGATGATGGGTTGAGGTCGGGTAGGAGATAAACAGTTTCGACGGCGGAGCGTTGACGGTGATTATTGTTAGGGGTCCTGTATGTTGTAGTAGTTCTGGAGGGTTTAACTGTAACAATAGTTAGATACAGGGACTTAATTGTAAGAAGTGGAACTTTAGTGTATAGTTTACTATAGTTGGGGGGGGGGGTTAGTGCTAATTGTTAGTTGATGGTTGTTGTGAGGAGTTAGGTTGGTTGTATATCAGTTGTTGTTGGTTAATTAGAAGGTGTCAATTTGGTGTGTAAACTTCTTCTTCTGTTACTTTCTATCATTGGTATCAGAGCTTCCGATCCTCAGAAAAGCTCTTGATTCATCAAAATTCCAATCAATTCATTCAATTTAGTGTCACGATTCGATTCAATTCTTCAGGTATGATCATTATTCGGTCAAATTCACCCCCAATTTCATTTCAATTTCAAAATTGATCATCGAATTCGGTTAATTTCTCCTAAAAAGTGTTAGAACAATGACAACACGAAGTAAAGCTGATCTTGAGAAGAAGACTCTTGAGAAGATGGTTGAATATCATGTTGTCAGTGGCGGACCCAGGATTTTTTTCATGGGGGTGCATAATATTTTTAAAAATTTTAGGCCGCCTAGATATATAAATAAAAAATTCGGTTCGGGTCGGGTCATGTAAAACAAAAAAACATCAAACTAAAATTTTTATATTCATCAAAAACACGTCAAACGTTGTTACAAACATATTTAAAATGTCGCTCTACGGGTTTTCATTTTTTGAAATCTATCCAAAACATCATCTAAAGTTACTTTCTTAAGCAAGTCCTTATCTATATAACATATGCAACTATCACTCAAACCCTATACTAGAATCATATAATCAATATGAGATTAAAAGACAACAAACCCATCCTATAAAGACTAGAACAACCCCAAATTACCTTAAAAAACATAAGAGTTTAAATTTTTTAACTCATCCTATTATCTCATGAGTTTTGAACAAAATCACATAAACATCAAAATAACAAAAAAATAAAACATGTATCTGTTCATGGTCGGAATTACGATGTTCCTGACCGGAATTTTGCATTCGCCGTTGGGGGTGGGGGTATCGCAGGTTGTTAGGATCGGAGGCTCTCATGATTGTGTTTGTTTGTATGATTTGAATAATTAATGAATATGAAAACAATGTAAAGTGCAGCGGAAATGAATAACAAACTTTGTAAACACAATCAAAGGAGAAAAATAGTTTTGAGAAAGCATATGCAATTCATTTAGTCAAAAGATTTACAATAAGAATCAAATGATTACAGATATGCTTACATACTAAGCTCCCCCTCAGCCAGATGCCCCAAGGTTGGATTGCACAAGATGAAAGGATTGAATTGAGGAGAAGAACTCTCTCAAAACGAATCAAATGTAACAGTACAAAGTACTGTTCCATTTATAGACAAACCAAACCGCTGAGGCATCTCAGCTGACGTCACCATGAAAGCGACGTTTAACAGCCTAACAACCTGTTCTACTGTCTTCATACAAACACTGCTAAGCCTAACAACTGACTATACATGAAACAGATGATATACTAAACTACTGCTCTTTCTAATCATCAGTGCTTTCCTCAAGGTTGATCAGTCCTTGATTGGGCAGTGCTTTGTCATCAGCAGTTTGTACCAGCAGTGCTTAGTTTCCAGCAGTCTTCTAGGCTTCATCAGTGGTTAGGCATAATCATCAGCAGTTGTATGCGGGCAGTGGATATAAGGCCTTCAGCAGTTGTAATCACTTTCAAGGGAGAAGACTTAGTGTAAACAACTGCTTATTTCGAATCCACTGTTGTGACCTGGTTTTGGCTTTCATTATCTGTTCCTCTGGTAGGGTTCAATCCCAACAATCTCCCCCTGGAACAGATAATGCCAAAACCTTTCATTATTCTGGATCTTTATTCCTCATCAGGAGTTCCTTTGTTTTTCTTTTAAATTCTTCTTCAAATGCTTTGGAACTTGTGTCATCTTCATCCCGGCACAGTGTAAGTTCAAGGAGATCCTACAAATCTTCAACACTAAGGCCTAGTGCTTCTTTCCTTGATATGTACTTCACTTCGCCATTGGATCTGACCAGGGTCAATACGTGGGTCTTTTGATCAGACATCCACTTTAGTACTTTTAAACCCAATGGGTTTCTTGGGAGAGATTTATTCAAAGATGAGTTGGGAGATGTTGGCCTTGTGAAAACTTGCAGACTTTCAGACATTCTTTTGAAGGCCATTTCAATAACATTGTTTGCTGCAGCTATGTCTTCTGCAGCTTCCATTTCCATCTGCTCCTGTCTCTTTTGTTGATCTGGCTCAATGTCTGAAACTTCTGAAGTAGATGGTGATGCAGGTTTAGTTAACACCTTCTTAAAAAGGTTTTGAAGTTTTTCCGAGTTCTCTTCTTTTAGACCCATTTTCATGATGGTTTCTGTGAAGTACTCAACTTCCTTTTCCTTTACCTCTTCACTAGTCAGCTGTTCTTTTTCTTCTCGGTTCATTGACCTGAACAGTGTTTTGAGGTTTTCAATCTGCTGTTCAAGCTTCATCATTTGTTCATGCTTCTTTGAAGTGTCAGAAACAGTTATCTTTCTTTTCTTTAGCCTTTCATAGGCTTCATCAGTTTGCCGCTTTGACCATTTTGATATGGCATTGGCAGTGTCCACTTTTGCATTCACCAGCTCCTGTTTCTTTCTTTTATACTCAGCTGTTAGGTCAGAGATGAGCTTTTTGTATTTACTCCAATTTGGAGCATTTTTCTTCTTTCTAGGATCATTCTTGATTCTATCAATCCTATCAGCTTCATGCTTTAAAGCCACTATTGGCCATTCTTCAAATTGGTTTTCTTCAGCAGGATAAAATTTTTCTTGCATTATGTATGCAAGAAGTTTTCCTCTCATCTCTTTTCGTTGTTCTGCCTTTTCTTTACTCAGCTCTTGTGCAAAATCTTTTATTTGTTTGACTTTTGTGAGCAGAAAATCCAATCTTTCAGCAATGGCTTCATCACCTTGACCTTTACATTCAACCTTGGCTCTTATCTTAGCCTGTCTTACTTTGAGTTCAAGATATTCATCCATGTCTTCTGGAACCATGAAGCCAACGAGTGAAGAAAATCTTCTGTTTGAAGGATCATCATCAGTGTAGAATTGCCTCATCTCATTTTTTATAGCTTCCAGTTCTAACGGATATCTTGCAGCAGTGGGATCATATTGGTCCTCATCTGGCTGAGTAAGTTTTCTTTTTCTGGTGTAGAGCTTTGCTGGTTGTGATGTGAGACTGGTGAAAACAGTGGAAGATGACTGACTAACAGCTGTTGAAACAACTGGTGTTTCAACTGCTGTTGTTATTACAACTGCTGATATGTCAGCAGATGTCTTCTGCTTTTGAGCAGGGGATGGAGGTGGTGAGGTAGTTTTTGATGATGGTGATGGTGGTGGTGAATCATCAGATATGACAATCCTTCTCCTTTTTATTGTAGGAGAGGCTGATGATGTCTTGGGTGGATCAGTGGTAGTGATATGAATAGCAGTGGTTTGTGATTGTGATTGACTGACAGTGGTTGAAACAACTGGTGTTTCAATCACTGTTGTCATTATAGCAGATGTTGTAACATCTGCTGTCTTCTGCTTTATGGCAGGAGGTAATAACGATGATGTGAGGGCAGTGGTTTTGATGGTGTGTGATGGAGTGGTGTGTGTTGAAGAGATGGCAGCTGTTTGGCTACTGACAGTAGTTTTTGTAACCACTATTGTATCAGCTGTTTGGATGGAAGTTTCAGATGTTGAATCTTTTGAGATTTTAGATGGCTGTTTTTCTTGCTCTGGTTCAATATACAGACCATCTTCAATTCCCTTTTTCTTCATCTTCTTAACATTCTCCCCCTTTTTGGCATTATCTGCAAGGGGGTTATCCATGAAGAGGATAGTGGAGGGAACTTTTTCACCCTGGGCAGTCTTTTGTATGCTGGCCTTTATAGCCTTGATATCTGCTTGAGTATCTTTGAATCTTGACTCCACCATATTTGTCAGCATCTTTACATGTATTTCATGTTGCTGATCAGCCATCTGTTTTTGGTATTCAAGTAAAGGTTGAAAGATATTCCAGAGCTCATTTGCAGCAAATGCTTGTGGTGGAGCAGGTGCTTGAGGTGGAACAGCAGTGGATTGTGCTTTTTGAGCTTTCAGAATCTCCTGCACCATATCCTTTATTTCAGCAACCGAGGTTTCAAGTTTTCAACTCTGCCCGTCAATTCCTGATATTTTGAATCATCACCCACTTTAATGGGATCATCTGAATCCCCACCGGCAGTGGTTATATCAATGTTTGACTTAGGAACTGAGTCCCAAAAATCACTCATTGATGCCCCTTGTTCTTGGTACTGGGGACTTCTTTCTTCAGCACTTGATAAACCTTTGATGGTACCAGTGGTTAGAATCAACTCACTGGTGGTTACCGATGATGCTATGGAAGAAATTGCCTTCAAGGGAGTCTGATTGATGAAACAACTGTCCAACTGAAGATCTGTTGATCCATCAGTTGTAGTTGCTGCTCCACTTGAACTACCACCGAGAGTTACTTGTAACTCAGGGGGTGTAACCTCCTCAGTTGTTGCTGGGATAGCAGAGGTATAAGCATCAGACCCAATCACTTGTTGGAGTGTACTCTCTTTGATGAGTGATTGAGAGTGGTTTTTGTCTGAGCTATATCAACTGCATGCAACAAAGGTAGCATGGATTGTGGTAGTATGATGGGTGAGGGCATGGGAGTTGAAAGAGACATGTCCTTGGGATCAGGACTGTGGAAGATGGAGCCAAGTGGATCCAGAGCTTCATATTGTGGAGTCCTTGTGATTACAACCTGATCCTTTTGTGAGGATGCAGGAGGAGTTTTAGCCAATGGTGGAGATCTTTCTACCAACTGCTGTGAGGAAGTAGCAGCAGTGGTTTGTGGTGACATTTGTGTTGTCACAGGCAGTTGCTCTAGGATCTCATCTTCCAGAGTTGCCTTTTTCTTGGGTTTGGTGGGCTTTTTGTAAGATTTTCTTTTGGTCTTTTTGGTAATGTCAGGTGTGGGTTTCAAAGCAGTGGTAGTGCTGCTATTATCACCTGGAGCAGTAGGCTCAGCAGCAGATGTCTGAGGAGCAGTGGTAACTGCTAAATTCTGCTCAGACACCTCTGCTTTTGTTTTTATTGGTGCCAACATTCTAGTGAATGTTTCAGGTGTTAAACTTTTTATTTGAAAATAAACACCTTGTTTTGGCACATTTTCATTTTCTTTTTCAAATTTTTGTTTAAAATAGTAACTTAGAAACCTTGAAAAGAGTAAAAATGTTTTGCTATCAACATTCTTTACCAAGTCATTGAAGATTTCCTGGGAATAGTTGTAGTCTTTATTATTTAAAATGGCATAGCCCAGGCATTGAATCTTCAATGGTATTTCGTTAAAAGCTGTTGTTTTATTTGAAACACACGACAAAAGTGTGTGGAATAAAAATCTGGGTGCAGACGGGAAATAACCTTTTTGTAAGGTATCTACCTTTGATTGTTCTGCATATCCCCTTTTCAGAAAATCAGCTTTTAACTCGTTTTTATCAAAAGAAGTTTTACCTTTCTGATCATCGAGTTTGAAGACTTCTGAGATTGATTGCGGAGTGATTTGAATCGCTTTACCCTGTATCGAGGAGTTAATGGCTACTACTTTTCCGTCTTGTTTTTCAAGCGTAGTATTTTTCCAGAACTCTCTCTGGGTTTGCAAGTAAATGGGAGCGTATACTGTCAACAAAGTTTTGTACTTTGATTCAGATAGTGTGTCGATGACGGAATCGAAGGTGCGGTTGTTTGAGGGTTTTGTGAGGAGACCCAAGTAGTTGTGCGGTGATTTGTATGGGATTTCAATGGTTTCTTCGGCCGTTTGAGCGACCTCTTTTGAAGATGATGGTGATTTTGGTTTAGATTTTGATTTTGATTTTGACTTCGTCATTTTGATGAAGAAGAATCGGAGAGTGATTTTGGAAGAAAGGTTGGAAACTGCTTTGAGAAGAGAACTTTGGAATTCAATTCGACAGTGTAAAACCCTGTTTGGGGTTTTGATCAGGGTTTTATTTAGGGAAAAAGTGATCGCTGATGTGGCAGCGGTTATTATGATCTGAAGGCTAAAAACTGACCATGTGTCAACCTCTGATGATATGGATGAAGAATGGAGGACAGTTGTTTTAAGAACCACTGATGTATCAAACATCAGTAGTTACAACGGTAATAATGTGATGACAGTGGAAGATTTTTACTATCAGTGGATAGCATATCAGTGGATAAGACACTGATTTTGAGCATCAGTGCTTGCCAAGCAAAATGAGGATCAGTGGTTGACATCCAGCAGTGGATAGTAATTAGGAAACAGATGTTTGAACAAAACAATGGTTAGGGGTAATAAATTGGTAGTGATTTGAAAGATCAGTATGTCAGCAACGGTTTTGAGGATTTTTATTAAAGGTTTTGCCACATGTCAATTACATAAGTTGAAGCTTTTACAACTCCTTGACAGTGGTTTAGTACCCCGGATGATGAGAACTTTTTGCTAAGGCAACTCATTTTCGTTTAATATCCAAGTTAAAACACGAGTGCCCCAGTAGTTTAAGCACTGTTCAGCAATCAACCTTTGATTAGTATTTAAAACAACCCTGAGTATGACATAACCTTGACATATGCACCATTTCCTTTTGACCCATTTATGAGGACAATAATACCAATAAAAAATAAGATACCATATCCTGACAGGAAATTGAAACTATTGCCAACAAAAAAAGCAAAAATTCCAAATATATTATTCTTTAAAAAAAACGAATAATATATCCTGGTTATTAGAGAAAATCATTTGTATAAACATGGATAAAGGATTTTCTGAGAATAGCATAAAAAAGGATCTGGTATATTTACAATAACATACGAAACACTTCATCTTCAAGTTTATGAAAAATGGTCAGTGGTTTGACAACAGTCGTATGAAATTTTAAATATATTTTGACCACTGTTTAGTACCATTTTCTTGTTGATTGATTGACAACAGAATTGAGGATACATGTACACATGAGTTTTTTGAGAACCGTGTGAGGATTTTGAAGATTTGTCTAATCCTCTTTAAAGTTCATTCACCGGAATTTCCATTTTTACCTAAACCTTTTCGTGAACAGATGAATGCACACAGTTGCTTAATGACCCTTATTACCCTAAACTCTGACTCTTCAGTGTTTTATGTTTATACTCTTTTCTTCTGACTTCAGAAGTTTTGAGATGAACACACTTCTGAGTTTTTGTGAATTTATTCTTCCTTTTTACTCTTTCCATTTATAAGTAATGAATTACTTACTGGGAGGTCTTTTAAGGGAAAAACCTTAATCCAATATCATTTTGTCGTAATGTTTTGAGAGAATTGGTCATGTTTGCACAAGTTTTTCAACCAATCTCACACTACATATGATATGGACTATGTTGATCCCTGATTTTCTGAATGTATTTTAACATGGTTGAATTTGTCCTTTTGAGGATCTCAACCTGTTTTTCAACACATCAGATCAAACGACTAAAGTTTTAATTTCCCTCTTTCATGTTTACCAAAAACACTAATGTTTTAAGAACATAGGTTTTGTTCATCTGAGGTTCATACTTTAGTATTAAACATGATGAAACAGCACAAAATTCTCAACAATAGTTGAAATCAATTTTGAAAATAAGAGATAATCCCATAGTTTTAATAGATATGTTTTCAGATCTAGAAACCATGAGTGTCTTGTGCATGAAATCACTTGTTGTGTGAAATTTGTGTGTCATGTGACATCTTGGTTGATTTTCAGAGTTTCTGAATAACCATTTTGAACATGGTTTACTCGGTACTCTGTTTTTCAACTAAATGCACCCAACCTTAGTATCTATGAATTATGAGCTGAACTGTTATGTCAAATTGATTGTTAGATCGAATTTTGACTGTCCAGGCTCTGATACCAATTGTTAGGATCGGAGGCTCTCATGATTGTGTTTGTTTGTATGATTTGAATAATTAATGAATATGAAAACAATGTAAAGTGCAGCGGAAATGAATAACAAACTTTGTAAACACAATCAAAGGAGAAAAATAGTTTTGAGAAAGCATATGCAATTCATTTAGTCAAAAGATTTACAATAAGAATCAAATGATTACAGATATGCTTACATACTAAGCTCCCCCTCAGCCAGATGCCCCAAGGTTGGATTGCACAAGATGAAAGGATTGAATTGAGGAGAAGAACTCTCTCAAAACGAATCAAATGTAACAGTACAAAGTACTGTTCCATTTATAGACAAACCAAACCGCTGAGGCATCTCAGCTGACGTCACCATGAAAGTGACGTTTAACAGCCTAACAACCTGTATCTACTGTCTTCATACAAACACTGCTAAGCCTAACAACTGACTATACATGAAACAGATGATATACTAAACTACTGCTCTTTCTAATCATCAGTGCTTTCCTCAAGGTTGATCAGTCCTTGATTAGGCAGTCCTTTGTCATCAGCAGTTTGTACCAGCAGTGCTTAGTTTCCAGCAGTCTTCTAGGCTTCATCAGTGGTTAGGCATAATCATCAGCAGTTGTATGCGGGCAGTGGATATAAGGCCTTCAGCAGTTGTAATCACTTTCAAGGGAGAAGACTTAGTGTAAACAACTGCTTATTTCGAATCCACTGTTGTGACCTGGTTTTGGCTTTCATTATCTGTTCCTCTGGTAGGGTTCAATCCCAACATAGGTTGTTTGCAGTGAGGTGAGGCAGATGGAGGGCGGGAGTCGCACAAAGCTGGCAGTCGATTGGGTTTCTTTTTTTTTTTTGCAAACTGCACTGATTTTGTTTAATTAAAGATGCATTGGGTTTGTCTTGAATTTTATTAACTTATTGGGCTTGATGGCATAAATTCAAGTTTTATTAAATGTGTTAGTGGGCTAACTTGTTTACATTGTTCGGTCGGGTTTCAATCCGTGTTCACGATTTTTTTATATAAATTCCTAGCATTTTTTTCTAAGGGGTGCGAACGAAAATTTCTAAGGGGTGCGTTCGGAAATTTTCCAAGGGGTGCGAACGAAAATTTCCAAGGGGTGCGGTCGGAATTTTCCAAGGGGTGCGGACACAAATTTCCAAGGGGTGCGGTCGTGATTCTTCGCGGAAAATACCACTAAATTTTTTTTCACGGGGTGCGGCCGCCTACCCACCCACGCTATAGGGTAGGTCCGCCCCTGCATGTTGTCACGTTGTTGAAGGTTGATACGTTTATGCAGAAATCTGAGTTAATGTTTGCAAGTCTTAATGCAAATATTCAAGCTCTTTTGTCCAAACTAAATGGAAATCCAATCAGTAATTCAAGTGGGACTGAAGTTGTTCAGACAACAATGGCCTCGAGCAATAGAAATGAACGTCTGCATTGAATTGGGAAGATAAACTTTCCAAAGTTTGACGGTAATGAAGTAGATGATTGGGTATACAATTGTGAGCATTTCTTCAATGTAGATGAAACATTAGAGAATTTTAAAGTGAGATATGCTGCAATTCATCTTGAAGGGAAGGCAGTTAAGTGGCATCAAGC
This sequence comes from Helianthus tuberosus, assembly GCA_030545235.1. Taxonomy (NCBI): domain Eukaryota; kingdom Viridiplantae; phylum Streptophyta; class Magnoliopsida; order Asterales; family Asteraceae; genus Helianthus; species Helianthus tuberosus. The sequence goes on along the minus strand of CM060365.1, from coordinate 106,188,916 downwards.
TTTCTTGAAGATGAAGACGGTTCCAATTTCAGAAATTACATGGAAAGAGTATTCTGAAGCTATTATGTCTCGATTTTCATCAATGTTGTTTGAAGATGTAAGGGACTTTGACTTCATTGGTTCAGACGGGATCACTTGAAGATCTTTGTGTTGATTTTGATGCATGTCTATTGAAGGTCTCAATACCAGAACCCTATGCTATAAGCATATTCCTAAAGCATATTTCGAATGTTTTAACCAAAAATATGAAAGAAGCCATTAATTTGGTCAAGATTCAGAACACAACTAATAAATCTTTGGCGTCTTCTAATGGAAGCATGTATAATTCTAGTAATAGGTCTTATACTAACAAGAGTCATAATTCTGTGAAGCCACCAGTAAATGTATCTCATCTGCCACTATTACCCGCTCCACCTGTTGCTAAAAGGTTACAAAATACCAAACAGATTTCTTGTAAGGAATTGAAGCCAAAAGGGCTAGGGGAGAATGTATTTGGTGTCCTGAAAAGTTCACACCTGGTCATAAATGTCCAAATAAACAAATACGGTACCTGCCGATTTCAATAACATTACTACGACGTTATTCTGAATGTCGTATTTTTAAACATATGTAAATGTTACAGACCGTTAAGGGTCAAATAAGGAAGTTTTCCTTAAATAAAACGATACAAAAATTATATGTGAACTCACCCTCCATTGTGTTGACACTTGATTTTAACGTGTTCTACAGGTACATGAGTTCGGCTTCGGAGAATTTTGGCTAGTGTTGTCATGTGGTAGTATGATGCTTGTGTAACAAAACTATGTTGGACACTTTTTAAATTATGGGACCATGTTTGTAATAAGACCCCTAAGGGTCAGACTACTATGACTTGCTTGTGATGATGTAGTAATATTAAAAACTATGTTTTTAAAATAACAAAATTTCCAAATTAACTAAAGCATCGACCACTAAGACTTATATGGGTACCAACCTCCGTCACCGCCATGTTTGTATTTCCGCTGTGACATTTTTGGGGTGTGACAGTGTGACACTCCAAGAAAACCAGGAAACCATGCAACTTAACTAGCTTCCTCAGTAGCAACGTGCTAAATTTCGGGACGAAATTTCTTTCAACTTGGGGATGATGTGACAACTCGTATTTCAGAACCTTTCGTTGTACTTTGATGTAACTTGTTTGGACAATATGTGATTACGTGATATGTGGTTTTAATGAAATGTTTGTTATATTATATGATTATGTGTGTAATGTATGTATATAATGTAGTCGCACAACACATGTCCAATTGCACAAGCCTTTGGGCGTTTGTTCCACACCCTTCTCGGCCCACACTGCTTGTACTCGAAACCAAAAAGGCAGCCCATGTAAAGGGTTCGGCCCACTCCTTTTATGCACATACAATCACCTCTTGCGGGATTTTGTTCCTCATTACTTGCAAAACACAACACACACCAAACCCTAGTTCTCTCTCTCTCTCTCGAAGCATTCTTGATTCAGATCGACCCCTCATCCTATCTTCTAACCAGTTAGTGTTTCACGATTATTGTTTTGTTAGATGATATAATGATTCCATGATTTGATGTGATAGCTAGGGTTGTTTATATGATGAATGATTCTTGATGTTGTGGTAATGTATGAACAAGTGATATATAATTGGTTGATGCCTTTAAATGATCGAACCGAACCTATATGATGATAGTGAAACTGGTGTTGATTTGGAATTAGGGTTTATGTGATGATGTTTATAAGAATCGGATTGCATGTTATTGATCTAAGAACCGAATGGATGCAATGTAATCGGCTGTATGTATGTGTGTTTGGATTAAATGCATGATCGAGTATGAGGTGTTGTATGATTGTTTAGTGTATAAAGATTGCCGTTTATGTTTTGTACATGATTAGGGTTCATAAGAATGTGATGTTGAAACTCAAATTTGATCGATTTTGGCATGATTGGAAACTATTAATTTGATCAAGCGAATTAATGGGAATTAGTAACTGACTTGCATGATTTAAGGAGATGTATTACGAGTAGCACAAGTCAGTCGGTCGCACAAGATCAGATCGCACAAGATCTGTTCTGATCGTACAAGCTCTGGTCGCACAAGTGTAGTCGCACAAGCTAGGCACAACCAATAAAGCACAGTGTACAACCTAGAACCGCATGATCGCACAAGACAAGTGGATCGCACAAGGTGGTGCCGATCGCACAACACACATCTGTTGAATCTTATTATGCTGTTGGGCCTAAAAAACCAAAACTCAACCGCACAAGATAAATGGACGGCACAAGTTGATTTCTGTTTATTTGTTTGGGCCGTGTACAAGTTGGGTTGCTTATGTTATTTGGGCCGGGTTGTTTCAGTCGCACAACCCGTTGTGAGTCGCACAAGTTGTGCTGGACGCACAACCCGTAATACTGGCCGACGAAAAACCCATGTTTCGTCGACGGGAAGTTTCATCGGCGTGGAAGGGGTTTCGTCGGGCCCTACAGTTTCATTCCTTGGTAACCCTAACCATGTCAATTTGTTCCCAAATCATTGTTAACAACGGTTACCAGTCGAATAATTGTTAACCAGGAATTAACATCATGATTAATTGTTCACATCAAATCAAGCCGTCAAGTTATATCATTAAACATATTTGTCAAACAGTCCTAATTCCTCGATCTACGCATGAATGACGTTTACATACATGATCGATTCATCGTAATGGCTGTATTGCGTTTGATATTTGTCAAACGTCACCAATAAACATGGTCGATTCATCGTAATGGCCGTATTGCGTTTGATATGCCGTTCCAGGAACATTCTCCCCTTGGACTTTCATCTGATGATATTTCGTTCGTCAGTCAATCCTCGAATGAAAGCTTGTCCCTCGCAACTGGTCGACAGGTTGTCAATACATGGTCGAGGCAAGCGGTTCTTAACTGCCACCTTGGTAATCAGTACACATACGAAAAGGCTTATCTTCACGGATATAACTGGGGCTCCCCAAAACGAAAAAAAACTAGGTCCGATAAAACTCCTGTCCAATAGTTCCTGAAGTAGTTTAGGCAGCTCCTGCAACCTTCCTGATGAGAGACAATAAGGAGTACTAGCAATAAGGGCTGCTTCTAACATGATACTGATCTGATATTCCACCTGACGATGTGAAGGTAGACCTGATAGTTCTTCTGGTAGCATATAGGGAGAAATCACGAACAATTGGTGGATCCTCGATCCTCTTTTCCTTAGCCTTAACATCAGTAACCAGTGCTAACATAGCGGGGTAATCCTTCCGTGGACACATCCAGCCTTCATAGCTGAAACGGTGCTAACCCTTACACCACTCTGACGCTTTAGAATAGATTACGATTCTCCACGAGGGAGAAAGATACGCGAAATTTTCTCCTCACAGGGTATATCTACGCGATCTATGGATAACCAATCCACACTATCTACTGCATCAAAACCATCAAGAATAGTAGAAGGAAGGTCGATGTCGAACACTTGTCCCACAAGGTCGAGTTTGCATCCCAACGAACAATATGAGGCTTCAATTGACTTGCCCCCAGCCAATTCAACAACAAGTTCGGTCTTAAGAAGCATCAGGGTTGGACAGAACAGGGAGAAGACGACTAGTTACCAAAAAAACGTGCGGGCCACCATGTTGCTAAAACCCTTGCATTTTCCATGCTAATCCTAAATACCCTTCTATGAGTATCATATCCAGTGTTGTTGTTTTCGTTACGAGTATTTCCAGTACTGCTGTTGTTCCCTTAGTTGTTGTGGTCTTGATTTATCAACGCCAATTCCTAGTCGAAGTCACCTTCGTTTCCATACTGTAAGCTATGATCACTAGTACCTTGCTGTCACCGTATCTGTTGCTTCTAATGTTGTTGCTTGTAACAGAGTCCTGCGACCTTTCACCAACAGGGTCTGTCTTTTTCACATTCCATGCCACGTCCTAAAGCGCTACTCACCGTGCTGGTAGTTTCACATCCCATACTATCACTAATTGTCATCACCTATGCCCTGATTGATTCGTAAGAATTAACCCCCCCATAAGTCGCTGACTAGTGTTAAGGATTCGATTGAAGTCAAATTGCTGATGTTCGTTGCTGGTAATCAGGGTCGTCCAAATATTGAAGTCGGTAAATTACTACAATCACCCTCTTGGTCAGCGATCTAACAAGTTGATTGAGTAACACACGGTATGTTGTGAGAGTGTTGCAGAAGTGATCACACTTTGGAATCTAAGACGTCAATACATCAAGTTCCAGCAAACGAAGAAAGGTGAGAAAGGTATAGACCAATCATTCGACGCTGCGACATCCATCACAGAGACGTTCGTACTAGCACCTAACATTCTATGCAGTTTGCTAGGCGTTCAGATGGGTGTTCAGGTAATACTCGATAGCATCAAGATTCGTAAGAATTCAGAGAGAGGTGAAAAGATCATGCTCGAGTAGGAGACAATCACTGCTACGATTCCTGTAGACTGTTGTGTTTCACATCAATCAAATAACGGAACGGAACCCCCTTTTCACTTGTTAAGCCTCACTAGGACTTGCATGCACCCCACATTATTATTATGTGTGCACCCACAATAATATTGCGATTTGGATGCTCATCTCAGTTCCTCCTAACTCGTGTCAAATGGTTCCTCAGACTCGAATAGCAAACAAAGAACATCTCAATACATGAGTCACGAATGTCTAAGGTAACACCACACTATCAACCACTTAACACATGCAAGTAACACATGAATCCATACTGTTGTGCTAAACATGCAATCACATGCAATATTATATATAAGTGTTCACTGGTTATGCCGTACAATGAGTAAACGAGAAACGAACCTTGCAATCTGGAGCTGAGTGTCATGGTCGTATTCGTGTATTCGGAACTGTTCGGTTATAGTCTGCTTTTACAAAAACGTTTTAAAACCAAGTTCACTATAACCAGTGGCTCTGATACCAAACTGTCACCCCCCAGAAAAAATACCCCAAGCAGAAACCCCCCGCGAGGAATGTGAGTTACCAGGATCTGGCCACCAATCACATTGAACCATAACATAGTATTTAATAAAAGTTTCTATTTATTTCATAAAGTATATTCAAACACAATCCAAAACAAATATGTTCAGCGGAAGCATAAGATAAGTAGTTATTTCAAGTGTTTCAAAACATTTGTGCAATAATCATTAAACTTGTATCCAAGAGCTACGACCCATGACCACTCCAGCACTCCCATATAGCAAGTTCCAATCCATGAACCTAAGGACCTGCAAGCATGCAGACAAAGTGTATCAGACAGGCTGGTGAGTTCACAGTTTGCTTTAACCGTTTAGTACCAAATAGTGATTTATGATTTGTTAAGTTGATAATAACTCGATACCGTAGACGGCCCTTTTTCCCTTCCCCAATGCTCTATTAAACATTGGTCATGATTTAAAGTTATTAGTTCACGCCCGTCCTATCCAGGTACGTCGTGAGGGTGCCAAACCTAATAGCGCTATCAACTAACAACCCCGTTGCCCTACAAGCAACTAACCCGGTAGTATGATGGGACTTAAGTGATAGAGAGTGAGTGTATTATCCAACCTTAACGTTTTACTGAAAACCGTTGCCTATCCCCTGCAAGGATAGAGTTTGTGAAATCCGCCTCACATCCCCTACAAGGATGTGGGTAATTGAAAACCACCTCATATCCCCTATAAGGATATGGGTTTACGAAAATCCATTTCCAAGTTTTGTCAGTTTGATTGTCCCCACCGGACGCATGCTTGTTTTGAGAGAAGTGAACTCACCTTGGTTTGCTCGATATGATTAGTTACTTGTTCAAAATTAATGAGTCAAAGCCTATGATATTCATGTATATGAAATCAGTTCACATTCACATGGTTCACATATAAATGACAATATACATTTCAAACAGTGATTCCCGAATGGCACATAGCAGTTACATAACACATTCATATCCACAGTTCACGTGTATGTTCCGTAATAATGCTTAACAGTTTAGTGTGCTATGTGTAAGAATCCAATCATGCTCCTTGATCATAATTAACCATCATTAACAGTAGATACCATGACTTCACTAACATAATCATTCATCACAAAAGTCAACTTAGTTCACTGAGTTCGTTCACCCTACAGATGAAAAACCATGTTTCCTCGTAATACTGGCCGACGAAAAACCCATGTTTCGTCGACGGGAAGTTTCGTCGGCGTGGAAGGGGTTTCATCGGGCCCTACAGTTTCATTCCTTGCTAACCCTAACCATGTCAATTTGTTCCCAAATCATTGTTAACAACGGTTACCACTCGAATCATTGTTTACCAGGAATTAACATCATGATTAATTGTTCACATCGAATCAAGCCGTCAAGTTATATCATTAAACATATGTGTCAAACAATCCTAATTCCTCGATCTACGCATGAATTACGTTTACATACATGAACAGTAGGGGTGTGCGAAAAAACGAATTAACCGAACCATAACCGAATTAACTGACAAAACTGAACCGAAAAAACCGAACCAAATAAAAAACCGGTGGGTCGGTTAATGGCTTTTTTGAAAACCGAAAGTAGCGGGTCGGTTATGGTTATAATTTTTTCCGTACCCACCATAACCGAACCGAACCGACATGTAATAAATCTTTGTAGGATTTAGGAGTTTTCACCATATTTTTAATATTTGATGTTTTTGATTGAATATTTTTAGTACTTATGGGTTTTTCATTTCATTTTGTGGTTTTGGTTGAATGTTTATTTGAATTTATGGAATGTATCATGTCACTTTATTTGAATATTGGATAATAATTGGTATTAATATTATAGATTATATGTATTTTTTAATACTATGTAATATACTAATATATACAAATATGCAATAACAATTTATTCCATGTTAAAAAATTAAGCTATTTTTAGCTAAGCTAAATACACGGTTAACCACCCATAACGACCCGTTATTACCATCAAAACCGAATAACCATAACCACCATAACCGATCGGTTATGGTTATCCAATAACCGACATTGCGGTTATGGTTATGGTTTTTGTTCAAAACCGACCCAAACCGACCCATGCACACCCCTAATGAACAGTTTATTAACATAATCAAGCTATCAAACCCCTATTATCATCAACTCCAACTACTGACCCTCATTCATGAAATCGAACCATACAAACCAGATTACGATGCACATTCCTAGATCATAATTATTCTCATTCTCTTGAAAATATCAATAGTTCACAGGATCATAATATGTTAGAATTAACAGGATACTAACCGTACATTTGTGCGAAAACGATGATGCTAGAACGAGCGAAGGAGGAGTTCTAATGAAGAGAACGTCGTCGAAGCGTAGGGAAAAGATGGGAGGAACTAGGGTTTCTGTAATACGTCTAAGGTGTCACGAATTTATAATATAACCGATCTGGGCCGCGAATTGTACTGGGCTGAGGCCTAGTTTGACGAAAGACCTGCTCTTTTGGCGAAACACCTGTTTTGTCGAGCTTGATGATGATGAAACTCATCTTTCGTCGCTGAGGGTTTTGCGTCGAGTAGTGGAGGTGACGAAAGTCTATTGTTTCGTCGAGCATGAATAGTACACCAACATAGTTCACAAGTTCATTATTTAACTATAATAGTCATAGGCTCACGTGATCATCTCAGTCCATTTATTATAAAATTATCGGTCCAATTAAAATTTCAAGTTTCAGGCCCATGTGTGTTTAATAATTGACAACAAATAACTCTAGTGTTTGCATGTGATTTGACTAAACTCAGTAGTTGTCTGATAATTTTAAGAAATTCTTGTGACATAGTGGAAGTGTTGGTCCAATAGGGTTTAAGAGGGATTTAAAATAAAAAGGATTTATAGACGAAAATCATACCATTTTGCATTGAATGTAGTCTGATATAACAGTGTTCGGTCCATCTAGAATTAAACACATGTATTGAAAAGCTTGTGTCATCGTTCAATTGATTTGAGTTGCAAGTAACGAGACGGAACGTGTCGAGGAAAGACCTTGAAAACTCGGGTTGTCACATCATCCCCAACTTGAAAGAAATTTCGTATCGAAATTTGATAAGTAATCCAAAAGCGGCGAAGTGTCAGATCAGGATAAGATCAGGATGACCGTGGATTTTCCTCGGGTACCACATCATCCCCAACTTGAAAGGGAATTTTGTCCCGAAATTCCTCAATGATATCAGGAGCTGACTCAACCGCTCGAACAACTGGATACTAAAGCTCCCTTTGATTAGTACGTTCCCACAAGGACTTTGGTCCACGCACTGAGTTCCAACAAACTCTTACGACCGGACTTTGGCTATGTCAACTAACCTTAACTTCTTGGTCCATGTTTTCGATAGATTCCCCGACAAATACAACTGGTCAGTTAACCTTAGACTCTGGTAAAGGTACCACAAGTGTTTCATCGGACAAACACTGCCTTAGATCCAAGGCCTAAATATCATCGCGAGTTTGTGAGCCATGTCACCGATTCGTTCCAGAAATTTGAATGTCCCAACGCATGCTGAGCTAAGTTTGCCACGACGTCTATAGAGTACCGCACCCTCCCAAGGTGAGACTTTCGATTATGACACGTTCGCCTACAGCGAACTCCCAGTTTTCCTAAGCTTATCAGCTTTTCAGACAGTCACGCGTTGCTGTCAAACAGTTTCCGGTTTAAGCAACCTTTCTGAGAATTTCGAGTACAAGTCCTGGACCCGTGATTACGTTGTCACCCACGTTTTCCCAACAAAGATGGCATTATTGCCCCCGCAATGCCTCAAACAGAGCTGTCTAAATACTTGAATGGTAACTCCTGTAGTAGAACTTAACCAAAGGTAAATGTCCTTCTAACTCTTACTAAAGCCAATCACACACACATGCTCGCAGCATGTCTTCTAGTGTCAGGATGGTTGGTTTACTCTGACCGTTTGTCCTACGGTGATAATTAATGCTCATGTCTAGATGTGAGCCAAAGGTGTTGCCTGCTGCTTGCCGGAAATCGGGTATAAATCCAGATCATAACCAGAGGTAATAGAAGTTGGCACCTCGTGCCTAAGAACCGCCTCTCTCAGTGGAATATTCACAAGCTACGGGAACTCATCAGTTTACTTGATTGTAAGAAAGTGTGCTGGTTATGAGAGACAATCCACGATCACCCAGGTGATATTGTTTCCATTGTAAGTTTTAGGTAGACCAGTGACAAAATCCATGGCAGTCTGTTCCAATTCTCCCAATGAGTGTTTCTGATTACTGACACATACCAGAAGGTTTCTGATGTTCCACCTTTGCTTTCGCACAAGTCAAACGTCGTCCACATGTTTCATGGTGTAGGTCATCAAGCCCAGTCGCTAATACAAAATCCTTAGTTCCTAATATATTCCACCAAAATCCAGATGATTAGAATATCGAGGCTGGTATGCTTCACTCAACATAAGTTCCCTTGGATTGCTGTACAGTGGGATCCACATGAAGTAGCGAATATCATCCGACTCTTCAAAAATCCCTTCAGTGCTTCGGTTTGAGCAGGGTAAATCTGATCAGGTAGGTCAGAGTCGATAGTGAGCTGCAAGGCTCGAGCACGTTCAAGTTCCATAGTCGTAATCATCCAAAAGTCCCAGCCAGCGATGCCATTAACTGATTTAGCTCTTTCGAAACCAGGGTACACGGGAGGCTCTAGTGATCGGTCTCAGTAGTGCATTCGGTACCGTCTAAGTAATGCCTCCAACTTAAATCCAAAGACCATGGTTTCCACCGCAGATTGTGTGCCGTGTAGTTCCTCTTCGTAACTCCATTACGTGAGTCATCAATCTCTCGTGTTGCTTCGGTGTGTAACTGGGACTCTGATTCAGAGCATCATGGTACACCACAAGATCACCCGTACCCTTAGGCAAAGACGATGCTCAGTGCATTGTGGGGTTGGGATTCGAAAGCTGAAAAGACGTCCTCCTATTTTGTCTTCCACGAACACAGCACCCTGCTGTGCTAAAGAGATTTAAGCTGCGCGATCTTCGAAAATCCTGTGATGAATCTGCGATAGTATCTGGTGAGGTCAAGAATTTGCTGTATCATCGAAGGGATATTTGGTGTCGATCAGTTCTAACAAAATGGATCTTAGCGAGATCCACGTGTATTCCCACTTCGTTGTTTATATAACAAAAAATGTACCTCTCGAATCTAGAAGTTACCTTTTAACAAGACTTCGCGCAGAGTGGCTCCTCCCTTAGGAGTTCTCAAATAAGATACAAATGCCTCCCATGATGTTCCTTTCTCCTGGAAATCATCCAAAACGTCACCAATAAACATGGTCGATTCATGTAGTCCATAAAGCCGCTGGTGTGTTGATTCACTCAATGGTCATGGTGTATAAAATCGTAATGGCCGTATTGCGTTTGATATACCGTTCCAGGAACATTCTCCCCTTGGACTTTCATCTGATGATAGTTCGTTCGTCAGTCAATCCTCGAATGAAAGCTTGTCCCTCGCAACTGGTCGACAGGTTGTCAATACATGGTCGAGGCAAGCGGTTCTTAACTGCCACCTAGGTAATCAGTACACATACGAAAAGGCTTATCTTCACGGATATAACTGGGGCTCCCCAAAACGAAAAAAAAACTAGGTCCGATAAAACTCCTGTCCAATAGTTCCTGAAGTTGATTAGGCAGCTCCTGCAACCTTCCTGATGTGAGACAATAAGGAGTACTAGCAATAAGGGCTGCTTCTGACATGATACTGATATGATATTCCACCTGACGATGTGAAGGTAGACCTGATAGTTCTTCTGGTAGCATATAGGGAGAAATCACGAACAATTGGTGGATCCTCGGTCCTCTTTTCCTTAGCCTTAACATCAGTAACGAGTGCTAACATAGCGGGGTAATCCTTCCGTGGACACTTCCAGCCTTCATAGCTGAAACGGTGCTAACCCTTACACCACTTTGACGCTTTAGAATAGATAACGATTCTCCACTAGGGAGAAAGATACGCGAAATTTTCTCCTCACAGGGTATATCTACGCGATCTCTGGATAACCAATCCACACTAACTACTGCATCAAAACCATCAAGAATAGTAGAAGGAAGGTCGATGTCGAATACTTGTCCCACAAGGTCTAGTTTGCATCCCAACGAACAATATGAGGCTTCAATTGACTTGCCCCCAGCCAATTCCACAACTAGTTCGGTCTTAAGAAGCATCAGGGTTGGACAGAACAGGGACAAGACGATTAGTTACCAAAAAAACGTGCAGGCCACCATGTTGCTAAAACCCTGGAGTTGTCCACGCTAATCCTAAATACCCTTCTATGAGTATCATATCCAGTGTTGTTGTTTTCGTTACGAGTATTTCCAGTACTGCTGTCGTTCCTTTAGTTGTTGTCGTCTTGATTTATCAACACCCATTCCTGGTCGAAGTCACCTTCGTTTCCATACTGTAAGCTATGATCACTAGTACCTTGCTGTCGCCGTGTCTGTTGCTTCTAATGTTGTTGCTTGTAACAGAGTCCAGCGACCTTTCACCAACAGGGTCCATCTTTTTCACATTCCATGCCACGTCCTAAGGCGCTACTCACCGTGCTGGTAGTTTCACATCCCGTACTATCACCAATTGTCATCACCTATGCCCTGATTGATTAGTAAGAATTAACCCCCCATAAATCGCTGACTAGTGTTAAGGATTCGATTGAAGTCAAATTGCTGATGTTCGTTGCTGGTAATCAGGGTCGTCCAAATACCGAAGTCGGTAAATTACTACAATCACCCTCTTGGTCATCGATCTAACAAGTTGATTGAGTAACACCCGGTATGTTGTGAGAGTGTTGCAGAAGTGATCGCACTTCGGAATCTAAGACGTCAATATATCAAGTTCCAGCAAACGAAGAAAGGTGAGACATGTATAGACCAATCATTTGACACTGCGACATCCATCACAGAGACGTTCGTACTAGCACCTAACATTCTACGCAGTTCGCTAGGCATTCAGATTGGTGTTCAGGTAATACTCGATAGCATCAAGATTCGTAAGAATTCAGAGAGAGGTGAAAAGATCATGCTCGAGTAGGAGACAATCACTGCTACGACTCCTATAAACTGTTGTGTTTCACATCAATCAAATAACGGAACATAACCCCTTTTTCACTTGTTAAGCCTCACTGGGACTCGCATGCACCCCACATTATTTTTATGTGTGCACCCACAATAATATTTCGATTTGGATGCTCATCTCAGTTCCTCCTAACTCGTGTCAAATGGTTCATCAGACTCGAATAGCAAACAAAGAACATCTCAATACATGAGTCACGAATGTCTAAGGTAACACCACACTATCAACCACTTAACACATGCAAGTAAGACATGAATCCATACTGTAGTGCTAAACGTGCAATCACATGCAATATCATATATAAGTGTTCACTGGTTATGCAGTACAATGAGTAAACGAGAGACGAACCTTGCAATCTGGAGCTGAGTGTCATGGTCGTATTTGCGTATTCAAAACTGTTCGGTTATAGTCTGGTTTTACAAAAACGTTTTAAAACCAAGTTCACTATAACCAGTGGCTCTGATACCAAACCATCACACCCCCAAAAATACCCCAAGCAGAAACCCCCCGCGAGGCGTGTGACGTACCAGGATCTAGCCACCAATCACATTGAACCATAACATAGTATTTAATAAAAGTTTCTATTTATTTCATAAAGTATATTCAAACACAATCCAAAACAAATATGTTCAGCGGAAGCATAAGATAAGTAGTTATTTCAAGTGTTTCAAAACATGTGTGCAATAATCATTAAACTTGTATCCAAGAGCTACGACCCATGACCACTCCAGCACTCCCATATAGTAAGTTCCAATCCATGAACCTAAGGACCTGCAAGCATGCAGACAAAGTGTATCAGACAGGCTGGTGAGTTCACAGTTTGCTTTAACCGTTTAGTACCAAATAGTGATTTATGATTTGTTAAGTTGATAATAACTCGATACTGTAGACGACCCTTTTTGGCCTTCCCCAATGCTCTATCAAACATTGGTCATGATTTAAAGTTATTAGTTCACGCCCGTCTTATCCAGGTACGTCGTGAGGGTGCCAAACCTAATAGCGCTATCAACTAATAACCCCGTTGCCCTACAAGCAACTAACCCGGTAGTATGATGGGACTTAAGTGATAGAGAGTGAGTGTATTATCCAACCTTAACATTTTACTGAAAACCGTTGCCTATCCCCTGCAAGGATAGTGTTTGTGAAATCCGCCTCACATCCCCTACAAGGATGTGGGTAATTGAAAACCGCCTCATATCCCCTACAAGGATATGGGTTTACAAAAATCCGTTTACAAGTTTTGTCAGTTTGATTGTCCCCACCGGACGCATGCTTGTTTTGAGAGAAGTGAACTCACCTTGGTTTGCTCGATATGATTAGTTACTTGTTCACAATTAATGAGTCAAAGCCTATGGTATTCATGTATATGAAATCAGTTCACATTCACATGGTTCACATATAAACGACAGTATACATTTCAAACAGTGATTCCTAAATGGAACATAGCAGTTACATAACACATTCATATCCACAGTTCACGTGTATGTTCCGTAATAATGCTTAACAGTTTAGTGTGCTATGTGTAAGAATCGAATCATGCTCCTTGATCATAATTAACCATCATTAACAGTAGATACCATGACTTCACTAACATAATCATTCATCACAAAAGTCAACTTAGTTCACTGAGTTCGTTCACCCTACAGATGAAAAACCATGTTTCTTCGTAATACTGGCCGACGAAAAACCCATGTTTCGTCGACGGGAAGTTTCGTCGGCATGGAATGGGTTTCGTCGGGCCCTACAGTTTCATTCCTTGCTAACCCTAACCATGTCAATTTGTTCCCAAATCATTGTTAACAACGGTTACCACTCGAATCATTGTTTACCAGGAATTAACATCATGATTAATTGTTCACAACGAATCAAGCCGTCAAGTTATATCATTAAACATATGTGTCAAACAGTCCTAATTCCTCGATCTACGCATGAATGACCTTTACATACATGAACAATTTATTAACATAATCAATCTATCAAACCCCTATTATCATCAACTCCAACTACTGACCCTCATTCATGAAATCAAACCATACAAACCAGATTACGATGCACATTCCTAGATCATAATTATTCTCATTCTCTAGCAAATATCAATAGTTCACAGGATCATAATATGTTAGATTTAACAGGATACTAACCGTACGTTTGTGCGAAAACGATGATGCAAGAACGAGCGAAGGAGGAGTTCTAATGAAGAGACCGTCGTCGAAGCGTAGGGAAAAGATGGGAGGAACTAGGGTTTCTGTAATACGTCTAAGGTGTCACGAATTTATAATATAACCGATCTGGGCCGCGAATTGTACTGGGCTGAGGCCCAGTTCGATGAAAGACCTGCTCTTTTGGCGAAACACCTGTTTCGTCGAGCTTGATGATGATGAAACTCATCTTTCGTCGCTGAGGGTTTTGCGTCGAGTAGTGGAGGTGACGAAAGTCTAATGTTTCGTCGAGCATGAATAGTACACCAACATAGTTCACAAGTTCATTATTTAACTATAATAGTCATAGGCTCACGTGATCATCTCAGTCCATTTATTATAAAATTATCGGTCCAATTAAAATTTCAAGTTTCAGGCCCATGTGAATAATTGACGACAAATAACTCTAGTGTTTGCATGTGATTTGACTAAACTCAGTAGTTGTCTGATACTTTTAAGAAATTCTCGAGACATAGTGGAAGTGTTGGTCCAATAGGGTTTAAGAGGGATTTATAATAAAAAGGATTTATAGATTAAAATCATACCATTTTGCATTGAATTAGTCTGATATAACAGTGTTCGGTCCATTTAGAATTAAACACATGTATTGAAAAGCTTGTGTCATCATTCAATTGATTTGAGGTGCACGTAACGAGACGGAACGTGTCGAGGAAAGACCTTGAAAACTCGGGTTGTCACACATATTCTCCTTGGGTAGAATATGTACCTCCATCCTCCGTAGGAAGGATGACAACATTTAACCCGCGTATTCTCCTTGTGTAGATTACGTACCTCCATCCTCCATAGGAAGGATGACAACATATAACTTACTAGACAAAACTCTATCATGAAGTCCCTCATTTTTATATCGACTTAATCGCCGGGCCAATGGCGAGCGGGTCATTAGTTAAATAGCGCTATTAGGTTTGACAAGCCTCACACCGTGCCGCAGAGGACGGGAGTGGACTAATGGATCTGGGCACTTAGTCAATGATGATAGACATTGACGCAGGGCACATAAGCATGAATCCAGTCAGTTGTCGATATGGTAACGGGTCTAGTGGTTAACATGGGGTAGCCCCCACTGGTTAAGGTTTGGGAAACAAGGAACTGGTTAACTATGGGTTTTCGAATGAACTTATGGTTTTTTTTTGGAACAACTTTAAAATGGACAACCAACTATGAACTCGCTCAACTTTGTTGTTGATTCGTTACTATATGCCTTGCAGGTCGTTAGGTGTTTACTTGGAGCTTGCACGCGAAGGAGAGGTCGTTGGGGGACATGGACTGTTGAGTTCCATGTTAAACATTTAATATTTGAAACTTATGTTTTGGTTTTATACGTTATGCTTCCACTGATAACTTGAACTTGGTTAAATTGTTTTGGACATCAATTATATTGTGGTTGGTTTTATCTTTATTATTTTACATTGTTCAATATGATTGGTGGCTTGATCCTGGTCATGTCACGCCTCCTGCGGTGATACTCCGCTTGTGGATTTTGGGGGTGTGACAGACAGCCAGCCTAGCCAGTGTAGAAGAATATCTGGAATTAAAGAAAAGGCAGGCCAGAAGAATGGTCCTTGAAGAAATCAAGGAAAAGATGATAAACAAATCCTGTAGATTCTAATTGATTAATACAAGAAGGTCGAAGCTCTTAAAGGCTATGCCAACATGATCTGCTGGAATCTATCACATGATCCGATCACTGATGCAGATCTTAAAAAGCTGCTCAGAGAGGAATATCTCGATCACATAATGGTAACAAAACCCTATGAAGCTGAGAAGGATCAATTCAATGGATGGCCAGCAGAATCCTAACTTGATGAAATAGTAAGAATAAAAAAAGTTGAAGCTATTTCCCAACATCACTCCTTCAACCCCAAACTGGAAAGGTGGCAAAAGGCCTAAAGATAAAAGGGCTCTGAAGATAAGAAGAATGAAAGAAGAACTCGTAGCTGCAAACAAAGGCACCATGAAGACTTTGGCAAAATGGAACGAGTCAACAACCTTTGAGATCTACAAATAGTTAGAAATTCAGAGAGAAAAAGATCTCTCATTGCCAAAAAGACCAGAGTATGAGCAATTAGACTTTCCTATCAAGACATTGATAAATCCTTCTGAGTTGCCTTTAGCAAGAATCATAGCTAAAGCTGCAAGGGAATACCTTAAAAAGATACACAACTTGAAGAAGGATACTAGAAAAGAAGTTCTAGCTTGCACTATCATGGGAATCCAATATATCATAACTCACCAGAAATAACTCTGGTCCCAGCGAATCTCCCTAGTAAAAAGATTTTAAAATGGAAGTTAGACAAAGACACCCATGAACTGACTTTGCTCAAGACTAGTGGAGAAGTGGAGAAGATCACAATGAAAAGTGCCTCAGGCCTGAAAAATAAAGATCTTCAAGACTTAATAAGTCTGCCACTGGAAAGAGACCTAGAAGACACTGTCTCTCTTGACTTTGAATTACAATTCAAAGGTCAAATAAGATAACAGTTGATGAGAGAATAAAAGTTGATCAAATAAACATCTGTTTTGTTATCATCTGTTCTAGGGGTAAATTGTTGGACCTAAAAAAGAACAGATGATATCTAAAAGCCACTCAGATCAAGAAATAAACAGCCAATGAACCAAATTCTCCCCAAAGATAGTGAATCTTGAACACCTAGTCTGAACATCTATTCAAGAGCATGTCAAACATCTGTTGAAGACTTGGAACTGCTGTTCAAGAGTATAACGACTGTTGAAGGTTAGCATCTGCTGTGAAGACCAAAGCTCTGATCAAGCAAAGGTTGGATGTAGAAGACCAAACATCTGTTAGGCCAAAAAAATGTTTGGACAACTTCATCGGTGTTTAGCTTAAACAATGTTTATTCAATGTAAAAGTATTTTATTTCAACAGTGTTTAGAATAGCCTAGAACAATGGATAAGATTGCTCAGATGTTTGCAAACATCTGAGAATCTTTTCTGTTAGGAATGATAGATGTCACTATCAGGGTGAAGTCAGCTGACATCACGAGCAGAGCTTTGTTACGTGTATAAATAGATCACACCTGTTAGTGATCTATTTATCACTTCACACACACTCTCTTTTCTACATATAGCTCTTGTGAGTGATTGACTGAGGGGGAGATTGTAAAGTCATTGCTGTAAAACTTTTGAATATATGAATCATTAGAAAACAGTTTATGATAATGTCTCTCTATTTCTGAACTTTATTGTTATAATCAGTATTCGTTTGCAAATATCAAACTCAGATCCTAACACTAATCATATTTTTTTGACATTTCAATGGACTTTATCAGTGGGTTGCGAAAGTCACAAAGGAAAGATTCAATTTTGGAAGGAATTTACTAGTTTGAAGGTGTTAATTTGGCATTATCTATTGTTCATCATCCACAAACATATGGCCAAACGGAAGTTGTAAATAGGTGTCTTGAATCCTATCTACTTTGTATGATCACGGATAAGCCAACTGTGTGGGTAAAATGGTTATCATTAGCTGATTTATGGCATAATACCAACTTTCACACTTCATTGGGCATAACAACCATTGTTTGTTCCTTATATTCCTAGAGATATAAGGGTTGCTACAGTGAATGAAATGAAATGTGATAAAGAGTAGACTATTAAGTTGTTAAAGCACTCTCTTTTATGGGCCCAAAATAGGGTGAAACATGTTACGGATCAACACAAAAGTTATAGAGAGTTTGTGGTGGGCGATAGTGTATATGTGAAGTTACATCCTTGTGGCCAAACTTCTTTGAGATCTTCTCATTTTAATAAGTTGGCGCCTAAGTTCTTTGGTCCATTTTTAATCATTGAGAAGATAGGATCAGTTGCTTATAAATTGGATCTTCCTAATGATGACCAGATACATCCAGTTTTTCATGTTTCTCTTTTGAAGAAAGCTCGTGGCACTATTACTCAGTCTACTCCATTACCTCAGGGTCCTCGTTTTTTATTCAAATCACTACAAGTGTTGCATAAAAGAATGGTGAGAAGGGATCA
Organism: Helianthus tuberosus; assembly: GCA_030545235.1. NCBI lineage: Eukaryota > Viridiplantae > Streptophyta > Magnoliopsida > Asterales > Asteraceae > Helianthus > Helianthus tuberosus. The sequence continues at coordinate 106,170,590 of CM060365.1, read as the reverse complement.
TTGGGCTTCAGCTAGTTTTAGTTCAGTGGAACAACTTACCAATTACTGAGGCTACATGGGAAAATCTTGAGGATTTGCAAATTAGATTTTCCTGATTTTAATTTTTGAGGTAAAAAATGTTTAGGAGGGGAGTATTTATATGTTGTAATAAGTCTGGGGGTTTAATTGTAACAATAGTTAGATATACAGGGAAGTGATTGTAAGAAGTGGAGCGTTAGTGTATAGTTTACTATAGTTGGGGTGGGGGGGGGGGGGGGGTTGTGTTAATTGTTAGTTAATGGTTGATGGTTGTTGTGAGCAGTTAGGTTGGTTGTGTATCAGTTGTTGTTGGTTAATGAGAAGGTATCAATTTGGTTTGTAAACTTCTTCTTCTGTTACTTTCTTTCAGTTCCAAGAAAGTTGTAATGACCATAAACGACTGATTCGTTTAGGAGATTTGATTTGGGGTTCTAACCATATATCGGCGATGAGTAGACGGAAGATAACTAAGATCCACCGCTGTCATGGAGCCAGCAACGGCGGCATAACAATTGTCGGTCTTCATCGTTGGATCCACCTTGAATGAGACAGATTAATAAAGTTGTTTAGAAACATAATTGAAGCTACCTTTGCACATAAGGGTGGAGGGTATGGTTAATCACTCTAGGGTGATTGAGTGAAATTCTACCCAATAATATTATGTCATGTCAACTCCCCATTCCACTTCCCATTTTGCACTCAATCAAGGGGTATGGTTAATCACTCTAGGGTGTTTGAGTAGGTTAAAAAATAAAAAAAATTATGATTGGTTAAAAGGGGTTGGAATCCACCATTTTCTCAATCACTCTCTCTCAATCACTTCGGTGGACTATCACCGATTTTCACACCCTCTCTCCAAGTCACCGATCATCTTCATCAACCGGGTATAGTCACCGATCGGTGACTCCTACTCACCAAACTTGTTTACCGATACTATACCCTCCACCCTAAGAAGTTACTTTTGCAAGATTATAAACTGCAATCTTCACTGTTGGCTTCACCTTGAACGAGAGAACATCTCGGAAATTTCTTAACAAATGACTACAGGTTTCTCAACATATACATGCTATTTTTTGTTGACAACCACCCCCACTTCCCCACTCACCCACGTCTCTAGTTTAACTACTTTAAATATGAATTTGTAATTCATAATCCAGATTTGACGTGATTTTCGCTAACTGCCCTTGAATAGGAGAGAGATTGTGGAACCGCTACGAAGTGCCTATTTTTTGTTACTTTTTAGAGTTTACACGGCTAGGATTTGATCTTGAAAAGATTTGACAGTCGAGATTAATTATGGCAGTGGTTGGCTTTGTAGATGATGAAGAGTGGTGGGGTGGCGTAGTTGTCGCAGGTCTGAGATCGGAAATGTTTGTAGATGATGAAGAGTGGTGGTGGTGGTTGAGGGTGGGAGACAGTGAGGTGGATGGATTCCGGTGAGAGTTTTTGGAGAGAGATTGAGTTGTGATGGTGGGCTCAGATTACAGAGAAAGAGAAAGAGTTTAATTTTTTTTCCAGTTTTGTAGATACAGTCCCTCAATAATAAGTGTTTACAAAATAACCACAGGGAATATGAAATGACAAGTATGCCCTCATGTGCAAGACACATGATCATATTAAACCAAAAAATCTGACTGAGTTAGGCTCATAGGACAAACCGTGCAACATTTTGAAACATTAAGTATAAAACTTGTCAACTTTTGCGCTAAAGGACAACGCCTGTAATTTGGTGTAAACATAAAGGACAAAACTTGTAATATGTACTCTATAATATATTATTATATGACTTGGTAATCTCTACACTAGTAGTCACGGGTAACAAATACTTTTTTGGAATCTGTTTTTAGTTATATATATTTGTATACATTTTATTGTAATTTATTAGATAACTGTCATATAAATTTTTTTCCACAAGATGTTCCGGACATTGGGGAAGGAGAGGTGGTGGTTGGTTTCAATCAATAGAGGCATTAACCATAAAAAAGAAAACAGAACATATGTATTAGAAGTAACAAACACTAAAGATAAGTTGGAAACATATTGGCTAGCTCTCAACTCTAGACAACAACTACCATACTTTTTTTTGCTGTTATCAAACATTGGTTCATGTGAATTATTGAAACCTTAAAAGCAATGGCTTGTTTATGAGGAAGGAGGGAGTATCCCACCAAGGAATGATGAGAACAACGACAATGCGCGTTGTGGCTGGTAGCTTGGAACAGTATGCCCTGCGCCCCTAACCGTTATGAGAAGCAGTCCTTTATAAGCCTCCAAATACCCTCCAACCTATTGACATGAATCCATTATAGTAGAACAACAAAACATTATTGTTTAATTAGGGGTTGTTTATTTAGCTCTTAATGGGGCTCTTAATGGTTCAAACATTTTACTGGTTCAACACTTATTGGTTCAGACTGTTTGTTTCGCGAGCAGATGTCTGAATGTTCAGGCATTTGTCTCTGAATGGTTAAGCATTATATTAAGTCTGAATGGTTAAGACCTCTAATATGAATTGGTCAGACATTTACCTCTGAACGGTTAACCATTATACTGGATCTTAATGGTTCAAACATTTTACTGGTTCAGCACTTAATGGTTTAGACCTTTTACTGGTTCAACACTTAACCATTCCAAAGTTACCAAACAACCCCTTAGTCATGTAATTTTGTTTATTCGTTAAAACCATAACTTGTGTTACAAATATTGTATATACATATCAAATAACCATATTCTTAACTAATGAAAATTATTAATCGTGCAAACTAGTGAGTTCAGTGCTTACCTCCTTGTTGAGGTACCATGGCCGCCAAGGTGTCTCGATAGGAAGATTGAGGGCGTTGATTGCATACCTTGAAGAAGTAATTGGAACCTGCGCGTCTACATCCCCGCTGTGTAGTTAAGATGCACAGAGTCATTTTTATTAGTTGCTATGAATTACCAAAAACCAGACATATCTATAATCAGTTCTAGTGTAGATAATGCTTGCCTGAAAACCCATAGGCGCTGCCCATTCGCAATTAGATACTTGATTATTGGCAAGATAGTTGGTGCGCGGTCATTCCAGCTTGTGATAACATCGCTGAAAATATTTTTTCCAATTCATTTTGTAATCAGTTATGACATACGAGATTCGTGTCAGTTTATGAGACGAATTAACGTGTTATACCTGCATAAATCCCATGATGTAGGTTTGGCATGCAAAACCTTTTGCACCATGGAGTCATTGAAATAGAATTCAAGGATATATTGCCAGCATGGATCAAAATTGTTAACCTGAAAAAACCAATTTAAAACAATGATACCTTCTATGTTGCATAAATTGGGTAAGTTAAAAATATATGGTTATTATCAGGTGTGTTGTACTCATGGGAAGCATGACGTCATCATGCTGTTTGAATTTTGTTTGGCTGCATCTGCTTCAAATTTGTGACAATGTTCTTTATTTGTTCTTTTTAGTTTCGAACTCATGTGCTCAAATATTATACCAGCGTTAAACTCTCAATCACTTAATTAAAGAATCGAAAATTAATATCTAAATGTGAAGTTGGATTCCAATAATCGCTTGTAGACCATCATTGGCCATTGCCAGTCCCATCTTTCAAATATGTTGTCTCCGGCCACCGCTCCTTAGTTTAAAAAACTTAATAGAGTTAAGTTTATTTTTCTTTCCAAATTATTACAAATTGATGTTTTAGGGCTTTTGATCAGAACGAGTATACGAGTCAATTGAAGTTAAACTTACCTCGAAACAATGCTTCAAACAACTTGATTTTTGTTAATTGAAAGTTTAAACACCCGAATTGAAGCATCGTTTCGAGGTAACTTTATATCAATCGATATATACTCGTTCTGATCATAAGCCCTAAAAAACCAGTTTGTAATTTGGAAAAAACTTAACTCCGTTAGGTCTTTTTAACTGAGGGCCGGTGGAGGCAATATATTTGAAATGTGAGACTGTTAGTGGAACTGCCAATAGCCAATGAAGTCTACTAGGGATTATTAGAATCCAATTATAATTATTTACTAAACGTATAATTTAATTTTTTTTTTTAAAAGGGGGCGTATCGGTAAAAATTTTGATCTTGTTATTCTTATTTTTAATTGTCATTTAACATTCAACTTAGGCTTTTCTTTTCTAATAACATGTGATATCTAACAGTTTATTAAAATTTAAAATACACGGATTGATTTTTTTTCAATGTTTCAATATATGTTTTACCAAAACCAATTAGTTGTATTCAAAATAGCGCATTTTTTTTGGTTCACAACATCAAAAAATACCTTATTTTTAACATAACCCGGTTCTCAGTAAAAAAATATATTGAAATGCAGAAAAAACCCGTGTATTTAGATTTAAAAATAAATTAGATATTTAGTCAAACATGTATCTCAAATTTTACCCATTACTAAAAATATTGTTGTTTTCATAGGTGATGGAATGTGGATAAAGGCCTTACAGAACCAGGAATAGCAGAGGTATTTCTTTCAGCAGGGGTTAAGCAAATTGGTGCATAGATGTTGTATACATCAACATCTCCTATCTCATTCCAAGCTTTGTCTATTATATCGTCGCACATGGCCGATGAAGAATTGCTTGCGAAGTCACAGTATTTGAAGATGGCATCATGTGTCGAATCAGAAATTATAGCATGACTCCACCAATAATCATACTTACCTTTTTGATACAGTTCTTCATCAATCACTGCATTTCCTATCTGCAGGTTTAAACCAAGTTTATTTACAATCATCCTTGTAATACAGTAGAAATTTATACAGATAGTATGCATGAAGTGAACATACTGCGATCCCTTTGATATTAATGACGGTTTGGTTTGTTTTCTGGTTGTTCAGAAGGATGGTGTATGCAAGTTGTGGCACATAATGTCCTGCGTAGCTTTCTCCCGTGATGTAAAAATCACGAGTTTTGTACTGAGGGAATCGTTCGAGCCAGTTAACAAGAAAAATGTAAGCATCATCAGCAGTGTTCTTGTCACCAGATTTATCGTAATCAGAAGTTGTATTAGAGTACGAGAATCCCACTCCAGCAGGAGACTCGAGAAATAGCATATTTGCAACTGCAAATATGTACCATTTTCTATGTTTATGATCAATGTCTTATAATAATTAGCAAGGGGGTATAAAAGCTGGAATGGAATCTAACCATTGCTCCATGCATAATCATTCATGAAGAGTGTTTTTCCATCACTATTGATTCGGAATGGACCGAGTTCTGACATGGCTCCAATTAGTGAAGAACAACCTGGTCCTGTTAAAGGACAACAAGTAAAATTATTTGGTACACTAGTTCAAACTTGAAAAAGTTCATTCTTCTTTCAACTCCACATAGACAATTAAAAACTAGCCGTTATAATTTAGGGGCGGCTCGATTATACAAAACAGTTAGGTTTTGCTTCGGCCCCATATTTAAGGGCCCAAAGTTTTTTAGGGCTAGACTATGCTTGTCGCATTCTATTATTCCTCTCCAATCAAAACTCCGTCAGCTATCACTCTCAAATTTTCCGTTGTAATTGCTATTTATCTTTTTGTTCTTTTTTAAATTTTATATATGTTTTCACAAATTGGATGTGAATTGAGTTCGGGTTTAACTATGTTTAATTTTCAAGTTTTAACAAAAGAACAAAAATTCATTATACTTGGAAGGGAGTTCATTTCATTAAAACTCACATCAACTCTAACTTGTTTGAATATATGCTTTTTAGAAACTGTACAAAAAAATGTATACGTGTCATAATATTCCTACGTGTTAGGATCCTAAGCAAAAAAATAATATTCTATTTTACGGAAAAGGATTCTGATTTTAGAATCCACTTTAAGCCAAAAGGTGGTTGAGCCGCCCTCGTTAAGTTTGGTTGTGTGCTACTTAATTACGATGCAATAAATAAATATGTATATGCAAAATCACCTCCATTTAGCCACAAGACCAACGGTTTTGTAGACGAATCAGTAGGCGACTCAACAAAATAATAAAAAAGAGCCCTGCCAGCATTCGGATTGACAGTAACATATCCGGAGTACTGACTGAAAATGACACCTTCAGGTTGGCCTGGCAATGCCGATATCTTGTCGAGCTCTGCCAAACCGTCTTGAGGTGCAATGTAAACTGGAGAATACTCATCAGTAGCTTCCTCTGAAACCATCCATTTATTATTATTCGGCGAGTTTCTAGAATGCTTTGAATTTAGAAACTTGAAAAGCCTGTTGGCCTGAATATCAGCATTACATAACCCAAACAAGGCTAAAATGCAAACTGTTGCTATAAGTTTAATCATCTTGTGTGTTACTTTTTAGCTTAATTCAACTGCTTATATATAGTATACAGACGTTTAGTCGTATGGCGTCTTATATGTTGATGTGATCAATGATGTATAGAAACTGGTGTTTCAGTAACTGTTAGAATTTCATTTTTAAATATCTTTCAAGCCGGCCGCTTTAGCAAGTATCCTTTTGGAGTTGACCTGATCGTTTATATTCTATAAAATGATGCTCCGGGCTTTCTGATTCTTGTCATATTTTAATAATTGGTGTTCTTCAAGTTACAAAAAAAATATGGCAGATTGTGTCTCTTCTGATGTCTCATTCTGTTAACAAATTCAGCTCTACTGATTAAACAGTTGTTTTTAGAAAACAAGTAATTAAGTTCCTGCTTTGCAACTGTTAATGTAAGATATTTTAATATTGACATCAAATTATTGCCCTTTCCTCTTAAAACTGTAAAAGCACATGATGCACTCAGTTTACTGTGCCCCCTTACACTCCATCTCAAGCCACAAGTTGGTTGCCCATACTAAAATGTTAAATTATGGAATCTAGACTTAATTACCACTACCACTACTACTACCCACACTACCCTTACCACCACCACCACTACGACGACGACTACGACGACCACGACGACCACTACTACCGCTAGTACTATTATTATTATTATTATTATTATTATTATTATTATTATTTTACGCCCTGCTTGCGGTATGCGCATATAATGTATATATGTGCGGGCACTCGGAGGGCAAAAGTGAAATTGCACTAATTTTAAGGTTATTTAACTAAGTTCGGTGGTGGAGATGGGGGTGGTGCGGTGGTCGCCGGATACGATGTTGGGGAATGGAAGTGGTGGCGGTGGTCATCTGCATTTAGAGAGAGAGATATGGATGGTGGTGGTGGTTGACTGGTTGAGAGGTCTGTATTTATTTATAAAATGTAAATGACCATTTTGCCCCTAAGGATAAAGACAAAATAACCATTTTTTAATAGTTAAATAGAAGGTAATTTGAATTTTAGATTAAAATGACAACATAAATGAAACCACATGGACTCAAATTTAAAAAGTTTAAGATTTAGACTAAAATATTAAAAGTGCCAAAAACACATACCAAAATGGCAGTTTATTCTTAATTTAATAATAACATTTTGTCCTAATTAAATAGACGTACACTTTTATCAATATAGTAATTAAAAGTCCATGCTTATATGTACATACGAATTCTATTTAGAGATACAGCTAATAAATTTATTTAAGGTGTTTAGGCCATGGTTGTTTCATAAAAGATTATATATGTTTGATGAAACGGGATCAGGAGAAAACGCTCAAAATTGTTAGAATGGTGAGAACGCTTCCTGGCCTAACACGTATCACGCCGTTAAAGAAAGGCGGAGGGGTTTTTTTGTCCTTTCATATTTCTTTTTTATTAACGCGTGTCCCTTTATCTTTTTTTTTTACGTTTAATAAATACGCGGCGTTTTATTGTTTTTAGATAAGAATTATATTAAATATTTTGGCTTTTTAAGTATTGTTTTGGCGTTTTTATTGTTTTTTAGATCAGGATGCAGACTTTTAATGTAAAAAACATCAGTAATTTTTTTGATTTTATTATATCAAGTGTTTTGCCATTTAGGATATAGGCCTATAATGTGACAGGCAATTATGACGTTTTGAAAAGATAAATAAATTTCAATTTTCTATGTAGTGACATTAATATAACTATAATATTTTGGCAATAAATGATACTGTCTCTTTATTTTACTGTTTCTTTTCAATTTTCTTCTGTCAATTAGTGTTGATTTTTCTAGTAATTATTTGTTTGCATTTTTTGGCGTTTTATATAGCAACCTCATACTTTGCTAGCATTCATTCTCACAGTTTTCAAACTATCAGGCATTTTGTTGTTTGTAGTTTTTGTCGTTTTATACTCATTTTTTTTTAAAATAGCAGAGAATTAGATGATAAACAACAGAGAATTACATAACAAATAATAGAAAATGAAAAAAAAATTTAAAAATTATAATCTAATTTCTCATTCAAATCTTCACTGTCATCAGCCTCTTCTACTTTAACTTTTTTGGCGTTTTGAACCTGTTTTTGAATGCCTTATGTAGATCCTTATTTTCCTACATACCGGCCGTCTTTAGAAGATGCTTATTTTTTGTGGCATCCTTTATGGTGGGTGGATATATACTTGTTTGATGGCATGTTGAAGACCAACACCTACTCTAATGTATTGATCCCTTCATGCCATCCATATATTCATCAAGAACAAAGTGACATGATGTCATATCAGTGTCATCAGTCTCTTTATCTTGAATATTTGTCAATCTCATTCAGCAAAATATTATAGAGATATCCAACTCACAGAAGAATCCATTCAGTGAAACCACACTCAGATCAATACTCAATATAGCAGAATCGAGGTTCTGCATCTGTGGCTTTTTTAAGTTTTTTTTTTTTTTTTTTTTTTTTGCGTTTTTAAAGTGAATGGTTTCTAGGGAATATGACGTTTGTTTCTGGTTTTGTGATAAGTTGTTTGTGCAGAGAAGTCTCTCTTTATAGGATGTTTTTGGCGCGTAGTTTAGGCGGGTTTTTATTTATAATAAATGATATTAATAAAGTAGCCGTCTTTTCAGTTTACTGTGTATTTTTACTGTTTTTTATGTTCATCTTTTTATGAGTTTTTAGGGTCGTAGACTTTCCATCTCCCATGTTTGGCGTTTTTGAACAGGTTTAAGTAGTTTTTGGCGTTTTTTTTTTCCATTTTAGCTTTTATTAATTAATACTTTTGCAAATTACTTTCATTATAGTTTGGGAGTTTTTGGCGTTTTTACTACATTTATGGCGTTTTCATATGCATTATGACTGTTTTGGCGTTTTATTAAGATAACGTATTTTTGTTCTAAGTTCAAAAATATATAGCAAACAACAGAAAAAGAAAATTAAAAATATAAAAATAAAAACAATTCATCTTCCAAATCTTCACTGTCATCAGTCTCTTTCTTCATTGAATCATGTTCGCTGGTGGTTTGGCTTAGCCATGCTTGTGTTTTTGTGGCCGTTTGGGAAGACCAAATGACATGAGTTTTTTTTTTTTTTTTTGAATATGTATCTTTAAACAACTCATTAGTGTCATTCGTCTTTTCATGCCATTAAAATATTCATCAAGAACAAAACACAGAAAATGACATAAGTCTGACCCCAACATCTTTTTGTTTATGATTTGTCTATCTCACGCAGCAAAATTTTATTTGAATCCCAGCACCTCAGGGTAGAATGCATTATCCGAAACTTTGGCATAGAACAATATTTTGAATATACAAGAAACGATATTTGGCATTTTTAGCGTTTTACTGAAGAAATAGTGTATCTGAAAAAACCTTCGATCTTTTGGAATCTTTTGATGTTTGAGTGTTTTTGCGTTTTCTAAGATGAATGGTATATAGTAGAAAATATGGCGCTTTTGAGTAGTTGTGTTTGATGTTTTGGGGATTTTGGCGTTTGTAAGTTTGAATGGTATATAGTTGAAAATATGGCGTTTCAGGTTCTGGGGGTGTGTTTTTATGTCTTGGGTGTTTTTTGTTTATATAGTGATGTGATTTGGTCCGTAATGGCATTTTATTCATCAGTATGGCGTTTTGGTATAGAGGTGTAAAGACACTTTTACTCTTAATGAGGCGCGTCCACGTAATAAAATTGATGTTATTTACGAAAACGCCAACGCGCCAATCTAGTCCATAGATTGTTTTAATCGGACGATCCATAAGCGTTCTCACCGTTCTCACACTTTCTACCGTTTTCTCCAAATCCCGACCCTATGTATGATAACATAATTTAATATGAAACTATACGGTTGTGGTGAAACTTGTAGACAGAAACGTTAATGTCCCAACTCAGATTTTATTTTAATAAAATTACACTTGAACAGATGAAGATCCAATACATGTAAATAATTCTTGACCAACGTATCTAAACCATCCTCTTCACACTCTAAATATCTAATCTTGCGTCGCATGCATTTTCTTTTTATCCCAAAAACAAAATTTTGATCGTTGCTAAAAGTGGCCGACTACAAAAAATATTCCTAGTGCCACTCCAGTAAATTAATATTACTGCTAAGAACTTGATTATTTCAATTTTAAAGATGAGTATCGTCACTCAAATAATTCTCCTATATATTAATTTTAGAACTTAATGAACAGTAAGTTCAATAAGGGATAAATAAATAGTATCAGGTACAGGTACCTGTACCCGCTTTTATTAAATCGGGTGTATTTTCCTAGTGCCACTCCAGTAAATTAATATTACTGCTAAGAACTTGATTATTTCAATTTTAAAGATGAGTATCGTCACTCAAATAATTCTCCTATATATTAATTTTAGAACTTAAAGAACAGTAAGTTCAATAAGGGATAAATAAATAGTATTAGGTACAGGTACCTGTACCCGCTTTTACTAAATCGGGTGTATTTTCGGTACCGGTTCGGCACCGGTACTCACCGATTTTTACCCTCAAATACCGGTGTCGTACCAGTACCGACCGGTACCGAGCCGTACCGTACCATGTATATTCGGTACCGATAAACACTTTTGAAGATTTCGATAACAGTATTTTCGATATCGGTTGGTACCGAGCTCATTCAATCATGTAGTTACCTTAAAACATAGTTAGCTAGCTAGCTATACATGACTTTCGGGAGTCAAATATTCAAACATATTAAGATAGTATTGATACATATATATGAAATCAAGATAACGTGGCACCCTATAAAAAGGAAAGGGTAAATTACAGTTTTCGTCCTTTATGTTTGTATCGTATTGCAATGGATAACTTTTAACTTCAATAATTACAGTCACGGTCCTTTATTTGTAAAACTCATTACACCCTAGGTTATTTAACACTAACCAAATTAATTTTTAACATTAAGTGAGGTCATATGCACCCATGTGAGGGCAAAAATGTCATTTAACTTCATGTTTCATCTCCCTTAAAAACCCCACCCCTCTTTCTTTATCCCACCCACCACCACTACCATATTAACACCGGGGACAACACCGACATATTAAGACCAGGGACAACACCACCATATGCACCACCATCGTCATCCCCATTTTTGGATCACCATTGTGATCTTTACATGGTTGTGGTAGGCTAAATAATAAATATTCAACAAAAAATGCATTCAATCTGGATAAAGAGGTCCCATGTTACCGAGTGGATAACAAAACAAACACAAAATTCACCACCAAATCGGATGTTCTACTAGAGGGAGCTAAAAAATGGCTACGAACATTGTTCACGGCGTCTGTTGGACCGTTCCTTGACCCGAAAACGTCAATCCGAGTAGCTCATTCTCACATATAAAGGCGGAATCAGAATATGCAAGATTACAATAGCTTGTTCTATCAATTTCCTTTCTTTTTATTGCTTTTCTGATGAGATTTTAACAGAGTTTCGGCTCCAAGCATATACATACATCTCTGAACTAATGACCAGCTCAACCTATATATAGACTTTCTGGTCCGCTTATACGACATACCGTATAAGCGATCCAGACACTTGACACAAAAGCGAACCACATAAGATACATGAGCGGTCCAGACTAAAACACAATGACATAAAAGCGAACCTGACAACATTTTTCATGATTTTGACATTCTAAACCCTATGTTGACCCATATTGACCTAAGACTTGATGTAGACGAAGTCAACAGACATTCCGTGCACTAACAGACTCCCCCTTGGATGTTGACGTAGTCTTCACCAATCTTCAGCACCTGAGTCTTCGGTCTTGGTCTTTTCTCCAACTCTGTCTATCTTCACAAGCATTCTTCACAGGTTTCAGCATTAACACCTTGCTCTAACTTCAACTTCCCAATAACTGTTGATCCAGACTCCCCCTTTCACTGACTCCCCCTCTCAGTATGCTAGAATCTGAGATATCTGGTTCAAACTTTAACATTTAGCCTCCATGAGAATGATGAAGTTCAAAACCTGTTACCCTGCACATCCTCTACCTCAACATAAGTTTCACAAATTATAACAGTTGAATTTAAGAAACTTACTGGTAGAAATCATTTATTCAACAAACATACTAGTTACATCAAGTTCAAATTAATGACCTTGATTAGCTAAACACACAAATTTTCAAAAAACATTTGTATATAACATTCAAAGTTTTCAACAAACTCTCCCAACCCAATATAGTTCATCATGTTTAGCACTCGAATTTTGAATATCAGCTCTTCAACATCAGTTGTCGAAAATCTTTTTGAATTTTCAAAATTTTATGCTAAAACACTCCGAAAATCTTTTTGGATTTTTTATCTTGACTGAAATGCAGTAAACAAATATATACAAACAATATTTTTGTGAGTTTGTGTAAGAGGATCATATCAGTTTATGAGACCAATCACTAGCACCGTTAAGCTTTAAACATTTTCAGTTCTAAACGATTCACGTTGATTGACGATATTGTTGTCCACTTAAACTCAATCTAAAAACTTTCAAAATGCTTACCGATACTTTAAGGTATATTAAGATAGCACTAAAATTCTTATGGACCCCACAATCTCAGCATATCCCCTCATCATGCAATACACTGACTCAAGTAATGCCTTTAAACTTTTATCAACTGTGATTTGTGCGAAAAACAAAGCAGAATGTTTAAACATTAACAATCAGGTCGATACTTCCGTATACGCAGAGAAAGTCCAATGTTTAAACAAAATAAGAAAATAAAACAAGTAGAAGTTGTTTAGGCTTTAACCACCAGGTCGATACTCCCGTATACGCAGAGGTGATCCAAAGCTTAAACGAAACACCAAAGAAAATAAAGCAGAACGTTTAGGCAACAACATCCAGGTCGATACTCACGTATACGCAGAGGATGTCCGATGCTTAAACAAAATAAAGAAATAAAACAAGTTTAAATCTTTGCAAAATAAAAAGCACAATCACAGCGACTTTTCAGCAAAGTTGTGAAAGTTCACAAACTTGACCAGTTTTATGTCTTTTGACAATCAGCGATTACTGAGTAGGTACACAGTCAAGAAGGACAAAACCAAGTACTATGCTTTTGACCATGTTTCCCACTAGAACTAGGCTTTTTCATTTATGTTTGTATCGTTATCGCAAATCTACTAGTCTAGCTGAGCCTACCGTCACATCTTTAGTGAGACCGTTTATCACATTTAACATTACAATTCTTTAGCATGCTGTGATAGTTCACTGATTTTCTATCATTTCCTCTTGTCTCAACAAAACTCATTTTTGCTTTTTCAATGTTTTTGAAATTTTCAAATTTTCAAATTTTTTTAAAATTTTTCTCCCCCTAAAATCAAAATATGTTTCAATTTTGATTTTCTGAGAAAATTTGAAAACAAACTATACAAGAAACGTGACAAACTGATATCGAATCGCTTCAATTCGCCATTCACTCGGCATAAACAATCAGAACTCCCCCTGACAACAAACTATTTTCCCATTTAGATTTCAAAACACTTAAGTTTGTTTTAATCAAATGGTTTTTCCGGAAAAATAGTTTTGTTTGTCTTTTCACAAACTCGGGGTTTCATCACATTGTTCGTTTTCAACCATTTTAAAGAATTTGACAATACAAGATTCTATCAACACAAACACTAGTAGAAAATCAAGTACAACTTAATGTCCCTGATTTACCACTTGTAAATCGAAATATCACAGTTACCATCCTGTGAATTTCTCAAGAATGATGCCGATACCTGCTTCACGCTTACCAACCTGGAAGCTCCGGCAAGTCAGATTTTTCTATTTGAAAAGTTTCACCCAAGCCTGACTATCTTTGGGTGATTTAGAATTCTTGTTCAACAATGATGGAAAATTTGCATAATCCATTGTTAAACCTGAATTCTCAGATTTTACCTCAACACTAGGCTCCTCTGGCTTTGATGAACCAGAATCATTGCCTGATGGTGGCTTGTCTGACTTTGAAACGTTAGATTCATCGCCGACCATTTTCTTCTTCTTCTTTTCTTCTTTCGTCCTCAGATTTGTATCTGATAAATTCGTCTTGCTTGACTTTGCAATCAAGTTAGTTGATTCATCAGAACTTTTATTCAGCCTGTTCGGTGACCCCGAAGACAAAATCTTCTCCAGATATTCTCTTGCCTTTTTCCTCTTCTTCCTCAGTCTGTCTTTCTGCCCCTGAGAAAGCTTCACTTTCTTTTCTTGAATTTTCTGATCCTGAACTTTAGGTTTTAGAACCTTCTGTTCATGGGGCTTGACATTGACTGGTTTCTTTGCCATTCTTTGAGAATTAACCCTCAATCTTTCATTTGATCTCCTTGGGCAATCTCTGACAATATGACCTCTGATTTGACAATTATAGCATCTTCTTGTCTCATAACTCCAATTCTGGCAGTTAACAGCAATGTGTCCTCTCACACCACAAGTGTAGCACACCCTGTTATCGTACCATTCACCACTTTCACACCATATGCTTAAATCATAACATTGTCTGGCTTTGTGGTGATTATCACTCCTCCTGAAAACTGGATTTGGCTTTGAAGCACTGTGGTCAAACCTGCACCACTTATTACCAACATTTTGTAAGTTTTCATTTTTAGATTTTTGTGATTTTTCAAAATGATTGGATGACTTAACTGATGAGCTTTTATTTTCAATTTTAGGATTTTTCAAATTTTTATCTTTTTGTTTCTGTTCTACACTCTTCTTAACAGGTTTTTGCTTAGAACATTCACTTGTTTCAGTAGATTGCAAAACAGTATTTTTAAATTTTTCTTGTAAATCTAAAAATATTTTTCTTTTCTTTTTCATCATCAGATATTTCATCACAATCTTCAATTTTGACTTTGTCAAAATTTGTGACATTGTCACTTATTAGAACTGAATTGATCGGTTTTGGACACTCATATGGTGCCGAAGTCACAAAACCTTTCAATTTAACTTCAAGCTCTTTGATTTTAATCCGAGCTTTTTCAGCTTCTTTTTCAAGCTGAATGATTTTAGCAAGATGAGAATTGATTTCAATTTGTTTTTCAAGATTATCTTTACCAAAAATATCTCGCTCATCTTCTAAAATCTTTATTTGATTTTTCAAATCTGTTTCTTTTTCTTTAAAATTTGTATTTTCTAATGACAAACTCTCAACATTCTTCAAAAGTTTGTCATTTTCAGATCTCAGTTTTTCACAGTTCAAGCGCAACTCCAGAATCTGTTCATCATCAGATTTCTTCTCGTCTTTCAAAGCTTTGTTTTTCAATGTCAAATTCTCCACATCTTTCAAGAAATTGACATTTTCTGCTTCGGATTTTTCGCATTTTAAGCATTTTCCATTCATCTTTCCATCATCAACTTCTTTCTTTGTTTCCATCTTGTATGTTCCTGCACAGAAAATTTTAACAAAATCAAGAGGATTCATATTTTCATCAATATAACAACCCCTCTTAATATCGTATCTCATAACATTTTTTACTGCAAGACACACAGTGATTCGTTTTCTCATTTCAATGATTACATCCAAATTTATCTTTTCTGATTCTTCTTTTATTTCATCCAATAACTTCCTTTTTCTTGAATCTTCATGATGCCTATGATTTGTTATTGTATTGATAAAACTTCTTAAATCAAAGCGTGATAAACTAGAATCCCGTTTCAGTTCATTCACGAATTTATCCCATTCCAAAGGTAAAGTATTAACAAATCTTTAAATTTGTTCATCCTTTGAAAAATATATCCCATGTCTTTCTAACTTGTAAACTAACTCATCAAATCGTTTTACCAACTTCTCCACTGATTCATTCTTCATACACAACAAATTTTCGAATCTTTTAACATAAACATCCTTATCATCTAATCTTCCACACCAAGATTCACAAATCCAATCATTTAAATTTTCAAGATTTTTGTTTTCCTTTTCGTCAAACATTTTGAATGTACCTGCAAAATCAGACATTATTAGTAAATTTTTTTTTTTCGAAATTTTGAAAAACAGAAACTCAAAAGCGATCCAATCTGTGCACGTGACAGATAAGCGAACCAAACAGGTTCAGATAAGCGGACCAGAAAGAATACTAATGAACGAACCAGAAAGTCTGTTCGAGCGGACCAGACTTTATCCGTTCGAGCGAATCAGATGTTGTCCTTTTGAGCGGACCAGCTGATGTTTGTTCGGGCGAACCAGCTGATGTTCGTTCGAGCGAACCAGCAGATGTCCAGATAAGCGAACCACACAAGCTGTTCGTTCGAGCGGACCAGCTAATGTACGAATAAGCGGACCAGATCTATGTCCGGATAAGCGGACCAGATCTATATCAAATATGTTCTCTCGAGCGGACCAGATAAGGTTCGTTCGAGCGAACTAGACAAATATGTAACAGCGGACCAGAATTGCGATGACCGAAAAAGCGAACCACAATTTTTAACCGATTTTTAGTCCGAATAACAATCTGATACTTTCAAGGATTGTTCTATACACAATTCCGATCACAATGCTATGATTTTCGTTCAATTCCGACCGCTAATCCGTGCCAGATCTAAGTTTTAAATTTCTGTTCGAAAAACCGATCTCGTTTTTGATGAAATTGATTGATTTTTACTGTGATTTAAGGTCTGATACTGTTACGAATTGATTAACAACTAATTTCGCTCAATATGCTTGAATTTTAGATCATTCGGTCCGAAGAAACTTGTTTAAACCGAAAAATATAAAAGAAATTGAGTAGAAATCAGATAATAAAGCCGAATCAGCTGATGTAGTATGAGCTCCTCGTCCTGAAGCTCTGATACCACCTGTTGGACCGTTCCTTGACCCAAAAACGTCAATCCGAGTAGCTCATTCTCACATATAAAGGCGGAATCAGAATATGCAAGATTACAACAGCTTGTTCTATCAATTTCCTTTCTTTTTATTGCTTTTCTGATGAGATTTTAACAGAGTTTCGGCTCCAAGCATATACATACATCTCTGAACTAATGACCAGCTCAACCTATATATAGACTTTCTGGTCCGCTTATACGACATACCGTATAAGCGATCCAGACACTTGACACAAAAGCGAACCACATAAGATACATGAGCGGTCCAGACTAAAACACAATGACATAAAAGCGAACCTGACAACATTTTTCATGATTTTGACATTCTAAACCCTATGTTGACCCATATTGACCTAAGACTTGATGTAGACGAAGTCAACAGACATTCCGTGCACTAACAGCGTCAATAACTACCACCACTACTAGAAAATACACATTTCTTGACGCACATTATGTGCGGTAATTATGACACGCAAAAGCGTGTCGTTGATTGAGGAGTCATAAAATTAACATGCCATGCATTTGTGTGTCATGTTTTTATAACACGCATTTAATGACATACATTTAATGGCACGCATTCATGACACACATTCATGACACTCATTTTAAGACACATTTTAATAACACACGTTCATGACAAGCATTTATGACACATACGTATGACATTCGTTTACGCGTGTCATACTTTTAATTGTTTAAATTTTTTTATAGAATTACTAATTTGACCTTGTTACATGTATAATAACAAAAACAATAAATCTATTTCGTAAAACAAATACACACATATCTACCAAAACAATCAATTACATAATCATTTGTCAAGTATAATACAAATATTTTAACGTTAACAAAAAAAAGTGTTTGTGAATACATCGTTAACACCTAAAATACGATTTGTCACCTAAAAATAGAGGTAACCGCATAAGTCGACCAATGTTCACGAATGCCATCCATATCCGCAGCTGAGTATTCCTCTACTCTTTCCCAATCTGAGACAACAATTAAATAAAATAAATCTTAAAAATCAAAACTCTAATATACAGACTAAAATAGGCCTAAACTTACATTATCATCGTCTAAGGCGCTAGATGTGCACCGGTGCACCTCTGAATGTGCAAGTAATGTTAAAACTAATCAAAATAACAAATTAATAAACTAATCAAGAACTATATATAATTGTGGCATTTTCACAAACACCTTACGGGCATGAACAAGGATTTAGCATATTATCAGGCATTAGATATAGTATACTAGCATTTTCACAAACCCTAGGTTCAAACTATATTTACTCACTTTGTTATTGCCAAACCCGTGTATACCGATCAACAAAGCTAGAAAAACATCACCTTTTGTGGTGGGTTTGGTGGGGTTTTTTTTAGGGTTCGATTCTGGTAAAAAACATCACTTTTTGTGGATAATTTAGACATTTGTGACTGATTACCTACCAAATGAATGTTGGGATTTAAACCGGGGCTCAACCGTCTATGGTGGTTGCAGTTGTGAACTGAGTGTATACAAACAGGTGTCACAATGAATCACCGGAGAAGGAGTCGTTGAGCGAGCTCTTGGAAAACTATGGTGGTTGGAGAGAGAGAAACTGATGGGAAATCGATGAAAGGTTAGGAAAATGAGCGGGAAAATGAAATGATTTGGGGAGGGAATTGATTTTTGGTGAAAGAGGGGGAGGATGTTTAATTAGGCCACCAGTAGTGGGGCTCCATATCACGGGAAAAAGAAGCATAGCCGCTTAGGGGTGTTAAAGAAGTCGTGTTCGCGGGTTGGCAGATTCAACCCGACTCGAACCCGAAAATTTTACATGAACCCGAACTCGAAAATCGTATTATACATACGAACCCGAACACGACCCGAAGTTTTATGGGTTGACCCGAACACGACCCATTCAACCCGGATTTTTTAATTTTTTTTCTGATTTTAATATATTAAAATTAAAATTTACTTAAAAAACACAAATGCGTATCACACAATTATACTTAAGTTATAAAATCTTATGTTAATATCGCCTTTTAAGTTATAATTATGGCATTAAATAAATACCCCATTTAATTTCTAACATAAAATATATTGTAAAAATATAATATAATATAAATGTGTTAAACGGGTTAACCCGCCAACTTGACCTCGTTGACCCGAACCCAACCCGTTAACATAAACGGGTTCGCGGGTTCAACCCGAACCCGTTTAGACTAAACCTAAACCCGCGAATTTCGTGTTAGGTTTGTGTCATGTTTTCGGGTCGTGTCAGAAATTCACACCCCTAGCGTCACCGCACACCTCTACGGCAGGCGCTATGGGTTGTTGAATTTGGGTCATCGCGAAGAGCATGACGGGGTGAAGTGTGAGGATTTCAAAAAATCCGACCGTAATCAACGGTCATTTTCATAAAAAAAATTATTTCTTTTAAATTTCAATATATAATCATCCCTTTCACCGAATTTTTTAAACACAAACACACTCCTAAACCATATTCTCTATCTTTATTTTATAAAAATCAAGGTTTTTATACAATGCATTCCTTCAAACACGGTTTTGTTCCTCCGCGTTCTGGTGCGGACATGAACCAAACGAGCAATCCTAGCCGTCCCGTTTCTCTGGTTCCCACTCGACCCACCCCGTTCGGTTCCGGTTTTGTTGATTACAATCAACATCAAACCGGGTTTATGAACCTATTGAATCAACCCCTCTAATGGGACCCAAATCTATATGGTTGGAACCCGAATCAAAACATGGGAGGAATCAGGTCGTTTCAAGCCTTCGGCTCGGCACAAGCATTCGGCTCGCCACTACGCGAGCCCGACGTCGTCCCGGATACACAACCGGTAGAAGAGGATGCGCAACAAAACAAAAGCAAACGCAACCATAAAAAGAAAACCGAAACCCGAACGAAAAAGAACGTGCAACCATGGGATGATAAAGAGGAGTACGTGTTAACTTGAGCTTGGCTCGACGTGTCGGAGGACCCTGAAATAGGTAATATTTTTTTAATGGGTTCAGTATTAATTTTTTTGTATTATATTTTTGTTTGAATTTTTTGTAGCAAACAACCAAAATAAAAGCGTCTTTTGGAACCGAATTCGGGAACTATTTTTCGGGCTCAAGGGTAGGGATTCAATATCGGCCAAATGGACCGATATCAACAAAAGTATACAAATTTTTGATCCGTTTACCAACGGGTAAAAAAGGATGGAAAAGTGGCCATAACGACGATGACATTACACAAGCCGCCTTAATAGAATATCAAGCCGCACAAGGTAATTTCCCATATTTGAAGTGTTGGCAAATTCTTCGTAATAGCCCCAAATGGGAAAACGTCCCTACCATGGTAGGAACTACTTCGGGTCGGTCGCCAAATAAAAAGGTCGTCAAAGAGATTGAAAACCAACGAATCGGTTGAACCCGAAACGCCAACGTCTGACACTTGAAACACGGACGCAACGAACTACTTCGGGGAGGAAGGGGCGGAAGAGCTACCTCGGCCCGCCGAAAGAAGAAGAAGCGGTGCAACATCGAGGCGGCCGGAGTCATCGTTGGTGCCATCCGACTTGACTAATGTCTTTTCGGAGATAAACCAACGCCTTAAAGACATACACGACCTTGGAAACAAATTCACAAACAAAAAAAACCCTAAAAATTAAAACGTTCTAACCTAACAATTCTTAATCGATTTCACCAAATGGAGAGGGGGGTAGATACCTGTTGATTTAAGACTCAGTCACCAGATTTTGGCGGTTAGATTGAAGCGGTGGTTATTCGTCAGCCACCAGCTCATATGTGAGGGGATTCGTCGTCATAATTTTGCTGGTGGTGGTAAAGTGGGAGACAGCTTAGGGTTAGAAAAGATGGAAGTTTAGGAAGGGAATGAGGGAAAATGAAAATAAATTAGGATAGGAGGGAAAACGAAAATGAATGGATGGTTTTTCGGCGGTCCACACTAAAATAGCCCAAAATCTAATGGGTCTCTCAAAACATGTATATTTTAGGCAGTAGGAAATTGTTTTAGGAGGGTTATGATCTAGAAAAATTGTGAAACATTATTTTGGGCGGGTTAATGGTATAGACGACCCAAATTTATTTTATTAGCCGCCCATAATTTTTATTTTGTAGTAGTGATAGGGTACCTTCCAAAACCAACACCAACCGGCATGGCCATCCCAAAATCATTATAATAAGCCTAATTGTAACGAGCTTGAACCTAAAAACAAGCTCGTTAAGTAAACTAGCCCGAGCTCAACCCAGCTCATGAGCCTAAACGAGACATTGTTAAAATAAATTTTAATTAATATATTAGATATATGTCACTTTTCATAAGTCCGTACAATTATTTTCTCTTTAACAATTTTCAAGTTTGTCCAATGATTTGTTATTGGAAATTAACCATGATGTCCATATTACATAAATAATAACTACTATAGGAATTAACCCTTATGTTTATATAATATTTTTTTATGATGCTAAAAAGTCGACACACAAAAACAGCTTCATAAATTTATTAAATTTTGTACAGCCATGACATTTTTTCTTGACACGCATTTAAATATTATAAAATAAGCGTGTGTCATTAATCGTGTGTCAAGATAGATCTTGTTTTTTATGACGCTAAAAAGATGACACACAAAAAAGCGTGTCATAAATATATTGAATTTTGTAAAACCATGACATTTTTTTTTGACAGACACTTTCGAATGTTATAATATGAGCGTGTGTCATTATTTGCGTGTCAAGATAAATCTTGTTTTTTTATGATGCTAAAAACATGACACACAAAAAAGAATGTCATAGATTTATTAAATTTTGTAAACCATGACATTTTTTTCTTGACATACGCTTTTGAATGTCATAAAATATGCGTGTGTCATTGTTTGCGTGTCAAGAGGAGTGTATTTTCTAGTAGTGCACTGCCACCAAATATCAATTTGAGTTTCCACCATGGATTCCATGATTCCTACACCTAACCCACCTTAAACCTGCTTCCATGATTCACCACCACTAAATCAGTCGCCGCCATCACCTTATCCAGCAACCACCACCGTATCCATCCACCAATCCCCAGCACCATCACCGAATCTAGCCTCACCACCGTATCCTGTCAATATTTGGTTGTTTTCAGTCAATATCTGGTCGTTTTTCGTCAAGATCTGGTCGTTTTCCGTCAAGATCTGATTGTTTTTCATTGGAAGATGAAGATGATGCTCGGAAAACCGCACCTCTTTCTTCACCTCCATGATCTGATTTTGTTTGGCGAAGTAATTGTGCTGGTTCAGATGTGTAGTGGCGACATAATGGTGGTGGTGTGGTTGCAGGGGGTGGGTTTGGTTGGGGAAGAAAAGGTTTAGAGAAAGAGAATGTGTGTGTTGAGAGAGAGATTTGAGATCTAAGATATGATATGTGCTATGTATTTTAGGTATTTTTTTATTATTAAATTACTTTTAATTAAATCAGTAAAAGACTAAACTACCTGTAATGTGATATGATTAACTGAAAATTTTAACCAGGTTAGTGTAAAAGGACGTAGTGTGTGATGAGTTTTACAAATGAAGGACCGTGAGTGTAATTATTGAAGTTAAAGGTCATCCATTGCAATCCGATACAAATATAAAGGACGAAAAGTGTAATTTACCCAAAAGGAAAAGATAGTTACATAAGGTGTTAGAATCAAATACAAACCACATTTCGTATACAAACCGTAAGAACAATTTAAAAAGTGTCATGTAGTATCCAACTATTTATAGAGAAATGGTAAAATAATAACCTAAATAATATCAATTATATTGAATTCGCTATAATTATGCTATCAATCAATTAATTCTTTATTTGGATTTTCCTTTTGTTTTCAATGTGCTGATAAAGAAAAGTGTTGATATCATTCACATATGTGCAAAATTAAAACAATTATCTTGATTATTATTCATGTGCTAATAAAATTCAAAAGTGCTACTTTTATGTGTATATTGTTTTAGTATGTGTTAGTTTAACTTTATTTAAGTGCTAGAATCTATTCTTACGGTTTGTATGGTAAATATAGTTTGTACCGTAACCAACCCCGTTACATAAATATAAAGAATTGCTTCAATCTACCATTTAATTTAGTTCATAACCATCTTTTTCCAAACTTCTATTTTGTGTAGAATATAATATTTTTTCTTTTATAAATACTTACAAAGTTTAATAATTTCAAACTATTCAATTTATGTTATCCAACTTTCAAGCCGTTTTTTTCTATTTTAGGTATTTACGGGTTGACGAAAATGGCCATTTCCACATCACACATCCACCTTATTAACCGACTAGGTTAAGTTTATACATTTTTATGGATAAGAAATACTGAATTAGTTAAAATATAAATTTGAGGAAAAAAATATGCAATTAACTTCGAAACAATATCACTGTTTGCTAATAACAATGGAATTAAATTAAGGTTACCTGTTGATTCGTCACAATAATTCAGTATCATGTAACACCCGTTCTTATAAATCAAGGTTTAACGTATCATTTACGAAAAACAATCATGTAATTAAGATTACATATGCATTGGAAATTACGGGTTTATTAAAACTTTTTACAATTTAAAAATATACAACATATCATGTGTACGTTCGTCGTTTAACATAATAACGATACATAGTGCGGAAGCTTATTTCGTGATCGTGTTCGGTTCTTGCTCGTCGCTTGATCTTCATCCGTGCACTCTTGGCATTCACCTATGATCAATACCAACTTAAAAGTTAGTTTTGATAGTCAAATATTAAGTTCAAACAAGTACAGGGGTTAAAAATGACAAAATTTAAAAATTTTCGGAATTAGGGGGCTTCGCGTGACGCCAAGGGCCTAGGCGTCACGCCTAGCCCTGTTTTTCACAACCTGTGCCTTCAGCTGATGCTGTACATACCCAGCACGACCTGATTTCACGGAAACGGCCATAACTTCTTCGTTATTGATCCGTTTTACCCGATTCTTTTTCCTACGCGTCCGTAATTTAATCCTCTATCTTATGGAGTCAAATCCTATATCCAACATAAGAAATTTTGAGACTTCTAGGCCTTCGACTCGTTACCTTTTTACCGAATTTTAACCCGTTTATACATTTTATCAAACAAACGTATTTATTTGATTCCTATATCTCATACACTTCTTCAAATTAATGTTACCTACTATATTAGGTTCTAATCATAGGTTTATTACACATATTAAACCCGTTTTCGCTCGTATGCTTATTTTGACCCGTTAAGGGTATTTTAGCACTTTAAAACTTGAACTCGCTTTCATTCATTCTAGCATCTTATTCCTATATTTCTTATCAAGTTATCTTCCACCACATCTATATGTGTGTTGGATTTAATATGGATATCTATATGTTCCGAGTTTCTACCCCTCGGATTATCATTTTACGGCAAAGACTCATATAAAGTCTTTCGACCCAAGGATTTACATCCTTCACTACCTATAATCATTCTAAGCATATATTTAATCATAAAACTTATTTCTGAACCACCTTTATGGGTCGTTCGTTCAAATTAGCTTACAAGGGCAATTTGGTCAATTTTCATCCTTCTTTTACTACAAGGACCTTTAAATACTTGTTTGACTAAAAATCCAACCTTTTAACTATAATTCTTGTTTGTAAACTCATGTGCTTCTAAAACACCATAAACATAATTCAACTTATTCGGTTTACCTAAAGATAACCGAATATCTATACTTTAACCTTGTCTAACTCTTATAGAACTCCAAATTCTACGTGATGAGTTGTGTTATTATACATACCTGACTCGGATCAATATATTGACCCGTTTCAATACATTGCCTTAGTGGCTGTTAAGTGATAGCGCTGTAAACATCCATATGATATTCATTCCTATAATCATATAACTCAACGAACCATTTGTCGATATTGTCAAAGGGTGATAATTTCACCTTTTGACCCGTTTATCTACTTAGTGATCTTTGTCACTTTAACTAAATACCAATTTCATCTATTATGATAATTTAGAGTCTACTAGCGAAAATACGTAATCGGGCGTATCATAACGAAACCGTAGGTACGTACCTTTAAAGCATACTTTTTCAAACGCGTATTTCCACCGGCTTGTCCACTTGACGATCCGGATTCCTCGCCTAAAGAGTTCAATTCACAATCCGTTTAGAACCCTTTTTATAAGTCTTAACGCACAATTTTCCATATCCATCAAACATGCGTTTTTGTCCGATTTTTAACTTTCAAGCCTTCTTTGGGGCATTTTTACAAACACTTAACATGCAGAATTTTATATCTTTTATATTCTAATTCATGGCTTGTCACTTAGCCTAGATTAACAAACATTGAGCTATCATTTTTAGAATTAAACATCATATTTTTCAGAATTCAGTTTCTATGAATCAATTTGCACTAGAATAGTCTTCTAAACCCTAGTGTTCATCATTTTCTCACAAAACCCATGAACCACCTTCAATGTGTTCATGAGATTTCCTGAATTTAGACATTATTTCACATGTTGTTGTCTAGGTTTTACTCCTAGACACTATATCATCCCTATTCTATCCACATAGCAAACATGCAACATCAGATTTCTACTTTTCTAAATTCATGAGAATTTCAAGTAGTGAATTCTTGTCAAATTTTACATACCTTATGATCTCCTTGCAATGGGGATCACTAATCTATGTTTGATTTTCGCTTAGAACTTGATTTGAACCTTCAATTTCTGAGATTTGTGAAGTTTTTGGGTTTGAAGAACCCTGGTCGCCCTTCCCTTGCCTGGGTCGATCCTCACACACGCCCACAATATGTATTTGGGTTTTAATTTTCTTGTTTTATGAAATTAAGTTTCAAACTTAGCAACATAAGCCTCTTATGTTTAGTTATTTATTAAATCAGTCACAACCTTCTTATTTTAAATCCACATTCCCTCTTATTAACTAAACCAAACATTTCTAGTTAACTTAGCGGGTTCGGGGATATTTACGACTAAGTTTATTTTAGGTCCCGTTAACTCAGACCTTTTATAAACTTTATTTATCCATAGACCTTTATTTATCTTTTTATTAAATATTAGGTTGACTTACTTAAAATCCTAATATTCACCGGGTAAATTTTACTACTAATGGTACTTTACCCGTCTTTTAGTATTAACGGGGTTTGATTACCAAACCCGTTTTCGTGGTGTTACATATCATAGAGTCGTTTCTCATCCACAAAAGTTCTATAAAAAAGATCAATGATATTCATGTGTGTGTATTAAATGATATCTTACTGGATCCATGTTTCTAACAAAAATAGTTTGCTATTGCCTTTTCCTCTCCTCTCCCTCTGAGCATGTGGTAAGGTTCTCGACGATGCAGATCTAACTCCGGCTAGCGTGCGGGGACATATCGATCAGTTCTGAGTAACGATCTTGATTAGTCCGTTCATACTATCTGGTATAGACCTCATCCATTCGCTCCTTACACAGGGCTCAGATCTCGTTTAGTCACCATGAACATGGGGGCTGACGGAGGGGGGTGGAACGACGTCCCGAATAAGAAGAAATCCAGGAATATTGGAGAAGCCAGTGATCGAGGTTATAAGGGTAATATTACTAAGTTCTATATCACTAACCTTCCTTCGGGTTGTAGGCCGTGGGATGTAGCCGAGTTTGTCAAAGTTTTTGGTGAAGTATCGGGGGTTTATATAGCGAGGAAGTACGATAAAGAAGGAAGGAGATTCGGGTTTGTGAGTTTCAGGAATGTGACGGACGTGAAGGAGATGGAGCTTGCTCTCAATGGAACAAAGATGGGGGACTCAAAACTCATTGTCAACTTGGCTAGGTACTCCATGGAAAACGCTAGTTTGATCGGAAGAAAAAATGGAGCTGCTGTAGGTACCACTAAGGTGCAATCTTTTCCTGCTCAGGAAGTCAAGAGCCAAAATCAACATAATTTGCATGGAAGAGTTAGACTCTTCGGTGACCTGTTTAGAAACGACCAGTATTTTCCGGACAATACGGATAATCAGAAATTAGAGGCCGGCATCGTGATAGACATCGCCGACGATACGTTAGCGTTCAGCGAGTTAACTGGAAGAGCTCTTGTGGGGAGGTGTAAAGACTTGACGACGTTGAGAACGCTTAACTCCATACTTGCAGAGAACAGAATTATGGGGGTCTCACTCAGTTACTTGGGTGGACTTTCTATGTTACTAAAGTTCGAGGAAGAAGGCTCCTGTGTTAATTTCTTGTTGGATCACATTAGATGGAAGAATTGGTTTTCTAGTTTGGATCCTTGGAACAATCAGTCTCTCCCGTTTGAAAGGCTGGCTTGGGTCAAGATCCAAGGAGTCCCGATGCACCAGGCGGACAATGACGTTCTTAACAACATTGTCGAGCACTTTGGCAAGGTTGTCCATGGTTCTCAGTTGGATGCGAAGGACGACAACTTGTCTGCTAGCTGGATAGGACTGTTAGTCGGAGATGGTGCTAGAATTCACGACCACGTCACAGTGAGGTGGATGATCAAACATTACAGAGTCTGGATTGAAGAGGAGGTTAATGACTGGGTGTCGGATTCAGTAGGCTACGTGGTTGCTCAAGGTGAAGTTACGAGCTCCCCAGCTATGGATGAACCAGTTTCTCAAAGACAAAAGGTTCCTCCTGGTAAATCAGGGGAATGTCAGTCTGGCTCGCCGCCCCTTGTTCCGATGGGTAATCAGAAATCGCCGGAGGAAGTTGGAGAGTCATCTGTAGTTAATGCGGCCGACAATGTTGGTAACCTTAGTGGCAATCAAGAAAATAGTGAGAAGGTTCCTAACGGTTCAGATTCTGTCTTGGGAGAGAAGCCGTTAAATCGGTCGGATGGGGCCCAAGGCATCTGTCCTTTGAATTCCCCAATGATAAAAGATGTGTTTTTCTTTAATTCTGACAGGCCCAGGAATAAGGCCCATTCTCAGTCTGGTTTTCCTAGTCCTTCTTCAGAAGAAAGACAAAAAAAAAATGGCCCAGAGATGATGGTGGGTTTTCTTTTGACCTTTACTTGGACACTGCTGACTTCAACAAAGACTTGTCGATGCAGGAGAAGGTTATGGGTAAGGAGGGCGATGTGTAGACAACAGAGGAGCCGGATAATTCTATTAGTGAGGAGATACAAGTCGAGCTCTCTCCGGCTATCGATATGGTGGATGAGGTGGCTAACACTTTTGATAAACAGGCTAACGAAGAAATTGAGGCAACAATAAAGATCGGAAACTTAGTGGGAGTGGATCTGGCTATTCACAACGAGCTTGTCAGAGAGGTTATCATAGGCGAAGGTATGAATGCGGTTAACCAATGAATATTATATCGCTAAATATCAGGGGTATTTTAGGGGGTGTTAAAGCCAGTTGGGTTAAAGAACTTAGAGTATCTAATAAAATTGAGGTGATTGCGCTGCAAGAATCTAAGGTGGAGACTCTCTCGAGATCGGGTCTAGTCGGTTTTTGGGGAAACAATAATTTTGAGTTTGCTTTCGAGGCCTCTGTAGGTCAGTCTGGGGGCTTAATTTGGTTGTGGGATCCTAAAATCCTCAAAGTTGAATCTGTTGTCCGAAATAGGTGTTTTTTGGTTATTAAAGGTTCTTTGGTCGGTAGTGGGGTGTCGGTTAATCTTGTGTCTATGCGCCTCAAAGTATTTCGACAAAAAGACACTTATGGGGTGATCTTTCTAATTTATTAAGCTCTACAGAAGGCCAATGGGTTCTGGGCGACGACTTTAATGCTGTTCGGAACCAAGACGAGAGGAAAAACTCATCGTTTAAAGCGGTTTGCGCTGAAAACTTCAATAAATTTATTTATGATAATGGGCTGCTTTAGTATCCTTTGCAGGGGAGAAAATTTACCTGTATTAGGAATAATGGTAGAAAACTCAGTAAGTTGGACCGGTTCTTAGTGTGTTCTGAGTTTTTTCATTTGTGGCCGTCGGCCTGCGTTAGAGTTCTCCCAACCAGGCATTCTGACCATTGCCCAATTATCCTAGAGGTTGTTGATCATACTTACGGTCCCAGGCCGTTCTGGGTATATAGCTCTTGGATTGGGCAGGTGGGTTTTGATGAAGCGGTTAGAGAGGCTTCGGAAAGTTTTATTCCTTTCGATCCTCCTGATGCTAGCTTATCTTCTAAGTTCGCTCATATTAGATCCCGTTTAAAATTATGGAGGGACGAGTTTTTGGTTAAAGAAAAAGAAAAGGAGAATTTAGCGCTTGCGGAATTGGAGGTTTTGGAGATCGAAATGGAGTCGAGGGAGCTCTCGGAAGAAGAGGAATGGATATTGGGAGAAAATAATAAAATTATTAGAGAAGTTGATTACAGCAAGTGTTTGGATCTAAAGCAAAGAACTCGTTCAAAATGGGCATTTGAGGGTGACGAGAACTCTAAGTTCTTTAACGCTTTGGTTAATAGCAGAAAAGCGGCCAATTCCATTCATGGCCTCTACATCAATGGTGATTGGTGCTCGAAGCCTAAGGTTATAAAGAAGCAAGTCCTCTTGTTTTTCCGCGATAAATTTAAAGATCATTTTCCCAATCGGCCGGTGGTGTTTTGTAACAACATTAAGAAAATTTCAAAGGCAGATAATTCCCTCTTAGTTGAGCCGTTCTTTGACCAAGAAATAAAGGATGCCGTTTTTTATTACGCGGATGACAGGGTCCCGGGTCCAGATGGGATGAATTTTAAATTCATTAAACATTTTTGGGAGTTATTCAAAGATGACTTTGCTAAAGTTTTTGACTGGTTCCACAACTGTGGCGACATCAATCTAGGAAGTGGGGCTTCCTTTATTGCGCTCGTTCCAAAGATTGATGACCCGGTGTCTCTTAACAACTATAGGCCCATCAACCTTGTCGGAGTGATTAGCAAGGCGATTTCTAAGGTCCTTGCAAATCAAATGAGAATGGTGTTGGACGGGGTTATTTCTGACTCTCAATCGGGCTTCCTCAGTGGTAGGTATATTCTGGACGGTCCTCTCATTGTTAATGAGATCATCTCATGGATTAAAAAGAAGAAATCTAAAGCTTTCATTCTCAAACTTGATTTTGACAAAGCTTATGATAATGTTAATTGGAGCTTTGTGGTGAACATTTTGCATCAGATGGGATTTCATGAGAAGTGGTGTAAATGGATCTGGGGTATTCTCAAGTCGACCAATTCATTGGTACTGGTCAACGGCTCGCCTACGTTTACTTTTAGATGTGAGAAAGGTATGAGACAAGGGGATCCCCTATCTCCGTTCCTTTTTTTGGTTGTGATGGAGGCTCTTTCTTGCATGATCGTGAGCACGAAGGGTGCGGAAATTATTAGAGGAATTAAGATATCTAACACTGGTCCGTGTTTATCTCACCTTCTATATGCGGATGACGCTATTATAATGGGAGAATGGTCTACGAACGAAGTAATGAATGTCGTTAGAATTCTTCGGTGCTTCTACTTAAGCTCAGGTCTGAGAATCAAAATCGACAAATCAAATTTGTATGGCCTTGGACTGAGCATGGAGGAAGTTGGGGTGTTGGCTAGTTTAGTTGGTTGCAAACCGGATCGTCCGCCTTTCAAGTATCTTGGTCTTAAAGTCGGAGCTAGTATGAACCGGATTTTTAACTGGCAACCGGTTTTTGATATTTTCCGTGCCCGTCTTGCCAAATGGAAGTCGCACCTTCTTTCCATCGGTGGTAGGGTGGTGCTCATCAAATCGGTCTTGGAAAGTCTTCCAACGTACTATTTTTCGCTCTATAAAGCTCCTAAGAAAGTGATTGCCGATTTAGAGTCTATGATAAAAAAAATTCTTGTGGGGAGGCTCATTGGAAGAAAGAAAGATGCATTGGGTTGGGTGGGATAAGGTCACTCGGCCTAAGAAAAAAGGAGGATTGGGTTTGAACAAGTTGTGTGTTGTGAATACTGTGTTGTGAATACGTCGCTTTTATCCAAATGGGGATGGAGGTACAAGTCGGAAAAAAACAGCCTTTGGCAAAAATTCATCAATGCGATTCATTCGAGTCGGGTGGGATGGGAATGTATTCCTCGTAAAAAATCTTCCAACGGTGTTTGGAGCAATATTGCAAAAAATTTCATTAATACAAAGGTTGGAGGGCAACTTCTTAGGAATTTTTTGAGAGGCACTGTGGGTAACGGAGAAGAAATTGCGTTTTGGCTTGATTCGTGGCTTTTTAACGAGCCACTTAAATATGTGTTTCCAGCTCTTTTTAGTATTGAGTGTGACAAAAAATATAGGGTGGCCGAAAGAATTAAAAGTATTGGCAGTGGGGTTCAATACTTCAATTTATATGGAGCTGGAGCGCTGATTTAGCCGCTGCTGGTCTGCATTCAGCCTTCGATCAGCTGTGTTATGTGCTTTCTGGGGTCCATGTCTCGGCTGTGTCGTACCGTTGAAGATGGAGTGTGGATCCGAATGGTATGTTCTCTGTTAAATCAGTTAAAAGAATGTTGATAGAGGAGACGGCGCAGGATAATTCTTTCGTTTTGGACTGGTGTAAGTGGGTTCCTGCTAAAGTCAACATTCACGCTTGGAGGTTGGAGATGGATAAGGTCCCCACTGTCGAAGCTTTAAAGAAAAGAAACATTGGTATCGCTGACTCCTCTTGCCACTTGTGTAACTCGGATGAAGAAATGGTCGACCATGTTTTTAACGGTTGCATTATTGCCGCGAATGTCTGGTTCGGAGTTAGTTCATGGTGTAAGATCCCCAATATTTTCGCCCTTTCTCTCAAGGATCTCCTTACTTTTTACAAAGATCTTGATGTGTCGGAGAAGAAAACGGAAGTGGTTCAAGGAATTATTTTGATCGGGTGTTGGAGCTTGTGGCGTGCAAGGAATAATGCTTTGTTTGCTAACTCGCCTATTCGGATAGATAAGATTCTTAGTGAGATAAAAGCTTTAGGTTTTTTGTGGTTTTCTTATAGATCGAAACATAAAGGTTTAGAGTGGAGGGATTGGGCTTCTTTTGTAAATATGTAATCGGTGTTTTGTTGTAGCTTGCCGGCCCGGCTTGGGTCGGTTTTTTGTTAATGACAGTTACCTTTCAAGAAGAGCTCCTACATCCAAGCTCTTCTTGTCTTGTGATGCCTGCAATGCAAAACAAATAAAACAAAAATCGTATTCTCATATCATTTCTGCACCTATATATAATATAATATAGTTAGCCCTCTTTTGTTTTCACTTATAGCACCGACAAAAATATTTATATATTATTAATTTATAACAATGTAGTGCATTAGGGGGTTGTATTTGTTGCATAGTTGTTGTTTTGTGCATATGTATGTAGTATGAAGTGTATCATGTGTTGTAAATTGACATTTGTGTGCAAGTTTGGTTGTAAGTTATGCTTAAATATTTGTACCTTAATCAAATATAGGTTGTAAGTTGTGCTTAAGTGGTTGTACCTTAATCAAATAATAATGGTTTCATTACCTTACCAAATTCAATATGTTTTGCATGTACGTATGGTTGTAAATTGTGCTTAAGTGGTTGTACCTTGATCAAATAATGGTTTCATTATCTTACCATATTTAATCGGTTTCATCCATTCAAAGTTGTTTTGTTTTATTTGTAAATTATTATTATTTATAATAATCTAATTAATTTAGCCAAAATCTTGTATAAATATAATTTGCAACATATTGATGCAATGGTTGTTGTAATGTATGCATTATGGTTTGTGAAGTGGTAATGACACATATTATATATAGATTACGATGAACCTGTCAAACGGAAAAAAATAGACGCGGGTTCATCGTAACGCGCGAGTCCTAGATCAACTTAGTTATTTTATTTTATGTATTACGTTTCGGTTTAATTTCTTCGCATTAACACCACAACTTCGGTGTCGGTGGTCGCTGACAGTAGTGTGGCATTAGTGCTCGCCCCCGCCGCAACGCGGGGGGTGTTTAATACTAGTTGGATTAAAAATTGAAGAATAAGCAAGTGAGAATAGGAAGTTATAACTAATGAATAACTCATGACTTAGCGGTCTAGTTATAATTTACATATGATGTTTGTCTATTAATTAGTGCAAACAAAGGACATAAATAGCGTATGGAAGCTACTCAAATAAATTAACAAATAAATAAGCACACATTTCAAACGAAGTCGAGTCGCCAACTCTCTCCAACTTTTTCTGATAAGATTCAACAATTTCAACACGTATTTGGAGATGAGAAGTTGAGCTAACATCCCCAATTTCTCAATATTTCCTACCAACTTATCTACTTTATCGCTATCTCAGATTCCACCACTTCTATATAAATCCAGATCAGCATACTCAAATAAATCATAGCATCTAATTACTCAAGTTTATCTACAAGTTATAACAATGGCACATTCCACCCTCAACTCCTTCCTCGTGATACTAGTTACATTAACTTTAGCGTCAATCAATGGTGGGAAAATGGTTTCTGAGGCGCGTAATCTTTTGGAGGTACCCCAGTTCGAAAAGCCAGAAGTTCCGGAGATTCCAAAACCCAAACTTCCCGAGGTTCCAAAACCTGAGGTCCCTGTGCTTCCAAAGCCTGATATTCCCGAGCTTCCAAAGCCCACACTTCCTGAGCTTCCAAAGCCCACACTTCCTGAGATTCCAAAGCCAGAGATGCCAACATTGCCAAAACCAGAAGTACCAAAGGCTCCAGAATTCCATGATCTGCCTAAGCCCAAACTTCCTGAGGTTCCAAAACCTGAGGTACCTGTGCTTCCAAAGCCTGAAATTCCCGAGCTTCCCAAGCCCACACTTCCTGAGATTCCCAAGCCTATATTTCCTGAGATTCCGAAGCCAACAATTCCAGAAATTCCAAAGCCAGAGCTGCCAACATTGCCAAAACCAGAAGTACCAAAGGTGCCAGAATTCCATGATGTACCTCATCCATAGAGATCGGATTCTGTGAAAGCGCTCTTGTGATATGTACACTTACTTTTACTAGTATTACTATCATGTTCTTCAGCAGTTCAGAGTGTTTGATGAAGACTGATTGGTTATTTATTTGTCTGCATTGTTTTGTTATATGATGATTTGTTTGTGTATTTTATATTTTCTTAATATATGATATCAATTTATTACTTTATCTGATTGATTATGTGAATGCCAACCATGATCATACAATCATCGTGTCTAACTAAGAAAGCAATCACTGACACAAGATGGTAAGTTCATAGCCCTATCACTTTTTGTTGCATATCAAGTGGTGAATGTAAAAATAGGAGACATCTCATGTGCTATCACTTTAAGCCTTCTCAACTCCATCTACGTGCCACATCTTTCATTTTTTCCACATTTCAGTCCATCTCACCCCAAAGAAATGGTTTAATCCCGTTAATTTCACCTAACCCTATTTTTTAGTGGTTTTTGGTTTAAAAGGGAAAAAATTCAATCTCTTAACATATGGTTAACATGTTAACAAGTAACCCTCTTAGCGTACGCCCCTTAACACAAGGAGGGAGTAGTGCGCAAAGCCAATTAACATGTCATGTCACCTTTAATGCCCCAGATATTAGGATACACAGCCTAATATCAACGTAAAAGCAATTGCATTCAAAATTATGTTTCAAGGAGGTTCAAATAATAATTGCATAGTGGTACTAGTGTAAGCTCGAGAATTTGCAAAAATATAAATAATTTACAGGGTTGATAAAATTAACAAGCTGAGATTTGACAAAAAATATCCCCCATTAAATAATAATAATTATATATCTTTATCCCTTTGACAAAAATATCCCCCCCCCCCATAATCACACACAAAAATCAAATTTAGGAAGTGGACAAACACAAAGTCTTCAAAGAGATGGCTTGGAAGTCTTTTAGAAACGATGTTAACCAGCTAGAGCTTGGTAAGAAGAAACTTTATGTATAGTCAATATCAATTAGCCCATATGTGAGAAACATGATTTTGGTTTAAAATTTTCATTGGGAGATTCAGAAGCAAAGCAAGAAGTTGATAGAGAAGATGTGTGACCTCATACCCTAGTATTTGAATTCACACAGCTTGAGTGTGACACATGGTTTCTTTTTGACACTCCATGAGAGAAGATTGCCACAA
Organism: Helianthus tuberosus; assembly: GCA_030545235.1. Lineage (NCBI taxonomy): Eukaryota > Viridiplantae > Streptophyta > Magnoliopsida > Asterales > Asteraceae > Helianthus > Helianthus tuberosus. The sequence goes on along the minus strand of CM060365.1, from coordinate 106,135,417 downwards.
AAAATGGAGTAAATGTAAGACGTACCTCAAAGGGCGCTTAACCAACTAAAAGTGAGATATAGTTGAAGCATGGATAATTTAACTATCTTAACAACAACATAGGAGAGATTATGCGATGGATACTAAGATATTAAATTAAACATACAAGGGATCGATAAAATGTAGATGCAAATCTCATTAGTGGCAAGAGGAATGCCAACGTGTTTGGAATTTACTAAGGTGGTTCGAGTAAGAACATCATGAGCATGCGTCTTTTGGCTAAGAAAGAGATAGTTGTTCGTGAAGGTCACTTAAAGACCAAAAAAGTAACTTAGCTGGCTAGGATCATCAATTGTGAATTCACGATTTAGTATGATGATGAATGTTCGTGGTGTGTGCGAAATGGTATGTTAAAACTAATATTTTACCGAATGAGAAAAAAAGTGTCACCTAGATGTCAACTATTTTCTACCAATAAGTGACTATCATGTATGACTTCAATTATGATCATGGTTCTTTCTATAGAGCTAGGATCTTGCTGGAGCAAACTCGATGAGTCAATATTTAAGACTCTGAAATCATAACACCGTGGTATCCTAAGACCTACTACAAGGAGGAACTAACCACTCCTATATTGAAGTGCAAGAATGGAAAACTACATCGCTAGAGGCTTGAAATATGATCATAAAAAGAATGCTAATGCTATAGACTCACATTAACAACCTTAAACCAAAAAGCAAGAATTGTTATCACCTACTTATTTATGACTGCGAATTTCCTATACATACAAGGAAAATGTATTACTCTCTAGAGATATCATTGTGATAAACTAGATAGCCCACGTTTGAAACTAACAAACTCTTATATTTTATAGATGAAAATGGCAACAAAAATGAAACCTCAATGACCCAGATACAAAATATTTCATTTTTGGACTGAAATGGCAAAAGTGACCTAAACTCAGGGACTATTTTGGCACTTTGATCTTTATTTTATGTACTTAAAGTAAGGTTTAATGATTTCCAATGTCAAGTTCAAGTTTATAAAACATTTTTGGGAGCTCTTCAAAGAGGACTTCACGAGACTATTCCAGAAGTTCCACGACTCGGGTGATATCAAGTTGGGTAGCAGGGCCTCTTTTATTGCTCTTATTCCTAAAGTTAGTGACCCGGTATCCTTAAATAATTATAGACCCATTAACTTGGTCGGAATTATTAGCAAAGTGATTTCCAAAGTTTTAGCCAATCGAATGAGGAAAGTTTTGGACGAAGTCATCTCGGATTACCAATCAGCTTTCTTGCATGGTAGATTTATCTTAGACGAGCCTCTTATAGTCAACGGGCTCATATCGTGGATTAACAAGAAGAAGTCGAAGGCGTTCATCCTTAAAATCGATTTCGAGAAGGCCTACGACAACGTGAACTGGAACTTCGTGATTAACATTCTCCAACAAATGGGCTTCCCTTTCAAATGGTGTAGTTGGGTTATGGGCGTGCTTAAATCGGCCAACTCTTCTGTTTTGGTTAATGGGGCTCCTACGTTCACGTTCAAGTGTGAAAAAGACATGAGACAAGGAGATCCTCTATCCCTGTTTCTTTTCTTGGTGGTTATGGAGGCTTTATCTTGTATGTTAGAAAGTGCCAAAGAAGCGGGCGTCTTAAAAGGTATTGCTACTCCTGGCAACGGACTGACCATCACTCACCTTTTGTACATGGACGATGCTATTATGGTGGGGGAATGGTCCAAAAACGAAGTTGTGAATATCGTGAGAATTCTCCGTTGCTTTGATATATGTTCGGGTCTCAAAATTAATATCCACAAATCAAATCTTTTCGGTATTGGAGTCGGAACGGAGGAGTTAGAGGATATGGCTTCGGAGGTGGGTTGTAAACCAGATCGCCCTCCTTTCAAATACTTGGGCTTTAAAGTTGGTGCCAACATGAATAGGATTAGCAATTGGCAGCCAGTGATTGACACTTTTAGGGCTCGGCTAGCAAAATGGAAATCTCATCTCTTGTCTATCGGGGGAAGGGTGGTCCTTATTAACTCAGTCATGGAAAGTTTACTGACGTATTATTTCTCTCTTTACAAAGCTCCTAAGAAAATCATTACTGATTTGGAATCGATGATCAAAAAGTTTCTTTGGGGAGGGTCTTTGGAAGTTAAAAAACTGCATTGGGTCGCTTGGGATAGGGTCGCTCGTCAAAGGAAAAAAGGAGGCCTCGGTCTTAACAAATTGAAAGAGATTAACACGGCTCTATTGGCCAAGTGGGGATGGCGATTCAAAACGGAAAAAAAACAATCTATGGATAAGAGTTATTGAAGCTCTTCACTCGTCGAGGGTAGGATGGGAATGCATCCCATTTAAAAAATCCCTCTCAGGTGTTTGGAGTAATATAGCTAAAATTTTCTCTAAGGTAGGTTGGAGGGCTCCCGCTAAGGGATTTTTTAAAAGGCGAGGTGTGTAATGGGGAAGATGTGGCTTTTTGGTTAGACCCATGGATAATCAACGAACCGCTCAAAAACAGATTCCAGGACCTGTTCAGGTTGGAAAAAGAGAAAAAAATGCAGGGTGGCGGACAGGATTTTGACTCAAGGAAATGAACAGGTGGCTGTTTGGCGCTGGAAATCGGTTTAAATAGCCCGGAGCTGCAGTCCAGTTTCGGCCTCCTTAATTCGCTGATTAGTAACGCTCAGATCACGGCTGGTTGTGATAAGTGGAAATGGACCGGAACTTCGGATGGGATGTTCACTGTCAAAGCTGTTAAACACCTCCTTCGGTCCGAATTGTTGCAGGATTATGGCTTCATTCTGGATTGGTGTGGTTGGGTTCCCGCAAAAGTTAACATCAATTCTTGGAGAATGGAAATGGACCGACTCCCGACTTCGGCTGCGCTTATGAGAAGGAATATCCAGGTTGAAGATTCGGTTTGCCCATTCTGTAACTCTTAGGAAGAAACGTCTGATCACATCTTCATAGCGTACCGTACCGCTTCGATCATTTGGAATGCTATTAGTTCTTGGTGCAAGATTCCGGATATTTTCGCGTTTTCGCTCAAAGACTTCCTCCTCATTCACAGAAATCTGAGAGCCTCGGAGAAAAAGAAGGATGCGGTGCTCGGTATTATCCTTATTGCTATTTGGAGCATTTGGCGGGCGAGGAATAAAGCTATTTTTTCTAACACGCCGGCCAAGATTGAAAACATCATCGGTGAAGTTAAGGCTTTAGGATTTTTTTGGTATGTTAATAGATCGAAGTACAAAGAGACGAATTGGGGGGAATGGTGTTCCTTTGTAAATATGTAATTTAGCGGTTGTTGTTTTCGTGTCGGCCCGGTTTGGGCTGGCTTTTCGTTTTAATGAAATATACCTTTAAAAAAAATGATTTCCAATGTCAAGAAATAGCATGTTAGCCTATGAATATGCCATCATAAATCAGGAAAAGAAAACACTTGCAAAACAAATGTAGCAGTCTTTTTGGTAAACATAAAAGGATCTGAAACAGCTGGGTGAAACAGTGACCATCATTGCATTCGTAGACACATTGATTGTTTGATCATGGTTGGACTTTCTCATAATCATACATGGAAAAAGGTTGATGCAATAAAATCTAACATATTCAGCAATAAACTTATATAATATATTAAGGAAGTAAAAGATACATAAACAAATAATCACACAACAAAACAATGGAATCACAGAAATAATCAATCAGCCTTCATCGAACTCTCTGAAACACTGAAGATCATGGTATTAATACTAGTAAAAGTAAGTGAACACATCACAAGCTTCCATAAAAGATGTTCTCTATCTCTATGGATGAGGTAGAGGAAGGTCCTTGGGCAATCCAGGTATTGTTGGCAATGTGGGCTTAGGGATATCATGGAATTCAGGCACCTTTGGTACTTCTGGTTTTGGAAGTGTTGGCAGCTCTGGCTTTGGAATTTCTGGAATTGTGGGCTTCGGAATCTCAGGAAACGTAGGCTTGGGAAACTCAGGAAGTGTGGGCTTCGGAAGCTCGGGAATTTCAGGCTTTGGAAGCACAGGGACCTCACGTTTTGGTACCTCGGGAAGTTTGGGCTTCGGAATGTCAGGAAGTGTTGGTTTCGGAATCTCTGGAACTTGAGGCTTTGGAAAATCGGGTACCTCCAATAGATTACGCGCCTCAGAAACGATATTTCCACCATTGATTGATGCTAAAGTGACTGTAACTAGTATCATGAGGAAGGAATTGAGGTGGGAATTTGCCATGGCAATTTCAAAGGGTAGAAGCTTCAATTACAAGATACTATGAAAGTGGTTTCTCTTGAGGTTGTATATATGCCTGTGTTGATCTCGACTTATATAGAACATGGGGAAAGTGATAAAGTAGATAAGTTGGTTGGAATTATTGAGAAACTGGGTATATTAGCTCAAGTTCTTATCTTTTAATACGTGTTGAAATTGTGGTATCTTATCAAAAGTTTGAGTAGAGAGTTGGTGACTTGACTGAGAGGTTTGAAGTATGTGCCTGTTTGTTTATTTATTTGATTATCTTCGTATTTCTGTCCTTTGTTACTTTGATTAATCGGCAAATATCACACATAAAATATAATATTGTTTCTAAAAACAAAAGATAAAGATCCGTAACATTGTTTTTAGTCTTTATGCTATAATGCTATTCTTTAGTTGTATATATAATTAACTATTGCTAATACACGTGAATTTCGCGGTGTTGAAAATTGATATGTTTGTATTTTTGGTAAAAAAGTTTACGTTACTTATCATAAACAAACTGTACGCATGAACTTATTATCGCAATCTGTATTTAAAGATTAAAATAAAACGAAGCATCGTATTATAAATGCAACAAAACAGAACTGAAAAGTAAATGAAAGAAATATGTTTTTCTTGTCACACCCTCAATTTCCACTTCCAGAGTACTACCGCGAGGTGTGTGACTGACCTTGATCAAGCCACCAATCATATTGAACAATCAAACAAATAAAATAGTTTATCAAACCAATACGAATAGTGTCTAATAAAGTCCAAGTCCCAAGTCTAAAGTTTTTAAAACAATGTTTGAGTGTAACAACGGAAGCATAACTTAAACAGTTCAAATAAAAGTTTTAAGTTCATAGTTGTTATAGAAAGACCCAACACGGGTTAGCAAGTCCACTACACTCCCAGGCTGCTGGCTCATGAATCACTGAGTACCTGCAAAGCATGCAGTAGGATGTCAACATAAAGTTGGCGAGTTCACAAGTTGTCCAGTTTTAGTTTCAAAAACTTATGTTCGTTAAATTAATCATTTATACCATGCCATGGGGAGCTACCCCATAAATACAAGCTACTAAACTCCATGATAATACTGAAACTTTCGCACTTAAATTGTTGTTGCCCCATTTGTCAATGTCTATCATCATTGACGGTTGCCGAGGACTATTAGTTCACGCCCGTCCACTCAAGGCACGGTGTGAGGTTAGTGAGACCTAAATAGCGCTACTTAACTAATATCTCGTTCGCCTAGCCCCGGTGACTAATCGGTATAGTAACGTTGGACTTTGTGATAGAGTTCCGTTAAGTAGGCTAGTTCATGAAATATAAATAGTATTTAACTGAGCGTCTCACACAAGGGGAAAAATGTTGTTCGTATCCCACACAAGGAGATAATGTAATCCGTATCCCACACAAGGGAAAATGTTGTTCGTTTAGTAAAGTGTTTGAACTCACCTTGGTTTGCTCGACAGATAGTTTACTTGTTTTTAACAATTGGTCAACCACGTCTTATTATAGTTACTAAGTTTAATCAGACTCGTGTTCAATTAGCACCACGTATTCTTACACGTATCTCATATCAACAAGTGGGCCATGATAACAAAATCCCAATTCTGTGAATAGTAGTATAAACAAACCCAACATAGATATCTACAAGTGTGCGGTCCAAAATTACATAGCCTACTACATTAATGTGCGGCCCAACAGAATCATACGACCTAAAATTCTAGTGTGCGGCCCAATACTTGAGTGTACTGCACACCATAAGGTGTGTGGTCATGCTTAAATCTTTTGTATGTCTTGCAGCTAACAATTGTACAATACATAAGTGTGTGAACGTACATCATTTAGCTGTACGTTGTGTGAAAAGGAGTGTGCGGCCTAACAGAATCTTGGGTGTCTGCTGTGCTGTGAACAATTGTACATTATGCAAACTAACTTGTATGTGGTGGAGTGTACGACTAACCTGTGTGTGTGTCAGCACTTATCCAATCAGACCAAACACATATTTCCCATCAATTCCTTTAATACTAGTATCATGTTAGGCATTTATCTTAGGCATCAATTATCAAACAGTGTGTAACCCTCTAGCATATGAAATCACCATTGTTTTATCATGTTCTATATACAAATCAAATTCAGAGATCACCACCATGACTCTTATCAAAACCATAGATTTAAGAAATTCAGAAATCATGTGTTCAAATCTAGGTTAACAATTTGTCACAAGAGTCACATCAAACACCCTATCATTATTCTCAACATCAGTCCCATGTTGTGACATCTGTGTATTTTAAACCTTGTACTGTTCCGAACAACTTTGTATTTAATAAAATATGGTGTTTTAATTTCAATATTTGTTTAATTATTGTGACATTTACACGTTTTCAATCATTGTTCAATTCCGAACTCTCAAACCTGTTCTGGAAGTGAAATCATAAACCGTTACGTAAACATAATCAGTTTAACGCGACATACACTCTGGAACTGTGACATAAGCCAAACATACCCTAAATACCCTTTACATAACTTAGAAATAAGTTTCGAATGATTCGGTATGGCAAAAACATGTTTATTTGAACTAAAGAACTAATTGCGACAAAACTGCGAAACGAACGTTGGTGACCGCCCGGATAATATTTAAATCCCAAAAATATTCTGTTATGATTAAAATTTTATTTTTAATCAGGTTCGTGTTGAAAAATAAATTAAAACGCTTAAAAATGTTATTTTTCAAGTTTAAGCGCGTACCGCATATTACTGCGTAACACAATGCTTATACTGCAAAATGGAGACAACGCAGCCAGTCTCGGCAACTAAAATTTATTTCAGTAATATTTTGGCGAGTTTATTTTTATAGAATAATAAAAATAATTTAGAACGCCATAAACCGGGATTTAAACGCTAGATAAAATACCCGGTATCCAGTTAAATACCTATTTTTATCTATTTTTACCATTCAAAAATTTCATTTACCCCCCCCCCCCCATATATATTACAGTCACTAGGACCCCACCAAGATCACCCATATCTCCAAGATTGTGATTTTTATATTATGTGGATCTTGCTAGATTTGTATGGACACTTGTTGATGCATGCTACATTTTAGATCTTTCATATCTCTACATATAATCTTCCAAAGATCACATAACACTCCATCTTCCTCTCTCTCCTCCCTCCCAAAACCGTAAACACCCCACCATCACCATCTTCATCTCCTTCAACCTTGTTCTTGAGAATCCAACCCCATTCCAAGCATATTTCAAGTTGGTGTGAAGATCCAAAGGAGTTTCCAAGGTGTTTTCAAGTGATTTCAAGCTCCATATCATCAAAAACTCATCAACAACTTACTTGAATCTTGAAGGTATAAAATTTATGTTTAAATCATGCTCTTGATTCTTGGTTGTTCTTGATGATTTGAAGTTTCTCTTGAATCTTGGAATTTTTCACAAACTTGAAATCTAAAAAGAAATGGGTCTTGATACAAAATAAAAATGGTGATGTATATGGGTGTATATAAACCGTACACACACACACACACACACACACATATATATATATATATATATATATATGTGTGTGTGTGTGTGTGTGTGTATGAGATTTGAGCTTGAGTTTTTTGATAAGTACATGTTTAAGTTGTTGCTTGTTCTTGAATGATAGTTAAAATGCAAGTGTTTGATGATTTGTGCAAGATATGATAAATATTCAAATACATCAGCAAATAAACATGAATGAATTGCATATTTGATGCATTTAGATTCATATAAAATGATGTTGATATGATAGTGTGCTTTAGGCACTTGTACATAAGGATACATGTTGATTTAAAGCTCAAGAAATGATAAAAAAATGATTATATGGAAAAAATGTTTTAGAACATATTATAAATACTAAAAATAACATTATTTGGTATATTATAATGGCATGAAACTTTGACATAGGTTTGATAGCTTTGCATGTTGTACATATAGCTTAAAAAGTGGTAAAATATGTGAAATTTGCATGATTTATGTGCTTTATGTGAGACCTGCACTATCATGAGTATAACCACTATTTTATTCAGTAAATAACATGGGTTATGTTAAAATATCAAGTCGTTTCTATTTGGGATGGTTAGGGTAACGTTTGATGCAAAACTATGCGGTAAAACGGTTAAAAATCGGCTTTTCGGAGGATTTTCATAAAACTGTTTTAGATCAAAAAGTAAACTGATATTTTTGATGTAAAAAATAAGTATTTTAACTTGTATTAAGTTTACTTGGTGTTTGGTTAGTCATACGTGACTTCCGGCGTCCAAAAACGTTACCGAATCGCTAAAATACGTGTTTTTCAACATACACTATAACGAGTTGTTCATGGGTAAATTTTATGTGTTACAATATGTTATGTGTTTTGTAATATGTGTATGATTACATGTTTATAGTTGAAAAGATTATGTGTGTTTCGATATTTATATTATGTCACAAAAAAGTATATATTACGACGCACAAATCGTAGATATATTGCTTATAACATGATGAGGGTCACCAATAAAATCGTTCAAGTCGGAAAGCTTTTTAAAATATATATGAACTCATATATATATATATATATAAATACACCAATATAATAAAAAATAATAACTTTTTGAGTAAAATCTCAAAGTTATGTGAAAATTCTAAGTATCGGAGAAACTTATGTATTTTTGTGAGTTTTGATTATTAAATCATTCCTATTTAATTTAGGACGAATAAACAATTTGAGGGATTGTGTTAACATATATGTAAGACCCAACTTAATATAACTAGTTTAATAATATAAAACTTGTATTAAGTACAAGGATTTAGAGTTTACAAAAAAAAAAAAAAAACTTTCATGATTTTAAGACCATACCTAGTCATAATATTTTAGACAGAACTACAAGTGTTTACATATTCTTAAAAACAAAATAGATCAAGTGCGGAAGCGTTGATTTGTGTGTTCGGTTCGGATGCATTTGCTTGATCATCATCCACATACTTGTACTACCTAGAAACTGAAAATTTGAATAAACATTAGTATTAAAGTCCTTGGAAATTAATATAATCGAAACTATGTTCAAAAACAAATTCGATTAACCAAAAATACAAAAACTCTGCATTTATGATTGGGTGCTACAGTAACTTACGGTAGCCACCGTAAGTTACGGTGGCCCCTGTGAAACTGAAGTCTGCCGTAAGGCAGTAAGAAACCACCGTAGCATTTTGTTCGCTACCATAAGTTACGGTGGCCACCATAACTTACGGCAACTGCTGTACATGCTTTCTTGTTTGCTGTTTTTGCCCATTCAATTCCTACGTCACCGTAATTTGATTTCGAACACGTTTATCACATGACTACGGCTATTTACTCATATCTAGATTTTTACCAACTATGGCGTTTCGCTTCCCTTTCAAGGGATGGCTTACGCAATAATCTACATGCTTATTTCCAAGGTTTCAACTTGGCTTTTTATACTACTTGACATGCTTAAGTTTCTGAACTTTAACTTCCTTATCAGGGTTAAAATTTCTCAACTAATTTAGCGTGTCCGCTACACGGCTTACGCTTTGTTTATAACCATTTATCAAGTGATGGTAACAAGCTTCAAAGTTTACTACTCAACTTGTTTTGACCCGTTTTACTTGTTTAAGACACATAGTCACTTCCGTGACATATTGGTTATTCTTGTTTACTATGTTTCAATATGACGACATGAGACTAACAAATAAACATAATGTAACGAAACGGTAAATTTCGTACCTTTAGGGCACATCTTTCCCACGCGTATTCCCTCCGGCTTGTCCGTTTGACGATCCAGACTCTTTGCCTAGAGAGTTCAATTCACAATTGGTTTAGAACTCTTTTCATGTTTATTAACGCATCATTATAAACAATAATCAAATCTGCGTTTTCATTCTATTTTTAACATTTAAATCCCCACTTAGGCATTTCAACAAACACCTAGCGGGTCAGGTTTTCACATAATCATTACCAAGTTCATGACTTGTATTTATCATCTAATTTTACTTCATTTGATCAATTCTACTCATGTTTTGACACCATATTTTCTGAAATTACTTCCTAAATTCAAATGGTGCTAGAACAAGAGCTATAATTCTAGTATTTATCAAGTTTCTTCAAGTTCCTCAATCACCTATAATGGTAATTACAAAACCCTACAAGTATCATAAAAGATTTGTCAAGAAATCATCTAGGGTTTGTTCCTAAACCTCATATCACTTCTAATTTCATCCATGCATCAAGTAATCAAGCTAAATTTTCGTTTTTCACATTTAACCTAGAAATCAAGATGGAACAAAATACCATAATTTTACATACCTTTTGATCCCTACAATGAGGTGATCACTAATTTGTGTTCGAGACTTGATTTAGAGCAGATTAGAGGCTTCAATTTGTGAATTTTGTGTGAAACTAAGGTTTGGAGAAAGCTCCTGGTCGCCCCATCCTTCTGTTCGATCGATACACACCCACAAGTGTGTGGTTGGTGTGTTTTGTTTACTATTTTAGCATTTAACTTTCAGTTTTTGACTAGTTTGGTCCCTCACTTATCATTTAACTATAAATTTTAAGTGTTTAACCTTATTATAAGTTACTTCTAGACTTGTAGCTAATGAGGTTATGGGCTACTAGTTAGTCGGTTCTTGTTTGATTAATACTTTATAATAAAATATAAAGTTTTGTATTTTTTGGGGTGTTACAAGTCCACCCACCTTAAAAAGGTTTCGTCCCCGGAACCCTTTAACGTACAAAATAATGTAGGGTAGAGCCGTTGCATTTCCTCTTCGGATTCCCGTGTGGTATCCGATCCCCTCTTGTGTTCCCATTTGACCTTTACTTGATTTATCTCTTTGTTCCTTAAGATTTTCTCCTTACTATCCAAAATTGCAACGGGTTTCACCACATAGTTTAGTCTATCATCCACCTCGATGTCATCGTAGTGGATATAGGTTGTTTCGTCCGCTAAGCATTTCCGAAGATGAGACACATGGAATGTGTTATGAATTTTGTTTAATTCTTCCGGTAGTTCAAGGCGGTATTCTACCTTCCCTACTCGTTCGATAATTGTAAACGGCCCAATAAATCTTTGGCTTAATTTTCCTCTCTTTCTAAACCGGATAACCCCCTTCCATGGGGACACCTTAAGCATGACTTTTACGCCAACCTGAAACTCGATCGGTCTCCTTCTTTTGTCCGCCTACGACTTTTGTCTATCTTGAGCCGCCTTCAAATGTGCCCGAACCACATCAATCTTTTCATTAGTGGCTCGAACTATATCTTGGTGGGCGAGTTCACGTGGACCCACTTCACCCCAACATACCGGGGTTCAGCATTTCCTACCATAGAGCATTTCGTACGGTGCCATCCCAATACTAGCATGGTAGCTGTTATTGTACGAAAACTCGACTAATGGTAGATAGACATCCCAACTGCCTCCAAATTCGATTATACATGCCCGTAGCATGTCTTCCAATGTTTGTATTGTTCTTTCACTCTGTCCATCCGTCTGAGGATGGTATGCGACGCTGATGAACAATTTGGTTCCCATTTGCTCTTGGAAATCTCGCCAGAAATTTGAAGTGAACCGGATATCCCTATCGGACACGATGGATACTGGTACCCCATGGCGTGCTACTATCTCATTAGTGTAAACTTCTGACATCTTTTCGGACGTATACATTTCACGTATCGGAACAAAATGAGCACTCTTGGTTAGTCTGTCTACAACTACCCATATAGCATCGAATCCGCGGTTCGTCTTTGGTAGTTTGGTTAATAGGTCCATCGTAATATGTTCTCATTTCCAAACCGGGATCTCTAACGGTTGGAGTTTACCGTATGGTTTTTGGTGCTCCGCTTTGACTTGTAGACACGTCAAGCATTTCTCTACGTATTTCACAACATCCCTTTTCATTCCGTGTCACCAATAGTTTTGTTTTAAGTCGTTATACATCTTGGTCGCTCCCGGATGAATGGAATAACGGGATTTGTGAGCTTCATCAAGTAGAAGCTTTTTAACTCCACGTGTGTTAGGAACCCAAATTCTTTTGAAACGCGTTTTCAAACCGTGGTTGCCTTCTTCGAGATCCTTAACTTGGCCAACAATTCTTTCCTTTCTCCAATTTTCTGTCTTTACTGCTTCATCTTGTGCTCCTCGGATTCGTTCAAGTAAGCTCGAGGTCACAATAAGCTGCAATGATTGTACTCGTATAGGGGCATAATCTGCCTTTCGACTCAACGCATCGGCCACTACATTGGCTTTCCCGGGGTGGTAGTGTATTTCACAATCGTAATCCTTGACCGTTTCTAACCACCGCCTGTCACACCCCGACCACGTAAAACAACAAGACGTGGCGGAAACATCGGGGAGTGTTGTAACAGAATCATTGTTTCAAAACCATGGATCAAATAATTTTGGTTTATTGAATAAATGAACTCATTGTTTTAATACAATCAAATAAGTACAACTATTATCTTTCAAATTTTAAAGTCGCTAAGGCACGAGTCCATCCTAAGTGTAGCATATATCATCAATCATCACAAAGCAGCATCTGAAACATGTGTAAAAATAGGTACGTCAGCATAAAAATGCCTGTGAGATACATAGGTTTTGTGAAAATAGGATTCATGACTTATGAGTTTAAAGAAAAAGTTTTAATAAAAGCAGTCATGATCCTTGTAAAAGGTTTTCTTTTATAAATCATTTATAAGAAATCAAATGATATAAAGTAATAATACATAGGAAATTAAATAAGTAAGTAGAATAAGTTTGTTATAAAAATATATTGTTTGAAAAACAATATTTTGATAAAAAGATTCATAGTATATATAAAAATATACTTTGGTTTTAAGAAAGTCGAATAAGTAATATATTAAAATATATTTCTGTTCCAAAACCGTTAACCCAAGTGTACTAAATAACGCCACGGTATGTAATGCAATGAAAACACTTATATATAAGAAGTACCAGCGGCGTATCTACCATGTTTTCATCATATTACACCCGTCCCGTTATCTAAACACTAACCCAAAACCCAATTGTAAAACAAATAGTATATTAAATACACTTTAGTTGTTAAAGTAAATAAATTTTCAGTAGTATATCAAAAGTATACTTTGGATTTATAAATAACATATTAAACTATGTTTTAGATTACAAATAACATATTAAACTATGTTTTAGATTTTTAACAAAATATATGTTGGTTTGTACAATATCACATATGAGAGCATATCAAACTATACTTTTGGGAGTATAACTTAATATACAATAATAATGTGACTTAAGAATTCATTCAGACCTAGTGCATCAAAATACACCTTTGAGACTATAGAAATACCACAAAGGCAATCCCTATTTGGATGGAGAAACAAAATGGTTTCAGACATTCCATGACAACAGGAATGGGGTGTCAAATCTTATAGCGTTATATCATACTACCAACCGGTCTGGTGAACAAAATAAGCACTATTCCAAACATTTATTTTATAATCTTTGAAAAATTAGAGTTTAAATCATAAATAATCATCTAGTTTGTAAAAAGATAAGTACAAATATGTATAATCAATTATACTTTTGAAAACATGAAAATAACAGATAGATACACATGCTTCACCCCAAAACAGTTTGAAAACAGTAAAAGAGGGGACTATGTACTCACTTGAGAGTGCTTAGAAGTCTTGAACAACTACCAAGCAAGCTAGAGGAGTCCCGGAAAAACAAACGGTACCTAATATAGGTAACTACATAAATAAACCGGACCTAAATCGGAAGATCGGATAGGATGAGGTCTCGTAAACCAAATGAGTGTGGGATCTCATATGATATGGTTTAACAAGGCCAACATACTAAAATGAAACCTAGCCTAAGTGCTTACGACCCATCACGACCCGCTTAGGTAGCTTATGCTACTTTAACGCGTCGTTCGCGTATAACGCGTTCAGACCGCCTAACTAGTCCTATGAAAAGTATTATATGCCCTAACATACTTAATTATGTTACATAATCAGTTAAATGACAAAAGTTTAGGTTACATATGCTTAATTACCAATTACACATGAAAAGGGTATTTTGGTAATTTGCCTAAGGCATATAAACTACCTATCATACAACTACTTAAACTAGGTGACCATAAGGTATAAGCTCGGAAGGTTATTCCCTATACAACTATGGTCACCTAATGTGTTTGGTCGGATCCTAAAGATCGACCAAACAGGTCTAGTTCGTAAGTCTAAGAGGGTGTTTAGTCCGCTTGACTTACGACTCTACATAAGCACTAATCTAAAAAGTGATGAGCTAAACATGTCGAAACATGTTTAGTTAAGTTAGAAAACAGGTTTGGTATCAAAACAAACGGTTTTGATACCTAAAAGTAGTTTGGTTACAAAATACGCAAGAATGCGCATTTTGGCCTAAACTACGACTCGCCACTAATCCTAGATAACGTGGTAATCAGTAGGTATAGTCACTAAGGAGTATAACCATCGTGATTACGCTCACGTTATGAAGTTCAAACGAACTTCGCATTGACCATAAACTGGTCAATGCAGTAAGTCAAACAAAGTTTGACTTTAACGCTAAAACGAATGAAAAGAACGAAGGAAGACTTACAGAAGGTCCCCGCAAGTATTTGACCCGATTCACTCTCAGGTAGGAAGCATATATACTTCCACTTAGAGAGTTTGAATCAGATTCAAATGTGAGGAATGAATGAAATGGTTTGGGTTTATATAGGCATGGCACAACCGTTAGGATCATTTCTTGCAAAAGGGGGCACGATCTAAGCCGTACACTTGCCATATTCTGATTGGGCACCTTGATGGGCACACAAACCAGCCCATAGAAACCCAAAAACCATGTGCACAAGTGCGGAACAGCTGGATCAAGCTGGAAACAACATTCTGCTGTCTGGCACATGCTTACGGACCGTAAGACCCAGAACCTTACGGTCCGTAAGGACCTTGCAGGTCTGAAAGTTTGAAAAAATGGTAGAACAGGCCCCTGCAGCTCCAAACTTAATTTTCGATGCATTTTTGACACGTTTAAGCCCCGTTAACCCCATTTCAAAGCTCTAAAATGAAGTTAAAGTATAGGGAACTTAAAATGTGCTCAAAAATATCTCGGATGTCGGCTCGTTTGGTCGTACGGTTGTGTTGTTCGGTAAATTACGACGGAAGTCGTAATGAACGCAAAAACGATCCAAATTGAGCGACGAATGGAATTTTATTATGCCAAACACTAAAATAAAATATTTTAATGCTTACATAAATTTTTGGATGTCCGGATATATTCAGAACGTAAGATATGCGCGAAAATGCAAACTTATGCACTTTTTAACGCTTTTAGTCCTTATTGATCATGAAAGTTTATTTTAGCGCACAAAACACCTCAAAGCCTATTTCTAAGCTATGTGAAGGATATTTAGGGCATATTTAACTTATGATAAAGTTCCGGAATGTTCGTTACTATACAAATCGGTATAGTTTCGCAGTTTGACACAATTAGTCCCTACGATCGAACAAACTTGATTTCAACACACCAAACCATCCAAAACTTATTTCTAAGTTATGTGGAGGTTATTTAAGGTATTTTAAGCCTATTTCACTATTTCGGAGTGTTCGTTGCATTAAACTGGTTATATTTACGCATCAGAGCGCGTATAACCCTCCAGAAAGCGATTTAAAGCTTGAAATCGAACAAGAGTTGATATGTGCAAGTGATACACATATTTTTACAAATCCCAAGTATGAAATACAATATTTCATTGGTTTGGAATTTGTTTGATGGTTGAAGTGACACAGGTGTCACACCGCCTTTGTCTCATGTTTAATTCCTTCTGATCGAAGAAGTATTTCAAACTTTTATGGTCGGTAAAGATTGTACATTTTACCCCATACAAGTAATGTCTCCATATTTTTAAGGCAAACACCACTGCCGCCAGTTCCAAGTCGTGAGTCGGGTATTTCTTTTCATGGATCTTCAATTGCCTCGAGGCATAGGCGATGACCTTGCCTCGTTGCATTAAAACACATCCGAGCCCTGAATGCGACGCATCCGAGTACACCACCATGTCGTCAACTCCTTCCGGTAATGTTAACACCGGAGCGTGAGTTAACTTTTCCTTGAGAATTTGGAAAGCTTCCTCCTGTTCGATGCCCCATACAAACTTTTCCTCCTTGCGAGTTAGTTTGGTCAATGGTAAGACAATTTTGGAGAAGTCTTGTATGAATCTCCAATAATATCCCGCGAGCCCTAAAAAGCTTCGGATTTCCGAGGGGTTCCTTGGAGTGTTCCATTTTGACACGGCTTCTACTTTTGATGGATCCACTAGTACCCCGTCGGCACAAATGATATGCCCGAGAAATTGCACCTCCCGTAACCAGAAAGCACACTTTGAAAATTTTGCATACAGTTTTTCTCGTCTAAGTGTCTCAAACACTTCTTGCAAATGATAAACATACTCGGCTTCATTCCTTGAATAAACTAAAATGTAATCGATAAATACGATTACTGACTTATCCAGCATAGGTTTGCAAACCCGGTTCATGAGGTCTATGAAATCCGCGAGTGCATTAGTCAACCCAAAGGACATTACAAGGAACTCATAATGCCTGTACCGCGTACGAAAAGCCGTCTTCGGTACATCCTCCTCCTTGACTTTCAGTTGGTGATAACCCGATCTGAGATCAATCTTTGAGAAACAACTTGCTCCTTGCAGCTGGTCGAACAAGTCATCAATTCTTGGAAGTGGGTATCGATTCTTTACCGTGATTTTGTTTAACTCTCGGTAATCGATACACATGCGCATACTGCCGTCTTTCTTTTTCACGAATAGAACTGGTGCACCCCACGGGGATACACTTGGTCGGATAAACCCTTTGTCGAGCAATTCTTGGATTTGAGACATCAATTCTTGTAGCTCCGATGGCGTGAGTCGATACGGCGCCTTGGCCACAGGTTTTGCGTCCGGAATCAATTCGATTCCGAACTCTACCTCTCGTTCTGGTGGTATTCCCGGTAGTTCTTCCGGGAACACATCTACATAATCACGTACCACCGGCACGTCTCCAATTTTGAGGGATTCATTCTCCGACTTGCTTGCGTATACCATGTAGGCCTTGCATCCATGTTTCATAAGTTTGTGGGCTTCTAACATTGAGCATACCACCGGGTTACCCCCTTTTTCACCATATATC
The DNA here is from genome assembly GCA_030545235.1 of Helianthus tuberosus. Classification (NCBI taxonomy): domain Eukaryota; kingdom Viridiplantae; phylum Streptophyta; class Magnoliopsida; order Asterales; family Asteraceae; genus Helianthus; species Helianthus tuberosus. The sequence goes on along the minus strand of CM060365.1, from coordinate 106,117,963 downwards.
GTAACGTGCTTTCCGCTAGGAGACGTCAGTTTTATTCCCTTCCGGAAACAAACCACCTTCGCGTGGAATCGGGACAACCAATCCATCCCTACAATCACTTGGAATTCTCCCATCGACATCGGGATCAAATCTATTGTGTATTCTTCGTCATCAATGCTCAATTTACAGTTTTCACATACGTCACAAATGACAAAACTCTTGTTATTACCCATCTCTTCTTCTAAAGGCATAGGTAATTTTGTTAGAACAAATGAAGGATGTCGAATAAATCCATATGAAATAAAGGATTTATTCGCACCCATATCAAATAATACACGTGCAGGAATCGAGTTTACAGCAAATATACCTGAGACCACTTCAGGTTCAACTTTCGCTTCTACGGCAGTCAATTGGAAAGATCTTGCCTTTGCTTTTGGGGCTTCACCTTTCGTGTCTTGCCCATCCTTCCTTCCAACCAGCTCTGGGCACTCCGACTTCTTGTGACCCGGTCGATAACAATTGTAGCAAACCGTCACTTTCTCCGGGCATGATGTAGCCATGTGTCCCGTCTTCTGACATATGGGACAAGGTTTATCCTTGAAGCGGCATTCGCCCTTATGACCCTTTCCGCAGATTTTGCAACTTGGCGACCGACCTTTTGCATCTGATTTCTTCACCGTTTCGTTTGTTCGTGCTTTCTTGGTAGGGCTTGGATTAACATCATGTGCCCTTTGTTCACCCCGTTCAACCTGCTTTTTCAGTTCAATCTCCCGTTCCTGAGCAACATTTATGATCTCGGTAAGGGTCTCGTATTTTGAAGGAGTCATAAACTCCCTATACTCGGCGCTCAACATGTTATAGTAGTAGTATATCTTTTGTTCTTCATTTGTCACCAATTCATTGCAAAACTTCATCTTATCCATAAACGTTGCCGTGATCTTGTCTATGGTCTCGCCTTTGTGTCTAAGTTGCATGAACTCTTCTTTGATTCTATTAACGACCGCCTTGGGGCTATGGTGTTTAAGAAATGGCGTCTTAAACTCCTCCCATGTCATGACCTTAGCCGCTTCACAACCAATCTCTCTCTTTTTGTTATCCCACCAATCTTTCGCTTGACCCCTTAATTGACCCGTACCATAAGCTACGTAGTCTTCTTCATCGCAATGGGTCCTCTCGAATACCCCTTCAATATCGCTCAGCCATCGTTGGCACACTATTGGGTCAACCTCCCCATTATATATTGGTGGTTTACACACCATGATTTCCTTGTATGAACAAGGTTTTCGTCCTCCGGGCTTTTCCTTTGCTAGATTATCGCTATCTTCCAACTTCTTGATTCTCTCGTCTAGTATCGATAGAACCGTGTTTTGAATTTTATCAATAAAGTCAGACAAACTATTTTCGATCGCCTTTCCAACCTCTTCGGCAATCACTTCTCTCATTTGTTCGGTGACTCTTGGCACCGCATCATCATTACCTCCATCTGCCATCTTTATTACTGAAATGTTTACATTAATTGTTAAACATTTCATTAATAACACATGATTTACTTGTATTGATTTAATCAAGTTTATAACTTGATTCATCCGTTCTTGTTTCATGCATTTCTTGTGTTTGAGTGAACTTACACACTCTTTACCTGCATAATTTGTTCATGATTTATTTCTATATTTTCTAAATCTACTTAAACGATTAACTCTTACCGGATGTTTGATCAAGCTTGAACCGAACACTTTATTGACAACCTTGAGCTCTGATTACCAACTTGTAAGACCCAACTTAATATAACTAGTTTAATAATATAAAACTTGTATTAAGTACAAGGATTTAGAGTTTACAAAAAAAAACTTTCATGATTTTAAGACCATACCTAGTCATAATATTCAAGACAGAACTACAAGTGTTTACATATTCTTAAAAACAAAATAGATCAAGTGCGGAAGCGTTGATTTGTGTGTTCGGTTCGGATGCATTTGCTTGATCATCATCCACATACTTGTATTACCTAGAAACTGAAAATTTGAATAAACATTAGTATTAAAGTCCTTGGAAATTAATATAATCGAAACTATGTTCAAAAACAAATTAGATTAACCAAAAATACAAAAACTATACATTTATGACTAGGTGCTACCGTAACTTACGGTAGCCACCGTAAGTTACGGTGGCCCCTGTGAAACTGAAGTCTGCCGTAAGGAAGTAAGAAACCACCGTAGCATTTTGTTCGCTACCGTAAGTTACGGTGGCCACCGTAACTTACGGTGGCTGATGTACATGCTTTCTTGTTTGTTGTTTTTGCCCATTCAATTCCTACGTCACCGTAATTTGATTTCGAACACGTTTATCACATGACTATGGCTATTTACTCATATCTAGATTTTTACCAACTATGGCATTTCGCTTCCCTTTCGAGGGATTGCTTACGCAATAATCTACATGCTTATTTCCAAGGTTTCAACTTGGCTTTTTATACTACTTGACATGCTTAAGTTTCTGAACTTTAACTCCCTTATTAGGGGTTAAAATTTCTCAACTAATTTAGCGTGTCCGCTACACGGCTTACGCTTTGTTTATAACCATTTATCAAGTGATGGTAACAAGCTTCAAAGTTTACTACTCAACTTGTTTTGACCCGTTTTACTTGATTAAGACTCATAGTCACTTCCGTGACATATTGGTTATTCTTGTTTACTATGTTTCAATATGACGACATAAGACTAACAAATAAACATAATGTAACGAAATGGTAAATTTCATACCTTTAGGGCACACCTTTCCCACGCGTATTCCCTCCGGCTTGTCCGCTTGACGATCCAGACTCTTTGCCTAGAGAGTTCAATTCACAATTGGTTTAGAACTTTTTTCATGTTTATTAACGTATCATTATAAACAATAATCAAATCTGCGTTTTCATTCTATTTTTAACATTTAAATCCCCACTTAGGCATTTCAACAAACACCTGGCGGGTCAGCTTTTCACATAATCATTACCAAGTTCATGACTTGTATTTATCATCTAATTTTACTTCATTTGATCAATTCTACTCATGTTTTGACACCATATTTTCTGAAATTACTTCCTAAATTCAAATGGTGCTAGAACAAGAGCTATAATTCTAGTATTTATCAAGTTTCTTCAAGTTCCTCAATCACCTACAATGGTGATTACAAAACCCTACAAGTATCATAAAAGATTTGTCAAGAAATCATCTAGGGTTTGTTGCTAAACCTCATATCACTTCTAATTTCATCCATGCATCAAGTAATCAAGCTAAATTTTTGTTTTTTCACATTTAACCTAGAAATCAAGATGGAACAAAATACCATAATTTTACATACCTTTTGATCCCTACAATGAGGTGATCACTATTTTATGTTCGAGACTTGATTTAGAGCAGATTAGAGGCTTCAATTTGTGAATTTTGTGTGAAACTAAGGTTTGGAGAAAGCTCCTGGTCGCCCCATCCTTCTGTTCGATCGATACACACCCACAAGTGTGTGGTTGGTGTGTTTTGTTTACTATTTTAGCATTTAACTTTCAGTTTTTGACTAGTTTGGTCCCTCACTTATCATTTAACAATAAATTTTAAGGGTTTAACCTTATTATAAGTTACTTCTAGACTAGTAGCTAACGAGGTTATGGGCTACTAGTTAGTCGGTTATTGTTTGATTAATACTTTATAATAAAATATAAAGTTTTTGTATTTTTGGGGTGTTACAATATAAAAACGCACCCAAAGGTGAGTACATAGATCCCCTCTTTTACATGTTTTGTGGTAACTATGTGGGTACATAGTTCCCCTATTTTACTATTTTCGATTGTTTTGGGGTGATTCATGTGTATCAAAACAATTTCGATATTTTAACGACGATTTCAAAAACGATTAAGATGGTTTATACTAAATTAATAACGATTTCGACAATGTGAACGAACTTGTTGGTTGTAGTTACATAACGAACGACATTCATTAATTTTGGCCGAACCGACCAGTATTAGGTTATGGTACCATAGGATCTGACAAATCCCGTTATCAGACTACACCCATGGTTATGTGTGGGATAGTGTAACAACCCTCGGTAAAACCAACACCCTCATAATATTTCCGACGCCCTAGTATATCTTAAAATGTCCCAATATGTCTTTATATACACTCCATATAAGAAAACGAGCCCAAAATATATATAATAGTATTTAAAATAAATAAAAGTTTAAATCTAGGGCAGAGGCGGGCCGCGTAGACCCACCCCATCCACTTACGCGGGCGGTATTAGGGTTAAACCTGATTTCGTAAGTTTCCTTAAGTCCAGGCGGGCCGCGAGTGTCCCAAATTGTGGCACATCCCTGGGCCGCCACGTGGCCCAACACCCGGATAAGGTAGTTGTCGAATCTGCTAAGCTACACGTTGACCCAGATTTGACGCGGGCTGCGTAAGCCTTAGCTTACCTTTACGCGGGCCGTGAGAGACCTAGGTTCAGCACCTATATAAGCAGGCATCGAGTTTCAGTATTCTTCGTTCAATTCTTTTCTTTCTTAAGCGAATTTCTGAGTAGTAGAAGTAATACACGGGTATTATATACCCTTAATTAACGAGGTTCTGCCCCGTTGTAAGTATTATAACCTCAGTTTCGTAATAGATACGCTGCCCGATTGATTTAGGGTTCCGTAACAACTGTCGTGGTTTTGCCCGACGTAGTTGTTGGAATGCCGTCTCGGGGAGGGTATCATTAATATTTTCAAAGGGTTATGATACTAACCTATGTACATTTGTGTAAATTATAGATTATATCCAGGAAACCCTTACGCTAAGTCTAAGATAGCAATGTGAGTTTATCCGCTTTTTGTTAACCTTTTTGTAATGTTATGCAAAACCTTAATTGTTTTACAAGGTAATTAAGCGGTGATTCAGTCTTTGTAGTTCTTCAATTACTGTCGGTATGTTAGGGTTTTGTATACAAAATTTACTACCGCGAGTAGTAAGTCGGGGATGACAGTGCGTTACTATTGGACAACGAGTTAGCCAATGTGTAATATGACCCACAAGTCAGGATTGACAGTACTGAATGAGTAATTGTGTAGAAATAAACAATGTGATCGCTCTCAATACTGTTTTAATTGATAAAATGTTTCTTGATTAAAATGTGATTCACTCACCAGTATTTTTCGCTGACAAATGTTTTTAAAACTCGATTCAGGTAACACAATGTGACAGCCAATTAGTAAAAAGCCAGCTGGAGAGCACTGAAGGCTTAGTAAAAATTTGGCTATAAAAGTTACCTAAAAGACGATGTTTTAAATTCAATAAAATAGGGTTTATCCCTATAATTGTATTGTAATAAGAAACTTGGGTTTTGCCCATGTGATTATTAATATTAAATATGGTGGTTTTACTCTGATAAGCATTTCCTAACTACGGTCCTGATGTAATTTCCGCTGCCAAATTAACAAGCTGATACCACCGAAACTCTGAGTTCTCGTCCGCCCGTTCCCGAGACAGATAAGGGATCGGGGGTTGCGACAGATAGGTGGGTAACGACTGAATCTGTGATTGTTAACTTACCCTTTGGGGGTTTGTTAATACGAGTTGAACGACGGACGAGTTACGAAGGTTTGAATGTTATTAGCGAGACGACCAAAAATAGTTTTCACAATTAAAACGAGAACGATTTTGAACGATTGAACGATTATGAACGATTTAAACAAATGAACGATGATCTATAACGAGAACGAGTTAAACGATGTCACACAACGATGTTTACGAAACTATATAAACCATACGAGTTTTATTACAAGAACGATTTATGATTTGGTTTACATAAACAAATGTTTTGGGTTAAGATTCATGGCATCGAGGTTTATAAATTATAACCAATCTGTTTTGACTTGGTTATTCATTTTACAATACAAACATTTTACAAAACAAGGTTCCTAATATCGATTAACGAATTTGTACGAGATATTTCAACATGTAAACGAGCCATGAATCTAACACTCACACAAAAACTATGTGCTCGCCAGCATTTCTTTGCTGACTTTTTTTTTACATATGTTTCAGGTGCTGTTGCTTGATGTTGATTGCTAGGATGCATGGTCACATAGGATCTGGGCGAGGCCTTAGTGACATAATAACAATGATAGTCGATATATAACTTGTTTGTTTCATGCTAAAACAATGTAAATTACTTAATGAATAAATAAAACGAAACTCTTTTGTATCCATGGTCGTGAAACAATAATTCTGTTACAACACTCCCCGATGTTTCCGCCACGATTTGTTGTTTTACGTGGTCGGGGTGTGACAGAAGAGTTGGTATCAGGGCCAATGGTTATAGGGAATTAGGTTATTATTAATATTTTGACCTAGACTATAACTTTCTAGGACCCCAACGCAAGTTGATTTGCGTTTAGATTTTTAAAAACAAAACCGTCACCTACCCTTAGGTGATAACCACAACGAGAACACAAAATCCGAATCTGCTTCAAAAATTAATCATCCGTTCTAGGATGATTGATTACTAGGTTTTGAACCCTCTGTTATAAGGTTTTGAACCCTTCTAGTTTGACTCATTTTGGCTTAGTGCCTTCTGATTTTTCAAAATCTCGTCAAAGTTTGGGTCTAAGTATTGTGAACACGTGCAAACTGGAAGAATGAATGCCTGTACCCTGAGTTTTCTGTCTAAGGCTAGAGTGTTCGTACAAATCCACATAATCGAACCAGTCACTCTTACCTGGGAACTCTTGGGGTGAGTGTACACTTATAGGTGAGCATGTCTTCGTGATACATTATTCTGACTCATTGCTTTGATTAGTCACTGCGCGTCATTTATTTGTTCGAGGTAACGAACAAATGATCGTCTTCTTTATGATTCGTCGATATTTTCAATACCTCTTTTGTTTTTCCTAATTATCGAACTCACTCGTTTCTCATATTTCCTTGTTAGACAATGCCTCCTCGACGTGATGCACAATCTTTTGCTGCTGAAGAACTCGCAGCCCTTGTCTCTCAGCAAATGGCTGCTGTGCTTCCAGGCGTTGTGACCCAAATCCACGAGCTATACAACAACAATAATAATAACAATGCACAGTGTAATTTCAAGAATTTCAATTCCGCTAAGCCGCTAAAGTTTTCTGGGTCACATGGAGCAACCGCGCTCCTTCAATGGTTCGAAAGTATCGAGAGCACATTCAGACATGTGCAATGTCCGGATGGGCGTAAGGTTGAATTTGCATCTAGCGTGTTTGAGAAGCGTGCTCTTACATGGTGGAACGGAGTGATGCGCAATAGGGGTGCCGAAGTGGCATTGGCACAAACATGGGAAGAGCTTCGAGCTCTCATGATGAAAGAGTTTTGTCCCTGTCACGAAATTCGAGCTTTCAAACGAGAGTTTGACGATCTAAAACAAGATGGGGGAGAACACCGTGCGTATACGGATCGATTTGAGGAACTCAGTCTTTAGTGTCCTACTATGGTTACCCCGTTGGAGAAAGCGATAGAGAGGTATATCGATGGTTTACCCGATTCCATACAGGATATTGTGACTGGCATTAATCCTACTACTGTTCGTCACGCGATCGATTTGAGGAACTCAGTCTTTTTGTGTCCTACTATGGTTACCCCTCAGAACCCACCAGCTCAACCGCCTGCGAAGAAAGCATATGCTGGTACCGCACCTCATTGTGCTAGCTACAACGGTCATCATGTTGCACAACAAGCTTGTAAGCAATGCACAACGTGTGATAAGCTTGGGCATCTGGCCAACATCTGTCGTTTGGGTCAGAATCAGAATGCTCAGAATCAAGCTCCAGTTCACGGGAATGCTACTAGATTCCCACCGGGTTCATGTTTCAATTGTGGAGAGTTTGGTCACTTCCGCAACAACTGTCCGAGGTTGGCAAATGCAAATGTGAATCCGAATGTGAATGTCAACGCGAATGCGAATCCCGCTCGTGGATGAGCATTCAATCTGAATGCAAACGAGGCTCGAGCTGACAACCTCGTTGTCAGTGGTACGTTTCTTGTTAACAATCGACCTGCATCTATTCTTTTTTATTCTGGTGCTGATAGAAGTTTTGTTTCATTATCTATTGAACCTTTGCTTGCGATACCTAGAACTAAACTGAGGAAACCCTTACCTGTCGAAGTTGCTACTGGTAAACCTCTTGTTCTCGATTCTGTTATTCGTGATTGTCAGTTAAACCTTGATACCATCTTTTTCCCATTGACCTCACGCCAATGCAACTTGGGAGTTTCGATATTATCGTAGGGATGGATTGGTTAACCAAACATCATACTGAGGTGGTTTGTTTCGATAAGATTGTTCGTATTCCTCTTCCGTCTGGTGATGTTCTGGAAGTTCGTGGCGAGAAGCCATCTGGTGGTTTGAAGCTTATGTCGTGTACAAGGGCCCACAGTTATTTGCGAAAAGGATATGTTGTTTTCCGGGCACATGTCACCGAGGAGAAAGGCAAGAGCAATAGTATTCAGGATATTCCGATTGTTCGGGATTATCCAGAGGTGTTTCCCGATAAACTGCCTGGTTTGCCTCCAGTTCGTCAAGTCGAGTTTCATATTGACCTTGTACCCAATGCCAACCCGATTTCAAAAGCACCTTATCGTCTTGCACCGTCGGAGATGCAAGAGTTATCGAAACAGCTTCAAGAGTTGTCTGATAAAGGATTCATCCGTCCGAGCTTTTCGCCTTGGGGAGCTCCTGTCCTCTTTGTGAAAAAGAAATATGGATCTTTTCGAATGTGTATCGATTATCGTGAGCTTAATAAGCTTACCATCAAGAATTGATATCCCCTACCTAGAATTGATGATCTCTTCGACCAGCTGCAAGGTGCTTCATGCTTTTCGAAGATCGATCTGCGATCTGGGTATCATCAACTTCGTGTACTCGAAGAAGATATTCCCAAAACTGCATTCCGTACGAGATATGGGCACTACGAGTTCACTGTCATGCCTTTTGGTTTGACAAATGCCCCAGCTATCTTCATGGACTTAATGAATAGGGTTTGTAAACCTTATTTAGATAAGTTCATCATTGTGTTCATCGACGATATTCTCATTTATTCAAAGTCTCGAGCCGACCACGAGCAACACCTTCGTTTGACCTTGGAACTTCTGAAGAAGGAACAACTTTTTGCTAAATTCTCCAAGTGTGAATTTTGGCTTAGAGAAGTTCAGTTTTTGGGTCATATAGTCAACGAGCAGGGTATTCATGTAGATCCATCCAAGATAGCTGCTATTAAGGATTGGAATACACCGACGACACCTACAGAGATTCGATCATTTCTTATTCTTGCTGGTTATTATCGTCGATTCATTTCTAATTTCTCAAAGTTCGCGGTTCCACTCACTGATTTAACTCAGAAAAATAAGCCTTTTGAGTGGGGACCTAAGCAAGAAGAAGCGTTCTAAACGCTGAAACGGAAGCTCTGTGATGGTCCTATTTTATCTCTACCTGAGGGAAACGATGATTTTGTTGTCTATTGTGACGCGTCGAATCTAGGACTTGGTTACGTTCTTATGCAACGAGGTAAAGTCATAGCTTATGAGTCTAGACAGCTGAAAATTCACGAGAAGAACTATACGACTCATGATCTTGAATTAGGAGCTGTGGTTTTCGCACTTAAAATCTGGAGACACTACCTCTATGGAACGAAGTGTGTGGTTTTCCCAGACCACAAAAGGCTCCAGCATATTCTCAATCAGAAGGAGCTGAACATGAGGCAACGACGTTGTGTTGAACTCTTAACGATTATGATTGCGAGATCCGCTACCATCCTGGTAAGGCGAATGTCGTAGCCGATGCACTTAGTCGAAAGGAATGAGTCAAGCTTCATTCTGTTCGAACTCTATTTGATATTCAATCTTGTGTCCTTCAAGCTCAAGGATCTTGTGTGATCAAAGACTTATTGAAATATGAGCTACCGCTTCAACTCGAACTTAAACTCGAAACGAAGGACGATGGGTTGCTATATTTCAAGGATCGTTTATGGATTCCAAAACAAGACGATCTTCGCACCTTGGTAATTGACGAATCTCACAAATCTCGATATTCTATCCATCCTGGTGCTGATAAAATGTACAAGGATCTTCGTACTCAGTTCTGGTGGCTTGGTATGAAGAAGGATGTTGCCTTGTATGTATCAAAATGCCTAACTTGTCTCAAAGTCAAGGCTGAACATCAACGACCTTCTGGTTTACTTGTATAACCAGAGATACCGGTTTGGAAGTGGGAGAACATTGCAATGGATCTCATCACTAAGTTACCGCGTACATCTAAAGGTCACGATGCTATTTGGGTTGTTATCGACCGATTAACGAAATCAGCTCATTTTATTCCGATTCGCGAGGATCTATCTGCTGATAAACTTGCAAAGATTTATGTTGACAAGATTGTATCACGACATGGTGTTCCTTTGGATATCATTTCCGATCGTGATGCTCGGTTTTCATCTCATTTTTGGAAGACCATGCAATCTGCGTTGGGAATCCAACTGAATCTAAGCACTGCTTATCATCCCCAAACAGATGGACAATCTGAGAGAACGATTCAAACTTTGGAGGATATGCTTAGGGCATGCGTGATAGACTTTGGTGGTAATTGGGATTCTCATCTTCCACTGATCGAGTTCTCTTACAACAACAGTTATCATGCTAGTATTAATATGGCACCATTCGAAGCTCTCTACGGTCGAAAATGTCGTTCACCTGTCTGTTGGAATGAGATCGGTGAAGCTCAGCTTACTGGACCTGAGCTCATTCTGGAAACAACAGACAAAATCAAGAAAATCCGCGATAATCTTGTGACAGCTCGAATCCGTCAAAAGAGTTATGCGGATATGCGATGCAAGCCCTTAGAATTTCAAATCGGAGACAGTGTCCTACTCAAGGTGTCACCTTGGAAGGGAGTGGTGAGATTTGGAAAGAAAGGAAAACTTGCACCCCGATATGTTGGACCATTTAAGATTGTTGAAAGAATTGGAAAGGTTGCCTATCGAGTAGAGCTACCTCCAGAGCTTGGAAATATTCATCCGACTTTTCACGTGTCCAATTTGCGAAAGTGTTTAGCTGATGCTGATCTTCACATTCCTCTCGACGAGATTCAAATCGATGAAACGATGCACTTTGTCGAGAAACCTGTGGAGATAGTGGACCGTACATTCAAACAGTTGAAGAACAAACGGATTCGATTGGTCAAAGTCCGCTGGGAATCCAAATGTGGCACCGAGTTTACATGGGAACGTGAGGACCAGATGAAGGTGAAATATCCACACCTTTTCCCACAAGTTTCCTCTAATTAAATTTCGGGACGAAATTTCCTAAAGTAGGGGAGACTGTGACATCTGTGTATTTTAAACCTTGTACTGTTCCGAACAACTTTGTATTTAATAAAATATGGTGTTTTAATTTCAATATTTGTTTAATTATTGTGACATTTACACGTTTTCAATCATTGTTCAATTCCGAACTCTCAAACCTGTTCTAGAAGTGAAATCATAAACCGTTACGTAAACATAATCAGTTTAATGCGACGTACACTCCGGAACTGTGACATAAGCCAAACATACCCTAAATACCCTTTACGTAACTTAGAAATAAGTTTCGAAGGATTCAGTATGGCAAAAACATGTTTATTTGAACTAAAGAACTAATTGCGACAAAACTGCGAAACGAACGTTGGTGACCGCCCGGATAATATTTAAATCCCAAAAATATTCTGTTATGATTAAAATTTTATTTTTAATCAGGTTCGTGTTGGAAAATAAATTAAAACGCTTAAAAACGTTGTTTTTCAAGTTTAAGCGCGTACCGCGTATTACTGCGTAACACAGTGCTTATACTGCAAAACGCAGACAACGCAGCCAGTCACGGCAACTGAAATTTATTTCAGTAATATTTTGGCGAGTTTATTTTTATAGAAAAATAAAAATAATTTAGAACGCCATAAACCGGGATTTAAACGCTAGATAAAATACCCGGTATCCAGTTAAATACTTATTTTTATCTATTTTTACCATTCAAAAATTTCATTTAACCCCCCCCCCCCATATATATTACGGTCACTAGGACCCCACCAAGATCACCCGTATCTCCAAGATTGTGATTTTTATATTATGTGGATCTTGCTAGATTTGTATGGACACTTGTTGATGCATGCTACCTTTTAGATCTTTCATATCTCTACATATAATCTTCCAAAGTTCACATAACACTCCATATTACTCTCTCTCCTCCCTCCCAAAACCGTAAACACCCCACCATCACCATCACCATCTTCATCTCCTTCAACCTTGTTCTTGAGAATCCAACCCCATTCCAAGCATATTTCAAGTTAGTGTGAAGATCCAAAGGAGTTTCCAAGGTGTTTTCAAGTGATTTCAAGCTCCATATCATCAAAAACTCATCAACAACATACTTGAATCTTGAAGGTATAAAATTTATGTTTAAATCATGCTCTTGATTCTTGGTTGTTCTTGATGATTTGAAGTTTCTCTTGAATCTTGGAATTTTTCACAAACTTGAAATCTAAAAAGAAATGGGTCTTGATACAAAATAAAAATGGTTATGTATATGGTTGTATATAAACCGTACATATATGTATATATATATGTGTGTGTGTGTATGAGATTTGAGCTTGATTTTTTTGATAAGTACATGTTTAAGTTGTTGCTTGTTCTTGAATGATAGTTAAAATGCAAGTGTTTGATGATTTGTGCAAGATATGATAAATATTCAAATACATCGGCAAATAAACATGAATGAGTTGCATATTTGATGCATTTAGATTCATATAAAATGATGTTGATATGATAGTGTGCTTTAGGCACTTGTACATAAGGATACATGTTGATTTAAAGCTCAAGAAATGATAAAAAAATGATTGTATTGCAAAAATGTTTCAGAACAGATTATAAATACTAAAAATAACATTATTTGGTATATTATAATGGTATGAAACTTTGACATAGGTTTGATAGCTTTGCATGTTGTACATATAGCTTAAAAAGTGGTAAAATATGTGAAATTTGCATGATTTATGTGCTTTATTTGAGAACTGCACTATCATGAGTATAACCACTATTTTATTCAGTAAATAACATGGGTTATGTTAAAATATCAAGTCGTTTCGATTTGGGATGGTTAGGGTAACGTTTGATGCAAAACTATGTGGTAAAACGGTTAAATATCCGCTTTTCGGAGGATTTTCATAAAACTGTTTTAGATCAGTAAGTAAACTGATATTTTTGATGTAAAAATAAGTATTTTAACTTATATTAAGTTTACTTGGTGTTTGGTTAGTCATACGTGACTTCCGGCGCCCAAAAACGTTACCGAATCGCTAAAATACGTGTTTTTCAACATACACTATAACGAGTTGTTCATTGGTAAATTTTATGTGTTACAATGTGTTATGTGTTTTGTAATATGTGTATGATGACATGTTTATAGTTGACAAGATTATGTGTGTTACGATATTTATATTATGTCACAAAAAGTATATATTACGACGCGCAAATTGTAGATATATTGCTTATAACATGATGAGGGTCACCAATAAAATCGTTCAAGTCGCAAAGCTTTTTAAAATATATATGAACTCATATATATATAAATACACCAATATAATCAAAAATAATAACTTTTTGAGAAAAATCTCAAAGTTATGTGAAAATTCTAAGTATCGGAGAAACATATGTATTTTTGTGAGTTTTGATTATTAAATCATTCTTATTTAATTTAGGATGAATAAACAATTTGAGGGATTGTGTTAACATATAAAAACGCACCTAAAGGTGAGTACATAGATCCCCTCTTTTACATGTTTTGTGGTAACTATGTGGGTTCATAGTTCCCCTATTTTACTGTTTTCGATTGTTTTGGGGTGATTCATATGTATCAAAACGATTTCGATATTTTAACGACGATTTCAAAAACGATTAAGATGGTTTATACTAAATTAATAATGATTTCGACAATGTGAACGAACTTGTTGGTTGTAGTTACATAACGAACGACATTCATTAATTTTGGCTGAACCGACCAATATTAGGTTATGGTACCATAGGATCTGACAAATCCCGTTATCAGACTGCACCCATGGTTATGTGTGGGTTAGGTGGGTAACGACTGAATCTGTGATTGTTAACTTACCCTTTGGGGGTTTGTTAATACGAGTTGAATGATGGACGAGTTACGAAGTTTGAATGTTATTAGCTATACGACCAAAAATAGTTTTCACAATTAAAACGAGAACGATTTTGAACGATTGAATGATTATGAACGATTTAAACAAATGAACGATGATCTATAACGAGAACGAGTTAAACGATGTCACACAACGATGTTTACGAAACTATATAAACAATACGAATTTTATTACAAGAACGATTTATGATTTGGTTTACATAAACAAATGTTTTGGGTTAAGATTCATGGCATCGAGGTTTATAAATTATAACCAATCTGTTTTGACTTGGTTATTCATTTTACAATACAAACATTTTACAAAACAAGGTTCCTAATATCGATTAACGAATTTGTACGAGATATTTCAACATGTAAACGAGCCATGAATCTGACACTCACACAAAAACTATGTGCTCGCCAGCATTTCTTTGCTGACTTTGTTTTTACATATGTTTCAGGTGATGTTGCTTGATGTTGATTGCTAGGATGTATGAGTCACATAGGATTTGGGCGAGGGCTTAGTGACATAATAACAATGATAGTCGATATATAACTTGTTTGTTTCATGCTAAAGCAATGTAAATTACTTAATGAATAAATAAAACGAAACTCTTTTGTATCCATGGTCGTGAAACAATAATTCTGTTACAACACTCCCCGACGATTCCGCCACGATTTGTTGTTTTACGTGGTCGGGGTGTGACAGAAGAGTTGGTATCAGAGCCAATGGTTATAGGGAATTAGGTTATTAGTAATATTTTGACCTAGACTATAACTTTCTAGGACCCCAACGCAAGTTGATTTGCATTTAGATTTTTAAAAACAAAACCGTCACCTACCCTTAGGTGATAACCACAACGAGAACACAAAATCCGAATCTGCTTCAAAAATTAATCATCCGTTCTAGGATGATTGATTACTAGGTTTTGAACCCTTTGTTATAAGGTTTTGAACCCTTCCAGTTTGACTCATTTTGGCTTAGTGCCTTCTGAGTTTTCAAAATCTCGTCAAATTTTGGGTCTAAGTAATGTGAACACGTGCAAATTGGAAGAGTGAATGCCTGTACCCTGAGTTTTCTGTCTAAGGCTAGAGTGTTCGTACAAATCCACATAATAGGACCAGTCACTCTTACCTGGGAACTCTTGGGGTGAGTGTTCACTTATAGGCGAGCATGTCTTCGTGATACATTATTTTGACTCATTACTTTGATTAGTCACTGCGTGCCGTTTGTTTGTTCGAGGTAACGAACAAATAATCACCTTCCTTATGTTTCGTCGATATTTTCAATACCTCTTTTGTTTTTCCTAATTATCGACCTCACTCGTTTCTCATATTTCCTTGTTAGACAATGCCTCCTCGACATGATGCACAATCTTTTACTGCTGAAGAACTCACAGCCCTTGTCTCTCAGCAAATGGCTGCTGTGCTTCCAGGCGTTGTGACCCAAATCCACGAGCTATACAACAACAATAACAATAACAATGCACAATGTAATTTCAAGAATTTCAATTCCGCTAAGCCGCTAAAGTTTTCTGGGTCACAAGGAGCAACCGCGCTCCTTCAATGGTTCGAAAGTATCGAGAGCACATTCAGACATGTGCAATGTCTGGATGGGCGTAAGGTTGAATTTGCATCTAGCGTGTTTGAGAAGCGTGCTCTTACATGGTGGAACGGAGTGATGCGCAATAGGGGTGCCGAAGTGGCATTGGCACAAACATGGGAAGAGCTTCGAGCTCTCATGATGAAAGAGTTTTGTCCCTGTCACAAAATTCGAGCTTTGGAACGAGAGTTTGACGATTTAAAACAAGATGGGGGAGAACACCGTGCGTATACGGATCGATTTGAGGAACTTAGTCTTTTGTGTCCTACTATGGTTACCCTGTTGGAGAAAGCGATAGAGAGGTATATCGATGGTTTACCCGATTCCATACAGGATATTGTGACTGGCATTAATCCTACTACTGTTCGTCACGCGATCGAGTTGTCGGCTACCCTGACTTTATGTCAAAATCAGGTAGGGTAAACTTACCCGCAAGAGTGATAAGAAGAAGTCGACCGATTCTGTCAAGGAAAAGGGTAAGGGTAAGAAAGGTGAGTCGTCGAAGAAATCGAGAAAACGAAAGGGTGCTCAGAATTTTGCAGTAACTGCACAAAATGCTCAGAACCCACCAGCTCAACCGCCTGCGAAGAAAGCATATGTTGGTACCGCACCTCATTGTGCTCGCTGCAACGGTCATCATGTTGCACAACAAGCTTGTAAGCAATGCACAACGTGTGGTAAGCTTGGGCATCTGGCCAACATCTGTCGTTTGGGTCAGAATCAGATTGTTCAGAATTAAGCTCCAGTTCAGGGGAATGCTGCTAGATTCCCACCGGGTTC
Source organism: Helianthus tuberosus (assembly GCA_030545235.1). Lineage (NCBI taxonomy): Eukaryota > Viridiplantae > Streptophyta > Magnoliopsida > Asterales > Asteraceae > Helianthus > Helianthus tuberosus. The sequence goes on along the minus strand of CM060365.1, from coordinate 106,101,409 downwards.
ATGTTTCAATTGTGGAGAGTTTGGTCACTTCCGCAACAACTGTCCGAGGTTGGCAAATGAAAATGCGAATCCGAACGTGAATGTCAACGTGAATGCGAATCCCGCTCGTGGACGAGCATTCAATCTGAATGCAAATGAGGCTCGAGCTGACAACCTCGTTGTCAGTGGTACATTTCTTGTTAACAATCGACCTGCATCTATTCTTTTTTATTCTGGTGCCGATAGAAGTTTTGTTTCATTAACTTTTGAACCTTTGTTTGATATACCTAGAACTAAACTGAGGAAACCCTTACCTGTCGAAGTTGCTACTGGTAAACCTCTTGTTCTCAATTCTGTTATTCGTGATTGTCAGTTAAACCTTGATAACCATCTTTTTCCCATTGACCTCACGCCGATGCAACTTGGGAGTTTCGATATTATCATGGGGATGGATTGGTTAACCAAACATCATGCTGAGGTGGTTTGTTTCGATAAGATTGTTCGTATTCCTCTTCCGTCTGGCGATGTTCTAGAAGTTCGTGGCGAGAAGCCATCTGGTGGTATGAAGCTTATGTCGTCTACAAGGGCCCAAAGTTATTTGCGAAAAGGATATGTTGTTTTCCTGGCACATGTCACCGAGGAGAAAGGCAAGATCAAGAGTATTCAGGATATTCCGATTGTTCAGGATTATCTAGAGGTGTTTCCCGATGAACTGCCTGGTTTGCCTCCAGTTCGTCAAGTCGAGTTTCATATTGACCTTGTACCCAATGCCAACCCGATTGCAAAATCACCTTATCGTCTTGCACCGTCGGAGATGCAAGAGTTATCGAAACAGCTTTAAGAGTTGTCTGATAAAGGATTCATCCGTCCGAGCTTTTCGCCTTGGGGAGCTCCTGTCCTCTTTGTGAAAAAGAAAGATGGATCTTTTCGAATGTGTATCGATTACCGTGAGCTTAATAAGCTTACCATCAAGAATCGATATCCCCTACCTAGAATTGATGATCTCTACGACCAGCTGCAAGGTGCTTCATGCTTTTCCAAGATCGATCTACGATCTGGGTATCATCAACTTCGTGTACTCGAAGAAGATATTCCTAAAACTGCATTCCGTACGAGATATGGGCACTACGAGTTCACTGTCATGCCTTTTGGTTTGACAAATGCCCCAGCTATCTTCATGGACTTAATGAATAGGGTTTGTAAACCTTATTTAGATAAGTTCATTATTGTGTTCATCGACGATATTCTCATTTATTCAAAGTCTCGTGCCGACCACGAGCAACACCTTCGTTTGACCTTGGAACTTCTGAAGAAGGAACAACTTTTTGCTAAATTCTCCAAGTGTGAATTTTGTCTTAGAGAAGTTCAGTTTTTGGGTCATATAGTCAACGAGCAGGGTATTCATGTAGATCCATCCAAGATAGCTGCTATTAAGGATTGGAATACACCGACGACACCTACAGAGATTCGATCATTTCTTGGTCTTGCTGGTTATTATCGTCGATTCATTTCTAATTTCTCAAAGATCGCAGTTCCACTCACTACTTTGACTCAGAAAAATAAGCCTTTTGAGTGGGGACCTAAGCAAGAAGAAGTGTTCTAAACGCTGAAACGGAAGCTCTGTGATGCTCCTGTTTTATATCTAGCTGAGGGAAACGATGATTTTGTTGTCTATTGTGACGTGTCGAATAACTTACCCTTTGGGGGTTTGTTAATACGAGTTGAACGATGGACGAGTTACGAAGGCTTGAATGTTATTAGCGAGATGACCAAAAATAGTTTTCACAATTAAAACGAGAACGATTTTGAACGATTGAACGATTATGAATGATTTAAACAAATGAACGATGATCTATAATGAGAAAGAGTTAAACGATGTCACACAACGATGTTTACGAAACTACATAAACCATACGAGTTTTATTACAAGAACGATTTATGATTTGGTTTACATAAACAAATGTTTTGGGTTAAGATTCATGGCATCGAGGTTTATAAATTATAACCAATCTGTTTTGACTTGGTTATTCATTTTACAATACAAACATTTTACAAAACAAGGTTCCTAATATCGATTAACGAATTTGTACGAGATATTTCAACATGTAAACGAGCCATGAATGTGACACTCACACAAAAACTGTGTGCTCGCCAGCATTTCTTTGCTGACTTTGTTTTTACATATGTTTCAGGTGATGTTGCTTAATGTTGATTGCTAGGATGCATGAGTCACATAGGATCTAGGAGAGGGCTTAGTGACATAATAACAATGATAGTTGATATATAAAACGAAACTCTTTTGTATCCATGGTCGTGAAACAATAATTCTGTTACAACACTCCCCGACGTTTCCGCCACGATTTGTTGTTTTACGTGGTCGGGGTGTGACACATGTGAACTTATGCATTCGAAACATCCTAATCCCGTAAATCATCTTACGAAATCCTTCAAATCAAATTCGTACAAGAGACTTACCATAGCTCTATTTACCATGACTCCAAATTAGAATTAACATTTCATAAACCATACATTTTCGAACCTATGAAAACATTGAAGTTTGTGGAAAGATGACATCTTTTACTCATAATCTAATGAAAGCTTTATAGCCTTTCATCTTACAACAATTCTAGTTCTTTCTATCATATCAAATGTCATCAAGAAATCACTCAATCGGCTAGTAAGCAGTTAATAGAAGTCATCTTCCAAACATATCTCATGCATACATTTATTCACTGAAAATCACAGGAAGCAAACATTATTTTTACTAACCCGAAACAATAAGGATGATGTCAAAGAAGAAGTAGTGTGCGGAAACAAGGAAATATCTTCAAAAGGAGGCTGCTTTAGAAATGGAGAGCTGCTGCAATTCCTTTGAAATTTATTGAGAAGAAATGTTTACCAAATGAGGAGAGAGGGAGAGAATGTGCACTGAAAAAGAGGGGGGGATGTTTGGAGGAATGTTGCCGTCCAAGATTGTCCTAGGGTTTGACACCCTTTTGTATTTATAGTGTGGGGAAGAGGCCTCATGCAAAGTGTGCGGTCCACATATCCCTCTTTTGAGCTGCAAGCCCACTCATAAAGGGAAGTGTGCGCCTAGGTAAGGGTAAGGTGCAAGTGTGTACGGTAATGAAGCATGTGGTGCCACCAAGATTTCGCACACTTGTGTCTGGTAAGCCTTATGTGTGCGGTTTCACTTGATTAGGGTGTGCGGCTTGTTGAGTCAATATCATAATTATTAATAGTAAATGTACTCCATGTTGAAACACGTATACATATATATTTAAATGAAATCCAATTATTTAACACTCTATGTTAATATCAATCCTTCTATTAACCATGCCTGATTACATTGTTTTAAAAGTAAAAGAAAACCATACGGGGTGAAATGCACGGGTTGTCACATTATCCCCATGTTGAGAGAAATTTCGTCTCGAAATTTAGCTGTAGCCTTAGTGCTGGAAGTATTGTTTGCAAACAACTGGGGATACCTACGCATCATCTGATCTTCCCGTTCCCAGGTAAACTCTGGGCCTCGGCGCGAGTTCCAATGAACACGAACGATAGGTATCTTGCTACGTTTGAGGGTCTTAATTTCTCGATCCATGATCTCAACCGGTTCCTCAACGAAGCGTAGTTAATCATTGATCGTGAGTTCCTTAAAAGGAAATATAAGAGTTTCATCTGAAAGACACTTCTTCATATTCGATACGTGAAAAATGTTGTGTACCGCACTCAGCTCTTCAGGCAGGTTTAGTCTGTATGCTACCTTACCGATTCTCTCGGAAATTTCAAAAGGTCCAAAATATCGTGGATTAAGCTTGCCCCTTTTGCCAAAACGCACCAAACCTTTCCAAGGTGAGACCTTTAATAAAACCCGGTCCCCGACCTGGAATTCTAAAGGTTTCCTACGCTTATCAGCGTATCTTTTCTGACAGCCATGAGACGCCGCCATTCGTTATCTAATTTGGGCAATCTTATCCGTTGTGTTAAGTACAAGTTCCAGGCCGGTAATTTGGCTTTCGCTAACTTCTGCCCAACAAAAAGGTGACCGGCATTTACATCCGTACAATGCCTTGAATAGTGCTGCCTGAATACTAGTGTGGTAGTTGTTATTATAAGAGAATTCTACCAAAGGTAAGTGTCGTTCGCACCCGTTTCCAAAGTCGATAACACATGCTCTCAGCATATCTTCAAGGGTTTGGATGGTACGTTCAGTCTGACCATCGGTCTGCGGGTGATAAGCGGTGCTCATGTCTAACTGTATGCCAAAGGATTTGTGCATAGCCTGCCACAATTCGGACGTGAAACGAGGGTTTCGATTGGAGATGATAGATGTTGGCACTCCATGCCTAGCGACAGCTTCTTTCAAGTAGATAGCTTCCAGCTTCGAGAACTTGTCGGTTTCCTTGATCGCGAGGAAGTGTGCAGACTTGGTTAGGCAATCTACGATCACCCAAATGGTATTGTTTCCGCTTTGGAATCTTGTTAAGCCGGTAACAAAATCCATGGAAACTTGTTCCCACTTCCATGTTGGCAAGTCTGGTTGTTGTAGTAATCCTGACAACTTTTGATACTCGATCTAGACTCTAACGCAGGTCAAACATTTGTTAACGTACTTAGCGATAATAGCTTTCATGTTAGGCCACCAGTACAAAGTATTGAGATCGTGATACAATTTGTCAGAACTGGGATGTATCGAGTAGCGAGACTTGTGTGCTTCGTCCATCACAAGCTCTTGGAGATTTTCGTATGGCAGAACCCAGATACATTCCATGAAATAGCGTAGGCCGTCGTCCTTGAGTTCAAGTTGTTTCTCCATGCCCCGCATGGACTCATCTAGAAGATTCTCTGCTTTCAATGATTCGACTTGAGCGTTTCGGATTTGGTTAGGGAGGTTCGAGTGAATAGTAAGCTGTAAAGCACGAACACGCTTAGGTGTGGTTTCTTTTCTGTTGAGGGCATCGGCCACAACGTTTGCTTTGCTTGGATGATACTTGATTGCGCACTCGTAGTTGTTTAGGAGTTCAACCTACCAGCGTTGCCGCATGTTCAACTCCTTCTGGTCCAGTATGTGCTGAAGACTCTTGTAATCGGTATAAATAGTGCACTCGGTACCGTACAAGTAGTTTCTCCATATCTTGAGTGCAAAAACTACTGCTCCCAGCTCCAAATCACGCATTATGTAGTTCTTCTCATGAACTTTGAGTTGTCACAAAGCGCAAGCAATAAGTTTCTCGTGTTGCATCAACACGCTACCGAGTCCTTGAATCGACACATCGCAATAGACAATAAAATCGCCAGTGCCTTTAGGTAACGAGAGAATAGGAGCACTACAAACTTTCTCCTTTGGTTTCTGAAACGCAGACTCCTGAGTGTCATTCCACTTGTAGGCGATACCCTTTTGGATAAGAGTTATGAGGGGTTGAGCAATCTTCAAAAATCCCCCGATGAATCTACGATAGTATCCTACCAATCCCAAGAATTTACGGATTTCGGTTGGAGTTTTCGGTGTTAGCCAGTTTTTGATGGAGTCAATCTTAGCTGAATCGACGTGAATCCCGACTTCATTGACCACATGTCCAAGGAAATGGACTTCGCGAAGCAAGAAGTCGCATTTCAAAATCTTAGCATAAAGTTGTTCGTTGAGTAAGAGTTCTAGGATAATAAGTAGGTGTTGCTCGTGTTCTTATCGATTCTTCGAGTAGATCAAGATGTCGCTGATGAATACAATCACAAATTTGTCAAGATACGGTTTGTACACTCGGTTCATGTGATCCATGAAAATCGCAGGTGTGTTTGTCATTCCAAAAGGCATAACAAGGAATTCGTAGTGACCATAACGAGTTCGGAAGGCTGTTTTAGAGACGTCCTCGTCCTGGACTCTCAACTAATGATAACCTGACCTCAGGTCGATCTTGGAGTAGTAACTCGACCCTTGCAACTGGTCGGACAGGTCGTCGTTGCGGGGAAGTAGGTAACGGTTCTTGATAGTTACTTTGTTCAGCTCATGATAGTCAATACACATACGCAAAGTGCTATCTTTCTTCTTGACAAAGAGTATTAGGGCTCCCTAGGGTGATGATTTAGGAAGAATAAAACGTTTATTCAACAGCTCCTGTAATTATGTAGATAATTCCTCCAGTTCGGCAGGGGCAAGTCGATACAGTGCACGAGCTATGGGTGCTGCTCTAGGAGTTAGCTCGATTTGAAATTCAACTTGACAATGGGGTGGAAGTCCAGGTAATTCCTTGGGGAATACCTCAGGAAAGTTACGTACGATGGGAATATCTTCAATCTTCTTTTCTTTTGTTTGAGTGTTAGTGAAGAGTTCTAGAATAGCGATATGCCCTTTTCGTAAACACTTCTGGGCCTTTAAGAATGAAATGATGCCTGTGACAGCACCACACCTAACGATCATCAAGTAGAAACTTACCCGCTACAATGTTGGGATCATTCCTTGCTTCACCAGCACCTTTCACAAATGCCCTTCCCCTCGCACCATTGTTACCGTTAAATCATATGAACAATCAAATTAAGTAAACAGATCTATAATGACAAAATAATTGATGAAAATAAGATGTGTATAACTAATATATCAAGTATTTGTCATTTATCAATTCAATTATAAAAAAGATAGACTCGAAAATATTCATCCTTTTGAATTTTATAATAACATCTTTACCATTGAACAAACTACAGCAAGCTCAAATGATAATAAGTTCTAATCCATTCCCAAAATTCACAAAAACAAACCAATTTGATAAACTATATTTAAATATATACATGTGAGGGGTAGCTAAAAGCAGCTCTGAATATGCAAAACGCCAATCAAATTCAACACCAGACCACCAAATTGTATGAAACCCTAATAGTTAGATCTGGGAAAAAAATCTAAAAAGAAACTCATCTCAAACAACAACGAAGTTCAAAACCCTAAATACGAAACAATCGGTCAATTATTTTGAAAATATAAAGACAAAATCAATTACATAGAGAAAAAGATCTTAATATCGGAATCCTACCTTGATGGAGACGACATTGATGTCTAAGAGTAGTAAATAGATTGAATAGCAAGAAACCCTAGCCATAGACGATTGAATATAAAAATCAGTTAACAATGAAAACAAAGATTTAGAAATTGGAATGATAAAATCAGTATGTTTAATCGAAAAAAATTGATCCAAGATGCAAAACCCTAGAAACGAACGAATATAAATACAAAAACAGTCAAAATCAAACATAAATGGTTTTCGAATAACAGATAAAACATGATTAATTGAAAGTATCCGTGACCTCACCTTGATTTGAAGATTAATTTGAAGATCTTGAGGGTCGGCGGAGAAGAAAGCGAGAGAGATTATGCAGAAACCCTAATGCAATGTTGAAAAGTGAATAATTCCGGGTTATAAGAAGCCTTTTATACCACCGGGTATTTGATCCGAAATCTTTAAAATGGGTCTGCGTTTTTTTAATTTTTTGATGAATGTGTATGTGAAAGGAAGTCTAGTAATGCCATGTGTAGATTTAAAATAATGCCATGTGTCATATAGTGGCTAGAAAAAGGACATGTATCACCCTAGGTATGTCCTTTATTAGGATGGATAGATATATAAGTTAGTACTTAATTAAAGCTTTCCATCTTTAATATTGACGGGGATATGTATTTTTTTTATTTTCTATTAAGTGACTAGAAAAGAAATGGGTGGTGAAGCTCTGGCTCTCAAAACCACCCTCATGGTTTGGTTTGGTTTGGTTTGGTTTGGTTTGGTTTGGTTTGGTTTGGTTTGGTTTGGTTTGGTTTGGTTTATAAGCAGCCCATTATCTCTACTCTGTGGAATACATGAAACATCTATGCTTGTAATCATTGTGGACAGTTCAATTATCAATAAAACCATGTTATTTGATCCCAATGTTTGTTTGTTTATGTTTGACATTTTTCATGTTTTGACTTCTGTTCAATTTCAAACTCTATATCGCTTTCTGGAGAGTTATACGCAAACCGGTGCGTAAACATAATCAGTTTAATGCGACAAATACTCCGGAACATCAACATATACTTAACATACCTTAAATAACCTTTACATAACTTAGAAATAAGTTTTGAAGGCTTTGGTATGGCAAAAACAAGTTAATTCGCCTACATGGACTAAATTTGACAAACTGCGAAAGTATGCCAATTTGAACTGTAACAGACATTCCGGAACATGACCATAAGTTAAACATACCATAAATATCCTTTACATAGCTTAGAAATAGGCTTTGAGGGGTTCGGTGTGATAAAATAAACTTTTGGGTCATTCAGGGACTAAAAGCGTCAAAAAAGTGCACAAGTTTGCACTTTCGCGCATAACTCACGTTCTGAATACATCCGGCCATCCAAAAATTTATGTAAGCACTAAAATATTTTATTTTAGTGTTTGGCATGAGAAAAATCCATTCGTCACGCAATTTGGATCGTTTTTCGTGCTTATGCGCATTCCGTCGTAATTAATCGAACAACGCAATCGTACGGCCAAACGAACCAACATCCGTGATGTTTTCAAGCATATTTCATGTTCCCTATGTCTTAACATCATTGTGGAGCTTGAAATTGGGTTTGACGGGTGTTAGAAGTGCCGTTACGCAACGAAACAAGGTGCAGGGACCAATTCTGACATTTCTGCATAGTTAATGGCTTACGGACCGTAAGCGATCACCCTTACGGTCCGTAAGGGGTCCCCAGAACAGCAGATCAGTTTAAACAGCTGTTGCCTCTTCAGGATAATGAGGGGCCAGTTTGCACTTGCCTCTTCAGGAAAATGAGGGGCCAATTTTGTGTACCATAAGGTTTCAACAAGTGTACGGGTGAGATCAAAGCACATTATTCGATAAACGATCCTAACGGTTCCAAGAATCCTATAAATACCCAACCATTTCACAACTCAAAACCCACAAATCTGATCTCAAAGCTCTAAGTTGAAGTCATTGCTTCATACCTGAGCTATTCGATCAAGTTTTACTAGCGGGGACCCTTTGTAAGTGTTCCTTCGTTCTCTTTATTCGTTTAGCGTTAAAAGTCAAACTTTGTTTGACTTTCTGCATTGACCACTTTATGGTCAATGCGAAGTTCATTTGAACTTCATAACGTGAGCGTAATCACGATGGTTATAGTCCCTAGAAACTATACCTACTGATTACCACGTTATCAAGACTCAGTGACGAGTCGTAGTTTCGGCCAAAATGCGTATTCTTGCGTATTTTGTAACCAAACTACTCTTAGGTATCAAAACCGTTTGTTTTTATACCAAACCTATTTTCTAAACTTAGTTAAGCATGTTTTAACATGCTTAGCTCGTCACTTTTAGTTTAGTGCTTATATAGGGTCGTAAGGTAAGCGATCTAAACAATCGCTTATACTTTCGAACCCGACCCGTTTGGTCGATCATTAGGATCCGACCAAACACACTAGGTGACCATAGTTGTATAGGGAATAACCTTCCGAAGTTATACCTTATGGTCACATCGTTTGAGTAGTTGTATGATAGGTAGTATATATGCCTTAGGTAAATTACCAAAATGCCATTTTTACGTCAAAATTCATTTTAAGCATATGTAACATAACTTTTGGTATCTAAACTGATTTGGTAACAATATTAGACATGTTAAGGCATATTTTACTTGTCATAGGACTAGTTAGGCGTTCCGAACGCGTTTTACGCGAACGACGCGTTAAAGTAGCATAAGCTACCTAAACGGGTCGTAATGGGTCGTAAGCACTTAGGTTAGGTTTCATTTTAGTATGTAGGCTTTGTTAAACCATATTACATGAGTTCTCGTACACGTTTGGTTTACGAACCCTCAATCTATCCGATCTTCCGATTTAGGTCCGGTATATTAACATAGTTACCTATATTAGGTGTCGTTTGATATCCGTGATCTCTAGCATTGTTTGATTGTTACTCAAGGACTACTAAGCAATCTCAAGTGAGTACATAGACCCCTCTTTTACTGTTTTCAAACTGTTTTGGGGTGAAACACATGTGCCTACTTGTTACTTTCATGCTTTCCTGTTTTCACATCATATGCTTGCTATGTTCATTAGTACACTTATAGTACATGATTTACTTTACATTTCTGCTATGTATGTTGACTGATAGCATGCTAGCACATTGATTTACATGACTTTTCTGCTTCGTATGTTAACTTAGCATACTTAGTACATTGTTTTCATATAACATGTTCACATTTTCTATGACATTTGGTTTGCACAAACGGGACTTATATACGTTCATTAACATTAGCTACGCCGCTCGGTAGTAAGTACTAGTACCATAGGACTTGACAAATCCCATTCCTGACATCCCGGGTTTGTTTGGATGTAAGGAATGTCTGAATCCGAAAAGATTTCTTTTGATAACCTTGACTTAGGGTTATCTGACTGTCTCAAGGCTTGAATGTATGCGTTAACTTACCACATAAGTGTTTGTATCAATGTAACATGCATTACTTTGCAAAACATAACTTTTTGATATATTCAAAAAACTTTGTTTTGTACATTCTTACATTTGGTTTATGTAACAACACATTACTTACCAGACATACATTTGCTACACATTACTTGACTACATTTGGACTATTAACATTTGATATGATTTATACAAGGACTTTTGACAATTGGTTTAAACATAGACTTTATACATTGGTGGTTTGTTTAAGTGACTTAAGTAACGAGATGTGAGTAATATGATACAAGCATGGTGGATACGCCGCTGGTACTTCCTATATATAAGTGTTTGTATTATATTACATATCCTAGTGTTATTTAAATCATTCAATTTGGACTTATACATTTTACACAAGTAACACGATTCTCACAAGACTTTGGTTTACAACCAATTTACTTTATACAACTCATTTTACTTGGTTATACATTTAACCATACATTATTCTTTTATTTATACATATCATTTGATCTTATCGCTTTTTAAATGATTTACAAAACAAAACAAAACAATTTACAAGGTTCATGACTGGCTTTTGCTAAACAACTTTTTCTAAACTTATAAGTCATGAATCCTATTTTCACAAAACTTATGTATCTCACAGGCATTTTTATGCTGACGTACCTATTTCCACAGGTGTTTTCAGGAGCTTTTGCTTAGGATGATGATCGTGACACTAGGGCGGACCTGTGCCTTAGAGACATAAAATGAAGATAGACTTAGTTTAACTATGTTATGAACTCTTTATTTCCTGTTTTGAGACAATGTAACACTCTTGCTTGATAAATAAAATATAACTTTGTATGCCATGGTTGTGAAACAATAATTCTGTTGCAACACTCCCCGACGTTTCTGCCACGATTTGATGTTCTACCTGGTCGGGGGGTGACAGAAGAGTTGGTATCAGAGCCAATGGTTATAGGGAATTAGGTTATTAGTAATGCTTTGACCTAGACTATAACTCTCTAGGACCCCAACACAAGTTATCTTGTGTTTAGATTTTAAAACATGCACTTCACCTATCCTTAGGTGATAACCACAATGGGAACATCACTAATCATCTGTTCTAGGATGATTGATTACTAGGTTTTGAACCCTCTATTGTAAGGTTTTGAACCCTTCCAGTTTGATTTTTGGCCTTCTGCCTTCCAAATTTTCAAAATCTCGTCAAAGTCTTGCGTTCTAAATAGTGTGAACACGTGCAAACTGGAAGAGTGAATGCCTGTACCCTGGGTTTTCTGTCTAAGGCTAGAGTGTTCGTACAAATCCACATAATCGGACCAGTCACTCTTACCTGGGAACTCTTGGGGTGAGTGTTCACTTATAGGCGAGCATGTCTTCACGATACATTATTTTTGACCCATTTACTTTGATTAGTCACTGTGTGTCGTTTGTTTGCTTTGTGATGCGGACGAATGACCACCATCTTTGCTTTTGTTGATTTTGTTTCATCTCATTCTCTTCATCCAATCATCTCACTCGTTTCCTTTCATGTTTTCCTCTTTTAGAATGCCTCCTCGACGCGAAAACCAGATAGCGACTGCCGAACTGGCAGAAATCATTGCGCAGCGAATGGCTGCTCAATTCCCAAACCTCTTTGCTCAATGGAACCAAGCCAACAACAACAACAATGCTCCATGCAATTTCAAGAATTTTAACTCGGCTAAACCACTCAAGTTTAGTGGTTCTGAGGGAGCGACTGGGCTTCTTCAATGGTTCGAGAGCATTGAGAATACTTTCCATCACGTGCAGTGCCCTGACAATCGCAAGGTCGAGTTTTCTTCGAGTGTGTTTCAGAAGAGGGCTCTTACGTGGTGGAACGGGGTTATGAGAGATCGTGGTGCAGAAGTTGCTCTAGCTCAAACATGGGCTGAACTTAGGGCTCTTATGATGAGGGAATTTTGTCCTCGTCATGAACTGCGAGCTTTGGAGAGAGAATTTGATGACTTGAAGCAAGATAGTGGCGAGCACAGGGCGTATACTGATAGATTTGAGGAGTTGAGTCTGCTTTGCCCGACTATGGTTACCCCACTCGACAAGGCTATCGAAAGGTACATCAACGGCCTACCTGACTCAGTGCAAGACATCATTACTGGTAGTAACCCTACCACACTCCGTCAGGCGATCGAGTTAGCAGCGACATTGACTGAGTCACAGGTTCGAAAGGGAAAGCTGCATAAAAAGGGTGACAAGGGTAAGAAGCAGGCGTCTGACAAAGAAGATAGCAAGAAAGGTCAAAACAAGAAGGGAAAGGATTCTGGTTCCTCAAGGGGGTCCAGGAAGCGAAAGGCTTCCCAAAACTATGCCGTTACTGCACAGGCTCAAGCTGCACCAAATCAGCCTGCGCAACCACCCGCCAACAGGCCTTATCTTGGCAATGCACCTTTGTGCAACAGGTGTAACGGCCATCACCTACCACATCTCCAGTGTCGTCAATGCACCAACTGTGGAAGAAATGGTCATCTTGCCGCTATATACCTGCCGCATTCCTGTTAACCAGAATTAGGCAGTTCAGAACCAAGCCCAACAAGTTGCTCAGCCTCTTGCTCAGCAACAAGGTCAAGCTGCACGACCTCATTTTCCCCCTGGTTTGTGCTACAATTGTGGGGATCTGACCCACTACAGAAACCGATATCCAAGACTAGTTAACGCAAATCCAAATCAGAATCAGGCTCAGGCTCAGGCTCGAGGTCGAGTCTTCAACATGAATGCACAAGAGGCACAAGCGGACAATGAAGTGGTGAACGGTACGTTCTTTGTTAATAATCAGCCTGCATCTGTTCTTTTTTATTCGGGTGTCGATAAGAGTTTTGTGTCATTATCTTTTGAGCCATTGCTTCGCGTGTCTAGAACGAAACTAGGAAAACCCTTGACAGTAGAAGTTGCTAGTGGTGAACCCATTGTTCTTGATTCTGTTCTTCGCAACTGCCAGTTGAACCTTAACAACCATCTTTTTCCTATTGAATTCACGCCTATGCAACTTGGAAGCTTCGACGTTATTGTGGGTATGGATTGGTTAGCCAAGCATCGCGCAGAGGTAGTTTGTTTCAAGAAGATTGTTCGTGTGCCGCTTTCAACAGGAGAGATCCTACAGGTGCATGGTGAGAAACCTACCGGTGGTCTCAAACTCATGTCTTGTTTTAAAGCTCGGAAGTATCTGCGAAAGAACTATGTGGCCTTTTTGGCACATGTTGTAGCAGATAAGGGCAAAGGTAAATCTATTCAAGATATTCCTGTTGTTCGGGATTATTCTGAAGTATTCCCTGAAGAGTTACCTGGTCTACCTCCAGCACGCCAAGTCGAGTTCCGTATTGATCTCGTACCTGGTGCAAACCCCATTGCCAGAGCTCCATATCGTCTTGCACCGTCTGAGATACAAGAGTTGTCTAAGCAGCTTCAAGAGCTCTCTGACAAAGGTTTTATCCATCCTAGCTTTTCACCTTGGGGTGCTCCCGTTCTTTTTGTCAAGAAGAAGGATGGATCTTTTAGGATGTGTATCGATTATCGTGAGCTTAACAAGCTTACCATCAAGAATCGATATCCCCTACCTCCCATCGATGATCTCTTTGATCAGTTACAAGGTGCTTCTTATTTTTCGAAGATTGATCTGCGATCTGAATATCATCAACTTCGGGTGCATGAAGAAGACATTCCCAAGACAGCGTTCCGCACTCGTTATGGGCATTATGAGTTCACAGTCATGCCATTCGGTTTGACTAATGCTCCTGCTGTTTTCATGGACTTAATGAATAGGGTCTGCAAGACTTATTTGGATCAGTTCGTCATTGTTTTTATTGATGACATCTTGATATACTCTAAGACGCGAGCTGATCACGAGCAACATCTTCGTCTTACTCTGGAACTTCTAAAGAAAGAGCAACTTTTCGCCAAATTCTCCAAGTGTGAATTCTGGCTTAAAGAGGTTCAATTCTTAGGACATATTGTCAACGAACAAGGTATTCATGTGGATCCCTCCAAGATCAGTGTGATTAAGGAGTGGGATACGCCTACTACTCCTACTAAAGTTCGTTCTTTTCTTGGACTTGCGGGTTATTACCGCCGCTTCATTGAAAACTTCTCAAAGATTGCAGTTCCTCTAACTGCTCTAACTCAGAAGAACAAGCCCTTTGATTGGGGATTCAAACAAGAGGAAGCTTTTCAAAACTTGAAGCAGAAGCTTTGTGACGCGCCTGTTCTGACTTTGCCTGAGGGCAATGATGATTTCGTCGTTTATTGCGATGCATCTAAATTGGGTCTGGGCTGTGTTCTCATGCAAAGGAACAAAGTCATAGCATATGCATCGAGGTAGTTGAAGATACATGAGAAGAACTACACCACTCATGATCTTGAGTTGGGTGCAGTTGTCTTCGCTCTTAAGATCTGGAGACACTACTTGTACGGTACAAATGTGTGGTTTTCACGGACCACAAAAGTCTTCAGCATATCTTCAATCAGAAAGAACTCAACATGAGGCAACGACGTTGGGTCGAGCTTCTAAACGACTATGACTGCGAAATTCGCTACCATCCTGGTAAGGCGAATGTTGTAGCCGATGCATTGAGTCGTAAGGAACGTACTAAGCTTCATTGTGTTCGTGTTCAATCTGATATTCAAGCTCGATCCGATATCCAAGCCCGCATTTCTCAAGCTCAACAATCTTGTGTTTCACAAGGTTTGATGGATAAGGAATTTCCCTATCACATAACCCCTGATCTGGAACTGAAGGACAATGGATCGTATTACTTCATGGACCGTTTGTGGATCCCAAGCCAAGATAACCTTCGCACCTTGCTTATGGATGAGGCCCATAAGTCTCGTTATTCTGTTCATCCTGGCTCAGATAAGATGTATAAGGATCTTCGTATTCAGTATTGGTGGCCTGGTATGAAGAAAGACATTGCCTTATATGTATCAAAATGCCTTACTTGTCTTAAGGTTAAGGCTGAACATCAGCGTCCTTCTGGTTTATTGGTGTAACCAGAGATCCCAGTTTGGAAATGGGAAAACATTACTATGGATCTCATTACCAAACTCCCGCGCACAAAGAAAGGTCATGATGCCATTTGGGTAGTTGTTGATCGTCTTACTAAGTCAGCGCATTTCTTGCCAATCCGTGAGGATTTTTCTGCTGACAAACTTGCTAAAATCTATGTAGATGAAATTGTAGCTCGACTTGGTGTTCCTTTGAACATCATTTCTGACAGAGATGCTCGTTTCACTTCTCATTTTTGGAGAACCATGCAATCTGCTATGGGGACCCAACTTAATATGAGCACAGCTTATCATCCGCAAATGGATGGTCAATCTGAAAGAACAATCCAGACTCTGGAGGATATGCTTAGAGCTTTTGTAATCGACTTTGGTGGTAGTTGGGTTTCACATCTTCCGTTGATTGAATTCTCCTACAACAACAGTTATCACTCCAGCATCAACATGGCTCCTTTCGAGGCTCTCTATGGTCGAAAATGTCGTTCACCAGTCTGCTGGAATGAGATCGGTGAGGCTCAGCTTACTGGACCTGCCCTCATTTTAGAGACAACTGATAAGATTAAGAAAGTTCGTGATAACCTTCAGACAGCTAGAAGCCGTTAAAAGAGTTACGCGGACCCAAAACGCAAGCCCTTGGATTTTCAAGTCGGTGATCGCGTATTACTTAAGGTCTCACCTTGGAAAGGTGTGATCAGATTTGGAAAGAAAGGAAAACTTGCACCTAGATACGTTGGACCATTCAAGATCGTCGAAAGAATCGGTAAGGTAGCCTACAGACTTGAGTTACCTCCTGAACTTGGAAATGTTCATCCAAGCTTTCACGTGTCCAATCTCAAGAGGTGTTTAGCTGATGAGAACCTCCACATACCACTTGACGAAATTCGTGTTGATAAAACACTGAAATTTGTTGAGAAGCCAGTGGAAATCATGGAACGTGAAGTCAAGTGGCTCAAACGCAAGCGCATTCCATTGGTCAAAGTTTGCTGGGAATCTAAACGTGGACTTGAGTTTACTTGGGAACGCGAAGATCAAATGAAGGCAAAGTATCCGCATCTATTCCCACGAGTTTCCTCTAAATAAATTTCGGGATGAAATTTCCACAAGTAGGGGAGACTGTAACATCTGTGCTTGTAATCATTTTGAACAGTTCAATTATCAATAAAACAATGTTATTTGATCCCAATGTTTGTTTGTTTATGTTTGACATTTTTCATGTTTTGACTTCTGTTCAATTTCAAACTCTATATCGCTTTCTAGAGAGTTATACGCAAACCGGTGCGTAAAAGTAATCAGTTTAATGCGAAAAATACTCCGGAACATCAACATATACTTAAAATACCTTAAATAACCTTTACATAACTTAGAAATAAGTTTTGAAGGCTTTGGTATGGAAAAAACAAGTTAATTCGCCTACATGGACTAAATTTGACAAACTGCGAAAGTATGCCAATTTGAACTGTAACAGACATTCTGGAACATGACCATAAGTTAAACATACCATAAATATCCTTTACATAGCTTAGAAATAGGCTTTGAGGGGTTCGGTGTGCTAAAATAAACTTTTGGGTCATTCAGGGACTAAAAGCGTCAAAAAAGTGCACAAGTTTGCACTTTCGCGCATAACTCACGTTCTGAATACATCCGGACATCCAAAAATTTATGTAAGCACTAAAATATTTTATTTTAGTGTTTGGCATGAGAAAAATCCAATCGTTACGCAATTTGGTTCGTTTTTCGCGCTTATGCGCATTCCGTCGTAATTAATCGAACAACGCAATCGTACGGCCAAAAGAACCGACATCCGTGATGTTTTCAAGCATATTTCATGTTCCCTATGTCTTAACATCATTGTGGAGCTTGAAATTGGGTTTGACGGGTGTTAGAAGTGCCGTTACGCAACGAAACAAGGTGCAGGGACTAATTCTGACATTTCTGCATAGTTAATGGCTTACGGACCGTAAACCATCACCCTTACGGTCCGTAAGGGGTCCCCAGAACAGCAGATCAGTTTAAACAGTTGTTGCCTCTTCAGGATAATGAGGGGCCAATTTGCACTTGCCTCTTCAGGAAAATGAGGGGCCAATTTTGTGTACCATAAGGTTTCAACAAGTGTACGGGTGAGATCAAAGCACGTTATTCGATAAACGATCCAAACGGTTCCAAGAATCCTATAAATACCCAACCATTTCACAACTCAAAACCCACAAATCTGATCTCAAAGCTCTAAGTTGAAGTCATTACTTCATACCTGAGCTATTCGATCAAGTTTTACTAGCGGGGACCCTTTGTAAGTGTTCCTTCGTTCTCTTTATTCGTTTAGCGTTAAAAGTCAAACTTTGTTTGACTTTCTGCATTGACCACTTTATGGTCAATGCGAAGTTCATTTGAACTTCATAACGTGAGCGTAATCACGATGGTTATAGTCCCTAGAAACTATACCTACTGATTACCACGTTATCAAGACTCAGTGACGAGTCGTAGTTTCGGCCAAAATGCGTATTCTTGCGTATTTTGTAACCAAACTACTCTTAGGTATCAAAACCGTTTGTTTTTATACCAAACCTGTTTTCTAAACTTAGTTAAGCATGTTTTAACATGCTTAGCTCGTCACTTTTAGTTTAGTGCTTATATAGGGTCGTAAGGTAAGCGATCTAAACAATCGCTTATACTTTCGAACCCGACCCGTTTGGTCGATCATTAGGATCCGACCAAACACACTAGGTGACCATAGTTGTATAGGGAATAACCTTCCGAAGTTATACCTTATGGTCACATCGTTTGAGTAGTTGTATGATAGGTAGTATATATGCCTTAGGTAAATTACCAAAATGCCCTTTTTACGTCAAAATTCATTTTAAGCATATGTAACATAACTTTTGGTATCTAAACTGATTTGGTAACAATATTAGACATGTTAAGGCATATTTTACTTGTCATAGGACTAGTTAGGCGTTCCGAACGCGTTTTACGCGAACGACGCGTTAAAGTAGCATAAGCTACCTAAACGGGTCGTAATGGGTCGTAAGCACTTAGGTTAGGTTTCATTTTAGTATGTAGGCTTTGTTAAACCATATTACATGAGTTCTCGTACTCGTTTGGTTTACGAACCCTCATTCTATCCGATCTTCCGATTTAGGTCCGGTATATTAACATAGTTACCTATATTAGGTGTCGTTTGATATCCGTGATCTCTAGCATTGTTTGGTTGTTACTCAAGGACTACTAAGCAATCTCAAGTGAGTACATAGACCCCTCTTTTACTGTTTTCAAACTGTTTTGGGGTGAAACACATGTGCCTACTTGTTACTTTCATGCTTTCCTGTTTTCACATCATATGCTTGCTATGTTCATTAGTACACTTATAGTACATGATTTACTTTACATTTCTGCTATGTATGTTGACTGATAGCATGCTAGCACATTGATTTACATGACTTTTCTGCTTCGTATGTTAACTTAGCATACTTAGTACATTGTTTTCATATAACATGTTCACATTTGCTATGACATTTTGTTTGCACAAATGGGACTTATATACATTCATTAACATTAGCTACGCCGCTCGGTAGTATGTACTGGTACCATAGGACTTGACAAATCCCATTCCTGACATCCCGGGTTTGTTTGGATGTAAGGAATGACTGAATCCGAAAACAATTCTTTTGATAACCTTGACTTAGGGTTATCCGACTGTCTCAAGGCTTGAATGTATGCGTTAACTTACCACATAAGTGTTTGTATCAATGTAACATGCATTACTTTGCAAAACATAACTTTTTGATATATTCAAAATACTTTGTTTTATACATTCTTACATTTGGTTTATGTAACAACACATTACTTACCAGACATACATTTGCTAAACATTACTTGACTACATTTGGACTATTAACATTTGATATGATTTATACAAGGACTTTTGACAATTAGTTTAAACATAGACTTTATACATTGGTGGTTTGTTTAAGTGACTTAAGTAACGAGATGTGAGTAATATGATACAAGCATGGTGGATACGCCGTTGGTACTTCCTATATATAAGTGTTTGTATTATATTACATATCATAGCGTTATTTAAATCATTCAATTTGGACTTATACATTTTACACAAGTAACACGATTCTCACTAGACTTTGGTTTACAAACAATTTACTTTATACAACTCATTTTACTTGGTTATACATTTAACCATACATTATTCTTTTATTTATTCATATCATTTGATCTTATCGCTTTTTAAATGATTTACAAAACAAAACAAAACAAAACAATTTACAAGGTTCATGACTGGCTTTTGCTAAACAACTTTTTCTAAACTTATAAGTCATGAATCCTATTTTCACAAAACTTATGTATCTCACAGGCATTTTTATGCTGACGTACCTATTTTCACATGTGTTTTCAGGAGCTTTTGCTTAGGATGATGATCGTGACACTAGGGCGGACCTGTGCCTTAGAGACATAAAATGAAGATAGACTTAGTTTAACTATGTTATGAACTCTTTATTTCCTGTTTTGAGACAATGTAACACTCTTGTTTGATAAATAAAATATAACTTTGTATGCCATGGTTGTGAAACAATAATTCTGTTGCAACACTCCCCGACGTTTCCGCCACAATTTGATGTTCTACGTGGTCGGGGGGGTGACAATACATGCAAAACCTAAGTTTATTATCCAGTCCAAGGTAAAACACTTATTTAACCAATAATACCTTTGAATTCATCTTGCACTCGCAACAATGTCAAGTCAAGCCTTAGATCATAAAACGAAGAATACAATCTAGAGATAGAATACCTAAATCCTAAAGCAAATGAGATACTCTAATATCAACATAATCACATGAATCAAAGGTAAAATCAATACATACACATCATAAGAGTAAATATAAAAACTTTACTGAAACCAACAAAGGTCCATAATCAAATTATACATTCAAGTTAAATAAAGTCAATAGTCAGGAAATCATGTGATTATGTTGATAAAACCTGTTCAAGAAATCATAGCGACTAAAACAGAAAGAATAACATTAACTTAATGAAATCATATTGATAAAACCAATGGAATGTCTCCAATATCCCATCCTTCATTCTGAACATGTCTTCAAACCGAATACTTTGGTCTCGATCAACCTTCAAGCTTCTCATTTTTCTCTTTCAATACCTTATAATAGTGGGGTTAGAGGAAAAACACATCAGCTCTTTGAGTTGTAGCCTTTAGGATCATGAAACATTCAAAGATGAATGTTTTCAACTTGTACTATATGGATATATCAGGTCTTCAATGTTGGTTGTGAATCTTGATATAATGCACATAACTCGTATGCAACCATACAGTCAAATCATGGAGATCTTCAATACTCTAACTTTAGCAACAATGTCTCAGTCTTCCAAATCACCTGATCCTTATTAAATCATCACAAACTGAACAAGTAGACGTGTAAATTTACTTATGACATGAATAAATACAAAATCTAAATAAACTCTTAGTGAAATAGACATCAATTCACACAATAGCCTTATTTTTGTCATTTAGTAGAATATCATCCATGTTAGGGTTGTCATATCGTCTATACACGGCACCATAAGACACGAAACGTTATATACGAACACGGCATGATAACTTACGGTGTCTTTTTTTTCAAACACGAACACAATTTATTTTTTAACACGTATACACGAAAAAAACCTGTTAAGACCATTTTCCCAAAATACTACAGTAATCACATGTTTAGGAACCTGGTATACACGAAAAATATAAAATATTCACTGTATTATGTTTTGAATGAATAAATTACAAGAATGAGATTACAATATATATATATATATATATAAGATTTATAGGAGTGATTTGAGGAAACTATTTTAAGTAAAGGATATGCAATAATTCTGATGAAGAGAATAATGGATGTAGAGCAATCCATGGAGAGTAAGTCAAGGAGGATTATCAGTAATACGCCCCCGCAAGATGGAGGTTCCATTGGAGATGCCAATCTTGGATCTGAATTTTTGGAATGGACCTTTTGACAGTGGGTTAGTTAGGGTATCAGCTGGTTGATCAGTCGTGTGAATATGAAACACACGTAACAAGCCGGCAGCCACTTTTTCGCGAACAAAGTGGTAATCAAGGGCGACATGCTTCATTCTTGAGTGATAAACCGGAGTTGCACATAGATAAGTTGCCCCGGTGTTGTCACAGTATAAACGTGGTGGGTCCGTAATGGTGACATGTAGCTCGTGTAAGAGATTTTGAACCCAAGCAATCTCCGCAACAGCATTTGCTAGGGCCTATACTCGGCTTCCTTAGAGGATCTTGAGACTGTCTTTCGCCGAGTGGATTTCCAGGAAATAATGTTTGCACCAAGATACAAGATGTAGGCCAATGTGGACCGTCCTCTATCGTTGACTCCACCCCAATCCGAGTCGGCAAATGCATCGATAGTAAGCGGAGTGTTTTTGTTGAGAAACAACCCGTAATAAATTGTACCTTTTAGATACCGTAGAACTCGTTTAAGGACCTGCATATGCTTTGTTGTTGGAGCATGCATGTATTGCGATAATTTGTTTATGGCAAAGCACACATCTGGTCGTGTAAAGGCCAAGTACTGAAGAGAGCCAAGGATCTTGCGGTATGGAGTTGGATCAATACGAGTGGACCCGTCATCAGGTGAGAGCGGTTCAGAAGAGCTTAGTGGTGTAGACACATCTTTTGCTCCATCCATATGAACAGTTTGCAGGAGGTCCGAAATATGTCTATGTTGAGACAAGAACAAACCAGAACTTGTTGGGATGACTTCAAACCCCAAGAATTGATGAAGTGGACCAAGATCTTTGATTGAGAACCTGCTGGCTAATTTAGCCACAAATTCCTCTATAAATTTTGTGCAATTTCCTGTTAAGACAATATCATCCACATATACCATAAAGTATATAGTTTTGCCATTGTGATGATAAATAAAAAGTGATGCATCCGATTGTGATTTAGTGAAACCGCAAGATAATATAAATGTGGTGAGTTCTAAATACCACGCTCGAGGTGCTTGTTTAAGTCCATACAAGGACTTACGTAGTTTACATATATGATCCGGGAATTGTTTGTTAGTGTATCCCGGTGGTTGTGCCATGTAAATATCCTCATGCAAGGTGCCATGTAAGAAGGCATTATTGACGTCTAATTGACGTAGAGGCCAATTTTTGGAGAGAGCGAGGGATAGGATTAATCGAATTGTGACAGGCTTGGTGACCGAACTAAATGTTTCGAAGTAGTCTTTGCCCGGTTGTTGGTGAAAACCTTTAGCCACTAAGCGTGCTTTGTACCTGTCGATGGAACCATCGGGTTTTCTTTTAACCCTAAACACCCATTTGCACCCAATAGGAGTGTAAGTGAAAGGAGGTACAAGTTCCCATGTGCCATTATGGAGTAAAGCATTGAATTCATCATCCATTGCTTTTCTCCAAAGAGGATTTTTGAGGGCTTGAGAGACTGTGGTTGGTTCATGAGTGGGTGATATGGGATGGACAGTGGTAGAGTTGATAAATTTATCACCAAAATATTTCGGGTTTGGTTTTCGAGTTCTAGCAGCGCGTGGTGATGGGGTTGGGGTGTTAGTAGGAGATATGAAGGGTGATGGTATGTCTGTAGGTGTGGTGTTTATAAGATTGTGAGGATGTGAGTCTGATGAAGATTGGGATTGGTGAGTTGGGGAGGCAGTAGATACTTGTGGGATTGGCGACTGCGTAGTGGATGTGGGTACATGTGAGGATTGGTGCGTAGGCGTTGCTGGTTGTGAATGGGCAGGAAGTGGTGGTGAATGGAGATGGGCCGTAGGTGATGTTGGATGGCTTTGGGCTGAAGGTGATGGTAGTTGGGTTTGGGTCGTAGGTGATTGGGAGGGTGGCTTGACAGGAGGATTAAAGATGGGTGTGGGAACGTTGGATGAGGGATGGTCGGGTGGGTGTGAATTGTGCACAGTTGGTGATGACGAGCTAAGGTTTAAGAAGTCGGTAATCAGTATGGTGGATGGAGGTAACTTATGTGGGTCACGAAAAGGAAATATGTGTTCAACAAATTGGACGTGTCGAGAGTGGTAGAGCTGATTTGTGAGTATGTCAGGACACTTGTATGCAGATTTTGAAGTTGAGTATCCAAGAAATACACAACGAGATGATTTAGGATGAAGCTTGGATGATGAGTATGGGTGAAGCCTTGGATAGCATAAGCATCCAAACGGTTTGAGTTTAGTGTAGTTGGGAGATATGGTGTGTAGCATTTGGAAAGGGGTGTTGTTGTTAAGGATCGGAGTGGGAAGACGATTGATGAGGTATACCGCTGTTTGAAAGGCGTGAGACCAAAAATGTAGGGGTAACCCCGCATGGTGTAAAAGAGATATCCCCAAGGTTTGGAAGAGGGGAATGAGAGCTTGATATTCACCTCCATTATCTGAGAAGATGGAAATTACGGGTTTTTGAAAATATTTTTCAACCATGTTTTTGAATTGTGGAAACAATTTGGATACATCCGACTTGTGACACATTTGATAAAGCTATACATACTTGGTGTGATAATCAACGAATATTACATAGTATTGATTACCGTCAATGGATTTTTAAGTGGGTCCCCAAACATCACTATAGATAAGTTGTAATGGTTGTGTAGTCACAAAAGAGTTATTATGAAATGGACGTTTATGACTTTTATTAATGGAGCAAGAGTCACAATGAAATTTAGAATAACAAGTAGACTTTTGATGACCTAGAGTTTTTCCAATGGTCTTTAGAATCTTGACAGAAGGATGACCAAATTGGTGATGTAATTCAAGGAGAGACTTGGTGCTAATGGTGTTTATTTGCGGATAAAGCGATGATGGAGCATAGTAGACGTCATGGTTGTTGACCCCCCGCATTAGGTGCGCCCCCGTGCGAAGATCCTTCACGATAAAATAAGAAGGAAATAATTCAACAGAAAATTGGTTAGTTTTGCATAATTTGGCAACGGAAACAAGATTTTTACGCAAAGTTGGAACACATAAAACGTTAGAAAGAGATAAAAGGCGAGTAGAAGTTGGGATATGAGTTTCACCAGTGTGGGATATTGGAAGGCATGTTCCGTCTCCTAAGACGATTTCGTCGGGACCACCATAGTCCGATAAAGAGTGCATTTTTTACTGAAGGGATACGGCATGGTCTGATGCACCCATGTCAAAAAGCCAAGGAGCTTGAACCTGTGACGAGCGATTAGTGGTGTTAACAACTGGGTCATTGTGGACTGTTACATTATTTTCACGTAGGAAACGTGCTAATTTGCGACAGTCTTTGGTGTCATGGCCATTGATGGAACAGAACAGGAAAAAACTGTTTGATCGAGAATTGTTGCGAGAGCCATTGTAGTGTGGTGTTTTAGGCCCTTGTGAGCGTTGTTGACGCGAACTACCATGTCCAGTTTGATACCCTTGAGAGGCGCGAGTTGGTTGGGTGTGAGTATAGTGAGCCGTGTGAACAACAGGTGAATTTTGTGGGTTATTTTTTATTTCCCTTTCAAAATCCACGAGTTTGTGATACAGTTCAGAATATGAAATTGCTGTGTCCCGAGCTTTGAGAGCAGCAACCAGGGGTTTAAATTCATCACCCAGTTGATCAGATCCTCGTCTTTAATTTGTTCTTGCGCCAAGGCGAGTTCATCCGCAATGGACCGCATCTCGTGAAGAAAGTCGGTCACAGGACGTAATCCTTTAGGATTTGCGGATAGTTTCGACTTAAGCGAGATGATTCTGGAACGAGAGGTATTTGCATAGGTTGTGGTCAATCGTAGCCAGGCTTCTTGAGAAGTGGTTGCGGATGACATGAGAGGCTGAACGACATCAGTGCAACTTCCTAGGAGAGCGCTAAACAAGATCTGATCTTGTCTGTACCAGCTAGAGTACTCAGAGCTGGTGGCTGTGGGAGGCTTGGAAGAAGCGTCGATGTGGTGATAAAGATCTAGACCAATCAAGGTTGATTCAACTTGTTTGCGCCAGACGGAAAAATTGGATGGGGTGAGGCGAATTGTGAAGTGATTTGAGGCAGTAAGGTGAATGATGGTCGGGGTGGAAGGTTCGTCGGCTTTGGGCGGCATGGCTACTGGATTGGTCAGAAGAGGAGAAAAAAAGGAGGATGATAGGATCGATAATCTCAGAGGAGATATTATGAAGCTCTTGATACCATATCAAATATTCACTGTATTATGTTTTGAACGAATAAATTACAAGAATGAGATTACAATATATATAGGATTTATAGGAGTGATTTGAGGAAACTATTTTAAGTAAAGAATATGCAATAATTCTGATGAAGAGAATAATGGATGTAGAGCAATCCATGGAGAGTAAGTCAAGGAGGATTATCCATAATAAAAAATACATGTTAAGACCTGTTCAACAAGTATTTAAATAACGAAAATAAGTAAACAAACAAAATTAATAGAAGAGCAATCAAAACATCCTTACAAGCATATTGCATATACAGGTACTTAACACACTATCCTACACTATCCCATATCCTATTTTTTAGTTAATAAAAATTTTATCATGTATTAATTAACGGGTACTTAACATGTAAACAGGTAAAATACCTGTTTAGATACGAAAATTAACAAGATCTCTGGGGTCTACCTCTTTAGTACACGACACCTGTTAAGGTCGTGCAGTTTCGTGTAATGTAATCATGTCCATATCTAAAATTGTCAACCCTAATCCATGTAAACCAACAAATATATGATGCAAGAAGCCCGTTGAAAAAAAAAATACATAAGTGGGATGTCCACTGCATGAAAACCCAAATGAAGGAAAATGTTTCGAAGTCATTGAAACCAAGCATAAATAGTTTGTTTAAGTCCGTAAAATTCCTTTTTCAACCAAGAGACATGGTACACGTGTTTAGGATATAAATATTGTTAGATGTGGGATCCAATCAATGATATTTTTTGTAATGAGTGTTATAAATGTACACAGGATGTTGTGGGGAGCCGGTTTATAAGCCGAGAATCACGTAAATAACGAAACACCGGACAACTCAAAACGAAACATGTTGTCCATTTGTTTGGTGGAAACTGTGATTGAATTGAAAGCATCAACCCATAAAGTAGTCAGAGCATGAGCACTAAAGGTCATTGCACGACCCGTTCCTACTACTTGACGATGTTTTACAAGCATTTTGTCACATAACATAAGGGCATGACCAGCTATGGTGAGTGCCATTTTCCATAAGTAAAAAAGATCAAAAACTTGCTTGTTTACTAGTTTGTGCTACCATCAACTTGAAAAGTTTGAACCTTGCCTGAAAACTCTGTTGTACAAAACCTATAAACTATGGGCACCTTAAAAATTTATGATTTAGCCTTTATAGGATAAAACAATGTGAACCAATAGAAATCACCAACAAAAATAACATATTCGTGATGACCATTTGTAGAAGCAATTGGAGTCGATCCATAAAAACCAACGTGTATAAATCAAGAATATATTATTAGCATTTTAAATTTCTTTTGAAATGATAAACGATGGAATATGCTTTAATTAAGTACTAACATATTATTGCTTTTCAAGTCACTTAATAGAAAAAAAAAAAAAAAAAAAAAAAAAAAACATATCGCCGTTAATATTTAAAGATGGAACATGCTTTAATTAAGTACCAACTATATCGCTTAAAACATCATATACAACTTATATAGTAAACTAGTTGATGCCCCGCACGCGTTGCGGGGCGATTAGGGTTGTAAACGAACAGAACGTTCAGCGAACAGTTCGTGAACCGTTCGGCGGGAAGTTCGTTTATGTTCGTTCGTTTAATAAACGAACGAACATGAACAAGAAATTCCGTTCGATTAGTTAAATGAACGAACATGAACAAAGGTCTCGTTCGTTCAATTGTGTTCGTGAACGTTCGGTAAGGTGTTCGTGAACGTTTAGTAAGGTGTTCGTGAACATTCGTTCATTTGCGTTCGTTTATGTTCGTATGTTCGTGTTTTAATTAAAGATTTTTATACTTTCATATATTTTATCTATACTTTTTATACTGTTAAACTTTTATTTATATCATTACCCTAACAATTAAACTAGGAAACCCTTTTTCACGTTGTTTATGCACCATTTCCCTTTCTTTTCTCATTATTTACATCGATGAATATGATCTACCTCCGTTCCACAATAAGGGATTCAAATTCTAGTGCTACTCTCTGGGCCATCCACCTTTATCCTTCATCGCGTTTGCCAAATTTATTTGTGTTCGCTTGTGTTTGTGAACCGTTCGTGAACACGCCCATTTCCTTAATGAACGAACACGAACATAAAAGCTCGTTCGGTAAGTGTTCATGAACTGTTCGTGAACACATTTATTTCCTTAACGAACGAACACGAACAAGGACTCGTTCGTGTTCGTTCGGTTCGTTTACAGCCTTAGGGGCGATAGTCAAATAATTCTCAATCAATTAAAAAAAGACTACTATAATTTTGGTCGAAAAAAAAAACAAAAACGATGATAAGACCGTAATTTTGGGTTCAGTACAAACTATAATTTTTCAGGACTAATGAGCGAGTGTTAGGCAGCTCCTTGACACGAAAAAAAAAAAAAAATTGAGTAAACCAATTAAAAAAAAAAACCTTTATAGTTTTGCTAAAAAAACTAAAACGATTGGAAAAATGTAATTTTTAACTGAGGGCGAAATCATAATTTTAATTCAGGGATAAAATCGTAAATTAAATGGACCAATGGGGGAGTGCCAGGAATCTGCCGGCATGACTATAATTTTACACTGGGGGCAAAATTGTAATTTCACCAGGAAAACAAACAAAAAACGATGCAGAAAATGTAAATATAAGTTGAGGGCAAAATCGTAACTTGGCTATGAGAAAAAACTAATGGCAAAACTATAAATTTATACGGGGCAAATTCGTAATTTTGAACCGAGGGCAAAATCGAAATTTTTAGCTGGGAGCAAAAGCGCTAATTTATTTTTAAGTGGGGGTAAAAACATAATTTTGAGCTGATGGCAAAATCGTATTTTTAAGGGAAAAAAACTAATGGCAAAACTGTAAATTGAAACGGGGCAAAATCGTAATTTTGAACCGGGGGCAAAATCGAAATATTTAACCGGGAGCAAAAGCGCAAATTTATTTTTAAGTGGGGGTGAAAACATATTTTTCAACTGATGGCAAAATCGTAATTTTAAAGCGGGATAAAATCGTAAATTTTTCGAGCCAATTGGAGAGTGTCAGGCAACACTATTCCCCCTACCGCCCATTTAATTCAATAGACGACAGGCACTATTGCCGACAACACTGTACTTTGTAGTTGTTGAAAATATATACAACTAAAGAATAGCATAATAGCATGAAGACTAAAAGCAATATCACGGATCTTTATCTTTTGCTTTTAGCAACAATAAAACTATTATAATTTATGTATGATATTTGCCAATTAATCAAAGTAACAAAGGACAGAAATACGGTACCGAAGATAATCAAATAAATAAACAAACAGGCACGTACTTCAAACCTCTCAGTCAAGTCACCAACTCCCTACTCGAACTTTTGAATAGATACCACAATTTCAACACGTATTAAAACATAAGAAGTTGAGCTAACATACCCAGTTTCTCAATAATTCCAACCAACTTATCTACTTTATCACTTTCCCCATGTTCTATATAAGTCTAGATCAACACAGGCATATATACAACCTCAAGAGAAACCACTTTCATAGTATCTTGTAACTGAAGCTTCTACCCTTTGGAACAACCATGGCAAATTCCCACCTCAATTCCTTCCTCGTGATACTAGTTACAGTCACTTTAGCATCAATAAATGGTGGAAACATCGTTGCTGAGGCGCGTAATCTATTGGAGGTACCCGAGTTTCCAAAGCCTCAAGTTCCAGAGATTCCGAAACCAACACTTCCTGACATTCCGAAGCCCAAACTTCCCGAGGTACCAAAACCTGAGGTCCCTGTGCTTCCAAAGCCTGAAATTCCCGAGCTTCCCAAGCCCACACTTCCTGAGTTTCCCAAGCCTACGTTTCCTGAGATTCCGAAGCCCACAATTCCAGAAGTTCCAAAGCCAGAGCTGCCAACACTTCCAAAACCAGAAGTACCAAAGGTGCCTGAATTCCATGATATCCCTAAGCCCACATTGCCAACAATACCTGGATTGCCCAAGGACCTTCCTCTACCTCATCCATAGAGATAGAGAACATCTTTTATGGAAGCTTGTGATGTGTTCACTTAGTTTTACTAGTATTAATACCATGATCTTCAGTGTTTCAGAGAGTTCGATGAAGGCTGATTGATTATTTCTGTGATTCCATTGTTTTGTTGTGTGATTATTTGTTTGTGTATCTTTTACTTCCTTAATATATTATATAAGTTTATTGCTGAATCTGTTAGATTTTATTGCATCAAATTTTTTCCATGTTTGATTATGAGAAAGTCCAACCATGATCAAACAATCATTGTGTCTACAAATGCAATGATGGTTTCAGATCCTTTTATGTTTACCAAAAAAAAACTATGCTAAATTAGTAAATTTGTTTTCCAAGTGTTTCTTTTCCTGATTTAAGATGGCATATTCATAGGCTAACATGCTATTTCTTGACATTGGAAATCATTAAACCTTACTTTTAAGTACACAAAATCAAGAGTAAAATGCGAAAATAGTACCTGAGTTTAGTTCACTTTTATCACTTCAGTCCAAAAATGAAATATTTTGTATCTGGCTCAGTGATGTTTCAGTTTTTGTTGTTATTTTTATCCAATTGCTAATCTCGGTTATAATTTTATGTTAACTTCTCATTTTTTTTGTCATTTTCCTCATTTAATTAAAATATATTATGGCATAAAATGACAATTATACCCTTCGTTTAAATGAAGAAACCGACAAAAGAGGAGAAGTTAACAGAAAATTTTAACCCAATTTGTCAATGTGGTGAAAAACTGAAAATGGCAACAAAAATGAAATATTAGAGACCTAGATACAAAAAGTTTCATTTTTAGATTGATCCTTGAAATGCTTATCTAAGGCCATGTGTAGTCATAACCCCCCTTTGTGGGCGTTATGCGACACGTGGCGCGTCACATGTGCGGGTGGGCGTTATGGGGCGTTATGCATTTAAGCCCGTAGTCATAAAGCCCCCACCTAATCATTACCTATTTAATAATTTTCAATTTTATTAATTAATATAAAAAAGAATGCTTGTTTGTGATTGGTCAGAAGTTTAAAAGGAAGATGCATAGCGGCGCTATTATCATCACGCCATTCAAGCCATCTCCGGCCATAGCGCCCTGCGTTTCGGTGTTCTTGGGCGTTTTCCGGCGCCATCTCCGGGCATGGCGCCCCACTACGGATAGCCTAAAGAAATGAACAGTCAAGTGGTGAACGTAAAAGTGGGAGACATCTCATGTGCTGTATCACCTTTTGTTGTATATCACATCAATTTTACAAACATATGGTAATGGATTTGCACCTATTAACATAGTCAAACTCACAGTTACCAAAAAAGTTGAACATTTAGTTTTGCACTTTAGCCTTTTGAGAACATGGATGAACAGAATAACATGCAGTTATGTAATCTAACTAATATAGATGTTTTCCCTTTAATTAACATATATATAGAGGCCGGTTATCATACAAATGCGCTTATCGTACATTACGTACGCTACAATCTCAGCCGTCAGATCATCTTCCGGCATTGAAATCGCATGTTGTTTTTTTATAACAATTTCGCATGTTGTTTTTTTAACATGCGATTTCATCAAAATTACCACATGCGAAATTGTTACAAAAAAACAACATGCTATTTCATCAAAATTATCACATGCGAAATTGTTACAAAAAACAACATGCGATTTCATCAAAAATTATCACATGCGAAATTGTTACAAAAAAACCAACATGCGATTTCAATGCGCGATAAAAGATCCGACGGCTGAGATTGGCGCGTACGTAATGTACGATAAGGGCATTTGTACAGTACTCTTTACCTATATATATATATATATATATATATATATATATATATATATGACAAAGATCCGTTAGGAACCACCCTTTATTGCAAGAACCGCGAGAACCAGTGTGAACACAAACAGTAATTCCTAAAAAAATCTAAAAAACACTCAATTTTTTTTTTACTATTTTTTTTGGAAAAATCGCTATATTTTGTTAATAAAAAAAATTCGAGTAACAGTTATCCATGTACATGTGCATATGTATCATTTCTTTGTCAAATTACGTAATTCATTACAAATAATAATCAATTGCACTTTCATTTACACTACCACGTGTAATACACTACTTTTTACGTTAACAATATTAGAAATGCACATGTGCATCTATATGTATCAACATGAAATAAGGTGTTTTGATACACTACTTTCTCTTTCATCTATCATTCCATCCATAATACACAAACATGCACACGTGCATTTTTGTCATTTCTTTGACAAATTCCGTAATTCATTACACATATTAGACAATTGCACTTTCATTTACACTACCGTATGTAATACACTACTTTTTACATTACCAATATTATAAATGCACATGTGCATTTATATGTATCAACATAAAATAAGGTGTTTTGGTACACAACTTTGAATACACTTTCCGTTTCATCTATCATACCATCCATAATACACTACCATTACCTCCTACCATCCATAATACAATACCATTACCTCCTACCATCCATAAGACAATATCATTAACAATATTTTCACTTTATTACATGTATGTAAACACCATTTATACCATCCAATCAACATATTACATCATAAATTGACAACTATAACCAAATCATCAACCACTAGATATAACTAACCAAAAAACATGTATATGGGCCTACTTCTCCATTCAAAATCACAAACTTTTTGTACCAAAACACGTTATATTATGGTTATATCTAATGATGCACATGTGCATTTTGAATATTGGTAATGTAAAAAGTAGTGTATTACTAATGTTATTGTAAATTAAAGTGCAATTGTCTATTCCTGATAACGTATTACCGAATATGTCGAAGTAATGATACATATGCACATGTGCATGGATAACTATTACTCGAAAAAAAAAATTATGGTAACGAAATATAGCGATATTTTTAAAAAAAATATTAAAAAAAAATTTGAGTGCTTTTTTTATTTTTTATTTTTGTAGATTTTATTTTGTGTTCACAATGGTTCTCACGGTTCTCGCAATAAGGGTGGTTTTCGCATGAACCTTACCCTATATATATATATATATATATAGAGAGAGAGAGAGAGAGAGAGAGAAAGGTTAACGTATAAAACTGCTTAACGTACATAACGTACGCGACGGCTTAACAACATGCGTGATTAAGTTTATAACGTGCGTGATTATATATTGAACAAATTACCATGCGTGATTACATACATGTATGCGTAATAATGCACAAAACCTGCTCCCATGCGTGATTAGGTTTCCATTTATAACTTGCATGATTTTCAAATGCACTTGTGTAATTTTGTCGCGTACGTTTTGTAGGTTAAGCCGTAATGTACATTATACTTTCTCTCTCTCTATATATATATATATATATATATATATATATGGGAAGATTCATTGGGGAACACTAAAAAAGTGGGGAACAGCGGGGAACCGACTCAAACGAACTCCGATTGGACTCATTCCAGCAGCGTTGGAACCGGCTCATCGAACCCTAACTAGGATCTCTTAACCCTAAACCCTAATCCTAACTCCTAAACTCTAAACCCTAAAGCTAAAAAATAAGGCTTAAACCTAAGCTAAGCTGTAAAATCTAAACTATAAACCCTAAAACCTAAACCCTAAAGGCTAAACCTAAAGCTAAACCCTAAAGCTAAACGCTAATCCCTAAAGCTAAACCCTAAAAGCCAAACCCTAATATATTTAGGGTTTAGGGGTTATGATTTAGGGTTTAGGGTTAAGAGATCCTACTTAGGGTTCGACGAGCCGGTTCCAACGCCGCTGGAATGAGTCCAATCAGAGCTCGTTTGAGTCGGTTCCCCACTGTTCCCCACATTTTTAGTGTTCCCCAATGAACCACACACACACTATATATATATATATATATATATATATATATATATATATATATATATAGGGTTAGGATTTAGAGAAAATGTGTTGGCGCAGTAATGTCTATCGCCTCCGTCAATACGAATCGTAGCGGAAACAGTTTAATCCTAGGCTTTATATTGTAATAAGTGGAGAAAAAGGCAAGGTGGAAATATAGTAATTAATGAGAAATCTCATTAAAGCCGTGGCCTATAAATAGGAGGCTTATGCCTTAGAGTTAAAGACTTTTGCCAATTGGAGCTTTGAAGAGCTTGAGATCTAGAGAGAGAGTCTAGAGAGAGAAAGTTCATTATACGTGATTCAAGGTGCTGTACGTTATCAGATTTTCAATAGAATCACCGATTATATTACATCTCGTGTGTTCGGTCACGTTTGTGTACGGATTTCGCACGTCACACATTCGGTTCGCAATTGTTACGGAGTCAAAACTGGTCCTAACAAGTGGTATCAGAGCAGGAGCTCGATTGCACGGATAATTCACACAGATTCGTACAGGATTTCATCGAATTCAGATCCAATTTGCATCAGATTTGATCTATTTCTTCATCTTTTTCATATTCTTCACGTTTTCAACAGAAAATTGCAAAATTAAACGACTTTTTACGGATAAAATGGATCGATTTTCACATATAACAAGCGAAACTCTGTTTTAAACAATCCTTGAAAGAATCAGACCCTAATTCAGCCTAAAAGTTGATCAATTTGTCAAAAAACTGTCCGATCGTTCGACAATATCATCAATTCGCACGAATTGGTCCTCCACTTCGCATCAAGTTATCCCGTTCGTTTGAATTAACAACCAGCTCGCATGAAATTCGTCCAATTCGTTTGAAATACCTTTCAATTCGCACGAAGTCGCACTGTTTAAACACTCAGGTCGCACGAGTTGATTGTTCCAGTTTGTACGGTTTGCAGTTTGTGACCAGGTCGCTTGGAATTTGTCTTAGGTCGTTCGGATTGGTTAACAGGTCACCAGATCGTGTCTAATTTGTCTTCAATTCGCACGTAGTGGGTATAAGTTCTTCAGATCGCTTGAAAGTTCATTCATTTCGTACGAAGTGAGGTCAAGGTGTTAAGAGGTGAACCAGTTCGTACGTAGTAGATTCAATTCGTTTGAAAGTGACCCCAGTTCGCTTAAAATTCATTAGGTCGTTTTAAGTGTGATCAGTTTGCTTGAAAAGCATCAGTTTGTTTGAGTTTTGAACCAGTTCCTATGGATTGAATGTCTCCAGGTCGTTTGATAATCAGAACCAGTTCGCACGAATTGAATTCTAAGTTGGCCACTCGATCGGACAGCGTTGTCATCCGATTATTGTCAATGTTGACTTTTGTTGACTTACTCGATCGGATACCCGTCCTATTCAGCAGTTTGATAATTTTTAAATCTAATCACTGTTGTTTGTTAGATTC
Organism: Helianthus tuberosus; assembly: GCA_030545235.1. Classification (NCBI taxonomy): domain Eukaryota; kingdom Viridiplantae; phylum Streptophyta; class Magnoliopsida; order Asterales; family Asteraceae; genus Helianthus; species Helianthus tuberosus. The sequence goes on along the minus strand of CM060365.1, from coordinate 106,066,451 downwards.
AGGAGATTCGAAATGATTCAAGAAGATAAAATCATGGCTGAAATAAAGGAGAAAACTCGAGAAGAAATTCTAAGTGAGAAGACTGAAAGAGAAATATTCTTTACTAGGTGCAGAATTGAGAAAATGCAGGAAGAGTATGAAGATGCTATAAGAAATAAAAGATGGGACAAGAAGCGAGAATGTTATGTCAACAGAGATGGTGAACCTGTTGTCCACAGGAGGGACATAGTTCATGATGATGTTCTTTTAGCAATTCCTCGATCCGGCGAATACTATTCAAATGTTGAAAAAGATAAAACATATGTGAAAAGGTTGGATAAAATCATAAGAGATGCCATGACATCAAGTTTAAGGAAGAGGGATGAAGAAAGAATGAAGAAGAACGTTGAGAATTTGGTTGATAATTTGAAGAAGGTCGCTGAGGAAGTCAAAGTTAAAGCTGTTAAAGAGGAAGATGTGAAGGTAGAAAAGGTTGAGAAAGTTGTTACCAAAGAACAGCAGTTTGATGAGATGAAGAAGAAAGAAGAAGAAGAAGTAGTGAAAAATGAGAGTTTGGAAGTTGCTGGTGATGTTGGTGATGAAGTTGATGTTGAAGAAAAACAAAAGAAAATTGCTGATCAGACAGAAACTGTAGCAAACACCGAGGTGCCAATCACTAAGGTAAAATATAATTCTGAAGTCTTAAATGAAACTGTTGAACAGTGCAAGAAATGCATGGAAACGTGTAGTGCTTGTACTGAAAAAGATGAAAAATTCAGAACAAGAGATCTTGAATTCAATAAAATCGAAGAAGTTTTCAAAAATAAATGCAAAGAAATGTTAGAAAATGAAAAGATTTTGAAAGACAATGATGAAAAACTTTCAGAAAAATGTAAAAGTTTAGAAAAAGAAAATGAAATTTTAAAAGAAAAAGTTTCGAAAATGACAGAAGAATGTGTTCAAAAAGAAAATGCATGTCAAGAAATGAAAAAGAATATTGTTATGGCTCAATTTTTAAGCATACATATCTTGAACTATATCCTGCTTTTAATTGTTTATCTGTGATCAGGATACTGGATGGGGATATCGCTAACATCTTGGGTGATATCCTGAGGTATATCGAATTAATCACGTGCAGGTTAAAGACTGGGACTTGCCAACGGTCAAGTGGACTCCATCTCCTCAAGACTCGGGCGTATTTGTTAAAGGAGAGACGTTGAACCCGAAAGACCAGGTCTACAACGTTCGGCTAAGGAATATTCGTTGGATCCCGGTTATGTAGGATAGTTAGTTACATTTGTTTTACTATAAATAGATGAGGGCGGATCAGATTAAGGCACGATGCAACTTTCACACACTCTCAAACACTTTCTCTCTAGCTCATTGCAAACACTACACACAACACTTGTATTCGAAATTACATTGTAACACATAGTCGATCCGCACCACATCCTGCATTGTATCCTGATATTTGAAGCAATAGAAGAACAAGGCAGCTGCGATTGTCAGCTCCCGAGGTTTTATGTCGGCGATCTAGATTGATCAAGGGCTTTCCTCGTACATCACGTGTCAACCTTTACTTTTTTGCTCATTGTTTGATCATAAATACAGCTCTATATCCTGAGCCGTATCCTGAAACTGTTTTCATATCTAATTTGGTTAACACATTTTTCACGCATAATTTTAGCACACTACCTCACTTAACTAATTTGATCACTTAATTGCTTAGGTAATTTTTGACCAAAACAATTTGGCGCCCACCGTGGGGCAAGTGGTGCTACTTTTACTAAAAATATTTGTAAAATCATTAATCGGTTTTCTATTTTCAAAACTTTTTGCCACATTGTTTACAATGGCCTCAAGATCAAACTTTCTGCTGCAAGCTCTGCTACTACCGGTTCGGTGCTTCCACCACCTCCTCCAAGGATGCCATTTTCTTCACAATCTCAAGATGTTATCCCTACTCGGAGTGTTCAGGGATCTGCTCCCGTTTTAGCCTCTAATGATGAAATTCTGACTTTATTTGGAAGTGTGCAGGAACAAATGTGGCAGCAACAGGAGACTAACCAAATTCTGACTTTCTCAGAATCATACCCCTGAGATACCCTCTTCGGTCAGGATGTCGACTGTGAGGAGTTTAGGATATGCTTCAGGATATGGCCAAAATCCTCAGACCGGTAATGTGTCAAATAATAATATTCTTGCTACTAACGATAATGGCTCTTTGCAGGATGCAGGTATGACGTCAACATTTACCCGGGAGCTCCAAAAATTGAAGGACATGATATCCAGCGTACCTGGAGTGGCCCAGCCAATTCCGGAAGTATCCCAAGACAGCCACAGGATATCCCACTTTGCATATCCTATCTGTGATGCTGAAATACCAAAAAGATTCCAGACTCCCAACATGAAACTGTATGACGGGACTACAGATCCTGAGGAGTGTATTGCCCAGTATAGGGAACGGATGGAAATCAATCCTATCCCTCCAGATCTCAAGGAAGCATGCTTATGCAAGGGATTTGGTTCTACCCTGACAGGATCAGCCTTAAAATGGCTGTTAAACTTCCCTCCTCACTCAATTACTTCGTTTGCTCATTTGGTTAATTTATTTAACAGTCAATTTTCTTGTAGTCGGAGTTTTGAGAAACTAACCAGTGATCTTTACAGGATAACTCAAGGGCCTCAGGAATCCTTGAGGGATTATGTGAACAAATTCAGTCGAGAATCCTTGGATATCCCACATCTTGATATTGCAACAGCTGTGCAAGCTTTTAAGATGGGGTTACAAAAGGATTCTCAGTTTTATCAGGATCTTGTAATGAATCCCTGCAGGAATCTTGACGAAGCTCGTAACAGGGCTTTGAGATATATCCGTTTGGAAGATGACAAGAAGATGCAGGAGAGGATGAATTCTACCTCAACCTATGAATCAACTAACAGGAAATCAGAATCCTCATATAAGCCATATCGCTCCAAGCCATATGGCAGAAACGATAACAAGAAAGTGAATGCCGTTGAAGACGAGGATCCTGAAGAATATCCTGACTTATCTGAATACTGCTTTTCTGTTAATATACCTGAGTTAATGTATGCTATGCAGGGTTTAGGGGGCAAAGCTAGGTGGCCTCGAAAGAACCAGCAGAAAGCTGATTGGAAGGATAAATCCAAATGGTGTGCCTTCCACGAAGACTTCGGACATATGACCGAGGATTGCATTGCTTTAAGGAAAGAAATAAGTTACCTGTTAAGCAAAGGGTATCTGAAGGACTTGCTGGGAAAAAAGAAGAATAAAGGTCAGGATCCCGAGAAGGATCCTGAACGAGCAGCATCACCCCCAGCAGATGCCAAGATAATTAACTTTATTTCAGGAGGATCCGATATTTATGGAACTTCGTATTCGGCGGCCAAGAGACATGCAAAGGAAGCTAAGAGTGAGAGGGGAGACAGACCAGTCAGGATGACTACCCTCACAACTGATAAAGTGATCACTCTCGATAGTGATGACAGGGATACTGTTCAGGATCCTCACCATGATGCTTTGGTAATAACATTATATGTGGCTAACCATTTTGTACGCAGGATACTGGTAGACAACGGTAGTTCTGTCAATATAATTCAGCTGGAAACATTGAAGAGGATGAATGTATCTCTGATGGACATTACTTCGAAGTCCACTGTGCTCGATGGTTTCAGTGGAGAAGCTAGGAATATCGTAGGGGAGATAAAGTTACCAGTATATGTTGAAGGGGTCAACTCGATACAACGCTTCTGTGTGATGGACTCCTTATCCTGCTATAACATCATACTGGGAAGACCATGGATTCACGATATGAAGGCTGTGCCATCAACATATCACCAATGCATCAAGATCCCTACCCCTTGGGGAGTTGTCAAGGTTGAAAATGATCAGCAAGAAGCGAAAGAATGCTACTCATCCTCAATGAAATCCTCAACTAAGCCTAGTACAGCATAGCAATTAAAGATGCGGGCACAGGATATCGTGGAGGATTCGGAGCAGGATGTGAAGAGAATTATCCTGGATCAGGATAATCCTGATATCTCGGTGCTCGTAGGAACCAATATCCCTCAGGATATTGAAGAGCAGTTAACTAACTTTTTGAAATGCAGGATGTCAACGTTTGCATGGAAGCATGAGGATATGGCAGGCATATCCAAAGACATTATCACTCACAAGCTTGGAATTGACAAATCATTCAAGTCTGTTCAGCAAAAAAGAAGAAAATTTGCTCCTGAGCGGAATGCGATTATCCAAGAGGAAGTTGAAAGATTGTTGAAGTCCAGGATGATCAGAGAAGTCAAGTTTCAAAGATGGCTAGCAAACGTAGTTGTGGTACAGAAGAAAAACGGGAAATGGAGAGTCTGTGTAGACTACACGGACTTGAACAAGGCTTGTCCTAAAGACCCATTTCCTCTCCCTCATATCGATGCAATGGTGGATGCTACTGCTGGACATGAAATGTTAACGTTCATGGACGCATCCTCAGGATTTCAGCATATTCAAGTGGAGCCTTCGGATCAGGAGGATACTGCTTTCATGACACCAACAGGTATATATTGCTATACTGCCATGCCTTTCGGTTTGAAAAATGATGGTGCAACATACCAGAGATTAGTAAACATGATGTTCAAAGATAAGCTGGGGGACACCATGGAGGTATATATTGACGATATGGTGGTGAAATCTAAAAAGGCTGAGGATCACCTCCAGGATCTCAAGGGAGCATTTGATATCCTGGATCAGTATAACATGAAGCTGAATCCTGCTAAGTGCCATTTCGGAGTGGGGGCAGGAAAGTTTCTTGGATGTATGGTGACAAAAAGGGGGATAGAAGCAAGCCCAGAACAGATCAAAGCTATCCTAGATATAAAATCACCCTTAAATATGAAGGACGTACATAGGTTAACAGGCCGAGTAGCAGCTTTGAATAGATTTATTTCAAGATCCTCGGAAAAATGCAAGGAATTCTATGATATCCTCAAGAAGAATAGGAAATTTGAATGGGGAGTAAAGCATGAAGCACCCTTGCAGGATTTGAAGCGATATCTCTCAACTACACCTCTATTGATGAAGCCTGAAAATGGTGAACCACTATCCCTATACCTCGCTGTATCAGGGAATGCTGTAAGTGCCGTTCTTGTAAAAGACCATGAAGGTCAACAATATCCTGTTTATTATGATAGTAAAAGTTTGTTAGATGCTGAAACTAGGTATTCTCATTTAGAAAAATTGATCTTAGCTCTGGTTATGGCATCGACAAAGCTTAGACATTATTTTGAGACACATAGGATCCATGTTAAAACGAATTATCCTGTCAAAAATGTGCTTAGGAAACCAGAGATGTCAGGCAGGATGGCCAAGTGGTCAGTAAAGTTAAGTGCTTATGATTTAGTGTATGAACCTAGAAATGCCATAAAGTCTCAGGCTTTAGCTGACTTTGTGGCTGATTTCAGTAGTGACATTCAGGACGAGGTAGACCTAGAAGTTCAACAGTTAGGAGAATCTTCAGGATCCTGGACGTTATATACTGATGGTGCATCCAATATAAGAGGTGTAGGCTTAGGTATACTACTAAAATCGCCACAGGGGGACATATTACCCCAGGCTATTAGGTGTGAATTTCCTGCTACTAATACTGAGGCAGAATATGAAGCTTTAATTGCAGGATTAGAATCGGCTAAAAATATGAGTATCAAGAACATGCAAGTATATGTTGACTCCTTGTTAATTACTAACCATTTTAATGGATCCTATGCAGTTAAGGGTGAGAAATTAATCGAATACCTCGATATTCTCAAAAAATTAGCAGGATATTTCGATGTTTTTACACTTGAACAGGTACCAAGGGAGGATAATGCTGAAGCAGATGCCTTAGCAAATCTGGGATCATCGATCAGGATACCAGAAGGAACCCAAATACCAATATTACATGTCTTGTATCCTACAACGAATCCTCGGGATAAAGAAGTAGCGGGTATTCAGGATCCTGGAGCAGAGTATCCTGAACAGGATCCTAAGTCCTGGACGGCTCCAATCATGAGATATCTCAAAGAAGGACACATCCCCGGAAATGAAAATCCTAAGGCATTTAGGATGAAGGTATCATGATTCACTATTATAAATAATGTTTTATACAAGAAATCTCTTGCAGGACCGTATTTGAGGTGCTTGGAGGATCCTGAAGCCAAAGAAGTACTTCAGGATATACATGAAGGGGATTGTGGTAACCATACTGGGGGCAGGTCATTATTCTCAAAAGTATTAAGGACAGGATATTATTGGCCGACAATGAAAAAAGATGCCACAGAATATGCCCGAAGATGTGACGCATGTCAAAGACATAGTAACATATTACATCAGCCTGCTGAACCGTTGTATCCTATTGTTTCCCCTTGGCTGTTTATGAAGTGGGGTATGGATATAGTGGGAAAGCTTCCAAAGGCTCCAGGAGGAAAGGTTTTCATGTTGGCAATGACGGATTATTTCTCCAAGTGGGTCGAAGCAGAAGCATTCGTTCAAGTTAGAGATCAAGAAGTAGTATCCTTCATAAAGAGAAATATCCTGACCAGATTTGGAGTACCAGCCGAGATAATCTGTGACAATGGTTCTCAGTTTATAAGCAAGGGAACTACTAACTTTTGCAAGAGTTGGGGAATCAAAATGATAACATCTACTCTGGTACATCCTCAAGCGAACGGACAAGCAGAATCCTCGAACAAGATAATTGTCAATAACTTAAAGAAGAGACTTGGAGCCAAAAAAGGAAGATGGGCAGAAGAATTACCCTTTGTTTTGTGGGCTGATAGGACAACGGTAAAGAATGCAACAGGCCAAACCCCATTTTCCTTGGTATTTGGAGCAGAAGCAATGATTCCAACGGAAATGGCAATACCTACTGCAAGATCTACCCTACGGGATCCTGAACAGAATCCTGAAGCCTTATGTCAAGATCTGGATACTATTGATGAGACAAGAGATGCAGCAAGGCTGAGGATGGAAGCATATCAACAAAGAATATCCAGAGCATATAACAAGAATATTAGGACCAGAAGATTTAAGGTTGTAGATTGGGTGTTAAGAAAGGCTTTTCAGAATACTACTAATCCTGCCGATGGCAAGCTAGCTCCAAAATGGGAAGGACCATATGAAGTTGAATCAGAAGCAGGGAGAGGAGCATATAGACTCAAGAATATGGAAGGGGATATGCTACCGAGATCTTGGAATGCTATATACCTTAAGCTTTATTTCAAGTGAGTTTAGAATTTAATTTCTAACTCAGGATGGTATGAACTCTATCTTTTTTAAATATGTTTGGTTTAATTTATTCTTTGAAACCCAATACTAACTTAAGCATCGGAGGGGTGTTAGCCAAGCTAACACCCACCTTAGTTCAAGGATGTTTTGCAGTATATGCTTCGGGATAGAGCTCCAGGATGCTCACTCAGGATACTTCAGAAGATTAGAGGATTGGCCCCCTCTCTCACGTACAAGGGATCCTGATCCCTTCACAGGTTTAAAGGTATTCACCTTTTTCCGAATTGGGTTTAAACACTCCGCCTGGAGCACAAGTTATTCAGGGATAGTTCAAGGTGGCGGGACCAGCCCATGTGAAAGTGGCTGACAATTTCGTTACTGTTGGCTATATCCTAAATCCTAAAGGTATATGAGGATTGATCACCCTCTCTCACGAAAGGGTATTTTCATACTCTCTAAGGTTTAAAGGTTTTCACCTTTCTAAGTCTTGGAGTTTATACACTCCCGCCTGTAGCGCACGAAAATTTGGGATTTTCCCCAGGATACAAGGAGTTTATTTCCAGAACATTCTTGGGTTTTACCCCTGTAACATGAAAAATTGTCTATACAATGGGAACTGATATCCAGAAGGTTTCTAAGTATTTGAAGACATTGTACACAGGGGACATTCCTACTAAAGCAATGGTATAAAGCACAAAGGATGAGGCTCGGAACTAGTGCACTAAGTGTCTCGGACAGGGGACATCTTCATTGGAAAAGTTGCAAAGGGATTGAGGTTTGATAATAGGATTGCACTCTATTCCTGGTATGATCTTTCCTTTGTAAACATCGTTTAAGTTTTTGACAATACTAGGTTTGGTAAAGGGTTAAACATCTTGATTAGGATCAATTCTCGGGATATATTCTCAAAATATATTTTCAAAATACTTTTCGGGATATTTGATTAAGATATTTGAAACTAATACCAGTTTGAAACTTTGATCATTTAAGTATTGTCAAAACAGGTTTTGAAAAAGTGGACTGTTTTTCACTCTTTAAAAAAGCTTTCTACAAAGTTGAAGGAATGTTTAGAAGTTCTATCTAATAAAATTTTTTTATTATATATCATTGAGCATATTGATCAGGATATTTTTGAAAGATAATTGTACGAAATTTTGTAAAGCAGAGATCTGTACTAAGAAAGACGGAAGATAATAGCAAGAAATATGAAAGATGAAATTATTTGAAACAATCAGTACTAGTTGATAACCGAAGGTTTCATCCTGAAACCCAGGACCCGTCCACCTTCGGCTATCAAATTGTTTTGATGCAGAAATAAAAATTGTTCATAAGACATAAAATTGTTCAAACAATTTAAAGGAAATAAGCTTTAGGGGGCAGTGCCTTCTTCGTCCATAATAATTTCAGCAGCGTCCGTCTTGACATCCGCCTCAGCATCCTTCTCAGCATCGGTTGCTTTTTCAACTGCTTTGGAAGATTCTTCGGCAGCTGGTTTGGAAGAAGTACCGCCGAGGTTCTTTAGCTTGGTTTCCCAGGCACCAACATCCCAAGAAGGGCATTCAAAACCTAATATTTTGGCTTCATGGGCCATCTTCAACCTGGCTTGAAGGAGAGAAATGACGACGGAACTCTTGAGGCTTTCCCGGTAGCTGACCATATCCCGTTCATGTTGCACATGGGTAGCTTCAAGATCGGCTTGGGCTTGAAGAGTAGCTTTGTTGAGAGCAGTCTGGTGTTCTTGAATCATAGCTTTGAACTTCTCCTCGTAATGACGAGATTTGGCGGCTGCAATCATGCCTTGATCGGAGATTGTGACTTCTGCTTCCTTTAGCTTGGATTCAAGTGTCTTGTTAAGCCTGCAGGATTCTTGATATAGGTGAACCAGACGCTCAAGACCCTGCGAAAGTAAGAGGACAGGTATTAATATTGATAAATCTTTGTAAATGATGTAAGCTTCAGGATGTAATTTGAATACTAACCTGGTTAAGAAAGGAAGTCATAAACCCGCTAGCTTCAATGAACCCGTGCTTCTCATAAGGAAATGTGTCAGAAATGACAGGGGAATCAGGCTCCTTCCTTTTACGGGAACTTGAACTCCGGGGCTTGGTAGCCGGTGAAGGTTTGGGAATGATGATGGCTTTGGAACTGCTGGGTTTAGATGAGGCTGTGGCTTTGGGACTAGGTTCCTTCTTGATCTGAACCTGATCAGAATAGCTGTCCAACTCGTCAAGGTCAAAGAATTCAGGGATTTTTGCCGACATTTCAGATGACGAGTATTGACTGGAACTCGGGACGTGTGTGGTGAAACTCCTGTCTATTGCAGGTGATTGGTAAACAGTGTTGATTCTTTCCTCTGATTCAGCGGTGGGGGGAGCTACTTCCTTGAAATTCACTGCATAAGGATCAAAAAGAAGGATATTAGTAGGAGATAAAAACCTAACGGTCCATGAGAATATTTATGACCCTACCGGTGGTTAACCACTCCACCGGAAGGCTGGCACCCTCAGCAATGGAGTCTCGTTTGACAAAGAAAAATTTGCGTTGCCATCCGTCTTCGTTTTTGGTGGCTTTAAGAATAAGGGGTTTGCTAGAGGTCGAGAAAAGCAAGAACCGGCTAGAGCCGTGGGATCGGAGACGATAAGCAATAGGCAGATCCTCGATGCAGAGGTCGGGGCAATGAAGGTTTTTGATTTGGTTAAGTACGATTAATACTCTCCAAACCATGGGCATGGTTTGAGCAAAAGAGATGCCGGTGGTTCGGAAGAATTGCATCATGAATTCGGGAAAAGGGTATCGAAGACCTAGCGAAAAAGGGTATGCTAGAAAGCAAACCCAATCAGCGGAAGAAACATCCGATCGAATTGACCGATCGAACGGTCTAAAGACAGTGTTATCAGGGAAAGCACCGGAAGCTCTCAAAGCCGCAATGTCTGCGTTGTCAAAAGCACAGACCTCCTTTTCGGGATTTTTGAGGAGATTCTGTTGGGTGAAGGTCTCGGCAGCCATCACGAATAAGAAAAATTGACAGAAAGAAAAGGAGAAATGGGGAATTACCTGGAGGCTCTGTTGGAGATATCTTCTTTTCAAACAAGAAGAGAGAAGATATAGGGGCATTGTGGATCTCCATTGAGCAAAAAGCGTGTTGGAGGTTATGATGTGATCTTGACCGTCGCTTCATTTTAAATGCCTTGAATTATGGGATAAGACTTTTAAAATATATCCGTTGGATTGGTATACCAACTGATATATTTTGGGGACAATTGTTATGGCTCAATTTTTAAGCATACATATCTTGAACTATATCGTGCTTTTAATTGTTTATCTGTGATCAGGATACTGGACGGGGATATTGCTAACATCTTGGGTGATATCCTGAGGTATATCGAATTAATCACGTGCAGGTTAAAGACTGGGACTTGCCAACGGTCAAGTGGACTCCATCTCCTCAAGACTCGGGCGTATTTGTTAAAGGAGAGACGTTGAACCCGAAAGACCAGGTCTACAACGTTCGGCTAAGGAATATTCGTTGGATCCCGGTTATGTAGGATAGTTAGTTACATTTGTTTTACTATAAATAGATGAGGGCGGATCAGATTAAGGCACGATGCAACTTTCACACACTCTCAAACACTTTCTCTCTAGCTCATTGCAAACACTACACACAACACTTGTATTCGAAATTACATTGTAACACATAGTCGATCCGCACCACAACCTGCACTGTATCATGATATTTGAAGCAATAGAAGAACAAGGTAGCTGCGATTGTCAGCTCCCGAGGTTTTATGCCGGCGATCTAGATTGATCAAGGGCTTTCCTCGTACATCACGTGTCAACCTTTACTTTTTTGCTCATTGTTTGATCATAGATACAGCTCTATATCCTGAGCCGTATCCTGAAACTGTTTTCATATCTAATTTGGTTAACACATTTTTCACACATAATTTTAGCACACTACCTCACTTAACTAATTTGATCACTTAATTGCTTAGGTAATTTTTGACCAAAACAAATATGATTCAATAAAATTGGCTTATCACATTACAAAAGAGTCATATGAAAATGTGAAGAGTCAAATGAAACTTGTTCAATCTAGATTGAGATACTGTTCTGAAACAACTGATACGCTTAAGTGGCAGTATTCAATAAAGCAACAAGTTGTCAATTCTTACATTGAGGATGTTGCTAAGCTAAAGCATCAAATAGCTGATTTAGAACAAGATAACAACAAGTTACATAGTTATCATGCATCATCATATGTGCTTGAAAGAATTTTCAATCTAAAACCGGATGGTAAAGATTCTAAGCAAAACAAGAAAGGTATTGGCTCAGAGTTTCATCAAGTTCCACCTTTATGATGATGAGAAGGTCGAAAAAGCTTTAAACATGGTAGATCAATTGCCAGATAACATTGACGTAACCTATTCCAAATCTGATGATTCAAGTGATTCAGAGGTGGTAGGTAAGGTCGTTGAAAGTGTGTTGAAAGAAGAGTCGGTTGAAACAGGTAAATCTGAATCACAGGATGAAAATGAAGGTAGTTTTCATGAAGAATATCTGAAAAACTCAAAATCTGAGAAAAATTTGAATGATGATTCAAAAGGATTGGTTTATACTATGATTAGATCGGACAAATTATTCTTAGATATTGTATTCCCGATTCAGAATGTGATTTCAGAAAAGATTGACAAAGTTTTCAAAATGGTTGAGATTAAAAAATCTGAGATTCCAAAGTTTGCTGGAAATGGTCACAAAACTTTTTATAACAAACCTGGTTACAAAAAGAAAAACATGAAGGCTGGGTTGGGTTATAAAAAGAAACAAAATTGGAAACGAAATGAAATGCCAAATTATCAGGCAAAAATGAATTTTGTTCACAGAACAAGTTCCGAACAAGAGAAAGAACTCCAATTTAGACGACAGTCTAATGAAGAGTTCTATGCTCAAAAGAAAACGCAACAACAACAGGTCAAAGATGTCTCAAAGAGAACATGTTTTAAATGTGATCAAACTGGACATCTTGCACGCAAGTGTCCAAAATCTGAAACCTGTTGATGTTGAGACGAAAAAGAAGTCTGAAGATGTTGAGAAACAGAAATCTGAGGATGTGAAACAAAGGTCAACCAGATTTGATTCAAACCAAACTTGGAGGTACAATACAAACAAGTTTGTTTCAAATCAAACTTGGAAATCAAACCCGAATAGGTCCGATTCTAGACAGACCTGGAATTCTCACACACCCAGATTTAGAAAAACACAAAGTTGGAAAACATTTGTCGATGCAACAAAACCAAATCAGTTTTGGAAAACAAAAGTTGTTGAAAATCAAAATGTTCAAAAGGATTCACATTTTTACAAAAGAGATACTCCAAAAGGTCAAACGTGGTCTGTTAAGAAACAAATGACTTCGGTAAATAAAGAAAAAGATGATGTTAAAATTGAAAAAGTCTTTGTACAAAATGACAAAGATTTTCCGAAGTTGAATGAAACATATTGTGTTGAAATGCCTAAGGTCAAACAGACCTGGGCTAAATTGTTCAAGTAATTGAATAGTTTGAATGTGCAGGTGCTTCCGAAGAATTTTGAATGTCAACAAGAAGAATGTAGGAGCAGCCTGGCACGAAAGGAAGAGGCTGCTGGTCCCTGCTACTGTTGAACAGGGAGTTTGATTTCTGTATATAAATAAACATTATTTCAAAAACCCTAAAAATTTAAAAATTTAAAAACCAAAAATATGTTTTTATTTTGTCAAAAATTTGAAAAATCAAAAATATGTTTGTTTTTAAATTTGTCAAAAAAACAAAAATTCCAAAAATATGTTGAGTGAATATGCCGAAACCCTCACGGCGGAACAAACATAATTAATTTCACAAGATTGAAAAACGGTTTTCAAACTGTAAAATATCAATGTGTTGTAAATCATGGGGGTACGTTATATTTTCTGCAAAACAGAGCATGAGATGCAGAAAATGGATGGCGAGACAATGCTATCTACATCGGTTTGTCAAATTTTCTTTAAATGGTTTTGCATTTTAGGGGGAGTAAGAAATTGTGAGAATATCCAAAAACATTAGAAAATTTGAAAAAGGCAAAAACATGATAAAATTCAAAAAATGAGTTTTGTATAAAAAGAGGAAATGATAGTACACCAGTAGACAATCATAGTACGCTAAAGAAATGGAAAGTCAAATGTGATAAACGGTCTCACTGATGATATGCCAGTAGGTTTTTACACGCTTAGTAGATTGTTTTCGAGATATAAACCTAAATATCAATACTTACTTATCTCGTGGGGAACATCTCTCGGATATATGGGTAACCCCCGAAATCTTGTTTGAAGGGTTTTCTATTTCTGACATACTAGGTCTTTGTACGTGACGATATCTGGGGTATTATACCGGGACTTCTGATTTTGCGGGAGCAATAGCCTAGTCCTCGTATAATACTTTACACTGCTTTAATCTTAAAGCTCACCCTCAGCATAAAAAATAATGAAACATTGAAAAATGATAATCATGTGTTGTTGAAAAGAAGATCCCAAAGGGGGACCCACCTAAAGTCGAGCCATCATCTCTCTGATTTTGCGGAAGCAATAGCCTGAGCTCTCATGGCCTCGCATTCACCCCTTACAGATATCATTAGTGTACATTCACCTGTAAGACTGAATATAGGAGTCTGGATACGGGAGTATATTCTGAGGTGGTACACGCGAATAAGTTTAAGTCCTTAAAACACTAATTCGTATCTTGAATCAATTGAACTTTGTGTGAAAATTTTAGTGGATCAGTATACTGACAATCTAAGTGAATCGTTTAGAACTTAAAGTGTTTAAAGCTCAACGGTACTAGTGATTTGTCATAAACTGATATGATCCTCTGACACGAACTCAATCAAAAATATTGTCTATAAATATGTTTGTAAATATTTCTTTACTGCTTTATGTTTCAGAAAATTACAAAAAGATTTTGATTTCACTTTATTTTCGACAACCGATATTAGAGAGCTGAGTTTCAAAATCTAAGTATGCTGATCATGTTTCTGAAAATAAAACAAGTTCGTTAACTTGAAACTTGAAGCTTTTAAAAATAAAAAAAAACAGTTTGTGATATCTCCAAGGTCATTAATTTGGACTTGGATGATTTACTGTGAGAGATTTGGATGCTTAAACTGTTATAATCTATTGAAAAGAGCCAGTTTCAAATCATATTCGCTAAAATTGCCAAATCAACGAAGATTGTTGATAGGGGGAGAGTATCAAGTATTTCTAGATATATTCATATTATTATATCTTAAAGCCAGGATCTTGATTTAGAAAGTTTAATAGAGCCAGGTTATGATTCCTGGAAAATCGAAATTGCTTTCATTGTTGAAATGTTTTAGCTTATGTTAAGAGAGCCAGGATTTTCAATCCTGGATGTTCAAAATATTTTTACTTATAAATGTTTGAGTCTTTGCAGATGTTATTCCAGACTACGATCCCGATAGCCGAGTCTAAGGGGGAGTCTGAAGACGAGCTTAACACAAGAGGAAGCGTGCTTTCAAGGAGCCAGGTAATTATCCTGAAAGAGCTTGTAACCAGAAAGCCAGGTGTCGATCCCAAAAGCACGAAAGCTTGACGAAAGGGGGAGCCTGATGAAGAAAAGAGTCTATAGAAAGGGGGAGCTGAAGCTGAAGACAGATCCACGTGGATTCTGTTCAAGCAAGAGGGAGTCTACGTTGATGAAAACGTGTTAAAGCTTCAAGAAGACTCAAAGAGAGAGAGTAAGACAAGATGTTACGGATTGACGGCGGCAATATCCAAGGGGGAGTCTGTTGGTGCAGTAATGTCTATCGCCTCCGCCAATACGAATCGTAGCGGAAACAATTTATTCCTAGGCTTTATATTGTAATAAGTAGAGAAAAAGGCAAGGTGGCAATATTGTAATTAATGAGAAATCTCATTAAAGCCTTGGCCTATAAATAGGAGGCTTATGCCTTAGAGTTAAAGAATTTTGCCATTTGGAGCTTTGAAGAGCTTGAGATCTAGAGAGAGATTCTAGAGAGAGAAAGTTCATTGTACGTGATTCAAGGTGCTGTACGTTATCAGATTTTCAATAGAATCACTGATTATATTACGTCTCGTGTGTTCGGTCACGTTCGTGTACAGATTTCGCACGTCAAACGTTCGGTTCGCAATCGTTACGGAGTCAAAACCGGTCCCAACAAAATGCCTAAAAGTGTGAGAACGAAGATAACGCTTATGGATCGTCAGATCAAGACAATCTATGGACTAAATGACGCGGTGGCGTTTTCATAAATAAAATCACCTTTATTAATCCGGCGCACTTCATTAAGGGTAAAAGAGTCTTTTGACTTCTCTACACAAAACGTCAAACTCACGCTATTAAAATCCCGCCTTAACACATATAGCACACTTCATCATAATATAAACGCCATAGATATAAAACGGCAAACTTTGTTTTTAACCGATAAAACTAAACAAATAGTACTGAAACGACATAACTTAATTACTAGCATTTACTGTAATAAAAATCGTACCTAAAATATGCGCCAAAAACTTACTATATAAACAAACTCTCAGAACTACTAAAATCCACACCAAAACCTATATTTTCCTCTATACCATTCATCTTAGAAACGCCAAGAAAACCAAAATATCAAAGATTCCAATCCATGTTTCTTTGATATACACTATTTTCTCAATAAACTTTCGCTATATGTAATGAGCAAGATCCTCAATATAAACGCCAAAACATACAAAAACCACAAAACTTCAAAAACGCCATTTCATGGAGATTCAGTTTTTGTTCTCAATAAAGTTTAGCTAAACGGGATGGATAACATTGTTAGACATCTTTCTTGACTGAGGATTAACAATGTTATCCATCTCATTCAGCAAAACATTATTGAGTTTAGCATGACCAAACTTAGAAGTTTATGGTAGTTTTATTTTGTGGCGTTATTGGTTTTTTTTTTTTTTTGGCGTTTGATTTCCTTGTCCGATCTTATATTATTTGTTATGTAACTTCGAAGTAACATGTTATAAACAAATAGGTGGAAAAAAAAGATGCAAAAAAATGATGTATAAAAATGATGTAAAACGCCAAACTGAGATCTGTCTGTGTTCTATATGATTGAAATATACAAAACGCCAAAACAATTCTACACTGGCTCTCGAAGACCATCTGTGTGTGTTCTGTAAGAATGAAAAATACAAAATGCCAAACTACTCTTCACTGGCTCTCGAAGACCTTGTCGATCTTCTATTAATTACGGCCTGTTTGCATGTCGATGCGTAGTGTCCATAGCCTTTGCAGTTCTGACACTGTCTTTCTTTGGCCCCGGGTTTCGACTTTGATTTCTTTTTGCCGATTGCTATCTCCTGTTTAGATTTCAGGCGCTTCCAAGAACATAACCTTTGGATTTATACCCAACAGGGACTCTTATAGGATTCTTATCGTTTTTATATTGACCGGTTATCTCGGCAAATCTATCCCTGGTACTAGCGGGAGGAGCAACAATCTGCATATCTTGAACCTTCTTCATATAAGATTGAACATGGTCCTTGTATAAGGATAGCTCCTCTTTATTACCAGATAAACGGTTCAAAGTATATTCCATTGAAAAAATAATATCTCGCATCATACTTTGCACATCAGGTTCAAGCTCGGTCATATATTCACGACTAATTGAGTGTTCAGGAGAGCAGTTTGGGGAAGCCTCTTTGCGCCATCTATTCAAAATGTATTGTTTTGGAAATTCCCTAATGTCCATAATTCTCAAAACATAGAATATATGTCTACATAGCAAACCAAACTGTTCAAAATGCCTGCATGAGCAACTGCATGTGCAATCAGACTTACGGAACATTACCTGAAAAACGCCAAAAACAATATCTCTATAACGCCATGCATAGAATGTCTGTCTAAAAAAATAAAAACACATTGCATATGATAAAACGCGATTAACAGAAAACGCCATAAAAACCAAAACACCATTATTTACCTCAAATAAAGATGTACAAGGCTGTTGAAAGTCATTTACATAAAAGTTAACAAACCCATCAGGTTGATCTTCATAACATTGATTTATGCAATCCGCAACTCCAATAAGCTCAGCTTGAACGTCACAAAAAATACTTTTTGTGTATGATAAAACGCAACTCCACTTATATACAATATCTATGATTTGCACTTCATAATATATTTATATATATGGACATGTTCGACATATATCATAAATCACGTATTTCATCAATTTGTGCATTTTATCGTTCTCAAAGCATTCAAACATCAAGTTAACTTAGGCATTATTTTCATGCTCAACACATAAGTTATACACATAACGTGACTTTTAACATAGTTTACCGTTTTAATCGCCCAAACGCATAAGCATAGTATTAATTCCTATTAGCATGTCTACACTTAACATATTACATTACTCATACTCATTTTCACATATCACCTTGTCAAACATAAAGTTCACCCGTGAACAATCCGTTTTCGCGTACGTACGTATTTAACGTTTTTTGTAATGTTTTCGGGAATCGTAAGTCACGTATGACTAACCAAACACCCAAGTTACTTAATATTAGTTAAAATACTTAAATTTATTGTAAAATATCAATCTACAATCTGTTTTAAAGCATTTTTGCAAAATTTGCTTAAAAAGCCGATTTTTACCGTTTTTAACGGATAGTCTTGTACCGAACTTTACCGAAACCATCCCAAGTCTTCATGAAATCATATTTTAACATAACACATGTTATTTATTTAATAAAATGGTACTTATACTCATGTTA
Organism: Helianthus tuberosus; assembly: GCA_030545235.1. Lineage (NCBI taxonomy): Eukaryota > Viridiplantae > Streptophyta > Magnoliopsida > Asterales > Asteraceae > Helianthus > Helianthus tuberosus. The sequence goes on along the minus strand of CM060365.1, from coordinate 106,048,395 downwards.
ATGCAGGTTTCATGTAAGCCACATAAATCATGCAATTTCACTCTAGGTTTCATAATCATGGGAAACGAAGAAATTTGATATTGGAAGAGAACGAAGATTTGGGTACAACTTCTAGTCGTGAAGATCACTCTATAGAAGTTGATCATGACGACTGTAATAAAATGGAACATAATACCATATTGTCTAAAGAAGCGCTTTTATCATGCGTCATATATTGGACAAAATATACTTCAACTAGAGGAGTTCTGCCATGTGGACATCGCTTTTGTTTTTCATGCATACAGAACTAGGCAGATGGTTATTCCACATGGTGAATCATCTATACATCAGAATATGGTAAATCATTGTTCTTTTTATTGTTATGGTTGACTATTGGGTTATATTAGGTTGTGGTTTATGATTAAATATTGGTATATTTTTGTGATAAACAGCCACCACCAACGCCAGTTTGTTACCAGTGCGGTTGTCGTGAGCCTGAGGAACTTTTAATAAGTTGTCATAGTTGTCAAATTCGTTGTGTGCATTCATATTGTTTGGATCCGCCACAAATTCAAGGATCTTCGAATGGGGTATGTACGTTAAATTTCATTAAATGATAATGTTATTATGGACAGAGGTATTTTATCAAATATGATATCATTATGGAAACAATGATGTTAATCTGTATGCTTAAATTTTGAGATCTTGTTTTATTTTGAGTAAGTTGTCCAGAAGTTGTTGGCCGCATTTAAGGGTAGGCTTGATTAGTTTGTTATTATTTCTTAGTAACCTGGTGTTCCATAATATCTTTTATCCTCTTGTTTTATCTTTTTGGTATTTATGTTGTTTTAATCATTTTTTTCTTTTTCAAAATAAGTGGCCGTTTTTGGTATTTATGTTTTTTTAATCACTTTTTCTTTTTCAAAATAAGTGGCTGGTTTTTAATTAAAAAGTGTAATCCTGGCCCAATATATATAACTATTTTAAAAGCATCCAGCATTGTAGATATCTTGGTGTACTATTATTTCCAATTATATCTTTAAAGTAGGCCCAGGCTATTCACACACGCCCCTTGTCTATTTGGTTTGTTGTTTGGTAGTTGATAAAAAGTGACATCGTAATCACTGAAAAAATGCTCTACTCAACAGAATTTTCACAGTTCAAAACAAAAAACCCAACAGAACCTCAACCACAATTTTTTTAATACAAAAAATTTTTTGAATACGAAACAGAATGCATGGCCAGCCTCTTAAATGCAACTGAAATGGGGTCGAAGCATCGCGCTTTGGCCAAAGCACGACGTTTAGGGTTAAAGCGTGACACTTTCTGCAACCTCGTACAGAATATAATATCGTATCAATGTCTCATCACCCTTTGTCTGCAGAAATAACCCTAAACGTCCCGCTTTGGCCAAAGCGGGGCACGTTAGGGTACATAACAGGACCTCGTACCACTGTCACATCACCTTTTGTCTGAAAATCAACCCTAAACGTCCCGCTTTAGCCTTTGGGTGTGTGGAAATAAAACGTGAGTGTGTGAATATCATGATCCTATTTTAATGATAAAAACTGCAACCAAACTTGTTCGTTTTGTTTTTATTTATTTGTATGTTTAATAGTTGTCGTTTTTGCAACCGTGTTTTATGTTAATTTAGTTTACTTTTTTTGTTTTTGTTATTATTTGCAACTGGAATATCTTTTTTGTATTAATATAAGAGTAAATTACAAGTTTTGTCCTTTATGTTTACATCAAATTGCAGGCGCTGTCCTTTTGGCTAAAAGTTTACAGGCGGTGTCCTTAACCTTTCAAAATTTTACACGTTTTGTCCTTTAGGCCAAACCTGGTTAGAAATCTTAGTTAAAAACTGTCATGTGCAATGCACATGAGGGTAAAATGGTAATTTCCCTTTCAACCCTTTCAAACTCAACACTTATTCCACATCAATCCTCTGTGTAATCAATTCTAGGGTTCAACCAAATCTTCCCCAAATTTCTAGGGTTCAACCGTCCACATCAATCCTCTGTGTAATCAATTCTAAGGTTTATCTGATTGAAGAATTTGCACTTTTCCTTCATTTATATAATCAATACTTTGAGTATGTTAACATCATCCTCTGTATAATCAATCCTCTACCAAAGGTGAAAGAGCTTGTTTGGCATGTAGAGATCAAAAAGGTGAACTCGTTATCTTTGCTTTTAAATATTGCTGCTTATAACTCATGCTCCTTAAATGTCTAATTTCTGGTCTTTTGTTGTGTGCAGGTCAATGAGTTTAAATCGATTGAGAAGTTCAAAATCTTCAACACCAACAACTTGTGAGTCATACTCATACAACTGTGAACATCTTTCATGTAGAAAGTGATTATTATCTATTAACTGTTTGAATTCCATGTGGGTGAACATGAATGCCATTAAATGGCTTGTGCAAGTGGATGCATTTAAGATGGAGATCATTCCAAATCCAAAGGTGTATGCTTCATCTTCTCCATACATTCTTTGAACAATTTACACCATTGATGATTTTTTAAGTGACGAATATCATCCGGATTACAGGAAGTCAACGAAGTTAAAGTTCTTCAGCTAGAAACAGCTGCTAGTGCTGTAAATTCTTCAATCAGCTAAACCCTAGAATTGAATACATAGATGATTGATGTGGACGGTTGAACCCTAGAAATTTGGGGAAGATGATAGAGTGATTGTTGGGTTTGAAAGGGTTGAGAGCGAAATTGCCATTTTACCCTCATGTGCATTGCACATGAATGTTTTTTACTGAGATTTCTAACCAGGTTTGGCCTAAAAGACAAAACGTGCAAGATTTTGAAAGGTTAATGACACCGCCTGTAAACTTTTGGCCAAAAGGACAGCGCCTGCAATTTGATGTAAAAATAAAGGACAAAACTTGTAATTTACTCTTAATATAATTCGCGACCAGCAACTAAATCATTTTTGGTAGCTAGGGTTTCAATCATTTTGTTTTGTTCGCTATGTTTGCGGCCAAATTATATTTCCTTTTGATTTTATGTTAAGTTTTAGTGAGTTTTGACGCTCGGTTTGTTGTATTATTACTACCAGTCTTGTAAAAGTTGGATTCAAAGGCCGAGTACTCGGCGACTACTCGGTACTCGGAACCTTACCTTGGAGAGTTACTACAAGTCGGCCTTTATAAGTCGGAGGCGGTCAAACTCAACCTACTCGGCGACTACTCGGGATTATGCTAATTTTGACATGAGTTGTGCAAATTTTGACATGAATAATGATAGTTTCGATAAGAATTACGCTTATTTTGACACATAAAATATCCAATAATTAATTTCTTTATATTTAACATGTCCACAACCCGCTTGCTGTCACACCCCAACCAATGGCTGAATCATCGGAGTGGGACGAAAACGAGATTGCAAGAGACTTCATAACACTGTTGGTAACAATATTTAATTCAAACGGTTTTCATTTCATAAATCAAATTGTCAAACATTACATAGAATTTCAAATAACAACAAGTTCAACGGAAATACATAACAATAAGAACAAAATTGATACAACATTTTAACCTAAGACGTCTAAATGTGTATCTAGGCATCATTGCTACTTCGTTTCATAGCATCGTCATCCTCAACCTGTAATATGTTTAAAATAAAGTTCAATGCAAAAGCAAAGGCGAGTATACAAGTTTAAGTATAAGTATAAGTATAAAAGTTTAAAAATGAATCCACATGGCAACTTAGGTTATTCAAGATCAACATATCATGGCATGCAATATTTCTAGTCAACCCTCTGTTTATTCAATAAAGAATGAAATTTAACATGACCTCTCGTTCATGGGTGGTGCGTTACTCCTATAGCGCTATACATGTTAAATGGAGGCTCGTATAAAGCTAATGACTATTGTATCACATAAGAATCACCCCCAAGTATATGTATCAAGTATAACAGCATAGCATTCATGTATTTGGATTATTTTGTGCATGCATAAAGATTAAAGTTTGAGTGTAGTTTTATAATTTAACATGTTACACCCCAAAAGTGGTAAGCGTAAAAGGGGGTTCGAGTATACTCACGATTTTGCAAGCTTTCCACTTGTGAATCCACGAGAGAGTTGTTGTTATGGGAGGTTGGAACACCAAGTCCTTCTACACGAAGAAACAAAGGCGTATGAGTATTGGAGTATAACGATGGAGTAGGATTTCGGAGTTTTAAAAATGTATGAACATAAACATATGAAAGTAATCATCTTTAACATATAATGTTTTATATGATGTAACCAAACACTTTGACAAGTGACCACTAGTTCATCATCAAAGGTTTGATTATTTAGGTAATATATAGGTTATGTAATATATCAATATGTCCAATAGTTCGAGCATGAGGTAGGAGGATGAATCCTCCATTAAGGAACCTCTTCTGTATCATATAATTCAAGGATGAGGTAGGAAGAACAAGTCTTCTGTGACAACCATCACAATTACAGGTATCCGTACAATTAATTAATATTTAATTTGTGCTTAATAACTGTGCATGATTACAACTGTGATTAAACTGCTTTCTGATTTATGTTACATACATACATATGCATCACACTTCATACTGACACTCCATTTATTACACACAAACTTTAGTGACAAACTTGATGCACAAAGCACAGTTAGCACAGTGAGCGGATAACCCAGAGACATGCTGACAATGCCAGCACCTAGACAGACAATGTTTTTGAGGCCAGTATGAGCCAGAGATAGAATACTACACTAGTAGGGAGTGTAGGGAAGTGAGGACCATAAAACTGCGTCACTAGGTGATAGTTATTGGGCCGGGAAGTGCCTAAAACACACTTTAAATGCAGAATTCTTCACTAAATAACAAAATTCAGCATTTAATGATGCTAGTAAAGTGCAAAAACTTGGCAAAATAGTCCTAGATACTTTCCAAAGTGTTGGGAATTAAATGTGTCACATAAAGTAACATAAAAGACACCTTATGGATTAATTTAGCACTTTAACGGACAACACCCAACCGAACAACCGGACTTTACCCAGAACACAAAAATATTGTCAAACACATTGTTTTTATTTTTCTGAGCTAGTTAGGGTCCCCGAACACCCTAACACACTAAATATTAATAACACTCATAACACACTAACTATAACACTTGTTTCTCTAACTAGATTGTAACCATCCATTGAAAACCAACCCCATACCCCCCCCCCTTCGAACCGGTTATGGGAAGTGTGGACACCCCCCATAATCCTTTTCATTATTTTATTTGAGTGTTGGGTAATTAGAGACATGAGATACAATGGTTAAAGATGAAACATGGTTTATATAAGTGCACAAGGGATTGATCTTCTCACTTCACAACTCACTCAACTCTCTCTTCTCTTCTCCTTGTTCGGCCGAGAACCAACCACCACCATACCACCACCTTCACGTTTTCTTTCAAGCAATCTACACATATTCAAAGGTGTTAGAGATCCTACAAGTAAGCTCGGTGTATTCGGAAGCTCAAGGACCTCTCTCGTTTTCTTTTATCCATCACTTTTATACTCTTGAACTCCCCTAGCCTTGTGCTAGTAGTAAGTGTCTTAGATCTTCATCCTCTTCATATTTTTGATGGTTAATAGTAAAAGTATGATGAAATGATAAGAACTCTAAACAAACATAAACAAGTCTTGGAACATAAACTAACTAGTGATGAAGTATGGCTAAAATGGTGAAGAAATCATGTACTTCTTTTGTTGTTATGATTATTGTATGTTGTTAATTGATGATTGATTGAATGATTTTACAAAAGAAAATGATATGCTAGTAAGCATGGACACCTCCGTTTACAAAGGAAACTCTGGCGAAATTTTTCTAAAATTTCAACACTTAGAAAATATTTTTCTAGCAAGTGTTACAATTATATTTCTAACTTTATTTTCAAAATAAACTTCGCCATGATTTTTATTACAAAATACTAAGTGCCGGAGGTTGATTTTCGTAAATAAAATTTGATAAATACATATTTAGAATATATATTTATTACTAAAACTCTTGTGTGATTATTTGCTTATTCTGCGAACTAGTTATATTACTTTTTGGGTAAAAATAATATAACTTATAACGCCATGATATTACGACTTCAAAATAATACTAAAACTCTCACAAAATAAATATTTAAGTTATGCAAGTATTGTTGTATTACGAAGCGCTAAAACGTCACTTATATAGTATTTCGGAAAAATACTCTTGTACGTATGTTCTTGGTAAAAATATTATTTTGGAAAATCTATGAAGTAAAATATAATATTTTTGGGAAATATATATATTTTGGAATTAAGATGTTTTAGACAAGTGATTAAAATATATTTTTCTAAGTGGGACTTCAAATATATTTTTCGGAATTACAAGTGTACATGTATAAATACCCCCATCCTTGGGAAGGAAATACACTTATAAAATAATTAAGAAGTGTGAATACGAAATAGTTGCCTAACTATTTTCCTAAATACAAAAGTTAAGTTAAAATAATTAATATTATTTTAACAAGTATACTATCAAAGTAACGCAACTCAAAACACTAAACCCTAAGTCAAGGCACAGCCAGTTCGTCTAATAGACATTAGCATGTGTAGGTCGTCACGCAGCAGATCGAGTTTGAGGTTGACGTTATAGGATACGCACTTCAGTGAGTTCATGTCCCCCTTTTTCTCTTAACTGTTTTCAGTTTTATAACTTCGGGGGTGAAATACATGTTACAATTATTAAGGACATTTTTATACATGGTATGGTTAGCTTAAGGAGGGTTGGGACGTTCAGATCATGTGAGTGGTGGGTACAACACTTAAAGCCATTAATCCTCGTCGTAGGACCGAGGGACATGAGTGATAGATCTATTTGGGTGTAGCGAGCCCACACCCGTGAGGTCAGGGTGACCCATAGAGGTGACTGTGTCTTACAGCCGAGGCCCGATACAAATTTGCTAGGTTTGAGTTTTCCAGCATCATTTCACACATACCAGTGGCCTTGCAACCCATTGGTGATCTGTTTTTCCTTAATTGCTACATACCTGGGACATTTATACATTGGGACGTACTTTAACGATTTATACATTGGGACGTACTTTAACGATTTTTACATTGGGACGTACTTTAACGATTTTTACATTGGGACGTACCTTAACGATTTATACATTGGGACGTACTTTAAAGGTTTATACATACTCACTTTTACATGAACTCGCTCAACTTTTGTTGATTTTTCAAACTACATGTATTTCAGGAAATTAGTGGATCTGGCAAGGTATGCAATCGCGTCAAGTTGCATAGGGAATAATGATGTCATCCAGGTTTAGGAGGTGTGACCCTTGCCTGGACGGGTTACGAGTCTTAAACCGTATTTCTAGTCAAGTCTTTTGTCGTGTCGTATGAACATGTTTTTAATTATGTCATGATTGTATTTTGTTTCATGTGTCGACTTTTAAAACAATGTTGTTGTGGTAACTTTTAAAACTTAATGAATGGATGGCTATCATGTGATTTATTTTCATATAGCATTGTTATGATTGTGCTATGGTATTAAGAAGTCACACCAAATAAACCCACGCTTCCGCAAAAGCCAGGGTGTGACAGCTTGGTATCAGAGCCTCGATCATAGCGAACTAGGATTCTTCTCGAGTCTAGACTATGATCACTAGGGCTCTCACGAAAACATTTTTACATTGCATACACTAAACGTCCAGATCCAGAGTACAAAACATTTTTACAAACAAAAAGGCACAAATACACTTTTCAAAAATTATATTTCAGTCTTAGAGACTGGGGGAGTTTAGCCTTAGAGGCTGGGAGGTTCAATCTTAGAGACTGAGGGAGGTTCAGTCTTAGAGACTGAGGGGTTCAATCTTAGAGATTGGGGAGGTTTAGTCTTAGAGACTGGGAGGTTGGTCTTAGAGACCAGGGAGTTAGTCTGAGAGGCTAGCAAATTCAGTCTGAGAGGCTGGGAGGGGTAGTCTGGGAAGACTAGGAGGATTGCTTGTTTGCATTATTGTGATTTACATGTTTATTTGACTTCATGATTGATATATGTGCATATGTGTGGTTGTGTTACAGACACCATGGTTTCTTCTTCCGACACAGGAGTATCAGACACAGTGGACCCCATGGCAGTTGTGTCAGACGATGAGATACCATCAGAGGAAGACGTCAACACGTCCGACACCATGAGTACAGATGACGATGATTTTCAGCCGTTCGCTCTGCCAGACATCGGAGTTGAGATTCAGCCTGCTGATGGCATTCCTGCTGGGGATTACCTCTTGCGGTGATCCCTGCTCCAGTACCGCTTGCTGCTTTCCCTGTGATAGATATGCCACTCGATGTCGTATCTGATGACGACATTGATCTGTTCGAGGAGGGTCCCCCTGAGGGCGACTATGAGGGCGGGGCCCCGATCGATGTTGATGCTATCCTTCCCATTGCTGAGGCCCCTGTAGAGGAGCTTCCTCTTGGTTCACCTGTTCCAGACTCGTTGGAGTCTGTGGCATCCACGTCTTTGCACGACCAGGGTGTGCAGCAGCACTCTCCTGATGCTGACGTAGCGATGTCAGCTGCACCTGGCCCGTTACACGAGTTTGAGTTTGACCATGAGGTCGATGACGATTTTGATCCAGTTTTTCCTCCCGATTTCGATCCTGATCATGATATCAAGTTTATTCATGTGGACCAGCCCTTAGAGGCGCCCGTGACTCCTATTGATTCGTTGTTTGACATTCCTGCCGATTTTGATATGGACCTTGTCGACCCAGAGCCCGTCGCAGCACTAGAGCCTGTTGTTGACCATGGCCCTATTCTTGATGATGCCCCAGCCGTTGCAACGCCAGATATGGGTGCACCGGCCATTGCACCTCTTGTTGATAATATACCCATTGCTGACCTTCCCGTTGTTGCACCACCATTGGTGGGTGATCCTGTTATTGATGCACCCGTTTTTGCACCACCTGTTGTCGACCATGCGCCATTCGCCGCGCATGTTGACCCTCGATACGCCGACACCCTCAACGGGTGGATCGACGATGATGACTACCCACCGTATATGCTACCAGTCACACCTCCCGTAGTACCTATTTCTGCACCTACTGATATCCCATTGTTTTCCCCACACACCACTGACGTCCATCGCACTGATCTTCCCATCACATTCCTCCACGACATACCGCCACCTCGTCCTGGAGAGGGTTCATCGAGGCAGCCGCCTGTTTCTGTTCCACCCGTACTGTTATCACCTTTTTTTGTTTCTGTCACAGTTTCCTCATATTGCACCACCTACTGTACCATCATTCGTACCATCAGGCGAGCCGTTTTTGTGGACTACGCCCCCTGTTATGCCATTATCTGACCCGTACCACCCATTTCATGTGGGGTACACTACGGAGGATGTACTTGCGTCGCTGCAGCTACAGCAGGACGCACTGAGCCGTCGTATTCAGGAGTTAGAGAGAGCTCCACGTCCGCCTAGTCACTGTCAGACCCCCTTTGCAGCACCATACACTCCTCGTCCACTTTCCCCTAATTCGGACGTTCGTTTCTTGACATCTGAGCAGCAGATTGCATATTTGTTGCGCGTCTGTCGTGCCTTAGAGGAGGATTGGATGCTCATGCGCCGCTTGCTTTTCTCTCATTTCCCTCCTCCTCCTCCTCCGCCATCAGCATAGATATTTTTGGTTTGATGCAGATCGATCATTTTGGTGAGAAAGTCGCGATTGAGCCAGCATACGAAGACTTTTGAGAGATCACACTTTTTGTATATGATATGTGTAGACAGATTTGTACTTTTGGGGGTGATGTAGCCCCATGATCTTATTTTGATATGTGATGTACTATTAAACATGTAAAACAATATTGTGGTCGTGATTAATGAAGCTCTATGGCAACGTTCTCACTGCATGCTTTGTTGAGTTATATGTTTTAAGTTATAACATGAGATGTTATGTGCTTGATGGATGTTACTGTATATGTATATTTATTATACTTACTATGACCTGACCAACATGATCATCTTTTAGAAGATGCCTCCAAGACGCGATGTACGCATGCCTACTACCGAGGTGGAACTCCAGGATTGCCACAGCTATAGCACAGTATGCGGCCACCCAAACAGAAACGAGCAGGAACACTTCGAATAACAACAACAACAACAACAACAACAGCAATAACAATCCACCCAATGGGTGCACCTACAAGCAATTCCTTGACTGTAAGCCCGTGAATTTCAACGGCACCGGAGGTGCTGTTGCGTTTGTTAGGTGGGCTGAAAAGACAGACTCTGTCCTAAGAATGAGCAAATGCGCTCCCGAGCAACAACTGACCTACATCTCAGGGCTGTTTCTGGATGGTGCCCTATCGTGGTGGAATCTGCAAGTGCAAACGTTGGGAGAAGTGGCAACTTATGCGTTAACCTGGAATGAGCTCAAAGAGTTAATGAGGAAGAAGTACTGATCGCAATCTGAAATACAGAAGCTAGAAACTGAGTTCTGGCACCTAAGAATGGAAGGTCCTAAGATTGCGGAATATGTTCAAAGGTTTCATGATTTGTCTCATGTAGTGCCGTATATGGTCACGCCCGAGTTTAAACGTGTTGAGCGATTCATCTGGGGATTGGTACCCCAAATCATGAGTATGGTTACCACGTCCAAGCCTGCAACGATCACGGAAGCCATTGATCTTAGTGTAGCACTTACTGAGGAAGCTATTAGATTGAATAAGTTTTCAATGCATGAACCGAAGAAGAAAGAGACTCATGTGGACTCGTTTGGTGAAAACAAACAGAAATTTTCCAACTTCAAGCAAGGTACCAGCCATATGAGCAAGAGGGGTGAGTCAAGCACACCGGCCAGAGCCACAACCGGTGTCCAAAACAACGGAAAGGGTTATATGGGCACTCTGCCCAAGTGTGAATTATGCCAGTATCATCATGCTGGCCAGTGCAGGAATAGAAAATGTGAAACTTGTGGCAAAATTGGTCACTTGAAAGATACTTGTTGGGTTGGTGCTGGCCGGGGTGGCCAAGGAGGTTTTGGTAATAGGAACAACAGTCGAGGAGGCAACGGAAATGGAAACCGCAATGGCACGAATGGTAATAGGGATAATTGTGGGAATCGTGGTAATCAAGGTGGGAACCGTAACAACAACCAAGGTAATGGGAATGGTGACGGCCAAGGACCGGGCTGTTTTAACTGTGCAGACATCGGGCATTTCAAACGTGATTGCCCAAAACTCAATCAAGCTCGTGGGAGGGTATTCAACATTGGCGCAAGGGAAGCGCGCCAGGATCCAAATGTTGTCACTGGTACGTTCCCTATAAACTAACGCTTTGCATCTGTTCTGTTTGATACTGGTGCCGATTATAGCTTCGTATCGTTAGAATTTAAGAATATACTTGGGTTAACCACTAGTAAGTTAGACGTTTCGTACTCGATTGAATTGGCGAATGGGAAACTAGTTGAAACGGGTGAAGTCATCAGAGGATGCGTGATGGAACTGGGAGGACACGAATTTACGCTAGACCTACTGCCGGTCGAGTTGGGAAGCTTCGACGTGGTAGTAGGGATTGTGACAACCCTCAAAATTCCAAGTATTCCGTATAATTTATTAATGATAATTAAAGTGCTTGACGACTGTGTGGAATTACTTAACTGCTCTCTGATTACTGTGTTATACTTACATGTACTCGTTAACATACTAATAGTGTACATAAAAGTCATTAAATAGTCCTTGGTGTTTTCCTAAGTGTTAGAAATTAAAAGTGTTACAAAAATATATATAAAAGATACTTTACGGATTAATTAAGCACTTTAACGGAACAGTGTCAAACCAAACAACCGGACATTACCCGGAACATGAAAATATTGTCAGACACATTGTTTTATTTTTCTGAGCTAGTTAGGGTCCCCGAACACCCTAACACACCATACTATTACATAACATCTAAATAATTAACCAACACACTTAGAACCTAACCATAACCCCTAACCACCCATCACCACTCAACTAAACCAACCCTTCCCCCCATAACCGGTTGAGAAATGGAACCCCACTCTTTGATTTTCTTGAATTATTTAAGTGATTGTGTTTAGTACTTCACCAACATATGGACTAATGGATTTAAGTGTGTTGAAAGTTCTTTATAAAACCCATTAGATAACCATGCATATCACTTTCATCTTCACATCAACAAAAACTTCTCCTCTCCTTCCTTCTTGGTTTCGGCAGCCCCCTAGTAGCACCACCACCACCATCACTTGGAAACTTTCAAGCTTTTCAAGAGCATCCATAGGTGTAAGAAGGTGAACAACGAAGCTTGGTGTGTTCGGAAGCTCAAGGACCTCTCTCGTTTTCTTTTAACCACCACTTTTACGCCTTGTTTCTCCCCTAGCCTTGTGCTAGTAGTAAGTGCTTCAAATCTTCATCTTGTTCATGTATTTGGTGGTTAATAGTTGATTAAATGGTTAAAACTTAAGAAACTCTAAAGAACTTACATTAAGTCTTGAACATAAAGGGTAAAGAGTGGATAAAGAGAAAATATATGGTTAAATCATGTTGATCTTGTGTTGTTATGATTCTTGTTGATTACTTGATGATTTACTTGTTAATATTGAGGTTTGATGTTGTTGTGATCACTAAACATGTTAACGGAATCGATCGAACACGAATTAGAAAGCTAAAGGCTGAAAAACAGAATCTGTCCATGCCTTTACAGCCAACTTCAGTTGGCTGTAAACAGGTCATAACTCAACGAAAAACTGGTATTTTGAGTCTATAACATGTTATTATGAAATACGGTTCTAATGGCACTGGAATCATAATTTTTGGACTCCGTTTACTATTTTTAAAGTGTCATTTTGTAACAGCAGCTAGAGCTGCATTTTTGCTGCTGAAAATATACGTTCTGTTTTCAGTCATAACTTGAATTCGGTGTAGAGTTAAATCATGAAATTTGGACTGAAGATGACCACCGATGTATTTGTAATTTTCTCACTGGAATTTTGTAAATCGGACCCTCGATCAATTTTAAATAAATTATTCCGTGGACTATGGTCTGAAAAAGATAAATCTGAGTTCAGTCCGGAAAATAAATTTTTATTAAATATTGGTAATGAACTGGATCACGATATTTTTACACAATAAAATTTGAACGTTTAAGACATTCTGTAAAAATTTGGGAATTTTTTGAATAAGTTAACTATTTTATTAAAATGCCCGAAAACAGCCCGGTTTTGAATATAAAAGCTGAAATGACATAAGTCGTAAATTGCGTGTCTAAATGTCTAGTATGTTACCTGTGAATGATATAACATGTTATATGTGTTATGTGCACTGTCGTATGTTTATTTATGAACGGGAATAGATGGGGAGCTTATATGGGCATAAACCGTTAAAATGATGCATGCTATGTGATAGATACGTGTAGGAACTTTGTGCTCTATTTGAAAACCATTAAATGACTAACTGGTAATCATATTAGGACGTGATTGACCGACCTTGACTGTTAGCTATTTTTGAGAGTCAAACCGAGCAACCGAGGTGAGTTCACACTTTTCTACAAAGCATGGTAAATTCCCGGTGGGAATGGGTACAGGAATAGGGATTCCTCGTCCTTTGGGACGCGTTCAGGAATGTGAATTCCTCGTCCTTGATGTCACACCCCGACCACGTAGAACATACAAAATGTGGCGGAAACATCGGGGAGTGTTGTAACAGAATTAATTGTTTCAAATCCATGGCAATTGAAGTTTCGTTTTATTGATTAAAAGTGTTACAATGTCTTATCAAACTATGAAATACAACATAATTAACTAGTCTTGCATCTTTTATTGTCACTAAAGCCCAAGTCTGCCTATGTGTATCTTGATCATCTTATGCAACAGTTCCTGAAAAACACATGTGAAAATAGGTACGTCAGCATAAAAATGCCTGTGAGATACATAGGTTTTGTGAAAATAGGTTCCATGACTTATGTTTGAGAAAATGTTTAGTCATGAACCTTGTAATTTGCTTTGTTTTGTAAATCATTTGAAAAACAATGAGTTCAGATGATATGTATAAATAAATGAATAATGTATGGTTAAATGAATAACCATAGTAAAAAAATGGATTTTGTATAAGATAAGTTGTTTGTAAAACAATGTCTTGTGAAAAGTATGTTATTTGTATAAAATGTTATATGTATCAAACTGAAATGATTCAAATAACGCTACAATATGTAATACCATACAAACACTTATATATAGGAAGTACCAGCGGCGTATCCACCATGCTTGTATCATATTACACACGCATCGTTACTTAATCACTTAATCAAACCAAACCAATGTCAAAATGTCTATGTCAAATATCCATGTCAAATGTCTATGTCAAAATATCATGTATGGCAAGTGAAATGTCTCAACTAAACCATATACACAAAAACAAAGTATTGAAGTAAAACTTGGTTTAAATCAAAGTTATGTTTTGTGGGAAATGCATGATCAAATGTCAATCATGTTAAAATGTCTATGCCGAAATGTCTATGTCAAATACGGTTCACACGGTTCATAGATACAAACGGTTCACAGATATCAACGGATCACAGTCAAATGATTACAACGGTTCAATATGTAGTATAATGTGTTCATATGCTGGGTAAGCATATGCAACAGAAAAGCAATGTAAAACAATGTACCAAGTAATGCACACAATGGGCACACCTAGCATGAAATGTAATGTAAAACAATGTACTAAGTAATGCACACAATGGGCACACCTAGCATAAGATGTAATGAAATCATGTACTATAATGTACTAATGAACATAGCAAGTATATGATGTCAAAACAGGAAAGCATGAAAGTAACAAGTAGGCACATGTGTTCCACCCCAAAACAGTTTGGAAAACAGTAAAAGAGGGGTCTATGTACTCACCTGAGATTGCTCAGTAGTCCTTGAGTAACAACTAAACAATGCTAGAGATCGCGGATATCAAACGGCACCTAATATAGGTAACTACATTAATAAACCGGACCTAGATCGGAAGACTGGGTAGCATTAGGGTTTGTAACCCAAACGAGTGTAGAGACTCGTGTCTTTTGGTTTAACAAAGCCCACATACTAAATGAAACTTAACCTAAGTGTCTACGACCCATTACGACCCGTTTAGGTAGCTTGTGCTACTTTAACGCGTCGTTCGCGTGAAACGCGTTCGGACCGCCTATCTAGCCCTATGACAAGTGTTATATGCCTAAACATATTACATAATCAGTTATGTGACAAAGGTTTAGGTTACATATGCTTAATTACCAATTATACATGAAAAGGGTATTCTGGTAATTTACCTAAGGCATATAAACTACCTATCATACAACTACTTAAACGATGTGACCATAGGGTATAACCTCGGAAGGTTATTCCCTACCTACTATGGTCACCTAAAGTGTTTGGTCGGATCCTAATGATCGACCAAACTGGGTCGGGTTCGAGGTATAAGCGATTCATTAGATCGCTTACCCTACGACCCTAGACAACGTGGTAATCAGTGGGCATAGTCCCAAGGGACTATGACCATCGTGATTACAATCACGTTGCGAAGTTCAAACGAACTTCGCATTGACCATTACTGGTCAATGCTGAAAGTCAAACAAAGTTTGACTTTCTGACTCGAAAAGCAGTAAAATAAGGAAAAGAACGAAAGAATACTTACCCAGGGTCCCCGAATGCTAACCCAGATCAAAATAGCTCAGGTATGAAACGAAGG
The DNA here is from genome assembly GCA_030545235.1 of Helianthus tuberosus. Lineage (NCBI taxonomy): Eukaryota > Viridiplantae > Streptophyta > Magnoliopsida > Asterales > Asteraceae > Helianthus > Helianthus tuberosus. The sequence continues at coordinate 106,032,662 of CM060365.1, read as the reverse complement.
TTCCAACTTAGAGTCTTTTCAATCAGATTTGTGGGTTTTTAAGCCAAAGGGGGGTGGGTATTTATAGATAAAGTAGAGCCGCTAGGATCATTTCTTGAATATCGTGCCACGATCCGAGCCGTACACTTGTCACAAAGGTTATGGAGCCACATATGCTCCTACTCTTAGTGATTAAGCAAGTTGCAAACATGTGGTTGTGGTTAAATCTGCTGAAAACAGGCTGTTAAGTACTCTGCATCTGGTCTGAACTTGCTTTACGGACCTCAAAGCTGCCAATGTTGAGGTCCGTAAGGTAACAACTTTGGCAGATTTACAGTTTTGGTCCCTGCAATGCAATCAGCCCATTTTTGACACGTTTAAGGCCCGTTAACCCCATTTCAAAGCTCTAAAATGAAGTTAAAGTATAGGGAACTTAAAACATGCTCAAAAATATCTCGGATGTCGGTTCGTTTAGCCGTACGAACGCGATGTTCACTTAATTACGACGGAATGCACACAAGCGCGAAAAACGATCCAAATGACGCGACGAATGGATTTTTCTTAAGGCGAACACTAAAATATAATGTAGTCATGCTCACATAAATTTTTGGATGTCCGGATGTATTCAGAACGTAAGTTATGCGCGAAAATGCAAACTTGTGCACTTTTTGACACTTTTAGTCCCTGAATGACCCAAAAGTTTATTTTAGCACACCGAACCCCTCAAAGCCTATTTCTAAGCTATGTAAAGGATATTTATGGTATGTTTAACTTATGGTCACGTTCCGGAAGGTCTGTTACAGTTCAAATTGGCATACTTTCGCAGTTTGTCAACTTTAGTCCCTGTAAGCGATTTAACTTTGATTTCACCACACCAAACCTTCCAAAACTTATATCTAAGTTATGTATAGGTTATTTAAGGTATGTTAAGCCTATTTCACTATTCCGGAGTGTTCGTTGCATTAAACTGGTTATATTTACGCATCAGTGCGCGTATAACCTTCCAGAAAGCGATATAGTGTTTGAAATCGAACAAGAATTGATATGTGTAAACGATACACATATTTTCACAAATCCCAAGTATGAAATACAATATTTCACTGGTTGGGCATTTGTTTGATGGTTGAAATGACACAGGTGTTACACTTGAGACGTGTTCAGGAATGTAAATTCCTCGTCCTGTTGGGACGTATTAGACTTACTGGACTAGAACTCTATCAGCGAAGTCCCTCCCTTTTTGTATCGACTTAATCGCCGAGGCTATGGCGAGCGGGTCATTAGTTAATAGCGCTATTAGGTTTAACAAACCGCACACCGTGCCAGTTGGACGGGTGTATACTAATGGACTATGGCACGTCGGTGATGATAGACACCGACGCTAGGGCACAATTGATTTTTGTTAGTAGTCGATATGATAAACGAGTCTGGTAGTTTAAAATTATGGGGTAGCTCCCCACGGCCGGAGTGTTGGGCTGAATAGCCAGGGAAGGTGAACATGGGATGGTTAACTAATAAACGTTTTCAAACTATGGGGTGACCCCCACGGCTAGATAGCTGATTAAGATTAAACTACGTTTTTGGAAACAACTCTAAAATGGACAACCAACCGTGAACTCACTCAACTTTGTTGTTGACTCGTTGCTACATGCTTTGCAGGTCACTAGATGCTAGGGAGCTTGCATATGGAGGTGGCCATTGTGGGATGCGAACTGGTATGTCCCGTACTTAATGAATAAGCTTTGTGAACTTATGAAACTTATGTTTGGGTCTTTAAACTTATGAACTACGAACTTATGTTTTGGTTTAACGTCTTATGCTTCCGCTGTTTAAATTGAACTTGGTTAACTTCCTTTTGGTCACCAATTGTATTGTGATTGGTTTTATTTACTAAAATGCGTTGTTCAATATGATTGGTGGCTCGATCCTGGTCATGTCACGCCTCCAATCGGTGATACTCCGCATGTGGATTTTGGGGGTGTGACAGATTGGTATCAGAGACATTGGTTATAGTGAACTTGGTTTTAAAAAGGGAAAAGCTTTTTGATAAAACCAGACTATAACCTGTACAGTGCTCAACGATCCACAACGACGCTTCGCTCCACGTGCAAGACTCGACACAATAGGTGGTATGATTTGTGTTATCGGTTAGATAGTTCACACTGTGCATTAATTAACTTAATAATTGCTATTTGAACCTTGTGTGCTTACTCTCCACTATCGTCCCACACTTACGCACTTTCGCGACACTTTTCTCACTCACGTTGCTTGGTTATGAAGATCATGAGTGGACGCAGAGGACGTATCAACCTCACTCAAGCCCAGTTGACAACTTTGATCAACGAACGAGTCGCTGAGGCACTCGCAGCTAACCCTGCAGGGGGTATAACCTGCCATACCAACCCATCTTAGGACGTTTAGATCCTACCTTCGCAAACCAACCCTCGTGCTTAACCTTATCCTTTATTCTCGCGCAACAGGTCAACATGCTCAGCCGCCTGTGTGCAAGTTCAAGACTTTTATGGACTGTCGTCCTAGTACTTTCAGTGGCACTGAAGGGGGCGTTAGACTCCTCCACTGGTTCGAGAAGCTCGAGTCGGTCTTCGAAATGTGTGAATGCCCTGAGGATCGTAGGGTGAAGTATGCTACTGTTACTCTTGAAGGGGTAGCGCTCACGTGGTGGAACGCTCAGGTTCAGCTACTGGGGTTGGTTGCTGCTAATGCCACCCCATGGAATGACTTCAAGGAACTGATCAAGGAAGAGTACTGCAGTCGTGATGACATCCACAAGCTAGAGGTGGAATTTTTCAACCTGAAGATGACGGGGTCTGAGATTGAGGCGTATACGAAGAGGTCGAATGAACTGGCCATCCTGTGCCCTACTATGGTGGACCCTCCCATCAAACGTATTGAGCTTTACCTCAAGGGCCTTGTACCCGAGATTCAGCGTCACGTGACTTCGGCTAACCTGGGTACCATTCAACAAATCATCAAGTTGGCTCACCGTCTCACCGACCAGGCAGTGGAACAAAACAGATTGCCCAAGCGTATTGGTACTGCTACTACTGATACCCCCAATGATCACAAGCGAAAATGGGATGGAAATTCGGGCAAAGGCTCTACCTCTGTTCAGTCTCAGTCTCAGCAACGAAGGACTGAGGACCATAGGAGCCCCGATCAGCAGTCTTCTGGGAATCAAGGTCAGGGTGGATACAAGGGAAATCACCCTAAGTGCAACCGATGTAATTTGCACCACAGTGGACCATGTGGTAAAGGCAACTGTCATCGATGCAACAAACCTGGTCACATTGCGAGGGATTGCAGGAGTCAGCGTCCAGCGAATCAAAATCGACAGCAACAGCAAGCCCCACCAAATCAACGCCAGTAGCGGCAACCACAAGGTAACAACAAAGGGTGCTTTCAATGTGGTGCGGAGGGCCATTTCAAGAAAGACTGCCCCCAGCTAAATCAGAACCAGAACAACAACAATCAGGGGAATGGAAACGGTAATGGGGGAAACAACAATGGTAATGGTGCAAGGGGTCATGTTTTCGTGCTAGGTCAGGGTGATGCAAGGAACGATCCCAACGTTGTGATGGGTAAGTTTCTTCTAGACGACTTCTTTGTTACTGTTTTATTTGATTCGGGTGCCGATACTAGTTATGTGTCCTTAAAAGTTAGCCAAATGCTTAAGCGTACTCCAACACCTTTGAACACCAAACACACGGTAGAACTAGCTAACGGTAAAAGCCTTGAGGCCACGCACATAGTTAAGGGTTGTAACCTTGTCTTAGCTGGTCAGACTTTCTCTATCGATCTTATCCCTATCACACTTGGTAGTTTTGATGTCCTTATTGGGATGGATTGGTTATCTCATCAGCAACCGGAGATTGTTTGCAAGGAGAAAATCGTCCGCATTCCTCGTTCTGGTGAAGAACCCCTCGTGATTCACGGCGATAAGAGTGGTGTTGTCGTAGGCATTATCTCTTTCCTTAAGGCCCAGAAGTGTTTGCGAAAGGGTCACACTGCCATTCTAGCACTCGTTACTGACACATCAATGGAAGAGAAGAGAATTGAAGACATTCCTATTGTACGCAATTTTCCTGAGGTATTTCCCGAGGAATTACCTGGTCTTCCGCCTCATCGCCAAGTTGAGTTTCAAATCGAGTTAGCTCCTGGAGCAGCACCAGTAGCTCGAGCGCCATATCGTGTAGCTCCATCAGAACTTGAAGAACTATCCACGCAATTACAAGAACTCTTGGAAAAGGGTTTCATACGTCCTAGCTCTTCGCCCTGGGGAGCTCCAGTCTTGTTTGTGAAGAAGAAAGATGGTACTTTCAGAATGTGTATTGACTACCGCGAACTCAACAAGATGACCGTGAAGAATCGTTATCCTCTTCCACGTATTGACGACTTGTTCGACCAGTTGCAAGGGTCGAGCTATTACTCTAAGATTGATTTGAGATCGGGATACCATTAGCTGAGAGTCCGAGATGAGGACATCTCCAAAACAGCATTCAGAACTCGCTACGGCGATTACGAGTTTCTGGTTATGCCTTTCGGATTGACGAATGCACCAGCGATCTTCATGGATCTCATGAACCGAGTGTGCAAGCCATACCTGGATAAGTTCGTTATTGTTTTCATCGACGACATCCTGATCTATTCTAAGAGTCAGGAGGAACACGAGCAACATCTACGACTTATGCTGGAACTTCTTCGATCAGAGCAGTTGTATGCCAAATTTTCGAAATGTGACTTCTGGCTTCGCGAAGTCCATTTTCTAGGCCATGTGGTAAACAAGGATGGAATTCATGTTGATCCATCCAAGGTGGACTCGATCAGGAACTGGCCTGCACCCCGTACACCAACAGAAATCCGCCAATTCTTGGGTTTGGCAGGATATTACAGAAGGTTTATCAAGGATTTCTCAAAGATTGCACAACCTCTCACTTCACTGACTCAGAAGGGTGTCATTTATCGTTGGGGTGATGCACAGGAGTCCGCATTTCAACACTTAAAAGATAGACTTTGTAGCGCGCCTATCCTCTCATTGCCTGAAGGCACAGAAGATTTTGTGGTTTATTGCGACGCTTCCATCCAAGGACTTGGTTGCGTGTTGATGCAACGTGACAATGTCATTGCCTACGCATCACGCCAACTCAAAGTTCACGAAAGGAACTACACTACACACGACTTGGAACTGGGAGCAGTTGTTTTCACGCTTAAGATATGGAGACATTACCTGTATGGTACCAAGTGCACCATTTACACCGATCATAGGAGTCTCGAGCATATCTTAAAGCAAAAGGAGTTAAACATGCGTCAACGCCGATGGGTCGAGCTCTTGAATGATTACGAATGCGCTATCAAATACCATCCAGGCAAGGCCAATGTTGTGGCCGACGCCCTCAGCCGAAAAGATACTATACCTAAGCGTGTACGTGCTTTACAGTTTACCATCCAATCTAACCTTCCCGCTCAGATTCGTGATGCTCAGGTTGAAGCGTTGAAAGCAGAGAACATCAGGGCCGAGTCCTTGCGAGGATCGAGGCAGCGACTAGAGCAAAAGGAAGACGGCGCTTACTATGTAACAGGGCGCATCTGGATTCCACTTTATGGAGACCTACGCGAGCTTGTGATGGATGAAGCACACAAGTCTCGTTATTCGGTACATCCTGGTTCGGATAAAATGTACCACGACCTCAAGACTACGTATTGGTGGCCTGGCATGAAAGCCCACATAGCAACCTACGTCAGTAAGTGCTTGACTTGTGCGAGAGTCAAGACTGAATATCAGAAACCATCAGGCCTACTTCAACAACCGGAGATCCCGAAATGGAAATGGGAGCAAATTTCCATGGATTTCGTTACTGGTCTGCCTAGATCTCAACGCGGAAATGATACCATTTGGATGATCGTAGATCGACTGACCAAGTCTGCACATTTTCTGGCTATCAAAGAAACGGATAAGTTTTCTACTCTTGCAGACATTTACCTAAAGGAAGTGGTATTAACGCACGGAGTGCCAACCTCCATCATTTCTGATCGTGACGCGCGTTTTACTTCTGAACTGTGGCAAGCAATGCACAAGTCCTTTGGCTCACGTTTAGATATGAGCACCGCTTATCATCCACAGACGGATGGGCAATCTGAACGCACCATCCAGACCCTTGAAGACATGCTTAGGGCGTGTGTAATCGATTTTGGTAATGGCTGGGAAAAGCACCTCCCGCTAGTGGAGTTTTCGTATAACAACAGCTACCACACCAGCATCCAAGCCGCTCCGTTCGAGGCATTGTACGGACGCAAATGCCGATCACCTCTCTGTTGGGCAGAAGTTGGTGATAGCCAAATCACTGGCCCAGAACTTGGGGTAGATACCACCGAGAGAATTGCTCAGATACGACAGTGAATGGCGGCAGCTCGTGACCGTCAGAAAAGCTATGCTGATAAAGGAAGAAAACCACTCAGGTTCCAGGTTGGGGATCGAGTGCCACTCAAAGTCTCACCTTGGAAAGGTGTAGTCCGCTTTGGCAAACGAGGCAAGCTCAATCCGCGTTATGTCGGACCATTCGAAGTCACCGAGAAAATTGGCAAAGTCGCCTACAGGTTGAATCTACCTGAAGAACTCAGCGGAGTTCACAATGTTTTCCATGTGTCGAATCTGAAGAAGTGTTTGTCAGATGAGACCCTCATAGTTCCTCTCAAGGAACTCACAATCGACGACCAGCTGCGATTCGTCGAGGAACCAGTAGAGATTACGGATCGAGATGTTAAGATCCTCAAGCGTACCAGGATACCTCTGGTCCGAGTTCGTTGGAATGCTCGTCATGGGCCAGAGTATACCTGGGAACGAGAAGACCAAATGAAACTCAAGTATCCCCAACTGTTTAAGAAAAACGCAACCACTACTGAGGCTGAAGCTACTACAGAATTTCGGGACAAAATTCCAAATCAACGGGGGGATGATGTGACACCCCAGGAAAACCAGGAAACCAACGCAACTTAACTAGCTTCCTCAGTAACCACGTGCTAAATTTCGGGACGAAATTTTCTTAACAAGGGGAGAATGTGACAACCCTCAAAATTCCATGTATTCCGTATAATTTATTAATGATAATTAAAGTGCTTGACGACTGTGTGGAATTACTTATCTGCTCTCTGATTACTGTGTTATACTTACATGTGCTTGTTAACATACTAATAGTGTACATAAAAGTCATTAAATAGTCCTTGGTGTTTTCCTAAGTGTTAGAAATTAAAAGTGTTACAAAAATATATATAAAAGACACTTTACGGATTAATTAAGCACTTTAACGGAACAGTGTCAAACCGAACAACCGGACATTACCCGGAACATGAAAATATTGTCAGACACATTGTTTTATTTTTCTGAGCTAGTTAGGGTCCCCGAACACCCTAACACACCATACTATTACATAACATCTAAATAATTAACCAACACACTTAGAACCTAACCATAACCCCTAACCACCCATCACCACTCAACTAAACCAACCCTTCCCCCCATAACCGGTTGAGAAATGGAACCCCACTCTTTGATTTTCTTGAATTATTTAAGTGATTGTGTTTAGTACTTCACCAACATATGGACTAATGGATTTAAGTGTGTTGAAAGTTCTTTATAAAACCCATTAGATAACCATACATATCACTTTCATCTTCACATCAACAAAAACTTCTCCTCTCCTTCCTTCTTGGTTTCGGCAGCCCCCTAGTAGCACCACCACCACCATCACTTGGCCACTTTCAAGCTTTTCAAGAGCATCCATAGGTGTAAGAAGGTGAACAACGAAGCTTGGTGTGTTCAGAAGCTCAAGGACCTCTCTCGTTTTCTTTTAACCACCACTTTTACGCCTTGTTTCTCCCATAGCCTTGTGCTAGTAGTAAGTGCTTCAAATCTTCATCTTGTTCATGTATTTGGTGGTTAATAGTTGATTAAATGGTTAAAACTTAAGAAACTCTAAAGAACTTACATTAAGTCTTGAACATAAAGGGTAAAGAGTGGATAAAGAGAAAATATATGGTTAAATCATGTTGATCTTGTGTTGTTATGTTATGATTCTTGTTGATTACTTGATGATTTACTTGTTAATATTGAGGTTTGATGTTGTTGTGATCACTAAACATGTTAACGGAATCAATCGAACACGAATTAGAAAGCTAAAGGCTGAAAAACAGAATATGTCCATGCCTTTACAGCCAACTTCAGTTGGCTGTAAACAGGTCATAACTCAATGAAAAACTGGTATTTTGAGTCTATAACGTGTTATTATGAAATACGGTTCTAATGGAACTGGAATCATAATTTTTGGACTCCGTTTACTATTTTTAAAGTGTCATTTTGTAACAGCAGCTAGAGCTGCATTTTTGCTGCTGAAAATATACGTTCTGTTTTCAGTCATAACTTGAATTCGGTGTAGAGTTAAATCATGAAATTTGTACTAAAGATGACCACTGATGTATTTGTAATTTTCTCACTGGAATTTTGTAAATCGGACCCTCGATGAATTTTAAATAAATTATTCCGTGGATTGTGGTCTGAAAAAGATAAATCTGAGTTCAGTCCGGAAAATAAATTTTTATTAAATATTGGTAACGAACTGGACCCCGATATTTTTACACAATAAAATTTGGAACGATTAAGACATTTTGTAAAAATTTGGGAATTTTTGGAATAAGTTAACTATTTTATTAAAATGTCCAAAAACAGCCCGGTTTTGAATATAAAAGCTGAAATGACATAAGTCGTAAATTGCGTGTCTAAATGTTTAGTATGTTACCTGTGAATGATAAAACATGTTATATGTGTTATGTGCACTGTCGTATGTTTATTTATGAACGGGAATAGATGGGGAGCTTATATGGGCATAAACCGTTAAAATGATGCATGTTATGTGATAGATACGTGTAGGAACTTTGTGCTCTATTTGAAAACCACTAAATGACTAACTGGTAATCATATTAGGACGTGATTGACCGACCTTGACTGTTAGCTATTTTTGAGAGTCAAACCGAGCAACCGAGGTGAGTTCACACTTTTCTACAAAGCATGGTAAATTCCCGGTGGGAATGGGAATGGGAATGGGTACAGGAATAGGGATTCCTCGTCCTTTGGGACGCGTTCAGGAATGTGAATTCCTCGTCCTTGAGACGTGTTCAGGAATGTAAATTCCTCGTCCTGTTGGGACGTATTAGACTTACTGGACTAGAACTCTATCAGCGAAGTCCCTCCTTTTTTGTATCGACTTAATCTCCGAGGCTATGGCGAGCGGGTCATTAGTTAATAGCGCTATTAGGTTTAACAAACCGCACACCATGCCAGTTGGACGGGTGTGTACTAATGGACTATGGCACGTCGGTGATGATAGACACCGACGCTAGGGCACAATTGATTTTTGTTAGTAGTCGATATGATAAACGAGTCTGGTAGTTTAAAATTATGGGGTAGCTCCCCACGGCCGGAGTGCCGGGCTGAAGAGCCAGGGAAGGTGAACATGGGATGGTTAACTAATAAACGTTTTCGAACTATGGGGTGACCCCCACGGCTAGATAGCTGATTAAGATTAAACTACGTTTTTGGAAACAACTCTAAAATGGACAACCAACCGTGAACTCACTCAACTTTGTTGTTGACTCGTTGCTACATGCTCTGCAGGTCGCTAGATGCTAGGGAGCTTGCATATGGTGGTGGTCATTGTGGGATGCGAACCGATATGTCCCGTACTTAATGAATAAACATTATGAACTTATGAAACTTATGTTTGGGTCTTTAAACTTATGAACTACGAACTTATGTTTTGGTTTAACGTCTTATGCTTCCGCTGTTTAAATTGAACTTGGTTAACTTCCTTTTGGTCACCAATTGTATTGTGATTGGTTTTATTTACTAAAATGCGTTGTTCAATATGATTGGTGGCTCGATCCTGGTCATGTCACGCCTCCAAGCGGTGATACTCCTCATGTGGATTTTGGGGGTGTGACAGGGATGGATTGGTTGTCAAGCAACAAAGCCAAGATCGTTTGTCACGAGAAGACCATTCGCATCCCAGTGACGGATGAAGAAACGATCGTAGTGCACGGAGAGAAGCGTGATACGCCTCTGAGGATCATTAGATGTCTGAAAGCTAGAAAGTGTTTACAGAAGGGATGTGTTGCGTTATTGGCACACATTGTGAATAAAGAAGCTACTGAGCCAAAGATCGAAGACATTCCAGTCGTAAAAGAATATCCTGAGGTCTTTCCAGAAGACTTGCCGGGATTTCCGCCTCAAAGGCAAGTCGAGTTTCCCATTGACTTAGTTCCAGGCGCCGCGCCTGTAGCTAAGGCACCCTATAGACTTGCGCCTTCAGAAATGCAGGAGTTGTCAACACAACTTCAGGAGCTATTGGATAAAGGATTTATCAGACCAAGCTTCTCACCATGAGGAGCTCCAGTTCTGTTCGTCAAAAAGAAGGATGGTAGTTTTCGTATGTGTATAGACTACCGCGAGCTTAATAAGTTGACTATCAAGAACAGATATCCTTTGCCAAGGATTGATGACCTGTTCGATCAGTTGCAAGGTTCGAGCTTTTATTCAAAGATCGACCTTCAATCAGGATATCATCAACTAAGGATACAAGAGGAAAGTATCCCGAAGACGTCCTTTAGGACTCGTTATGGACATTACGAGTTCCTGGTTATGCCGTTTGGGTTGACAAACGCACCAGCAGTATTCATGGATCTAATGAATAGAGTCTGCAAACCGTACTTGGATAAGTTTGTAATCTTATTTATTGATGACATTCTGATCTTGTTGGATCTGAGTTTCTTTTTGATTGTATTTTCGTTTGAAATTAAGATGGAAATGAGAGAGTTGTGCAGCGGAATTAAGATGAAAACAAACTTTGCATACAATCAAACGAGAGTAATACTTTAATCAAACATCTTTACACAATGAATCGAAAGATTGAATTTGTTTCAACAACGATTACAATGATTGATGAATGAATGCAAACTCCCCCTCAGCCAGAGCTCAGTAGTTTGTTCGTGCAAAGAAGATGGTATTGCAAGAGCTAATAGAACAGTACAAAGTACTGAACTATTTATAGGCACTTGCAAACCACTGAGCATCTTAGCTGACGTCACCATGAAAGTGACATCTAACCTCCTAACAAACTCTAACCTCTGATCTATACAAACTCTGATAGACTAACCACTGCTATTACATTTCTTTACATAAAAGACACTTAAACAGCTGCTGCATCCTTCCACTGCTGTGAACCCAGCAGTGCCTGTCCGGATCAGCAGTACTTGACTCAAGGCAGTAGATTGAGTCAGCAGAGCTTTGGTCTTCCATCAGTCTTTGACATTTGTCAGTAGATGCAAAGCAGCAGTTGTAGGACAGCACTTAGTAAGATCAGCAGATAGGAGGTCAGCAGATATAAAACCACTTTCAAGGGGAGAGATTTGCATGAACTAACTGTAATCGTCTGCTTATTCTGGATCCACTGCTCTGATCCAGTTTTGGCTTTAATTATATGTTCCTCTGATAGGGTTCAATCCCAACAATCTCCCCCAGGAACAGATAATGCCAAAACTCTTCATTATTTGTGGAATTCTTTATTGCCTCATCAACAGCTCCCTTATCTGACCTTTAAATTGTAATTCAAAGTCTAGGGCATCTGTATCTTCATCATCCCTGCTAAGTGGAAGATCAAGGAGATCCTGCAAATCTTCAAGACTCAGGCCTAGAGCTTGTTCCCTTGATATTTTCTCCACTTCTCCACCAGACCTGAGCAAAGTCAATACGCAGGTCTGTTTGTCAGTTTCCCACTTTTGTATTTTTGAGCCTGGTGGGTTTCTTGGGAGATGTTTATTTGCAGAAGTATTTGGAGAGGCTGGCCTATTCATGACTGGCTGAGCAGTACTTGCAGTTTGATCCAAACCAAGAGTTTCCATGATCATTTTCTTTATACCCTCTTTTCCAAGGTCTTCACCTTCCATTAACTCTTTGATGGTTTCAGCAATCAGCTGTTTCTGTGGCCTTCTTTTGTAGATGGCAGCACCAACTGGAGCTGTGGATCTCCTGATTTGCAGCTTTGATGGTCTTTTTGAAACCGCTGCTTCAGGATAGTCAGGCTTTTGAGGAACTGTGGGATCTTTCTTTCTTAATTGTTCCAACTTTTTGTAAGTAGCCCTGACCACATCTTCTTTCCATCTAGCAACTTGTCTTTTGTTTCCATAATCAGCTGCTACCAGTTCCTCTTTCATTCTCCTCAGCTCTTCCTGTTTGTCAGGTACATTCTTTCTAAACTTTGCCCAGTTAGGAGGAGTGTGAGTGACTTTCCTTTTTATCATGTCTTGAATTCGTGCTGCTTCGTTTTCAAGTTCCGGAATAGTCCACTCTTTGTACATGTATCTCTCTCCTTTGTACTTCTTGTGAGCCATGATGCTTTCAATGTAGTCTTTCTTCAGAGTTTCAGCTGCTCTTTCAGAAATTTGTTGACTAACATTTTTTGCAAATTGCTCTAGGGATCTGACTTGTGTGAGCAAATATTGACTTCTCTGTGCAATTTCTTTATCAGATTTCCCTTGTGTGTTTTTCTTTGAGATATCCTCTGCTTGCTTGGCCTTGATTTCCAAATATTCATCAACATTTTTAGGCCAGGGATATCCTTTTATTGATGGCAAACTCCGTTTGGCAAGGTCATCCTCAAAGTAAAAAGATTTTTTTTCTTCTCTAACAGCTGCTAATTCAAGAGGAAATTGAACACCTGCAGGAGGTAAGGGCTTGTACATTTTAACTGAAGAGAGAGGAACAGGTTTTGGAATTGTGACAAGTGCTAAAGATTTTGAAGATGTTTGTGGTGGTGAATTGTCATCATCTTTGAGAATTAGTCTTCTCCTTTTTGTAGGAGGGACTGATGATGTTTTGGATGGAACAGTGGTGGTAGATCTAGTGGCAGTGGATTGTGATTGACTAACAGCTGTTGAAACAACTGGTGTTTCAACCACTGTTGTCATTACAACAGATGTTATAACATCTGCTGTCTTCTGCTGTATGTCAGCAGGTGTTGTTTTTGGTGGTGATGATGGTAAAGCAGTGGATGTTGTGTGTGTTGAAGTGGTGTGTGTTGATGGAACAACTGTTTGGCAAGCAGTAGTTTTTGTAACTCCTGTTGCATCAGCTGTTTTGTATGGTGGTTTTTTAGCAGACTTTGAATGTCTGGTTGGAATGGATTTGGGTTGCCTCACTTTTCTAGTAGGCTTCTTCTTTTCCTCAACAGGATTTTCATGATCCTTTGACCCAGAAGTACCCTGATCTGGATGATCCATTCTGTCCACCCTGGCTTTCCTTTTGGCCTCTCTATCCCTTTTTACACTTGCAACTGCTTCTGCTAGTGCATTTGTTGTCACATCAATTTTCTTGCTGCCATCTGGCAAAGGGATCTTTTTGGTCATGTTTGAATTTTCTGGTTCAAGATAGAGACCATCCTCTATACCCTTCTTTTTCCACTCCTTAATTTTCTCCCCCTTTTTGGCATTATCTTCGGGGATTTGATAAATGTAGCGGACTTTTGGAGGAGCATTGCCAGTGGTGTGCAAGATCTGAGTTTTGAGAGCCTTTAAATCAGCCTGAGTGTTCTTGAACCTTGACTCCATTGCATTTCTCAGCTGTTGTACATGTTTTTCATGTTGCTGATCTGCTAATTGTGCTTGTTGTTGGAGAAAAGATTGAAATAGATTCCAGAGCTCATTTGTAGCAGGTGCCCTTTGTGGAGCAGGTGCTTGAGGTGGAACAGCAGTTGATTGTACCTTCTGAACTTGTAACACCTGTTGTAGCATATCTTTGAGTTCTGCAACAGAGTTATCAAGCTTTGCAATACGATCCGTCAATTTCTGGTACTTTAAACCATCACCCAAATCAATGGGATCATCTGATTTCCCACTAGCAGTGGTTTTATCAGTGGTAGATGTAGGGAGTATACTCCAAACATTAACCACTGATGCCCCTTTTTCTTGGTACTGGGGTCTTCTTCCTTCAACACTTGACAACCTTTTGATGTTTCCAGTAGGATAAATAAATCCACTGGTGGTTGACAGAGGTGCTATAAAAGGAATTGCCTCCAAGGAAGTCTTATTAATGTAACCACTGTCCAACTGTAGACCTGTAGGTTCAACAGTTGTAGTGGCTGCTTCACTTGGATTACCACCAAGAGTTACTTGTAACTCATGGGGTGTAACCTCCTCAGGTTGTGTTGGTGGGTTAGCAAAGATTGATACATCAGACCCAGTCAGTTGTTGAGGTATATTCTCATTATCAGGTGATTGAGAAGGACTGGTTAATGCATGGTTCAAATCAATTGCATCCAACAGTGGTTTTATTGGTGAGGGAATTGTGGATGTGATGATTGGTGTAGAAAGAGGATGTGTCCCGGGCATTGGACTGTGGATGATAGAAATGAGTGTTTCCAGAGCATCATGATGTGGAGACCCTATTTGTACAACCTGTTCTTTTTGTGAAGAAACAGGAGGAGTTTCGGTTATGGGTTGAGATATTTGTACCAACTGCTGTGAGGAAGTAGCAGCAGTGGTTTCTTGTGACTTTTGTGTTGTCACTGGTAGGAGCTCTGGTATCTCATCCTCCAGAGATGCCTTTTTGATGGTTTTGGGGGGTTTTTGTGTTTTTCTTTTTGTTGGCTTTTTGGTGATTGTAGGTGTGGGTTTCAAAATAGTTGTGCTGCTGCTTTGATCACCTTGAGCAGTGGGCTCAGCAGCAGATACCTGAGGAGCAGTTGTAACTGCTAAAATCTGCTCAGGCACCTCTGCTTGTGTTTTGCAAGGTGCTAACATTCTTGAAAAAGTTTCAGTTGTTAAACTGTTTATTTGAGTAGAATCACCTTGGTTTATTACAGCTAAATCATCCTTACTGAATTTCTTTGCAAAATAGTAACTTAAAAACCTTGGAAACAGTAAGAATGATTTTGTTTCAACATTATTAACCAAATCTTTAAAAATTTCCCGAGAATAGTTAAAATTTTCTCCTTGAAGAATTGCATATCCCAGATTTTGAATCTTTAAAGGGATTTCATTGAAAGAAGTGGTTTTGTTTGAAACACATAGTAGGAGAGTATGAAATAAAAATATGGTTGCAGACGGAAAATAACCTTTTTCTAAGGTAATTTTCTTCATCATTGTTGCTTCATACCCTCTCTCAATGAAGTCAGTTTGTAACTCGTTTTTAGTGAAAGAAATTTTACCTTCCTGATCACCGAGTTGAAAGACCTCTGAAATGGATTGTGGTGTGGTTTGGACAACTTTACCCTTTATCGAAGAGTTTATGGTGGTTGCAGTGTCTCCTTGTTTTTCAAGGGTTGCATTTTTCCAGAACTCCCTTTGGGTCGCCAAATAGATTGGTGCATCGGCAGTGAACAAAGTTTTGTGAGAAGACCCAGAAGATTGTGAGATGGTTTATGTGGAATTTCAGTGGAGATTGCCTTTTGAGAGGCTATTTTCGATGATGATTTGGATGAGGGTTTTGAGGATGACTTCGATTTTGTCATTTTGAAGATGAATGATCGAAGAAAGTTGTGAAAGATGAGAAGAAAAACTGCTTTGAGAAGAGAATTTTTAAGAATTCAATTCGACAGTAAAACCCTGTTTTGGTGGTGAGTGGGGGATTTTATAGGGAAGAAAGTGAATGCTGAGGTGGCAGCCGTTACAAAAGGTCTGACCAATATGTACTACCCACGTGACAACCCCTGTTGAAAGTGAAGGACAGTACTTGTGTGATAGGGACAGATGAAGGTAGTGGTATGAAAGCAGTGGATGATTTTCACTATCAGTGGATAGCATATCAGTGGATAAGACACTGCTTTTGAACAACAGAGTTTATCAAAGTAATGAGAGAGCAGGGGTTGACTTTCAGCAGTGGACAGACTTTTGAAGGAAGCAGACTTTTGAACAATCAGTGGTTAATGGCAGACTTTTAAGGATTTTAATGAAAAATTTTCATTTTTAGCTATTTTTAAGGATGGAGTTTTGATTTTCTGAAAACATTTTGTTGCTTTTATTCATAGAAAAACAAGGTGTTGCTTGTTATTCCATGTTCAGCATTCCAATTCTAGAGACCAAGCTTTCAAAAGTGGTTGTATCAAGTGCTTTTGTGAGCACATCAGCCAGCTGGTCTTTAGTTGGGACATGATGCAGAGAAATCAAACCTTTTTCATAGCAATCCCTCACAAAGTGATGTCTAATGTCGATGTGTTTGGTGGTTGAATGGGAAACTGGATTTTTGATGATATTTTCTGCTGCCTGGCTATCCAACATGAGTGGTGTCTTTAAGGCAGTGATACCAAAATCCAGTAACTGATTTTGAAGCCACAGGAGTTGGGTTGTACAGCTTGCAGCAGCAATGTATTCAGCTTCAGCAGTGGATGTTGAAACAGCTGCTTGCTTTTTGCTTTGCCATGAGACTAAGCAATCACCTAGAAACTGGCACCCTCCTGATGTGGACTTCCTTGTGGTGTGACATCCAGCAAAGTCACTGTCTGAGAAACTTGAAAGCTTGATGTTCCCATTAGCTGGATACCAGATACCAAGTGTGGGAGCACCTTTTATGTATCTGAAGATCCTTTTTACAGCAATGAGATTTGATTTTCTGGGAGCTGATTGACTTCTTGCACAGACACATGTTGCAAACATGATGTCTGGTCTAGATGCAGTTAGGTACAATAAAGACCCAATCATGCTTCTATAAAGTGTTTGGTCAATCAGCTCATCCTTTTCATCAGACATGACCAGCTTATTTGTTGCCATGGGTGTGCTGCATGGTTTACAATCATTCATATCAAATTTGGTTAAAAGTTCTTTAGCATATTTGCTTTGATGAATGAAAGTTCCATTTTGCAATTGTTGCACTTGGAGACCAAGAAAGCATTGCAGCTCACCCATAGCACTCATTTCAAACTCAGCTGTCATGAGTTCTCTAAACTCTTCACACATTGAGTTACATGTGCTTCCAAAAATAATGTCATCCACATAAATCTGGACAATCATTAAATCCTTCCCTCTCCATTTTAAAAACAGTGTTTTATCAATGGTACCTCTTTTGAAACCATTTGAGAGTAGGAAGTTGGAAAGAGTTTCATACCAGGCCCTTGGTGCTTGTTTCAAGCCATACAAGGCTTTGTTTAGCCTGTAGACATGATCTGGATAAAATGGATCCTCAAAACCTGGAGGTTGACAAACATACACCTCTTCTTGAATTGTACCATAGAGGAAAGCACTTTTGATATCCATTTGAAACACCTTCATATTGTGGTTGACAGCAAAGGCCAGGAACAGTCTAATGGCTTCCAATCTTGCAACAGGGGTAAATGTTTCATCATAATCAATCCCCTCTTCCTGTCTGTAACCTTGAACCACAAGCCTGGCTTTATTCTTGACAACAATACCCCTTTCATCAGTTTTGTTCTTGAAGACCCACTTTGTGCCAATGGGACTAACCTCTTCTGGCAGTGGTACAAGCTCCCATACTTGTTGTCTTTTAAACTGTTGGAGCTCCTCTTGCATGGCTTCTACCCAGCTGTTGTCTTTCAGTGCCTCTTGGTACTTGACTGGCTGATGGAGTGATAGAAAACCAGCAAAAAGACAAATGTTTTGGGTTTGACTTCTTGTGAGCACCCCTTCATTTATGTTGCCAATGATTTGATCAGGTGGATGAGATCTCAAGAAGATTAAATCTCCTTGGTATGGTATGATGGCATTGGTTGGTGAAGGCTGCAAATGTGTATCATCTGAGCTAACCACTGCTGGGGACTTTGATGATCCAGCAGTGGCTTCAAAAGGTGGTGGTATAGGAGGTAATGAAGTGGACAACTGCTGACTTTTATCCACTGTTTGAGGACTTTTGTCAGCAGTGTTTGAGGATGTGGAAGCAGTGGTTGATGGGCTACTTTGGTCAACAACTGTTGAGGTAGCAGTGGTTGAGCTTTGACAACTATTTTGAACAGCTGGTGCTTTTCCCTTTGTGGCAGACCTTTGAGGGATGATGATTTCATACCCATAGTCTGGTGTTGTATCCTCTGATGGACCTGCACTGTTAGTCTTTACAGCAGTATTTTCAAAAGTGAATTTTTCAAGATCAAACAGATCTGCAGGGTTTGCTGGGATTTTCATTGATGAGAGTTCATTGAACTTAACATTCAAAGTCTCCTCCACTGCCTTAGTCCGTGTATTGAACACTTTGTAGGCCTTGGCAGTGGTTGAGTATCCCAGATGATAACCACAATCAATTTTGGCTGCAAATTTTGAAATGAAATCTTTTAAGTTCAAAATAAAGCATGGGCAGCCAAACACTTTGAAATATGAGATCAGTGGTTTAATTTTATACAGAATTTCATAGGCAGTCTTTTTGTGCCTGGGGTTTATTAAAACTCTGTTCTGAACATAGCAAGCAGTGTTTACTGCCTCTGCCCAGAAAGTTAATGGCAAACCTGAATCTGCAAGCATGGTTCTGGCAGCCTCAATCCGAGTTCTGTTCTTCCTTTCCACTACCCCATTCTGCTCTGGTGTTCTTGGGATGCTGTACTGCCTTACAATCCCTTTCTTCACACAGAAGGCATCCAACTCCCTATTTTTGAATTCTGTGCCATTGTCACTCCTGAAGCTTTTCACTGGAAGGTCAAATTGCTTTTCAACCTGTATTACAAAGTCTTGCAAAATGCCTGCAGTTTCATCTTTTGAGTGCAAAAAGAAAGTCCATGTGAACCTAGAAAAGTCATCAACAATAACCAAACAATATCTTTTCTTTTTGAGGCTCATGACTTGAACTGGGCCAAACAAATCCATGTGTAGCATTTGCAAACGCTGGGTTGTTTTGGACTCTTCAATGGACTTGTAAGAACTTTTATGATGTTTTCCTTTTAAACAGGAAATGCAATGTTCAGGACATGAAAACAATTTTTGTGGTAGGCCTCTCACCAAACCATTTTTTGAAATTTCTGTGATTGTCTTAAGATTTGTGTGTCCCAGCCTTCTGTGCCAAAGTTCTGTCTCTTTGTTAGAGGAAGCTGAGAACAGACAGGCATCAGCTCTGGGACACTCTTTTGACATGTCAACAACATAAACATTGCCACTTCTTTGAGCAACAAGTTTAGTTTGACCAGAGTTGATTATTGCTTCAATCTTTTTGACCATTTCTGGTCCAACAATCCTACAACAGTCTTTTGTGAAGAATGACCCAAATCCCTTGTCACTCATTTGGGACACACTCAGAAGGTTGAATTTTAGATCGTCTATTAGATTGACATTTTCAAATTTTACTTTTCCAGACTCCACTATACCCGACCCCAGAACTTTTCCTTTACTATTATTCCCAAAGGATATATCACCCCCTCCATGGATTTTAAAGTCTTTGAGGAGGGCTTTACATCCTGTCATGTGCCTGGAGCCTCCACTATCTACATACCAAAGACTATCAAAGCATGTAGAAGCTCCCTGCACATGAAGTAAAAGGATTAGTTCATTAAGGTCTCCAAAGCCAACAAGGCTTTGGATGGGGTCTCAACAGTGTCTGGGATGGATGCAGAATGATGGACAGTGGTTAGGTTAGGAGTTTGAACTGTTTTAGGACAGTGTTTTTCTAACCACTGTTGTGGGTCCTGACCAATCATCTGCTGATAACCAAAAGGATGCTTGTTCACTTTGGGTTTAGAGGGCCTTTTGTAGGCTTCATAAACGTGAGGAATCCTTTGGTAAGACTGTTTTTCTCTGCCTTTTCTGAACTGATTGGCAGGGGGTGCATCAGTAACCTGAACATCTCTTTTGACAGATGTTTGGTTCAGCTGTTTTGTAACAGCTGTTTGAACTGGCACAAACAGTGGTTGTTTCTTGGTGAATTTGACAGATGTTGATGATGATGATGGACTCAAGGATGTTTTAGCAATGTACTCATTCTTTTTCACATCAAAGTTTTTGAGATACACACATGCTTGAGTTTTGTGGTTTGTTTTACCACAGACAATGCAACCTTCAGCTGAAACAATGACACTTGTTCTGTTTAAATCATACACTTTTAAGTGGAAACAATCTTTTGTTAGATGATTCATTTTCTCACAGAATTCACAAAACAAGTTATCAATTTTTTCTTTCTTCTTTCTCTTTTCAGACTCCTTTGCAGCAGAGGTTTTAACCACTGCTGGGATGTCCTTGAGAGGTATGACTTTAGCTTTTGGAGCCTTGACACCATCAGTTGATGTAAAGTCCATTGGCTTGAAATTTTCAAGAATGTCACACTCATCAGACCATTTTGGTTTAAACTGGTATTCTTCAAGCTCCTCAAAAGTAGAGGATTCCATTGGTCTGTCAAGTGTGATTTTGTTACCAAGTTTGTCAGTGATTTTCACTTCTTGGCCATTCTTGTTTGTGGGGATGAACTCAGTGGTTACATCAGTGGTTTGAACAGATTTTTCAAAAGCAGTGTTTTCATCATCATGTTTTCTATAGCCAACCTCAAATTTCACATTGCTTTTTCTCTGTTTTTCAAGCATAACCTCATATCCTTTGCAGGATTCCACCCATCTTTCACAAGTAATCTGGGCGGACTCCAACTCCTTTTTGCAAACTTGGTATTTTTCTACCATAGTTTGAAGTTGGGTTTTGGTTATACTTTGCTCTTCTTTTAGACAGCTGTTCTCTTTTTCTTTTTCAGTCAATTTGTTTTTAAGTTCTTTTAAAGACCTTTCAAATTTGACCTCATCAGACAAGATTTTATCCCGAAGGTTTTCATTCACCTCTTTAATGTTAGCAAAAGCAATTATGCAATTGTCAGAACACAGTTTTTCAAGAACTTGAGGAGATACCTTGGCAGCTGCCATCATTGCACAATCACATTGATGATCTTCTTCATCATCAGCTTTCACCTTCTTTTCACCAGCCTTTTCTTATTTCTCTTCTTCTTTGTCCTCCACGGACCATGGATCTGTCATTGGTTCAATCTGGGTACCTGAACTTTCTCCCAACAGTAGTTCACCAGCCACAGCAGTAACCACTGCTTCAGTCACCTCTTCCACTGTTTCAAAGCACTGCTGTTCCTCCTCAGTTTCAACCCCCTCCTGTATTGACTCTAATGCCATCAAACAAAACTCATCATGTGAAGAATCATTAGAAGCATAGAGTGCAAAATTTTCATCACTAAGATCATCAGGCATACTGCTCCAGTCAACAAACCCTTGAGTGAAAAAACTTTGTTGATCTGGTTGTGCTGCTGCTGGAGCAGTGGTTTGAGGTGCAACAGGTTGCACTTGTACCTGTGGAGCAGGGGTTTGAACATATTGGATTTATGGGACAGTAGTTTGGACATAATGTACTGGCACAGGGGCAGCAGCATAGTGAGCAGTGTTCACTTGAGCTGCTGGGGCATATTGGGCATAGTGCACAGTGTTTTGGTTTTGAGGTCTCGGATTTGAGCTAGGATGAGTAATTATGGGACCAGTAGTTTGACTCCTACATTCCCTAGCGAAATGTCCCAACCTATTACACTTGTAGCACTTGATTTTCAATTTATCCAACCCAACCCTTAGATTCCCATGCAAACCTGGGAATTTTCGCCCTGTTCTTTTGTAAAACTTGCTAGTTCTAACACTTAGCAAAGCCAGTTGGTGCAGGATGTCCATTTCCTCTAAATCAGTGGGATCAAAATGTTGCAAATCATTTAGTTCAAAACTTAAATTGTCTGACATCTGGTTTTCGTTTGCAGTGAATGCATAACTAGCAGAGTGAGGATCAGGGTTGTTAAAATTTGCACCAGCAGTTATGTCAATGAAGTGATCATAACCCTGATCCTTACCACTGCTCCCAGGTTCTTCTTGACCTAGAAGAGCAGTATTACTGAAAGTGTAATCATAGGTAACTTTTCCTGACTCTTGTAACCTCTTTTTCTGGTTCAACTCCCTTTCGTAGGTCAGGAGTCGACCGTGGAGTTGGGTCAAGGTCAGATCCTTGAATTCAGGTGAGTTTCGGGTGACAAAAGCTATGGTGTCCCATTTTTCTGGCAGTGACCTGAGGAACCTGCTATTTTGAGTTGAGTTTGTAAAAGTGGTGTTAACAAGCCTCAGTTCACTGATGAGACAACTGAAACGCTCAAATTGTTGCGTTAGTGATTCGCCTTTAACGTAGCAAAATGTTTCATACTGTTGGTTCAGGATTTCCCTATTGTTTTCTATGACTTCTTCAGTTCCTCCAAACTGTTCCTTAAGTGCGTCCCATAACTCTTTGGCACTGTTACAATGTAACAGTCCAGCATATATCTCATTGGGCAGCGCTGATGCTACGATGCTAAACGCTTTAGCATCTAGTTCGATCTTTTGAAAGTCGGTTTCGGTATAATTTTCAACTGGTTTTGGAACGAACTTTTTAGCATCTTCAGCACTTGGCACTGAAGGAACATGGGGACCATAAATGACAGACTTCCAACAACTTGTGCTTTGTTGAGCGAGGATGTGACCCATCCTCCTCTGCCAGATGTTGTACTCATTTCTTTTTAGCATAGGTGGTTTAAAAAGCGAGCCGATGTTGTTTTTATCATCCTGAGATTGTGACGTCATTCTTGTTGTTTTACAGACACTGAGAAATCAACTTTAATGGTGATTAATCCTTGCTCTGTTTATCAACGGACGAACAAACGATCAGTATCAACTATTATGAGCTGAACTATTTACGTCAAAATGATTGTTAAATCAAATTTGACTATCCAAGCTCTGATACCAATTGTTGGATCTGAGTTTCTTTTTGATTGTATTTTCGTTTGAAATTAAGATGGAAATGAGAGAGTTGTGCAGCGGAATTAAGATGAAAACAAACTTTGCATACAATCAAACGAGAGTAATACTTTAATCAAACATCTTTACACAATGAATCGAAAGATTGAATTTGTTTCAACAACGATTACAATGATTGATGAATGAATGCAAACTCCCCCTCAGCCAGAGCTCAGTAGTTTGTTCGTGCAAAGAAGACGGTATTGCAAGAGCTAATAGAACAGTACAAAGTACTGAACTATTTATAGGCACTTGCAAACCACTGAGCATCTTAGCTGACGTCACCATGAAAGTGACATCTAACCTCCTAACAAACTCTAACCTCTGATCTATACAAACTCTGATAGACTAACTACTGCTATTACATTTCTTTACATAAAAGACACTTAAACAGCTGCTGCATCCTTCCACTGCTGTGAACCCAGCAGTGCCTGTCCGGATCAGCAGTACTTGACTCAAGGCAGTAGATTGAGTCAGCAGAGCTTTGGTCTTCCATCAGTCTTTGACATTTGTCAGTAGATGCAAAGCAGCAGTTGTAGGACAGCACTTAGTAAGATCAGCAGATAGGAGGTCAGCAGATATAAAACCACTTTCAAGGGGAGAGATTTGCATGAACTAACTGTAATCGTCTGCTTATTCTGGATCCACTGCTCTGATCCAGTTTTGGCTTTAATTATTTGTTCCTCTGATAGGGTTTAATCCCAACAGATCTACTCGAAGACGAAGGACGAGCACGAACAGCACTTAAGGGCTATTCTAGAGCTACTTAAAAAGGAGAAGTTATAGGCTAAGTTCTCGAAGTGCAAATTTTGGCTGCGTGAAGTTCAGTTTCTTGGTCATGTGGTTAATGGAAATGGAATTCATGTTGATCCCACTAAGATCGAGGCAATCAAGAATTGGGAGACTCCAAAGACGCCAACCAAGATTCGACAGTTCTTAGGTTTGGCTGGTTATTATCGAAGGTTCATTGAGGATTTCTCAAAAATCGCTCAACCACTGACCGCTCTCACACAAAAAGACAAGAAGTTTGATTGGGGAGACAAACAAGAAGAAGCGTTTCAGTTGTTGAAGAATAAGCTTTGTGACACACCGATCTTATCGCTACCCGAAGGAACGGACGATTTCGTGGTATATTGTGACACCTCGCGTGAAGGTTTGGGCTGCGCCTTGATGCAGCGCCAGAAGGTTATAGCATATGTGTCACGCCAGTTGAATATTCACGAGAAAAATTATACCACGCACGACTTGGAGTTAGGCGCGGTGGTATTTGCGTTGAAGATTTGGCGACATTATTTGTATGGTACGCGATGTACAATCTTCACTGATCACAAGAGCTTACAGCACATATTTGATCAAAAAGAGCTTAACATGAGTCAAAGACGCTGGGTAGAGCTGTTAAATGATTATGATTGCGAGATCAAGTATCACCCAGGGAAGGCGAATGTGGTCGCCGATGCCCTGAGTCGTAAGGAAAGGATCAAGCCCATAAGGGTTAGGGCTTTGGAAATGATTGTCCAGACAGACCTCTCATTGTGCATTCGTGCCGCGCAGAAAGAAGCTCTCAAAGAAAGGAATATGGAGGACGAATATCTCCGTGGGATGGAGAAGCAGTTGGTACCCAACGAGGAAGGAACTTTATGCTTCATGAAACGAATTTGGGTTCCTTTGTTTGGTGGTTTGAGGAAGGTTATTTTTTACGAAGCTAACAAGTCACGGTACTCGATTCATCCAGGAGCGGATAAAATGTACCAAGACCTTAAGGATTTCTACTGGTGGCCAAGGATGAAAGGCGATGTTGCAGTTAGCAAGTGTTTAACCTACGCTAAAGTAAAGGCCGAATACCAAAAGCCTTCAGGTCTTCTACAGCAACCTGAAATACCCAAATGGAAATGGGAGCAGATATCAATGGACTTCATAACGAAATTGCCAAAGACGCCCAAGGGCCATGATACAATTTGGGTAATAGTAGACCGTCTAACAAAGTCTGCGCACTTCCTACCAATCAAGGAGAAGGACAACACTAGTAAACTTGTTGAAATATATATGAGGGAGATTGTTGCACGACATGGAGTGCCGCTCTCGATTATCTCTGATAGAGATGGGAGGTTTGTATCAAGGATTTGGCAATCCTTCCAAGAGGCTTTTGGCTCACAGTTGAATCTAAGTACTGCATTTCACCCGCAAACTGATGGCCAAAGTGAACGAACTATTCAGACACTGGAAGATATGCTAAGAGCATGTGTAATGGATCTGGGTGGTAGCTGGGATAATCATTTACCATTGGTTGAATTTTCGTACAACAACATCTACCACATAAGTATTGGAGCTGCGCCATTTGAAGCTCTTTATGGACGCAAGTGCCGATCACC
Organism: Helianthus tuberosus; assembly: GCA_030545235.1. Taxonomy (NCBI): domain Eukaryota; kingdom Viridiplantae; phylum Streptophyta; class Magnoliopsida; order Asterales; family Asteraceae; genus Helianthus; species Helianthus tuberosus. Next base: position 106,007,491 of record CM060365.1, on the reverse strand, counting down.
GCTATGCTGGGCTGATGCGGGTGATAGACAGCTTGTTGGTCCAGAAATAGTGCAAGAGACAACAGACAAGATCTTCCAAATTCGAGAGCGCATCAAGGCGGCTCGCGACAGACAGAAAGGCTATGCAAATCAAAGGAGGAAACCTTTGGAGTTTCAAGTTGGGGATATGGTTTTGTTAAAAGTTTCACCCTGGAAGGGTGTGGCACGCTTTGGGAAGCGTGGGAAGTTGAATCCGCGTTACATTGGCCCTTTCAGAATCCTACAAAGGATTGGGCTTGTGGCATACAAGTTGGACCTACCTGCTGAACTTAACGGTGTTCATGATACATTCCATGTATCAAATTTGAAAAAAGAGTCCAACACAAGAGACAATGGTCATTCCTGCTGACGAAGTTCATATCGATGACATGCTCCACTTTGTTGAAGAACCAGTTGAGGTCACTGATTGGAAAGTTAACAAAACACGCAGGAGTAGTGTCAAGCTCGTCAAAGTTCGATGGAATGCAAGACACGGGCCAGAATTCACGTGGGAACGTGAGGATCGTATGAACAAGAAATACCCCCATTTATTTCCCAAGACCCCTGCAACTAGAAGCAGAACCTAAAATTTCGGGACGAAATTTTCTTAACGGGGGGAGAATGTGACAACCCTCACAATTACAGGTATCCGTACAATTAATTAATATTTAATTTGTGCTTAATGACTGTGCTTGATTACAACTGTTATTAAACTGCTTTCTGATTTCTGTTACATACATACATATGCATCACACTTCATACTGTCGCTCCATTTATTACACACAAACTTTAGTGACAAACTTGATGCACAAAGCACAGTTAGCACAGTGAGCGAATAACCCAGAGACATGCTGACAATGCCAGCACCTAGACAGACAATGTTTTTGAGGCCAGTATGAGCCAGAGATAGAATACTACACTAGTAGGGAGTGTAGGGAAGTGAGGACCATAAAATTGCGTCACTAGGTGATAGTTATAGGGCCGGGAAGTGCCTAAAACACACTTTAAATGCAGAATTCTGCACTAAATAACAAAATTCAGCATTTATTGATGCTAGTAAAGTGCAAAAACTTGGCAAAATAGTCCTAGATACTTTCCAAGGTGTTGGGAATTAAATGTGTCACATAAAGTAACATAAAAGACACCTTATGGATTAATTTAGCACTTTAACGGACAACACCCAACCGGACTTTACCCGGAACACAAAAATATTGTCAAACACATTGTTTTTATTTTTCTGAGCTAGTTAGGGTCCCCGAACACCCTAACACACTAAATATTAATAACACTCATAACTCACTAACTATAACACTTGTTTCTCTAACTAGATTGTAACCATCCATTTGAAAACCAACCCCATACCCCCCCCCCTTTTGAACCGGTTATGGGAAGTGGGGACACCCCCCATAATTCTTTTCATTATTTTATTTGAGTGTTGGGTAATTAGAGACATGAGATACAATGGTTAAAGATGAAACATGGTTTATATAAGTGCACAAGGGATTGATCTTCTCACTTCACAACTCAACAAACTCACTCAACTCTCTCTTCTCTTCTCCTTGTTCGGCCGAGAACCAACCACCACCATACCACCACCTTCAAGTTTTCTTTCAAGCAATCTACACATATTCAAAGGTGTTAGAGATCCTACAAGTAAGATTGGTGTATTCAGAAGCTCAATGACCTCTCTCGTTTTCTTTTATCCATCACTTTTATACTCTTGAACTCCCCTAGCCTTGTGCTAGTAGTAAGTGTCTTAGATCTTCATCCTCTTCATATTTTTGATGGTTAATAGTAAAAGTATGATGAAATGATAAGAACTCTAAACAAACATAAACAAGTCTTGGAACATAAACTAACTAGTGATGAAGTATGGCTAAAATGGTGAAGAAATCATGTACTTCTTGTGTTGTTATGATTATTGTATGTTGTTAATTGATGATTGATTGAATGATTTTACAAAAGAAAATGATATGCTAGTAAGCATGGACACCTCCATTTACAAAGGAAACTCTGGCGAAATTTTTCTAAAATTTCAACACTTAGAAAATATTTTTCTAGCAAGTGTTACAAATATATTTCTAACTTTATTTTCAAAATAAACTTCGCCATGATTTTTATTACAAAATACTAAGTGCCGGAGGTTGATTTTCGTAAATAAAATTTGATAAATACATATTTAGAATATATATTTATTACTAAAACTCTTGTGTGATTATTTGCTTATTTTGCGAACTAGTTATATTATTTTTAGGGTAAAAATAATATAACTTATAACGCCATGATATTACGACTTCAAAATAATACTAAAACTCTCACAAAATAAATATTTAAGTTATGCAAGTATTGTTGTATTACGAAGCGCTAAAATTTCGGAAAAATACTCTTGTACGTATGTTCTTGGTAAAAATATTATTTTGGATAATCTATGAAGTAAAATATAATATTTTTGGGAAATATATATTTTGGAATTAAGATGTTTTAGACAAGTGATTAAAATATATTTTTCTAAGTGGGACTTAAAATATATTTTTCGGAATTACAAGTGTACATGTATAAATACCCCCATCCTTGGGAAGGAAATACACTTATAAAATAATTAAGAAGTGTGAATACGAAATAGTTGCTGTTTTGGTCAAAAATTACCGAAGTAATTAAGTGATCAAATTAGTTAAGTGAGGTAGTGTGCTAGAAGTAAGTGTCAAAAATGTGTTAATTAAATTACTTGCGAAAACAGTTTCAGGATACGGCTCGGGATATTGAGTTGTATCAACGATCAAACAATGAGCAAACAATGAGCAAAAAGTAAAGGAAGTGACACGAGATGTACGAGGAAAGCCCTTGATCAATCTAGATCGCCGGCATAAAACCTCGGGAGCTGACAATCGCAGCTGCCTTGTTCTTCAATTGCTTCAAAAATCAGGATACAGTGCAGGATGTGGTACGGATCGACTAAGTGTTACAACGGAAATGAAATACAAGTGTAGTGTTTGCTATCAGCTAGAGAGTGATTGTGTTCGAGAGTGTAAGTGTGAAATGATGTGTTCTAAGTTGATCCGACCTCATCTATTTATAGTAAAGATAAAATAACTAACTACCCTAAACTCGCGGGATTCACCGAATATTCCTTCTTGGAACGTTGCAGACCTGGTCTTTCGGGCTCAACGTCTCTTTCTCAACAAATTCGTCCGAGTCTTGAGGAGAAGAAGTCCTTGTGACCGTTAGCAAGCCTCTGCCCTTAACCTGCACGTGGTTAATTCAATAAGCTTCAGGATATCGCCCAAGATGTCAGCAATATCCTCTTCCAGCATCCTGATTACAAATAAACAAACAAAAGTAGGATATTGGTCAGGATACATATGTTAAGAAAATGACCCCTAACAATTGTCCCCAAATATATCAGTTGGGATACCAATCCAACGGATATATTTCAAAAACCTTATCCCACAACTCAAGGCATTTAAAATGAAGCGACGGTCAAGATCACATCATAACTTCCAACGCGTTTTTTACTCCATGGAGATCCACGATGCCCCTATATCTTCTCTTTTCTTGTTTGAAAAGCAGATATCTTCAACAGACCCTTCAGGTAATTCTCCATTTTTTGACTTTCTTCCTGTCGATTTACTTCATTTTTTTCTAGCAATGGCCGCCGAAACCTTCAACCAGCAAAATCTTCTCAAAAATCCCGAGAAGGAGATCTGCGCCTTTGACAACGCAGATATTGCAGCTTTAAGAGCCTCCGGCGCTTTCCCTGACAGCACAGTCTTTAGGCCATTTGATCGGTCAATCCGATCAGATGTTTCTTCTACCGAATGGATCTGTTTTCCAGCATATCCTTTTTCACTAGGCCTTCGATATCCCTTTCCAGAATTCATGATGCAATTCTTTCGTATTACTGGCATCTCTTTTGCTCAAACCATGCCCATGGTTTGGAGAGTACTAATTGTACTCAACCAAATCAAAAACCTCCATTGTTCTGACCTCTGCATCGAGGATCTACCTATTGCTTATCGCCTCCGGTCCCACGGCTCTAGCCGGTTCTTGCTTTTTTCAACCTCCAGCAAACCCCTGATTCTCAAAGCCACCAAAAACGAAGACGGATGGCAACGCAAATTCTTCTTTGTCAAACGAGATTCCATTGCTGAGGGTGCCAACCTTCCGGTGGAGTGGTTAACCACCGGTAGGATCATAAATATCCTTACAGACGATTTAATTGTTATCCCCTATTAATATTCTTCTTTATGCAGTGAACTTTAAGGAAGTTGCTCCTCCTACCGCTGAGTCAGAAGAGAGAATCAACACCGTTTACCGGTTACCTGTAATAGACATGACTTTTACCACACACGTTCCGAGTTCAAGTCAGTACTCGTCATCCGAGATGTCTGGTAAGAATTCCTTTCAGAATAATTAGTCAAAACAATATAATGATAAAGAATAAAACTTTTTCCTTTACACAGCGCCAGCTAAGATCCCTGAAGTCTTTGATCTTGACGAACTGGATAGCTATTCCGACCAGATACAAGTCAAGAAAGAACCTGGCTCCAAGACCACTGCTACATCCAAACCCAGCAGCTCCAAAGCTATCATCATTCCTAAACCTTCACCGGCTACCAAACCTTAGAGTTCGAGTTCCCGCAAGAGGAAAGAACCCGATTCTCCTGTCGTTTCTGACACATTTCCTTATGAAAAACATGGATTCATCGAAGCCAGCGGTTTTATGACTTCTTTTCTTAACCAAGTTAGTATCTTTATATCATATCCTGCAATTTAGACTGTTTCCATAGACTTAATAATAATATTGATCCCTGTCCTTTTACCTTTGCAGCGTCTTGAGCGTTTGGTTCACATATATCAAGAATCCTGCAAGCTTAACAAAACACTTGAATCCAAGCTAAAAGAAGCAGAAATCACAATTTCAGACCAAGGTATGATCGCGGCCGCCAAGTCTCGTCATTACGAGGAGAAATACAAAGCTATGACCCAGGAACACCAAGTTGCTCTCAACAAGGCTACTCTTCAAGCCCAAGCTGATCTGGAAGCTGCCCATGTGCAGTACGAACAGGATATGGTCAGTTACCGAGAAAGCCTCAAAAGTTCCGTCGTCATTTCTCTCCTCCAGGCTAGGTTGAAGATGGCTCACGAAGCCAAAGCATTGGGCTTCGAGTGCCCTTCCTGGGACGTTGGAGCCTGGGAGACCAAGCTGAAGAATCTTGGCGGTACCTCTTCCAAATCAACTGTCGATGACCCTTCTAAAGCAGTTGAAAAGGAAACCGATGCTGACAAGGATGCTGAGGCGGATCCCAAAATGAATGTTGCTGAAACCGCTATGGAGCAAGAAGGCACTACCCCCTAGAGCTTATTTTTATTCGAACAATTTTATGTCTTTATGAACAATTTTCATTTCCATCTCTAAACAATTTGATAACCGAAGGCGGATGGGTCCTGGGTTTCAGGATGAAACCTTCGGTTATCAACCAGTATTGATCGCTTTAAGAATAATTTCATCTTTTGACTTCTCTTTCTATTACTTTGCATTATTTAGTGTAAGTCTTAGCTTTGCAAAAATTTCATACTGTTATTTTACAAAATATTCTGACCAGTATGCTTAGAAACATACTGCAGAAGTCTTTTATTAAATAGATCTTTCAGATGCTCTTTTAACTTTATAAAAATTTCTTTAGAAAGTAAGAAATAGTTCATCTCTTCAAAACCAGGTTTTGATGATGATCAAAGTTCCAAGCCAATACTAGTTTTAAGCATCCTAATCAAATATCCTTAAAAGGACTTTGAGGATATATGTCAAGATACTTAACATGATGTTACTAAAAATTTAAATGAGGCTCACAAAGGAAAAATCATACCAGACATAGGATATAAACCTATTACCGAACTCCAATCCCTTTGCAACTCTTCCAATGAAGATGTCCCCAGTGCAAGGTACTTAATGCATTAGTCGCAAACTTCATTAGTTTTATAGCACCATCTTGTCAGGGATGTCCCCTGTGTACAATGTCTTCAAGTATCTTAGAAATCTATTTAATGTCAGTTTGCATTGCATAAGCAATATTTTACGTCTCAAGGGCAGAACCCAAGGATGTACTGGAGATAAATCCTTTGTAACCTGGGGAAAATCCCAATTTTTCATGCGCTACAGGCGGGAGTGTATAAACTCCAAGACTTAGAAAGGTGAAAACCTTTAAACCTTAGAGAGTATGAAAATACCCTTTCGTGAGAGAGGGTGATCAATCCTCATATACCGTTAGAATTCAGGATATAGCCAATGGTAACGAAATTGTCAGCCACTTTTACATGGACTGGTCCCGCCACCTTGAACTATCCCTGAATAACTTGCGCTCCAGGCGGGGTGTTTAAACCCAATTCGGAAGAAAGGTGAGTACCTTTAAACCTGTGAAGGGATCAGTATCCCTTAAACGTAAGAGAGGGGGCCAATCCTCTAATCTTCTGAGTTATCCCGAGTGCATATTCTGGAGCTACATCCTGGAACATATCTTGCAAAACAAATGTAAACTAAGGTGGGTGTTAGCTTGGCTAACACCCCTACGATGCTTAAGTCAGTATTGGGTTCAAAAGAATTAATAATATCAAAACATATTAAAAAGAAGTAAGAATTCATACCATCTTGAGTTAGAAATTAAATTCTAGACTCACTTGAAATAGAGCTTAAGGTGTATAGCATTCCAAGATCTCGGTAGCATATCTCCCTCCATATTCTTGAGTCTATATGCTCCTTTCCCTGCTTCTGATTCAACTTCGTATGGTCCTTCCCATTTTGGAGCTAACTTGCCATCGGCAGGATTAGTAGTATTTTGGAAAGCCTTTCTTAATACCCAATCTCCAACCTTAAATCTTCTGGTTCTAATATTCTTATGGTATGCCCTGGATATTCTCTGTTGATATGCTTCCATCCTTAGCCTTGCCGCATCTCTCTTTTCATCTATAGTGTCTAAATCCTGACTCAAGGCTTCAGGATTCTTCTCAGGATCACTTAAGATAGATCTTGCAGTAGGTATTGTCATCTCCGTTGGAATCACTGCTTCTGCTCCAAATACCAACGAAAATAAGGTTTGACCTGTTGCATTCTTTACCGTTGTCCTATCAGCCCATAAAACAAAGGGTAATTCTTCTGCCCATCTTCCTTTTTTGGCTCCAAGCCTTTTCTTTAAGTTGTTGACAATTATCTTGTTAGAGGATTCTGCTTGTCCATTTGCTTGAGGATGTACCGGAGTAGATGTGATCATTTTGATTCCCCAACTCTTGCAAAAGTCAGTAGTCCTCTTACTTATAAACTGGGAGCCATTGTCACAGATTATCTCAGCTGGTACTCCAAATCTGGTCAGGATATTCCTCTTGATGAAGGATACTACTTCTTGGTCTCTTACTTGAACAAATGCTTCAGCTTCAACCCACTTAGAGAAGTAATCCGTCATTGCTAGCATAAAGACTTTTCCTCCCGGAGCTTTTGGTAGCTTTCCCACTATATCCATACCCCACTTCATAAATGGCCAAGGGGAAACAATAGGATATAATGGTTCAGCCGGTTGATGCAGTATGTTACTATGTCTTTGACATGAGTCACATCTTCGAGCATATTCTGCGGCATCTTTTCTCATTGTTGGCCAATAATATCCCGTCCTTAATATTTTTGAGAATAACGATCTGCCCCCAGCATGGTTACCACAATCCCCTTCATGTATATCCTGAAGGACTTCTTTGGCTTCAAGATCCTCCAAGCATCTCAAATACGGTCCTGCAAGAGATTTCTTGTATAAAATGTTATTTATAATAGTAAATCGTGATACCTTCATCCTAAATGCCTTAGGATTTTCATCTCCAGGAATGTGTCCTTCTTTGAGATATTTCATGATTGGAGCCGTCCAGGTTTTAGGATCCTCTTCAGGATATTCTGCCCCAGGATCCTGAATACCAGCTACTTCTTTATTTCGAGGATTCGTTGCAGGATATAAGACATGTACTATCGGTATTTGTGTCCCTTCAGGTATCCTGACCGACGATCCCAGATTTGCTAAGGCATCTGCTTCAGCATTATCTTCCCTTGGTACCTGTTCAAGTATAAAAACATCGAAATATCCTGCTAATTTTTTGAGAATATCAAGATATTCGATTAATTTCTCTCCCTTAACTGCATATGATCCATTAAAATGGTTAGTAATTAACAGAGAGTCAACATATACTTGCAAATTTTTGATACTCATGCTCTTAGCCAACTCTAATCCTGCAATTAAAGCCTCATACTCTGCTTCATTATTAGTAGCAGGAAATTCACACCTAATAGCCTGGGGTAATATGTCCCCCTGTGGCGATTTTAGTAGTATTCCTAATCCTACTCCTCTTACATTAGATGCACCATCAGTATATAATATCCAGGATCCTGAGGATTCTCCTAGCTGTTGAACTTCTAGATCTACCTCATCCTGAATGTCACTACTAAAGTCAGCCACAAAGTCAGCTAAAGCCTGAGACTTTATGGCATTCCTAGGTTCATATACTAAATCATAAGCACTCAACTTTACTGACCACTTGGCCATCCTGCCTGACATCTCTGGTTTCCTAAGCACATTTTTAATAGGATAGTTTGTTTTAACATGAATCCTATGTGTCTCGAAATAATGCCTAAGTTTCGTTGATGCCATAATTAATGCTAGTATCAATTTTTCTAAATGAGAATATCTAGTTTCAGCATCTAACAAACTTTTACTAACATAATAAACAGGATACTGCTGACCTTCATGGTCTTTTATAAGAACGGCACTTACAGCATTCCCTGATACAGCAAGGTACAGGGATAGTGGTTCACCATTTTCCGGCTTCATCAATAGAGGTGCGGTTGAGAGATACCGTTTCAAATCCTGTAAGGCTGCTTCATGCTTTTCCCCCCATTCGAATCTTTTGTTCTTCTTTAGGATATTATAGAAGTCTTTGCATTTCTCCGAGGATCTTAAGATAAATCTGTTTAGAGCTGCTACTCGGCCTGTTAACCTTTGTACATCCTTCATATTCGAGGGTGATTTTATATCCAGGATAGCTTTAATCTGCTCCGGGCTTGCCTCTATCCCCCTTTTCGTCACCATATACCCAAGAAACTTTCCTGCCCCCACTCCGAAATGGCATTTAGCAGGGTTCAGCTTCATGTTGTATTGATCCAGGATATCAAATGCTCCTTTAATATCCTGGAGGTGATCCTGAGCTTTCTTTGATTTTACCACCATATCGTCAATGTACACCTCCATGGTGTCCCCCAGTTTGTCTTTAAACATCATGTTTACCAATCTTTGGTATGTTGCACCTGCATTTTTCAAACCAAAAGGCATAGCTGTATAACAATAAATACCTGTTGGCGTCATGAAGGCGGTATCCTCCTGGTCAGAAGGCTCCATTTGGATCTGTTGAAATCCTGAGGATGCGTCCATGAAGGTCAGCATTTCATGCCCGGCAGTGGCATCTACCATTGCATCAATATGGGGAAGAGGAAATGGGTCTTTAGGACAAGCTTTGTTCAAGTCTGTGTAGTCTACACAAACTCTCCATTTCCCATTCTTCTTCTGTACTACAACCACGTTTGCTAGCCACCTTGGGAACTTAACCTCTCTGATCATTCTTGACTTTAATAGTCTTTCAACTTCCTCTTGGATAATCGTGTTCCGCTCGGGAGCAAACTTCCTTCTTTTTTGTTGCACAGGCTTGAACGACTTATCAATTCCAAGCTTGTGAGTGATGATATCTTTGGATATGCCTGTCATATCCTCATGCTTCCATGCAAACGTAGACATCCTGCATTTCAAAAAGTTAATTAATTGTTCCTCAATATCCTGAGGGATATTGGTCCCTAAGAGCACCGAAATATCGGGATTATCCTGGTCCAGGATAACTTTCTTCACATCCTGCTCCGGATCCTCCACGATATCCTGGGCCTGCGTCTTTAATTGCTATGCTGCACTAGGTTTGGTTGAGGATTTCATCGAGGATGAGTAGCATTCTTTCGCCTCCTGCTGATCGCTATCAACTTTAACGACTCCCCAAGGGGTAGGCATCTTGATGCATTGGTGATATGTTGATGGCACGGCCTTCATATCGTGAATCCATGGTCTTCCTAGTATGATGTTATAGCAGGATAGAGAGTCCATCACACAGAAACGTTGTATCGAGTTGACTCCTTCAACGTATACTGGCAACTTTATCTCTCCCACTGTGTTTCTAGCCTCTCCACTGAACCCAACAAGCACGGTAGACTTTGAAGTGATATCCATTGGGGATACATTCATTCTCTTCAGAGTTTCTAGTTGGATTATGTTGACGGAGCTGCCATTATCAACCAATATCCTGCGTACAAAATGGTTAGCCACATATAACGTTATTACCAGAGCATCATGGTGAGGATCCTTTACAGTATCCCTGTCATCTGCATCAAAAGTGATCACTTTGTCAGTCGTGAGGGTAGTCATCCTGACAGGTCTGTCTCCTCTTTCGGCCTTAGCTTCCTTTGCATGTCTCTTTGCTACCGAATACGAGGTCCCACAAATGTCGGATCCTCCGGAAATGAAGTTGATTATCTTGGCATCCGAGGGAGGTGACGCTGCTCGTTCAGGATCCTTGTCAGTATCCTGACCCTTATTCTTCTTCTTTCCTAAGAGATCTTTCAGATATCCCTTGCTTAGAAGATAGCTTATTTCTTTCCTTAAAGCAATGCAATCCTCAGTCATATGTCCAAAATCTTCGTGGAAAGCACACCATTTCGACTTATCTTTCCAGTCAGCCTTTTGTTGATTCTTTCGAGGCCATCTAGCCTTGTCTCCTAGGCCCTGCATAGCATACATTAATTCAGGAATATTAACAGAAAAGCAATATTCAGACAACTCAGGATACTCTTCAGGATCCTCATCTTCGACAGCATTCACTCTCTTGTTTTCATTTCTACCATATGGCTTAGGCCGATATGACTTAAATGAGGATTCTGACTTCCTATTAGTCGATTCATAAGTGTTGGACGAGTTCATCCTTTCTTGCATCTTCTTGTCATCTTCCAGACGGATATATCTTAAGGCCCTGTTACGAGCTTCATCGAGGTTCCTGCAGGGATTCATTACAAGATCCTGATAAAACTGAGAATCCTTTTGTAATCCCATCTTAAAAGCTTGCACAGCTGTTGCAACATCAAGATGTGGGATATCCAAGGATTCTCGACTAAATTTGTTCACATAATCCCTCAAGGATTCTTGAGGCCCTTGAGTTATCCTGTAAAGATCACTGGTTAGTTTCTCAAAACTCCGACTACAAGAAAATTGACTGTTAAATAAATTAACCAAATGAGCAAATGAAGTGATTGAGTGAGGAGGAACGTTCAACAGCCATTTCAAGGCTGATCCTGTTAGAGTAGAACCAAATCCCTTGCACAAGCACGCTTCCTTGAGCTCCGGAGGGATAGGGTTAATCTCCATTCTTTCCCTATACTGAGCAATATGCTCCTCAGGATCCGTAGTCCCATCATAAAGCTTCATGTTGGGAGTTTGGAATCTCTTTGGGATCTCAGCATCACATATAGGGTATGCAAAACGAGATATCTTGTGGCTATCTTGAGATACTTCCGGGATCGGCTGGACCACACCCGGTACACTAGATATCATGTCTTTCAACTTCTGAAGTTCCCTGGTAAGTGCTGATGTTACACCTGTATCCTGCAAAGATCCACCACTGTTAGTAGTATGAGTATTATTATTATTAGACACGTTACCAGTTGGAGGATTTTGCCCATATTCTGAAGCATATCCTGAGCTCCTCATGGTTGACATCCTAATCGAGGAGGGTATTTCAGGAGTATGATTCTGAGGAAGACTGGGCACGATATTCCCCCTATTGTCCTCGGTATAAACAGCTGAGCTAAAGTTCAACGCTCTGGGGTGTAACGGAGTGACATTGTCCTCCGCAGATCTGCTCGAGCCAGCCTTCAGGAGTTGTATCTCCCTCAAAAGCATTTGGTTCGTTTCCTGTTGCTGCCTCATTTGTTCCTGCACACTTCCAAATAAGGTTAAAATTTCATCATTAGAAGCTAAAACGGGAGCAGATCCCTGGACACTCCGAGTCGGGATAACATCTTGGGATTGTGTAGAGGCAGGCATCCTTGGAGGAGGTGGTGGAAGCACCGAACCGGTAGTAGCAGAAGTCATAGCAGACACAGTAGAGGAACTCATGTTTGATCTTGAGGCCATTATAGATAATGTGGCAAAAAGTTTTGAAAATAGAAAACCGATTAGCGATTTGACAAAAAGTTTTAGTAAAAAGAGCACCACTTGCCCCACGGTGGGCGCCAAATTGTTTTGGTCAAAAATTACCGAAGTAATTAAGTGATCAAATTAGTTAAGTGAGGTAGTGTGCTAGAAGTAAGTGTCAAAAATGTGTTAATTAAATTACTTGCGAAAACAGTTTCAGGATACGGCTCGGGATATTGAGTTGTATCAACGATCAAACAATGAGCAAACAATGAGCAAAAAGTAAAGGAAGTGACACGAGATGTACGAGGAAAGCCCTTGAACAATCTAGATCGCCGGCATAAAACCTCGGGAGCTGACAATCGCAGCTGCCTTGTTCTTCAATTGCTTCAAAAATCAGGATACAGTGCAGGATGTGGTACGGATCGACTAAGTGTTACAACGGAAATGAAATACAAGTGTAGTGTTTGCTATCAGCTAGAGAGTGATTGTGTTCGAGAGTGTAAGTGTGAAATGATGTGTTCTAAGTTGATCCGACCTCATCTATTTATAGTAAAGATAAAATAACTAACTACCCTAAACTCGCGGGATTCACCGAATATTCCTTCTTGGAACGTTGCAGACCTGGTCTTTCGGGCTCAACGTCTCTTTCTCAACAAATTCGTCCGAGTCTTGAGGAGAAGAAGTCCTTGTGACCGTTAGCAAGCCTCTGCCCTTAACCTGCACGTGGTTAATTCAATAAGCTTCAGGATATCGCCCAAGATGTCAGCAATATCCTCTTCCAGCATCCTGATTACAAATAAACAAACAAAAGTAGGATATTGGTCAGGATACATATGTTAAGAAAATGACCCCTAACAGTTGCCTAACTATTTTCCTAAATACAAAAGTTAAGTTAAAATAATTAATATTATTTAAACAAGTATAATATCAAAGTAACGCAGCTCAAAACACTAAACCCTAAGTCAAGGCACGACCAGTTCGTCTAATAGACATTAGTACGTGTAGGTCGTCACGCAGCAGATCGAGTTTGAGGTTGACGTTACCGGATACGCACTTCAGTGAGTTCATGTCCCCCTTTTTCTCTTAACTGTTTTCAGTTTTATAACTTCGGGGTGAAATACATGTTACAATTATTAAGGACATTTTTATACATGGTATGGTTAGCTTAAGGAGGGTTGGGACGTTCGGATCATGTGAGTGGTGGGTACAACACTTAAAGCCATTAATCCTCATCGTAGGACCGAGGGACATGAGTGATAGATATATTTGGGTGTAGCGAGCCCACACCCGTGAGGTCAGGGTGACCCATAGAGGTGACTGTGTCTTACAGCTGAGGCCCGGTACAAATTTGCTAGGTTTGAGTTTTCCTGCATCATTTCACACATACCAGTGGCCTTGCAACCCGTTGGTGATCTCTTTTTCCTTAATTGCTACATACCAGGGACATTTATACATTGGGACGTACTTTAACGATTTATACTTTGGGACCTACTTTAACGATTTTTACATTGGGACGTACTTTAACGATTTTTACGTTGGGACGTACCTTAACGATTTATACATTGGGATGTACTTTAAAGGTTTATACATACTCACTTTTACATGAACTCGCTCAACTTTTGTTGATTTCTCAAACTACATGTATTTCAGGAAATTAGTGTATCTGGCAAGGTATGCAATCGCGTCAAGCTGCGTAGGGAATAATGATGTCATCCAGGTTTAGGAGGTGTGACCCTTGCCTGGACGGGTTACATGTCTTAAACCGTATTTCTAGTCAAGTCTTTTGTCGTGTCATATGAACATGTTTTTAATTATGTCATGATTGTATTTTGTTTCATGTGTCGACTTTTAAAACAATGTTGTTGTGGTAACTTTTAAAACTTAATGAATGGATGGCTATCATGTGATTTATTTTCATATAGTATTGTTATGATTGTGCTATGGTATTAAGAAGTCACACCAAATAAACCCACGCTTCCGCAAAAGCCAGGGTGTGACATCTTCCATTTAGGTACCTCTTTGTTCAACACTACATTTGTTGTTATGAACAACAAGGAGGGTCAAGAACATATAAGTAAAGAATGAAAGAAGAACAACTAATCTATGGAAAACATCAAATAGTGTGTGGATTATCAAGTAGGATAGCCCAAGCTTGTCCTTTGATCACACAACATCAAGCTTCAATCTTGAACACTACTAGTGGGTAAAAACCCTAACCAAAACAGAAAGTTTGTGAGGTTTACACCTCTGATTTTACATGTCTCAACCTTTTTTTAATCCTAACTAACCATAGATGTGGTTATGAGCATAAGGACATAGGTTTGAGATGAGATAACTCAAGTTTAACTAAGATTAAAAAAGTATGAATCAAAATAGAAAGTTGCAGTCCACTTTAGAGCCTTTTTGGTGACATTCCAGACCTTGGTTTTCCATGGAAAACCTGTGGAAATGTTCCTAAGGTCAATCCAAGTGAGTAGGAAAAAGAATCAAAGCAAAAGGTTAAGAAATGAGTGAGTTATCCTCACTTTTGTAAGAAGATAGCAATCTGCCTTAGCTCCTGAATTCAGCTATGTTTTTGAGAGTTTGAGTGTGAATAGTGAGTGTTTAGAAAGTGAAAAATGCTTGAAGGAGGCTTGGGTTTTATAAGGATGGATTAGGGTTGGGTTGGTGAGGTTTAAATGCAAGAAACACACTTTAAACCAATCAAAATCCAAGAAAAATCGACCAACCAGCGAGCTGAATTGGTCTGTCCCGGATTCACTGGGCTCGCGGCCCGTGAAGGTTTGGGTGTGAGTTTAAGTTTCCAATATTGACATTTTGGCCCTCTTAAGTTTATATTTAGGGTTTTAAGGGTTATTTATGATATAAAGGCATGTTATAGGGACCAAACAAGTAACATTAACATATAACAAGTATAATGAAGTATGTTTAAGCGTATGAATGTTGTATTTAAGTATCGTATGCATTCAGAAGACGTATGATTAGCATGTTTCACGTATTTGCAAGTTTAACACATAGTTTCCAAGAATTACGAATATGTATCAATTGTTTCACAAAATTAAACGTATGAACATGTATGAAGTATGTATAGCACGAATTTAAAGAAATATGAGTTTTATTTATGATTCAAGTCTCGGATTTTACAATGATTACAACGAAAGAACGATTATAATAACACAAGACTTTCAAAAATAGAAATACAAGCAAGACCTTCTAATTATGGAAAGTACGAAGAAGCAGGGCGTTAAAGTTTCCCCTCCTTTAAGAGATTTCGTCATGAAATTTAGAAAGAAGTAACGAAAAGTTACGGATACTTCGTCTTCATATCACTCTCGAGTTCCCAAGTGAATTCAGCGACACGCTTTCCTTCCCATCGAACCTTAACGATAGGAATTTGACTGCGCCTCAATTTCTTGACTCCTCGGTCCATGATTTCGACGGGTTTTCCACGAAATGTAAAGTCTCGTTGATTTGAAGATCTTCTAGTGGAACTTGAAGTCCTTCATCAGCTAGACCCTTCTTTAGATTTGAAACGTGGAAGACAGGATGAATGTTGTTGAGTTCTTCAGGTAGGTCCAGTTTATACGCAACCTTGCCAATCCTTTCGAGAATTTTGAAAGGACCAACGTACCGAGGTGCGAGTTTTCCTTTCTTACCAAATCGAACCACTCCCTTACAAGGGTATACCTTGATGAGTATGAAGTCACCTATCTCAAATTCCAAAGGCTTGCGACGCATGTCGGCGTAACTCTTTTGTCGGCTCCTGGCTTTCAGTAAGTTGTCTCGAACCTGTAAAATCTTATCCGTTGTCTCTTGTTTGAGCTCGGGACCAGTGATTTGAACTCCAATCTCATGCCAACAAATAGGCGAATGGCACTTGCGACCATACAATGCTTCGAAGGGTGCCATTTGAATACTCACATGATAACTGTTGTTGTACGAGAATTCGATCAAAGGCAAGTGTGAATCCGAGTTGCCACCAAAATCGATTACGCATGAATGAAGCATATCCTCTAGGGTTTGGATAGTGCGCTCGGTTTGACCGTCTAACTGAGGATGGAAGGCGGTGCTAAGGTTGAGGACAATACTCATAGCAGATTGGAAGGTTTACCAAAGACAAGACATAAAGTGACCATCACGATCGGAAATGATGTCAATGGGGATGCCATGACGACAAATGATCTCATCGGTGTAGATTCTAGATAATTTCTCGACTTTGAAATCTTCACGAATGGAGAGAAAATGAGTTGATTTGGTAAATCGATCAATGATCACCCAAATACTATCATGACCAGAAGAAGTACGAGGGAGCTTAGTGATAAAATCCATAGCGATGCTCTCCCATTTCCAGACAGGAATTTCTGGTTGTTCGAGCAAGCCAAAGGGACGTTGATGTTCAGCTTTAACCTTCGAACAAGTAAGACATTTCGCAACAAAGATGGCGATATCCTTCTTCATTCCAGGCCACCATTAGAACATACGCATATCTTGGTACATCTTATCAGCACCAAGATGAATGGAATATCTCGATTTGGGTGCCTCCTTCATCAGAAAGTCTCGAAGGTTATCACGATTTGGAATCCAGATACGATTGAGATAGTATAGAATACCATCGGATTTAGACACAAGATCTTATTCAACACCACCTCGTATCTCAACGGAGAGACTACCTTCGTTAATAGAGGTGTATTGAGCTTCACAAAGGCGGTATTGAAGATCATTAACGAGTTGGAGACAACGAATACCCTTTACATGAGTTTTACAACTAAGCACATATGCTACTACATTCGCTTTACCTGGATGGTAGCGAATTTCGCAGTCATAGTCGTTTAATAATTCCACCCAACGACGTTGACGCATGTTCAGTTCCATTTGATTAAAGATATGTTGAAGGCTCTTATGGTCGGTGAAGACCACACACTTGGTACCATAAAGGTAGCGTCGCCAAATCTTCAAGGCAAAAACAACTGCGCCAAGTTCAAGGTCATGAGTAGTGTAGTTTTTCTCATGTATTTTGAGTTACCTCGACGCGTAAGCGATAACCTTGTCTCATTGCATAAGGACACAACCAAGAACAAGGTTTGAGGCATCGCAATACACGACGAAGTCGTCATTACCATCGGGAAGCGCGAGGATAGGAGCATTACAAAGCATATCATTAAGAGTTTGAAAAGATTTCTCTTGTTCGGGACCTTAAACAAAAGGTTTCTCTTTTTGAGTCAAAGAGGTTAAAGGAACAGCGATCTTAGAGAAGCTGGAGATAAAACGACGATAATAACCAGCAAGACCAAGAAACGAACGAATTTCAGATGGAGACTTAGGTGCGATCCAATTCTTCACAGCTTTGATTTTTGCAGGGTCAACGTGAATACCAAGTTCGTTGATAGTATGACCAAGGAATTGAACCTCTTTTAACCAAAATTCGCACCTGGAGAATTTGGCGTATAGACATTCAGTACGAAGAAGTTGAAGGATAAGACGCAAGTGTCACTCATGCTCTTCTTGTGTCTTGGAATAGATAAGAATATCGTCGATGAAGACAAACACGAAACGGTCCAAGTACGCTTTGCACACGCGGTTTATCAAATCCATGAAAACGGCAGGTGCGTTGGTCAAACCAAAGGGCATGACCACGAACTCGTAGTGACCATATTGTGTACGAAAAGCGGTCTTAGGTATATCTTCTTCGAGGACTCGGAGTTAATGATACCCAGAATGAAGATTGATATTTGAAAAGCAGGTCACGCCTTACAATTGGTCGAAAAAATCGTCAATGCGAGGAAGAGGGTATCGGTTTTTTACAGTAAGCTTGTTGAGCTCACGATAGTCAATACACATTCAGAATGACCCATCTTTCTTCTTGATGAACAAAACGGGAGCGCCCCAAGGAGATGTAATAGGACGTATAAAGCCTTTATCAAGAAGCTTTTAAAGTTGGCTCGAAAGCTCTTGCATCTCAGAGGGTGCTAAGCGGTTGGGAGACTTAGCGACAGGCGTGGCGCCAGGCACTAAATTGATACGGAAGTCGATAGAACGAGCAGGAGGGGGACCAGGAAGATCATCGGGAAAAACATCAGGGAAATCACGTACGACAGGAACGTCACTTATGCTTGGGCCTTTGTCCTTATGCTTGGGCCTTCCACGATATGGGTGAGAAAGGTGAAAGTACCCATGCGCAAGCACTTGTTCGCTTGGATACACGACATAAGCTTGAGACCTTGGTAAGGTTTCTCGCCATACACATGTAGAGAATCACCGTTTGGAAGAGGAAGGCGGATAAACTTCTCAGGACAAACAACTTCAGCAAGAACTCGCCTAAGCCAGTCCATGCCTACTATGATGTCGAAACTACCCATTTGCATAGGTATGAGGTCAATGCGAAACTATGATAGTTAAGAATCAAAGAACACTTAGAGAGAATGGAATCGACAGTGACGGATTTACCATCAGCGACTTCGATAGCGAAAGATCTTGGCAACTTAGAGCATTTACACTTAAGCAAAGGTTCGAATTCTATCAACACAAAACTTCTATCGGCGCCAGTATCAAATAAACACGAAGCATAAACATGGTTCACAAGAAACGTACCAGTAATGACGTCGTTTGCATTTTGCGCTTAAGCGGTGGTAAGGAGAAAAGCTCGGCCTCGAGCTTGTTGTTGAGGCTGCTGTTGTGGTTGCTGCTGCTGCTGTTAGGGTTGATTACGCTGAGGACACACGTTGGTTAGATGATTAAGGTCGCTACACTTGAAACATGCTCGCACAGGAGCAGCTTGAGGTTGAACCTGGTTAGGAGCGGGATTGGCAACAATAGCTTGAGGTTGGTTGTTTTGAGGTTGAGGGATGTTGTGGCATCGGTCAGCAAAATGCCCAAACCTATGACAGTTGGCATATTTGCGGCATGGTGTGGTGGTAGGATGGTGATACAAGCAGGTAGTACACTGAGGGATGAGACCCAGTGTAGGCTCGTTTTGGTAGTTCGTTGGTTGCGGGGGTAACGGCGGCTACTGCTTGGATAGGTAGAGGGTTTGGCGGAGTGATGACCGCACAATTTTGGCTTGAAGCCTTCCGCTTCTTGCCTCGGTTTTTTCTTGGGTGGTTGAGACGATGAAGGTTCGACAGTGGTGGTGGTATCGGCAATGGCTTGGTGCACACTCTTCTATGAAACCTAATCATAGGTTCTATGAAGAACACAGTTGTTTTTAAGTTCAATGGCTATACTAAAGGCATCCTCAATGGTTTTGGGGCAAGCAGAGGCAACATGGTTGATCAAAGAGGGTGAAAGACAGCGTATAAACTTGGCTATGGTTTTGGGAACGGTGTCGACCTGACCAGGGCAGAGGACACTAAGTTGCTTAAAGTGTGTAATCAGACCATCGTTGTCGCTCCCCTTTTGTGTTAAGTGCCAAAACTCGTTCTCCAACTTTTGGAGCTCGTGGGGAGGACAGAATTGGTCCTTCATGAGTTGTTTAAGCTCATCCCAAGGTAAAGCATGTGCTACATCATTTCCCCTTTTGTTGCGTTCGGAGGTCCACCACTCGAGTTCCCTCGAACGGAAAACTCCAGTTGCATTCCAGGTTCGTAGGTCATCGGGACACCCACTTTGTAGGAATGTGAGTTCAGTTGCGTCAAACCATTTCATCATGGTGGTGGCGCCATCCTTGCCAGTAAACTCCAGAGGTTTACATGCCATGAATTGTTTGAATTGGAATGTCGGCTTGGGGTTTCCACCTTTGAATCGATAGAGCCATGCGGTGAATCGGTGTTAGTCTGAATCCTGCTGACAATGTCGGGTATGACCTTAGCCATTTGCTTGGCCATGAATTTCATACAATCCTTTTTCGACATGGATTCAGAGTTGGTGTTGGGGGTTGAACCCTTCTTTGACTTGGTCCTATTTGGCGTAGTGTTGGACGACATCTAAGAATCGAAAGAGAAGAGAAAAAGGATGAGACTAGATCATAAATTCAAAATAAGTTTGCAAGTATAAGCATGTAAGCATGTAAGCACGATGTATCACGTATGGTTCACATAATTAGCATGAATTCAACAAGCATTTACACAACATAATCACGTATGAATGTGTAAAAGAGTATAAATTTAGTTTGTTCGCGAGAATTATTATTATTTTTTATTGCGCGAGACATGCAAATTGTGTAACAGTTTTGGAATGAACGAGGCAACAAGTATAAAATCACATATAAATTGAATCACATAAAAGAGAGGCTCATAAAACATAGGATTGTTTTGGGTAGAGAAACGTCGACTATTCCAAAGTGAATCGAAAGTCCTTTCAAATTAGAGAAACGTGCTTTGGCCTATAGGTAAGATACTCTCGTCGAGAAGCGATTAACAGTATCTTAGCCTTCCAATTACTACATGTCTCTAATCGATTGAAACAATCAAAACTTTGGCGAGATTGAAAATCGAGGAATGGGACTTAATCGACAAGATGCAGGTTTCACCCCCTAACTTGACGATTCCGTACCCTAATGTGGTTGGTACTCGTCGGGTCAAAATTTAATTTCGACACTTCGACGAGGGTCCACTAGAGTTTGAATTGGAAATCTACCATTAAGATGTGGATTTCACTCCTAACTTAATGGCGTAATTTCGTGCAAAATGAAGAATAAGCGGAATGAGAGTCGTTCACTAAATTGTGGGTTTCATGCCTATTTTGGTAAACTCGTCTCTTTTGTATAAAGAGTGTCTTCAAGTCTTCAAGTGTATTGTGTAAAATGTCATAGGAAAGACATCATGTAATCATTAAGACCAAAAATAAGAGAAAGAAGCAAGGTAGGAAGAATAATATTTTAAGCATGAATCAAGAATGGTCAAAAATAAGGTACCTACTATAGACTATGTCGAACATGGCAATTCAACCTAATTACCTATAGTTATGGCTCTGATACCAATCTGTCACACCCTAACCAATGGCGGAATCATCGGATGTAACACCTCGCAAAATCATGTCCAATATAATAAAGACACGTGTCATGGACTTTAAACGTGTAAAGAATTGATTCCAAGGGACTAAAATTGTCAAACAATGTAAATATGTAAGTAAAAGGATCCAAAGTGTCAACATGCCATTCTTGTGCCTTTGATTGACCTCACACGACGTTCGGATTCTTTATTAAATAAATTGTCGAACATAGAAAGTCGGTTGTGCTTAAATTAAGAATTTTACGAAGCATAGGGGTTAAAAGTGTCAACATGTTAAAAGTTACCTCTGAGTGACCTTTTAACGATCCCAAAAGCATTGTAATATTTATATAATTTGCTCTCAAGAATATTGGATATTAATTTTATGGAGTTTCGGTGAAATCAAGACTTTTCGGGTGATCTTACAACTAACCGGGAGCTTAACGGAGTTAAAATATCACCCAAGGCCCTTAATAGTTAACTATGGGGGTCCTAAGTGCAATAAATGAAAGTTATTTAAATTAAATTTGGACCAGTTCCTGAATTTGCAAAGTTTAGAAAGTTTTAACCGGAGCCGCCCATTGTCGCGGCCAGCGTAGACTTCCTATAAGTCTTACGCGGCCCGCGTAAAAGTGCCAGTGACAGCAGAATAGGACAGCTGCATGTTGTAGCCCTTGCACCGCCTTTGCATGCTAGTTTTTCGATACCAGGGTTTGTGCAACTGGTTTTACTGCCCTAGGGACACTTGTAAACATCTGAATTACCCCCTAGGTGCATGTGGATTGATCTTGGAAGCTTTGAATTACTATATAAAGGGTTCTTGGTTGCATTAGAACTTGCACACTTTCAAATTTCACTCAAACTCTTTCTCTGGAGCTTCCTGGTGTTCAAGGAGGTTTTCTTCAGTTCTAATCTCGTGCTAAGAGTTCTTGTAAGCATTCTTAGCTTCTCTAGTTTAAGTTTTATTAGCTTAATGACCGAAAGTCAAAGCTATCGTAACTAAGCTTTGACTTGGTGATTAATCACTAACGGTCCAGCCATTATTCGAATTGAAAGTGGCTATGAGTTGCTATTTATGTAGGTAATAAACCTGTAGGTCCCCTGGTTCGTATGGATCTTCACAGAATTGTCAATCCAATCAAGAGTGCGGAATCCTCTTGATCAGAATATCACATAATTGAGTAGAAACAGAAATTCACAATCAAACCGGGTTTCTATTGATTATCAATTACAAGAATTACAATCAATCAAAACCCTAACACACTCAAATTCGTCCAAGCTGTAAATGCTCTCACGAAATTCTCACAAACTCTGTTTTTGGCTGATCAACCTAAACCCTAATGCAAAGCCTTGTTTATATAAAACAAGGTTTGCTACTTGGGCTAGGGATTCCTACATGGACAAGCCCAAATCGTCCCCCTATGACCCAAACTGGGTTTTGATTTGCCCAAACTCTATTAATTGACTAATACAAAGCTAAACCCGCTAACTGTTTATCGTTTAACTAATTACAAGATATCGAAAGACCAAATCTAAGCTGTTGTCACAAATATGCACCAACAAACTCCCCCTTGACAATAGCTTCATAAAATAACTTTGTCTTTAGTTATCTTGCATTCTTCATGTAGTCGTGCACTGTCTTTGGTCTTTGGATAGCTTCAGCTTTAACAGCTTCTGTCAGCAACAGACTCCCACTAAGCTGATGCATCCAATCACCAAATCTTCAAAACGTTAGCACTTGAGTAAACTCCAGTTTAGCATTTGCAAAGCAATCTTCAAACTCTTCAACTTTGTTTACAATGTAGAAGGGAGGTTCTACCATGCATCCAATCAAACTCTCATCTTCACAGCAACTTCTCAGCAACATACCGCTTCAACCTGTATACTATAAAACAAACATCTCAAGAAACCATAAGAATTTTTCAACAAAGTTAAATAAATTATTATTATTCACGAGATAGTTAAACTGTATCACAGATTAAGCATTTTCAACTTATCATCAACGCGCAAAACTTTTTGTCCAACACACAAGACCCTGTCTGATTTGAGATTTTGAACTCACTTTCTAACACCGTCTCCCCCTATTGGTAACAATTCCTCCAAGAATAACAGTTTTTTCGTACATTAAGAATTTTAACAGAAAAAGACACTATTTTTGGATTTTTATATTTTCTGAAAGCAAGTAAATAACAAAAGCAATAAACACTCTGTTTTTTGTGAGAATCACCGGTAAGAAGATCATATCAGCACAATCAAACTGTTTTCACACTATTAGATAATTCTTTATTTAATTTTTCATGAAAAGCATTCCGAGACGATTACCAGTATGTTTGTCCATCTAAACAAAATGCATGAACATTTCAAGTGCCATTACTGTATGATACGTTAAGGTAATTTTTTTACTGAAATACTAGTGTGTCCCACTTCAGGATGTACCCCCGCGATCAAGGTATGCACAAAGATTCATCGTAGTAGGTGAGTATACTAAATTCATCCGTTTTGTTTTTTTTTTCAACGATTGATAATTCGTGATTAGGTCAGTACTTTCGTACAGCAAATAGACCAAAATATCTAACGAGGGCTATGACAAATACCATTTTTGGTACGAATTATGCATTTTGCACATTTTGAATGACTCTCTAGGAGAGCTTCTTCATTTTCAAGGTTTAGGCATTTTTAGCTCTTTTAAGATATCCTGGTTGTGCCTAGGTCAGCATGTATCTGGATACAGCAGAAGGACAACCCTGATATCCCCAGATGAAATAACAGTATAAAGACCCAAAACTTCAGATTTTGGCAATCTATCAACGCAAGATTTAAGGTCATTAAACCATACACCACTGATGTGTTCCCCACTCATACACAGTTCGTTATGTTTATATCACATTGGTAAGTTGATTATTTCATGCTTTTGCCTACTGGTACATCGTATGATGAAGCTGCTATCACACTTAAGCATTTTAATTATTTTCAGTGTGACAGTCTAACTTGCTGATATACTATCATTTCTTCTTTTTCACACAGTGATAACTCATTTTTGATTTTCTATTTTTTATGTTTTTGATTTTTCAATGTTTTTGTATTTTTTATTTTTAAGAAAGCAGTAAACTATTTACAAAATTCTTATGAAAAAACAGTTATTCGGGATTCCTCATCCCGTTGAGTTCGACTAAATGTTCAAAACGAGCCCTGTCAAAAACTTTAGTATAAAGATCTGCCAGGTTATCTAGTGTGTCGACTCGATGAAGTTCAATTAGTTTCTTTTCAGCATTTTGAACTTCATTTTAAACCATTTAATATTCACATGTCCACCATCATAATTTCAAATTCTATCAACAATCTCACATCCCCCGTCATGTGCTTGGAGCAGCCACTATCAACATATCATAAGTTGATAATCCTCCTTAGCAGCTCCTACACACACCAACTAAGAAATTAGTTAGATTGGGGGACCCGAGCCTTAATGGTCTTGGGTCTTCCAAATTCACCAACTACTGGAACATCCATCCAATATCCATTACTCCTATCTGGAGTCTTGAATCTCAGACCTGTTGATGGAAATGGGTTTTGATTTCTATAAGGTCTCTGGTCCTGAGGGTTCCTATATGTGTTTGGACTATTTGACCTTTGTAAATTTTGATTTTGATATCTTGAATTTTGATTCCAAGAAGCTTGATTGTTATAATTTCTAAAGCCATTATTATAAAAAGTTCGACCACCATTATTTTGGTATCGATTTTGATATTGACCTTGACTTCTGAAATTACTTGTATTTCCATTAAAATTGTTCATTCTAGGCGAACTGCTTCTAGGTCTCTCAAATCTGCCTGGTGGAGATTTAGGCTGAAATCTTGGTTGATTTCTTTGAAAACGAGGAACTTGTGGAGTTCCTTTTTCAGCCTTATCTACACCAACAGCAACACCCTCTGGTTGCTTGAGAGCAGATTTCTTTGGAGAATTTACAACTTTCTCCTCATTATCAGCTTTCTTTTCAGGTGATTTCCCTCTCTGTTTTTCACTAATTTGTGCTTCACTCTTTTTGTTAGGACAACAGCTAGCTACATGTCCCTTTATGTGACACTTGAAGCACGGTCTCCTTTTCAAAGACTTCTTAGCTGGAGTCTTTAAGGTAGATCCCTCATCAGATGGTGATGATGCCTTGGATGAATCTTGTTCAGTTTGCCTAATTTCAGATTTTTCTATGTTCTTATTTTTTTGCAAACTCTACATTCGATTCGTTTTCAATAACAGTGGTTTCGTTTTTCATATCACTACCTTGAACAAAATTAATCTTTTTAATAAAAGTTTGATTTTTACTCGTAGGAGGTGAATTTTTCCTTTTCAAAGGTTCCCTGTTATTGTTCTTCTTAGCATCATCACTCTCAGACTCCTCACTTTGAATTGATGCGAAGCTACTTGGTGCAGTTGACATAAAGTCTGTTAGCTCATCTTCATCAGGCAGAAATGAATAATCATGACTAAGAGGAGGTGGGACTTCATTAAAGCCCTGGAAGCCCACACTGTTCTTGTCATTACTCTTCTTTAACCCACCCATCATGTGTTTCATTACAAAAGACGAATCTCCGAATTGACTTAATTTCTTTTCAAGTTCAACAATTTTGAGTTGTGCATCTGACAACTCTTTGCATTTTTCAGAAATCTCTTTTGTTTTCTCAGCCATCATGTCATGAGCTAAGTCTAATACTTGAAGTTTTTCGTTTAGTTTGCAGGTTAAAGCTTCAATTTCACTTTCGTAACCTCTTATCTTCTTCAAGTATAAAGATTCGTTTCTTTTAGCAAAAAAAATTGATTCCTTTATGTTAGACATCTCGCTTACCAGACTTTGGTTTTGTGTTAACAACCTGTCAACCTCACCTTGTAATTCACGACATCTTAAACATACAGAATTAGATTGTACCTCTTCCTCATGAACTTCTGTAGTTTGATCAGCAACGACCTGTTCAGCTTCACTCTCTTTCTCTACTTCAGCATCCACTTTTGCTTCAGCATTCTCCACTTTAGTTTCAGCCTCATCAACTGGCACTATCTCTACCATGAATGCCTGAGTGGCATTCTCATTATCTTCCAGATGAATACTCCAATCATATGAACATTCTCGTGCTGTAGAGCTCAAAGCTTTATTCTTTTTTACATCTGCATTTCCCTGATACCGCTTTTCTAATGCATCCCACATATCCTTTGAATTAGTGTACTTCTTAAAGGTATGTTTGATTCTATCAGGTAAGGACATTTTTATTGCAGCCAAGGCTCTCTTTTCAGCCTCATACATCTTTTTATCTTCCTCTTGCATGTTCACATAGTCTGGTCTACGTGGTCTGCCCTCAAAATCGTGAGTTGGGTTTGTGTACCCATCTACGATACAGATCCACATGCGTGCATCCTGATATTCAATGAAGGATTTGAACCTGTCCTTCCATGTAAGATAATTCTCCACCTTCATCATCTTAGGTGCATTAAAATTCATCATGTTCGACATTTTAACGCAACAGACTGGTAAAACCGTACAAAATATCTCCGAAAACAGTGGTTACCAAATTACACCATTAGAATCGTCTCGAAAAGACGAAACCAATGATATATAAAGTCAAAAACTGAATTCGGTTTTTTTTTTTTGTCCTAAAAATCCAACGAATTCAACAGTGCAGACGGTTTTGTCAAATGAGCTACTGATCAATTTCTATTTGCAAAACACTGAAATTTTATCGACGCTTGCCAACGAAAATTCCACCCTTTTAAATTTGATGGTTTTAAGTCCTCTGTAAATTTCGCTGGGTCAGTAATTAATTTCGCTGGCCTGTAATTTGTTCAATTTCGTTGATCAAAGCTCGCTGAAAGGTCAATTTCGCTGTTAACTTCACTGGTCAAATTCGCTACAAATTCGCTGCTTAATTTCGCTATTACGACGACCAGTAAAGTCGCCGAACACCGTGATATTTTCGCTGTGGAAAATTATACGGTTACCAAAGTCACCTTTGGATTTAATTTCGCCGATAAATTCGTTGGTCAGTTAATTTCGTAGGTCCAGACTGCGAGATTAATCAAATTCGCCTGTAAATTTGGAAATTCAATCTTTTCGAAATTTTGGATGATTTTCCGGATTTTTTAAACAATTCCTGCAAAATCGAACCACCAAATCAGCAAACAAATGACACAAATTTGATGAACTTAATGAAGAAAACCAAGAACAGTCTTCAAATTCCAGCCAAATACTATTCAAAAGCAACCAAATTCTGTCCTGAAAACCTACAAATCAGCCAAATCAAGCACACAAATTGATCAAACACAAACAGAATCGCATAAAATTATCAGAAATTCAAAATTTCGAAAACCCTAATTTTCGGTTTCAAAAATTTTTGAAAAAAACTTCCTGTTTCTGCAGCCAATAATTCTGAACCGAGCCTTCAAGAGCCTAATGCTCTGATACCAATTGTAGGTCCCCTAGTTCGTATGGATCTTCACAGAATTGTCAGTCCAATCAATAGTGCGGAATCCTCTTGATCAGAATACCACAGAATTGAGTAGAAACAGAAATTCGTCCAAGCTGTAAATGCTCTCACGAAATTCTCACAAACTCTGTTTTTGGCTGATCAACCTAAACCCTAATGCAAAGCCTTGTTTATATAACACAAGGTTTGCTACTTGGGCTAGGGATTCCTACATGGGCAAGCCCAAATCGTCCCCCTATGACCCAAACTGGGTTTTGTTTAGCCCAAACTCTATTAATTCACTAATACAAAGCTAAACCCGCTAACTGTTTATCGTTTAACTAATTACAAGATATCCAAAGAGCAAATCTAAGCTGTTTTCACAAATATGCACCAACAAAACCCTTAAAAGGGAACCTACTGATTATCAGTTTTACTTGGTCAATTTTCGGGTCAAACTATTTAATAAAAAGTCAAACGGGTCAGTTTTTATAAATTAATTCATAACTGATAATGTAGAAGTTATGGAACATGTTTTAACATTAAAATAACTTGCTAAATAATATAAGAACATGTTTAGGCATGTTCAACCCGACAATTCTGAGTTTAGGCTCGGTTTGCAACCGAAAGTCGCAAAAGTAGACTTTTGCTTTGACTTTTAGTTCTGACCCGATTTAGCTTGTTTTAGATATGCCTTAGGGTTCCTGTAGGACCATATTACATGTTAGTATAACCCTATGAGATTATACTATATGGTTCCTTTGAAATCCGAATCATTTGCATGTTTTCGTTAGATGCTTAAATGTTGACCATTATGCCCTTTTGATATTAAAACGTGATTTTTGAAAATGTGAGAGGACAAAAATCTTTATTGCTGATATTTAAGTATGTCCTAAAAATTTGACATCAGTTTATGGTCTAAAATGAGAGTTATGCACAATATCGTAAAATGAAAGCTTTTTATTAATTAAATGGCATTTTTAGTATAAATCATATTTAAACCCAAATTTTGACACCAAACTTTCTACCAACTGATATAATATAATATTTAGGGAATTTTGGAAATTTTTATTAAATTTTAAACTGATCATAACATAGAGTTCTTGCATAGGCTCGGTAATTGACGATAATGCCCTTTTTGCTAATAAAATGAGTTTTACACATCCTTTACATATCAAACCTTTTTCTACTGATTTTATATATTAAATAAGTTATTTTAAACAGTAAAGGCTGATTAAAATCTCAGATTTCCTTAATCAACCCGAATATCGTCAATTACCGACTTTTATGCGATTTAGGTGCATAGTATGGTTTAAAACCATATTTGGCACCTAAGGCTTCTTACCTACTGATGTTATGGATAAATTTTTATACTTTAACAGTAAGTAAAATTTTTGAACTCAGATTTCCAAATTTGACCTTTATAGCATATGTGAAATGACCAAAATGCCCCTACGGTGCATAGTTTGGCCATAAATGATAAATTTCACATATGTATGATATCTTACTGATATAACTTGATTAATATAAATATTTTTACTGATTGTTTTAGACCATTGAAATGACCAGGACCTTAGATTACTATTTAACCTCTTTTATAAACATTAAAATGACTAAATTACCCTTACGGGACTTAATTTGATTTTAAATTCGTTTTGGGCATAATGGAAGGAATCCTACTAATATCATAACATATTTTAAGCATATTAACTTATGGAACATGTACATGACTCATTTGGTTACCCGTTATGCATATTCGCGTTCGGTACGGTTTATGTAACTAGTTTGCATAAATTAACCGAAACGGATCAAACCTTATCATTTTTACTTCAAAATCCAGAATGTGTTTAGTTTACCCATTTTATACAAGTCTTCATACTTGTTGGGTCTAAATCACATTCTAATCCGGTCTTCGCTTAATCTTGCGTTTTGAACCATAAATCTTTCTTTAAAACTAACCGTTCTAACTTAAGGCTTAAATAAGACCCGTTAGGAATCTAATAGGTTATTAAAACCTTCATTCCAGATTAGGAGCCCAGTAATAGCTACTTGTACTTGTTGATTGATATACGGCTGGGAATAAAATTTTATTTTAGCTCAGGTAAATACTTTTGACTTATTTTCCGTTATACGGGCTTGGGATACAGTATTATAGTAATACCGCTTGGTCAGGTATGTAGTTATTTAAATCATACTATGATTAATACATTCACATAACCCATTTTAATCTGTTTTGTTTGATGCAATGCCTTTGGGGGGGTTAATGACCATGTCCTGGATATCCTCGGCTCATTCATTAGAAATGGCCACGGCTTAAGCACGGGGTGTAGGCATACACCTGACAGTTGCGTATGTATAAACACTATCTCACTCTCTTGTAGGCCTATACTTATGGCGTGTCTATTAATCTTATCCGGCTCTTCTAACCGGGTCCTGAATGGAAGACAAACATGTAAACTGTATACAAGATTATATTTAAAATAATTGTCCCAAGTTATAAAAGATTTTATGCCTTGTGCATCCAAACCAATTTTATAAACACTTTTCAAAAAGAGTCAGTTAATTCTATTTACCAGTGTAAACAGACGTATTTTTCAAAAAGATTAAGTGCATGTACTACGCGTAATGGGTTGGCTACTCCTGAGTGGTTAAATAAAGAGTCTTGCAAGCTTTTATCACTTTAAGTCTGTTGAACAATATTTATTTTGTTTTGATCCGCCTGTGGATCCATCTACATTCCGTTGTATAATATTTTATTGTAATTTAAAATCGGTTTGTAATATTACTTTAAGACTTCTGCTGTGCATTTAAACTGTGATTATTGACCATGATGATATCAACTACATCACGATACTCCCCACCGGGCCCACCGGTAATATGTGGAAATATCAGGGTGTTGTTTCCTTTTTGTTTGTTTTGGCAGGAACAAAGTCAATGCCTCCACGTTTCGGAGGAAGAGGTGGAAGAGGCAAGGCGCCAATCACTGCGAGCAATGACCATGAGGCCAGGCCGTCCCACCAGCGAACACCTTCAGTGAACCTTATCTCTAGTCCCCGCGAAGACTGGAGAACATATTTGGAACCCGCGAGGCGTTCCGTCTCGCTTAGCTCCTCACCATCATATCACGATTCATTCGGGCTCCATCAAGACAACGAGTCCGATCACTCACACCACTCCTTCATCCCGTTGTAGCGTTCAGGTTCGCACCGTGCCTTTCAGGACCCGACCCCATACTTTCAGAGCCTGTTCAACCTGGAGAATATGAATGAAGAACCAATGGGCCATTGGGACCAGAAGACCACTTTCCTAAAGCCCAGGATATGGCTATGGACGAGTATCCAGATCCAGAGATGCCACCATCTGGGACGCCGACGCATCCCATAGAGATTTCTGACGGATCATCATTTCATGGTTCGCCATACAGGGGCCCGGACAGTTTTGCCGAAAGATGGGCCACATACCACTGGGAATACACTCCCCTTTTCAACCCACCTCCACAACAGCAACAGGATCCCTCTGAGGATTCGCGTTTCCAGGCGGTTACGCCACCGCCGCCACTAGAGCAACAATCGCCTCCAGAACCTCCGAGGCGAAGAAGATCAGGTGCACGGATGTCCGTGCGAGGGGGGATTTCCACTTCAGCACCCCCCAACACTCCAGTGGCAGCCACTACCCGCCGCTGTATGAAGACCCGCAAATGGGTGGGCCTTCAAACCCAGTTTCTAAAGTCGACTCAGTTCCAGTCGCACCACCACCACACACGGGTTTTGATAACCCAATTCCTTCTTACGCCGGTGCAGCGGCGTATAACCCTTTTGAGCAGCCAGCTTATCCTGGCTACAACTACTACAATACCCCTACCGTCGACCCGTACCTCAAGGCGGCCAACTACAATGCTCTCCACCCTGAAGGACCTTTCGCGGCTTCATACCAGTCTGGGTACCAAGCTTATGGGTATCAGTACCCGCCACCACCTCAACCTCCGCATCAGCAGCCGCCGCAGCCACCACAGATCCAACCACCGTAGCAGCAGGAAATTCTTCAGAGGTTGAACCAGGTGGAACGAGAGGTGCAGGAGGAGCGTAGAAGCCGCCGGGGACTGCTTAAGGGATTGGCAGACCTAATAAAGGGGAAGAAGAAGAGGGATTATTGAAATCCTTATTTATTTGTATTGTTGTTTATTTCAATTTAGTCCCTGCGTGGAGAATTTTATTTATGTATTCAGTCCCTGCGGGGACTTGTATTTCTTCTTTTAGTCCCTATGTGGACAAGTTATTTAAAAGTCCCGTTCAGGGCATCTATGTACTTCATTTAAATTTATTGGAATGTTTTATTTAAATTTCATTTGTCATCATATGTATAAATATATTATATGAAATAAATCAAAATATCATTCCTTTTTGTAATTGATCTACCAATAAATATTAAAAAGGAATCTTAAAAGGTATAACCTAGCCTATATGTCATTATAGACCTGGCCATGATGGTAAAACCTATTTGAAAAGATTCAAATCCTTGTTAACATCTGAAAACATGTTAGCACTCCTGGCAGATGTGATTCGGTAAAGTCACACATGTCATCCTTATATTGGATTCTTCCAGATTCCTTATCTAGCCTAGTGATTTAGAAATCATGGGTTCAAATCATCAATTAAGATGATCATATATTAAACATCCATTGGTGATGAAGTGCCTACGGGCCATAATAATTGTCAATCAAGACAAAAGACAGTTGTAGTCTACGACTCCGTGTCAAGAAAAGGAGACGAACTACGTTCAAACCTTAATGCCCCGATCTTACGAGATCATGGCTTATGAATTAAAAATGTCCTTATGACTAGGCCTTTTGTGCCACTGATAATATCCTTAATGTTTTATAACTAGGATAAATTATAATGAAAATCCTAAATAAATATGATTAACAGATTAACCAGATATGGTCTATGTTTACCATAGTTAATGAATCATAAAAAATTAATGATCCCATAATAAGATTTCTGAATAAATTATTGTCATCGTTTTATGTAGCGATCAAGCTACATGTGCTGAATCAGAAGAAGTCAATAGTCACCCTAGGGAAGGAAACGATACCACCAGAGTTAATGTAACTGGTGCAGATCTTCAAGCGTTAATAGACAACGCTGTTACTAGAGCTCTTGACAGACAGTTCAAAGAACCAAGCAATACTCGCTCAAGAACTCTATCCGTGGCTCATAGTAAGCCCCCTTCTAAAACGCATGAGTCAAATAAGGACGAATCTCATCATTCATCGAATCAGAGAAGTGTTCCATCCAAGCAAGTGGTGCTTAATCAGGAACCACGTGTTAAAACATGTTCTTACAAGTATTTTGTCTCCTGCAAGCCAAGGGACTTCACAGGGGAGAAAGGAGCCATTGATTGTATGACTTGGCTCGATGAGATGGATACAGTAGTTGATATTAGTGGTTGTGCAGAACAGGACATTGTGAAGTTTGTTTCACAATCGTTTAAAGGTGAAGCTTTAGCTTGGTGGAGGTCCCTAATCCAAGCTACAGGAAAGATCCCGTTGTATAACATGTCTTGGGATCAGTTTGTTGCATTGATCAAGGATAATTTATGTCCCCAGCATGAGGTGGAGAGGATTGAAACTGACTTCTTGACCTTGGTCATGAAGAATTTAGACTGTGAAGCATACCTTACAAGTTTCAACACCATGTCCCGATTGGTTCCTTATCTGGTCACACCGGAACCAAAGCGCATAGCTCGTTTTATTGGTGGTTTAGCTCTGGAAATCAAGGCAAGTGTGAAAGCAACTAGACCTATCACCTTTAGGTCAGTGGTTGATCTGTCCTTATCTCTTACTCTAGATGCGGTTAGGCAGAAATCGCTTAAGAATTCTGAAGAAGGGAAAAGGAAACATGAGGATGAGAACTCACGCCATTCTGATAAGAAATGTAAGGGGAACTCTGAGTATAAGAAGGGTTCCGGGTTTAAGAAAGACAACCAGCAGTCGGGTGAGAAGCCCAAATGTAAGACCTGTCAGAAACATCATTTTGGGAGATGTAGGTTGGATTCAAGATCGCAGTCACAGTCAAAGCCCATTGGGTGTGGGATCTGCAAATCGAAGGAGCATAAGACCTTGGATTACAAAAAGATAAAGGATGCAACTTGTTACAACTATAACGAGTAGGGGCATATCAAGACTAACTGCCTAAAATATGCGAAGAAGCCTGAGGAGGCTAAAAATACCAATGCTCGGGTCTTTCAGATGAATGCTCAGGAGGCCATTCAAAACGACAATGTGATAACAAGTACTTTTCTTATCAATGATGTTTATGCTAGAGTATTGTTTGATTCAGGTGCAGACAAGTCTTTTGTAGACAATAAGTTTTATAAATTATGAAATCTACCTGTTAAAACTCTAAGCATAAAATTTGAAGTAGAATTGGCCGATGGTACCATAGAGACTGCCTCAACAGTTCTAGATGGATGTTTTATATCCATTAGGAACCACTCTTTTCCGCTATCCTTGCTTCCATTGAAACTAGCAGGATTCGACATAGTGATAGGCATGGATTGGTTATCTCATAACCAAGCCTGAATTGTAAGTGATAAGAAGCAAGTGGTTATCAAGACTCCTTATGGTGATCCACTTATGATTTAAGGAGATACTCAGTATGGATTGCCTAAGCAAGTGTCTATGCTTAAGGCATCGAAGTGTATGAAGAAAGGTTGTGTCATTTATATGGCACAGGTAACCGTTGATGAACCAAAGCCCAAGATTGAAGACATCCCCATTATTTCTGAATATCCAGACATTTTTCATGAAGAACTACCTGGTTTACCTCCAGATAGGCAAGTGGAGTTCAGAATCGATATCATTCCTAGAGCAGCACCAATTGCAAGAGCACCTTACCGGTTGGCACCGACTGAGATGAAAGAGCTAAGGACTCAGTTGGATTGTGACAACCCGAACTTTCAAGGTTAGTGTCTTTTAATCTCGTGATCCTGTTTTCTAATTATTCCTCTTTTATGTTCCTTACTATGATTAAATTTGTTAACCGCTCGTGGCTAGGATAAACTTGTCAAGTATAAACGTAACTGTGTATGATTGAACGTGTTATTGGGTTATTCTAAGTGTCAAATGGTAGGCACGGGCCGCACATGTACCTGGGCCGCAAACCACACTCTTTAAACTATCATATCACTTCTAATTCATATTGCCCTACACTTGTTGTCCCATCTCGGCCCACACATGTAGTCAGGCCCGAATAATTTGAGCCCAACCCCATGGATTACGTATATTAGTAGAGATAGGATACGTAATTATAGTTTTGGGAAAAACAATTACAAACCCTAATGCACCCTCTTCTTCTCTCTGATTGACGACAACACACCCCCGAAAAAGTTTTCTCCTCTACAAAATCCTTTATCTCTCTCGTTCTAATAATCGGTATGTATGCTTATCAGTTTGGTTGAGTTAGATTATGTGAATACATGTTGAGTCGCATGAGTATGAATAGGATTAAATCATGGTTTGAGTCTTGATTATAACTGAGTTGTTAGAGTCGAACATCAGTATGTAATTAACGGTTAATATGAATGAATAATAATGGTTCTTGGTGATTGGTTGCTAGAACTATGAACCATAGATAAATTAGGATAGGTCAGGATCTCGGTTATGTTATTGTAGGGTCATAACACTAGCTAATTGATTTGATCTTTATTCGAGTAATTATTGTTACTGATTCGATAATGGTAATAAGAATGGTGGCAAGATAAATAATTGTTGTTTTAATCAATCTAGTAGTTACTGTCGATGATAATGATGACATAGTCATTAGGTGATGATGTGGGTCGATTATTTTGAAATAAGGGATTGGTTATGTTGTGCTATTTATAATGTCTACTATATGATAAGGTATAATTGTTAAGATAAATAAAACCCTTGGAACGTACATGGCAACTGAATACAACACCTATTTGGGCCTGGAATAAATTGGGCCACACATTAGGGGGAGGTGGTAAGGTGCAGCTGGGCTGGGTACAAGGGGCGGCCTACGGGCTGAGTTTGATGGGTGGGTTAGAAACATAAGTCATACAAACTAGGTCTGGGCTGTTAACTAGATCGGGCCACGCACCAGTGACCAGCCACCCATTTGTAAGACGGGTCGAGGACTGCTAGCCCACGAGTCTGAGGATTTCACAATTGTTTTGGGCTCGGGTTGATACCATGTTAGCAAACACGTTGGGCTGCATGGTGCTGTTGGGCCACCCGCACACTCACACCTATTAGTTAACATGTTATGTAGGATCACACAAGTACTTGGACTTGACCTCATGTTTGGGCCGTATGTTAATTGGGGCCGAGACAGATTATAGGTCACACACATTAAGACCAGTCACACACATACACGAATAAAATTCATGAACTATCTAGCCGAGTACATGAGATAGGAGAATGTGATACAATTTCGTAGTTGGCCCGAGTATTATTACATGTGATGATTTTGGGTGTGTGCTTTGGACAAGTGAGTGGCATGCTTAATTGTTATTAAGTGCGTAACTAACTGTTACTTATTTCACGATGTTATGTATGTGCTATTGGTAGAATATGCAAAAGGAATATGTGTTAAGTATTATAAAAACTTATTAGTAATGGAAATTATGCTAGGATTGGGTTGATCAACTTGAACACGTAACTAGTCAAACCGAGGTGAGTTCATTTCTCTTGAGCATGCGCCCCGGTGGTTGGGACAGTCATTGGGTATCCCTGAGAGGGATAGGTTTTGGGTAAATCAATTGGGTATTCCTGAGAGGAATACGTCTTGGGTAAAATCCGGAATGTTGGATAATACACTCATCATATCACCATTAAAGTCCCTCCTTGTTGTTTGTTACCTGAGAGGTAACGGAGTATTAGTTGGTAGCGCTATCTAGGTTTGGCACTGTCACGGCCCCCGACCCGGTTTGAACCGGTTCAGGAGCCGCGGGATAGAAAATCCCGTGGTATTTATTTAACAGCGGAAGATTTCTTCAGGATCTTTTTAAAACTGCAATTTCCCGATTATTTTATTTCACAATTCGGGATAAAACTCCGGAAATTTACAATCATATGATTTCACGGAGAAACCTTTATTTTACAAAACATGTTTCTTTATTTTATTTTGAGCCACTTCCTTAAGCTTGTAGTGCTTCACGGCACTTTTCCTGGATCACAACAGATCACCTGAAACATGTTTGAAATATGTTTTGTCAGCGGGAAATACTGGTGAATCATTCTTTTTACTAAAACGAATCGTTTGTTATAATTTACAGTATTAAGAGCGATTACAATGTTTCCATATATCAACCAACTACCCACAGTATTTGTCACTCGAACATCCATCGGTAACCTCTGAGTCCAATGGTGTCTGTTACTATGGTCATATCACCCCTTGGCTACCCCGTTGTCCAATGGTGACGGTTATCAAGTAATGTATACAAAACCCCACATACCGGCTGTAATTTGGTGACTACAAAGACTTAATCCCCGTAATTATAACATTGAAAACAAATAGAGTTTTGTAAAGTAATTTGATAAAAAGAGAATGACTCACATTGCAGATTTATATGAGCAGAGCTTAGCCTACTGATTAGCCTTTTAACCTAATTAAATATCAATGCACACAAACTAGGTCAGTAACTAATACAGCATTTACGATAACTCACGAGATTAAACCTTCACAACGAATGACAAAGTGCGATACTTAAATATCCATCGAATTAACAACGAATGACAAAGCATAAACCCTAATGTGGGCAGCACATAAACATCCATTAGATAGTTTAATCGATCGGACATTGAATCGTAGCAGCGATCGAGTTAATACCCGGTTGTTGCGGCAGCACTTCATGTCTGTGTGTGTTTTTGTAGTAATTGGACAATATCTCAACGTACGTATTGAGTTTGAACGTCGAACTAACGCACAATTGCAAGTAACAGACCCCTATATTTATACTTGAAAAACCGCGCCCTCGCGTGGCGCGAGGGATACCCTACTACCATAGGGTAGCCTCGTGTCCCAGTAGCTCAGATGAGTTGGTCTCGCTTTCAAATTCGTTATACACGTAAAACTGTCAAGATAATATCAACTAGGGTTTACCCCCCTGAGTTTTAGGGGCCCTGATCCTGATTCCGATTGTTCTGAAAATTTTAGGGTTTATGCAGAATCACTTGGGTTTCTTAATTAGGGTTTCCTATTGGCAAATAATAATAATAAATAGGACTTTTTTATGAGAGTTGTTACATCCTCCCCACCTTAATAAAAAATCTCGTCCTCGAGATTTACTGGAATAAGTGAGGATATTTCCGCTTCATTTCTGATTCCAGCTCCCAAGTGTATTCAGATCCTTTCTTTGAATCCCACTTAACTTTGACCAGCACCAATCTTTTGTTCTTGAGAAACTTGATCTTTCTATCTTCTATTTGCAATGGCTTCTCAACAAACTTTAACTTTTCATTTACCTCTATATCTTGAAGAGGTACTACCAGGGATTCATCAGATAGACATTTCTTGAGGTTGGATACATGGAATACAACATGTACTCCTGCTAGCTCTTCTGGTATTTGTAAACGATAAGCAACTGGTCCTATACGTTGGATCACTGAAAATGGTCCTACGTATCGTGGACTTAGCTTTCCCTTCTTACCGAATCGAACTACTCCTTTCCAAGGAGAAACTTTTAACAGTACTCTGTCTCCAACTTGGAATTCTAGTGGTTTGCGTCGATTATCGGCATAATTTTTCTGACGATCTCGAGCCGTCTTCAATCTTTCCTTGATTTGATTAATATTGCCGGTCGTCTCTTGCACTATTTCAGGACCTGACAATTGACTTTCTCCTAGTTCTGCCCAACAAACTGGAGTTCTACACTTTCGTCCATACAGTGCTTCGAATGGGGCAGTTTCGATGCTTGAATGATAACTATTGTTATAGGAGAATTCGATCAAAGGTAAGTGATCGTCCCAATTTCCACCAAAATCTATCACACGTGACCTAAGCATGTCTTCAAGAGTTTGGATTGTTCGTTCACTTTGTCCGTCTGTTTGAGGATGATATGCAGTGCTTAAATTTAATCGTGTTCCCATTGCTTCTTGGAAACTAGTCCAGAAATGGGAAGTGAAACGACTATCCCTATCTGAAACAATGGAGAGTGGAACTCCATGTAAGGATACTACTTCATCTACATACAACTTTGCCAACCTTTCCATGCTAAAGGTTTCTTTCATTGGTAGAAAGTGAGCTGATTTGGTTAATCGATCCACAATTACCCAAATCGTATCATTACCTTTTCTGGTTTTGGGTAACTTAGTAACAAAATCCATTGTTATGAGTTCCCATTTCCATACAGGCATCTCTAGTTGTTGTAGTAAACCTGAAGGTTTCTGGTGTTCTGCCTTAACTTGTGAACAAGTAAGACACTTAGAAACATATCGAGCTATATCCTTTTTCATTCCTATCCACCAAAAGTTATTTCTTAAATCTTGGTACATTTTATTGTTTCATGGATGCATAGTATACCTAGATTTATGAGCTTCTTCTAAAATCTTATTTATTAATTCTCCCTGTTTAGGTACCCAAATTCTGTGTTGGTGGAATCACTAAATTCCATCAGCTCCTTGCTCTAATTCTTTTATTCGTCCTTTCATTCCTTCAGCATCATCCTTGATTGCTGTTTCCTGAACATTCTTTAGTTGTTCCATTAAATCTAACTATAGATTTAATCTGAGAGCACGAACTCTCTTTTGCTTTTCATGATACTTACGACTTAAGGCATCTGCAACTACATTTGCCTTTCCTTCGTGGTACTGAATATCACAGTCGTAGTTACTTAGGATTTCCATCCATCTCCTTTGCCTCATGTTCAATTCTTTTTGCCCAAATATGTACCTTAAACTTTTGTGATCCGTATAGACAGTAAATTTACTTCCGTATAGATAATGTCTCCAGATCTTAAGGGCAAAAATTACGGCTCCTAATTCTAAGTCATGAGTCGTATAGTTTTCCTCGTGCTTTTTCAATTGCCTTGATGCATACGCAATTACCTTCTTGCGTTGCATAAGCACACATCCTAATCCTAGCTTTGAAGCATAACAGTAAACTTCAAAATCTTCTGTTCCTTCTGGTAAGGCTAGGATTGGAGCATTTGTTAATTTCTGCTTCAAGATCCTAAAGGCTTCTTCTTGTTTAGGTCCCCATTCAAACTTAACTGCTTTACAGGTTAGCTTGTTAATGGTACAGCTATCTTGGAAAAATCCTTAATAAACCGTCTATAATATCCGGCTAAACCTATAAAACTTCTAATTTCCATTGCGGATTGCGGAACCTTCCATTTGGTAATTGCCTCTATCTTAACAGGATCTACATGAATGCCTTCGTGATTCACCATGTGACCTAGGAATTGCACTTCTTATAGCCAAAATTCACACTTCGAGAATTTGGCATATAGCTTTTCTTTTCTTAACAAAGTTAAGAGTGCATGCAAGTGCTAACAATGTTCGTCCTGATTTTTGGAATAAATAAGTATATCGTCGATAAAAACAATTACAAATTTATCCAAGTACGGTTTACAGATCCTATTCATCATGTCCATGAATGCTGCATGTGCATTTGTTAATTCGAAGGGCATGACGGTAAACTCGTAATGACCATACCTAGTTCTAAAAGCAGTTTTAGGTATGTCTTCTTCTTGTACCTTCAATTGATGATATCCGGAGCGTAAATCTATCTTAGAAAAGTATCTAGCTCCTTGAAGTTGATCGAATAGATCATCAATCCTAGGTAATGGGTATCGATTCTTAATTGTAATCTTATTTAATTCCCTATAATCGATACACATTCGCATTGACCCGTCCTTTTTCTTTACAAACAATACTGGTGCTCCCCACGGGGATGAACTAGGTTGTATGAAACCTTTACTTAGTAATTCATCTAATTGCTTTTTCAGTTCTAACATTTCTGTGGGTGCTAACCGATAAGGTGCCTTGGCTATCGGTGTAGTTCCTGGAATTAGATGAATCCTAAATTCTACTTCCCTATCTGGTGGTAATCCTGGTAATTCTTCTGGGAATACATCTGGGTATTCTGAGACTACAGGAATCTCCTTAAGTTTTTTACCCTTAGTACTAATGACTACCGAAATCATATACACTATTCCTTGTTTTCGTTCATAACTAGCAACTTTCATTACTGAAATGAACTTCATGGGCTTACGTGGCCTGTCCCCTGTAACCATGATTACTTCTCCTGTAGGTGCACGAATTTCTATGGAGTTCTGGTCACAAAGGATTTGAGCATGGTTGGCTACTAACCAATCCATTCCTAACACAACATCGAATCCAGTTAAATTCATTGGCAATAGGTTTGCATGAAATTTATGACCTGAAAGTTCTATATGTTCTTTTTGCAAAACCTTATCTATGTTAACTGAATTCCCATCTGCCGTTTCGACTGTAAAAATTTGCCTAAGGTTGGTCAAAGGTAAATTAAGAGCTTGGCAAAATGAAGTATTGATAAAACTTTGGTTTGCACCAGAGTCAAATAATACTTTTGCATACACGTTGTGAACTAAGAACGTACCAGCTATCACATCTGGAATGAGTTCTGCTTCTTGAGTAGTTAACTGGAAGGCTCGAACATTCTTTTTAGTAGCTCTGTCAGCCGTCTTGGCTTTGTTGTCTGCTGGTTTGACCAATTTAGGGCATTCTGGTTTAAAATGTCCTGCTTCGCCACAGTTAAAGCAGATTCTTGTTTTCTTTCTGCAGTCTTCTTCACGATGTCCTACCATTTTGCAAAAGTTGCAGGTTATATTACATTTTCCATAATGTTTCTTTCTGCAATTCCTGCAGAACGGCGGAGTTGAAGATTGCCCTATTCCTCTTCTCTTGAAATTGCTATTATTACCCGTACGAAATCCTTGGGTAATTTTCTGAGCCAGTTCCTTTTTCCTGTTTTCATCTCTTGTGCGGACCAGTTCGTCAGTTAGGGTGTTAGCTAATTCTACCGCATCGTCAATAGTACGAGGTCTCGCAGCTTTAACGATATTACGGATTTCACTAATCAGTCCCCAAATATAGCGAGAAATGAGTACCGATTCTGGTGAAGCCAGTGTTGGTACCACTCTAGCATATTCAAAGAATGTCGAAGTATACCCACGACAATCTACACCCATCATTCGATGGTTTAAGAACTTATTTGCCATTTGATCTTTTTCATATTCGGGACAGAATTTTCTTTCTACAAGACTCTTAAATTCTTCCCAGTTCATGGAATAGGCCATACTTCTTCCTTTAGCTTGAAGTACTGTATTCCACCATTCTAGCGCCCCTTCTTTAAAAAGATTTGACGCGTACATGACCTTATCGTCCTTGGCACATTTACTTATTGTAATTACTGCCTCGGTTTTCTCTAACCAATGCAGTACCGCAGTCGCTCCTTCATTGCCTGCAAATTCAGCGGGTTTACAAGCAAGAAATTCTTTGTAAGTGCAACCAGGCGTTGCAGCTTTCATTTTCTTAGGGAGCGAAGCTTGCCGTGAATCATTATCGTGATTAGTATGATTACTGCCTCCATTTACACTATTACTGAAGTTATCTTCAGAAATACGTTTGCTAGGAATGATTTGTTGAGGTTCAACAGGTTTTTGGGCAGCAGCAAGTATTACTGGAATAGCATTGGCTATTCCTTGAGCAACAATATTTTCTATATCCTGCCTAGTCATAAATTGATCCTCCAGATGTTGCTCAGATTGATTAATCTCATTAACTGGTTCATTATTAGCGTTTTCCATCTGATAATTAATATATATAATTTATTAGTATCGAATAAATAACAATTATACACAAAACAATCATACAAATTTCACAAGACACATATAGTCAAAACTATCGATTTCTCGATTCCCATTTTTATATTTTATAATATGCGTCAATACATACCATTATCATACAAAGTTTTATTTTAGGTTATTTCACAAAATTATATTTTAGTATTTATTATACAACCACAGTTTCACAAACCCACTATCCTTCGTCAGTTGGTATTTTAGTAACGACGTTCTCTCTCGTCGTATTTCCAGGAGATCTGTTCTCCTACTTCCCTGATCC
Organism: Helianthus tuberosus; assembly: GCA_030545235.1. Classification (NCBI taxonomy): domain Eukaryota; kingdom Viridiplantae; phylum Streptophyta; class Magnoliopsida; order Asterales; family Asteraceae; genus Helianthus; species Helianthus tuberosus. The sequence continues at coordinate 105,964,728 of CM060365.1, read as the reverse complement.
TATTTCCTGCATCCACCAGCTCCTCACCAAAGTGGCGGAGTTCAGCTAAATTTTCATTGCTCATTGGTGGGTTTGGTATAGGTTCCGGGTCAAACTGAGGGAGAAAGGAATAAGGACTGTTGAGAAGGTTTTGGAATTGCCAATCATTGGTCCACCATTCATCCATTCCTAGAGGTTGGGTGTGGATTATAGGTTCTGGGATTGCTGGTTCCAAGTTCATTGGTAATTGAGTTTCAGCAGGATAAGAGTAGAGGTTATTATTGATAGGCCTGACTACATCACAGCTCTCTAATGCATGATCCAATTCCTCCTGAAATGGTAACTCCTCAATTTGTCTAGAGCTTTCCCCAATTTCCATATTGGTTTGTCTAGAACCTTCCCCAAACTCCATTTCCATATGCCTAGAATATTCCCCAAACTGTATTTCCATCTGCCTAGAATCTTCCCTAACTTCAATCCCCTTCCCTTTATCTAAGGGATTTTCTATTTTGGGAATCTTCCTAGTGGCGGGTTTCCTTCTGTGCACACGCCTCCATCCCACGAATCTTCTCCTTTTCTTAGGCTTGGGTTTCTCTGGAGGTGGAGCGTTGAATTCCATAGGTTCTTCTATATCGGGTATGTACCTATTAAAATCTCTCGAAACCTCTATCTTCACCGGATAGAGATTTAAATTCTGAAGGGCTTCAGACAAGTCATTCATGTTGTTTAGCATATATGCAAAATACACAAAAATCGCTAAGTTAAAATTTTATAACAAAATTTCATAAATAACCTTTAAATATTATTTCATACCGTGTGACTAATTTAACACAAAGACAACTAAAAATTAAAACACACCGGGGTTTACTGTAACTTATTTATTTTACTGAATAATATTTTTGGCTTGTAGGTAATAAGGTTGCTAAAACTTGAGTCAGAGTATTTAAAGATTTGCATTTACTGCTACAGTGGCTAGCATATAGAGATCTGCCCATTTTTCATCTAACTTGTCTTCCCATGGTGGGTTATTGCCTAGTTCTTGGGTTTTCTGATTAACTCTCTTTTCTTTTGGTTGTAATTTCTTTAATTTCTCCTGACTTTTCCTAATAATCAAACTTCTTTTGTTAGGAGAAAGTGGTTCCTCATATTGTGCCTTTCAGACAAATATTCCTTCTTCAGGATTTGCATAATGTTTTGAGGAATTTGTTTGGGATGAACTTCCCTTCTCGTTTGATGACCTATCTAATTTAAGATAGATGTTTGAAAGCTTTTGCTTACCCATACTGTACACAAATATTCAAATAATAAAACACATAATCACAAAATGACAATTAGAAAAATTAAGTATTTTCTAAAAACTTAGTTGGCTTAAATCAGTGGCTCTGATACCACCTTTTTCTGTCACGGCCCCCGACCCGGTTTGACCCGGTTCACGAGTCGCGGGACAGAAAATCCCGTGATATTTATTTAACAGCGGAAGATTTCTTCAGGATCTTTTTAAAACTACAATTTCCCGATTATTTTAATTCACAATTCGGGATAAAACCCCGGAAATTTACAATCATATGATTTCACGGAGAAACCTTTATTTTACAAAACATGTTTCTTTATTTTATTTTGAGCCACTTCCTTAAGCTTGTAGTGCTTCACGGCACTTTTCCTGGATCACAACAGATCACCTGAAACATGTTTGAAAAATGTTTTGTCAGCGGGAAATACTGGTGAATCATTCTTTTTACTAAAACGACTCGTTTGTTATAATTTACAGTATTAAGAGCGATTACAATGTTTCCATATATCAACCAACTACCCACAGTATTTGTCACTCGAACATCCATCGGTAACCTCTGAGTCCAATGGTGTCTGTGACTATGGTCATATCACCCCTTGGCTACCCCGTTGTCCAATGGTGACGGTTATCAAGTAATGTATACAAAACCCCACATACCGGCTGTAATTTGGTGACTACAAAGACTTAATCCCCGTAATTATAACATTGAAAACAAATAGAGTTTTGTAAAGTAATTTGATAAAAAGAGAATGACTCACATTGCAGATTTATATGAGCAGAGCTTAGCCTACTGATTAGCCTTTTAACCTAATTAAATATCAATGCACACAAACTAGGTCAGTAACTAATACAGCATTTATGATAACTCACGAGATTAAACCTTCACAACGAATGACAAAGTGCGATACTTAAACATCCATCGAATTTACGACGAATGACAAAGCATAAACCCTAATGTGGGCAGCACTTAAACATCCATTGGATAGTTTAATCGATCGGACATTGAATCGTAGCAGCGATCGAGTTAATACCCGGTTATTGCGGCAGCACTTCGTGTATGTGTGTGTTTTTGTAGTAATTGGACAATATCTCAACGTACGTATTGAGTTTGAACGTCGAACTAACGCACAATTGCAAGTAACATACCCCTATATGTATACTTGAAAAACCGCGCCCTCGCGTGGCGCGAGGGATACCTTACTACCATAGGGTAGCCTCGTGTCCCAGTAGCTCAGGTGAGTTGGTCTCGCTTTCAAATTCGTTATACACGTAAAACTGTTAAGATAATATCAACTAGGGTTTACCCCCCTGAGTTTTAGGGGCCCTGATCCTGATTCCGATTGTTCTGAAAATTTTAGGGTTTATGCAGAATCACTTGGGTTTCTTAATTAGGGTTTCCTATTGGGCAAATAATAATAATAAATAGGACTTTTTGATGAGAGTTGTTACAGGCACCCTCGCCCCGTACCTGAGAGGACGGGTGTGAACTAATGACTAAGACATGCCCAATGCTTTGATAGGAGCATTGGGGAAAGGGAAAAATAAATCAGGAGCCGTCTTGTATCTGAGGTATTATCAACATCATATTCAATGAACGGAACTAAACACTTGGTAACTAACGTTTTCGTAAAACTATGAACTCACCAGCGTTGTCTGATATACGTGTGTGCATGCTCGCAGGTTATTGATCCGTGTGGATGTGGAACTTGCTGTCTGGGATGCTGGATTGGTCATGGGTCGAGGAACATGGAAACTTGAAACGAGACTAGATAATTTCATACACTTGGGTTTTAGTTAAACATGTATTATGCTTCCGCTGAACACGATGAATTCCATTTAATGTTTTTGTAACACTTTATGATAACGAAAGCTTTTATTTCAAAACTTGTTATGAGTTCAATGTGATTGGTGGCTAGATCCTGGTACGTCACACGCCTCGCGGGGGTTTCCGCATATGGTATTTTGGGGGTGTGACAGTTTGGTATCAGAGCCACTGGTTATAGTGAACTTGGTTTTAAAACGTTTTGTAAAACCATACTATAACCGAACAGTTCTGAATACGTAAATACGACCATGACGCTCAGCTCCAGACTGCAAGGTTCGTCTTTCTCACTTATTGCATACATTACATGACTGGTACACATTTGTTTATGACGTAACATTCGAACACACACTCGTCACTATAGCATGATGGCATGGATTGCTTGCTTACTTTACGATGCATTGATAGTATGCCATAGTCCTTGAATTTTTGTGATCTTATTACGTTGATAACCTCTGTTTGACATCTAAGTTTGAGGAACCATTTGACATGAGTTAGGAGGAACTGAGATGAGCATGCACATCACAATATTATTGTGGGTGCACACATAATAATAATGTGGGGTGCATGCGAGTCCTAGTGAGCCTTAACAAGTGAAAAGGGGGTTCTGTTCTGTTATTTAACCAATGAGAGACATAGCAAACCTATAGGGATCATAGCAGTGATTGCCTCCTACTCGAACGTGATCATTTCACTCCTCTCTGAATCCTTATGAATCTCGATGCTATCGAGTATCACCTGAACACCCATCTGAACGCCTAGCGAACTGTGTAGAATGTTAGGTGCTGGTACGAACGTCCCTGAGTTGGATGTCACAGCGTCGAATGATTGGTCGATACCTTTCTCACTTCCCTTCATTTCTTGGAACTCAATGTATTGACGTCTTAGATCCCGAAGTGCGATCACTTCTGCAACACCCTCGTAACATACCGTGTATTACTCAGTCAACTTGCTGGATCGATGGACAAGAGGATGAGCGTAGTACCTTACCGGTCCCAGTATTTGGACAACCCTGATCATCGGCAACGAACATCAGCGAATTGACTTCAATCGAATCCTTAACCCTAGTCAGCGACTTATGGGAGTCAACTCTTACGAGTTAATCGGGACATAAACGATGACCATGGACTATCATATGAAATGTGAAGCTGTCAGCACAATGAGTAATGCCTAGGACGTGACACGGAAATGTGACAGGATGGACCCTGTTGGTGAAAGATTGTAGGGCTCCGTTTTAAGCAACGACAGTAGAGGCAACAGTCACGGCAACATCAAGGAACTCGTAATCATAGCCTACGGTATGGAAGAAGGAGGTGCCTACGACATGGATCGGCCGTTAGTAAAACAAAGACGACAACAACCAGGGGAACGACGACAGTATTGGGAATCCTAGTAACTGTGATAATAACACTGGAAGTGGTACTCGTGGAAGGGCATTTAGGATTGGCATAGGCATCGCCAGGTGAAATAGCAGCATGGTAGCTTGTATGTCTTTAAGATAAATAATCGCTTCATCTCTGTTCTGTGTAACTCTGACGCTTCGTAAAACCAAACTTGTTGTGGAATTGGCTGATGGCAAGTCAATTGAAGCCTCGTATGTTCGTTAGGATGCAAGCTCGACCTTGTGGGACAAATATACGACATTGACCTTCCTTCAATTATTCCTGATAGTTTCGATGCAGTGGTTAGTGTGGATTGGTTATCCAGGTATCGACCAGATATACCCTGTGAGAAGAAAACCTTGCGTATCCCTCTCCCTAGTGGAGAATCGTCGTCCGACCTAAGGTGTCCGAGTGGGATAAAGGTTAGTATCATTTCAGCCATGAAGGCCCAGAAGTGTCTACGGAGGGATTTCCCCGCTACGTTAACAACGGTTACTGATGTTAAGGCTAAGGAAAAGAGGATCAAGGATCCACCGACTGTCCGTGAATCCCTCTCAGTGTGCTACCCAAGGAACTTTCCGGTTTACTTTCACAACTGTTAGGCAGAATCTCAGTTTGATCTCACGCCAGAGGCAGCTCTGATTTCTCATACTCTTTACCGTTTGGCACCAGGAGGGCTGCAAGAACTTTCTAGTAAGCTATAGGAACTGTTGGACAGGAGTTTTATCGAACCTAGTTTTTTGCTCAGGGAGCCCCAGTTATATCCGTGAAGATAAGTATTTTCGTATGTGTACTGATTATCGAGAACTCAACAAAGCATCAGTCAAGAACCGTTTGCCACGACCACGTATTGACAACCTGTTGACCAGTTGCGAGGGCCAAGATTCCACTCGAAGATTGGCTAACAAACGAACAATCATCAGATGGAAATCCAAGGGGAGAATGTTCCTGAAGCGACATATCGAACACAAGGTGGTCATTGCGACTTGGTATTCCCTGACCTTTAAGTTAATCGACACACCAGCAGCTTGATGGATTGCATGAATCGACCGTGTTTATTGATGGCGTTTGAATCATTCCAGGAGAAGGGAATATCATGGGCGGCATTGTATCTCATTTTAGAGCTCCTGAGGGAGGAGTCACTCCGCGCAAAGTCTTGTTAAATGTAACTTCTGGATTCGAGAGGTACCTTTTGGTCATATAATCAACGAAGTGGGAATACACGTGAATCTCGCTAAGACCCGTTTTGGTTAGAAACTGATCGACACCAAAGATTCCTGCGGGGATACAGAAATTCCTTTGTTTCGCTAGATACTATCACAAATTCATCGAAAGGATTTTCGAAGAATGCGCCGTGGTAACCTCTTTAGCACAGCAGGGTGCTGTGAATTCATGGGGGACAAAACAGGAGGACGTCTTTTCAGCTTTTGAAACCCAACTCTGCAATGCACTGAGCATCGCTTCTATTCGATAGTACTGATGATCTTGTGGTATACCATGATGGTTCGAATCAGGGTCCCAGTTACGCGCCGATGCAACATGAGAAGGTGATGACTTACGTAGTTGACTTACAAGAGGAATTGCACGAGTCATAACCTGTGGTGGAAACCATGGTCTTTGGATTTAAGTTGGAGGCATCACTTGGACGGTACCAAATGTGCTACTTAGACCGATCACGAGGGCCTCCCGTGTACCTGGTTTTGAAAAGAGCTAAACATGTGATGGCATCGCCGGATGGAACCTTTGAATGATTTCGACTATGAAACCTAGATGCGTATGAGCCTCGTGGCACACCAGCAACTCTAACTTATCTGATCAGATTCGCCCTATTCAAAGCGAAGCACAAAAGGAAGGAAATTTTCAAGCTGGGTCCATGTGGGGCATGGAGGAGCAACTTTTGGCAAGTCGGACGATATTTGCTACCTCATAGAACGAATGTGGGTCTCATTATACGGCAACTGTAGGGAACTCGTGTTGAGCAAAGCACACCGGCCTCGATATTCTAGTCGTCTGGGTTTTGATGAGAGATATTGGGATCTATAAATCTTGTACTGGTGATCGGGCATGAAGGCCCACCTAGCCATGTATGTGAATGATGTTTGACTTGTGGGAAAGTCAAGGTGGACTAACAGCAACCAGAAACACCCATATGGAAATGAGAACAGACTGCCATGGATTCTATCACTAGTCCACTTACAACTCGAAACGGAAACAATATCACCTCGGTGATCGTTGGTGATCTCACGTTACCAGCACCCTTCCTTGCAATCAAGGAAACTGGCGAGTCTTCGCAGTTGTGAATGTTCCTCTGAGAGAGGCGGCTTTTAGACACGAGGTGCCAACTCCTGTTACCTCTGATTTTGATCTATGCTTGATTTATGATAAGCAACACACAACACCCTTGGCTCATGTCTAGACATGAGCATTGGACAAATGGTTAAAGTAAACGAACCATCCTGACACTCGAAGACATGCTGCGAGCATGTGTGTGATTGGCTTTAGTGAGAATTGGGATGACACTTATCTTTGGTTGAGTTCTACGGTAGCAGTTACCATCCTAGTATTCAGACAGCTCCATTTGAGGCATTGCTTGGGCGACAATGCCGATTCCCTTGATGGACTAAGGTGGGTGACAACCTAATCATAGGTCCAGGACTTGTACTCGAAACTCTTGGGAAGATTGCTTAGATCGGAAATTGCGTGACGATCACGCATGACCGCCAGGAAAACTGATAAGCTTAGGAGACGCTGGGAGTTCACAGTAGGCGAACGTGTTATAATTGAAAGTCTCACCGTGGGAGGTTACGGTGCGGTTTGGGAAATGCGGCAAGCTTAAACCACGCTATGTCGGACCATTTAAAATCCTGGAGCGAATCGGTAAAGTGGCTTACAAGCTCGAGTTACTTGTTGAGTTGGGTAATGTTCATGATGTCTTCCATGTTTCGCAATTAAAGAAGTGTTTGTATGATGAAACAATGGTTGTGCCATTTTAAGAGCCAAAGATTGACGACAAGTTGCATTTTGTCGAAGAACCTATCGGAATCATGGATCGGGAAGTCAAGGTTCATAAGCATAGTCGAATCCCGATCGTGAGGGTTCGTTGGAACTCAAGATGCGGACCGGAGTTCACGTGGGAGCGCGAGGATCAGATGGACTCAAATATCCTCAACTATTTCCTGTTGACCAAACTAATTCTGGGATCACTGGTGAATTTCGGGACGAAATTCCACTTCAAGTTAGGGATGATGTGGCACCTGAGGAAAATCTGCAGCAATCTTGATTTATCACTTCATTTCTCTGTGATTACCTATCAAATTTTGGGACGAAATTTCATTCAAGTTGGGGATGATGTGACAACCCGAACTTTCAAGGTTATTGTCTTTTAATCTCGTGATCCTGTTTTCTAATTATTCATCTTCTATGTTCCTTACTATGATTAAATTTGTTAACCGCTCATGGCTAGGATAAACTTGTCAAGTATAAACGTAACTGTGTATGATTGAACGTGTTATTGGGTTATTCTAAGTGTCAAGTGGTAGGCACGGGCCGCACATGTAACTGAGCCACAAACCACACTCTTTAAACTATCATATCACTTCTAATTCATCTTGGCCTACACTTGTTGTCCCATCTCGGCCCACACATGTAGTCAGGCCCGAATAATTTGAGCCCAACCCCATGGATTACGTATATTAGTAGATATAGGATACATAATTATAGTTTTGGGAAAAACAATTACAAACCCTAATGCACCATCTTCTTCTCTCTTGATCGACGACAACACACCCCCGAAGAAGTTTTCTCCTCTACGAAATCCTTCATCTCTCTCGTTCTAATAATCGGTATGTATGCTTATCAGTTTGGTTGAGTTAGATTATGTGAATACATGTTGAGTCACATGAGTATGAATAGGATTAAATCATGGTTTGAGTCTTGATTATAACTGGGTTGTTAGAGTCGAACATCAGTATGTAATTAACGGTTAATATGAATGAATAATAATGGTTCTTGGTGATTGGTTGCTAGAATTATGAACAATAGATAAATTAGGATAGGTCATGATCTCGGTTATGTTATGGTAGGGTCATAACACTAGCTAATTGATTTGATCTTTATTCGAGTAATTGTTGTTACTGATTCGATAGTGGTAATAAGAATGGTGGCATGATAAATAATTGTTGTTTTAATCAATCTAGTAGTTACTGTCGATGATAATGATGACATAGTCATTAGGTGATGATGTGGGCCGATTATTTTGAAATAAGGGATGGGTTATGTTGTGCTATTTATAATGTCTACTATATGATAAGGTATAATTGTTAAGATAAATAGAACCCTTGGAACGTGCATGGCAATATGGAAACTGGTGTATGATAATTTCTAAGATGTTAAATTGGATTAATATACTTTTGTGGATAATTGTTGTTAATTTGGGCTATACACGAGTGGGCCACACATTTCCTGAAAGTGTTGGACCACGCAACTGAATACAACACCTGTTTGGGCCTGGAATAAATTAGGCCGCACATTAGGGGGAGGTGGTAAGGTGCAGTTGGGCTGGGTACAAGGGGCGGCCTACAGGCTGAGTTTGATGGGTGGGTTAGAAACATAAGTCATACAAAATGGGTCTGGGCTGTTAACTAGATTGGGCCACGCACCGGTGACCAGCCACCCATTTATAAGACGGGCCTAGGACTGCTAGCCCACGAGTCCGAGGATTTCACAATTGTTTTGGGCTCGGGTTGATACCATGTTAGCAAACACGTTGGGCTGCATGGTGTTGTTGGGCCACCCGCACACTCACACCTATTAGTTAACATGTTATGTACGATCACACAAGTACTTGGACTTGACCTCATGTTTGGGTCGTATGTTAATTGGGGCCGAGACAGATTATGGGTCACACACATTAAGACCAGTCACACACATACACGAATAAAATTCATGAACTATCTAGCTGAGTACATGAGATAGGAGAATGTGATACGATTTCGTAGTTGGCCCGAGTATTATTACATGTGATGATTTAGGGTGTGTGCTTTAGACAAGTGAGTGGCATGCTTAATTGTTATAAGTGCGTGAGTAACGGTTACTTATTTCACGATGTTATGTGTGTGCTATTGGTAGAATATGCAAAAGGAATATGTGTTAAGTATTACAAAAAACTGATTAGTAATGGAAATTATGCTAGGATTAGGTTGATCAACTTGAACACGTAACTAGTCAAACCGAGCAAACCGAGGTGAGTTCATTTCTCTTGAGCATGCGTCCCGGTGGTTGGGATAGTCATTGGGTATCCCTGAGAGGGATAGGTTTTGGGTAAATCAATTGGGTATTCCTAGGAGGAATACGTCATGGGTAAAATCGAGAATGTTGGATAATACACTCATCCTATCACCATTAAAGTCCCTCCTTGTTGTTTGTTACCTGAGAGGTAACGGAGTATTAGTTGGTAGCGCTATCTAGGTTTGGCACCCTCGCCCCGTACCTGAGAGGACGGGTGTGAACTAATGACTTAGTCATACCCAATGCTTTGATTGGAGCATTGGGGAAAGGGTAAAATAAATCAGGAGCCGTCTTGTATCCGAGGTATTATCAACATCATATTCAATGAACGGAACTAAACACTTGGTAACTAACGTTTTCGTAAACTATGAACTCACCAGCGTTGTCTGATACACGTGTGTGCATGCTCGCAGGTTATTGATACATGTGGATGTGGAACTTGCAGTCTGGGATGCTGGAGTGATCATGGGTCGAGGAACATGGAAACTTGAAACGAGACTAGATGATTTCATACACTTGGGTTTTAGTTAAACATGTATTATGCTTCCGCTGAACACGATGAATTACATTTAATGTTTTTGTAACACTTTATGATAACGAAAGCTTTTATTTCAAAACTTGTTATGAGTTCAATGTGATTGGTGGGTAGATCCTGGTACGTCACACGCCTCGCGGGGGTTTCCGCATGTGGTATTTTAGGGGTGTGACATGGATGATTTATTGGCAAAGGGATTTATTCGACCTAGCTCGTCCCCTTGGGGAGCACCGATTCTGTTTGTGAAAAAGAAGGATGGCTTGATGCGTTTGTGCATCGATTATCGCGAGCTAAATAAGGTTACAATCAAGAATAGGTATCCGTTACCCAGGATAGATGATCTATTCGATCAACTTCAAGGAGCAAGTTACTTTTCAAAGATCGAATTAAGATCGGGTTATCACCAGTTGAAGGTCAGAGACGAAGACGTGCACAAAACTGCATTCAGAACGCGCTACGGCCACTATGAGTTCTTAGTGATGCCTTTTGGGCTCACTAATGCACCTGCAGCGTTCATGGATCTCATAACTCGCGTTTGCAAGCCGTATTTAGACAAGTTTGCCATTGTCTTTATTGATGACATACTTATTTATTCGAAGAATCAAGCCGATCATGAAAGACATCTCCGGTGTATCCTTAAACTTCTACAACAAGAGAAGCTCTACGCCAAGTTTTCTAAATGTGAGTTTTGGCTTCGTGAAGTCCAATTTCTTGGACATGTAGTGAGTGAGCGTAGTATCCGGGTGGATCCCGCTAAGATTGAAGCCATTATGAATTGGCAAGAGCCTAAAACTCCTAGAGAGATTCGCAGCTTCTTGGGTCTAGCAGGATACTATAGACGTTTCATTGAAAACTTTTCAAGTATTGCCGCGCCTCTAACATCGTTAACCCGCAAGAAAGTCAAGTTTAACTAGGGTCCCAAGCAGCAAGAATTCTTTGACATTCTTAAGCAGAAGTTAAGCAATGCTTTTGTACTGACATTACCAGAAAGAATGGAAGAATTTGTTGTTTATTGCGACGCATCGCACACAGTCATGGGATGTGTACTTATGCAGAAGGGCAAAGTTATTGCATATGCTTCACGTCAATTAAAGGTGCACGAGAAGAATTACATCACCCACGATTTGGAGTTGGGTGCCATTGTATTTGCACTAAATCTTTGGAGGCATTATCTTTATGGAACCAAGTGCGTGATCTATTCTGTCACAAGAGCCTTCAACATCTGTTTAACCAGAAGGATCTTAACATGAGACAGCGTCGATGGATGGAGACACTGAATGCTTATGATTGTGAAATCCGATATCATCCAGGAAAAGCGAATGTAGTCACTGATGCTTTGAGCAGAAAGGAAAGAGTTAAGCCCATGAGGATCAACGCCAAGAGCATTGAATTGAAAAACAGCTTGAATGAAAGGTTGTTAGCCACTCAAAAGGAAGCTGTATTAGAACCTAACTATCCGAATGAGAAGTTAGGCATCACTGCTAATCAATTTTCATATGGCAAGGATGGAATCCTGAGACTGAATTGTGACAACCCTCAAAAATCCCATGTATTCCGTACAATTCAATTAATAATAATTAATGTGCTTGACGACTGTGTGGAATCACTTAACTGCTTTCTGATATCTGTGTTATGCTTACACGTATTTGTTAATATACTAATAGTGTACAGAAAGGTCACTAAATAGTCCGTTATATTTTCCTAAGTGTTAGAAAGTAAAAACATTGCAAAAATATATAAGTAGGACGCTTTACGGATTAATTAAGCACTTTAACGGAACAGTATCGAACTGAATAACCGGACATTACCCGGAACACGAAAATATTGTTAAACACATTGTTCTTATTTTCTGAGCCAGTTATGATCCCCGAACATCATAACACCCCCCTAAAAATATCCACTAACTAAAGTATGAAACTAACACTAGAATTATAACTAGATTGTAACCAATTGGTTAGCACCTAATCTACTACCCCCCCCCCCCCACCTACATTACGGCCCACATGGCCTATTCTAGAGATCTCCCTTGATCTTACTTGAATCTTGTAAGATTTGCTAAGATATATGCTATGTACTTATGAGACATAATATCCCATGGACAAATCCCTAAAGTTGGATATAAGAGTTACATGTAAGTAAGAGAGCTCATTCTATGCAACACCTTCTTCCTCACTCTCTCCCTCCATGCTTTCGACAGCCACCACCTCCCACCATACAACCACCATCAAGTCTTGATCAAGCCATTTTACATACACTCAAAGGTGCTACGGGTCGTACAACGAAGCTCGGTGCTCTCGAAAGTGGAAGGACCTTTTCCATTCGCTATTAACCACCACATTTCCTCACTCGAACTTCCCTAGCCTTGAGCTAGTGGTAAGAACTCAGATCCGTTCATTCTTTATGGTATTTAGGTGGTTAATAGATGTTCGATGATGAAAATCCATGAAACACTAAAGAACTTACATTAATCTTAAACATAAAGTGATAAAGGGTGGATAAAGAAAAGTTAGGTGTATAAATCATGTAGATCTTGTGTGATTATGATTATTTGTTGATTATCTGATGATTTGCTGATTAATATTAATGTGTCATGTTGTTGTGGACATTAAACTTGTTAACGGAATCGATCGAACATGATTTAGAAGGTTAAACACAAAAGAATCAGAATCTGTCTAACTTTTACAGCCCACTTCTGTTGGCTGTAAACAGGTCTTAAACTCAACGAAAAATCGATATTTTGAATCTAAAATATGTTATTATGAAATACGGTTCTAATGGCACCAGAATCGTAATTTTTGGACTCCGTTTACTATTTTTAAAGTATTAATTTGTAACAGCAACTTAAGCTGAATTTTGACAGCAATAAATGGGTGTCGTACTTTCAGTCATAACCTGAGTTTTGTGATGAATCGGACCATGAAAATTCTACTGTAGATGATAACTGAAGTATTTGTAATTACCCCACTGGAATTTCGCAAATCGGACTTACGATGAATTTTTAATAAATTGTTTCGTGGACTGTGGTCAGAAATACATAAATCTGGGTTCAGTCCCGAATATGAATTTTTATAAAATATTGGTGATGAACCGGACCCCGATATTTTTACACAATAAAATATGGAACGTTTAAGACATTCTGTAAAAATTTGGGAATTTTTGGAACATGTTAACTATTTTATTAAAATCCCCGAAAACAGCCCAGTTTCGAGTATAAAAGCTGAAACGACATAAGTAGTGATTTGCGTGTCTAAATGTCGAGTATGCTATCTGTGAATGATCTAACATGTTATATGTGTTATATGCATTATTGTATGTTTGCTTATGAGTGGGGAATGGATGGGAAGTATATATGGGCGTAAATCGTTAAAGTGTGTGCCTGTTATGTGGTAGAAGTAATGTGCAAATAAACCGTACGTAGGATACGTGTTATGCATGAGAAACTGATTGTTATCCGTACCTTATTAGGACGCGATTGACCGACCTTGACTGTTAACTATATTGAGAATCTAACCGAGCAAACCGAGGTGAGTTCACACACTTTCTAAGGCATGGGATTCCCGGTGGTTTGGGAATGGGTTAAAGAATTAAAACTAAATCTACATATCCTCCTTGGGTAGGATATGTACGGCCATCCTCCATAGATTGGATGCCATTATTAATCCTACGAATTCTCCTAGTGCAGAATACGTACGTTGTGGTCCTCCTGGTGCAGGACAACAACCTTAAAACTAGCTAGACAAAACTCTATCATGAAGTCCCTCAATTTATATCGACTTAATCGCCGAGGCCAATGGCGAGCGGGTCATTAGTTAATAGCGCTATTAGGTTTAACAAACCTCACACCGTGCCAGTCGGACGGGCGTGTACTAATGGACTATGGCAGATTGTCAGTGATGATAGACACTGATATAGGGCACAACTTATTTGCGTAGCAGTCGATATCATTCCGTCTAGTAGTTCAAACGGGGAAAAACCCCACTGATCATGGTTATGGATTGGGTAAAGAAAAAGAGAAATGGTTGAACATACTTTCAACAACGGGGTAACCCCCACGGCAAATAAGCCAACGAAAGTCAAACCACGTTTTCAGAAACAACTTAAAACTAAACAACCAAACGTGAACTCACTCAACTTTGTTGTTGACTAGTTGTTACATGCCTTACAGGTCGCTAGATGCTTTTGGGAGCTTGCACGAGGAGAAGGTTGTTGTGGAATATGGGTTGTTATATCCCATACTTAATAACTGAACTTTATAAACCTACGGAACTTATGTTTGAACTTTAACTTATAAACTATGGACTTATGCTTTTGAACTCACGTTTATGCTTCCGCTGTTTAAACTAAACAAGGTTAACTAGCTTTGGTCACCAATCGTATTATGTTTGGTTTTAATTACTTAATTGAGTTGTTCAATATGATTGGTGGCTCGATCCTGGTCATGTCACGCCTCCAAGCGGTGGTACTCCGCGTGTGGATTTTGGGGGTGTGACAGATTGGTATCAGAGCCATTGGTTATAGAGAACTTGGTTTTAATAAGGGAAAAGTTTTCATTAAAACCAGACTATAACCTGTACAGTGCTCAACGATCCACAACGACGCTTCGCTCCACGTGCAAGACTCGACACCATAAGTGGTATGATTTATGTTATATTGTCGGTTAGATAGTTCTCACTGTGCATTAGATAATGTGATAATTGCTATTTGGACCTTGTGTGCTTACTCTCTAATGTCGTCCCACACACTTACACACTTTCGCGACACTTTCCTCACTTACGTTGCTTCATTATGAAGATCATGAGCGGACGCGAAGGACGTATCAATCTCACTCAAGCCCAGTTGACGGCTTTGATCAACGAACGAGTTGCAGAGGCACTCGCAGCTAACCCTGCAGGAGGTCAACATGCTCAACCTCCTGTGTGCACGTTCAAGACGTTCATGGACTATCGACCTACCACTTTCAGTGGCACCGAAGGAGCAGTGGGCCTTCTTCACTGGTTTGAAAAGCTTGAGACAGTTTTCGAGATGTGCGAATGCCCCGAAGACCGTAGGGTGAAATATGCTACCGGAACACTTGAAGGAGTTGCGTTAACCTGGTGGAAGGCACAGGTTCAACTACTAGGGCTGGCAGTTGCTAATGCCACGCCCTGGAATGGTTTCAAAGAGCTGATCAAAGAGGAGTACTGTAGTCGGGATGACATCCACAAGCTAGAAGTGGAATTTTACAATCTGAAGATGACAGGATCTGAGATTGAGGCGTATACCAAGAGGTCGAATGAACTGGCCATCCTGTGCCCAACTATGGTGGACCCTCCCATCAAACGTATTGAGCTTTACCTCAAGGGCCTTGCACCAGCGATTCAAAGTCACGTAACTTCAGCCAACCTGGGTACCATTCAGCAAATTATCAAGTTAGCTCATCGTCTCACCGACCAGGCGGTGGAGTAAAACAGGCTACCCAAACGTATCAGTGACACAGCTACTTCTGATGCACCTACCGATAACAAGCGAAAATGGGATGGGAACTCCAGTAAAGGTTCCACTCCAGTTCAGTCCCAGCCCCAGCGACGAAAGGCAAATGAACACCTGAGCCCCAGTCAGCAGTTTTCTGGAAAACAAGGTCAGGGTGGATACAAGGGAAATCACCCTAAGTGCAAACGATGGAGTTTGCACCACAGCTGGCCGTGCAACAAGGATCGTTGTCAGAAATGTAACAAGCTTGGACATAAAGCCAGAGATTGCAAGAGCTCACGTCCTGCGAATCAGAATCGGCAACGGCAGCCACAAGCCCCACAGAACAAACAGCAACAGCAGGGTAACAAGGAATGCTATCAGTGTGGTGCTGAAGGTCACTTCAAGAGAAACTGTCCCCAGTTGAACCGGAAACGGAACAACAACAGCAACCAAGGAGACGAAAACAATAATGGGGGCAACAATAATGGTAATGGAGCCAGGGAACGTGCGTTTGTGATTGAGCACGATGATGCAAGGAACGATCCCAACGTTGTGATGGATAAGTTTCCTTCTGGATGATTTCCTTGTTACTGTTTTATTTTATTCGAGTGCCGATACTAGTTACGTGTCCTTAAAAGTTTTTCAGATGCTTAAGCGTACCCAACACTTTTGAACACCAAGCACATCGTAGAGTTAGCAAACGGTAAAAGTCTTGAAGCCACACGCGTAGTAAAAGGTTGTAACCTCGTCTTAGCTGGTCAGACTTTCTCCATCGATCTTATTCCTATCACACTGGGTAGTTTCGACGTCGTTATTGGGATGGATTGGCTATCTCATCACCAAGCGGAGATTGTTTGCAAGGAGAAAATCGCCTGCGTTCCTCATTCTGATAAAGAACCCCTCGTGATTCGTGGTGACAAGAGTGGTGCTGTCGAAGGCATCATCTCTTTCCTTAAGGCCCAGAAGTGTCTGCGAAAGGGCCACACTGCCATTTTAGCACTCGTTACTGACACATCCACAGAAGAGAAGAGAATTGAAGACATTCCTATAGTGCGCGACCTTCCTGAGGTATTTCCTGAGGAATTACCTGGTCTTTCGCCTCACCGCCAAGTTGAATTTCAAATCGAGCTAGCTCCTGGAGCAGCGCCAGTAGCTCGAGCACCATATCGTCTAGCTCCATCAGAACTCGAAGAACTGTCCACACAACTACAAGAACTCTTGGAAAAGGGTTTTATACGTCCTAGCTCTTCGCCCTGGGGAGCTCCAGTCTTGTTCGTGAAGAAGAAAGACGGTACCTTTAGGATGTGTATAGACTATCGCGAACTTAACAAGGTGACTGTGAAGAATCGTTATCCTCTTCCACGTATTGACGACTTGTTCGACCAGTTGCAAGGGTCGAGCTATTTCTCGAAGATTGATTTGAAATCGGGATACCATCAGCTGAGAGTCCGAGATGAGGACGTCTCCAAAACAGCATTGGGGAAAGGGTAAAATAAATCAGGAGCCGTCTTGTATCCGAGGTATTATCAACATCATATTCAATGAACGGAACTAAACACTTGGTAACTAACGTTTTCGTAAACTATGAACTCACCAGCGTTGTCTGATACACGTGTGTGCATGCTCGCAGGTTATTGATACATGTGGATGTGGAACTTGCAGTCTGGGATGCTGGAGTGATCATGGGTCGAGGAACATGGAAACTTGAAACGAGACTAGATGATTTCATACACTTGGGTTTTAGTTAAACATGTATTATGCTTCCGCTGAACACGATGAATTACATTTAATGTTTTTGTAACACTTTATGATAACGAAAGCTTTTATTTCAAAACTTGTTATGAGTTCAATGTGATTGGTGGGTAGATCCTGGTACGTCACACGCCTCGCGGGGGTTTCCGCATGTGGTATTTTAGGGGTGTGACATGGATGATTTATTGGCAAAGGGATTTATTCGACCTAGCTCGTCCCCTTGGGGAGCACCGATTCTGTTTGTGAAAAAGAAGGATGGCTTGATGCGTTTGTGCATCGATTATCGCGAGCTAAATAAGGTTACAATCAAGAATAGGTATCCGTTACCCAGGATAGATGATCTATTCGATCAACTTCAAGGAGCAAGTTACTTTTCAAAGATCGAATTAAGATCGGGTTATCACCAGTTGAAGGTCAGAGACGAAGACGTGCACAAAACTGCATTCAAAACGCGCTACGGCCACTATGAGTTCTTAGTGATGCCTTTTGGGCTCACTAATGCACCTGCAGCGTTCATGGATCTCATGACTCGCGTTTGCAAGCCGTATTTAGACAAGTTTGCCATTGTCTTTATTGATGACATACTTATTTATTCGAAGAATCAAGCCGATCATGAAAGACATCTCCGGTGTATCCTTAAACTTCTACAACAAGAGAAGCTCTACGCCAAGTTTTCTAAATGTGAGTTTTGGCTTCGTGAAGTCCAATTTCTTGGACATGTAGTGAGTGAGCGTAGTATCCGGGTGGATCCCGCTAAGATTGAAGCCATTATGAATTGGCAAGAGCCTAAAACTCCTAGAGAGATTCGCAGCTTCTTGGGTCTAGCAGGATACTATAGACGTTTCATTGAAAACTTTTCAAGTATTGCCGCGCCTCTAACATCGTTAACCCGCAAGAAAGTCAAGTTTAACTAGGGTCCCAAGCAGCAAGAATTCTTTGACATTCTTAAGCAGAAGTTAAGCAATGCTTTTGTACTGACATTACCAGAAGGAATGGAAGAATTTGTTGTTTATTGCGACGCATCGCACACAGTCATGGGATGTGTACTTATGCAGAAGGGCAAAGTTATTGCATATGCTTCACGTCAATTAAAGGTGCACGAGAAGAATTACATCACCCACGATTTGGAGTTGGGTGCCATTGTATTTGCACTAAATCTTTGGAGGCATTATCTTTATGGAACCAAGTGCGTGATCTATTCTGTCACAAGAGCCTTCAACATCTGTTTAACCAGAAGGATCTTAACATGAGACAGCGTCGATGGATGGAGACACTGAATGCTTATGATTGTGAAATCCGATATCATCCAGGAAAAGCGAATGTAGTCACTGATGCTTTGAGCAGAAAGGAAAGAGTTAAGCCCATGAGGATCAACGCCAAGAGCATTGAATTGAAAAACAGCTTGAATGAAAGGTTGTTAGCCACTCAAAAGGAAGCTGTATTAGAACCTAACTATCCGAATGAGAAGTTAGGCATCACTGCTAATCAATTTTCATATGGCAAGGATGGAATCCTGAGACTGAATGGTCGAATATGGGTTCCAATTTATGGAGGACTTCGAGACGTGATTCTACAAGAAGCTCATAGCTCCAAATATTCAGTTCATCCTAGCAGTGATAAGATGTACCAGGATTTAAAGGCAAATTGGTGGTGGATAGGTCTGAAGAAATCTATAGCCACTTATGTGGCTAAATGTCTGACATGCGCGCAAGTTAAAGCCGAGCATCAGAAACCGTCAGGTTTGCTGCAACAACCTGAACTTCCCACTTGGAAATGGGAAATGGTAACTATGGATTTTATTACTAAGTTACCAAAGACGATACGTGGGAATGATACTATTTGGGTTATAGTCGATAGATTGACCAAGTCAGCTCACTTCTTGCCGATTAAAGAAACTCACAGCTCCTACAAGCTAGCTCAGCTGTACGTGGATGAGGTTGTATCCCTCCATGGAGTGCCAGTGCCTATTATCTCTGATAGGGATACAAGATACACATCGCATTTTTGGAAAAGCTTCCAGTAATCTTTAGGCACTCGTTTAAATTTCAGCACTGCCTATCATCCTCAGACGGATGGGCAAAGCGAGCGTACAATTCAAACACTTGAGGATATGCTACGAGCTTGTGTTATAGATTTAGGAGGAAGTTGGGATGACCATCTTCCGTTGATTGAATTTTCGTACAATAATAGCTATCATTCGAGTATTCAAGCAGCGCCTTTCGAAGCTCTGTACGGAAGAAAGTGTAGAATGCCAGTTTGTTGGGCGGAGGTTGGAGATGTCCAACTGACAGGACCTGATATAGTCCTGGAGACGACGGACAAGATTGTCCAAATCCGAGATCGTCTGAAAGCTGCCAGGGACAGGCAGAAAAGTTATGGTGATTTTAGACTCAAACCTTTAAAGTTTGAAGTTGGTGATAAAGTGCTACTTAAGGTGTCACCCTGGAAAGGGGTGATGCGTTTTGGCAAAAAGGGCAGGCTAAGCCCAAGGTACATAGGACCATTCGAGATCATCGAATATGTTGGAACTGTAGCTTACAAGCTAAATCTGCCAGAAGAACTCAGTGGAATTCATAATGTATTCCTGTTGGTACACTTTATGTGGACGCGACTCAACTCAGTTCGACTCGGTTAGGTTCGGCTCAAGCCCGACGTAGCGACATTCCTCCGTCGTGCGCCCCAGAGTTCGACACGCGAAGCACGGAGAGCCGCGAACCTATTCCCGATGACACATCATCATGACATCATCATGATGATGTCACAAGTTGACTAATCTTTACAAATTGAATATTTGTTGATTCATGTACGTAAAGTATGCATGTTGGGCCGTGAATTCATGTTGGGCCAGCCTTATAGATGATCATAACACTCACATGGGCCGATACATCTCCACTAGGCCGAAATCCTTTGTGTCTGCATGCATGTCGGTGAAACTCTTGAGGTTTCGTCGACTTTGAATCTTTCGTCAACTGAGGTTTCGTCGACTAAGGTTTCGTCGACTGGCACCCTATATAAACAGCAAGCTGAGACAGAGAGCTAGACAGGAGAGAGAGAGAGAACCGAGAGTTTAGTTGTATTTCATTGTAATATCTTTCTGTAACGAAACTCTGTCGGTATCAATATACAAACGTTAAACGGTATATCTTTGTGTTGTGTTTATCTCTCGCTCGGTTTGTATCGTAATGTGGATTCCGCACTCGTTACGGTATACGAAACAAGATCTTGTAGTTGTCCGGCGATCCGCAAACGGACCTACAATTGGTATCAGAGCGTAAGGCTCAATTTCTTGTTGAAAAACCGAGTTACCGGTGCGATTTTTGAATGGGTTTTAAGCTTTTCTTGGACAAAAATCATAAACCCAGTTTTTTTCTGAAAATACGAATTAAAACTCGATAATCGGTGTTGTTTAGTGTCGTTTCTGTTCAGAACTTGTTGAAAAGTGTTGGAGATTATCGAAGGTACAAGTTGTGTCGAGTTTCTACGTCAAAATTTGTTGTTCGGAAAATTCGTTAGTGACCGGAAAAATCAAATCTTCAAGTGTTCTTCAAAGAACCTTCAAAGTGTTCTTCATTATATCAACTTTTCAATCTTTAGTGAAGTAACTATTTGAATTGTTTGGGAATTAAAAAATTACATGTTGTTTGAAAATTGTGTTCAAAGGTATGGTGGGCTGCCATGTTAGGTGAGATAGCAAGCTTTGAGTTGAAAAATTGTGTACTTGTCAGACTAAGGATAAGTTTTTGTTTATAAAAAAAATAAAAATAAAAATCTAATCTAACCAAACCTCACCTTATCTCTTTGATTGACGAAAAGTGATAAAGAAGTTTCGTCGAAGTCGAACAATATAAACAAACAAGGTGTCGTCAACATTACAACAGGTTTCGCCAAAACATCCCTAGGTTTCGTCGTTCATCAAAGTCTTGTCATTTATCAAAAGGTTTTCATCCATATACATCCAAAATGAATCCGGCTTGGTGGGGTACTCTGTCAACTGCAAAGAGCAAGTATATAAACACGCGTTTATCTCCATCATGGGTCGAATATCCCGCACCCACATCTAATACAGAAAGCAAGTATAGAAAAACGGCGTTTGTCACAAGCACAGATTTATATGGCAATCCGATACAAGTTCCTGTAAAGCCAGCTCCAACAATAGACTTGTATGGAAATCCATTACCACCAGTTGCTTCACAACGCCATCGTTCTACTGTAGCACCATCATCTCTTGATCCAAGGAACTGTAGTCAAACAAAAATGGTGTTTTATGCTAAAATTGTCAAAGATGCCAGCAATGGTGAATCCTCGGGAAACGATGACAGTTCTGAACATGACAGTAGCTCAGTTGAAGACGTTTCAACTTCAGTTGAAGATGTTACAACTTCCAGTTCAAGTTCAAGCGAGGATGGATCAGAATATGAATCAACAAGGGAGGTTGTTGATTCTGAGGAAAATGAGTCAACATCTGAGAGTGATTCCAGTCAGGTACGTGTCGATGAATCAAAATCTGATAGGTGTGATATGTGTGTTGGATTAAATGTTAAATTGTCTGATTTGCAAAGCAAATATGACGATTTGCAAAGCAAATATGATGTGACAATTATCCACAATCAACATTTGATCGTGGATCTTTCAAAATGCACAGAGGCCAACATGTTTCGTGAAAATTATGAAAAAGGAATTTAAAAAGATAATTGAAACATTAAAAAAAGATAAGACCGAGCTAACGAAAATGGTTTCAAGAAAACAAACTGAAATAAACCTTTACATCAATAGGCTCGAGTTAATGCAAAAAGAAATGGCTTGTGTTAAATCTGAAAGTGAGGCGATTCGACTCAAGTTAGACAGCTATTTAAGCTCTAGCTATGTGCTGGATCACATCATTGATGTTCAGAAAAAGAAAACTGATGTCACATGCATAGGTTATAAGAAGTGTCCACCACCTGTTAAACACGATTATTCTTCAATACCTGATGAGGAAAATAAACCTCATTTTGAGCCCTCAGTTTCATTGAGCCTTGAGGAATTCACATTTGGGCTAGGTTACAAAAAGGAAGTATCCTCATATTCGGATGAATCAGCAGATGCGAAAGTGTCAACAGCTGAACGAAATCAGGATCCTCCGGTCATTGTTGAGGATGCTGATCCGTCAGATGATGAATCCGAGGATACTAACTCTGAACAGTCAGAAACGGTAACAAAAGAGGAAAACATACCTCTCGAAAATTACATTCTTTGTGTTCCACCTGCAAAACCGTTTATGACTGCCAAAGCCAAGTTTGTTGAATCCTCATCTGGAAGCTGTGAAAGCGTGAACTTGCTTTACACGTTGATTGGATCTGATAAAATATACTCAGACAATGATTTTCCAATCAAGAATGTCAATCAATCTTTGATTGATAAAGTTTTTGAAGATTCTACCAGTAAGTTTTTGGGAAAGTCGAGCCCAGGAGTTACAGTAACTCAGTGTGCTCCTATCCCAAAATCCGAAGTTAGAAAGAAATATGGGAATCAAAAATTACAACCACAACACAATCAACGAAAGCAAGGTCACGTTCGCCAAGGAAAGGGAAAAGGCAAACAAAGCCAAAACAAGAAGACGATTCAGAAGGTCAACTTCGTGAAAGCCAGAGGGACTGATAAAATTGAAACTTTCGAAAACAAATCCAACACGGATTTTGTTAAACAAGTTAAAATTTTGAAAAGAAACAGTCAAAACAATTACACACAACACACAAACGGTTGTGATGTAGGACCAAGTACCTCAAGATCACGAAGTTCATCATCAAACTCCTACAGTTATGATACTCCGAGGTTTGTTGAGCGGAGATCATGCTTTGAATGCGGTGAGAATGGACACATTGTTAGAAACTGTCCATATCTCACAAAAGGAAAGGCAAAAGTTGATGCCCCCCGTGGTAACAGTTACTATAAAAGATCTGTTTCACCAAAACAGGACCCTCGTCTTGTTAAACAAAGAGAAGTGAAACAGAAAAAGAAACAACGAAAAGAAGTTGAAAAGATGTTAAAACCAGAGGTTGTCCAAACAAAATCTGTTAAATCGGATGTTAAACATGAAAAACAGAAACAAATTTGGAAACCAAAAACGGTAACTGTTTCAGGGGGAGCTCAATCTATTCCGAATCATCAGGAAATTGAAGTCACAATCCTCGATGATGACGGACGACCCAAGTCTATGAAGGCTTGGGTCCCCCTCTCCAACTAATCTCTGAATGAGTGTGTAGGATGTTCCAGGAAGAACTATTGATAGTTTTAGGATTGTTGATAGTGGAGCGTTCATACACAAGATCGGCGACATGCGGCTCCGACACATTGTTACATCTAGGAGTTGTTGCCTTTGATGGAGAGAGAAAAAGAAAAGAAGTGAAAGAAATGTCTGATAAAAGAGATTGAAAGCTTCGACAAAATGAAAATCATTACAAAGTTTGATTGTTAAAGGCTTTGATCGGGTCCCCAGGATAGATTCAATCAAAATGTACGCACCTGCAGCACGTCTGAAGTTCAAAATCAACAAGATGAACGTGCAGTGTACATTTCTTCGCGGTGTGATTGAAGAAAATGTGTTTGTTGAACAAACCAACCGGGTGTGCGGATGCCTTGGCTTGGATTGAACAACCGCACACTACTTCTCAAAGAGAAAGACAAAGACCTTCGCTGGTGCAATATGGAAGACCAGCCGGACCCAATGGTCTATGATCTTGTTGCTGTGAAGAGTTTTCTCGGATTATTTGAAGTAGCTACAAAAATCGACTTGGAAATCCACACCGGGTGGATATCCAGTTTGGGAGAGCACTCAGACTCATTGCAATGCACGAAGCAGTTGCAGGATACGGTTTTAAATTTCTTATCTCTCCTATACTTGTCGATATTTAAGCTGCTTTATGAATTATATCATCTCGTACAGCACTCTTTGACCTGACACGTTGATCTCAAATATCACCTCACACGTGATTGTTTCACTATGAAACTCGTCAACGTTGTCATGGTCCGCACCGCTTACCGACGTGCCAACTCATTTTTCCAAAATTCGATAAATCATTTCTGATTCAAAATTAATTTTGGTAAACGGCATTGAGGTAAAACATGAGTTAACCGACATCGGGAAAATCGTTTTTGTAAATATCTTTGTGTTTTTTAAATTATTGTAAGTTTGTTAATTTTAGGGGGAGTAAATCCAAATTTGAAAAATTCAAAAACATCGAAAAATGTCAAAAACGCAAAAACAATAGAAAAGCAAAAATGAGTTTCCTGGCGAGCAAAAGAGAAAATGATAGTACATCAGTGGTCTGTCTAAACCTCTTTAAACTGAAATGCAAAATGAAAAGCGATAAGCAGCTCTATATAAGATGTATCGGTAGGCTCACAATCATTTTAAAGTGTGCAGGGTGATATAAACCTAAATCGACTGAAGACTGCGTGGGAACCACTCATTGGCATATGGTCTTAGTACCGAAATTTCGTTTGAGAGATTGCCGGGGTTCTAAGATATTCGGTCTTTATGTTGTCTTATCATCTGGGTATCATGGTTGTATCTTTTACCGAAAAATAAAGGAGACGAAGTCTAGATCTTCCATGATACTATACATATGTGTACATATTGCATTCGACCTCAATAAGTGATCAACAATCACATGTCCAAACAAACAAGTGATAATATATCACATTTATCCGGGAGTCAAGTTCGTTTCTTTACTTTACGAAAGTACTGACCTGTTCACGGACTTGCTCCTGTGCCTTCATGCATCGAAAATCAAGTTCCTCATCAATAAGTGATTCTATCACATAGGGCTTGTTTTCAATCAAAAATAAGTGAGTTTCTCACATTCTTTTATACGGTCAAACAGATGATAAACGGTATACTCACCGGTAAGATGAACTCTCGTGCATACCTTGATACGGGAATGTGTCGTGTGTGGATGAACACCGGTCGGTAAGTATAAATCATACCTTAATGTATCCCCTCGCCAAGATTACATCTGATAAGTTGAGCTTATGTGGATAACAATACCGATAATTGTTATAGGATGCTTATCTAAATGTTAACTAATTGAACAAAAAGAGCGTTTTGGCGTGACCGTACACTGATATGATTCTCTTACCCTTGAAACTCACAAAAAGAATGTCTGTAAATATTTATTTACTGCTTTCAGTTTCTGCATCTTTGTATATATTTACTTATTGCTTTCCGTCTTTACATTTGAAAAATTAAAAATTCCAAAAAGATTTTAGGTGTGTTTTAATATAAACTTTATAAAAGCCAAAAAGATTTTGCTTCTAGTTTATTTTTTATTGACCGATGTTGGAACTCGAGTCTATCCTACCCAAAATCCTGGTTTTAAGCCGGAAAACAATTGCACCTTCATAAACTGTCGAAGTTAACGAGTTTTGAAAGTTAAAAGCTAAAATTGATCATTTATTTTTAAACTTTCAAACTGTTGTCGGTCGGTGTGTGATTGAGATTTGATCTCATATGTGTCATTTGTTTAATTTGTCTAAATTCGAAGCGGTTGTTCTCATTGCATGTTTAGCTTTCCTGTATGTGCAGATATGACATCAGAATCAGCTAAAGGCGAAGAGAACGTGTCAGATGACAAGCCGTAAAGTGAAGACACGTCGTTGATGCAATCAGAAGATCAAGATGATCGGGTTGCAGTTGATCACTCTTCAACACCCCAAGGATCTAAAGAATTGAATATCAAAAGATTCACGAGCATAACTCAAAGGAGAGCTTATCTTAAGGATGAGTTTGTTAACACATTTCCTAAATGAAAAGGGGAGTTTGTTGATACACTTCCTGCTTACGACACGTGAAGACTTTGAAGATCCTCCGACATGATAGACATGGAGAACGAACCATCACGAGTAGCGTCCAAGGGGGAGTTTGTTGATACACTTTTTCTTACGACGCGTGAAGATTTTGAAGATCCTCCAACATGATAGACATGGAGAACGAACCATCACGAGTAGCGTCCAAGGGGGAGTTTGTTGGTACACTTTATGTGGACACGACTCGACTCGGTTCGACTCAGTTAGGTTCGGCTCAAGCCCGATGTAGTGACATTCCTCCGTCGTGCGCCCCAGAGTTCGACACGCGAAGCACGGAGAGCCGCGAACCTATTCCCGATGACACATCATCAT
This sequence comes from Helianthus tuberosus, assembly GCA_030545235.1. NCBI lineage: Eukaryota > Viridiplantae > Streptophyta > Magnoliopsida > Asterales > Asteraceae > Helianthus > Helianthus tuberosus. The sequence continues at coordinate 105,938,074 of CM060365.1, read as the reverse complement.
GATGATGTCATCATGATGTCACAAGTTGACTAATCTTTACAAATTGAATATTTGTTGATTCATGTACGTAAAGTATGCATGTTGGGCCATGAATTCATGTTGGGCCAGCCTTATAGATGATCAGAACACTCACATGGGCCGATACATCTCCACTGGGCCGAAATCCTTTGTGTCTGCATGCATGTCGACGAAACTCTTGAGGTTTCATCGACTTTGAAGCTTTCGTCAACTGAGGTTTCGTCGACTAAGGTTTCGTCGACTGGCACCCTATATAAACAGCAAGCTGAGACAGAGAGCTAGACAGGAGAGAGAGAGAGAGAACCGAGAGTTTAGTTGTATTTCATTGTAATATCTTTTTGTAACGAAACTCTGTCGGTATCAATAGACAAATGTTAAACGGTATATCTTTGTGTTGTGTTTATCTCTCGCTCGGTTTGTATCGTAACGTGGATTCCGCACTCATTACGGTATACGAAACAAGATCTCGTAGTTGTCCGGCGATCCGCAAACGGACCTACAATTCCACATCTGCAACTTAAAGAAATGTCTAGCCGATGAGTCGCTAGCAATGTCGCATAAGGACGTGCAGATTATTGAAAGTTTGAAATTCGTTGAAAAACCTTTGTCGATCGAGGATCGACAGGTTAAGAAGCTTCGAAGGAAGCATGTGTCGATTGTCAAGGTAAAATGGGATGCCCGTAGAGGCCCAGAATACACGCGGGTGGTTGAATCCACAATGAAACAGAAGTACCCTCATTTATTTCAGTAAATCTCGAGGTCGAGATTTTTTTTAAGGGGTCGAGGATGTAACACCTCGCAAAATCATGTCCAATATAATAAAGACACGTGTTATGGACTTTAAACATGTAAAGAATTGATTCCAAAGGACTAAAATTGTCAAACAATGTAAATATGTAAGTAAAAGGATCCAAAGTGTCAACATGCCATTCTTGTGCCTCTGATTGACCTCACACGATGTTCGGATTCTTTATTGAATAAATTGTCGAACATAGAAAGTCGTTTGTGCTTAAATTAAGAATTTTACGAAGCATAGGGGTTAAAAGTGTCAACATGCTAAAAGTTACCTCTGAGTGACCTTTTAACGATCCCAAAAGCATTGTAATATTTATATAATTTGCTCTCAAGAATATTGGATATTAATTTTATGGAGTTTCGGTGAAATCAAGACTTTTCGGGTGATCTTACAACTAACCGGGAGCTTAACGGAGTTAAAATATCACCCAAGGCCCTTAATAGTTAACTATGGGGGTCCTAAGTGCAATAAATGAAAGTTATTTAAATTAAATTTGGACCAGTTCCTGAATTTGCAAAGTTTGGAAAGTTTTAACCGGAGCAGCCCATTGTCGCGGCCAGCGTAGACTTCCTATAAGTCTTACGCGGCCCGCGTAAAAGTGCCAGTGACAGCAGAATAGGACAGCTGCATGTTGTAGCCCTTGCACCGCCTTTGCATGCTAGTTTTTCGATACCAGGGTCTGTGCAACTGGTTTTACTGCCCTAGGGACACTTGTAAACATCTGAATTACCCCCTAGGTGCATGTGGATTGATCTTGGAAGCTTTGAATTCCTATATAAAGGGTTCTTGGTTGCATTAGAACTTGCACACTTTCAAATTTCACTCAAACTCTTTCTCTGGAGCTTCCTGGTGTTCAAGGAGGTTTTCTTCAGTTCTAATCTCGTGCTAAGAGTTCTTGTAAGCATTCTTAGCTTCTCTAGTTTAAGTTTTATTAGCTTAATGACCAAAAGTCAAAGTTATCGTAATTAAGCTTTGACTTGGTGATTAATCACTAACGGTCCAGCCATTATTCGAATTGAAAGTGGCTATGAGTTGGTAATTATGTAGGTAATAAACCCTTAAAAGGGCACCTACTGATTATCACTTTTACTTCGTCAGTTGTCGGGTCAAACTATTTAATGAAAAGTCAAATGGGTCAGTTTTTATAAATTAATTCATAACTGATAATGTAGAAGTTATGGAACATGTTTTAACATTAAAATAACTTGGTAAATAATATAAGAACATGTTTAGGCATGTTCAACCCGAAAATTATGAGTTTAGGCTCGGTTTGCAACCGAAAGTCGCAAAACTAGACTTTTGCTTTGACTTTCAGTTCTAACCCGATTTAGCTTGTTTTAGATATGCCTTAGGGTTCCTTTAGGACCATATTACATGTTAGTATAACCCTCTGAGATTATACTATATGGTTCCTTAGAAATCCGAATCATTTGCATGTTTCCGTTAGATGCTTAAATGTTGACCATTATGCCCTTTTGATATTAAAACGTGATTTTTGAAAATGTGAGAGGACAAAAATCTTTATTACTAATATTTAAGTTTGTCCTAAAAATTTGACATCAGTTTATGGTCTAAAATGAGAGTTATGCACAATATCGTAAAATAAAAGCTTTTTTATTAATTAAATGGCATTTTAGTATAAATCATATTTAAACCCAAAGTTTGACACCAAAATTTCTACCCACTAATATAATATAATATTTAGAGATTTTTTGAAATTTTTATTAAATTTTAAACTGATCATAACATAGAGTTCTTGCATAGGCTCGGTAATTGAGGATAATGCCTTTTTTGCTAATAAAATGAGTTTTACACATCCTTTACATATCAAACCTTTTTCTACTGATTTTATACATTAAATAAATTATTTTAAACAGTAAGGGCTGATCAAACTCTCAGATTTCCTTAATCAACCCGAATATCGTCAATTACCGACTTTTTTGCGATTTAGGCGCATAGTATGGCTTAAAACCATATTTGGCACCTAAGGCTTGTTACCTACTGATGTTATGGATAAATTTTTATACTTTAACAGTAAGTAAAAGTTTTGAACTCATATTTTCAAATTTGACCTTTATAGCATATGTGAAATGACCAAAATGCCCCTATGGTGCATAGTTTGGCCATAAATGATAAATTTCACATATGTATGATATCTTACTGATATAACTTGATTAAAATAAATATTTTTAGTGATTGTTTTAGACCACAACCTCAGATTACTATTTAACCTCTTTTATAAACATTAAAATGACCAAATTACCCTTACGGGGCTTTATTTGATTTTAAATTCGTTTTGGGCATAATGGAAGGTATCCTACTGATATCATAACATATTTTAAGCATATTAACTTATGGAACATGTACATGACTCATTTGGTTACCCGTTATGCATATTCGCGTTCGGTACGGTTTATGTAACTAGTTTGCATAAATTAACCGAAACGGGTCAAACCTTATCATTTTCACTTCAAAATCCAGAATGTGTTTAGTTTACCCATTTTATACAAGTCTTCATATTTGCCGGGTCTAAATCACAGTCTAATACGGTCTTCCCTAAATCTTGCGTTTTGAACCATAAACCTTTCTTTAAAACTAACCGGTCTAAGTTAAGGCTTAAATAAGACCCGTTGGGAATCTAATAGGCTATTAAAACCTTCGTTCCAGATTAGGAGCCCAGTAAAAGCTACTTGTACTTGCTGATTGATATACGGCTGGGAATAAAAATTTATTTTAGCTCAGGTAAATACTTTTGACTTATTTTCCGTTATACGGGCTTGGGATACGGTATTATAATAATACCGCTTGGTCGGGTATGTAGTTATTTAAATCGGATTATGATTAATACATTTACATAACCCGTTTTAATCTGTTTTGTTTGATGCAATGCCTTTGGGGGGGGTTAATGACCATGTCCTGGATATCCTCGGCTCATTCATTAGAAATGGCCAAGGCTTAAGCATGGGGTATAGGCATACACCTGACAGTTGCGTATGTATAAACGGTATCTCACTCTCTTGTGGGCCTATACTTGTGGCGTGTCTATTAATCTTATCCGGCTCTTCTAACCGGGTCCTAAATGGACGACAAACATGTAAAACTGTATACAAGATTATATTTAAAATAATTGTCCCAAGTTATAAAAGATTTTATGCCTTGTGCATCCAAACCAATTTTATAAACACTTTTCAAAAAGAGTCAGTTAATTGTATTTACCAGTGTAAAATGACGTATTTTTCAAAAAGATTAAGTGCAGGTACTACGCGTAATGGGTTGGCTACTCCTGAGTGATTAAATAAAGAGTCTTGCAATCTTTTATCACTTTAAGTCTGTTGAACAATATTTCTTTTGTTTTGATCCGCCTGTGGATCCATCTACATTCCGTTGTATAATATTTTATTGTACTTTCAAATCGGTTTGTAATATTACTTTAAGACTTCCGCTGTGCATTTAAACTGTGATTATTGACCATGATGATATCAACTACGTCACGATACTCCCCACCGGGCCCACCGGTAATATGTGGAAATATCGGGGTGTGACATCGGAGTGGGACGAAAATGAGATTTCAAGAGACTTCATAACATTATTGGTGACAATATTTAATTCAAACCGTTTTCATTTCATAAATCAAATTGTCAAACATTACTTATAATTTCAAATAACAACAAGTTCAACGGAAATACATAACAATAAGAACAAAATTGATACAACATTTTAACCTAAGAGGTCTAAATGTGTATCTAGGCATCATTGCTACTTCATTTCATAGCATCGTCATCCTCAACATGTAACATGTTTAAAATAAAGTTCAATGCAAAAGCAAAGGTGAGTATACAAGTTTAAGTATAAGTATAAGTATAAAAGTTTAAAAACGAATCCACATGGCAACTTAGGTTATTCAAGATCAACATATCATGGCATGAAATATTTCTAGTCAACCCTCTGTTTACGCAATAAAGAATGAAATTTAACATGACCTCGCATTCACGGGTGGTGCGTTACTTCTATAGAGCTATACATGTTAAATGGAGCTCGTATAAAGCTAACGACTATTGTATCACATAAGAATCACCCAAGTATATGTATCAAATATAACAACATAGCATTCATGTATTTGGATTGTTTTGTGCATGCATAAAGATTAAAGTTTGAGTGTAGTTTTATAATTTAACATGTTACACCCCAAAGTGGTAAACGTAAAAGGGGGTTCGAGTATACTCACGGTTTTGCAAGCTTTCCACTTGTGAATCCGCGAGAGAGTTGTTGTTATGGGAGGTTGGAACACCAAGTCCTTCTACACGAAGAAACAAAGGCGTATGAGTATTGGAGTATAAAGGTGGAGTAAAGATTTCGGAGTTTTTAAAACATATGAAAGTAATCATCTTTAACACATAATGTTTTAGATGATGTAACCAAACACTTTGACAAGTGACCACTAGTTCATCATCAAAGGTTTGATTATTTAGGTAATATATAGGTTATGTAATATATCAATATGTCCAATAGTTCGAGCATGAGGTAGGAGGATGAATCATCTATTTAGGAACCTCTTTTGTATCATATAATTCATGCATGAGGTAGGAAGAACAAGTCTTCCATTTAGGTACCTCTTTGTTCACCACTACACTTGTTGTTATAAACAACAAGGAGGGTCAAGAACATATAAGTAAAGAATGAAATAAGAACAACTAATCTATGGAAAACATCAAATAGTGTGTGGATTGTCAAGTAGGATAGCCCAAGCTTGTCTTTTAATCACACAACATCAATCTTCAAGCTTGAACACTACTTGTGGGTAAAAACCCTAACCAAAACAGAAAGTTTGTGAGGTTTACATCTCTGATTTTACATGTCTTAACCTTGTTTTTAAGCCCAACTAACCATAGATGTGGTTATGAGCATAAGGACATAGGTTTGAGATGAGATAACTCAAGTTTAACTAAGATTAACAAAAGTATGAATCAAAACAGAAAGTTACAGTCCACTTTGGAGCCTTTTTGATGACATTCCAGACCTTGGTTTTCCATGGAAAACCTGTGGAAATGTTCCTAAAGGTCAATAAAAGTGAGTAGGAAAAAAAATCAAAGCAAAAAGTTAAGAAATGAGTGGGTTATGCTCACTTTTGTATGAAAATATCAATCTGCCTTAGCTCCTGAATTCAGCTACCTTTTTTAGAGTTTGAGAGTGAATAGAGAGTGTTTAGAAATTGAAAAATACTTGGAGGAGGCTTGGGTTTTATAGGGGATGGATTAGGGTTGGGTTGGTGAGGTTTAAATGCAAGAAACACACTTAAAACCAATCAAAATCCAAGAAAAATCGACCAACCAGCGAGCTGAATTGGTCTGTCCCGGATTCACTGGGCTCGCGGCCTGCGAAGGTTTGATGCACTAATTAACAGTTGTCTCAATTGCTTAGTGTTATGTGCCTTATGTCCAAGGCTTGATGCAAAACTAATATCGAGTCGGGGGTCTTACTGGAAGCAGCCTCTCTATTCCTACATGGTAGAGGTAAGGCTGTCTACATCTTACCCTCCTTAGACCCTTCATTATATTTGCTATTTGTGGGATTTAATGAGTATGATGATGATATTTAACATGTCCGAGTACTCCCCGAGTACTCCCAACTCCCCACTCGGCCGACTAGGGAGCGCCTAGCGACTTCTACAACACTGATTGCTACTACTATAGAAATTCTTATGACAATTGCAAGAAAAGATGTGTGAAACCCTTGCACTATATAAAAAGTTAGGATAAAATTTATATACTATTAATTTGAAACATTTTATATGCATATTTGGTTGTAAGTTGAGCTTAAATAGTTATACCTTACTCAAATATTGGTTGTAAGTTGTGCTTAAGTGCTTGTACCTTAATCAAATATTGGTTGTAAGTTGTGCTTAAGTAGGTGTACCTTAATCAAATATTGGTTGTAAGTTGTGCTTAAGTGGTTGTGCCTTAATCAAATAATGGTTTCATTACCTTACCAAATTCAATCTGTTTTGTATGCATGTATGGTTGTAAATTGTGCTTAAGTGGTTGTACCCTAATCAAATAAATGTTTCATTATCTTACCATATTCGATGGGTTTGATCCATTCAAAGTTGTGTTGTTTTATTTGTAAATTATTATTAGAGAAAAATGCCCGGATAGTCCCTGTGGTTTCACCTTTTTTCAGCTATAGTCCCTATCTTTCTAAAACTACTTGAATAGTCCCTGTGGTTTTCCGTTTTGTTCTCGGATAGTCCCTGGCTCTAACTTCAGTTACTTTTCTCTGTTAAAATGATGTGAAATGACAAAAATACCCTTTCCTTAAAAGGCCAAACCACAGAGACTATCCGAGCATCTTCTTCATTTTTATTTATAAAACCCCACCACCACACTTCATCTTCCACCTCCACCCACCATCACCCACCATCACCCTCCTCCACCCTCCACCATCACCAGCCGCCGCCGGTCTCCGCCGCGCAGAACCACCGTCGTTGTCGTCGTCCTCTTTGCCACTGCCTGAAAACAGCAAACAACACAAACACAGACCACAACAAGCCTTTCCCCCCTCTCGATTCCTCATTCCCACCCCGATAGACAGCTGCCGGAGCCGATTAACCAGATTTATAAGCTATCGGGTCTAATCTTCATCCAGATTTATAAGCTATCGGGTCTAATTAACAATAACTACCCCAATTCAATTCTCCTATTTACTCCCTCTCTACAACCACATATAATCATTCATTCATTCATATCCTCCATTTTCATCAAAATCCTGAACAACCTGCAACTCACAAATGGAGACTGAAACTACTTCACCTCCGATTCGTCACGTGATTTTGATCTCCGCTGGTGCAAGTCACTCTTCAGCTCTCTCTCTCTCTCTCTCTCTCGTCTCTCTGTTTCTGATCTCCGTCGTCGACGATGAAGGAACCGAGGTGGTGTGGGTGGTGTCAGAGTTGTGTGGTCGCCTCCGGTTAACCGGCCTGCACCTCCGGCTCCGCCGCCGGAGGAGATGACGAGGATGATGAGAGAAAGGGGGTGGGTGTTGCTGTCGTCTGGGAAGCAAGAAGGAAGCCGATGAGGCTCCGGCTCCTCCATGAGTGTTCGCCGGAGAAGTGAATAGGAGGGAAAGAGGGTGTTGTCGGCTGGTAACACCATCGACAGCCGGCGGTTGACTGGCTCCGGTCGTCGTCGACCAGGAGCGTCACGAGAGAGAGAGAGAGAGAGAGAGCGCACGGGGCAGAGGGTTTTGTGAGTGAAATGTGTTTTGTGTGTGTTTGCAGTATATAGATCGAGAGAGGGAGAGTTGAAGATGAGGTCTTCATGTTTGTGTGTTAGGTTTTTAGTTGAAAGAGATGAAGGTTTTAAGAGGATAAGTTTGCAGACAAGAGAGTTGAACATAAACAAAAATGAAGAAGATGCTCGGATAGTCTCTGTGGTTTGGCCTTTTAAGGAAAGGGTATTTTTGTCATTTCACATCATTTTAACAGAGAAAAGTAACTGAAGTTAGAGCCAGGGACTATCCGAGAACAAAACGGAAAACCACAGGGACTATTCAAGTAGTTTTAGAAAGATAGGGACTATAGCTGAAAAAAGGTGAAACCACAGGGACTATCCGGGCATTTTTCTCTTATTATTATTTATAAAAATCTAATTAATTTAGCCAAAATCTTGTATAAATATAATTTGCAACATATTGATGCAATGGTTGTTGTAATGTATGCATTATGGTTTGTATTGTGGTAATGATATATATTATACATAGATTACGATGAACCTGTCAAACGGGAAAAGACGCGGGTTCATCGTAACGCACGAGTCTTAGATCAACTTAGTTATTTTATTCTATGTTTTACGTTTCGGTTTAATTTCTCCGCATTAACACCGCAACGCGGGATGCTTAATACTAGTTATACTAATATAACAAGTTGGTGCTGCCAGAACTACAGTATTTTTATGTTACACATAAAGGATACATAAATATCACTATGCACTATTTGGATCCGACAATACAAGACAAAGAACAGTCTACTTTATGATATTTAGATTTTTTTCGTATGAAATCAAAGAAGATTAAGAGCAGCATTAACATCAAGACCAAAATTCACGGTTCTTAATGGCGTACCCGCCTGTTTCCTGTTTTTGAATGTTCTTCAGGTAATCAAGAGTCCACTTTTCATATGTACAATCCACAAAGTCATAGTAGCCACCATGGAGAGAAAGCAGACCTTTTGCCACCCGTTCTTTGACCCACGGGTATGACAGCAAGTTCATCAGTGAGTTATTTATTGATTCCTGCAAAATTGCAAACTAAAAGTCAAACTTACTACATTCGAGTTCAAATTTTGGCAGAATTTAATTCCATCGTAATTCTAGATGTAGCGTTTAGTATCAAGTTCGATGTGCTTGTTAAAATTACTATAAAAGTATGTGGAATGCATATCGATTGATGGTTGGAACATAAATTTGTTTGACTTTAAAAGTCAAATACAGTATTTCATATTACAAAAACAAAAAAACAAAAAAAAAAAAAAAAAAAAAAAAAACCGTAAGCACCTTTTCGCAGTGTTTGCATTGCTGGTCAAAGCTAAGGTTAGAAGCAGTGGCCTTTGTGGTTGACTTTGCGGCTTTTCCTACCTTGACCCAGTTCTTTATAAAGCTACTGAAAAAACAAGCAGATTTATGTGAGATTCCGGTCTGATAAAGGTTGAGAGCAACAAGTTTTTACAAAAAAAAAAAAAAAAAAAATCAAGAATTAGAATATTAATGATTATTTTAGCGAAACCTTGATTTTTCTTCGTCGTCCATACTCATGAGGGCACGGATGCCTCCGCAACAGCTATGTCCGGTTACGAGTATATTTTCGACCTGCAATAATGTGTTATATAAATTCTGAAGATTCAAAATGTTTGACATGAGCAAATGAAGTGATGAGCATTAGATGTAGTCGATGCCATTTTTCGAAAATAATTAAAATAAAAATATTTTTTTCAACTAAACAAAAAATTCTATTGTGGATCTAAAGTCTGAACGGGATTCTAGCGCAGGATGAAATGGGTCATGTTGACCAACAAACATCTTTTTGTCCATTCTTTAATTTTTTTTAAATACCTAATGTGTTAAATGTGATTACCAAACACAATTTTATTACAATAATAATCCGAATTTGTAATATAGCCATTTTATTACACTGTATCTGTATGCATTGAAAATACACTTTGATAAAGCAACCATTTGACCCATTTTGTTCTAAGACTTTTTTTGGTTTTGCCTCATGTGAAATACAACAAAAACCAATCAACCTATTAATAAAATGGGTCCAAATTGCCACCTTGGAATAATGGCCAAAATGAAAATTAGGCAGGTTAGGTAATCGGTCTAAACAGAAATTTCTGTTGTGGGTCTAAACTCTAAAGCCTAAACGGGATTTTGGTGCAGGATGAAATGGGTCATGAGATGACCAACAAACACCTTTTTGTCCATTCTTTGATTTTTTATAAATTATTAATGTGTTAATCGTGATTACCAAAAACAATATTATTATTCTAATAATAATAATCTGAAATGGTAATATAGCCATTTTATGAAACTGTATGTATTGAAAATACACTTAGAAAATGCAACCATTTGACCCATTTCGTTCAAGATTTTTTTGGTTTTTGCCCCATTTGAAATACAACAAAAATCAATCAACCTATTCACAGAATGGGTCCAAATTGCCACCGCGAAATCACGGCAACACTATATTAGGCCCAAAATCGATAGGAAAAAGTCAAAACAAACCGGTCCACATTCCCATCTCTGTATAATGGCAACAATAAGTTACGCACTAAGTTGATGAGAAAAATAGTCAAAACAAGACGTTATGTAGAGGTTTACAGCTCCCTAAACTAGCTTGCTCATGTTGAAAATTGCAATACATCTAGATCACTAAAATATACAAATTATAAAATAATTAAATGCATGCCAATATTATTATCAGAAAAGTATACTTACTTGAAGATCATTCACAGAAAATTCAAGCGCAGCGTTTGTTTCACAAGGTCCATTCTGCACGTGAAATTAAAAATAACATTAGAAGGATAATATTATCAGGAAAAGAAACAAGAAAATACTTGGTGACAATGTATAGTATACCTCAAAAGGTGGAACAAAATTAGCCACATTACGGACAATAAAAGCTTCACCGGGTTGAAATCCCAGAATATAAGAGGGACAAACTCGTGAATCTGCGCATGAAATCACCAAGAACTATTCTTACAGTTGTCAGTAAGCAAAACAGTTGAAAAAACCTCAATAAATAAGACGTAATGTTAATTAATAAATAAACACCTTCGGGGCTTGTGCTTGAGCAAGTTCTTTATAGCACTCCAAGTTTTCCCTGTTCAAGAATAACGTCTCATATCAAATTCAAGAAAATAGTAATAAACTCTATTTGCAGAACTTTTGGATCAAACATTTTTGCCACTTACAAATATTTTTCCTTTTTAAAACTCAGGAATCTGTTCCTCATCTCACGGAATGAATCATCAGGTTTGTTTATTAAAGTTGGTGTATTTTCTTTAGTTTGAATAGTTTCTTGAGCCAGACCAACCCCATCTCGTGAGGCTTTTAATCTCAATGGCAGATTGATCCTGTAAATGTGTGAGGTGGATTCTGTTAGAAAAAACATAATTTTTTTTTTTTTTTTTTGAGTAATTGAAGCGTTAGTTAACCCTTGCTGATAACATAAACCAAAAGAAAGACATGCTTATCTCTGGGGCTCAATCCCGAAGGTTGCACTGATGTCTGTAATCTTAAAAATATGTCGGTCCTATTAATAAATCACCAAACATTCAATCAGAAACTTGTGACATATGAACCAAGTGATTATTTCAGATTTATCCAATTGAGCTATGCACGGAAGAAAGAGATCCCTACAGTCTGGAAAAGGTTAAAATAGTTGTGAAGAATAAATGGTGGCAGGCCCCGCCAATACCCTGCTAACCAACGGGATCAGGCAAATCACAGTATGTGCTAGGCAGATGGACTTCAAGAGGTTATGGTAGGAAACTAGTGGAAGCAAGATTCGAACCTGAGACCTCTGTTAGAGGGGAATCAGGTGCTTACCACTACACCACCCCTTGAAGGTTCCTTAATCCTTCATTAGTGGTTCCCACTCAATGTAATCACTTATAAACAAATTATCTTTTTATCTTACAAATGATTCGGATACTACTCCCTACCTTGTAGAAACAATCGAAACGCAATCTTAACTAACGATATTGTGACATATCACAATCTTCACCAAATATAAATCTTACTTTAGATCATAAGAAACCTTCACCAGAAACCTTTCAAACCATCACAATTCACAAACACTCGACAAACGCGGCGAATTCAAGAAAACGAAAAAACAAAGCATCAACTAATAAGAACTTTAAAAAAAACTTACTTGGAAGAATTCAAAAATCCCAGCTGAGTCTGCTCGATCTCCGAAACCTTCACCTTAGAACCAGAGACCTTCCAAAAAACCAAAACAAAAACAACAATCAGTCACAAAACTCACACAGGCATTTCATCAAACACCTTATCTGCACACCCACAAACACAGATATTAACAGGGAGATTACAGTTGATGTCGAAGCAGCCGATCTCGGAAACTCAGGTTTGCAAACAGGGGAAGATCCAAGAACAGACTGCGCCATTTTCAAACAAATTCAAGGGTTAATTCTTGATCAATTTCTTGATAATAAGTTATAAGGAATAATGTGTTATTTTGTGTTAAAGTAGCTAGATAGAGGTGATGCATGAGAATATATAGGAAGTGGGTATTGGTGGGCAGATGAAGAACAACTGTTTGATTCCAAGAAAGACGGAGAAATCAAGGTTACTAAAATTAGGAAAAGCTGTTTGTCTGATTTTGCCAACTAATTAGTACAGTTGGAAGTATTATGTGTTCAACAAGTGTGATAGATTTAATTACCAAATTTGAACCTAATTTTTCTTTTAATTTATGTTCTATAGATCAACGGTTTTAATTTTGGATTTTTTGAAAAAATAAAACGTTTTTAGTTGTGTTATTGTCATGTTAAAAAGGGAATTGGCCTGTAATAATCTCACCTAAACCTTATTGGCCATTAAGGCTAGACGGTATGGGGACCGTCCCCCACCCGTCTAGGAAAGGCGACGACGCCAACACCACGCCGCCCCCCTTCATCCTCGTCCTCATCGTCGAGAGGAAGACGTTTGAGACGGGCAGAAAAGACAAAAATGTGTGGGGACAGAGGATTTATGACCGTTCAAATAAAAAAAAATCAAATTTCCATTGATTTGTTAAATGGAAATAGAGAAAGAAAGAAAGAAGCTTGCTGTTGGAGAAGATGAAAGAAGTTGTTGGAGAAGATGAAAGAAAGAAAGAAGCTTGCTGTTAGAGAAGATGAAGATGTCGTTCAAATAGTTGTTGAATTTGTAAATTGAATTAATTAATTTTTTTAAACTTAAAATGGAAGATTTAAAAAATAAAAAAAGTGGAGATTTAAAAAATAAAAAAGTGGTGGGGTAGAATCATCTAGGACAATCCTCCATACCCTCTAGTTTTGTGGGATGGATCATCCTTGGGAGGACTACGATGTGACGCCTACGTGGCGGATCATCCTCACTTGGAGGACCATCACCATACCCTCTAGCCTAATAATCTCACCTCAGAAAATTCCCCCCACTAGTCCCACCTTTCACGTATTTTTCCTACAATAGTCCCCCGTTAAAAAAACTTAACGGAGTTAAGCTTTTTTCCAAATTGCAAAAAGATTTTTTAGGGCTTTTGATTAGAACGATGATACGAGTCCATTGATGTAAAACTTACTTTGAAATGGTGCTCCAAGTGACTTGATTTTGGTTAATTGGAAATTTAAACATCCGAATTGAAGCGTCGTTTTCATCGTTTAGAGCACCATTTCGAGGCAAATTTTACATCAATTGACTCGTATCGTCGTTCTAATCAAAAGCCCTAAAAAATCTTTTTATAATTTGAAAAAAAAAAGCTTAACTCCGTTATGTTTTTTTAACGGGGGACCATTGTAGGAAAAATAGGTGAAAGGTGAGACTGGTGGAGGGAATATTCTGAGATGTGATTATTAATGGCCAATAAGGTCTAGATGGGATTATTACAGTCCAATTTCTCTATTAAAAAATAAATTAAACTTGGTGAAACTTGATTACTTAAACGTGTAATAAATAGATGGTATTTGACTTATTTTGGTACCTTTAAGGGTTTTTTTTTTTTTTAAGTATTACTGTTAGGATGACGTTAACCGGGTTAGTAGTTAGTATCACCAAGTTAGTATTAAAATCTCTTATGGCTGGATTAAACTCACCTCCCCTTTGACCACTAGGCCAAGAGATCATTGGTTGATACGTTTAAGTAATGCGTGTTTGGGTTGTTACTAAAATAAAATAAGTTAGAATAATCACCTGGATTAAACTACAAAAAATTAACTGGGTTAATCGTTCGACAAGTTTACGATCCGTTTATATTGTTTTAAACTTGATTGCGAACCATTTATAATTGCTCAACCTGTTTTGATCTACCACCCTTTAGACTCGATTATATAAACAAATTTCACTAGTCATGTTTAGGGTACATGAATCATGATCAGGTTAAATTTGTATTAAATATATAAAGTTAAATGAAATTTCAACTAGAGGTGGTGTTCATGTTAACTCGAAAAAGGAGCTGCATTCGTTAGACGACCTAAATTACATAATACATTTTCGATTGAAACCGAAATGGGTTTTTAGTTTTCGGTTTCTGGAATTTGAATTTGGTAACCGAATATCAATGATGGTTTGTATAAGTTTTTTTTTTTCATTTAGCTCAATCCAGTTACAAACTTTTCTTGATCTTATTTAGCCTAACTCAATCTAATAGCAATAAGGGTAGATCAAAACTAATATATATATATATATATATATATATATATATAGGGTGGAGATACAATAGGAAGTTAATTTGGCTAGGAAGGATAGGAAGTGATCTTGACCATCCATTAAGTTAATCAAGGGCTAAGATTAAATCAGGGAGATTGAAAGTAAGAAAAGAGGCGCGTGACTTTTTTCAGGGGCATTCTAGTCAAGTAAGCCAATAGTTTCTCTCTCCTCCAATTCCCCCCCATTTTTTAAACGTTAATAACTCTTTCATACGACATTATTTTTTTATAAAAATTGCACCAAAAAAACGAGCGTTTTTTTATCTTTAAAACGAGTATACTATTGCTATATTTTCAAAAAAAAAATTTCAAAACCCAGTTGCGTAAAACGCAATAGAAAAACCCCCAGTTACGTAAAACGCAATGAAAAAAAAACCCTAAAAAATGACATTTTTCTAAAACGCAATGCACCAAAAACACAAAGAAATGACTTATTTGTAAAACGCAATGGCCAGAAAACACAAAGAAATGTTTTATTTCTAAAACGCAATAGCCTAAAAACTCAAAAGAAAATGTACTTTATAAAACGCAATGGACTAAAAACCCATAAAAATGTGTTTTACCTAACGTTTGTGTTTTACGGAAGCTCTTGAATGAATTGCGTTTTGCTGTTAAAGAGAGCTATAGGGAATTTTGAATATGCAGAATGTGATTACGATCTCTCCATATTTGCAGACTCACCAAACTTTCCAGATACAAGAATACTAGGTTATGTTTTTAAGGTGATTTGAGATTTGAACCATGGCAACTTTGTCACCCAATTGTTTCTTCATCCAATCACAGTTATATCTTCATTCTTGCTCGTTACTGAATAGCCAGAAAGGACTGAAAACACATAAAAAGTGTTTTACCTAAAACGCAATGCACAAAAAACACAAAGAAATGTCTTATTTGTAAAACGCAATGGCCAGAAATCACTTAAAAATGACTCATTCTAAAACGCAATGGACTGAAAACACTTCAAAAATGTGTTTTACCTAAAACGCAATGACTAAAAACACTTAAAAATATGTTTTTTCTAAAACGCAATAGCCAGAAAGGACTTAAAAATGACTCATTCTAAAACGCAATTGACTGAAAACACATAAAAATGTGTTTTACCTAAAACGCAATGACTAAAAACACTTCAAAAATGTGTTTTACCTAAAACGCAATGACTAAAAACTCTTAAAAATATGTTTTTTTCTAAAACGCAATAGCCAGAAAGGACTGAAACTGTCTGGGAACTGTCTGGGACTGTGAAAACACTCTTATTTCTAAAACGCAATGGACATATAAAACTGTCTGGGACTGTGAACTGTCTGAATTGTCTACGAATTATTGTCTTCGAAATGAGCCAATTTCTGGAAAATTAATTTTTCTGATGCATTTTTATTACAGCAATTTAATCAGAAAAAAAATTTTCCGAGCTGACCTGAACCCCAGCCAGGGGCTCTGCCCCTTGGACCCCGCCAGGGGCTGCCGCCCCTGGGACCCCGCTACCGGGGGCTGCCGCCCCCGGACCCCCGCCATGATCGTAAAACGCAATAAGTAAATCAAAAACCCAGATCGTAAAAATGAAATTAAAGAATTTCTTACATGGATCGAAGTGGTTTCTTCAACAATTGATGAATTTTGAATGATTGAAACACTTATCAACGCTTGAATCGAACGAATCGAGTGATTATCTCCAAAATCACCGGAAAAAACGAGATTTTTTTATGAAATTAAACTGGGTTTTCTTCAAAAAAAAGCTGAAGAACACGTTGATCGGGTTCTGAATCATTGATTTGTGATGAAAATCGCACTATAATGTAGTGATTATTGAGATAGAAAGTGAAGAAATAGTTGAAGATTGTGGGTTTTGAAAATGATGGGTTTTTGAATTTACTGGGTTTTGAAAAAGGAAGAAGAAGGAGTTGGATTGACTAAAATACCCTTTCTCTTTATTTTAAAATTTGTCACATGTCATAATCCTATGGCTTCCTATCCTTCCTAGTGAAAATTAACTTCCTATTTGATCTTTACCCTATATATATATAGGGTAGGGATATGGTAAAAAGTGTCTAAAATGTAAGAAGGGTAAGAAGTGTTTTAAACCATTGAATATTTGATCTAATGGTTGAGATTAATAGGGTATAAAAATGTAAATTGTGTTTTAATTAGAGGGCCCTTATGTAAAATTGAAGGGCAATAGTGTCTTTTTAAATATTTGAAATATGGTAACCGTAACCTACACAACCAAAAACTCCTAAATTCGCTCATTTTTCCTTAAATATCGGAATTAATGATTCACCTTAATTGTAGGAGGTCTTTAGTTGGATATTCTTCATACGTTATCATAAAGAGATCTATAATCAGATTCATGGCGTGGTGTTTTAAAACAACGGGATAAATTGACTATGATTCAAGTCATGGTGTTTTATCTGGAGACATTGTTCATGGTGTGGTGTTTTAAACATCTATGATTCAAGTCATGGTGTTTTATCTGGAGACATTGTTCATGGCGTAGTGTTTTATCAATACAAAATATTCCCAGATTTTAAAACACCATGACTATGATTCAAGTCATGGTGTTTTATCTGGAGACATTGTTCATGGCGTGGTGTTTTAAACATCTATGATTCAAGTCATGGTGTTTTATCAGGAGACATTGTTCATGACGTGGTGTTTTATCAATACAAAAACATTCTCAGATTTTAAAACACCATGACTATGATTCAAGTCATGGTGTTTTATCTGTAGACATTGTTCATGGTGTGGTGTTTTAAAACACCATGACTATGATTCAAGTCACGATCAGAAATGAGGATGACGAAGATGAAAGACGATGACGGTGAATGATTTGTGGAGACGAAAGAAATTGGTGACGGTGGTCGGAGATGTAGGTGTTCAAATCGGAGAAGATGACGTGAACTGTGATAATGATGACGGAAGGTTAACAAGATGGTCGGAGAAGATGATCTGAATCGGAGATGGAGATGAAACGATCAATCCCTAAATATTCTCATCGCCAGTTATTTTTTTTCAGTTATATTGGAAATCAATTAATTGACAAGAATGTACAATTACTAATATACCCTTTTGAATTAATTAAGATGAGGGACACTTGTCATTCCCAAATTATTTCCTACACTTCTTACAAAAGATGGACTTTGTACAGGATCCTCTACTTATATATAATTTATTCGGTCGAAAACAAAACATAATTCGAATTTATTTGATTTTTGAACCTTTTGAAAATTCAATACGATTAGGTTTTCAGTTTCACCCAATAATTTTCAAACCAAACAAATAAATACCAAGTTTCAATCCAACAATGAGATTTTGTTACTCATAATATCGCATCAATATAAGAGGCTAGAAACATTTATCATCATATGTGACCAGTGGCGGAACTAACTTAAAAGGTTAGGGGTATCCTAATTTTTTTTAGGATTAGAGGTATCCTTTATATAACAGAAACGGAGTTTAGGGGTATTTATGCACTACGAAAATGGAGTTAAGGGGTATTTTTACACTACGAAAACGGAGTTGAGGTGTAGCCCGTGCAACCCCTATTAACACTATATGTCTGCCACTGTATGTGACGATGCCCCAAAATCACAAATCTTAAGACTATATGTAGTGGTTTAACTAAAAAGTAAAAAAAAAAAAAGTCTACTTACTATCACATGGTCCGTAGAGTTTTAACTAACTACATTCTTAAAAGTGTGTAGAAGTTTAACTAAAATTTAAATAAACTGCCGTTTTCGTCCCTGTGGTTTGGTCACTTTGGCCATTTCAGTCCATTTTTAAAAAATGCGCCATTTTCCTCCCCGACGTTCTGGAAAGGTGCCATTTCAGTCCAAAAATCATAACCCAGTTAAGTCAGTTAGTAAATAAGGACTGATTTGTGTAAATTTGTAACATAAAGGACTGATTGTGTAAATTTGTAACACCACCACCACTAGCCCTGCCACCACCGCGACTACGGGATCTTGTGCGATTATCTTTGGCTTGTGCGATCAAGAGTTCATCATCATCGTCAATCATCACGTTGATCATCATCAACAGTTCTTCGAACCCCCATTCCATACATAACCCGACCTGCTACCACGTCTTACCACCGGAGATACACCAATCCATCCATCATTGTTCATCAACAGTCACCGTTCACCATCGTCATCATCTCCGTCAACGATCACAACGATCACCAAGCACATCACCACCGCTGTGTTCGGAGTTCTCGATTTACGGATGAAGATGATTACCGGAGACGAGAAGTGTAACCATGGATGATGATGACTGAAAGAATTGAAATGGTGAAGATGGAGGTTTCAAAACGGAAGATGGAAGTGTAACCATCCGAATTCAGGCAGATTCGAAACCGGTCACCGGAACCTGCAACTTCATCCGAATTCAGGCAAATCGACCACTTCCATCGTCTGCATCCTCCATTTCGTTTTGCACGTAAACGCCACCAGAAAATGGCGGCGGTTGTGGCTGGAGTCCTTTTTTAAATGTATACCGGGAAGTGGGCAGGGTATATCTTTCTGGAAGAAGAGATGGCTGGGAGATGAGCCATTTTGCAGTAGGTATCAACAGTTTTTGGGTATATATGTTTTACCCCCCGATTCTATAGAAATTTTTGGGTATATATGTTTTAGCCCCCTCCATTTTCTCCGGCAAGCTTCGCCACTATATGTATGTATGTATATTTGTGTGTGTTGGATAAAGAATTGAGGACATCGAGCACCGCTTGGGGAGGATGAAGATGACACGACGCAGCATAAGGGGGGGGGGGGGGGGGGGCGTAGCCGGCCCTCAACGCGGCTCGTCATCCCGGGGACGAGCCCCACACCCATTAGGTTGCTAAGCGTGTACACAAGTCAATGTACGAGAAACCAAGTTGTTGAGCACATTTTCAAGGCAACGTGGCTGGGGCACCACACCATTACCGTCGGTCTAATAAGAAAAATATGGTTCATTTATGTAGCAAACAATATTTGATTCTCTAACTTCCCGGGCCCCACAGACGTAAGAGGAAAGAACATGACTCACGTCTCTCTTTTCTCTCTCCTTGTTCTATCCATCAAATGATGTGTGGTTCAATTTACACGTGAGTTCATTCACCGGAGATATTTCCGATCATCTTTTCCGGCGAGTGGAGGTCAAATCAGTCAATATATAGATATGACATGCATGAAATATATTTATATATTAATATAACATTTAGTATGTTGAATATTGTTTAATTAAATATAATAAAGCTGAAAAAGAATATGCTTACAACTGTAGCAGATCGGAGAAATGGTTGTTTAGGCAGAAGAAGTACAGATCGTAACACAACCTTCATTTCTTCATCAAGGGTACAACTCTCAAAGCACGATGTACAACTTCACGTCTTTCTCTTTTCTCCCAAAATCTTGGACTGTAGATAAGTACATTCACTTTCTCTGTGTCTTTATATACTATCTTTTTTTCTAAAATGGGTACTTTATTTAATTCCTTTATATATTTTTTTTAATTTAGTCCTTTCTATTTCAATATTACCTACGTATACAAAAACCAAATGTGGAATACTGACAGGCAGCTGTCTGGCACTTTCTCATTAGACCAACACGTTTATTGTTTTATATCCATTTTAAAATTACGTTTTGCCCCCAGCTCAAAATAAAATTACGTTTTTTTCCCCATCTCAAAATTACGATCTTGCTCTCAATTCAAAATTACGACTTTGCATGGCACTCTCCCATTTGACCAACCAGTTTATTATTTTATATCCATTCTAAAATCACGTTTTTGTCCCTCTTTAAAATTACGGTTTTGTCCCCAACTCAAAATAAAATTACGCTTTTGTCCCCAGCTCAAAATTACGATTTTTCCCTCCATTCAAAATAAAATTGTGGTTTTCCCCTCAGCTTAGAATTACCTTTTCGCCCCCAGTTCAAAATAAAATTTTGTTTTTTTCCCACAGCTAAAAATTACGATTTTGCCCTCTGTACAAAAATGTGATTTTTCCCCGTTTAAAAAATTGTGATTTCGCCCTCATTTCAAAATTACGTTTTTTTCCCAGTTCAAAATAAAATTATGTTTTTCACCCTAATTCAAAATTATGATTTTGGCATCGGTTCAAAATAAAATTGTGCTTTTGCCTCCAGCTTAAAATTACGCATGTGCCCTTAGTTCAAGTTTATATTATGTTGTTACCCCAAGTTCAAAATTACGAATTTGCCCCTGTTAAAATTTACAATTTTGCCCCCCGGTCAAATTTACGGTACTGCCATTACTTTAGCTTTTGGCAAATTACGATTTTACCCCAGTCAAAAAATACAACTTTCACTCAGTTAAAAATTACAATATTGCCATTGTTTTAGTTTTTTTTTATCAAAACTATAAAGGTTTTTTCTTTTAATTGGTTGACTCGATTTAATTGTTTTTCGTGTCAATTAGCTAACTAACACTCGCTCATTATTCTGCCATCGCCCCGCAACGCGGGCGGGGCAACACCTAGTTTCCTACATATACAAAAACCAAATTGAGGAATAGTGCCAGGCAGCTGTCTGGCACTCCCTCATTGGACCAACACGTTTATTGTTTTATATCCATTTTAAAATTACGTTTTTGCCCCCAGCTCAAAATAAAATTACGTTTTTTTTTCCCATCTCAAAATTACGATCTTGCCCTCAATTCAAAATTACGACTTTGCCTGGCACTCTCCCATTGGACCAACCAGTTTATTATTTTATATCCATTCTAAAATCACTTACGGTTTTGCCCCCAGCTCAAAATAAAATTACGTTTTTGTCCCTAGCTCAAAATTACGATTTTTCCCTCCATTCAAAATAAAATTGTTGTTTTGCCCTCAGCTCAGAATTACCTTTTTGCCCCCAGTTCAAAATAAAATATTGTTTTTACCCCCACTTAAAAATTACGATTTTGCCCTCTGTTCAAAAATGTGATTTTTACCCGTTTAAAAATTGTGATTTCGCCCTCAATTCAAAATTACTTTTTTTCCCACGTTCAAAATAAAATTATATTTTTGCCCCCAACTCAAAATTACGATTTTGCTCTCGGTTCAAAATAAAATTGTGCTTTTGCCTCAGGCTTAAAATTATGATTGTGCCCTTAGTTCAAATTTATATTACGTTGTTACCCCAAGTTAAAAATTACGAATTTGTCCCTGTGAAAATTTACAATTTTGCCCCAGGTTCAAATTTACAGTACTGCCATTACTTTAGCTTTTGCCAAATTACGATTTTACCCCAGTCAAAAAATACAATTTTCCCTCAGTTAAAATTACAATATTGCCATTGTTTTAGTTTTTTTTATCAAAACTATAAAAGTGTTTTGTTTTAATTGGTTGACTCGATTTAATTGTTTTTCGTGTCAATGAACTGACTAACACTCGCTCATTATTTGGCCATCACCCCGCAACGCGGGTGGGTCATCAACTAGTTTTGTCAACAAACTAGTGTTATCTCCCCGCGCTTCGCGGCGGGGATTTGGTTGGTATCATTTTGACATGTAAGAGTATTGGAACTTGGTCGGAAACCACCTAGGCGCCACGTCATATGGGGGTTTAAAGACCATCCCTTTAACTTGCATGCAATGGTTTAAAGCCCCCTGTTAAACAAAATAAAAAAAAAACGATTTGATTGGTTGAAAAGAATGGGCCCCACTTGCACACCCCTTTAGCGCTCGTTAGTGTGCTGGCGGGCCATCAATGGCGCCCCCTCTTTGGCGGGCGGGGGTGGCTGTGGGGCGCTAACGAAGGTGATGTGGCCAGGGGCGGTATACCACTCCCCCTGGCCTAAACAAATTTATGTATTTCAAACTATGCACATCCAAAGTACACAATAAAGATCAACCTTTAGATAATATATCATCATCAATCTGTTGTCATATAATAAACTGTTCATCTAGTTTCTTATATCAGATAAGATTAGTTGATGAACTTCAAATTTCGTGTCGCAAAGTATGCGCTGCTACTAAACCAGACTTTCCGATGACATGATCATACGATAGTTAAATGACAACATTGCAGCTCGAAATGTTATCTTGGAGTACAATTTGGCGAAAACTTAAAACTATTAAGAATCAACAACAAAAATGCGATCAAATGTCCTACAGAGCAGTGGTTAAAATTATTGATTGCATAACACATACATAAGTCCATAAATTTAACTATAAAACTTTACGCAGAACTTGAAAATTGAACTACATTGAACAATCTGAACTAAGATAGCTTGTATGCAACCTCAGTCAAAATTACCTTATTGAATAGATACAATAAGTAGAAGCAAAGTTTGCAAGATTCAAAACCAAGTGACTCTCTTTGCCTCTCAAAACCACCTTAAGCTGTAGATTAGACCTTTAACCTCCACGGCCAACCAAAAAAATATCAATCTAAGGAAAACCCATAAACCCCATCTTTATATTACCCGCATTAAAATACCCAATTTTATCCACACTTTACCATACTCCATTAATGCAAATTTCACCACGAATCTTGAAAGGCTTGCTATTTTGACGGAACCCTAGCCGCCATCATCGGAGGCGGCGGGTAAGTACTCAAACACCCGTAACGATCTCCATCGATGGTGCTTGCCATTGAAATCGACTATTGTTTAGACACCGACCAGTGAGCTATTACACCGTCGAACCTTATCGCCGCCGCTCGGGTGTACAAACCACCACCACCAGTGGCTTCCACGCCTTCACAATCAGGAATAGAACGTTCCACATGGCTGAACAATTGTGTTGTCGACGCGGAGCCGCCTCAGATCCACCGGCACCGGCCCTCCCTTATTTACTCTCTCTCATCTGTAAAACTCTTTGCCTCTGCATTCTCTCTTTTACAAATAATAAAGACAGTGGCAATGCCATAAATAGTATCCCAACCATGTCCAATTGATATACTCTTCATAAGCTCCTTCATCAATTGTTATTATATAAAATACCAAAATTTATCTAGAAATAGTGCTATTAAACAAAGAATATTGTGGTGATATTAAATAAAGAATATTGTGGTGATAGACTTGAGGTAGCTCCATAAATAATTTCTTTGCATGTGTTTTTGTTATAGCTTTAAAATATGCAATAAACCCAAGATTGTTTGGTTCTCATATAAAATACTTAATCTTAGTTAAAATTAGAATTATTATCGTATAATTATTTATTTTGGTTCAACGAGTCATGGGAGGTTGTTTAAGATAGCCGGCGATTAATGGTGTTGGTGTTATATTGACAAAAACAAAACCTTTAGGAATACTTAGGGTGAGCGGGGCACTTCTCGGGGAGGGGATCGGTGAGTGAAGTCCCCGAGCGGGAACACAGTCGCCATCAAATCGGGGAGTGCAAGCGGGGAGGGGGAGCGGTGAGAGGTTACCGCATGAAGGGAGAGAGGGAGAGGGTGCCCCACCAGCTTTTCAACCAATCAAATTATTTTTCTTTTTTTTCTTTTTTTTTTCTTTTTGAATAAAAAAACAAGTCCCCTAAGAGAGGAGTGCCGCCATCAAATTGAGGGTGTGGGGGGGGGGAGTTTACGTGGCGCGTGCTGATTGGTTTTTTGTAAGAGAGGTCACTCCCCTAAGAGAGGAGTGCCCCTCTCACCCTTAGGTTTGGAGGTCTTGGATTCAAACATCACAGAAGACATGGTTAAAGAAATTCGTCTTTAAAAAGAAAAGAAAACTGGGTGGATTAAAAAAGTTATAAACAGGTTAAGAAGTTGTTTTAGGGTTTATGTTTACATTATTTTATTATTTTATTGATTATTTAGGAATATATACTCAAAACATTATAACTATTATTAGTTGTTATTATATTAGAACTCAACTTATAATAAAGTTGATTGGAGAAAGACAATAGGAAGTCAAAGAAAAGAAGGATAAATATAAAGAACTAAAAGATAAGAAATTTGAAATATAAACAATTAAAAGACAAGAAATTTGAAATTATTGCGATAAGTGTTCCACCTCAAGACGATAGCATCTACCCATCCGCTTTCCACCATTATTTTCCATTATGTTTTCCTATTTACGTGTCACTCTAAGAAATTTCCTATTAATTTTTATTAAATATACTTATAATTTGTGGTGAGAAAAATCGAATCAATCGCTTGATGTGGTTATAGAGTGGAAACGGGTATGGGACGGGAGAGTGGGTATATAGGGATGGCAATGGGTCGAGTTTAGGTCGGGTATTAGTAATCTCATACCTATATCCGGTTGTAAAATCGTGTCTTATATTCGACCCAATACCCATCGGGTATTGGGTATACCCATTAGTTTGTTAAAAGATATACTTTGGGATTTCCAAATACATTTCTTACTACTATAATTATTATATAATTTTATTTATACAACAACTATTATCTATACTATATTATAATGCATGAGGAATGGGTATTTTAAGATACCCAACAAATAAGAACTTTTTTCCCCTTTATTTATAGAAAGACCCTTAAAATAAGGGTAATTTCGTCTTTTAAATACTATTTATTTTTTGACCCCTCAAAGTAATTACATTTTAATCCTTTTTTTTAACCAACCAAATCTCAAGTTAATAAAGCTACGGAAACTTTCAAAAGGTTGAACAGTTCTTTTAAGCTCTAATTTTTAATTTTGAATTCCCAAATATATCACCTACCGTTTTAGGGGCTGTTTGATAGTCTCTTAATGACCATTCAGATGCTACCTCTTAATGGTTTAAAACCTCTGAATGAATAAGAGGTAACCTCAAGTCTGAATGGTTAAGAGGTAACCTCTGAATGGTAAATCATCACATGTCACATTCTTCTAACTTCTCATTGGTAAAATTCTTAATGGTTCCATTAAGAGGTAGCCTCTTAATGACCATTCAGAGGCTACCAAACAGCCCCTTAATCTTCCACACAAATAGAGAGATAGAGAGAGAAGCTCGATGCTGAAACAGGCCTTCAGAACCTATTCCGACGATTATTTAGGCCTACACCACCGTCAACATCTTCCTTTGAGTCAAAGCAACACAACGAGAGGGATGACTGTGACTTCCAATAACCTCCGCCATCACAATTTTGGTGGTCGTAATCTTTTCAAATCCAAAGATCATCTCCTTTTTCACCTCAAAGCTACAAATCGAGATCTGAGGAGGCAATCAGGTATCAAATCTAAAACTATCATTCGATCTCATAACCACAATTTAAATTCTCACTTTCATATAAGATTTCACATAAAATCATCACTGAATAACAATCCACTTCAGTTGCTGGCTGATTCATCTGATTCTTTCTCATCAGGTTCGGATTTTGTGATTTCAAGTCGTCAATTGTGATGTTGTTTAATTATTCGTAGTGTTGCAAGAGTGATTTGATTTGGTTGTTTTTAATCTGTGATGTTTTTCTGCACGCGGCTGATTAATTTTGAAGTAGACTAAGTTTTACATAGATCTAGGTTTTAAAAAGTTGGGTGCTTTAGTGGGCTAACTGATAAATGGTGCTATTGGTTCTACATTCAGGTTTTGCAGAGTGAACATCAAATTATTGGAGCCTTGTTTTGATTGATATCATGCCATGCTCGTGACTTATTTTATTTTGTTTTGCTTTTGGTTGCTATAAGTGCTAGCTTCTTTTTAGGTTCCTGAAGAGCTTGGTGCTTTTTTTGTAGGTTAGTTACTAAACATTGCGGTTCCGGAGTCTTGATGACCATCTGCACTGGTATTTTTAGCATTATATGTTTCTGGTCCTCTCCTCCTGATTAATATTTCTTTAATTTTGCTCTCTCGCTCATAAGTTTATGAAAGCTTGTTCCTTGATTGGACAATTGAGTATTGAGTTGTCTGATAGTTTTGAGATTGAAAACAATAAATATGAGATGAGTTCTATTGATTAGTTTTTTAGTGTATTTTGTTACTTTTCCTTCGTGGGTTCATTACACATCTGCCTAGAAATGTCTAGCAAAAACAAAATTATTGCTTTTTTTATTTAAATATTTTAAGTGCTAACTTGGAACGATTGGAGAATCATAATGGGGTCATGGGTGTATAATTTTGTTTTAGATTCACTTGTACTCAATTGATGATTAGGCACACAACAGCTTCCTTGTAGTTGTATGGTGTTTATTTTTTCGTCCCGTTGTTGTATGTTTGTAGATTTTGTAAACTGTGTTATTCTTTAGTAGCTCATACCTGTAATTTCAAGAGTTGCCAATTGTGGTGCATCATGCTCATTTCATTTTCTTGTTTTCTTTATTTATTATGAACACATTTGCACATAGCATTATTGGTATTTCTTTTCTTGTCCCTTTTATCAAATGCTAATTGCTAAGCTGAAAGTGGATTGCGAAATTAATGTTCTGTGATTGGGTTGTTGTTCCTGCTGGTAGATTATTAGTCACTGCCCAAACAGTTTCTTTTTTGTATCTAAAAAAGAGTATGAAGAAACACATTAAAGGATAAAGTACTCTTTACTGTTAGTGACAATTGCCCTTTTTGCTCGACATTCAATGTGGACGATGGTTTAATGAGACAAGTTACGGCCTGTGTCTCCCATCTGAATCTTTTTCTTGAGTTGCGGTTTATTGAAAAGTGGGCCCTGCTGTACGATTAACTTTGGTTTGAAGTCTGTTTTAGTGAGGCTTCGTTGTTGATTGACTGTTGTCGGATTCCAAGGAGGGCCAAGTTAGAGACCAAAGATTGGCTGAACAATGCGGTATGAAACTATTGTTTTAGAGTGTAGTCTTGCTTCTTGCGTTTGTTAGTTGATGCACATATTATTATTATTAATGCTTTGTGTTATAGTGTGTCGGTGGGGTATTAAGGTTGGCTGGACAACAACCCTGTATCTCATATCTGGAATAGACTTAACATGTTTTGGTTCTGTGAAAGTTGGGTAACCCACAAAACTGAGCACGGTTCAGGAAAAAAAACACACCATGGCTGGTGAAGGAAAGCTACAAGAAAGTTAGGGAAACATGAGCTCGCATTGTAAGACATTTTTATTTTTCATTGAATTTTGTTCATTTGAAGTATCTACTAGGGGTGTGCATGGGTCGGTTTGGGTCGGTTTTTACTACTATCCATAACCATAACCGCTAGTTCGATTATGGAGTTTTGGTAACCATAACCATAACCAAACTTCGGTTATGGTTAATCGGTTATGAAGTCGGTTATGGTTCGGTTTTGGTTAATTTCGGTTAAGTAACCAAGCAAGGTTTGAAATAAATAGCGTTGTGCACGATTTGAACTTAGCTTTAGCCTATTTTATAGGATAACGAAGACTAAACTTTTTGGTTAAACTACCTATTTAGAGTTATTTTTAATAAGGTAATTCTCAAACAAAAAAAATTATGGCCATAACACATTAGTTCTTTATCAAAATAAATGACATCTATATCAAGATCATTTTGTTACTAACATACTTTTATCTTAGTAAAAACCCTCTATATGGTTTTGTAAAACACAAATCTATTATGTAAAGTTAACATCACAACTTCGGTTCGGTTTCGGTTATATTTGGTTAACCAAAGCTTCATAACCATAACCATAACCAATTGAGCGGTTATACAAAGTTTCATAACCATAACCATTGGTTATATTGGTTATCGGTTATTAGTGGTTCGGTTATATCGGTTATGGTTCGGTTATCGGTTATGGTGGTTAATTTGCTCACCCCTAGTATCTACTACGCGTGGTAATATGGGCGTGCTAAGTATGTGTCCAAACCCAGACTTAATTACTACGGGTTTTTTTGGTTGACTATATAGCTTTTGCTGTTAAAAAAGTAACTGCAGTTGTTATGGGTAAACCACAGTTATCACTATCTTAGTCACCAACGAGGGCAGCACTTAATGCAGTGGACCTCAACTTTAACCTGATTTAGTCCAGTCTAGACCATTTTCTGGCTGCTTGAGACCAATAAATGGTTTGGCAGTTTGGGAAGTATCTATAATAAAGGGAATTAAAAAGGATAAAAATAAGATTTAACAATAATAGGGATTTATAAAATAGTTTGTCACTTAGAGGTGTTTATAAAGTAGCACTTGGTTGCCATTAGTTCTTTTGTTTTTTAATGTGATGGAGTATTTACCTTTAAAAAAACCTTTATTTGTTATGAATAAGCTATATTATGGTGACTATCCACATTCTAACTTCCGTCTCTTCATTTCCTTTGTATTAATGTAAGAACACTATATATATATATAGGTTCTTTGTATTGCATGTTGATATCTCAATGTATAATAATTCTCTATTCTATCTTTATCTCTATGTTCCTTTGATTATGTTCATATACTAGTCGCTAGTAGGCCGTTGTTTTACAACATGTTAATATAAAGAGAGAATTGATATGTGTCTTATGAAAGTTATGAATCACTGGATACTAAAAGTTTACATGAAAGTCCCTCAAGGATTTAATTTATTAAAATCATGTAAAAATAAGTTCTCGAGAACGATATGACCGTTGTATACAGATTCATATTTGAATACATTGAATATAATTGGAACTCCTAATGAGTATCCTAAAGCATCTAAGTGCTTATAAGGTTAAGTGGAAACATCTTATGGATGTAATTCTTGTGCACCAATAAACATACATAGAATACCCGTGCTTGGTGATTATGGTATCTCAATGTACAGTGTATAAGCATGGTACAATATGTATTATACAAATGAAGCAAGTGTTCAAGACATCCTTACATATGATATAGAAATCAATAAGGAGGTTTATATAACAGAACTCCTAAAGAGTGTATGCACATACATTGTTTTTCAAAGTGGAAAGAAGTAAGTGAATGATTGTAAATGCCTGAAGCATTGATTTTAAAACCTCATGAATGAATCTTTATAAACTTAAAAATATAGTATGGATAAAATAGTTGGATTGAGTGTTGTACAACTCATGAGATAGTATGATAAAGAACAATACGAGTTTGATAATAGTATCCATCTTTATCAAAAGTCCTCTCCTAAAAGTTCACTATAATTGCAGTTTACATTGATGATGTCTAGGCACCATCGAGAGAAACTGTCGAGTTTTTAGAGGGAGAATTTTTAAATGACCTTGACACATTGTAATTATCGCTCGACCTGTAGTTCGAGTATATGTGTAATCAACCAAACTATATCTATTAGAGGTTGACGCGTTTTACCATGGACAAAGTTTATCCTTTAACTACGTTAAAGGTTGTTCAATTACTTGATATATAAAATGGTTGTTATAGCTTCATATGAAAGAAATTGAAATTTTTGGTCTAGAGGTACCATCTTTAAGTGCAATTGTGCATTAGTATTTCTTGCTATCTATTCATGATTTTATATATCTTTATTGAATTTATCGATTTGATATAACATGTGTTAAACGACGAAATATTGAAATAGGAAAACATCTATTTCAATACATCTAAGGTATGTAAGATATGAATTTATATTTTACTAACCTGTCAAAACAAGTTTGGTTAGTTTTGTAAATGCAGGGAATGTAACAAATCACAAGTGTGGATCTTATGATATTTATGTAAAAGAAGAGGCACTAGAAAGCTCATATGAAGATATACAACATTGCGAATATAAAGAATTGCACATTAAGGGATCAAGCGGCAAATCATTGACTACAAAAGCTTTGAGCAACTTTTAATAAAAATGGGCACTAGTCACTTGAAGAATACATGTTCAAATGAGGGGGAGTATTACACAAGTTGCACTCTTTTTCCCTTCACTAAGTTTTATCCCATTGGGTTTTCTTAGTAAGGTTTTTAATGAGGCAACATACCTGATCCAAGAGTATCAGGGGGAGAAAATACGCGCTGCACTCTTTTTCCCTTAGCTGAGGTTTTGTCCCACTGGGTTTTCCTAGCAAGGTTTTTAACGAGGCAGCATCACCAAGCGTATAATACATTGTTTTCTTTTATCACGTGGATAGTCAAGGGGGAGTGTTATGAATAAGTTATATTATGGTGACTATCCACATTCTAACTCCCGTCTCTTCATTTCCTTTGTATTAATGTAAGAACACTATATATATATAGGTTCTTTGTATTGCATGTTGATATCTCAATGTATAATAATTCTCTATTCTATCTTTATCTATATGTTCCTTTGATTATGTTCATATACTAGTCGCTAGTAGGCCGTTGTTTTACAACATTATTATTAAAATTATTATTATTATTTTTATTATTATTATTATTATTATTATTTTTTGCACAGAGTGTGGCATGGTCATTTTACATTATTTTGTTATGATTACATGTAACTTTAAACACTCTGTGGGTTATAAATCATAGCTATATATGAAGCATGGCTATGTTAAGGTTGTCCTTGTGGGACTAATTTTACTCACATGATTATTGAATATAATACTCTATCTTAGTTTTGAATATTGGTATATATATCCTTTCTTCGAGAACCATGCCAAAGATTTATTAACTATCATTCTTCTACAATTATGTTCATGGTTTAAAAAAGTGTGCCTAGACGCGAGGCGCATTGAATGTGAGTTTGGCATGAAGATATGCATTGGTTCCTCTTTCCCTCCGCTGTTGACCTATAGGAGCAACTATAAGGCCATGTTAACAGCCTTGGATGGAGATGTCCAATTGGTTGTTGACTGCCCATACCTAGCCGGACAATCTGTTGTAGTTTGGTAGAATCAATTTGGTTCTTCACATGGGGCCTAACGATGATTTACACATACCTGGTTTAACCCATGATGATATGGGTTTGCTGTACTATTTGTTTTCTATATGAAAAAAATTGTGTGTTTATATCTCATATGTATACTCAGAACTTACTGGCTCAACGATTATTATAGGTATTGTTTTTTTAACTTACTCATCATTCCTTCAATTTGTATGCAGAAAGGATACTCCATCTTTGAAGAGAATTTGAATTTTTTTTTTCTAATTTGATATGTTTGAAACAGCAATTAGTGGTTTGTTGCTCAAAGTCGTTTACTTTTTGTACAAGTAACGAGTCAGGTTGAGTTGAGTCGACATGTTAGTTTATATGAATACTTAGCATCCATATTATTACAAATGACCCATGCTATTACAAAAGTAATATATTTTTTAACAAAATGATATAAGAGGTTTTCTTTGTAATAAAAATACACTTTGGGTGACTTACAAGGTTCAACACATCTTATGTGTAGAGATAAAACCTAACCCGAGTCGACTCATTATAAGTAAACTTCTAAAGTTGTCACTCGCAGTTCTCATGTTTTATTATTTTTTAAATATGTAATTTGTGAATTAAGTTTATAAAACCATTATTTTATAATAATTATCTAAATATTTTTGAAAAAAATGATTTTGGGGTTGCATACATTGAAATGGGTCAAAAGTCGCAAACTATATTAGTTCATTTGGGTTGCATATATCACAAATGGATTAATAAAGTAAAGAAAACTAAAACGAGTCTCGCGATTCTACAATACATATAATATGAATAAGAAAGCTACTAGAAACGTGTATTGCGATGCAAAGTGTCGCTTTTGCTGCATCGCGCTCGCAGTGCAAAGTGTTGCCCCAGCAGCATCACGTGGACACCTTACTATAAATATTTTATATAAATAAGAAAACTACCCCGCCGCATCGCGCGGGCTTCCTACTAGTAAACAAAAAAATATAGATTACATATATATAAGTTTCATAGTAAATTAATAACTTTAATATACTTATACACTTATATGTATATACTTCACAATATACAACATATATATATATTGTCACACCCCAACCGATGGCGGAATCATCGGGGCGCGGCACTGAGCGAAACAGATTGTCTAGAAGTTTTCATAACAACTACGATTACCAATTATTTAAAGCATCACGTCCCATACCATGACATAATAAGTAGCATAGTTATAACAGACAAAATCAAGACAAGTAGTTCTGTTCCGACAACTTAGATTTCAAATAAAAATATAAATTGTCTTTGTTCCTAGACTCTTTCCTAGCCTCGATTTCATCACACAGCAAACAAGGCATCCTAGCATCTTAAGCACCTGCCACATACGTTAAAGTAAAAGTCAATACACATAGTGTAAAGGTGAGCATACAAGTTTAATACTAGCATAATAGAGTTCGAAATCGTTTACGCATAACCAGCACGTACAACGTGTAATGCGAAGCATGTAAGTTATCGACATGATCCTATCAATACTAATGACTGCGAGTTGACTGCCCAAGGTAGTTCGTAACACATATTCACCACTGCGAATCATGTGATTTAATAGTCCTTAACAACCCCTGAGTGAACAGGTGCTGAGTCCAAACAAATAGTACTACCGTTGCTAAGGCAGGTAGACAGCAATCTATGAGTAAACATAACAAACAAGCATTCATCGAGTCACGTATAACATGCGGTAACAGTTAGCGTTAAAGTATTGCATAGTGTGTTTGATGTGATTTAGAATAAGTAACGTATGTAACACCAAAAAGTGCATAAAGCAAAAAGGGTTCGAGTATACTCACAGTGGTTGAGTTAATGGATTGAAGGGAGCGCTTAGAGCGGAATTAGCCTGAACAGTTAACAATAGCATAAGCGAAAGTCGGCTCGTAAAACGGTGTAGGTGTACCAAGGATCGGACGGAAATCCCATCGGATGGCAATCCGATCGTATCGGATGGCCAGTCGATCGGGTGGCAATCCGTTCGGACGGTCATCCGATCAGATGGCCATTCGATTGGATTGTCACCTCGTTTGGTGAGGATGTGTTTGTGTATGATGGTTTGTGCTTTGAAGTTTTCGTTGTAGCATTTTAAAAATAGAGAAGTATCTCTACCTTTCAGGTCGGTCGATCGAACGGTCGGTCGATCGGTCGTTCGATCGGACAGCAATCCGATTGGCGAGGCTTCTCAGTTGAGAACAAGTTCATAGCAGGACGGTCACTCGATCGGGTGGCTACCCGATCGGGTGGCAATCCATACGTACTGAACATGTTGAAAATTGTTTAAGTATCCAAGTCCCAAGCGTCACACAATCGGATGGTTACTCGATTGGATGGCAACCCGATCGGGTGGTAATCCGTTTCAACGTTCAGATCTTGAATAGTTTGAAAAATAGTTTAAGTATGGAACCAAGTGCAACCCGATCAGATGACCGGTCGATCGGATGGCAATCCGATCGGACGACAATCCGTTCCGACGGTCTGATCGTTCTAACACTGGTTTCTGTTTGAAGTGTTGTAGTTTTGAACGAGACATTTTGATATCTTCCTTGAACAACAGAACCCTTAACTCGACACAAGTGACCCGACCGAACAGGAATCACCCTAGTCTGACCGGTTCACGGTACAAGTCGGTAGTTCATGTTCAAACCCGAAATCAATATCTCTCCCAGATAGAATTCAGATCTGGAACCAATGCATCACTAAGAATGAGTAGAAGATCAGAACTAGCTCCGATTCTATCGGGTTTGAGTGCATTGAGTGTAAAAGAGTTGAAAGAAAGTTGGAAAACCTTCTCTCAATCCTTTTATCCATGAATTCGTGTAGATTTAGGTGAAATCATTGATAAATGTTGTGGAAATCCTTTAGATCTTAGTTGTTCTTGGTGGAATGAAGCCAAAAATTGAAGTTCATAAGAACTCCATGATGACATCACCCTAGAACACCTCAAATCCGGTGATTTCACGGTTAAAAGTTAAGATTTGAAAGGTAGAAAGGTGTAGGAGTGCATGTAGATTAAGAAAGTACAAGATTTAGGTTGAAAACTTACAAGAATCGAGAGAAATCGAGAGAAAGAGCGGCTGGAGCGAGTTGAGTCGAGTGAGAGTTGTCACATCAAGTGATGTGACATATGAGGGGTATTTATAGGGTTTCCTAAAAAGGAAAGTGGGGAAAAGGCTGGTCGATCGGGTGGCAGTCCGATCGGGTGGCAGTCC
This sequence comes from Helianthus tuberosus, assembly GCA_030545235.1. Taxonomy (NCBI): domain Eukaryota; kingdom Viridiplantae; phylum Streptophyta; class Magnoliopsida; order Asterales; family Asteraceae; genus Helianthus; species Helianthus tuberosus. The sequence continues at coordinate 105,903,483 of CM060365.1, read as the reverse complement.
GATCGGGTGGCAACCCGATCGGATGGCCACTCGGTTGGTTGGCCACTCGATCCACTTGTCCAGCGCGATGAGTTTTGCCATTTCGATTCGAGTGCTGAGCGTTGCGATGCAATTCGAGAGAGCTATGCGATAGTATTACACATTAAATTACTTTTAATCCCAACTACTATATCTAACATACAATCACTATAATCAACTTGCGTTTAGCGTTTTCGATTGCGATGCGATAGATTGCGATTAACACCTCAATATAAACATAACAGGCACAAGTAACACGTAATAGCGCACACACGTAAAACAATATCTAGAACACATAATTCGAGTTGCGATTGCGATAGCGATAAGCGATAAATCGATTAAATATGCGATTAACATGCGATTATTACTAGATACTCCACATAATACAATCAAAGCGAATAAAATAAAATAGATTAGCTATAAGTCAAAGAAGTCAAAACAGGAGTTGAGCAAGGAGTGACAGATCGCAATTAGCAATCTTTTCTTCCTTTGACTTCAATCTTGACTTTGACTTTGACTTTCGAAACACGGGGTGTTACATATATAGAGGTCGGTTAACGTACAATACCACTTATCCAACATTACGTACGCGATATTCTCAGCCGTAGGATCTTCAACCCATCAAACCAATTTAAATCATTAAATTAATCATATTAATGTATTCAAATCTTGAAAAAAAAAGGTTACTATTGTGACAACTGGCACCAAACCGGTAATTTCCGTACAATTTAATTAATATTAAATATATGCAGTTATGTGCTTAAATGTCAACATTGATTGATTACATGCTATACTTGTGAATTCATGCACGTTTTATACTACAAATATTGCTTTATGCATTAATGATAGCGTTGCGTCAGAAATACTAGTAAACTCACCGGTAAGGCACATTGTGTCAACAATTCTGCAAAAAGCAGTCAGACAACAGAATTAGGGCCTAGGAGTAGGTCCAACGTCAAGAATACATTAAAACTCAAGAATGTGTACAAGGGTTAACATATAGACTTCCCGGAAGCTAGAATATGCACTAAAAAGCACCCGAAACGCACTTTAAATGCAGAATTCTGCACAAATCAGCTATAATCAGCTTTTTAACACATAAATATCATGCATAATTCATGTTTTATTATCCAGAATATCTTCCTAAGTGTCGGGAATTGAAAGCGTCACAAAAGGGTACTTAAAGGACACTAAACTGTGCAATTTAGCACTTTAACGAACCGGTATCTAACCGAACAACCGGACATTACCCGAAACATCAAAATTATACTAGAAGCATTGTTTTAATGTTTCTGAACTAGTTATGGTCCCCGAACACCATAACACCCCTTACAACACAATAACACATTAAATCCCTAAACTTTATACTTGAAAACTAACTTATTTATGAAATTAGAGATTGGAAGTTACACTTTACCCCCCCCCCTATATTGTGGATGGTCACAATGAGGGCGACCCCACCAAAATCTTGCCAAGATCCTACATGATCTTTCTTGATCTCTTTGGATTCACTTTGATACACTTAGATATGATTTAGATATTATGTGATCTTATGAAGATTGGATTTAGATCTTGTATGTACTATAAGTATAACCATTCTCACTTCACCTTCTTCACACCACAACCTTCTCCTCTCCTCCCCTTATTCTCGGCTCACCCACACCCACCATACATCATCCACTTTCAATCATCTTCCAAGCATTCTAAGGTTACTAGAAGGTGTAAGAAGGTCTTCAAGCAAGCTTGGTGGTCTTGGAACTTCAAGGACCTCTCCCGATTGCTTCTAACCATCACATTTGTCATCTTCAACCTCTTGTGTTCTTCCCTAGCCTTGTGCTAGTTGTAAGACTCTCATAACCCTTTGTTATTTCATATTTAGTTGGTTAAAAGATGATGAACAATGATAAACTTTATGAACACAAAAGAACATGATCATGATACTTTAACATAAGCTTAAATACATAAGAATACATGTAAATGATGATGATTTGCTTCTTGATGAGTGATGATTTGTGTTAGTGATGTTAGCCATCATAAGAAACCTACTAGATTGTGATTAAACACATGATCTAGTAAGTTAAAGTGGTGATCTTGTAAAAGACCAAGATCATTATGCTTTATGTCTTCATGAACTTGAATGATGAAATTGATTTTCATATGTAAAAATGATTTAAACAAAATACAAATCTTTTAAATGGATGATTACAAAAATAATTTTCTCAAGAAACCAAGTTTATTTATAAGATTTATGTAACACCCCGAAAAATGTAAAACCTTAAACTGGAATTAGTAAGGTTTAAATAAACGAGAATTTACTAACTAGGAAATTTAACCTAATTAGTTAAAATGTCTAGAAATAACCATAAAGTAGAGTAAAAGTTCACAAAATCAATATTTATCAAAGTGAAGGGGTTTAAGTTGTTAAAAATTGAAACTTAATTCTAATAAACAAACAAAACACAAATTTAACCCCCATTTGATATCCCTGGTCGACCAGAACATCATAGTGGGCGACACCCACTTCTCCAAAACCCTAAAATCTCATAATCTTGCAAATTGAAGGGTTAATCCAAGTAGAAATCGAGAATTGAGCCTAGAATCGTAATCCTCATTGCAAGAGGATTCTAAGGTATGTGAAATTTGATGAAATCTATCAACTTGAAATTTTCATGATTTTGAAAATCTGAAATTAGATGCTTGCATGTGTGTTATTTGGTTAGATTGAAGTTGAATAGGTGTTTAGAAGTAAAACCTAGCTAACTATTCAAGAAATCATGCCCAAATTCAGGGAATTCTATGAATCCATGGAAGCTAGGTTATGGGTTTTATAAGATGATGATGAACACTAGGATTTGAGTGATAATTCTAGTATAAATTTCATTATAGGAGGTAATTCCTGTGATATTGATGCTAAAATGTGTGCAAGGTTTACTAATTAAAGTGAAATTTGAGGTTTAATTTGCAAGTCATGAACTTGGAGATGATGGTAGGAAAATCTGACCTGTTAGGTGTTTGTAGAAATGCCTAAGTGAGGATTTTGATGTTAAATATGATGAGAACGCAGATTTGATCATGTTTCACAATGATATGAATATGGTCATGGAAAGAGTTCTAAACAAGTTGTAAAACTGAATTTTCTAGGCAAAGAGTCCGGATCATCAAGCGGACAAGCCGAAGGGAATTCACGGGGGAAAGGCGTGCTCTAAAGGTACGAAATTACCGTTTCGTTACAATTGTAAATTATTTAATAGCTCTATGTTGTAGTTTGAAAACATGGTAAACAAGATAGATCAATATATATCAAGTAAGTGTCTATTCGTCCAAATCTATGGAGACGGGTCAAAACAATTGTTAGAAAATCTATGTCGAATCTCCTTGCTTGATGATAAATTCTTGGTGCTTAAACGGGTTGAACAAATCAAGTAAGGTATGATTATTACATAGGAATATGATAGAAAGATCTTTGATGATTGATTAATATGTATCTTTTGAGAGACATGGGGTTTTAAGGTTTTCGGAATCATTGAAAAACCTGAATTTAAAGAGTTAGAATCTTGGTGTAACAAAACAAGGAAACAAAACTTGAAATCCCAGCTAATACCGTAAATTACGGTATAACCGTAATTTACGGTAGATGTTTATTGTTTACGGTGGAAACCACCTGATTTACGGTGACCTTAAACTTTCAGATCCCACCGTAAATTACAGTATGACCGTAATTTACGGTAAACCCAGAAAAACCTTAAATTGTTTTATTATTAATTGATGATTGATTTATATGTTTAATTATTATGTGCCAAGGTCAAACTAATGTTTTAATTGGTTTTGACTCTAGGTGTTTAGATGGACCGTATGGATGGTGATCAAGCAAAGTCGAAGAACCGAACACAATCTTTGAATGCTTCCGCTATGTGTCTAAATCTTACTTAAATTTTGTTCACGGGTTGTGTCCAAATTCTCAAACAAGATTTTGAATGTTCTTATTTGGCCAAGTGTTGGATATGTTTTTATGAAACTTCTAAAACTTATGTAAATCTAGGATCTTTTGGTATAAATATGTATAAATCTAGTATTTAATTCTAGTTCAAAGTAAGGGTGTTACAATTTACAAAGTCATGGTATCTAAGTAAACTAATTATATTTTTAGTGTTTAAACAAGACTAGGAACATGATTGTAACAAGAAAAATAAAAGAGAAATATTTTTAGAAAAATCATCTTACAAGTTGTAAATGACCAAATCCTTTAATAAAGTGATTTACAAACAAATAACCATGTTTTTAAGGGTAACTAAACCTACTAAATAACATGGTAAATTACTACAAGTTTTAACAAAAACTTCAAGTTCATGATGTAGCATAATTTACTTGATTTTGACACTCGGTAAGTGTTGAATGAGTTGATGATTGTTTGTGATGATTTTAAAAGAAAATAAACACATGTTTTGAAAACATGGGAAACCTCCATTTTTAGGGGAAACTATGTCAAAATTTCTATAGAATTTTGACACTTAGAAAAATATAAGTTTTGGTGAAACTTATTCCCTAAAAATTTACCTAAAAAGATTTACCAAGGTTTCCCTAATTTTTATGTAAACTTCAAGTTAAGAAATGATGATTTCTTCAAGATAAAAATTGATATTAAGTATGTATATTTTTGAGGAAAATATATATATTTATTGATCACCCAATTTTGTGCTAAGTGTATGTAGTATGTATTATATGTAATAGTAGACTTGAAAATACACTAAATACTCCTAGGGAGTGAAAATACAAAAAATACACATACAACATGCTTAGACAAATACAAGAGAATATATTTATGAAAATATATTACTTGATAAATTATGTAACTTGGACAAGTTTCGAACTGAAAATGTCTTCTTGGACAAAAATACATAATTCGGGTGAAAAATACAAGATACTTATATTTATTTTTGAGAAAATAATATAAGTAAGATACATAGTTAAAAATATAAGTTATTTTTAACAACAAAGAACAAATACATAAAAGATGGTGACTTGTACTTGTGCGATACAAGTCTAGTGACTAACGTTAATAAAACACGTATAAGTCACGACACTAAATAAGCAAATCCGGTGAAGTTTACGGCACAAGAAACGCAAAGTTGTGAGTTCATGCTCCCCCTTTTCGTTTAACTGTTTTCAGTTTTATAACTTCGGGGGTGAAGTACATGTTACTAAATGATTACAAAAAAGTGAGTTTATGTCCCCACTTTTAATCTTTTACATACTTTTTAAACTTGGGGAAAATACATGTGTTATGGTATGATGGATACAAGAACTAAGGAATGATACTAGAAAACGTGTCACGAATAGGGTACCAGAAGCACCATTAATCGTGTACATACTAAGACCGCAGAACAAAAGGTTAGATCTAATGGGTTTTCGGGCAGCCACACTCTTGGTGATAACTAGTACCAAGTAGTGCTTTTGTGTCTCAGTCGTGAATCGACAACTAGAAAAATGCCTATGGTTTGGATGCTTCCTATGTCGTGTTACATGTTAATGGCCTTGAAACCCATTAACAATCTCGATACTTACAGAAATACTTGATTTATACAAATTACATACCATGTTTTCATACAAAGTATACAAACATTCAATACAAAAACTGCATGAATTCACACCAACATTATGTTAACGATTTTCCAAAAACTCACATGTATTTCAGGTAACTAAAGTGGATGTGCGCGCGGTCATACTCTTGCTCTTGGATGTTGTTTATGTTTATCTTTGAATAATGTTTCAGACAATGTCTTATGCTGTCTTGTGATGTAAACACTCAACCTATGTTTTCAATTACGTAATGTTATTGTCATTTGAAGTTATTTTTACGAGCATGTAGTATGTTTACCATTCGTATGCAATGAGAACCTTTCATGATCACACCTCGTGCTTCCGCCTTAGAAAGGGGTGTGACAGATTGGTATCAGAGCTGCGATTGTAGTGAACCAGGATTCCTTCTCGAGTCTAGACTACAATCTTTAGGATCCTTTCACGAAAACACTTTTTCAAAAGTTTTCATTGCATAAAACTTTCCGCGACATCCACTACCTGAAACTATTTTCAAAGAGTCAAGAAAAGGCACTACGAGACTTAGGGTGCACTGGAGTAGCACTTGTCTTTGACTAGGAATTACTTGCGACTATGTGTGATAATTGATATATACATATACATATACTAGAAATAGAATATCTCAGGTACTCGTGACTTTACCTGAAAACAGTGGCCTATCTGAAGGAAGTGATCCGACGATGAAACGAATTGTGCGGATTGTGCAAGTAGTTACGTAATTATGGATACATACATAATTATGGAATTCAGTGCACAGAAACCACAACAAGTCTTGTCACGTATCATAAGAGATTCATTCAAATACAAGAAAAGGTCAAACGTGAATACCTTCACCCTTTCCCCAGCCTATTAATTACTCTATTGGAGTAATAATTTAGGGTATAAAGACAAGAACCGCCAATGTGAAGTAAGATATTTTGTCCTTTACATATATCAAACTTGTACCTTGGGGAGATGTAACCCTTATGCATTTTTTTTACTTCGCGAACAATGATGTAACAAGTTGTTTTGATATGTGTAAAGACTCGGTGAATATCTTATGACACACCAGTATTTATCTATTTATGCATGCTTGTTACTGTATAAATTGATTTATACGCTTGGCGGATTGTTTGATGTCACTTATGTGGGTATATGTCTGCGTATATATACTACTACTGTCTCGTATGACGATATCAAACAAATGTCTAACCCTACTGCGTTGTGTTCTGACAGAACATGGCGCCTAGGAGAATTGTGAACAATCAAGGTTCTGATCAACCCCCTCCTCCTCTTCTACCGAGGACCGCTGAAGAACTGAATGCCCTACTGGAAGAAAGGATCTCCGCAGCTATCGCCCAATACGAGGCGAACCGCACCGAACAAAGTGGAGGACCAAGCAATGCTAGACGTAATGAGCAGGGAGATACATCTGGAGGAAACACAGCTCAAGGCTGCACCTTCAAGCAGTTTCTCGACTGCAAGCCGCTGAACTATGATGGCACTGGAGGTGCAGTGGCTTTTGTACGCTGGACGGAGAAGACTGACGCCACTATCCGTATGAGCAAGTGTACCGCGGATCAGTAAGTCACTTTTGCTACGGGGTTGTTTGTTGATGAAGCTTTGACTTGGTGAAATTTGCAAGTCCAGACTCTGGGTGATGATGCTGCATACGGCATGACGCGGGATGAGCTAAAGGAACGAATGAGAGAGAAGTATTGCTCTCGTTCTGAACTCCAAAGGTTGGAGACTGAGTTCTGGCACTTGACCATGGAAGGTGCTGACATTACTGGTTATACACGAAGGTTCCATGATTTGTCAAGAGTGATCCCCTATATGGTGACTCCCGAATTTAAGCGTGTTGAACGCTACATCTGGGGATTGGCACCGAAATTCCGCAGCTTGGTGACTGCAGCAAAACCTGAAACGATCACTCAGGCTGTAACTCTGGCTGTCAGCCTTACTGAAGATGTTTTCCGGATGAAGAAGTTATCGCTGAACCCTACTGAGAAGACCGAGACACATGCCGAGTCGTCTGGTGACAAGAAAAGGAAGCATGCGAACCTGAATCAAGCGACTCGTAATAACAAGGGTTCCAACAATAAGAAACGAGACCCCAACCCGCCTCAGGAGGCGAAAACTCTTGCAACCATGAATGACGCTCCTGCCAAAAGATACTTGGGCACTCTGCCCATTTACAACCAGTGCAAGCGTCATCACGAAGGAGTTTGTCGCATTCCAAAATGCGACAAGTGTGGAAAACTGGGTCACCATACTGAGGACTGTTGGGGAAAAGGAAGGAACGGGAATGGAAACCGCAACGATGCTGGTAATAGAAACGGTGGTGGAAACGACAATGGTAACCGGAATGGTAATGGAACTGGGAAGAACCAAGGATGCTTTGGTTGTGGAAGCAAGGATCATTTCATAAAAGATTGCCCAAGGGGAAACAATGCTCAGGTTCGAGCATTTGTGATTGGAGCAAGGAACGCACGCGAGGACCCTAATGTGGTCACCGGTACGTTTCTCGTTAACAATCACTTTGCATCCATACTATTTGACACTGGTGCCGATTATAGCTTCATGTCTGTGGAATTTAAACGTATGCTTGGAATAGAATCTAGTAGATTAGATATTCCTTATTCCATAGAACTATCCAATGGTAAACTTGTTGAATCGGGTGAAGTTGTTAGGGGTTGCACATTAGAACTTGGTGAGCAAAGATTTAGCATCGATCTCTTACCTATTCAATTGGGTAGCTTCGATGTAGTGGTCGAAATGGACTGGTTGTCCAAGAACAAGGCTGAAGTTGTTTGTCACGAGAAAATCATTCGCATCCCTCTGGCGAATGATGAAACTCTTATCGTGCATGGAGAAAAACGAGACGCGCCTCTGCGAATCATCAGTTGTATGAAGGCATAGAAGTGCTTAAGGAAAGGATGTGTTGCTTTCCTAGCGCACGATGGAGATAAGAAGGCTGAGGAGCCGAAACTCGAAGACATTCCTGTGGTGAAGGAATTCCCTGATGTTTTTCCCGAAGATCTACCAGGACTACCTCCGCAATGACAAGTCGAATTCCATATAGACTTGATTCCAGGAGCCGCTCCTGTAGCCAAGGCACCCTATCGGCTTGCACCATCCGAGATGCAAGAATTATCTACACAACTCCAGGAGTTGTTGGATAAAGGATTCATAAGGCCAAGCTTCTCGCCTTGGGGAGCTCCAGTATTGTTCGTGAAGGATGGAACACTGCGGATGTGTATCAATTATAGAGAACAGAACAAGCTCATTATCAAGAATCGGTACCCACTACCGAGGATTGATGACTTATTTGATCAATTACAAGGATCGAGCTACTATTCCAAGATCGACCTTCGATCGGGATACCATCAGTTAAGAATCCAAGAGGAAAGCGTGCCAAAGACTGCATTCAGAACACGCTATGGGCATTACGAGTTCCTTGTGATGCCATTCGGGCTGACGAACGCACCAGCGGTATTTATGGATCTGATGAACCGCGTATGCAAACCATATCTCGATAAATTCGTGATTGTATTTATCGATGATATCCTGATTTACTCACGAACGAGAGAAGAGCATGAGCAACATCTCAGAACCATTTTGGAACTACTGAAGAAAGAGAAACTTTATGCAAAATTCTCCAAGTGCGAATTTTGGATTCGCGAAGTACAGTTTCTTGGTCACGTTGTGAATGAGAAGGGCATTCATGTGGACCCAGCCAAGATAGAAGTAATAAAGAATTGGGAAGCTCCCAAAACCCCGACTGAAGTTTGACAATTTTTGGGCTTAACAGGCTATTACCGACGGTTTATTGAGAATTTCTCCAAGATAGATCAACCGCTGACTACCCTTACACAGAAAGATAAGAAGTACGACTGGGGTGACAAGCAGGAAGAAGCCTTCCAACTGCTCAAAAATAAGCTATGTGATGCACTGATACTATCCTTACCCGAAGGCACTGAAGACTTCGTGGTTTACTACGACGCTTCACGTCAAGGTCTGGGTTGCGTGCTCATGCAACGCCAAAAAGTCATCGCTTACGCTTCAAGACAATTGAAGGTACTTGAAAGAAATTACACCACGCATGACTTGGAGCTAGGCGCGGTGGTATTTGCCTTGAAGATCTTGCGACACTATTTATATGGTACTCGATGTACAATCTTCACAGATCACAAAAGCCTACAACATATATGTGATCAGAAGGAATTAAATATGCGTCAACGACGTTGGGTCGAGCTGCTGAACGATTATGACTGTGAGATTAAGTACTATCCTGGAAAGGCAAACGTTTTAGCAGACGCGTTAAGCCGAAAAGAAAGGGTTAAGACCCTAAGGGTTCGAGCATTGGAAATGACTATTCAAACGAACCTCACTGCACGCATTCGTGACGCACAACAAGAAGCCCTGAAAGGGGAGAACCGTAGAGTTGAATACCTCCGAGGTATGCTGAAGAATTTGGTGCCAAACAAAGAGGGAACCTTGTACTTTAAGGGGCGTATTTGGGTTCCGCTCTATGGCGGTATGCAAGAAGTCATCCTTAATGAAGCTCACGAGTCAAGATACTCGATCCATCCAGGATCGGACAAAATGTATCAAGACTTGAAAGACTACTATTGGTGGCCGAGACTTAAAAGCGATGTTGCTATCTATGTTGGAAAGTGCCTAACCTGTGCTAAGGTTAAGGCTGAATATCAGAAACCGGCTGGCCTACTGCAACAACCAGAGATACCCATGTGGAAGTGGGAGCAAATCTCGATGGACTTCATAACGAAATTACCCAGGACCCCTAGGGGGCACGATATGATATGGGTGATAGTTGATCGATTGACGAAATCTGCGCATTTCCTACCGATCCGAGAAAAGGATAGCACTGGAAAGCTTGCTGAGTTGTACTTAAAAGAAATCATGGCATGTCATGGAGTGCCTATCTCAATCATTTCAGACAGAGATGGACGTTTTGTCTCGAGGATCTGGCAATCCTTCCAGGAAGCCTTTGGATCTCAACTAGATCTAAGCACGGCCTTCCATCCGCAAACAGACGGCCAGAGCGAACGAACCATACAAACACTGGAGGATATGCTTCGCGCATGTGTTATGGACCTAGGCGGCAGCTAGGATAATATACTAATCTACCTTTAGTTGAGTTTTCCTACAATAACAGTTATCATACGAGCATAAAATCCGCACCGTTCGAAGCTCTGTATAGCCGCAAGTGCCGCTCGCCATTATATTAGGCAGACGCTGGAGACAAACGTATGGTTGGTCCTGAACTTGTGCAAGAGACAACCGACAAGATTATGCAGACCCGAGAGCGCATTAAGGCGGCTCGATATCGACAAAAGAGCTACGCTGATCGAAGACGAAAACCCTTAGAATTTGAGGTGGGAGACAAAGTTTTGTTAAAGGTCTCACCTTGGAAGGGCGTAGTAAGATTCGGAAAACGTGGAAAGCTGAACCCACGATACATCGGACCATTCAAGATCTTGGAAAGAATTGGTACCGTGGCATACAACTTGGAATTATCGGAAGAACTTAATGGAGTACATGATACGTTTCATGTATCCAACCTCAAGAAGAGTCCAACCCAAGAAACAGTGATCATCCCTGTGGATGAAGTGCATATTGACGACACCCTCCGATTTACAGAACAGCCCGTTGAGGTTACAGACTGGAAAGTCAACAAGACCCGAAGGAGTAGTGTCAAACTTCTCAAAGTACGTTGGAACTCTAAGCACGAACCCGAGTACACTTGGGAATGTGAAGACCAGTTTAAAGAAAAGTACCCCCACCTGTTCAAGAAAACTCCTGCGAGAGTTAGATCAGCCTGAATTTCGGGACGAAATTCTTTTAACGGGGGGAGACTGTGACAACTAGCACCAAACCGGTAATTTCCGTACAATTTAATTAATATTAAATATATGCAGTTATGTGCTTAAATGTCAACATTGATTGATTACATGCTATACTTGTGAATTCATGCACGTTTTATACTACAATTATTGCTTTATGCATTAATGATAGCGTTGCGTCAGAAATACTAGTAAACTCACCGGTAAGACACATTGTGTCAACAATTCTGCAAAAAGCAGTCAGATAACAGAATTGGGGCCTAGGAGTAGGTCCAACGTCAAGAATACATTAAAACCCAAGAATGTGTACAAGGGTTAACATATAGACTTCCCGGAAGCTAGAATATGCACTAAAAAGCACCCGAAACGCACTTTAAATGCAGAATTCTGCACAAATCAGCTATAATCAGCTTTTTAACACATAAATATCATGCATAATTCATGTTTTATTATCCAGAATATCTTCCTAAGTGTCGGGAATTGAAAGCGTCACAAAAGGGTACTTAAAGGACACTAAACTGTGCAATTTAGCACTTTAACGAACCGGTATCTAACCGAACAACCGGACATTACCCGAAACATCAAAATTATACTAGAAGCATTGTTTTAATGTTTCTGAACTAGTTATGGTCCCCGAACACCATAACACCCCTTACAACACAATAACACATTAAATCCCTAAACTTTATACTTGAAAACTAACTTATTTATGAAATTAGAGATTGGAAGTTACACTTTACCCCCCCTATATTGTGGACGGTCACAATGAGGGCGACCCCACCAAAATCTTGCCAAGATCCTACATGATCTTTCTTGATCTCTTTGGATTCACTTTGATACACTTAGATATGATTTAGATATTATGTGATCTTATGAAGATTGGATTTAGATCTTGTATGTACTATAAGTATAACCATTCTCACTTCACCTTCTTCACACCACAACCTTCTCCTCTCATCCCCTTATTCTCGGCTCACCCACACCCACCATACATCATCCACTTTCAATCATCTTCCAAGCATTCTAAGGTTACTAGAAGGTGTAAGAAGGTCTTCAAGCAAGCTTGGTGGTCTTGGAACTTCAAGGACCTCTCCCGATTGCTTCTAACCATCACATTTGTCATCTTCAACCTCTTGTGTTCTTCCCTAGCCTTGTGCTAGTTGTAAGACTCTCATAACCCTTTGTTATTTCATATTTAGTTGGTTAAAAGATGATGAACAATGATAAACTTTATGAACACAAAAGAACATGATCATGATACTTTAACATAAGCTTAAATACATAAGAATACATGTAAATGATGATGATTTGCTTCTTGATGAGTGATGATTTGTGTTAGTGATGTTAGCCATCATAAGAAACCTACTAGATTGTGATTAAACACATGATCTAGTAAGTTAAAGTGGTGATCTTGTAAAAGACCAAGATCATTATGCTTTATGTCTTCATGAACTTGAATGATGAAATTGATTTTCATATGTAAAAATGATTTAAACAAAATACAAATCTTGTAAATGGATGATTACAAAAATAATTTTCTCAAGAAACCAAGTTTATTTATAAGATTTACAAAGTCATGGTATCTAAGTAAACTAATTATATTTTTAGTGTTTAAACAAGACTAGGAACATGATTGTAACAAGAAAAATACAAGAGAAATATTTTTAGAAAAATCATATTACAAGTTGTAAATGACCAAATCCTTTAATAAAGTGATTTACAAACAAATAACCATGTTTTTAAGGGTAACTAAACCTACTAAATAACATGGTAAATTACTACAAGTTTTTACAAAAACTTCAAGTTCATGATGTAGCGTAATTTACTTGATTTTGACACTCGGTAAGTGTTGAATGAGTTGATGATTGTTTGTGATGATTTTAAAATAAAATAAACACATGTTTTGAAAACATGGGAAACCTCCATTTTTAGGGGAAACTATGTCAAAATTTCTATAGAATTTTGACACTTAGAAAAATATAAATTTTGTGCTAAGTGTATGTAGTATGTATTATATGTAATAGTGTATTAAGACTTGAAAATACACTAAATACTCCTATGGAGTGAAAATTCAAAAGATACACATACAACATGTTTAGACAAATACAAGAGAATATATTTATGAAAATATATTACTTGATAAATTATGTAACTTGGACAAGTTACGAACTGAAAATGTCTTCTTGGACAAAAATACATAATTCGGGTGAAAAATACAAGATACTTATATTTATTTTTGAGAAAATATAATAAGTAAGATACATAGTTAAAAATATAAGTTATTTTTAACAACAAAGAACAAATACATAAAAGATGGTGACTTGTACTTGTGCGATACAAGTCTAGTGACTAACGTTAATAAAACACGTATAGGTCACGACGCTAAATAAGCAAATCCGGTGAAAGTTTACGGCGTAAGAAACGCAAAGTTGTGAGTTCATGCTCCCCCTTTTCTTTTAACTGTTTTCAGTTTTATAACTTCGGGGGTGAAGTACATGTTACTAAATGATTACAGAAAAGTGAGTTTATGTCCCCACTTTTAATCTTTTACATACTTTTTAAACTTGGGGAAAATACATGTGTTATGGTATGATGGATACAAGAACTAAGGAATGATACTAGAAATCGTGTCACGAATAGGGTACCAGAAGCACCATTAATCGTGTACATACTAAGACCGCAGAACAAAAGGTTAGATCTAATGGGTTTTCGGGCAGCCACACCCTTGGTGATAACTAGTACCAAGTAGTGCTTTTGTGTCTCAGTCGTGAATCGACAACTAGAAAAATGCCTATGGTTTGGATGCTTCATGTGTCGTGTCACATGTTAATGGCCTTGCAACCCATTAACAATCTCGATACTTACATAAATACTTGATTTATACAAATTACATACCATGTTTTCATACAAAGTATACAAACGTTCAATACAAAAACTGCATGAATTCACACCAACATTATGTTGACGATTTTCCAAAAACTCACATGTATTTCAGGTAACTAAAGTGGATGTGTGCGCGGTCATACTCTTGCTCTTGGATGTTGTTTATGTTTATCTTTGAATAATGTTTCAGACAATGTCTTATGTTGCCTTGTGATGTAAACACTCAACCTATGTTTTCAATTACGTAATGTTATTGGCATTTGAAGTTATTTTTACGAGCATGTAGTATGTTTACCATTCGTATGCAATGAGAACCTTTCATGATCACACCTCGTGCTTCCGCCTTAGAAAGGGGTGTGACAAAAATCGCCATTACGATATCTTAATCTCTATAACTGACGGAGATTCGAATCTTATATTCAAAAATCAATCCATAAATCAAATACAACAACATAAGGTTCTTATTCACCAACCTCCTTCTTCGATTTCATATCTGCTGATTTTGTAAATTCTGAACTGAAACAACATCGATATACCGTCTGTTGAAGAAGATGATGCAGGATGAAAATTATACTATGCGAAATACATATTGAACGTGCGAAAAACCATTGAAAACAAAAGAAAGGTTTTGTTTTTTATAGTGTGCGAATTCTTGTTTTATACAAGCGATTTTAAAAAAAGGTAATAATGTTTAAGATTTCTTATAGTGTGCGGATTCTTGTTTTATACACATACGATTTTAAGAAAAGGTAATAATGTTTGAGATTTCTTATAGTTTGCGAATTCTTGTTTTATACACATACGATTTAAAAAAAGGTAATAATGTTTGAAATTTCTTATAGTGTGCGAATTCTTGTTTTAAACACATGCGATTTTAAAAAAAAGTGATCTGTGGTTTCTTAAAGTGTGCGAATTCGTTTTCGAATCACATGCGATATTGAAAAAAAAAATGTTGCTGATGATTTCATGTAACTTTGTCCCACGATGATTAAAATGCATAAACAAAAAATTATGAATTAATAATTGAAAATAAATATAAATTAACTATTTTATATAAAAAATGAATTTAATAACGATATGACTGTAATGTGACTTGTAATGATCAATTTTACCATAAATACTACTGAACTTACCACACTACCTACATAATAAATTTACTATTTTAATATAAAATACCCAAGGATAACTACCTTCCATATTAAGACACTGAACACAAACACACACAAAACACACCCCAAAAATGTCATCTGAAGATTCAGAACAAATAAAAAAAATTGCAATAAAGGAACTATTGTCAACTCGCACTTTGACAGAAATAAGCACCGATGTCACCTCTTCTCATTTGATTCTTGATGTGCAGGGAAAGATTCTTGAAGAAATCAAGAAAAATCAAGAGATGTGGGAGTAACTACTTGAAGAACCACCATCAAGCTTCAGAGACGCATCTTTGGATCACATAAAGGAACAGTCTTGAGCTGATGACTTAGCCTTCTCTTTCCTGAAAGATGCTCTAAACACTGTGAAAGAGAAGATGGAGTTCAGCTCGGCTAAACGTGACAAAATCTTTGCTTCAAGTAACTAGATTTCTATTTAATCGTTTTATGGTTTTAGTTGTGTTAAACAATAACAGCTACTTTATATTTATGTTTTTTGTACAAGTTTGAAAACATCTTATGCTTCATTATTATATAAATCGCATGAATGATTTAGATATCTTTGTCAAAAAAAAAACAAGATAACTCAAAATCGCATGTAATAAAATGAAATCGCATGTTAAACTACTTATAGACTAATGCATATAAATCGCATGTTTACATACTAAATCGCATGATTGTATGATATAAACTCATATGTATTAAATCGCATGTTTGTCGTATAAAATCGCATGTACAGTAAAAAATTTAATCTTCCTCATCTGAAACCTCCTCCCACTCATCTTCTTCAGTGCCATCATCACTACCTCCACTGTAATATTCAAACTCATCTTCCTCTTCATCATCTTTAACCTCGTTGGCTTTGTGCCTGGGATGTTTTTCAATCTGGAATCCCTTCATCTTCTTTTGTTGTTTGCCTTTCAGTATCTCGCAAGACCGAATATCATGACCTTTTTCATTGCATACACTACATATCCTTGACCTTTTTCCTTTGCAGCTGATCATTTGTTCCTTCTTCGATTTAATCCTTTTATGCGAGCCACGTCCTTTGTTTCTTATCCCAGCCGGCAGACAGACAGTAGGAGGTGCATTAGTTACTGGTTGTTGGTAACCAATCAACTTTGAAAACTGGTCAAACTTTGGATCAAGCTGCTTAGTTATATGACTCTGATCAACTTTTTCTTTAATCTGCTTCATTTAATCCCTGACTAAAACAAGTTGATCAAGGTCGGAAATCAAATTGCTAACCAAATACTCCCCTGTGTAGATGATTTCGTGAGCAATTTGTTTAGCCTTTTGTTGCTCATCCTAATCTTCCACCTTTACATCGAACGTGGCGTTTAATTCATTCAGAACCACATCCTTTGTCCATCTCTTCATAACATATTTGTTTGGTATTTCTTTAACACCAAACATCTTGAAAAGAAAATAGATGTGTTTACATAGCAGCCCATACTGTTCAAAACACAAACAGCTACAATGTGCAGTTACATCATTTTCAAGATTCTTGAAACACACCTAAGAAAGCAAAAAAAAATTAAAATTAAAATCGCATGTGTACATGAACAATTTCTCATGTCTAACAAAATCATTTTATTCAATTAATTTAAAATCGCATGCGTTCATCAAAATCGAATATTGCAAAAATCATGTTCCGTATGAAATTCACATGTGGGTTTTCAAAATCGCATGTTTTAAATATATATGCTATATTACTTCTAATAACCCATCTCCATGAGCTTTAAAGTCTTTCAACGATATCCTTATCTGTGGACCCTCGATTTTGGTGTCCATCGGCAGACATTCGGTAATAGTTCCAGATATCTCTGTTTGCTGATCAAAGAATATAGACCTGGTGTATATCTTAGCAGCATCTTTTTCCAAAGTAGTTTTGCTCCAATCATCAGGCTCAGTATATCTTGAAATATGATCATTCTTTCTGTGATTGAACCTTTGGACATCGATTGCACCGTCAAAATGATTCATAAACTCTACAAGAGTGAGTTGTGAATTTGCCACCTGGCAAAAAAAAATGATTCTCGCTCTCTGATCTAGAAGTTGTTCGCATGAGTCCAGACATGGGCTCATGTCGGTAAAAAGCCGAAATCCCCACCCTATATCGCAAACATATCATCAATCCTACTCTCATCACTCGGTTGAATCTTCTTGGATTGCAAATGCGATATAGGGTGGGAATTTCGTGTTTTATTTTCCATGTTTTGCACTAAGCCCCGTCATTCTCACTTGTTTGCAACTTGTTCCCAAAGTTACTCAAAACCAACTTAAAATCATGACCAAAGGGTCCTTTCAAGTCACTAAACCATTACTAACAAGTTAAATCTTTTTTCTCGCGTCTTTAGTTGAATCCATGTTCGAACGTATCCATCGAAATATCTTTCTAGTAAAATCCAGGATGTTATAGCATCAATCGTTGTCGTCGTAGCTACCAGGAGGTAGAATAGTCCCTTCGTTCGTTGGGTTTTGCGCATAAATACACAAGTAGCCCATAATCGACCCATATGAAATCCATTTTTGGCAAATAATATACCCACACGACCGCGTGCTGAGCAATACCACCATGTAGCATCACCGTCGCCGAATCCGCCATCGCCGGAAAACAGAACAGTCCGCTGGAACTTTCAGTTTCACATGAATGTCTTTGCGTGGCTTGGAACTCTATCAAACAAACTCTGATTTTGCAAATAATATATCCACGTGACCGCTTCACCGAGCATTACCACCCTCTACCGTTTCCATCGTTAGGAAGCCAATCGGTTCACTGGATTAACTTGAAAACTCGTTTGATTCTTGTTTTAGTTGAATATCTTCATCTAAACGTCACAAATCCTTCTCGCATGCTGTCAAAATAGAAAACAATGAAACCCTATCATCAAAATCACCCACAATCGACCTCCTATGCCTTCGTTTGATAATTAATTGAAATAAAATGAATCAAGCTTTACCTGAAATCGAGTGGAGACCAAAAAATCAAACCCGATCTCATCCACCCTCTCTCCCTCGTCACTCGTTGGCTGTGTGCTTTCCTTCGGTCAAATTATGTCGATCTTAGGGTTTGGATTTGGTTTTTTAATCCACCATTTAACATTTAACCCCCTCTAATTTGATCACATCCTATTGTGTCCAAATTTATCCCTCATCACCTTAAACTAATGATAACTGACCCCTCCAAGTTCATTGAAACAAGATTATCATGCTCACCATCTCAGTTGATTAAGATCCCACAAAACAATCTTCCAAAATGTCTTGTTGGTGAAAATTTGAGTATTACATTGAGTATCACAAACTCTATCAAGTCAACTTCAATGTATCAATTTAATGTCTCAATTTTGTAGTGTAATCTCAATTTTGATTCAAAATCAAAAACGAGTGAATCGATTTGCGATTAGTCCAAACCGATCCGGTACCTCGCTCTAATACCACTTGTAAGAACTCACAGATCGACATGAAATCACTCTTTGAATCAACAATAACATGAGACAAATGTGTGTGAGAAATCAAACAATCAAGAACACAAACATGATATACGAGGAAGTATAAATTTTATTGACAAAGTCATCATAATTGATTCATACATACACGGATACATACATCGTTTAAGCCCCCTCCAACCCTAGGTAAGTGTAACACCCCAAAAACGGGTTTGGTAATCAAACCACGTTAACACTAATGACGGATAAAATACCATTAGTGGTAAAAATTTACCCGGTAAATATTAGGAATTAAACAAATAAACCTAATATTAAATAAAAAGAGAATAAAAGCTTTTGAGAAAACAAATCCTATAAGAAGACCGAGTTAACGGGACTTAAAATAAAAAACGGGTTCTAACTTCCCGAACCTGTTAAGTTAACTAGGTAGAATTAACCTAGTTAATAGTGGGTAATTAAATGATAAATTATGAGTTATAGCTTCATTTATTAATCCTTGAAATTATAGGGACTAATGTTGCTAAGTGAAAGACTTATTTTATTAAAACAAAAAAATAAAACACAACACTGACACTTTAGTGTGTGTGTGTGTGTGTGCGTGAAATCGCCCAGGAGCAAGAAAGAAAGGGGTGTAACCCTAGTTCACCAAGAATCTACAATTTTAAAGGGTGAATCAAGGCCAAATCGTATGGATTAACACAAATTCGTGATCACCAAGCTTAGGGGATCACAAGGTATGTTAAATTTTTATGTTTAGTGAAGTTGAGATTCTAGATGAACTCATGAAAATCGAAATTCAAGCTTGAATGATTGATGTTTGGGTGAAACTAGGATGAATTCATGTTTAGGAACGAACCCTAGTCAATAAATTATGAGTTGGTGTTCATAATTATGAACTTCATAATCACCCACTTAGATGTTAAATGGGTTTTGTAGAATGAGAAAGAACACTAGAATTTTGATCATGAAATAGGTGTTGTTTGAATTCCATGAAGTGAATCTAGGTGTTGTTTTACGTGCTAGACTTAATGAATTTGAAAATAATGTTAAACTTGGTAGAAATAACTAGTTATGAACTAGTTGTAAATATGTAAAAATTATGCCCACTAGGTGTTTGTTAAAATGCCCAAGTGAAATCACGCGTCTACTAGGTTGTAAGTAGAACTTGATTTGATTTGGTATCCGTAGGAATGCCTAATAACATGATAAAAAGGGTTTCATTTAGATGAAAACCCGTAGATTTTGTCTAATGAATGAATAAAGTGTCTTTGATAATTGATGAGATTTCCTAAATGAGTTATTGAACGCAAATTGCATTTTTGTATGATTAAGGGTAAATGACTTCTATAAGTCAAATTAACCAATGATGAAGTCGAACAATAGTTTCGACATAGAATTCGTAAGATGGAATAGTCGTATGTGATAATGACTAATATAACAGTCTTACGAATTATGATGATAGTTTGACTCTTGACAAGCTAGATGGAGGCTTGGGAAAGAAGCGGGTCAAACGGATCGAGTACGCAGAAAAGAGCATAACTGGATGCAATGTAAGTGAAACTTACACCCTTTGTAGAATATGTGGTTATTCTATAAGTTGCAAATACGATAAAGATAATAATCTAGATATGGTTTCTGACGCGGATTAATACGGGTCGGAACTATTATAAATGATGAAAACCATGTTTAATGGTAAAAAGAGGTAAAACGGTAAATTAGCCATGAAAAGGCTAATTGTAAAAAAAAGAGTTTTGAATGGCTATTTTATAAGTAAGTTTAAAAACATGTAGAACGGTGATTAGTCAAGAATAAATAAATCAAAGTCAAATTTTAAAATGACACCAAATGGCGTAAGCCATGTTGGGTAAATGCGTAAGAAACAGATTAGCTGTCACACCCCGGTTTCCACGTGTCACCGGTGGGCCCGGTGGGGGAGTATCGTGACGTGGTTGGCAACGTAATCGTCAAATAACACAATATTTAATATGCACAGCGGAAGCAAATTTAAAAATATAATACAACCGAATTTAATTATTGTAATATCAAGTATCACAACGTTCGATTGTTTATCCACATAACGGATCGAAAACAAAATATGAGACAATAGTTCAACAGACTTCAGGCATCTTAAGCTTGCGAGACTTCTAATGATGCTAAGGAGAAATCCCATCCAATTTCGCTTAGTACCTGCATTTAATCTTTTTGGGAAAATACGTCAGTTTACACTGGTAAATACATTCAACTGACTCATTTTGGAAAATGATTGAAAATTGGTTTGGATGCACGTGGCATAAACATTTTAATTAACTTGGGAGAATTATTTAATATTATAATCTTGTGAACGAATTACATGTTACTTGTGCGTTCAGTAGCCCGGATCTTGTCCAGGTTAAAGATCAATAGACACACCACATCATAGAGTTATACACTGACAGGTGTACGCCTACACCCCGTGCTCAGGTCGTGGCCATCTCGTAAGATGATGCCTAGGATATCCGGGACATGGTCATTAACCCCCCAAAGGCTTTAAGTAATCAAGACTGTTTAAACGAGCCGATCAAATTAGTCAACTACCCACTCAACTGTGGAGATTTGATGCTCGATCAAGCGGTATGCTATATACCGTAACCCAAGCCCGTATAGGGAAAATAAGTTAAAAGTATTTACCTGAGCAATGTATAAATCACAATAAGCAAAATGCACGTATCTTTTACTGGTTCTCCTAATCTGGAACGAAGGTTTATAATAACCTATTAGAATCCTAACGGGTCTTTAATTAAGCTTAAGCTTAGACCGGCTAGTTTCAAAGATACGGTTCGTACGCATGATTAAGCGAAGACCGGATAGAATGTGATTTAGACCCGACAAGTTTGAATACTTGTTTAATATGGGTTTATTATTCATATTCTGGATTTTGAGATAAAACCGTTAAGGTTTAACCTGTTTCGTCTAATTTATGTAAACTTGTTACATAAACCGAACCGTACGCGTAATAAGCGTGACGGGTATTCATGCGAGCTATATACAGGTTTCCTAAGTTAATTATGCCTCAAATATGTCGTGACATCAGTAAGATGTCTTTCATTATGCCCGAAACGTGTTTAAACACAAACTAGGCCCCGTAGGGGTAGTTTGGTCATTTAAAAGTTTATAAAAGAGTTTAAGTAACAACCTGAGTTACAGGTCTGATGTAATCAGCAAAAATACATAATTTGCTAAGTTATATCAGTAGGATAAGGCATATATGTGAAATTTATCATTTTTAACCAAACTATGCCCCGTAGGGGTAATTTGGTAATCTCACATAAGCCGAAAAGCTCAAAACTGAAGTCTGAGTTTATCAACCTTTGCTTACTGTTAAAATATTATAATTTGCCTCATATATCAGTAGGTATCAACCCGGGTATGTTCAATATAATTTTAATACATACTATGCGTTAAAAACGCTAAATAAGGCGATTAAAGGCCATTTCCAGGTTCGATACTTAAATCTGATATTTTTATATTTCCAGAAGGCTTAACATAATTTATTTATCATATGTGATCAGTAGCAAAAGGTTTGGAGTCGTTTAGATATGTAAAACTCATTTTATGGCCCGTAAGGGCAAAACCGACAATTACCGAATTAAGCCTACAACTACTAGTTATGCTCAGCCTAAAATTAATTAAAAATCTTTAAAAATCCCAAAATAATATATTACATCAGTGGGTATTAAGTTTGATACCAAAAAGTAGGCTTAACTAGGCTATACGCTAATTACGCCGTTTTATTAACATAAAGTATTCATTTTGCGATAATGAGCATAACTCTTAATCTACAATTCAAACTGATGTCAAACTTTGTATACAAGTTTATATATCAGTAATTAAAGTTTCTACTCTTTTACATTTCCAAAAATCACG
Organism: Helianthus tuberosus; assembly: GCA_030545235.1. Taxonomy (NCBI): domain Eukaryota; kingdom Viridiplantae; phylum Streptophyta; class Magnoliopsida; order Asterales; family Asteraceae; genus Helianthus; species Helianthus tuberosus. The sequence goes on along the minus strand of CM060365.1, from coordinate 105,880,632 downwards.
TTTTAAGGTAATAAGGGCATAACGGTCAACATATAAGCAATTAACGGAAACATGCATATTAATTGGATAACTAGTGAACCAAGGTGTATAATCACAGAGGGTTGTACTAACATGTAACCTAGTCCAATTAAAGCTCTGAGGAATTTGTAAAACATGTCTAAACGGGTCAGAACTGAAAGTCAAAGTGAAAGTCAAACTATGTGACTTTCGGTTCCGAACCGGGTATTTACAGGAATTTGTCGGGTGGAACATGTTTAGACATGTCCTTACACTAATTACCAAGTTATATTAATGATCAAACAGGTTATAAGTGTTCTGCATTGCTAATTATGCATAAATCGCATTTTAAACTTTCTGTTGACTTTTTAAGTACACGTTTGACCCGACTTTTGACCTGGTTAGAGTGGTAATCAGGGGGAACCCTTTTGAGGGTTTATTACCCACATAAATACCAACTTATACCTACTTTTAATTCGAGATATGACTGAGCCATTGTTGACTAATCTCGAAGTCAAACGTAATTACGACGGTTTGACTTTCAGCTAATAAACTAAGCTAAACTCAATTAAAGAAGGATTAGAACACTTACTGAAGTCCTAAGCTTGATTAGAGAACACTTGAGAGGAAGTTTGAGCTCCAGAAGTGATCAGATTGCTTGAATGAAGGTGGGAAGATCAATGTTGCATATCATGGGCTTTATATAGTAAAATTTTCACCACAATGTGTTGACACATGGTTCTACTAGTGCCCACAACTGATCAACACTTGTTACTAGTGCTTAGGGGGTGTCTAGGGGTCAAGAGGAATGTGGAAAATCGATTGGAATCGAGTAGAAAGGCAATGGCAGGCAACAACCCAAAGTTTTCGGAGCTGGGCACCCCTAGCGTGACGCTAGGCCCCCCTCGCGTCGCGCTAGGCCTCTTCTGCACAAAATCACATTTTTAGATTTTGCTATTTGATCCTTGCCCCTTCAAGCTTCGATTAGGCACTTGTTTCTTGCACTATGAACCCTCATACTTGATCTATAAAGGCTTTAAAACATATACCCACTTTGTTAAGTCCCCGGGTAACTTTATTGTTACCCGAAAAGTCCTAACTTTCAACGTTTACGCTTTAACCTTCGCACACGAATTTGATCATAACTTTCTCATACGATAACGAAACTTTATGAAATTTATATCGGGCATTCTAGTGAGCATAATTATCAGTTACAAAGCTTCGGGTTTGTCAAAATCTCACTCAGAGGTATAATTTAAACATGTTGACACATTTAGTCCCTGTAGTTTGAAATCTCTCATTTTTAGCTTCGTATGATCCATGATTTATTCGTTTGAAGGTATGAGAATCATGTAGAGTTAATGTACATTATAGTTATTCACAGTTGACACTTAGAATACGTACATCCACATACTTTCCATGATTGTCAACTTTAGTCCTTCTATAATATTTCTCTCACACGTTTAAACATTTGACACGTGTCTACACATTATAGGACGTGAATTTTCGAGGTGTTACATTAGCGAAACCTAAACAAATTGGTGAAAAGGAAAGATCCGAAGTGAGATACTTAATGAAATGGTAAATAAATACCATTAGATTTTAAACGCAAAATTATTTGGTCATTAGACCAAACGGGTCAAATGGTAATGTTGATACCATTTGACAATTAACAACTAATATGCGTTTGTTGAGTCATACGCTCGCAGGATAAGACGGCTTGCGAATTAGAGATACTATGGATTAGCAATTTTGAGTAAGAGTACTAAAACGGGTCAATAGATGACCCGAGCCAGGTACGCACAAAAAAATGTTTATAGTTAAGAGTGAGTTTTTGGTCAAGTAATTAGTGAGTTCTTCGTAGTAAAATGAGGGACTAAAAGACTTACCAAAAAGCACTTGATGGGTGAACCGGATAAACGGCCCTTAGAGTTTGTTTAGGAACTTGTACATTGATTTTGAAATCCTTAGATGCATATAAAAGTTCTAGGCAAAAATATTTGTGGGTCGAATGCCTAAAAGTGGTCATTTGCGAAAAATGACTAGTCGAAGGGTAAAATTTGGGATTTTGGGTTCCTTATGCTAAATCCACCACAAAAATAGTTGTGGTGGAAGATAAGTAGTTAATTAGCATAGAAAGACGAGGTGCAAAAAGAGAATAGCGAGTTTGACGCTTGGGTGCTTAAAAGTCCCTTAATCGGGTCAAAATAAAGTAAGTGGGTAAATGTTGGTCTATGTGTTTAGAAAGTTACAAACTAAACCGGGAATGTAAACGCATACGTAAACCTTGTTGTGGGAACGAACACACTAATGTTTGACAAGTCCGGGATGGGTAAAAAGGACAAGACATGTCACACCCTGTCTTTTGCGGAAGCGTATGATGTGTGACTAGCTTGTTATCATTGCATTCAATCGTAATAAACAACTACATGATCAAAACGATGTTCATCCATTCATGAAAATTTGAGTATTACAAACACTTGTTATTTAAGTTTTCAAAACACGACCTTTGACAAGGTTACAATTCGACAAAAGTGGATAACATCTAAACTTGTAGTCTACTTCTAGTTACGACACTTGCGCCCAAGATCCATCCTGTCACCTGAAATACATGTAATTTTGGAAAACATCAACATAAAGTTGAGCGAGTTCATGCGTTTTTGTATTTCACGTTTTTATACTTTGTATGAAAACATAGTATGTGTCATGTATAATTCAAGTCTTTCTTGAGTACCCCACGTACTCAAGTATAATTCCCGTTTTCTTGAGTACCCCACGTACTCAAGTATCATTCAAGTTTTCTTGTGTACCCCACGTTTTAAATGATTGTTTATACAAGGACATTAAGGCACGTGAGGACATAGGGAGCATTAGTGTTTTCTCCTTTAACTGTGTCGATTACCCTCGACTGTGTCGATTAACCTCGACTGCGTCAATTTCCCTTGACTGTGTCGATTACCCTCGACTGTGTCGATTTCCCTCGACTGGGACACCGAAGCACTCAAGAGGTCACATAAGGACCATGAGTGGGGCTCGGCCGTACCCGTTAGATCTAACCCTCGTCCCTAATTAAGTATTAATGGCATCTCAATATCTAGTTTAAGCTCACATGATCTAGTATTTTCTAGGCTTTTCTTAAAGCTCATCGTATTGCACTCACCACGAGTGCTTCTTGTATTCTCAAATCATATTGCACTCGGTTCTCGTTCTCACCAAGAGTGCTTCTTGTATTTTTACCCTTTGTAAAAATTATAATATTTGTAACATGTATTTCACCCCCGAGAGTTATAAAACCAAAAACAGTTAAAGAAAAGGGGGAGCATGAACTCACAACTTTGCGTTCCTGCGTCGTAAACTTCACCGGATTTGCTTAACTAGCGTCGTGACCTATACGTGTTTTCTTAACATTAGTCACTAGACTTGTATCGCACAAGTACAGTCACTATCTCTTGTGTACGTATTCTTGTGTTAAAAATAACTTATATTTTTAACTAAGTGTCTTACTTATATTATTTTCTCAAAAATTAATATAAGTGTCTTGTGTTTTTGTACTTTGCACCCGAATTATGTATCTTGTATGCCGTATGTGTATTTTTGTGTTTATACTTCTCATGAGTATTTCCAAGACACATTATTTTTATTCTAAAAAAATATATATACCTAGCTCACAAAATAATCACATAATCACACAAGCGATTTATTAGAAAATATATATTCTAAATATATATTTAACAAGTTTTACTTACGAAAATCCACCCCCGAATACATGGTCATTTGATAGCAAAAATCATGGCGAAGTTTGTTTGGAAAACCAGTCGAACATATATTCATAACACTTGTCACCAAAAATATTCTAAGTGTTATTTTCTGGAAAAATTTCGCCAGAGTTTCCTCTGTAACTGGAGGTGGCCACGCTTACTAGCGTATCATTTTCTTTTAAAAATTCAACCAATCAATTTTCCGTCATCAAAATACCATCTTCAAATATCAAACTAGTCAAAATAAACATAAATCGCATACACATGAACTTGCAAGTTGTGTAAAATTATGTAGTAACTTTTCAACACATTTAGTGGGTCTTTCCATCTCTAAAAATAAAATCATTATCTCGAAAATTTTATTTTTAAAGAATATGAAGTTTTACAACTTCTAGTCGGTATTTACGAAAATATTTCTTTGTTAAATTCTTTCGTTACACAAGTGTCTACGCACTTTTTGGTTCTCAAAAACACCTTTAGTTTAGGAAAGATCCGGTTTTAAAACATGGTTTCGTCTTACAGTTGGTTCTTCGAAAATACCACTTGTAGATCTTTAGATCTACTAGTTTAGAACTCCATTTCATAAGAAAAATTGTTTTTACACAAGTTCATGTTTATGTTTGAAAGGGTTCGTCATCTAGTAACTTTACAACTTAACATAAGGCTAGTTCATGTTCCATGAACATGATCTAGCGTGGTTTGATGACGATCCATTCCAACACTAGCAATCAACAACAATAAATAATCATACCAAAACAAGTTCCATAAGTTTTACACCATTACATTTCTTTTATCCAACAAGTTCATCATTTTTATAAGACTTTTAATTTTGTTCTCTAGTGTTCATAATTTTTACCCGTTAAATCTCTTATTAACCACTTTAAACAAGATCAATAGGGTGTTTAGAGTCACTTACTACTAGCTCGAGGCTAGGGAAGTTCAAGAGCGTAAATGTGTTGGATAAAAGAAAACGAGAGCGGTTCTTCAAGTCTCCTTGCTTCCAACCTTCCTAAGTATACTTGAATCACCTTGTGGGATGCTTAGATTACTTGGAAGTGGGCTAGCAATGGATGTATATGTGTGGGTAGTGGTGGCCGTGAGTTATGGAGCTCATGGAGGAGGTTGTGGAGTTTTGGGAAATGTTGAGAATGATAATGAATCAAAGACTTGTGGTTTTTATAAATGTTCCACCAACATATCATTATCCAAGGTATAATATGTTCCCACTTTACACAACATATCCACTAAAATATTATGAAGAAATCAAGGGGTTGGGGTCCATTTTATAATCGGTTAGGGGGGTTGGGTAAATAGTTGGAATTCAACGAGGTGGTTAGCACTAGTCACTTTAATTATGTAACTAATTTAGTATAAAAGTGTGTCATGTTTTTTTTTTAACGGGTGTTAGGGTATTCAGGGACCCTAACTAGCTCAGAAAAATAAAAACAATGCTTCTAGCATTATTTTGGTGTTCCGGGTAACGTCCGGTTGTTCGGTTATATACCGATTCGTTAAAGTGCTAAATTACACTTTTTAGTGTCTTTTTTTTGTGCTTTTGCAATGTCTATAAATTAAACCCTTTTATGTACTCTTGGGTTTTAATGTACTTTTGTCGTCGGACCTACACCTAGGCCTCAATTCTAATGTCTGACTGCTTTCTGCAGTTCTGTTGACACGATGTGTCTTACCGGTGAGTTTACTAATATTTTTGACGCAGCGCTATCATAACGTAATTCTTGTAGCATATATCATGCATGAATTCACTTGTATGGAATTCCGGAATTTATTTGTCTGGTAAACCAGATCATGCACAGTCATTTAAGCACAAATTACTGTTCATTTCGTGTACGGAATGTACGGAAAAGTGACGGTTGTCACAAGACATACTTTTGTCATATAATTTATAGTGTGATGTTATAGTTAAACGGGTCAAATAATCATATAAAGGATTTATAAGCCAATAGCTTATAATTCAGATTTTTATGCAAACCGGGTGATAAACGGATCCGTAATTTAATTACGGACGCGTGGGAAAAAGAATCACGCAAAACGAGATTGTAGAATGAAAGTTATGTAAATTTTAAGTTAGAGATTGGTTAAGTAATGTAGCTGGGCAAAAGCTGCATTAAAAACCAAACAGTCTGTCAAAATCATGGCGTCGCGTCGCTCGACCAAGAACTGGGAAAGGAGTCGCGTAGCGCGACAGATGTCGCAGGTCGCGAAGAATTTGATTAAATCTCTCTCGGGGCGCGAGCGATATTGTTGCTGGAAATTTTTGTTTATTTGTTCGTTTGACCCATTTATCTTATTGTGCTTGTTATTTAACTATCAAAACTAACTTTTAAGTTGGTTTTGATCTTAGGTGAATGTCGAGAGTCCCGGATGATGATTAAGCGATGAAAAGAACCGAACACATGTCGTTTGAAGCTTCCGCTATGAGATCATTATGTTTTGTTTTAAAATGATCTATGTAAACATTTGTTACTTTATTTTGAATACTCAAATTTTGTATGAACGTTAACTTGTCAAAGTTTTTGAAAGGTCGCATTTTTACATAAAATGCGCATTTAATATTATAATTGTATTATAATGAGAGGGGCCTTACAAGTTGTTAATTAGAGCTCAAGGTTAAAAGGATAAAGTGTTCGGTTCGAGGCTTGATCGCAAATCCGGTAAGTACACATATATTAATGGTTTAGCATGTTAAAGTGTTGTAAACAACACATGAGGTTATCGTGTAATACACGATACACCAATCAAATCAATAGAGGATTGATATAGTCGACGAATTTACGTGTGTTGACACGTATAATAGAAAAGCCTTGTATTATAATACGGGCGTTCATTAATGTCGAATTTACTAATTTTAGTAAATGTTTTAATTGAAGGATACTCGCACCTGAAGATGGCGAGAGTGTAATAAGTGACGGATATGACGGGGGAATGGTCCGAAGTATGACAAGTAGAGCATACTCACCAAGGACCAAATCGCGTAACAATCGCGAATAAGAGAAATGGCAAGAAAGCCCGTCGGGGCAAGCATTACCAGGTGCACGCTTTTAAAATATTAATCGCACAAGTAGTAATATGCAACAGACACGTAGGGAATGACGATTGCATATATCTGATAAAATCTGAAAAACCTGAATAGGATGTCTATTCGGGATGATGTTTCCAAGAGAAGTTTAATAGAAACATGTGTTATTCACGATGATGAATAACAAAGAATTATAGGATTAGTTCATATGGAGACTTGGACGGGGGGTAATTATCCAAGTGGAAAACTCTCAATATAATGCTATTGAGAAAAGTAGAAATCACATTAACGAATGTGATTATATAATAGTTCGATAGAAAGGAAAACATTTTATATGTTCGAATGTAAAACTAGTAAAACTAGTGATTGTTGTTTAGCAATTAAATAAAGTTTTACTAAATGAAATCAGGGATATGAAATAAATAGAGGCGTTACTTACATAGGGCGTGATGTGAAACTATAAAAAGGTCATGTGTATCATGTGTTAATCACTTACTCTGGCCAAGTAAGTAGTGGCATATGATACTATGAACTTCTTGTAGTGGACGCATTTATGTCCGATGTAGTAAGGACGGGTGAATGAGACGAATTAAGAAGATACCTCAATGAATAAAAATAAGCAAAATGCTTGATAATAAACGTAAACGCAAGTCGGATGACGGAAGCGTGTTACGTTAGAATAACGAGCCCGAGAGAATGGACAAGTATCAAAGTAAATAAAAATACAGACCGACTAATAGGAATGCTAAGGCATAGGGATAAAAGTTAGATTGTCGCAAGTGATGAAATTCACACGGACAAGCTAAACGAATTAAATAAGGAATAAAAGAATAGATTGAATAAAAGCGATGGGTTTCGCTAAGACGACCAAATAAATTAAAACGACGTCTTAATACATACCGGGACAGTTACTTTGATAGTGACTTCGGTAAGATACCCGATAGATGGGTAGGATTTTGAAAGTATGCGTAAACCAAGAGACGGGAACGCGAAATAGAAAGTCAAAAGACTCGGATTAGGAGTCATCACTAACAGACGATGAGAATTTGCAAACAGAAATTTTGATAACTATGTTCAACTATTTTAAAGTTGAACGGGTCGAATAAAGAATGAAGTTTGACGTTCATAAGAGATGAAACCTCACACGAATAAGTCAAACGAGATAAATAAAGTATAAAAACTTGGTAGTGCAAGTAAGCGCAAACCGAATAATGGAAGCGCGAAATATTAATGAACCTATGTGATGGGTCGTAAGGGAATTTAGATAGGAAAAACGCAAACTAGCAAAACAAGAATGTTAAAAACACTAAGATAATGAACCCGGGTAACGGGTCGTAAAGAAGTATAGGCAGGGACTAGGTAATGGTAAGCGCATGACAAACTGACGTGTAAATGATGTTAGAAGTCATAAAGTCAGAAGGATAATTCGAAAGAAAAAAATGTAGCCTTAGACTACGGTTAAGGTCAAATGAAATCCAACAAGCAAAAGTAAACAATTCTAAACATAAAAGGGGTGCTTTAACGCCATATACACAGATATAAACATATATACATTTGAGTAGAAAATCGAATAAAGTATGATCTACGGGATCATCATAACCTACGGGATTATAAGTAATGTTAAGGTCTACGGCATGGTTGTAAAAGTCCCGCCTAGGCTCCGAGTACTCCCCGAGTACTCGCTACAAGGTAGGCTACCAAGGCACGAGTACTGTTCTCTCAGGCCAATTATTCCCCGAGTAATCTCCGCCTAAGCCGAGTACTTCCCGAGTACTCCCGAATCCGACTAGGGAGCGCCTAATGACTTTTGCAACCATGGTCTATGGTACCAAAACGACTTTGGGTCACGAATAGAAAGAAACGAATTGTCCGAGTCTCACCTTAAAAGGGTGGAAATCTAAGGAAAAAGCCTGTGAGGCTAAGTGAAAGAACCTACGGGTCAATAATGTAAAGCGAGGAAACTGGTTGTAACTCCCCGCGTAAAGTAATATCGGAAGGTAAAATTTGTATAAAAGCGATGAGTTTCGCTAAATTAACCGAATGGGTTAAAATGAAGAGATCATGAAAAGTTTGGTGGACAAAAGTGGAAGATTTCACTAAAACATCTAAACGGACTGAAATGACAAAAGAATTCACGATTATTAAATTGTGTTATTTTCACAAAAGGGCGAAGGCATTGCCAAAATGACAACATAAAGGAATAAGTCCTCGAACGTAAAATTCCTAGATATGAGAAAAAGACGTAAGACAAGGGGAAAATGTAAACTAAAAATTTAATTTTTAGTCAAAGGCAACCTGTTAGCAAACATAAGTAGTAAGAAGAGGTTTAAGAAATCGTAAACACACATAAGGCCAAAGCTGGCAATATATAATACCCGGGTGATGGGGTATGAAGCGACGGTGACTAGTTAGTCTAGCCGGTAAAACTATGTAAAGTCAAGATAGTGTTATGACCAATATAAAGCGCTTGTCAACATAAGACAAACGCGGAGTAAACGTGTTGATGGACTAACGCGACTAAATGGTCGAGTGATTACTCGGTCAAATAGGCGACAAGATAAGAAATATAAGACGAAGGTTATTGTAACACCCCAAAAACGGGTTTGGTAATCAAACCACGTTAATAGCAAAGACGGGTAAGAGTACCGTTAGTGGTAAAAAATTAACCCGGTAAATAGTGAGATCGAAGTAAATAAACTTTATGTTAATTAAAAAGGAGAATAAATACTTTGAGAAAACAAAGTATATAGAAGGCCCGAGTTAATGGGACTTAAAATAAAACGGGGTATAACTTCCTGAACCCACTAAGTAACTTGGAATAACAACCTAGTTAGTTAAGTGTTATAAGATGTCCAATGAAACTTGGTTAATAACACTTTTACAACACTTTGTTAGTTAAGGGGCTAAAGTTGGCAAAAGTGAAAGAGGTTTTATTTAATAAAAATAAAACACCAAAACACACACCCAAGTGTGTGTTCTGGTCGTGAGTTCTAACAGGAGAAAAAGGGCTCTCTCTAATGAACCCTAAAATACACAAAATCAACCAAATCAAGAGGGCAAATCAAGACTAAATCGAAAACCAAGCTAAGATTAGTGATCACTCGGGCTAGAGGATCACAAGGTATGTCGAATTCCATCTTTTGGTGATGTTTCAAGAGGGCAAATCAAGACTAAATCGAAAACCAAGCTAAGATTAGTGATCACTCGGGCTAGAGGATCACAAGGTATGTCGAATTCCATCTTTTGGTGATGTTTTGAATTCATGGTGAATTATCATAAACGAAATTATTGCTTGCATGTTTGATGTAAGAGTGAAATTAGGATAAATCCATGTCTTGGAATAAACCCTAGACAAGTATATATTGAAATCATGCTTAGCTCAAGTAAATTCAGATTTTGTTGATGCTAAATTCATGTATGAGATGTTTTTAGGGTTTTGATTGCTAAAAAATAGTGTTATGATGTCAAGAACATGCTTTAATTGAAAGCTGAATTCAAACAGCTCCTGATCAGAATTTAAAGCCGACTTGTATTGGCTGTAACCTAGACAAAACGTGACAAAAATATGTGTTTCTTGAGTCTAAAATGTAATTCCAGAAAATATCTTTAAAACCCCACTGGAATCGCATTTTTTCGACGAAAATTGAGCGTTTTATGAATTTTTCCGTATCGAAGGTTCAAGCTGCGTTTTCTGGCAGAATTTTCAGCCCATTATGAATGTCATAACTCAAATTAGGAATTTATTTATGATCTCAAATTTTTACTGTAGATATTTTTAAGTGATTAAAAGAGTCGCCAATTGGAATTTCGTCAATCGGATAAACAAGGAATTTTTAATGAATTTTTCCATAAACTGCAGTCAGAAGTGACAAATCTGATTGCAGCTTAGTAAATGAATTTTTACTAATTTTTGGTAAAGAGTTAGATCTTGAAATTTTATCACAAGTCCTAACCCTCCGAGAGGTACGCCACATAAAAAATCATAATTTTTGAAGACTTGTAAAAAGGTTAAACAAGTTACCAAAAATAGCCCATTTTCAGTGATATGAAATGTCTAAATGAAATCGCGGTCTACTTGGTTGTGTGTAAAACGTGATTATATTAAGTGTTCGGATGAATGCATTGAAATGTGTAAGGTGGAATATCATATTAAATTATGGTTAATCTAACCACCTTGTGAACATTGGATAATAGTTTGGCGCTTAACAAGCTAGGTGGAAGCTTGTGGATGAAGCGGGTCAAACGGAGCGAGTATGGAAAGAAAAGCGTGGCATGGATGCAAGGTAAGTAAATCTTACACCCTTTTATTTAAGAATGCGTAATGATTATAAAGGTTATGAAAATGATAAGCTAATACTTGAAATGTGATGTTCCGGCGTAAATTGAAACGGGTCGGAATAAGCGAAAGTGATGAAAACCATAATGAATGGTAAAAGGGGGTAAAACGGTAATTAAGTCAAGTCATGACAAACAAACAACAAGTTTTTGAAATGTTACCTCATGGGGTAACTTATAATGAGAAAAAGGGATAAAATGGTAAATTAGTCATGTGTTAACAAAACTAAGTTTAAGTTCAAAAGATACCCTATGGCATAAGCCAAGATGGGTTAAACATGTAAGAAAAAGATTTAAAGAAATATGACATTATGATGAGAATCCGAGGAGGGCCAATTGAGAGAAATGGTAAATAAAAACCATCCTCCTATAATTATGTTATGTTTGGTCATTTAGGCTAAATGGGTCAAATGGTGAAGTTAACACCATTTGACAATAACGACTAACAAACGCTTGTCAAGTTTTATGCTCACAGGAATTAATTTATGGCTTGCGTTGCTTTAAACTAGCAAGTTTAAAAGCAAAAGTTATTTAAACGGGTTAATTCTATAACCCGAGCCAGGTACGCGTAAATTGGTGGGGTATAAGTAGACATTTTAATGTAGAAATGTGATGTGTGGAAAGAAAAGAGCGAGATTTAAACTTAAATGTTTAAATCTCCTAAACAGGTCAAAATGAATTATGCGCATAGCTTGGGTATTGGTCGCATAATTCATAAAAAGTTATGTTCATGAGTTAAAGACTTTTGAGTTAACATGTAGTCCAAGGTTTTAGAATGATTTAGAAACAAGCCGTTTAATAGATTAAGAAACGGGTCGAATAATTGTATAAGAGATTTATAAGCCGTTAGCTTATAAATCGGCATTGTTACAAACCTTAGTGTTGTTTACATAGGAGACTGCATTACGGTCAATATGAAACAAGAATCGTGTAAAACGGATGTGTAGATTTAAAGTTATGTAAGTTTAAGTGTTAAACATAAGAAAATGCACAGCTGGGTAAAATGGCAAACAAGCAGAACTGGGCGCCATCGTAGCTTACCGTGGTACCGTAAGTTATGGTAGGCACTAAAAGAAAACAACTGCCCACCGTAGGGCAGGCTCTTATCACGGTAGCCAGTTTTTCATCACCGTAAGCTACGGTGGCACCGTAGCTTACGGTAGAAACCTTTGTTGTTTTTGTTTATGAAACTCGTTTAAAAGTGTTCAAAACCCTCATAACTAACGTTTATGCTGGTTTTGATTTTAGGTAAACATATCTGTCTCCGGATGAAGATCAAGCGAAGAACAAGAACCGAACACACAAAGAACAAAGCTTCCGCGAATAGTTTCGTTGTCATGTTTTAAACAGGAGACTCAAATTTACAAAATGTTGTAACGTTTTATTTAGTATAATGTTTTAATAAACTCATATCTTAAGTGTATGATAAATTTTAAATACACTAATATAATAGAAAAATATTTGATAATAGTATAAAATTGACCAAGGGTCTTACAAGTTGGTAATCAGAGCTCAAGGTTAAAAGAATAAAGTGTTCGGTTTGAGGCTTGATCGCAAATCCGGTAAGTACATGTATGTTAATAATTTAGTAGGATTAAAGTGTTGTGAACAACACATAGGGTATCGTGTAATACACGTTACACCAACGAAAATGATTAAGTATAGTTAACAAAATCACGTGCAGTAAAAAGCCTTGTATTACAATACGTGCATTTATTAATGTTGAAATTACTAACTTTTGTAAATGTTTAGTTGAAGGATACTCGCATCTGAAGATGACGAGAGTTGAACGAATTGTGGATATGACGGTGGAACGGTCCGAGGTATGACAAGCAGAGCATACTCATCAATGACCTAAATCATGTGACGATCGCGAACATGGTTAATGACATGGAAAGCCCGATAGGGCAAGCATTTACAGGTGCACATTTTAAATTTATTGCACGAATAGTAATATGCAACAAATACGTAGAGACTGACCGTTGCATATGTAAATTAAAAACTTGGAAAAAGCCTGAATAGAATACCTATCTAGGATATTATTTCCAAGAAAACTAAATAGAGGCATTACTTACATGGGGTGTAATGTGAAAATTATAAAAAGGCCATGTATACCAGGTATTGATCGCTTACTCTGGCCAAGTAAGTGGTGAGCACGTGGTACCATGAACTTTTTATGATGGACATGCTTACATCCGATGTAGTAAGGACGGGGTGAGTGGGACAAATTAAAAAGTACCCAAATGAATCAAATGAGCAAAATAATTGATAATAATGTAAACGCACAGTGGAAGCATATTACATTAGGATAATGAGCCCGAGTGAAGGGACAAAGATTAATGTAAAATGATTAAGATATGCAATGGGAGGGGGTGTACATACACTCGAACCCATAAAAATGCAAACATGTAAAACGATTAAGATATGCAATGGGAAGGGGTGTACTTACACTCGAACCCGGAGAATTGTAACACCTCGAAAATTTATGTCCAATAATATAGCAACACGTGTCATGGACTTAAAACGTGTAAAGGATTGATTTAGAAGGACTAACGTTGGCAAACACAGATAGTACGTGAATAAAAGGATTCAAAATGTCAACATGGGATAAATATATCTTTCAATAACCCTACATGATATTTATACCCTTAAACGAATGAATCATGGATCATACGAAGTTAATTGTAAAAGAAAGTGAGGAATTACAAACTACAGGGGCTAAATGTGTCAACATGTTTAAAGTATACCTCTGAGTGACCTTTTAGCAAACCCGAAGCTTTGTAACGATTGATTATACTCACTAGAATAAGTGACAAAAATTTCACAAGGTTTCGATTCCGTATGAGAAAGTTATGCTATCATTCGTATGCGAGGGGTTAAAAGCGTCGACATTGATAATTAAGGCTTTTAGGGTGACCATAAAGTTGAACAAGGACCTCACAAAGATTGGTTAAGTCTTGAAGTCCTTAGAAATCAATTTAGAGGGCTCAAAGTGCAAAACAAGAAGTTAAAAAAACTTTTGGAGGGACCAGGGGCTTAAAATGCAATAATTGAAACTTGTTTAACCTGAGCTGGGGCTTCACACGGGGCGCGTAAGGATGCCCAGGACCGTACGCAGGCCGCCTCAGCCTCCCAGCATCAGAAACTCTTGATAGGTGTCTGTCCAGCCCGTTTAACCGACTTATATCACTTGTTTTCAATACCATGGGCTGCACAAACATGTTTTTAGGCTCTAGGGACACTTGTATACATCAGGGAACATGCCTAGACTTGTTTGGCACCATCTTGATCAATCAAGATCACTATATAAGGACCCTCATTGTTGCAACTTTTGATCATTCTTTCATAACTTCACTTCTGAAGATTTCTGGAGCACAAGAGCATTCCCTAAGCATCATTAGTCGTGCATAGGACCTTGGTAAGCTTCCTTAACCTTCTTTAATTCAGTTTTGCTTAGTTTATTAGCTTAAAGTCAAACCGTCATAATTAAGATTTTCCTTCCTCATTAATCTTAATTTATCCAGTCAAATTGCAAATTGAAAGTACCTATGAGTTGGTAATTATGTGGGCAATAAACCCTTAAAAGGGCACCTTCTGATTCCCACTCTAACTAGTAGGGGTGTTCAAAATCGGATATCCGAAAATTCGGATATCCAATTTCGGATATCCGAAAATTTCGGATACTCAATATCGCTATCTGAATCTGTATCCGAAAATTCGGATATCCGTTCGGATAGTGAAACGGATATCCGAATTTTAAAACAAAAAAAAATTCAAATTCAAGTCTTAATACTACATCACCAGTAACCATTAGTCCAGTCTTAATACAAACCAAAACAATCCAGCAGTAACCATTAGTCTAGTCAAATTAAAGTCTTAATACAAACCAAATACTAAGATGTTCAAAAAAAGGCAAATAAAGACAATTGGTCGTTCGAAATTAAAGACATAATCTTCCAAATAAGATAGCCCAAAATCCAATCCATCTCCCAACTTCCAATCTAACCAAAAACCTGAATGCAAATAAAAAAGAAAAGTAATAAGAACAAGTGCTTAAAGGAATTGAAATATTAAGACGAAAAGGAATTGCTTTA